>JAUPFZ010000014.1:16540625-17971250 GCA_036937285.1 Euphydryas editha
CTAAAAATTATTTGTTTATTATTATATTGTAAATTAACTTTTAAGTTGACAAATGCAAATTTCATTGACATCGCGGTGGAAAAATGAAGTTTTATTTTATCGGTTACATGCTTTATTTATTAAAATTTAAGATTTCAGAAAAAAATTTCACTGCTCGTGAATAGTTTAAGCAATATGAATTTATTTATCATAGCGCGCCGAGCGCCAGGCGCTGTCAGAATACCGCGCTGTCGAGCGTCAGACTACGTCGCAGCTTCGATTCATTATAATTAAAAATATAATTATCAAATAAATTTTATTATTATTACTATTATTATTATTATCATATTATTGTTATTATTAAACAAATTTTATTCTTGTAAAAATTTCATAAACAATGCAATGAAATCATTTTTTATTTATTCATTAAACAGGGAAAATTAATAAATAATCAATCAAAAATGTTACAAAACCGTGTATTTTATATTTATTTTTGCTTTATATTTTAGTAAGCTATCATTTTTAAATTTACGAGTAAGTACTCCACTTTTAGTTTAAAAAAAATTGGTTGTCTGTAAAGTCGGTTTACGGACGATAATTTTTACGTGATAACGTCATAAGAAAACATGAATGGAATTGAATTGTTATCACTGAATTATCATTAATTTGTATAATATATATATAAGCTACAGGTAATTAATTGTATTTAATATAAAAGCGAAAAAAAGTTAAATAATTTGATATGTAATACAAGAAATAATCAAGTTTAATAAAGAAGCTAAGTTTAATAACTTAAAGTTAGCAAAACAAATTAGATTATCATTAACCACTTATGAAAATTGTAAAAATATACTAAATAAAAACAGTTTACTTTTTATACGATCGTAATATATCGTATATGAGTCCTAATAACTTTTTAGTCAAAATTGTAATATAACCTAATATTACTGCACTCGCCCACCGATGCTACTTATTTTATAATCAAAGAACAAATATATGAGATTATATCCCTTATCGGATTCTTAAAATGCAAGAATTAATTACCTTTTTTGCTGCAATTGTTCTTGTAATAAACTATGGTAACCATTTATTTTAACAATTTTCATAAGTGGTTAATGATAATCTAATTTGTTTTGCTAACTTTAAGTTATTAAACTTAGCTTCTTTATTAAACTTGATTATTTCTTGTATTACATATCAAATTATTTAACTTTTTTTCGCTTTTATATTAAATACAATTAATTACCTGTAGCTTATATATATATTATACAAATTAATGATAATTCAGTGATAACAATTCAATTCCATTCATGTTTTCTTATGACGTTATCACGTAAAAATTATCGTCCGTAAACCGACTTTACAGACAACCAATTTTTTTTAAACTAAAAGTGGAGTACTTACTCGTAAATTTAAAAATGATAGCTTACTAAAATACAAAGCAAAAATAAATATAAAATACACGGTTTTGTAACATTTTTGATTGATTATTTATTAATTTTCCCTGTTTAATGAATAAATAAAAAATGATTTCATTGCATTGTTTATGAAATTTTTACAAGAATAAAATTTGTTTAATAATAACAATAATATGATAATAATAATAATAGTAATAATAATAAAATTTATTTGATAATTATATTTTTAATTATAATGAATCGAAGCTGCGACGTAGTCTGACGTTCGACAGCGCGGTATTCTGACAGCGCCTGGCGCTCGGCGCGCTATGATAAATAAATTCATATTGCTTAAACTATTCGCGAGCAGTGAAATTTTTTTCTGAAATCTTAAATTTTAATAAATAAAGCATGTTACCGATAAAATAAAACTTCATTTTTCCACCGAGATGTCAATGAAATTTGCATTTGTTAACTTAAAAGTTAATTTACAATATAATAATAAACAAATAATTTTTAGTCATCAATATTTTCTTAAAATATAAACAATTTAAAAATAAATCCTTCAAACCCCATAAATTTAACTTTAACGGTTGATTTACAATCCATTTTTTAGTTAAAAGTACCTAAAATTTTCATTGTAAAAAAAATTGTTGTTAAAATCGAAATTTTTAAAAATCGTTTTGGGGGATCAATTTGTGATGGTATGTACTTATAAAAAATATATATGAACTTAATTTTTATGATCAAGTGGAAAATGGGGGGTCCAGTTGACGTGATCTTGCCCAATTTCAATATGTCGTTCCCTGTACAAAAAATGTTATTATATAAATGACATGAAGAAAAGCAACCACGGTCACTTATTGATTGAGGAATGCTTACATTAGTATTTTAAATAAACAGTATAATTAAAACTAATTACATAATTTTCAAAAAAGTTCTCTCAAATATTATTATTTGATATTTAAATTTATGTTGATTGTAAGCATTGATCATACAGGTGATGCTTAAGTTTTTGCTTAAAATTATGAACATCAAATTTAAAATACTATTCTTATCTTTTATTATGTTAAACCATAATCCTAAGTAAACTGTCAATGTAAGACCAAAAAATATCGAATTTTTATTAAAGAACTGAAAATAGTGGACGCTCGATTAATTGCTCCAATTCGATTCGATCCACTACGGCATTCAGGTTTCCTTTAAACGGTAAAGATTCCACTCAAAAATGAGTCTTACTGTGATGACATAAGAGCCTAAAATGTAAATGTTTTTGTCTACCTACGCAGTAAAACTGAGCTCACACGCGAGTTACACCTGGCACAAGAGCGCTAATTCTGTTAACATTTCCACAGCGACCGAATATCGACGCGAATTGTGAATTGAACAGCCTTTACTACATTTTCTGTCTCCAAAAATCGTGTGAAACACTTATTTGCGTTTAAAATGGTTTTTGTTATTATTATTTTTTGATTGTGCATTTATTATGATTTTTTATTTATCGAAATATAATTATCGAATCTGATGCAAACTTATATTATGTTTGAAGAAAGAAAATTAAAATTATAAAATTTAATTCCGAAAATAAAAATTCAATATCACTTTTATCTTTCTAGTATTAAAAAGAAAAATAAATATTTTCTCAGGATTATTTTTGTAAAAAAGTTTTACTGTTCTAGTTGTAATGATAATGAATTTTAAAAAATATTTGACTAGTGTAAAACCTTAAATTTAAAGCTTCTAGATTCACCGTTCACCGATTTAAGTGATGATTTTTCTCTCAGTTGTTGAACTGAGGAATACAATTTGAATTTTCAATTAGACGCAAATTACCTTTTGTGATGTTTTTTTTCAATTCTGTCTTCAAAGATTAAAAACATTTACATCAGCAGGTTGAATCAATCAATTAAAAAAAAAGTCAGCCTTTTAGAGCTTGATCAAGTTGCGTTGCGAAAAATAAATATTTATACTCATACTGTTCTCTTATATTTACGCGAATTTTACTCATTTGATTAAAAGTCTATACCGGATTTTATCGCGTTTATTTAAAACTTTATATTGTTACAATATTTTAAATTATTTCCCGACGTTTCGGACCCTTTACAGCGTCCATGATCTCGGGGGACTGAGGTGGTGGGTGTCCGAAAAATGTGGGTGTCCAAATATTTATACTCATTACAAATAATACTAACACGAATAATGTAGGAATATATGTATACACATCATATTTATTTATATAGAATTGATGCCTATAGCCTATCTGTGACTCATAAGCCTATTCCCTGGAAGATCTGATTATTTTTCCCCACATTGTCCTTACCTTTTTTATCTGTTTTATTTTATCATTTTTTTTTACGATGTAAAAGATAAAAGACAATATTTAAATAGTAGAATATTCGCGAACAGCTAAATTGATGCATAGCGCTGCACTTCCTCAGCTAATGAGCTGTGAAGCGGTAGATTAGACACTTTACTCGGTAATAAATTACCCCGATCTAAACGTTAATACCCTACTTAATACCGACTTTAACATATTTTTTATTACTTAAGCTTCCTTTTAATTAATATTGGATTTCTTTGATAAATATCGTTATACACGGCTTTAGTAATTTTGTAGACAAAATTCTAAATTTATCTTTTGTAGTAAGAAATCTGATGGCCTGACTTAGACTCAGAATATTTTGTCTTTCAAGACTATTTTGGAGTAATTTTTTTTGACAGATTGTAGCGTTATGTATTGTTTTGTAAAGTATTAGCCACCAGCAGCAATAATCTTGAATCGCTATTGTTTTGTTAACACACATTGAGAAGTTTACAATTATATCATCATCGACCTGTATAATTATATTTTCTAATAATAATAATAATTAAAAAAAATAATAACGCAAATCTGCCCAAAAACACTATTTACGTGTTATTTATGGGAACTTTGCTCGATTTCCTTGAGGCTCTATCATTTAAACTCACTTGGTGAATGATATATCTTCAATTATGAACTTATTTTGAAAAATATTGTTAAGAAATATAATTAATAAAAGAACAATATAGACAAACATAAAACGTAATAAATTTCTTTAATATTTTATCAAACAGTAATGCAATGACAGTTTAGATTTATCAATTCTTTGAACGTGTTTTTCCACAAAGTCTTAAAGTTTTTTATTATTTTTAAAGATTCCGTAGCCAACGGGCCCTTTCAACTGTTTGAAAAGTCTGTTGTCCATTAGTCCGTCTAACACAGAGTAGGATATTTTGAT
Organism: Euphydryas editha; assembly: GCA_036937285.1. Taxonomy (NCBI): domain Eukaryota; kingdom Metazoa; phylum Arthropoda; class Insecta; order Lepidoptera; family Nymphalidae; genus Euphydryas; species Euphydryas editha. The sequence goes on from JAUPFZ010000014.1 coordinate 16,545,259, forward strand.
CTGTAATAGGTAGCCAGACAAAATTGTCACGGTATTACTATAACCGATATAGTAAAAAATATTAAATTAATTTTAATATTTTTTATTTTTTATTTGTTGCCTTAAAAATTAAAAAGAGTTTTTATCATCACAGTTCTCGGCGTATTTTGTCCTATAATTATTTATTTATTTACTCTTTATTGTACACAAAAAGAAAGAAACATGCGGTATCATCGCTAAATTCTCTATCGTGATATCTTCCAGACAACCAACTTGAACGAGATAATGTTAAAAAGCGGAGAGGGTAACAAAAGAAGGGAGGAGGGTACAGCGCGTCGAACTATATTGTATCAGCCTGTAAACAACTCACTGCTGAGCGAAGGCCTTTTCTCCATATAGAAGAAGGGTTAGAGCTTAACCTCCTGCCCCCCAGCGGCCTAAATAAAGAACATCGGAAAAAATTAAATCTGACGCGCTCATTATTCAAATTTTGTTAAAAACGCGTTGATGCGCCATCTACAATGTATGAGTGTAAAAAAATGTCCAAATGTCAAGTCTAGTATTTTTTTAAATGGCGTTCGACGTGGCTGGTGTACGTTTGCGCTCGTGTTGAGGTAAGCTAATTCCAGTTTTTCTTCATTAATTTAACTATATCTATGATTATTTTCCATAAAGTCATCACTATAGATATGTAAAAGTTTTAATAAGTAGTAATTTTACAAAAATCTGTTTAGGTTGGAATACTTTTTTTTTTTTATTTATTTAGATAGGCAAACTGGCAGACGTGCCACCTGATGGTAAGTGGTCGACGTCGCCCATGAACACAAACCAGTTTACCTGGAACTAACCCAGACAATTAATTTATGTGTTGCCCATCCTGAGACATATGATGTTAAGTCTCGGTGCCAGTAATTACACTGCCTGTCTTGCCCTTCTCTCCGAAACACAGCAAAGCTGTTTCACGGAAGAAATAAGCAACATGGTGGTACCCATGCAGCCGGGAGCGCGGCACAGCGCATCCCTCCCACCGGTATTTTTATGGGTTATTGATGTATGTCCTTTTAAAAGGACAAGGGTTGTCAAGAAAGTTCGAATTTCATTGCCAACCCAGGTTCTTTTAAAAGCACATAGGTAATTAAATCATGTTATTATATTTTCACAGGCTTAACGGAAGACGACAAATTTCAGGAACATGAAGAATCTAACATAGAGCCACTTAATGATGACTCTGATGAAGATCCTGACTTTAATCCAGTAGCAAGTAGTGGAAATATTGACCCCGAAATTTCTGATGACTCATCACAGGATTAAATTTCGATACAAACACACCTTCACCATCACTCTCAGATAGCTCATTCATTAGGCGTGGTGTTTCGTGTAATAGGCCTGAGATGAGCAAAACGGACGTAGAATGTTAAGAACAAGAGGCAGAAATCAAGCAGGTTTACAAGTGAAGACACGAGAGACAACTCGAAATCGCGATATAAACTCTTGGTATGCTGTTGTAAACTCTTCGTTGCAGTACAAAGTAGTAGAAGTTGGTAAGGGAAAATTGACAAAAATTGAACAGTTGCGAGAGTGCAAACTCAATTTAGGTTGAAATATATCAATGATGATAGATAATGCTAATAGTACTGATGGTGAGAGCGATGATGAGATTGAAGAACTGTTGCCACAGCATAAAAAAAGGAAGACTCTAAGTGTACCCTTGCCTTCTACTGAAAACCAACAGGGCAAAGCTGCACATGTACCTGCAATAAGTAAAAAATAAAACCGTTGTAGAATGAACGGCTGCTCTAAAAAAAAAAAAAACAAAGTTTATTGCGAAAAATGTAACATTTTTTTTTTTATGTTTAACTGCTGAGACAAAGTGCTATGTAGATTTTCACAAATATTAAATAAGTTAAAACATAGTAATAGTCGTAAGACGTTTCTAAAAAAAAAAAAAAAAAAACGAATCCAGATTGACTGATTTAATTAGTTTTTAGAAGAGAAAAGTTTAGTTTTTCTTGATTTTTTGTTTTATTTTCAGATAACATAAAATATAATTTCATTTACACATCACTTAATTTTAGTACATAATTCATTATTTTCGCGACAGATTGTGTTCTAATATTATCATAATTTTGTCTTCATTGAGAACCATTGTCCTTTTAAAAGTACATAGCGGAAATCGTAGTTTTTCGGATTTAGAATTTTTTCACTTTTTTTCTCAGACATCTACTACCTAAAGTACCAATTCACGTGAATTTGGTGAATTAATTTAAAAAAAAAGTTTCTGGAGGCAGGAGGATAATCCACCACGCTACTTCACTGCGGGTCACCCGGTTGTTATCATAGACACCTGATAACGATTATTATTAGGTGTCTATAATAACAACCGGGACCGACAGCTTCACGTGCTCTTCAAGGCACGGTAGGGAGACACACAAGGACATACACTCAGACCAGAAACAAATATTTGTACAAATATAAATATCTGTCCCGAGCGGGAATCGAACCCGCGGCCGCCGGCTCGCGGCGTTGAGGCAACTACTCGCAATAATAGCTAATTGCTATTTTCATACAAATTAAAAACATTATAAGTTGAAATAGTTTCATTCATTTATATCTATTTTACCGTTACCTATCTCACTTACCTGTAATATATTTGTGTAACGTATAAATTGAACTCGATAATAAATAAAGTATAAGCTATCCGCTAAGGCTTTATTAATTTGTTGCGGCGGACTTACGTGCCGCTGTGGTTTAATCTTATTGGATGTTACCGCAGCCTCAGCGCAACGAAATCAGGAAATTGGAGTTAACATAGTGTTTTTGTATTCTGATTGGTGAGTAAAAAATGTTTTACAAGTGAATTAAGGTAAATACTTTTTCTGTAGTGTAACAAACTTCAAACTACGTATTTGTCAAAAGTTTTTTTTTTCCCTTTTTAGGATGAGTGTTTTCGCTTAATCTATTTTTAAGCTGTTTCATGTTCATCATAGATTTCTGCGGATTGGTTTGTCTCCAAATTTCTTCTGAAATATAGAATTTTCCTAACGATATATATATACCTATAAATATTTTGAAACCAGTTGAGGAACACGTGACAAAAAAAAATTCTTATTTACATGTTCCATATTAATTATATTTTGAATATAAATTCTGCATGTCTGATTTTGTTGTTAGGAATTTTGAGGATACTTAGTTTCAAAATATATTAATTAAATCTTTTAATATTTGAAAAAAAAAATTATAAGCTTTGCCAAATTTGTAAACTAGTGTCAACTGGACTTATAATAATTATTTCATTTAAAATCATTGCAGGGTGTTCTGTAGGTTTCACACATATATTTATATATACATAAATATAGGATATGATGATATATGAAGCATAAATTTGTTCTCTCTACGTTTGAATAAGGTTAAATTATTATAATTGCGTCACAACTTATGTTTGATGGTATCGAGTTATTTTAAAAATATATGTTTATGTTAAAAAATTACAAATTTTTGAAAGTTACTGCTTGTAAAAATGTAACAAGCCTTAATGATAAGACTAGCCGGCCAGTTAAATGACTATGTAAACCAGTTTGCTGCGACATTTACATATACTTATATGCAATTAACGCTGCAGTAATTTAACAGTCTTACAATATTGGTCAAATTAATTAATCAGACTACGTACCGTAACCTACGTTCAACAACTCATTAGTTTAGGAAGTGCTGCGGTGTATGTATTTATTTCATCGCAAACTCACATCCAGATAATTATAAAGTTAAACACGTACTTAACCAGTTTTAGTTAGTAAATCAGTATGAGAGGTCATTTGATAACGTTATAAAACAAATAAAAACCTCAAGTGTTTAAGAAGATACTACATATTGAAGTTACTTCAAGGAGGATTTTTCTATGATAGCTCTTATAAAGAACTAGATGATAACCGCGACTTTATACGAGTGGAAGATAGTCTAAATTATTTCTTATAGCTTATTTAAGTTTTAAGCATACAGACAAACAATTAGAAAATTATTTTTTGGGTATGAGAACGTGTATAAATTAATATGTAGTTCGTTAAAAGTTATTAATCTAATTAAAAAAAAAAAAAAAAAAACACACACTATATTCTATTTACTAGTATAAGATGTCCCCAGTGATTTCGCTTTTGTCAAGGTTTGACTCTCGTTAGATTTATTGAAATTTATATTTAGGGACAAGGGTTGCTACAAATTCGTGTATTCTCCATCGTATATGACATTCATTTCTGCAACATAAAAGTGAACAAACTAAAATGAAATTAATAAATATTTCTACAAAAAGAATTTTAAAAATGGTATTAGTAAGTTGTCAGATCAATCATCATCATCTTCATATCAGCCATTGGATGTTCACTGTTTGAATGTAGGCCTCATCGACCCCCAGAGCGACCAGTTTGAAGCAACTTCCAACCAACGGCTTCCGGCGAGTCTCCTTAAGTCGTCTGTCCATCTCGTAGACGAGCGTTCGTCGCTGCGCTTACCGGTTCATGGTCTCCACTCAATAACCTTTCTGTTCCATCGGCCGCCAGTTCTACGAGCTATGTGCCCTGCCCAGATCAATACATTCGATCAAACTGACTCTTTGTTTATTACATTTGCATATATTAGTTTTAGTGATTTTCAAAACGAGCTCGCATTAAATACTTGAAGCAGAATTGTTATGTACAAAATTGTTTAGTAAGTATTTAATATACTTTGAAACTTCAACTGACTGACAGGGGTCGGAAATGTTAGAACTTCTGGAAATATGAAATTTTCACATAAGTTCTTTATTAAATTAAAAAAAGATGAGAAGTATTTTTGAAATTCATCGTCTATGGATCAAATATATGTTCCTGACATTTTTACCCGACTGCGACAGAAGGAGGGTTATGTTTTTCGAGTGTATGTATGTATGTATGTATGTATGTATGTATGTATGTATATATGTATGTATGTATGTCCATTTCCTTGGCACGCCCTACAGCTCAAACGGCTGGACAGTTTTTGACATATGAGGTGTCGTTGGATTTGTCTAAATTGTAGTAGTGACATAGGCTATATAAATTTTCAAAATGGTGCCCGCAAATGGCGGAATGAGGGGTGGGGGGGGGGGGAGTTGAATTTTTTTTTCTTAATGTAGCAATATGGGTATCAAATGAAAGCTAGTAAATTGTTTTATTCGTTTTAGTTTATAATAAGAGTATTTTACGCAGTCGGGTTTTTTGATTTTTTTAATTAAGCATACTTGTTTTATGGATTTATTTTTAATATGATATTCTTACCTAAATACATTAATTTAACACCATGGACATGATTGTGCTATTTAAATATTGTAAAATTATTATAATGTCAAAATAAAATGTCATATAATAATTGGTCAAATTTAATTCGAAGCAAGTAGTATTGATATCAACTTCAAAACTCGCAAAATAACTTTCTACCCCTTTTTAACACCGTTAGGGGATGAATTTCAATAAAATGTGAAACACGTCTTCCGTCAATTCTTCTAAAGAATGTTTATGCAAAACTTGAAGTAGATTGGACTAAGGAATCACATTGTTTCATACAAAGTTTGCCCCCTTTTCACCCCCTTAGGGATATAATTTTGGAAAATTCTTTCTTATCGGATGCTTACGTCATAAAAAGAACATACGCTCCAAGTTTCAGGTCTCTACGATCAGCGGTTTAGGCTGTGCGTTGATCTGTCAGTCAGTCAATCATTCAGGACAAAGCATTTTACATATATATATAGATGATATAATTAGCTATTGCACAAGGATTTGCTCACACTCAAGTAGATAATTTTATAATAGCGTACTTACAATTTATAATTTATAGTACAAATAATATTTAAACTTAATTTAACTTTAAAAATGACCGAGGTCTCAAGCAAACTTTCAGACCCTATCTTACCTTTTTAAGGGTGGATTTTCTAAAAATGATAAAAATGAAAAAAATCTTAATTTAAGATTCATTCTTCTAACTAAGAAAATTATAGAGCTCCGAGATTTTTTTTCTCGTTCTCTTAAGATTTGAATGTTTGTTGGTTATCATATTTAGTTGTTTCCCATCAAAACTTCTATGAATAAACATTATATAAATAGAAAAACCTCATAAAACGCACACCCCTAACGTTACTCCTTTACTTTAATTTCTAAAAATTATTTTATTTGTAATCATAAACTCGTAAAGAAAGTTTTATATTTTCAGCATCAAAAATTACAGATTTGATATATTCTTTCCTTTACTTAATTCACCCCCTTAGAGGAGAAAATTTACATTTTTTTTTATTTTTGGACGTAGGTACATATTGTCAAAAAAAAAAAAAACTTCTTTGTTGAATTTCTTGTGTCTGGCTTCAGTAGCTTAAGATTTAAAACGTTATAAAATGTTTACAAAACTGTTATGTAACTCATTAAAAAAAAAATCGTTATATAACGTATTCCGAACAACAAACCTTTAAATAAACGAATTCTAAAGTAACTAGAATTTTATATGTTTTCCAATTGCATATACATCTTGGCCATTGAAATTTCATTGCAAGTAACAATATATGGTCAAAATATATGTACGCACAAAATAGTAAAAGATTTAAAGACTTTAGATTTCGCCAGAAGTTTTCTTTACTTTAATGCTTCCTGTTTGCAGTCAACAAAGTACTGGACTAAGTTTAACTCGCTGACAGGAATATTTAAGCACTAACAGTGCAAGAATAATAATGACAAAATTATCTCGTTCATCTTGTGAAAAGTTAGTTCTCCTGTCAGTATAAAACAAATGAGAAAATGTTTGTGTATTTTGTTTATGTATCAAGGAAATTTTTAATGACTTTTAGCTTTTGGTATTTCGCCAATGCGTAGATTTACGTTACTAAAGCAAGACAGTAAAATTTAATGTTATTTTGTCAAAATGATTTTCAACAATCAAAAGGTTCACGTTTGTGCACATGTTAGCACAATGTAACTGTTTAGCATCAATAAACACAATTGCCTAAACATGTAGTAAATCATTGAAATGAATAACCATATCGTACATCACATATTTAAGGATATAGCGAATTCATTATAAACCGAAATAGTTCGAATCTTAACATATTATATGGTATATGAATAGCCACAACACGGTGCGGCTTACTTACATTATATTATAATATACAACCTAATATCTTTAATATTCAGAGTAATTTATAAACAGCCTTAAGCGTTAGTTAGTGGTAATATATACAATAAACTTAATTTTGATATTAATATTTATTATTATTTTAGTAATCAGTAAGGGTTATATAAGTTTTGTGTTGAACAATGAAGTTAAATTATTTATTATTTACTATACATATTAATTATATAAATATAGTAGATCTAATCTTGTAGCTTTTCCTGCTTTTACTTAGATACAGATACAGAGAAAAAAAGATAACATTGATTTGTAGGGTTTTGTTATTTGCACAATTTGGGTTTTGGGTACAAATAATTGTTTCAGGTCTGGGTGTATGTCCTTCTAGGTCTACCCACCGTGCCTCGGAGAGCACGTAAAGCTCTCGGTCTCGGTTGTTATCATAGGCACCTGATAACGATCGTCACCCATTATAAGGAAATTACCAGCTAACACGCAGTGGAGCAGCGTGGTGGATTAAGCTCCAACCCTTCTTTTACATTCAGCAGTGGGTTGTTAACAGGCTGATAAAGTCAAAGTACATACAATAAATATTAAATACCACAATAAATACCACAAAAATCATATACAGATATTAACAATTAGAAAGAACCTTTTATAATGTCCCAAAAAATGTTTCATTTCAATTTCAACAATATTATTCAAAAACAACATAAAATACAAATCCATTACAAAATTACCGAAAGAAATTGCTTTTTCCATGGACATATGAGATATTGTATATGTAATGAGAGAGATGTAGGTACATAACTAATTATCTGCATAATGAGCATTGAACTACTCTACTCGATAACCGTAGATGTTTATACGGTAATGAATTACTACCGTATTGTTCTAGTTAATGAAACATAGTATTGCTGGATAGACTGTATTGTGTGAACAAGGGGATTATTGGAAAGGCCATTATCTGTCTATGTTCATTTGTGTGGCCTTATGGTCTCTGTTTTATGTTCTGAGATAGTTTAATCATGATTATCCTTTGAATGAATGATCAGTCATGTCATGTCGAAACAGACAATATAATAAATACTAAAGACATAATAACTATTCGCATGGCTAATTATTTGGTGCAGGATTACTTAGTAGATAAAGTTGTGTGGTGTGGTAAGTAGTGACGCTGTATTTCATGCAAGATATTAATAATTTTGTATTAAAACACAGTTTATATATTATTTTCAAAAGAGTAACTGCAGAGTTTATTGCCGATTCTTCTCTGCTGAATCTACATTCCAAATCGGTGGTAGCCTAACTTTTACGAAAATTATAATAACTTAAAAGTTTTAATTTGTAAAACGACGATTCGAAGGTACTCATGGGGCCTATTTGTATAAAATTGTTTTTGATTTAATTTCATTTAATACAAATATTTGTTATGAAAAGAGGTCGAATTTACGGGTATAACTGTAGCAGTTACATACAAAGAGCAGTATGGAAACATTCTTAGTTTATGTTAAACTAACATTAAGTACGTATCGTTGGTTTAAACTGAAATTAATAACTGTATGATGTTTCATTTAAACAACAAAAAAGAAAGTTCAAACAGAAGAGGAAAAATAATGTCAAGAAACACAAAAAAAAAACATCTGTTAGTTTAAAGCAAATTTTCGCAAAAATGTTCGGAAAAGTGAAGTTTGAACAAAAATTAAGATATTTAAATAAATTCATAGATAAAAGCTTAAAAATCAATAATAATTACGACTATTAAAAAAAAAAAAAAAAAAACTCCATGATGACTTTTTTTTTTTTTTTTTTCTTTATTTTATTTAGGGACTTTTATACAAAAGTACATGCCAGTCCCATCGTAGCCTAATTCTAACTAAGTAATCAAATGAGACTTATGAATCTGAATAAATTAATTGCCCCTTTAGATGCTGGACGAGCAAGTATACCGTGGAACATTCCAGTGTCAAATTTATTCAAATTCATAATTCTTATCATGGCTTCTCTGCCCGATTGAAATTGTATACATTCAGTTAACAAGTGTTGTACATCTTCAACCGTCTTACACCTCTCACAATTAGGAGAGCTAGATATTTTCATAAGAAATTTGAAATTGTTTAAAGGTATATGTCCAGACCTCAATCTATGCGCAATAACAATTAATTTTCTACTGATTTTAGAATTCAAAAACCAGGGTATATGAGGAGGCTCACTTTGTATTGTTTTATACCAAATTCCTTTTACTAATGACAATTCATTGAAGTATTCTTTCCACAAATTTGGACACCTTCTTTTATACTGTGGTAAAAACTCTGTAAAGTCTGCCTTAACATTTAATGGTTTTCCGTCTGAGATACCTTTTTTAGCAATTTTGTCAGCCTCCTCATTGCCTGCTAATCCAATATGCGACGGAACCCATTGCAATTTTAAATCAATTTTTTTCCTCCCAAATTCTTGTATCTTAGAGAGTATAACATAAGCTATCGATGCACCTCTGCGACCAGAGGCCCATCGAGCTATATGTTGTAGTGCACTCTTACTGTCAGAGCATATGAGTATCCTATCTTGTGATAAAGTAATAGCGTAAGAAAGTGATTCCGAAATTGCAATGAGCTCCAACGTCATAATAGATACGTTACAATTAATTTTAAAACAGTTATGTGTATAATTTACATTTTGAGGGTCATAAAAGGCTGCACCACATTCCAAAATATTATTTTTAGATCCATCAGTAAATAAAGTATACCATCCAATATATTTTTCTTCGATCTCTTTGAGCACATTGAGTTTAAGGCACGTAGGGTTATATAAATTTTTAGCTACATTAATACAATCTAAACTACTTATAATAATGTTATCAATTTTGATGTTAGTGACCCAAGTTTCTAATTTAAACATTTCTAAAGGATACGATGAAGAAATATCATCTGCATTGATTTCAGTTTTAATCATAGCAAGCAATGGTTTTTTTTTTTATTTAACCAATATTGGGTTTGGCAAGAAATTGATAAGTCATACAGTAACTTATTTATTGTGTTGTTTGCCGAAGACGCCGACCTCAAACAATATTTGTAAGCCAAAAATTTCCTTCTTAGATATAGTGGAGGTATACTAAGCTCACTTTCCATCACGTGTATCGGGGTACTTTTAATAAATCCTCCAATAATCCGCATCGATTGATTTTGAATTTTGCATAGTTTGTAAAGATGGGTCTTAGCGCTGTTGTCATACAGAGGTGATCCATAATCGAATTTACTTCTAATCATCGATAAATATATTCTACGTAAATGTTTCGGATGGAGACCCCAGGAAGAGCCCGATAATACTTTCAATAAATTTAGTATACGTTGAGTTTTAACAATAGTTTCTTTTATATGCTTATTCCAAAGTAGAGACCTGTCTAACCATACTCCTAGGTATCTATAAAATTCAACACTATTTATTTGCATATTATTGACTCTTAAGCTTATATTCTGAATTTTGTGGCCTTTGGAAAAAATACAGTATTTAGACTTAGTTTCTGAAATTTTTAGACCAATCTCATCGAGGAGTGTTACAAAAATATCTAAGATTTGTTGAATATTAAAAGCACCTTCAAATACACTTTTATTAGATGAAAAGAGAACAAAATTATCAGCATATTGACAGATCGAAACGTTATTATTAACGCTTTTACATAAATTGTATGTTGCAATATTAAAGAGTAATGGTGATAAAGGATCACCTTGTGCTAATCCTCTACGCGCTATTCTGATGAAATCGGGACGATTTCCAAGGTCAGACTTGACCTGTAAATGTCTCTCAGTTAAGAAATTCCATAAATATGAACAAATTTTACGACCTACCTTTAGCTCATCAAGAATATTTATCAGTTTTTCTACTAACACATCATTATATGCGTTTTCAATATCTAAATAACATACTAGTGTGGGAATTCTACTCGCAAAGCTTAACTGAATTTTAGACACCAATCTTACCAGGCAGTCTAATGATGACTGTCCTCTTCTGAAACCTGAAGTATATGGTGATAAGATGCAATTTTTTTCAACAAACCATTCTAGGCGCTTAGCAATTATAGTATGAAATATTTTACAAAAACAAGAAATTAATGAGATTGGTCGGAAATTTCCTGGTAAACCTGGTTCATTACTTGCCTTAGGAATAGCTATAATATTAATATCCCGCCATTGATTCGGTATTATACCTGTTTTAAAAATGCTATTGTACATTTTTAAAATATATAACTTTGCACACTCTGGTAAGTTCCATATCATAGAGTATGTGATACCGTCACAACCTGGGACGGAATCTTTTCTTTTAATACAATTATTTAGTTCAGTTAAACTAAATGGTTTATCTAAAACGGGGTTTGAATTTTTAATTTCAGGAAATTTTGAAATCACATAATCTGGGGCGAGATCACGTAAAAGCTTACCTTTCTGTTCTTCAGAAGCTTGTACTTTTTTAGTTTTAAAACCCTTCATCCACTTCATTCGGTGCCACATATCTACCGGGGAGGTGAATTCGTCAACACTATCACAAAACCTATGCCAGTCACCTACCCTGGCCTTTAAGATAGCAGATTTGGCAAGTAAAGTTTTGACTTGTAGTTTTTTTAAATTATTAGGTGTAGGATTTTTTCTAAAATAACTTAATGCTAATCTACGTTGAGCTACGGAATGAGAGAGAGAAGGGTTCCAAAAGGATTTTGGTATCAATTTTTTTGTAGGATTAAGGGGCACTTTAGTCATTGGAATACTTACATTTGCTGCATTATTAATTAAAGTAAGTATATTATCATATAAAATTTGCGGATTTTCTGATTTCTCTAGATACTGAATATAGTTTTTTATATATGCAATATATTCTGTCCAATTAGCCTGTTTAATATTACGTTTACTTGTAAACCTAAAAATATCCTGGTAACCAACACTCATTTTAATGCAGAGATGATCACTACCTAGATTTTAATTAAGAACTTTCCAATCTATTTTAACTACAATGTCAGAAGAAGCAAATGAAATATCTGGTGAGCTTTTCTAAAGATTGTTATTTACCAGTTTAATTCTTGTATGTTCTTGGCCATTAAGTGGTGTAAAGCCTCCTTCTAAAGCAGCATCATAAATTTGTGTACCACGAATATCAGTTCTGTTTGACCAACTAGAGTGATGAGCGTTAAAATCTCCACATATAATAGATTTACTCGTAAACTTCGAAAAAAGGGATTCCCAATCTGATGATAATGTACGAACTGTTGATGGGCAATAAAGAGATACGATATATTCAACATCTTTACAATTAAGAAGCTTTAAACACATTGATTGGATACTAGTATTATGAAGATTTAAATAATATTCCTGTACGAATATAGATTTGTGAATTACTATAGCTACACCCCCATAAGAGTCAATTCTATCATTTCGAAATATATTATAATTACTTACATTCAAAGAGGAATCAGTTTCAAGCCAAGTTTCTGAAATCAATGCTAGATGAATTTTCTCTTGAAATAATAATGATTCAAATTCTTTTAATTTCGGCCTTAAACTTTGTGCATTCCACTGCAATATATTTAACGTGTAATCTCTTTCATGACTATCCATAATTAAATATTGATGCAATCATTAAAAAAATATTTTTATCCTTAATGAAAGTCGATACATATTTCACAAATTCCTCCAAAATAAGAGTTACGAACAATTTAGCCTTAGTTTCAAAATTAGATTCAGTAAATATAATATTTTTTGATTTTTCAAAAAAACTTTTAAAAAAATCTTTTTTTCCTAAATCTTCTTTTTGATTTTTATTTTCCATAATAATTTCATCACATGACGTATTTATTAGTAACATCTGAATTCCTTTCCACACTATTATTTCTGTTTCTACTTCTATGTTTTCGTTTAGTTCTCTTACTTTGATATAGACTGGACTGCTTGTTAGTATGTTGTTTTTCCATTTGATAATCGTCTTCCGAAGTTTCTTGATTTTCTCCGCGGGTACCCTTGTGTGTCACTAATACATCTCTATACGATTTTTCAGTATTTGGATTTCCAGACATAGCTTGTTTTCTAGGTAAATGTTCTATCACTTGCTCTTTTTCGTTTTTCTCCGCTTTATTTTTCTCAAGATAAATTGCTAGGGCTTTTCGATATGTACAATTCATGTCGCGCATTATATATCTAATCCTTTTTTCTTTAATGAATATTGGGCAAGATCTATCTAAAGACATGTGTTGACCTTTACAGTTAATACATTTATAGATAGTCGAGTCACAGTTTGCATGGTTTTCACCACATTTAGGACAAATTTTCTTCCCGGACGGGCAAGTTCGAACAACGTGGCCAAATTTCTAGCACCCAGAGCATTGAGTAACTGGGAACATATAAGGATCAACTTTAAATCTGCATCCATATATACTAACATACTGTGGTAAAATCGATCCTTTGAAACAAATACGAATGGTCTCACTGTCTACCCACGTCCCGGAGTTAGTAATGCGTTTCAATCTTCGAATAGAAGCAACCTCAAGATCACTTTTTAAATGTTTACTGATCTCCTCATCCTCTACGTCTAAGTCCACATTTTTAATAATTCCATATTATGATAAATTTAATTTACTGATTAACTGACATCTTATTCCTAATTCCATAATTTTTTTACATTCAATTAAATTTGTGCACTTTTTTTTATCTTCAAATTGAATAAGTATTTTAAAAATACTTTTATAACGTATGTTGCTAATATTTATGATATTTTCTGATCGCAATAACTTTGCCATTTTAAATTGCTTTGGTAAAATTTCTTTACCTGTGACACATACAATAATCTTTTCCTCCAATTGTGGTATAATTGCGTCTTCACAGCCACCCAAACTGGAGCTGTTAGGTTTCCCAGAAAAGCTTCTTGCAACTCTTTTTCTTCCAACTGTAATAAATCCATCATCTTCTCCTGTATCTTCCGAATTACCTCGCATTCTCTTTTCACAAATTCGTACTTCATTTTCCTCACTAATTTCAACTTCTTCTCGTCTCATAATACTTCCTTGCTCATTCTCCAATGAATTATCTTCTTCCATTATATCGGTTCTACTTGAGTCCCAAAGTACAGTAGTGGTATTATTTTCACTCATATTAACATTTTGTAATGTGGGTAGTTATAGAATTAGTAGCGCGCTGCGTAAATGAATAGCCGACACAATCGCAAAGCGTGCGCTCAATTCAACGTCGGGCGCGCAACTCCTCCATGATGACTTGTAAATTCCGCCGATGACCTTTAGGCGTACTGATGAATTCACTGTAAAACTATAGAAAGAAATTGTTTAATAACACACTAGACCTCATTACAAAATATTTTTATTATTTTCAGATATAATACGTAGTAGTTTCTGTACAAAACGAATGAATATGTAATGAAAGAAAAAGAAAAAAGAAATGAAGGACGTACTCACTATGTGACCTACACTGTGTTCGTCGGAATGATTTTGTTACACTTTTGTGCTTATAAAGATTTTATCGTCTTGATAAAATAACCTCTTTATAACTCACCGGTAAACAATGTGGATATAATAAAAACAAAACGAGTAAAAAAGTTAGATTGAGTTAATTAGTATTTTTACAAAAAGTTAGGCACCGGCTTTTAGATCCAATATTTATAAAATATAATATTATTATTTTTCTGTTCCGTACCGGAACAGGTTCAGTTTGTTCGTATTTAAAAACATGATTTATTTCGTATTTTCGTACAAGATAACATAAATTGGTCAATTTAGATTACATATTATTGTTATTTTTTCTTTAATAATTAATGGGTTGCTTAGCGATATATTACTTTATCCGATCGCACCGTGTTGCGCGCCGAACTGCGCCCTCTGGTGAGGGCGCATTGTGAGTCCCGAGAGAACCGTTGCCGCAAGCGCATACAAACTTACTACCTCCCGTTTAACTCGATCGAGAATTAACATTATACATCTTACGCTGGAGATCCGAACTGGTGTGTTCCTATGGTGGTGTTCGATACGTGAATTGGAACTATTAGTGTTACCTGCCGAGCCCCTGATCTGTCCAGACCGAGCCAGCTCACACGTGTGCCTAGGAGATCGGTAAGTCGCTAGTGACCCTAATTTAATATCGAACATAAATTTTTGTTCCTTCGAACCAGGATTATTGTCCAGCTTGTGTTATCTTGTTCAGTTGCAGTTCTACGAACTCATTTTTCAACAAACGTATTTCTTTTCGTTTTTGTTTCACCGTCATCTTTGTAACGCAAAATGCCGGACGAATTAAAATCAGAAATATTGTGTGAACAGGATATTTTCGAAAGAGATTTAATTCTCGATGAGCTTAAACGCATTCTACAGCTTGCAACTACAAATGATCAACAATTTCGTTCGCGAGCTAGTGATTTAAATTCACATCAGAGAAAGTTTAACAAAGTTCAAACTAAAATTGAAAAAAACGCTTATAAAACATAAGGCATTTGATAAAGACGAGCATATTAAAATTCGCAATGACTTTGACGATTTATATTATGCCATTATTTCGTACGTAAATAGTTTAAAGAATGACGATCTAAATCGGCGTCGATCATTTCATCAGGACGATATTTGTCATAAAAGAAATCTACCCGTCTTGCCCTTACCCGAGTTTAACGGTGACCCTACCGATTGGCAATCATTTTTTGATCTATTCTGTTCATTAGTCCATGACAACAGAGCCTACACGGAGACGGAAAAATTACGTTACTTACTACTTTCGATTAAAAATGAGCCATATAACTTAATTAAATCACTCCCTATAACAGGTGATAATTATCTTATTGCATTAAATATTTTAAGAAATAGATATGAAAATAGGCGAATCATTGCATCGAAGCATTTAGATCGCATACTTGACCTTGAAACATGTTCCGAGCGATCGTCTCATAGTGTACGTAATTTGTTAAATGTCTACCAAGAAAACATTAGGGCGCTTGAGGTTATGGATTTTCCTATTGACCAGTGGAGTTTTATATTACTTAACTTATTATTACGTAAAATACCTATAAACTTGAGAAAAAATTATGAACGTTCATTGTCAAGACCATCCGATATACCAGATGTTAATACCTTAATTGAATTTTTAGAACGCGAAATCTCAGCTAACGAAATCGCTATAGCTTCTTATACACAGTCCATAAAAAATTACCCGCAACATATTGATAATAATTGTAAAAAGGTTAGTCGGAGTTTAAATGCGGTGCATCGAAACTCGTTCACTGCACGCCTCGCGTCAATCACAGATCAAAATGGACCTTATAGTAAGAGTAATAAGGATCGATCTTGCTTGAAATGCTCCGGTCAGCATTTAATATCTAAATGTACAGAGTTTTTAAATCTTTCTCCACATGATAGGTACAATTTTATTCAAAACAAAAATATTTGTTATAATTGTTTAAACGTCGGACACGATGTAAAAAATTGTAAATCGAATTTTGTGTGTCGTAAATGTCAAAAAAGGCATCATAGTCTTATTCATTTAATTTCACCGCAGTCTTCAGCGATTGTAAACAAGACTACTACTGCTAACGCCGTCACGCTCCCTCTTACGGAGGATACACAGGACGATCGCATACATAATAATTACGCAACAAAAATGCATTCGTCGCATTCTATGTTTACGGTATTATTATCTACGGCTTTAATAGATTTATATTTAGGAAATAATAAAATTTCATCCGTTCGGTGTATAGTTGATAGTGGAAGTCAGGCTTCGTTTATAAGTGAAACATGCGTACAACGGCTTGGTTTGCCGCGCACTAATGTTCACATACCTGTACTAGGCATAGGAGATACGGAACCATTGATGCCCAAGGGTATGGTTACGTGCTCGATTACGCCAAAAGATAAACATCATCCCGTTATTCCGGTTGACGCATTAATTTTGCCTAAGTTAATGTCAAAAATGCCTAATTTATCTTTGCCTTATACTAAGTGGCCTCACTTAAAGGGACTCACCTTGGCCGATCCCCACTTTCATACACCACAACCGGTTGAAATGTTACTAGGAGCGGATATACTATCCCACATTTTATTAAATAACACTATTACGGGTCCACCGGGTACACCGATCGCTATGAATAGTGTGTTCGGTTATTTACTGTTAGGTAAACTTACTTTCAATACAAATATTTCGACTCCACTCCAAGTTTGTTATAGCTCGTTTGACAACGACAACTTACAAAAATTTTGGGAGCTGGAGTCAGTACCAGAAAAGCGGAGTTACACTCCCGATGAGGAATTATGCGAATCCTTTTTTCGAAGAACGCATAACCGAGATATCACAGGGCGATACGTGGTAGCTCTGCCTTTCAAGGTCAACGCCCCGCCCCTCGGTGAATCTAGACAAATCGCTGTAGCACGTTTTCATAAATTAGAATATAGGTTAGAACGTAATCCACAGCTGAAGATTGACTATCACGCTTGCCTTCAAGAGTACGTTGACCTCAATCATATGGAGCTCGTTGATGATAATCCTTCAGTTGGTGCGAATTACTATATCCCACACCATTGTGTGATTAAGCCTTCAAGCGAGACAACACGCACTCGAGTCGTTTTTGATGCCGGCTGTCGTACGACCAGTGGGTACTCATTAAATGACGTGCTGTTCTCGGGACCTAAACTTCACCTAGATATCGTTGATGTTCTTTTAAAATTTCGTGTGCATCGTATTGCTTTCTGTTCAGATATAAAACAAATGTTTCGTAATATATTGTTACGTGAAAGTGATAGAGACTTTCAGCGTATTCTCTGGCGTCGATCACCAGAGGAACCTTTACGTGACTATAGACTTCGTACAGTCACATTCGGCGTCAATTGTTCTCCCTATCTCGCACTTCGTACCATCCGACAACTAGCTTACGATGAAGCTGAGCGTTACAAATTAGCCGCAGCAGTTTTATTAAATGATGTCTTCGTCGATGACGTCATCACGGGCGCCGACAGTGAAGCCCAGGCCCTTCTTCTTCAGCAGGAGTTGATTGGTATTTGCGCCACGGCTGGGTTCGAGCTGCGCAAATGGCATAGCAACTCGCCCGCGATTTTCGCTGCAGTTCAGCCCGCAGAGTTTCATGGTGAGCGGTGTGAGAGTGTTCTTTTTGCAGAGATGGAGGGTGATAGGGGTGTGAATGTTCTCGGATTACAGTGGAACCCCCGAGCAGATTCATTTAACTTCAAAGTTCACGTTACTTCGCGTGATTGCACTAAGCGTGCTATATTATCAGAAATAGCAAAAATATATGACCCTCTCGGGTTATTGTCGCCGGTAACATTATTTGCTAAGCATTTAATTCAGTCGATGTGGTTAGCGAACATTGGTTGGGACGAGCCACCGCCTATTGATATATTAAATTCATGGACATCTTTTACTAAAGAGCTACCGCTCTTATCATCGATTTCTTTTCCTTGTTATATTTTTAATACTGACGACTTAGAATCTATTCAAATACATGGTTTTGCGGACGCGTCTCAAATTGGTTACGCCGCATGTGTTTATATACGACATGTAAGCAAGAGCGGTGATTGTGAGACACATTTAATAATGGCAAAAACTCGTGTCGCACCGTTGCGTGTATGTCTTACTATCCCTCGTCTTGAACTGATGGCTGCACTTTTGCTATCAAAATTAATTGAAAAAGTAAACCACATATACGGAGATAAGATCCGTCCCGGTCAAATTCAAGCTTGGTCTGACTCTTCTGTCGTATTGGCATGGCTTCGTTCTTCTCCGCATGAATGGAAGACTTTTGTATCTAACCGCGTCAGTGAGATCTCGACCCGCGTACCTGCAAGCTGCTGGCGTCACGTTCCGTCAGCTGATAACCCCGCAGACGCGGCGTCTCGCGGCCTATTGCCGGCAGCATTAGTTAAGAGTGACTTGTGGTACCATGGTCCCGCATGGCTCCAACAAGGTCCCGACTCTTGGCCTATACAAAGAACAATCGTAAATACAAGCGAAGAAAAACGCAACAATAAAGAACGGGTTGATAAGTATTCGTACACAGCTATGACGTATCCTTTTAGCGATACGGATAGTTTTATTACACGATATTCGTCGTTAAATAAACTTGTGTGTGTAACTGCTTACATATTTCGTTTTTATAATAAATGTAAAAATAAACATATTAAACAATCGCTTCCAAATTATATCACGGTCCCCGAATATAACTTTTCACTTAATCGCCTTATACTTTTAACGCAGCAATCTGTTTTTAGTGAGGATATTAAAAATATTTCTAATAATAAATTAGTTTCGATGAGTTTACGCCGTCTTACGCCATTTCTGGATAGTGACGGATATTTACGCGTGGGAGGACGCATTCACAAATCTCTTTTACCTTTTAATTCTAAACATCAATTGATTTTGCCTAAACGACATCCCTTAACGGATCTTATAATTGACAACGCTCATCTAGTTAATTTACATGCGGGAGCTCAATTAGTACGTTACTCACTTTTACAGCGATATTGGATTTTGTCGAGTCGTGATATCGTGCGCCAGCGCATACATCGCTGCGTACGGTGCTTCCGCGCGCGGCCCTCGCGTATGCAACCGCGTATGGGACAGCTCCCTGAATCTAAACTACGTCCAACTCGTGCCTTTAAAAAGACGTCTGTAGATTTTGCGGGTCCTTTTTTCGTTCGCGCTAATAAAGTTCGAAATGCTAAAGTAATAAAGTGTTACGTCGCAGTTTTTGTATGTATGACGATAAAGGCCGTACATCTCGAACTCGTATCCGAATTATCTACAGAAGCCTTTCTAGCCGCCCTGCGACGCTTCACGTCCCGGCGTGGCTATTGTACGGACATTTACTCAGATTGTGGAAGGAATTTTGTCGGTTGTAATAATTACTTAAAAGATTTATACGCGTTTTTACGTAGCGATCCGGTTCAAAATCTTTTAAATAAACAAACTTTAGAACAGGGCCTTACGTGGCATTTCCAACCTCCTTACGCTAGTCATTTCGGCGGATTGTTTGAAGCCTCCGTAAAGAGCTTTAAACATCATCTTCACCGCGTGGTAGGTACACGAATTCAGACGTACGATGAGATGCACACTCTTACGTGTCAGATAGAAGCCGTCTTAAATTCACGACCTCTTTGCGTATTGAGCTCGGATGCTTCGGATCCTCTCCCATTGACCCCAGCTCACTTCCTAATAGGAGAACCCTTGACGGCGGTACCTGACGTTTCCTTGGTAGACGAAAATCCTAATCGCCTTACTCGTTGGCACTGGATTCAACAGTCGGTTCAACATTTTTGGAAACGCTGGAGTAAGGAGTATCTTCACGAACTCCAACAAACTAATAAATGGTTCCAAGACCGCGGCTCCACTGTCCGTGAGGGCACTGTTGTTGTGGTATGTGATCAGAATCTACCACCTCTCCAATGGAAGCTCGCACGCATTCACGCGCTTCATCCCGGCTCTGACCAGGTTGTACGAGTCGTAACATTGAAAATGGGCAATACGCTTTTCAAACGCCCTGTTGTCAAGATTTGTCCTCTTCCATTAGAATAATTAAAATTATTACAAACAATATTTAGTAGTTATAGTTATAGTTAGGTTTAGTTTTAATTTACATATAATTTTCTTTAACTTTAATCTTTTCTTTAAAAGACACTACGTGCTTTTAAGGTGAGCGGCATGTTCCGTACCGGAACAGGTTCAGTTTGTTCGTATTTAAAAACATGATTTATTTCGTATTTTCGTACAAGATAACATAAATTGGACAATTTAGATTACATATTATTGTTATTTTTTCTTTAATAATTAATGGGTTGCTTAGCGATATATTACTGTATCCGATCGCACCGTGTTGCGCGCCGAACTGCGCCCTCTGGTGAGGGCGCATTGTGAGTCCCGAGAGAACCGTTGCCGCAAACGCATACAAACTTACTACCTCCCGTTTAACTCGATCGAGAATTAACATATACATCTTACGCTGGAGATCCGAACTGGTGTGTTCCTATGGTGGTGTTCGATACGTGAATTGGAACTATTAGTGTTACCTGCCGAGCCCCTGATCTGTCCAGACCGAGCCAGCTCACACGTGTGCCTAGGAGATCGGTAAGCCGCTAGTGACCCTAGTTTAATATCGAACATTTTCTGTCTGGGAAAATACAAACATTTAAAAAAATTAATTTAAAAAAAACGATAATAACGATGTCTGGTATTTTTTTAAAAATAATACTGCCTCTACAGTCAATGGCAATCACGGAGTATAATTAAGAGGCTAGCACCGCTGTCTATAGGGTAGTTAAATTTATGTACCGAATTTTCGAAAATCCTGTGGACTACCTGGAACGGATATTAAATAGCATTTTTTTATATTTTACTCTTATGATTATTACACGGTTGCAAAAAAAAAAGAATTATATGTATACATTCAAAATAATTAAATATTTTAAAATGATTAAATTAGGAATAAAAATGTACGAGGTCAGGAAATAGCGTAAGAATTTTCTGTTTTGCACAGGATTTTAGATTATCGATGTAAGCAAGGAACAATATCCCTTTCAAATGTTTACTGCCGGGAACTAGTTAAAAAGTGGAATATAGACCAATTTAATTCAATCTATGGAAAGGCAAATCGATGGAGACGAAGAAAACGACTTAGGTAATCCTGGCAGAAAGTTCTCAAAAGTTTCGAAAAACTAAAGTATTATTAATGATCAGTTCGATCAGGCGAATCGAAAATGAATGCTCTCAATATCAAATAGTTTATAATTGTGGTCGTAATGGTTAAAATTAAACCTCTTTTTTGTATATTCCAATTAGCTGAAGTGTGTCGAAAAGATTTTACAACAAGAGGTTCGCTGAAAAATAAAAAAAAAGCTCATAGTACATACATTAAAAAAAAAAAAAAAATTCGTGCGAGGAAATTTTATATTAATTTACTTCCTACATATTTTTAAAATGAGATTGAAAATAATTTTGCTATCGACTTCATTCTACATATATAATAACGATAATATGTACTTAATATAAAAATATATTACTAAATAACGAAAAAAAAAAGTAAATATCACATAATTAAATATTTATGTACTATTATGAATAACTTTTTACTGAATTCTAAAGTCAAATCAGAGTTCTTATCGTGTCAAAATAATCTTAAATACTAGAAATCGTATCTTTAGTATGCTGTCGACAGAATTCACACTGAATTGAACAATTGAATAAAATAAAGGCTACGAATGCTGTCATCTATAAATCAGGCGAAGACTGGCAGAAAGGTACGCAATTTGCGAGGGACGATTGATACAAGCTCCATTATCAACCACGGCTTGATGTGACATACTCCATTTTACTGAAAATGGGATTTAAATGTATCTAATGTATTTATACATACATATATATTTTCTGAATTAAATATGTTTTGGTCATTAAGAAAATTAGAAAATGATGTTCACAGGAGGATTCCTCTCAGGATATACTCGTATAAAAGCATAAACAGAACGATTTCTGTAACTTTTTCATAAACTTGTTATTGAACTGAGCTCCACTGAATCAGTCTGTAAACGATGTACTGAGTAAAGGCTTCTTTTCTATATTGCAGAAGGATTTGAGCTTAATCCACCAGTAACGATGGCTATCAGATGTCTTTGATAATAACTGGGAAGATTTTATGTGCTCTCTGAGCCATGTTGGGAAGACCCACAAGAACCAAGACTAAAAACAAATATTTATATAAATACAAATAAGTGTCCGAGCGGAAATCGAATCAGCGAGTGCCAGAAACTTTCTATATATATATATATATATATATTTAATAACTCAGATTAACAAAGTCGTTTGCTCCTTTTTTAATTTAAAACTATTACGGGATCGAAACAAATAAGGCTTAAATTCAGGAGAAAGCTAGCTATTTATCAGATCAATGTCTAAATAGCTTATGATATAGTTTGCTTAACGTTTTATTTATTTACAATTTTTTGTTACAATAATTTGCAAAATTGAGTTGGTAATATTTAATGTCGTATACTTTTTTAACCATTTTATTTTAATTTATTTTTTTATATTTTATTTTTTAAAAATGTGCAAATTTTTTTTAGATGTAGTCACATTCTTTCACCATTTTGACACGCTTTGTATAAAGATTATAAATTTTACAAATTATTTTTATTAATATTTTTAATGAAGTACGTTTTATATTAGCTCATTGTTCATGGACGATTGCTAAATATCTCTTAAAAAGATCTGGTAAAATTGTAACGCCCTAAGTTTTTTTTTTAATGTTACAATTAATACACAAATATAAAAAAAAAATATTACTACAAAATATCCGTAAATGTACTCGTATTAAAATTCAGCGAGTGTTTTGAATAAAAGTATACGTGACCTTAGAAACTTATCTATATTGAAAATGTTTACATCCCAAACAATTTGGACCAATAGCGTAATTGTTACAACATTGTTTTTCGAACGCAATTCTACACTGAAAAACAGCGTAATATTACTAAAACTGTCATTATCCCAAGCATTTCAGATCACTGACGGTGGAAAATTTTAATTAAAATAATTTAATTTTTAATTTAAAAAAAGTTTTTCTGTCTCATTAGCAACGTAGACTTAAATTCACAAATTGAAAACATATAACGGGCCCGTTGGTACAGTTGTTAGTGACCCTGCTTTTTGCTCCGGAGTTGTGGGTTCGATTCCCACCCTGAGTCTATAAAAAACAGGCATTAAAGGGAGGTACCTAAGTAATTTTTTCAAAAAACCGTTTTTTTTTATTTCTCGTAGAAATTCGCAATTTTGTAGAAATTGTGAGTAATTTTGCAAAAGGCGACAGACGCAATGAAGGGTTGACCGTGTTGCCGTTATTTGAAATACGGAAAATATTGTGGTAATATTTTATGTTGAAATTCTGCAATTGCTAATATAATAATATATAAATTTACACGGAGGAATAAAATTATACGGGGAATTTACCGAAAAATTGTGCCCAGCGGCCGAGTGCGTCACTTCTTTACCCATTTTTCAAACGCAATTATCTCGAAATATAAAAAAAAAGTCGTTTTAAAAGTCGCTGCCAGACGTATCTTCAAACGGCTCGTCCGATTTTGTTCAAACTTGGACACAATATTTTTTGATAATTGTTCTCATCCGACACGTAGGATTTTTTCATTTGATTGAACCATTGTTTTTTATGTAATTAAAATCGTCGAGGATCGCGACCGAAAAATGAATGTCAAACGAAAATGATCACAATTTCGTCACAAATGAAAATTTAAAAAAAATCCTACCAGGCGCGTTGTTTTGTGCATTATATTTTAAGAATTCATTCTGTTTTTATGTGTTAGAACAACCGACCGGAATCCTTGGCACCTCAAGCCATGTCAGCGAAGAACGCGTTTGATGCTGAGAAAAAAATGGCACTTCCAGTCAATGGATTTATTTAAAAAAAAATCTAAACCTAAATATATATTCAAAAAAAAAAAAAAATCTGAATGCAATCAAACGATTAGTTTTTGAGATAAAAATTCCTGAAATTTTTTCCGTTTTTCTCGCCGTTTACCTCCCTTTAAGGAAGGAATAGACGACCGTGTATGTATGTTAAACATATTTACTGGCTTTTTATTTATTTAATTATTATTAAGTTATTATAAAGGACACGATTTAATTTTTTTATCACATGGTTCTACAATTTTCAAAAAACTGTAACGCAATAAAGCGGAATAAATTTATTCTTATTTAAGAAAAAAATTTTTTTTTTTTTTTATTTGATATTCTGTTTGTTGAAAAAAAAAAGCTATAAAGTACGACGCAGCACTTAAAGTTATGCGAGCAGTCGTCAAGAACAACAATAAAACATCGCGATTTAAATAGTTGTTAAATAAGTTAAATGGTTATTATTTAATTCAAATTAGTTTTTACGGTATTCATTACTACCTTGTTTTTTTGCAGAACTTTTTTAATTCAACGTTTTAAGAACAATTAATTTAAAAATCAAAATGTTTGAGTTTGAACGTGTCCGTAAATATACTCTTATTTATATAAAATTCGTAGTACGAGTATATTGTTTACGATTCCGAAGAGGTGTGTAATAGTTTATTAAGCATAAAGCTAAGACGTGGCGCACAAGTTTTATGATTTAGAAGCAATATGGTGGAATGAGCTTAATATACTCGTAGTAGTCTCAACAACTAAAAAATATTTATTTCTTTGTTTTGTTCTCAGAATAATAAGTAATATTTATTTGTTTATATCAAACTTTGTAAATCTTGCATATTATTTCTTATTCATTTTATATCATTCTTATCATTTTATTTCTTATGTTAACGCATATTTGAACGACAATCGTTTTGGAATTCGATGTCATTCGGTGCTGATATTGGTTTTGTACAAATATTTGTTTTTAGTCTGGGTATATTTCCTTGTGGGTAACTCGGAGAGCATAAAAACCGTCGGCCCCGGTTGTTATCATATACATCCGATAGCGATCATTAATCATGGTAGAAAAATTATCAGCCCATCCGTAGTGGAGCACCTCTACGGATCAGGACCTCTTCAGAAGAGGATTATGCCCAGTTTTGGGACATTTACAGGCTCATACAGTTAAGTAGCACTGATTGTATCCTATATATGTATATATATGCATACATTTATTTTCTTACAGATGTGAATTAATCCGCATAAATATTTCAATATTAATCTGGTTGAAAATTTAATACGCTTGTAGCGTATTAAATTTTGTAAAATATGATCATTAGCAATTATAAAAAATATATTTCGTCTCCATTATATTATAAACCGATCACGGAATCTCGTTCATCTGGCATAACGCCATCTCGGTCACAGAGCTTACGTTGACTCTTCCTTCCTGTGTAATGTGATCAGAAAGCCTCATGAATTCAGTATCCTTAAAATTTCTTCTATCGCACAATTTACCCAATTAAATAGATTTTCTATATAACTTAAACAGGCAAAAGAAATATTTTAATTTCTTATTGTTCCTATGTATATCGGAATACCGTTGATATTGACAACATTTGGATAGAAACTCGATGATAGCTCATTTAAAATAAACTCTCATTTTTGTTTATCATTTACGAAACTTAATTTTGGTAGAAGCTAATTTTCTATATAGCTAACACAAGTATTCTATATAGCTAGGGAGCTGGTGGCAATTTAGGTATATGATTTCATCGTCGCTTCGGATATATTATAAAAAATAATTATTAAACTGTAAAAAACAATATTATTTTAATTGCTCTCAGGTCTCTAGCTATACGTTCTTTAATAAAATACTGCTATTGGTTCTGCGAATTATTTAATTACATACACATAACTTAGTATACATCTTACTGCTGGATTTAAGAGATCCTTATAGAAAAGTTTCACTTTAATTTTTTTTGTATATGATTATACTTGTGTTTACAATGAGTTTTTAACTTACCAACAATACATATAATAATATTATAAAGGGTATAGCAGGTTAAGCATTGAGAATGTACCTCCAGAGCCAAATGTTATGAATATAGTACGTTGCTCATTTGCATTAATATAACATTTATGTAGTTTTTGACCGTCTTCCTATTATGATCATTGAGTGACCTTTAAAAATGACCTGATAAAATCCAATTTTTTTTTATACTTTTCGTTCTCTAAAACTAATAGAGCTAGGAATGTTATTCAATTTATTATTATATTACTATTATTAAAAACTTACTTATATAAGTCGTCCCATAGTACCTTGTTTATACATTACGTAACGTAACCAGTCAGGGATATTACATTGCATTGATATATGATTGGCTTTTCCGTGTCTCAAATATTGAAGCTAATTCTTTATATTTCTACCCATAAACCGCACTAACATTCAACCTGAATAGTGACCACGGCTGTTTCGTTGCATTGGTATATGGTTGGCGTTCCTCACGTTGAGGAATGCATCGTAGTCTTTGTGTTTGTATGCATAAACCATATCAACATGCAAACCGAATGATCAACACGGCCGTTTCGAAGCATTGAAGCTTGCTGCTTCAAAGGTTAGCGTTTCTTGCATTAAGAATTGTAGCTTTTGTATTTGTAACCATATACTACGCTATTATACAAACCCAACGATTGCAATGACTGTTTCTTTGTATTGGAATACAATTGGAATTCCTCACCTCGATGATTGTAACTCATCCTTTGACGCGTTGATGGTAAACGAGTTTTACTAAATATGTTTTTAATTAGCAGTTCTGTAAATTATAAGTAGTTATAGACCTCTTTTTCTATGAAAGAAAATGGCTAGAGCTTTATCCGCTTCACTGCTCCAATTTGGATTAGCGAATATACTATCTTTAGAATTTCTTCTGAAACGTGTCTGTATATATCTGTTCTTCAGAAGGTATACTAACGATGTTTTCATTCGGTAGCGGTAGTAAGTGGCACGTAGCCCACCAGACGCAACTCCAGTCTGGTCGGAGGATCCTTCCTTTTCAATGGCAGCCTCTCTCCAACCCCAAACTGGTGACCCCGAGCATGAACGTCAGCGCAGCCTTGGCAAATCCACGTCATCGTAATGTCATCATCACTTCCTCAAGCTTTCGAGCAGCGAGTCATACAGCCAGCCAGCATCCACGGCTACTACGGGTATCCTGACCACAAGCATGCAGCGGACGCGCATTTCTGGTCATTACCCATAGCCTTCTCAGCAACTATGGCACAGCACACTGCACTTCGGCCGGTCAGCAAGAAGAGACGCACTTCTCTCCTGGTCGACGCAGCAGCCAGTTACTACGCAGCACTGCACCACCCCGACTCACTGGGGCATCACCTCAAACAGTTCCGACTCACCGTGAACTATGCGGCATCTGGTTCCGACTCACTGGAACATTCCACTGGCCCGGCAAGCATCACAAGAAGATGTATGGACGACTCAACCTGCTATTGACCTCCGGTCTCGGAGGGGGAGTGATGTAGCGACATCTATCTCGCCATATACGAACTGACGTTATCCTACATCGCGCTATCGAAGTTTTCAAAGCGATTGAGTATATATACAAGAACCCGACAACAAACGTTGAGTGGCGCGTAGCCCACCAGACGCAACTCCAGTCTGGTCGGAGGATCCTTCCTTTTCAGTGGCAGCCTCTCTCAAACGCCAAATTATGTTTTATCCACTGGACCATTTTGGCATTATGTAGAAATAAGAAGAAATTGGCTGAAGTTTGTTAATAAGAAAATAAAATAGTTTAACCTTTATATGTACATTACATTAACTAAATATAAAAAACGGTCCTATATGGGCGTGCATACATAATTTTCTTTGTACGGTATTTTTTTATTTATTTATTCCGGAAGATACGACAAGTTCATTAAAGGGAAACGAACAAGCGGACCTTTTACTATAAATTTTTGTCTATAACTTATGATCATCAACTATGTTTGGATTAAAAAACGTACAGTTTACAAAAATACTAATAAAAATAATATTTATGGTACGTAAAAGAAAAAAAATATTACAACACAATTTTTCGGACAAGAAACTGAACATTATTATATTATTATATATTCTTTATTGTATACCACACACAAAATAAAATAGTACAAAAATGTATGAGTGTCAAAAAATGCACAAAAAGGCGACCTTATCGCTCAATAGCGATTTCTTCCAGGCAACCTTAGGGTAGGAAAGGAACATTATATGCACAATAAGGCTATCTCATAGCTAAGTAGCTATCTTTTCCAAAAAATCTTATGGGCTTGGAAACAATCTTCGTATAATAAGGAATAGTGCTGCAATTAACGAGTTATATATAAAACAAACTTATAACTGTTAGGTAAAATGAAAAAAAAGCTCATAGTAATAGAGAAAAATGTTTTTTTTTTTTTAAATCTAGTTCCATATGTGGCACAATATGGAATAACCTACCTCAATTTGCTAATCTAACTAGAGGTGAAACAGACGGAAGCAGTTTTTGTCCTTGTTTAAACAAAGTTCGATTCTGCATTTTTCGCACACAACAAACGCCTTTCCTTTGCAGCCTGGATTTTTACATCGCGGGCGCTTCTGTCCCCACATAGGAGAGTGCTCGACTCCATCACACCTGACATCACGAGTAGGAAGAATCGCTACATTGGCTCTCATTCTTTTTGTCTCTATCAGATCATTACTTTCAGAAGACAGCTGGCCTATTTTCTTATTCATTGATGAACCACACATACAGAGGCTCTTGGCCACTTCAAACTTGAAGTTATTCAACTTCAAAGGCGTAGCTCTGTGTCGAATCTCCCCAACTCTTCTGTATAGCAACCAACTATTTATGGTGGCTATGTCGAGGAAATGGTAAAACAGTCTCAAATACCATTTCTTTGTCCTCATCTTTATTTTGTACTTTCCCAGGTATGAGTCGAGCAAGTCGACTCCACCCATATGCTGACTGTGGTTGCGTACAATTATTATCATTTGGCGAGATAGTGCAGCCATCTAATTTCAACGAATGCACTAAATGGATACCATTGATTGTTGTTACTTTCTTTGCGTAATCATAGATGTCGCTACTTGGTTCAAATCAGAAAAAAATCAATTTTATTGGTTGTCCCACATAAGGGACTGAATGCAGTGTAAGGTTAAATATAAACACATATACAAAGAACACAAATAAATACATATATAAAGTATAATGTAAAAAATAGCTGCAGTTTGTATATATATATATATATATATATATATATATATATATATATATATATATATATATATATATATAAACTGCAGCTTATACAGCCTTTTTCGATACAAATATGTTTATTAAAAAGATGTTCGAAGACGTTCTTATACTTTTTAACTCTGTGTAGGATGATATATCCTAAGATATACAAGGGTTCTATATATTTAAAAACCTTTTAAATACCGTTGCCTTGAGAAAATTTTGTATTTCCGTTTAACAAGATTATAACTGGACATTCTTAATTTTATTATCCCTTATTTATATTTGCTTTCGGCATAATTCATCGACTAATAAAATTTCCATCTTATTATCGGCACAATATTTATTCCATACAAAATTAATACATATATTTTTTCGTTGTTCCCAATATTAAAGCCGGCTGTATATTCTTACGATACTTCTATTAAGAAATAATCAAAAGCAAATTGATGGGTTTATTATTTGGGAAATACATTACTTGCGTTAAAAAAGCAATTTAGTGATAGTACTCTTAATTTTATTTATTTAGTTCTCACCAAAGAATATATATAAAGTATGGTAATGTTTTTATATTAGTTATTAAATTTCAGCTATCTTTAAGTTTATATGTATGTCACGTACATATAGACCGAATAAATAATAGACCGAAAGAATGTACTCTACTCTTACATTATGTAACAGAATACGCACACTGTTAGATTTTGTTTGCTAGAATATACCTCACGTTATGTCAGAACATTTCTACAAAAGCCTCTAACAATATGTGGTTAGCTTTAAAATTACAAAAATCAAAGATTTTTATGTCACTGTCCAACTACATATATTAGTAGTAGGTGCAAACCGCCACAAAAATGGCGGGTATGTGGGACTCGCCAGATCGCAGACGCCAGGGCTGCACGTCAATCCCAGCAGGCCGAATACCGCACTAAAACTCATCGATACGTCGCACGTTGTAGTGGGACGCCATGTGGTCGCTTTCGCATTCAACCATGACGATATACGAGTACAACCTATTTTGACAATTCACTGTTCCTTTCATTGTTTCATCACTGAAATTTAGTTGATATCAGACTGTTGTTAGTTTCTTCCTTGTTCGTATGCATAATCAATTAGCGAAAATTGTTTCTTAAGTTTTAGCAATATCAGCTTGTTAAGTTGCGATGGCATAACTAATTGTGCTCAATGAGTTCAAGTATTCGACGAATGATGTGAGCAAATTCATTATTCAAACACAGATTTTGCGTTTGTCGGGAGGAATTAGCTGTGCTCAGCTTTCCCGCATTCAATATTAACATATGCCACTTAGCATTTACAGTTGAATAATAAAGTTATTGAATTACGTTAAATAAATAGCGATTTGAATTTGAATGAAAGGATAATAAACCGGTCCAGTTCTTGTCGCGCTACGCTCAGAATACTGATCCATAGTTGCCCATTGCCAAATTCATGTTACTAGTTTCCAATCGTATTTGTGCGAAATTTTCCCTTTAACTCTTTTTAGTACTTTTTATAAATTGGTTGATATAACGCGTTATCTTAATTTTAAAAAAAAGCAGACGAATTAAGATTTTTTTCTCAGAAGAAGTCGTTTAAAAATAATAATGAAATTGGACAACGCGTTAATGAATTTATTATTATTTATTATTTTTTATTTATTACAAAAGATATATTTTGATTTACAGTGTCCGGCTCGTGATATGAACTCAAATAGTACTGTACTGTACTGTACTGTATCAGCCTGTAAACAACCCACTGCTGAGCGAAGGCCTCTTCTCCATATAGAAGAAGGGTTGAAGCTTAATCCACCACGTTGCTCCACTGCTAACAACCGGGACCCACGGCTTTATGTACTCTCCGAGGCACAGTGGGGAGACCCACAAGGACATACACCCAGACCCGAAACAAATATTTGTACAAATACAAATATCTGTCCCGAGCGGGAATAGAACGGCCGTCAAACACTCAAATAGTGCGCAGTTTCATTTAAATTATTCCAGCAGTTTTGACGTGATTCACGGCCAAGATACAGACGGACCGACGAATAGACATATAATAATAACAAGTATGCTTAATTTAAAAAATCAAAAAACCCGACTGCGTAAAATACTCTTATTATAAACTAAAAATAATATAACAATTTACTAGCTTTCATTTGATACCCATTTTGCTACAGTAAGAAAAAAAAATTCAACTCCCCCCTCTCATTCCGCCATTTGCGGGCGCCATTTTGAAAATTTATATAGCCTATGTCACTACTACAATTTAGACAAATCCAACGACACCTCATATGTCAAAAACCGTCCAGCCGTTTGGGCTGTAGGGCGTGCCAAAGAAATGGACATACATACATACATACATACATACATACATACATACATACATACATACATACATACATACATACATACATACATACACACACTCGAAAAACATAACCCTCCTTCTGTCGCAGTCGGGTAAAAATGAAAACGATTACATTTTTGGCTTTAGTATCGATTGTAGTATGTGAAACAAAAAAGAATATCTTTAATGTACAGAGTAACACTTGTTAATTGTATTATAATTATAAGATTGGTCGAGTAGAAACGATTAGCTGGCCGAGATTCGTTAATCATTCTTTAAGGAATTGAATTTCATCGTTAATGTTAGTTAATCAATTAAAAGCGAATCAGTGTTCCGGAATCAATTTTTCTTTTAATCATTGATTATTTTGTCGCTTCGCTAATTTTACGCTCATCAGCCTCTCATAAAACGATTCTAAGAGGATTTGAGTTAAATCACATACAGACAGACGGACAGATAGACAAACATAGGGAAATTAAAAAAAATGATACTTTGTTTAGGTATTTTTTCAGTGATTGATTATACACAAACGTAGGTACACATGTGATAGATTGATATATATCGGGATGATTCCAAACAAATATAATTAATTTTACTATTTTTTTTTTGTGCGATATACCCGCTTACAATTATTTCGCTCTACGTATTCTCCATAACGATGCCGGGTTAAGGGTAGCAGAGGTCATTGACCTATATGATCGTTCGATAGACTTCCATAAATGACGTTGTGCCTGCAACTGTAGCAATACACGTGACAAGTACACTTAGATAAATTATACCCATAACCACACATTTCATTTTATATGACTTGAATTGGGGCTGCGTTGAGCCATTGTAACTGTTTCGATTTTTTTTTTTCACCGAAGAACTACGAAACATGTCGTTTGAAAAAAAAACAGAAAGAAATTGTAACTTTTTTTTTTTTTATTTAACTCCAGTTAACATGTTCAATGGTCGAGGTACATTTACCTCGAGAACTGAATAGTTTTGATATGAAAGATTGATTGTATCGAAGTGAAGTCAAGGAGTGGTACAAAACAAGAGTTTAATTTCAACTTTACGACATATTCTTAGTAATATACAAAACAGATTACATTGAAAGTGAGGGTGTGACTAAGTGGTCATCAATTGGTCCAAACAACGCTTGAACAATATAAGAGAATGAAATAGTTGGAAAGCCTGGAAAAATCCAGAGCTCACAATGCTAGCACTTATATTTTTAGAAGCTTTTCATCACAGATGTAATAATGAATATTGAGAATGATAATTCTCTTTTAACATTTTATTCCTTAAAAGGAATTACTACAGAAAAATTATTGGCTTTATTTGGTTAATTATATTATATAACTATGCCTAATATACAGAATTTAAGTGAATTATGGTGCACGGATGCGATTAATATTAAAGTATTTAGATTCATTATGTCTTTGCAACGGTATTATTATTTTTTTATGATAAATCAATATGCGTCAAAAAAAGAGGTTGGATATACTTCTTTCTATAAGGAAAGTTGATGAAGAATTTGTTTTTAACGTCTCCTAGTGTATATTTTACTATTGAAGAGACATTTTAAGCATTTCGCAGCAATTGTTCTATCCATAAATATATACCATTAATTATTTATCAATCACAATATAAAACAATAAATCGAACTTGATACTGAAAACTTGGTCTAGCAATGGTTGAACGCTATTTTTGTACTAGGAAGAACATGAATAGCTTACCCAGAGATCTACGTAAGCAAATACATAAGATGACAGGCGAAACTATTTTCTATTTTTTTTATTAGAATGGAAATATTTTATAGATCTCTCGATAAATATTTAAAAAACCTTATAATTCGTTATCGTTTATTCGTTAATTAAGAAATCACATATGACATAACTTTCAGTTATAAATTCAAATAGCTTGGAAGCGGAATGTACAGAAATCTTTGAACAAGAATACATACTGTTTTCTTATAATTACGCGAACTTTACTCATTTAATTAAAAGTCTATAACGGATTCACAATCCTTCAAGCTTCGAATAATAAGGAACAAAACACTTGATATTTAATAATTTTCGAGAAAAAAATTCTTATATAAATATTCCTATATAATCTTCGAAACGAAAAATTATTCGGACACCCACCACCTCAGTCCCCCGAGACCATGGACGCTGTAAAGGGTCCGAAACGTCGGGAAATAATTTAAATAATAATTACTGTTAAACTGTAACGTTTTAAATAAACGCGATATAATCCGTTACAGACTTTTAATTAAACAAGAATCCATACCTAATTTTACAGGCTTAATGATGGCAATTGCGTATGAAGTCGCGAACATATCTTGTATAATAGAAAGATAAATAAAAATAAGTAATAAATTAGATAGAAAAGTAGCAGTGTCAAGTAACTTGTCAAAATTTGTAGTCATAAAATTTTAATTAAGTTCGTACCTAAAATACAGCATACCGTTAAACTAAAATTTAATGTTCTGAAATGTAATCCGTGAAATCCGAGAAATTATTAGGCCCAGTATCATCAAGATTAAACTAAGTACGGAAGTAAAATTTACTTACACAGATATAAGCGCATTTAATACGAGTTATTCGGGTACAAGGATGACCCTTAAATTACATTTAGATTAGGACTGGACCCTTGGTTAACCTTGGTTTGAGATAAATACTTTATGACCACTAACGTTACTGAAGAGTATGGGTTTTAAATGGTGATGATTAAATTGCAGCTAATTTCATATTTAATGGGACACAATTGTTAGTACAAGGTACATTCAACGCGAACTTTTCAGATTTTTTATAAAATAACATTGATTAAGAATTTATTTTAAAATAGAAAATATCTCATCTTTTATGCTATACTACCTCCATTATACGGTTTTACCTGCTAAGCTCCCGATATCTTGAGATTTTCAATATGAAAAGAAGCCTCTGTGTTGACCCGTGTTTCTATCTACATACATATTATGTATATAAATTTTCATTGCCAACGGTCCAGTAGTTTTAGCATGACTGTGTTTATCAATTTTATATAATGAATCGCTTTAGTGTCTTAGCAGAGGAAAAATAGATATAAAGAATTGTATATTTTCATATATAATATTTGTGAATAAAAGAAACAACTTTAATTTATAACTCGGGTTATATTCACTCGACAATAGTATAACGACGACTAAATATTCTTAAGGTTTTTATAATTTTTGATAATAATTGTTATTTACTGATGAAAATGAATAATAAGAAATTAAAAAAGCTATTCATTAGTTGAAGTTGAAAGTAGCTTTTATAAAGGCTCTTAGTAAACCAATTCCTTATATCCAATACAGCTATAAATCGACAAAAAAAAAGTAATAGTAATGTAATATTTTATATTTGAAATGAAAGGGATTTCTATACTTTATAATATTATACGTTTAATAAATAAAAACGAACGTAGAACCTCTCTCTGCCTTTTTCGAAGTTGAAAAAATTATTATGATATTTTACCTGACTTCAAAAATGAACGAGGAATTAATTTTCGTCTGTTTTGTATTTTTTTTTTTTTTGGTATTAATTTAATTTAAAATTAATTCGAGTCTGTTTTTTTTTTGTTTCAAAGAACTCAATGCAGTCTTCTACATATTCGCTAAATCGGAATATGATTATAAAGTCTCAAGGATATCGCGCAAAAAAAAATTGAATTACGTTGTCAAATTTCTGACAAAATTCTGTCTCTAAGAATATTGATTCTTTCGAGTTTCCTGGTCCAAATTTTATTCTAAATTGGTCTGTCTGTCTGTTAAATTAGCTATTATTTACATGACTATCGATAACTTATTATAATTATAGATGCAAATAATAATTTTGCTTTAAAACACACTATATATTTTTACACAATAAATGAAGTTTCTTTTATCACAGTCTGTATACTCAAATTATGTTCGGTCTGATTTACAATAACCACTTTCTTACCACGTTAAAGGGCCGAATCAAGCTGAGCTCTATAGATAGAATATATGGATTTGATAGGTCGCATCAAATCCAAGCTAAACAGTTGTATTTTTAAGTCCTAAATTTGCTTAAAATGTTATTAGATATCATCGTTCCAGAAGACTAGCTTGATAGATTCGCCATTGATAGATACGCTTGGGGGTCTTCAACATCATCATCACAATATCGTGTTATGATTTTTTGTTATACAGAACTGTGGCGTAATTGATCATCAATTTTGATAATCGAGGGGTTGTGAAGTATAGTCGCAGCACTGAAACTTAGCGATATAATGTATGTTGATGTATCAAATGCCAAAAGGTTCTTGTCGCTATTGCGTAACAGAAGCAAGAAGTATCTATTTCATCTGGCTCTAGAGCAAATTTTACATCACTTATATATGTCTATATTTGTGTAAGTTCAAACACAGCAATTCGCGTATCATAAAAAAAGTTATAAAATTTTCTAGTTCAATAATATAAAAGTTCTAAGCATTATACTACATTAATTTTTGCTGGATTTTTTTTTTGTAGCACATTACTATATATCTACAGTTCAATATAAATAATTGAAATTTAGTCAATCAACGCACCACGTACTAACGCTGGCGGTCCCGGGTTTGATTCCCACTCAGGGTCTACCCCACCATTCCTAGGAGAACACGTATAGCTGTCAGTTGCGGTTGTTGTCACAGACACCTGATGGCGATCGTTACTCACGGAAGTTCATCGTTAATCTTCTCCTATATGGAAAAGAGGTCTTTGCCCAGCAGTGGGACGTTTACATGCTGATTTAGTTCAAGTAACGCAAAACGTTTAAGCAGTTATATTAATATTATAGATAAGGAGGCTGCCATTGAAAAGGAAGGATCCTTCGACCAGACGATGTTGCGTCTGGTGGGCTACGCGCCGCTTAACGTTTGTGGTCGGGTTCTTGTATATATATTCAATTGCTTTGAAAACTTTGATAGCGCGATGTAGGATACGTCAGTTTCTTCTAGTTAGTATATAGCGAGATAGATGTCGCTACAATATTTATTCTCCGAATATTTCAAGAGTCTACTTATTATATTTTCAAAGACATAACCGTCCCTTAAAATTAATAAAAAATTACTTAAGGCAGCCTTTTGGTACGAAACCGTACAAAATGATCGCATAATAAGCCTCCCTTTTAAAAGTCAGTTAAAATGTGGACATTTTCAAAATTTTAAATACTAACAAGCTCACATAAGCTCGTAACGTTATCCAAAACGGTAAAACGCTGATTACATCCAAACATAACGATACTAGCTTTGTCAGCGTGTAGAAAATTGCCACTCCAAGTCTTTCCTTTACGGTTCGTAAAACTGTCGTTTGAACTATATTGAATACTGCTGCATAGTGCAGTGCTGCTATGTATAATGTTATGAAAGTCGATATCACAGCACTTTTATAGCAACGTTACACCATCATTATGAATTTTATATATCCGGCTTGATAGGACCATAGTAGAGGGCCTTACATTTATAACTTTCTTTGTAACTCGAGCTATAATGTTCATTTTGAATATTTGGAGGTGAGGTTTTAAAGGGGACAAGTTCTTAATCACTTATATATACACACACACACACACACACACATATATATATATATATATATATATATATATATATATGTGTGTGTGTGTGTGTGTTCGTCGTTGTACGTAGTGTCAACAGAATAGAATAGTGTCATATATTTGAATATTTAACTTTAATTTTGGCAGTGTTCGAAGTTTATTTTTGTACAAACGGTACCTCTTGGGCACCATTGACACAAGGTAATCCCGTGAAAAGTAATATATTGACAAAGATATATATATTGAAGATTAATATCTGAAACATTTCTTTCGCTATAAAAAAAAAAAAAAAACTTATATTAGGCATCAAACATGTAAAGTATCACAAGAATGTTCGCTTTAACCTTTCACGAAAAACATGTCCGGACCTCCGCTGATCTGATAAAACGTAACCCAATTTTAGCAATTTTACCGCCCCTAATAAATCTACGTCACAGTTTAGGAATTTTGTTTGCTCCACCTGATCACGTATAAAATATTGAGTAGGTAAAATCTCACGTAGCTTTTATGAAATCTAGTACTCTAATAGAGAGTCCCCCGAGATCATGGACGCTGTAAAGGGTCCGAAACGTCGGGAAATAATTTAATTTAATTAAAAATCGTTAAACTGTAAAGTTTTAAAACAAATAAACGCGATAAAATCCGATTTAGACTTTTAATTAAATGAGTAAAATTCGCGTAAATATAAGAGAAAAGTATAGTAAATACTTTATATACTGTAACAATATATATATATATATATATTGTTTATTATTCTGTGGCGTACATAAGACGACACTAGAAGTGTTGCATACAAAAACTTATACATTTTTTTTTTTTTTTGTGACGCAGGGGAATCCATTTACGGATGATATCCAGGACGCCCGGGTCGGCAATCCTAGACCTATGTCGGACTCGGCACTTTGGGAGTGCAATACCGTACTAAACCCCTGCGGGAGCCTTCAGCCGCTTTAATTTGGAGGGTCCCGGATCTGCAGGCA
The DNA here is from genome assembly GCA_036937285.1 of Euphydryas editha. NCBI lineage: Eukaryota > Metazoa > Arthropoda > Insecta > Lepidoptera > Nymphalidae > Euphydryas > Euphydryas editha. Next base: position 16,583,919 of record JAUPFZ010000014.1, read on the forward strand.
ACAGGATCCCTCCAGCGACAGGCTGGCCTCGGCGAAAAGGCCAGACTTCTCCTCCATGGGGACTGTCCGGCTCACCTCTGAACAGTCCCGACGACGCCGTGTCTAGCAGGACCGGGTTCCCATCCCGGCCCGACACGGGCACAAGGGCGTTACTGGAGACGCATTAAGTAGCGCCTCCTACGCACCCCCATTCGTCGCCCGCGGATGGAGGCCACGTCGGCGGCCTCCTCTCTCCTCCGCTCGTCGGCCTCCTTCTGGGACATTACTGTCTCGCAGAAGGAGACCATCGCCTTCCAGGACTCGTCGTCACCGAGCATCGCGGTGATGATGCTCGGGAGCGACAAGTCCCCTCCGAGGACCGACGTCAGACCTTGACGCAGCGCCGCCCATCTCGGGCACACCTCGAGGGTGTGCTGGGCAGAGTCCACCGCCGCGCCACAATCGTGACATTCAGTCGTCGGCTCCCTCTGGGCCGTCCGGCACAGGTAGTCACCAAAGCAACCGTGCCCGGTGAGAACCTGCGTCAGACGGAAGGTGAGGGGCTTGCGTTTTCGACGCATCCACCGCTCAAGGACCGGGCGAATGGCAGCCGTTACGCGTGTGCCGTACGGCTGCCCCGCCAGGTCCTCCCCCCACCTCCGCATAAGCGCTTCCTGCCCTATCCGACGCACCCGTAGGATTCCGTCCAACGTAGGGTTCTCACCAAGAGCCCTCCTACCCGAGACGTAAGAGTAGGTCTCGGCAAGAACCTCCGCCACGAGTTCCCACGGGGGGTCGCCGGCTAGAGCAGTAGCTGCAGCCCATGATACCGTACGGTACCCCCGGATCACCCTCACCGCGATGATCCTCTGCGCAGAGCGCAGCGCAGCCTTATTCCTCGCAGTGAGGCGATCCGCCCAAACCGGGGCGCCGTACGTCGCCATACTCCGGCAGACACCAGAGTACAGCTGCCTGCAGGCGGCGCTGGGTCCTCCGAGGTTCGGGAGGAGTCTGCCCAGTGCACTCGCCACCTTTACGACCTTTGGTCCCACCATAGAGAAGTGTGGGCCGAAGGTCCACCCTCCGTCTAGGATGAGCCCCAGATATTTGATTTGGGAGCTCATCCTGACCCTCCCCTCTCCGATCTGCAGGGTAGCCCCCGGTGGGGGTCCCTTGCGTCCGGTCCCGCGGAAGAGGAGGGCTTCGGTCTTATCAATTCTGACACGAAGCCCTAAACTCCTTATGCGGCTGATCACGAGGTCGACTCCGACCTCGGCCAGCCGCGCCGCCTCCTTGAAGTCACGTCCCCGGGAGTAAACGAGGGTATCATCTGCATAACAGATGACACCCATCCCGGGGAGAAGACGGCCTCGCAGGACCCAGTCGTACCCGATGTCCCACAGTATCGGACCCAGAACTGATCCCTGCGGGACACCGCAGCCGACTCGCCACCACTCCACGGACCCCGACCGGTTCTCGAGGCCTACCCTCCGATCGGAGAGGTACGCCTCCAACAGCCTCCTTAGATACGGAGGCACTCCGAAATATTTTAGTGCCTCCCGTATCACCGTGTGCGGCAGACTATTGAAGGCGTTCGCGATGTCTAACGACACCGCGACCACCACCTCCCTCCTGTGTTCCGCCTCACCCGTCACCTCCCGCAGGCGTTTGAGGGCGTCGACGGTCGACCGACGTGCTCGGAACCCGAACTGAAATTCTGACAGTCCAGGTCCCGAGCCCTCCTCCAGGTACTGAACGAGCCGGGAGGCCACTATTTTCTCCAAAGCCTTCCCGGCTTCGTTCAGCAGCACCACCGGTCGCACCGCCGAAGCCGAATCCGGAGTCCGCCCTGCCTTAGGGAGTAGGCAGAGCCGACCCTCCTTCCAGGCCTCCGGGAACTGGCCAGACCGCAGGCAGCGGTCAAACAGCTCCCGGAGACTGTCGCCGAGGTGCCCGAGAGCAATCGCGAGGACTCTCCCGTGCACCCCATCTGGACCCGGCGACCTTTTCTTACTCTGGAGGCGGGTAATCACCGCCTCCATTTCAGCATCTGTGACGGGTGGCGGAACACCCTCCTCCTCGTCCGGCGTCTGCCGAGCCATTCTGGGGGGCACGAAGCCCTCGGGTTCATCAGGGAAGAGTTCCCCGACGATCCTCCTCAGTTGGTCCGGCTGGAGCGTTTCGCTGATGGGGGCCGACTGGGCACGGAGCTTGTTCCGCGCCCAATTATACGGTCGGCCCCAGGGGTCTCTCTCCAGACCCCCAACTAACTCCAGCCAGGCCTCCTCCTTGGCTCGGCATATGGCCTGACGCAGGATCTTCGTTTTCTCCACGTAGATTCTGCGCAGCCTGTCGTCCCTGTCCACGTCCTGGGGGCGTCGCCGCCTGCTCCGGGTATACTGTCTCCTGGCCCCGTTACAGGCGGCCCGGAGACCAGCTATCTCGGTCGACCACCAGTAGAGCGCCCGCCGCGGGGGTGGACGCTTCGCGGGCGGCATAGCCGCTCTGCAGGCAGCAGTAAATGTGTCACCGAGCCGGCTAGCCGCCTCATCCACCTCAAACTCCGACAGCGGCGGGAGACTCCAGCGGCCGACGATTGCAGCCTCCTCTGCCAGTTCCCGGTTGAGCTTGGAGAGTGCCCAACGCGGAAACTGAATTCGCCCTCTGAACAACGTTGACGAGGACGACGACGCCGGACGGACGAGAGCTGGAGACACCTCGAACCTTATGTAGCGATGGTCCGAGAGAGTCTCCACCTCCGTCTCCACCCTCCATCCCTCCACTCTGCGCGCGATGGCCGGCGTGGCAAAGGTGACGTCCACCACGGAACCTCCCGACCAGCGCACGCACGTCTGTACTGCCCCCACATTGAGTAGGGACAGTCCGGCAGCTAGCGCCCACTCCTCCACCTCCCTCCCTTTTGGGTTCGTAACCGGGTTACCCCAAGCCGTGGACTTGGCGTTGAGGTCGCCGGCCACGAACACCTGGAGGGGGGCTAGCTGCCCCACCAGCGGCCCCAGAACGTCGAGAAACCGTTCCAGGGCCGCCAGGTTACGGTTCGGGGAGAAGTAGACTCCAACGAAAGCCACCTCTCCCCGAACCGCCGCCACGTACCCGCGGCCCCTCGCCTTGACGACGAGGGGGGGGGGCGACTCCAGGCCTCACCACGATCGCTACCGAGTCATCGGTGTCCCCCGCCCAGTGTGGGCTAGGGGGCACGGCGTATGGTTCGGCAACGATCGCAACGTCAATACTCCATTCCGCCATGGACTGCAGGAAAAGGTCCTGGGCCCCGGCGGAATGGTTGGCGTTCGCCTGGAGGACGCTGAGATGCCCAGGCATCATTCGGTCATCTCAGCGTTTGCTGCCTCCACTCGGTTCCCCCCTTGGGACGATTGCGGGGGGAACTTCCCGCGGGTTGATGGGGGCTTGCATGACATGCCCCCCATCACGTGGCCCGCCGGCCTACCGGCGTCCGCACATACCGCGCAATGAGCGGCGGCCGAACACCCGGCGGCTTTGTGGCCAGCCTGACCGCAGCGATAGCACAGTGTGCTGCGGTCAGTGCCAGCTGGGCACGCGGCACCGACGTGCCCTAGTCCCAGGCACCGGAAGCAGTGCCTGGGGCGCGCCTGCAGGAGGTGGACGACGACCTTGCTCCACCCCACCGCTATACTCCCGGCCTGCAGCAGCTTTTTCCCTGCCGCCGCCGGGAGTTCAATGTGGGCTGTCCCCGAGCCCATTTGCCCCACGCGGATGTTCCTAACGTGGACTTGACCCGGGAAACAGCCCCCCTCCTTCGCCACCGCGGTGGCCAGGCGCTCCGCGGTGACCGCGTCGCTCAGGCCTGAGATTCTCATTTCCGCCTTCTTCTCAGGCCTGAGCACCTCCGCCTCATCGGCTAATACCTCTCTCAGGCGAGCGGCGAGGGCATCAGCTTTCTCCACACTCGTGGAGCCGGGCACCTCGATGAGGCGCGCCCCGGTTGCTGACTGGCGGATCCGGAGCGGGCCGATTCCCAGCTCCTTTAGGTCGATACTGCTCTCGGCCTTGAGCAGAGTCGACCCGTACGTGGCCCCCCTGGCCACTGCCTCCGGCCGTAACTTTACTATTACGGCCGCTGAGCGGGGGAGAGCCAACTTAGGCTTCGGGGCCTCCTTCTTGGCCGGTGGCGCTGAAGCCGCCGGTTTTTGAGTGCCCGTTTTCTTCGCCGGCGGCAATGAGGTCGTCTGCTTTTTCTTTGACGCCGTTTTGCGGCGGACGACCTCAGTCCAACTTGCCACCGGCTCCACCTGAGTTTCGGCCACTTGGGGGGCCGCTTCCTTTGAGGTGGAGGGGCCAAACGCGGTCCACTCCACCTCCTTCCCCTTTCCCTTCCCCTTCCTCTTGCCCTTCCCCTTTCCTTTGCTAGATGCTTGGGGAAGGGCGGGGAACTCCTCCGAGCCCGCCTGAGGAACGTCACTCGTCCTAGAGGCCACCGTCCCTCTGCCCTTTTCCGCAAGTGCGGCCCTTGTGGCACGCGCCAGCGGTGCACTGTCCCCAGCCAGAGGAGGGCGGCAAGGAGGGGCAGCCGGGAGCTGGAAAGCCGCCAGGCGGCCTTCAACTACATCGCCGACCAAATGTGCGATCTCCTTCATAAAGTCGGCACTTCCCGGCGAGGATTCAGCCGCCTTTTTGCGGCTATCCTCGAAGTCCCTCCTGTACGACTGGACCTCCTCCCGGACCAGCTGCAACTCGCGCGCGAGGCGTCTGTTGTCGGCCCTCAGTCGGCGGACCTCGTCAGACTCGGTGCGGGCCACCAGGGACACCAGCACCTCCCTGATGGACCCGGCGGCCCTGCTTATTTTAGAGGCGTAACCTCCCTTGAGATTCACTGACTTACCGGTCAGGCCGAGGATCAGATTTAGGTTGGCTTCTGACGCCACCATCAGCTCCTCGGCCCCCCGCCTGTCAACATCCTCGATCTCGATGGGAGATCCTCAGCATTGCTCCCCACATCCTTCTGCTTACTAAAAGCCCTTCTTTGGAGGACCGCTTCGAGGCCCTCTTCGCGATCCCGCTCCACGCGCTCCCGCAGTGCCGCTATCGCGCTGGTAAGCGTGTGCGCTTTGCCTCTTTTAGCCGCCGAGCGGAACTTACCTTTCGCGGCCACTCCCGCCTCCGTCTCCGTGGCGGAGTATTCCGACCCCCCAGAGTACAGTCGTTTCCTCCCCAAGTCCGTCTCGGACAGTGAGGTTAAGGAGATGTCCTCCAAGACCTCCATCTCTCCTGGTTGGTTGGCCCTGAGAAGGGCCTTTGGATTGGCCCTGAGAAGGGCCTTTGGGTTGGCCCTGAGAAGGGCCTTTGGGTTGGTCCTGAGAAGGGCCTTTGGTTTGGCCCTGAGAAGGGCCTTTGGTAACTCCTCCTATGCTCTCGCGTATAGGAAGCATGACAACTCAGTAAATTCGCACAGAAAAAACAACTTAAACACCCAAGTACAGTTTATCGCGTTCGGTCACCTGCCTGCCACCTGCGTTACCGGGGTCAGGTCAGGGTCCAGGGGAGACGACGTGGACGTAGCAATAAACACTTGGGGACTCCCCCATACAAAAACTTATACATGATCTATCTCACTCTATCTGCCTCAATTGATCATAGTGAGTATAATTGTGTATTTTTTTTATTGCAATCAAAACTACTGCACTGACTAGGTAGGTACTTAATAAACTGTGCCAAATTTGATTTAAATTTGTGAAATTAAAGACAACCTTCATATAATTATATTAATAAAATAACGACTCACACTCACACTCAACGGCCCCCAGTATGATGTGAATCCTGTGTCGGGGGTTGGGAACACACACAATACACAAGCACAAACGCCTAGACCATGACAAACATCTGTATGGCCGATACAAATATTTGTCATGTGCGGGGATCGAACCCGCGACCGCTAGCGCATCAGCCAGTTGTTGTGACCACCGCGCCAGCGCGTCGTCAACAACAAGAAATATGTTATGTTATTTTATTATTTACTAGCGGCCCGCCCCGGCTTCGCACGGGTATTTAACTAAAATTTTAAAAATTATAAATTTATATTTTTTATCACCTACACCTGCGTCGATACTGGAAAATATTTTATAATAGACGGATTGAGTTTTCAAATCAACTTCGAAGCAAAAGCAACCCCCTTTTAACCCCGTTAGGAGATGAATTTTGATAAAATACGAAACACGTCTTGAATCAATTCTGTTAAAGAATTTCGCTTTTATATATTAAGATTAAGATTATAAAACGGACTCGTTAACAGATTTATTATATGTACCTATAGATAGTACGGATGAAACATTTGAACTGATTTTCTTATGTATCTATATATATATAAGAGATTTCCACGTATACATTGACTCATCACGATATCTCTGAAACTATAAAGCGCAGAGACTTGAAATTTGGTAGGAATATTTCTTTTACCGAGTAGAGGTCAGCTAAGAATGGATTTTACGAAATTCTACCTCTAAGGGGGTGAAAAAGGGGGGCAAAGTTTGTATGGGACAACATGATTCCTTGGTCCAATCTACTTCAAATTTCGCATAAATATTCTTTAACAGAATTGGTTGAAGACGTGTTTCGTATTTTATCGAAATTCATCCTCTAACGATGTTAAAAGGGGGGAGAAAATTATTTTTATTTTATTTATTTATTTATTTATTTATTTATTTGTATTTGGGAAACAAACAGTTTAACATAGCACAGAAAAAAAGAAACAATAATAATGTATCGCATAAACCAATCAAGTTTCCACTAATTACTAATACAAACAGGAAGCAGGAAGTAAAAAATTGATATTAGTTTACATAATAAATTGTGACAATTGAATACTGAATGAACACTTAATTGAAAATTTAAAAATTAACAATATCATCATTAAACATATTTAATTCACTGATTTAACAATTGATTTATCTTACTTTTATAGTTTGAAAGTGAGCACGAAAAAATATCGACATCATTAAATTTCTCATTATACACATAACAGGAACGACGAATAAAATCATTTTGGGCATATTTCGTCTTAGTGCAGGGCAAATCGAAAAGTGCATTTTTGCGTTTATTAAATTTAGGGATCTTAAAGTTTAAACAACTTAAGAGGTAAGGGCTATCAACAGTATTATTAATCAGCTTAAATAAAAAAGTTTGATCTCTTAGTATACGGCGATTTTCCAAAGGACAGATATGAGGTAAGCTCTGACACGAATTATAAAATCTATATTGCAAATGTTTTAAAAACTTACTTTGTACCTTTTCGAGACTGTCGATGTAAATTTTATATTGTGGGTTCCAGACTGATGAACCAAATTCTAATAAAGAACGCACCAAGCTTTGATATAAAAGAGTAAGAGTAGAAACGTTTTTAAACTCCCTGCTAATTCTCAATATAAAGCCAAGCATTCTATAAGCTTTAGCAACCATGTGGTCTATGTGAAATCCAAAGGTTAATTTGCTATCTAGGTAAATACCTAGGTCTCTCACCTCAGATAGATTCAGATTTTGATATAAATACTCCATAGTGATTTTGATTTAAATTAAAATTTATTTTGACACATGTTTGACAACCAATCCGTCTCTTATTAAATATTTTCCAGTATTGACGCAGGTGTAGGTGATAAAAAATATAAATTTATATTTTTTTAAATTTTAGTTAAATACCCGTGCGAAGCCGGGGCGGGCCGCTAGTTAATTATATTTTCATTGATGAATATCACTTTGTTATAAGTATTATTCCCGACGAAGACAAATCCAAAAACACAAAAATCATAAAAATCGGTCCACTCGTTCTCGAGTTATAAACGGTGTAACTAACACGCCTTTTATATATATATATATATATATATATATATATATATATATATATATATATATATATATATATATATATATATATATATATATATATATAGATTACAACTTAAATAGCTATAACCATCCAACTTTGTATAATCAACAAATACATAACGACCAAGACCATAGTACACTAAGGTACTAAATGCAAAAAAAAAAAATTTCGTTAAATACGGGCGAGTCTCATTCTTTTGGCCGAAGTTTTGGTCAGCGCGATTTAAAAAATTATATGGCATATTCTGCGCCATCTATCGTATAAATGGTAGAATATCGTTTTTATATTTAGATAAACATAATTTAACATAATAGTATATTAATTGAAAATAATGTTTCTCTAAAATATTAAAACGATTTCTATTCCTATCCGACATATTTAGTAAACTTTTAAGTTTAACAAAATAATAACTCAAAAATAAGTTTTGTGAGTTTTTAAGATTCGTTAGACCAGATGTCGTCTATGTCGCGTAGGCGTATTTCTATTTTCTTAAATATTTATTTTTAAATTTAATTACAATGAAACAAAAACTAAATTATACTGTGAGTTATGTATAATTTTTATGTATTAAAGTTATTTACATTGATTTTGTACTTTTTACGTGATACGTGCACAAACAAAAAAAGATAAGAGATGGCGCTGATTGAAATTAAAGCGCGCTATTAAAATTTATTCTTGATGATATATAGTGTATTAATGAAACGGAGGTTTTAACAGATTTATTATTTGTATAGATAAATTATTTACGTTTTGTATAAACTATTTAAATATACTGTATATTATAACCTTGTAATTGGATATAACTTGATTGAACTTTTAACAAGATGAATGTCATGTATACATATTGTAATTTTACCATCTGTATTATGGAAGCTCGATGTAAGATCAGTATAATATACATAATATATTAGATCGATTATGTTGTTAGTAAAATTTTTTGGCCTAAAACAGTGTCAGAACTTTACCTAGTAAAGCCTACTGAATTCATTTTCTAAATGTTTTTCGGATTAAGTGTCACTCATTTATTTTGTTTATTTCCTTCAGAATATTGTTATTGATGTTACGTATTCCGTTTAGCACTGATGGTATTTCATCTAACAACTTTTACAAAGTAATCGGTAAGAGTTTTAGAAAAAAATTAACAAGGTGTAATCAACATAATACTCGAATAGAACGATGTGCAGAGTGCCTAAAGAAGAGTGATTTTAATATAACTTGTATATCGAAAAAACAAGTATATATCTGCCTGTTTTCCTTTCATGTCAACATCGTTTTAGGTCATTGCTAAATGCTAACAAAATATTCTAAATATTTAAATGTTCCTACACATTCTATTAAAAACAGTTATTCATTAGTGATTAAAATTAACTAAAGATATTAGTATTATATATTATATAATAGAGATTAGTACTATATAGAGATTAGGATATTTAGTAACTAAAGAGATTAGTAGTAGTTTACGATTGGTCGCCTCACGGACGCTTTGAAATAAATCCTAGCTAAATTATTTGTGCTTTTCCAAAACTTTGTGCAAAACAATGTGGTGGAAGGGCTGTTTGAGAAAAACATAATTATATAACAAAAAATGTGATATAATATGACTAAGATGAAAATTAGGGGTAGTGCGTACCTTTAAAGGGCTAAATGGGTTTCAACTGCCTAGGGTGTAACAAAATTTGTTCATCCCCTTTGTTTTATTTTAATTCAAAGGCCTCTCTCTACACCATAACCTAAATCTAAAGAACATTTTATGGTAAAATTTGTCTGTAATGTACAGATTTCATACAAATTACGTGAAACAATTTAATGACCATAAAAATGTACATATTGGAGTGATATTTCAAAATATTAAATACCTCAGTAAAAAATTCATTTCGATTTCTAAAACAAACTCAATCTCTAAAAACCAATAAAACTGAGAGCTTATTGAAGTTTCAAATTTCGAGAGACATTTTTTTTTAATGGTGTGTGTGTTTTTGGAACTTCCAAAGAAAAAAGAAACTACCAAATTTTATATTCCGTGGGAACAAATAATAATAATAATAAAAAAAAGAAATTAAATGAGAATTATTATATGGACCGATTATATGGTTTACACAGCATTGTTTATAATTTTTTTTAGATGTCAGAGCGACCATTTATCGTCGAGATAGACTTTTAATTAAAAATTAGCCTTTGTGTTTGATCACTGAAATATCAACAATCAATGATTGCATAAAAAAAGAGAAGTTTGTTGTTCAATTGCTAGTATTTGTTAGGATATTTATCCTGCAAAAAGGAATATTCGCAGCATTTATGATCTTTGATCTCGAGTCTCTCTTGGGGATGTTTTTTCATAATATATAAATACTTACAATTGTGTCACATTACATTGATAATAATATTGATGTCCACAAAAATATCGATTACTTAAAAAAAATAACAAACGTGATGTAAATACGAGAATAAATGATAATATTGTAATTTCAAGTTTCCAACTTCGTGAATTGAACGTTTCCTTCCTAGGTCAAGTTATTCGCATATATAATATCCCACGAACGATTTTACAATTACCAGTAAATAAATTTAAAATTTATATTAAAAACTTAATAGTCAAATCATATTATGCAGTACAGGGTTATATTGTATATCTTATATCTTTAAACGAGCAAATCTTGTATATATTATATATATATATATAATCGGAATCTCGGAAACGGCTCCAACGATTTTCATAAAATTTAGTATGCAGGGGGTTTCGGGGGCGAAAAATCGATCTAGCTAGGATTTATTTTTAGAAAATGTCGTTTTATCCCTTTTTTCAGGCAATTAAAAAATATCGTTAGAATACGAAGGTAAATTTCGCTATCATTGATAAGTTTATAATAGTTCTGATGTGAACCGAGTGGATTCAAAATAAGAAGATCCCCAGGTTCGAATCTAGATGTTTCCAGAACTATTTTTTTTTCTTTTTTTTATTAAGTTTCATCTTTTGTGTGAAAAACTATTATTGGGAGCCCTTTACTAACTGTATGACCGAGCTTTGCTCGGTATTTTATTTTTTTATTTTTTGTAATTCATGTTTTTGGAAACTATATTTACATACGAATTACGAACTGATGATATATAAAAAATGTTTTTTTTTTAAGTTCCCTCGTTTGTAAAAAATAACTCTTATTGAGAGCCCTGTACTACCTGGATGTCCGAGTTTTGTTCGGTATTTTTTTTATTTATTTGTTAATCGTTCTTTTTTTGGGAATTATATTAAGATACGATAGAACTGATGAAATATGAATAATATTTTTCGATCTTATCTATATAATAATATAGTATTTTGTGTCACAAGGGGATGAACGTACTATTTTTTTGACCCTCATGTGAAATTGCCGTCCGAGCCGAAGGCGAGGGTAGCAAACATACGGGAATGGATGTAGTACTTTCATCCCATGTTACACATAATTTTTTTTCCTCCCTAGGACGAAAGTTCAGGTTTTGTCCATGTAAAGCGGGGACAGAAAATGTCACTTTTGTCCCGCTTCACAGGGACGAAAATCGAACTTTCGGCCGAGGTAGGAAAAAAAAATATAAACTGGTTATTTAAATAAAAATCTCGAGAGCAATTAAAAACTGGTAGAATATCATTAGAATAAGAAAGTAAGTTTCGCCACCATCTATAAATTTATAATAGCTCAGGTGGGAAATCGGGCAGTCTCGAAAACGGAAGATTTTTGCTTTTTTTCAAGTTCCTTTTTTGGTGAGAAAAAATATTACTTTTATTATTCTATTATTAGGATCTCTTTTTATTTATTTTTTATTTAAATAACCATATTATATCGGTAAGATTGAAAATATTATTCATATTTTATCAGTATGTAATTTGTGTCTAAATATAGTTTAACCGAGCAAAGCTCGGTCATCCAGGTACTATTGTATAAATGATAAAAATGTGTGGGTTTAGTGGAGCTAGTTTTAATTATGAGATGTTTGACTGAATTTAAGATATAAAGGAAACTGTTGAGTTTTTTGCTGATACTTCTCAGAAAAATTTACGTTCCGGATTGGCGGTAGCTTCACATTAATAATATAAATTATTATATTATGAAGTACACTGGGCATATCTACAAAAACATACACCCAAAACAGAAACATATATTTTTTACAAATACCTACCTCGAACGGGAATCGAACCATTAAAATAAGTGTTATCGCAACTAACAAAAAGCTTTAGCATTATAAACTTTAGCATTATATTTATTTGGTATTCAATTTTAATCTAAAATAAAAGAATAAATTAAGCGTTATCATCTTTTATTAAATTTAAAAAAAATATATTTGTTTTTAATTACACAAAAAAAGTTTCTGAAACCTTCAGTTCAAAATTTAAATTTTAAAAGGTCGCTCATATATTTTTTTTTAAACTTATTAGTGTATAATTTTAGATTTTTACGAGCGACCCTTTAATATTGAAATTAAAATTCCATACATATTTTTTATTTAGTACTCTACAATAATCTATAAAAAATACACCACGAGATTAACTAAAAATCAAGCACAATATAGAAAACATATTTTTTTTAAACTACTACGATTAATAAAATTTAAAAAAATTTGGAGCGACCTCTTATTTTTTTTTTTTTGAGCTGTACTTTGGAGAGGAGTCTTAAAACATCAAAAACTAACAATATTTCTCAAAAAAGTCGTTTTTTTTGCGCCATCCTAATTTATATATTATATATAAACTCAATTACTGTAAAAATCATTACAAAGAATTCCTTTCTAAGTTTCTTTACTTATTTTAATTAATATAAAACTCCTTAGTATTATAGGACTTTGGCAAACAAGTACCTGTTATACCAACTATAATTTTTTCTGGAAGTAAAATTATAACATTTCTGTCTTTAATATTACTGTAAGAAAATATTTACATTGAATGACAACAACAACATTACATAGGTACATACATAAATGACGATATAATCGTAATATTAATAAATAGTTTAGTAATTCTCAGGAACATCGTTGTAATGATGAAAGAAACAAATTATTATATTTACAACAGTTACTGAACTGGATATGTAATAACTAAGTATATATTTTATCGAGTTCCATTTAGAACACAGCATATTTTTTTTTTTACTAATTGTAACTATTTTTCAAACTATACTTGAGAATAAAAACAAAATTTTATCCCAGTCATAAGAATTAAGCTTTAAAAGTAATCGGTGTTAATTTTGACGTCTAATTTAGAATTTTATTCAATATATTTGAAATTTATATCGCCTAATATTCTAAATGTATTTGACTTCAATCACACATTTTTTTTAATGGCAAATATAAATTTTAGTTGAAGTTAGTTCATAACATTACATTTCACACCATTAGATTCCTAAGTACTTAACTAGTATAGGAACTAAACTTCCTAAGGAATCGGCGTAATAATCTGGTTTTAATGTTGCGTGTGACATCATTTCTTCTTTTGTTTTATTAGTTAACACTAGAAGAGTCTTAAAACCTGCTGCTCTGCCTAAACCAACGTCTTGTTCTATCCTGGAATAAATAAATAAAAAAACATACTCATTGTTGTAAAATAGCAAACAAAAATAAATAACCCGGAGACAGATTTGCGACATTATTGACAGGAGTTCAACGTTCCATGCCATTGAGGTAGATAATAATTAAATGGATTTACAAGATTTTGTACAAAGAATTAGAGTACCTTAATAAGTTATATAAATTTCTACGAACAAATTAACAAAATCAAATTACATTATATAAATTTTTACGAACAAATTAACAAAATCAAATAACTTAAAGGTAACAAAAATTCTTTTGAAAAAACTTTTAGGACGGGTGTCGATTTTATGAATTTTAAATAACAAGCTTTGATACGGAACATAATTATATGGTTAAGATTCTTAAAAGTTGTTTAACTTACATATCACCAATGAAGAGCACTCGGCTCGCATCTGTAACGCCGGCTCGTTTCATAGCAAATTCGCCGAACGCCTTTCCTGGCTTCCCGAGCGCTATTGGCTGACGTTTCGATTCCTCGCTTACTATATCACTAAATATTCCTACACCTGATATCAAAAAATATAAATTACCGAAAATAATTTTATTAATGTTAATTTTGTAAAGAAAAAGATATGTTCTTTTTTATTTGTTGTCGTTAAGCTCTCAAATTAGTTAAAAAATTGTATTAGACCTTTTACAAATATTAAGCTACGTAATTTAATAGCAATATAGAATAGTTAACACCATAGGAAACAAACGCAAGCCCAACTGACGGCTATCAAAGCTGAACTAAATTAAAAATCTTGATGTGGATTTTTTAAATAAAACCCGTGAATATTTAAAGAGAATATTTGATACCTAAAGCTAAGGATCCAAGCTTAAAAGGAACGTATCTGTCAGTGGCTCCATTTATAAAGAGTACTTCTGGCCTCTTGAGGTAAGTAAGAGCCTTGTACATCTTAGGCAGATTCACCTTAAAGTCGCTGTCGAATACAACGGCACCTATCTCTTCATCATCGACTAAGTATTCTATATAGTCACCGTAATAAGAGGTACCCACCTCAGGCTGAAACAATGGATTTATAATGAAAGCAATATTACACACTACATATATTCGAGTTAACAAAAAAAAAAAAATCAAACTTTATATGACAGATCAATCACTTCAATGAACACAGGAAATTAAAGCAGAAAAAAAAATCTTTAATACCTGTTTTAATGCGTATTATCTCTGAACGAAATAAATATATATTTTTTAATTTATGGTTGTTTACCATGGTTGAGTTTATGTTTATGAGATTTTTTTATATATATATTCCATTTATATACTATTATATATAATGGAAATAGATGGAATATAGATATCTAGTTTGATTGTATGAACAAAAATGCACTTAAATTTATCGCTTCAAATATAAAAAAAGGAATATATTGTAATTTATTTTATCTTCATACTATGATGTAACAAAGTCAAAACCAAACAGAAGGTAAACTGTACAACAAACAACTAATGAGTCATAAGGAACAAGTTACCCTAATCAGCTTACGTTCAAACAAATACTGAACAGGAAAAACGATTAATGTTAACGATATCGCCTATTTTTTAAAGTTAAAACGTTGGAACTTAAACTCTAACTTATATCGTATAGTATTATTTGTATATATTCTGTTTTGATCCTTTTGTTTATAAAAATGTATCCTAGTTACAAGAATAATTCTCATTATATGCTTTATGTTCGATTATAAAGAAAAACGTAATGAAAACTTACATACCTCTGTAGAAATTTTGAGATATATAAACACTAAAATTATAATTTTAAGTATCTATATAGTAAATAGTATTGAGAAAATCTAAAAAAACTAACTTCAAACAAGAAACAAATTCAAACCTACTCCTTCCTTGCATTTAAATCCATGTGACTCCAGTACTGCTATGGTCTCTGGGCAAGTTACACAGTACACAGCTTTGTTGAAATTCACCGACTTCAAATATTCAGCTATAGCAGTTGACGGGATTGTAAGGTTATTCTAAAACAAACATTGATATATAAAGAAAAATAAAAATAAAAAAAAAATATTTATTTATTATTTATTTATTTATTTATTATTATTATTAATCTTACTTTAAGAAAAATATAAAATCTACAGCTTGGTTTAATCCAAAAACAATTATTTAAAATAGTTTACAAGCTTATAGTATATCTAAAATTCAAATTGTTCTGTAACTACATGAAGTAAAATGTCGCTTGCTAATGGCTTCGTAATTATCAAAAATATTTTGAAAAAAAAAAAATAACTCCAAATACAGTTTATTTGTAGTATCCATTTTTTTAAAATCACCGCTGGTTCACTACAGACAGTACTTTTAAATTGTAATTTAGCAGCAACATTTGTATAATTCTTGTTAATTTGATATTCCAATTTACGCAATAGCCTAGTCAGTAATTTGGCTAATGATATCCTTAATTGACAACTTGAGTCGTTTGATGATGATAATAGATGATAAGAAAGTAGTCGAACCAAAGTATAATAAGCACCTTTAAGTGAATTTGACAACCGTTCAGTTGTAGAGGTGCAAGGAGTAGTAATCTCAACGCCGGTGGTCGAGGGTTCGTTTCCCGTTCGGGATAGATATTTGATCCGCAGTATACCAGAATGGTTGATTTAGCTCCAACTCTTCTCCTATATCGAGAAGAGTTAGAGCCTTTGTCCTGAAGTGGGATGCTTACAGGCTGATTCAGTTTAGTTCAGTAAACCTCGTGTCTATAAAAAAATAAAGCAAAAAAGTAAATAAAGTAAGTAAAGCAAACACAAACGCGCAAACCACGAATGACATATGTAAATTTTGTACTCATTAATATTGATTACGAGTGGGAATCGAACCATTGTACTAAAGAGTTATCAGTAAGAGCGAAGCGAACGAACGAAGCGAACTACCCTCTACTACTACTACCCATGACAGTTCCAGCTACACACCTCGCGACACCGCAGTCCTGTTGTGACCACGATCCATGCAACTGGGTCGAAATATTGACGCAAAATCACTGGGTTATATCGTGGTATGTACCCGTTTTAAACATAATAATATGTCTTCAAACCACGAAATAAGTCTTAAATCATGATTAAGGCAACTTGGCTACGCCGCTTGAGCTAAGTAAGAACTTAATATCATTCATAGTAAATTAGTTTTATAATTAACTTTATTTAACTTCTCAGGAACTATTTTTTTAGCTAGGTTGTTTGAAATAGTTTCCTTCTAAGTTATTAAAATTAAACTACAGATTTGTCTTCTTTAGGAGTTATAATTTTTTTTTTTAATTTTCTTAATTTTAAAATTATTTTTTCGGAAGATAAAGGCCACAATTGGAGGATAACGTGGGAACGAGTTATGAAAATGAGCAACAACATATATAAGAAAAAATAAAAAGGGGAAAAGTGGAGAGTGAGAGAGATGATTGCTATAAGACTATGTATAATACTACATACTTATAGTACACCACATCAGCCGTTGAATGTCCATTGCTGAACGTAGGCCTTCCCTATCATCTGTGGCGGGATTTGCCAATACTGCGCAGTTTGTTGTGATAGGACATGGTGATGTTGCTGCCCATCACCATCCTGGTTGGTGTACAGTCTTACTGAGACCAGTATTAAACTCACATATACATATATATATATATATATATATATATATATATATATATATATATATATAAATTTTAATATTCTTATTATTTACTTGATATAGTCATTAAAATTTATCTTTAGCGTATCATCAGAAATTTCTAAATTCATTAACTTTTTCTGGTATTATAATTGTCTAGTACGAAACGAGAACATAGAATCTGATAACATGCTGACAATAAGTTATAACTAATTGTATCACTATAATTATATTTAGTAACATCCGTAAAATTATCAAGATATAAGTAGGTACTAGGTACATATTATAATATTAATTCAGTGACTAAATCTAATTGGAGTCGCTGCAAAGAAACTAAATCTTTAAATATACTTGAAGTAATATTAATTTACAGACAGACATTCCTTACAAAGTATAATCAAAACTTAATATACAATAATAAAATTGAAGACTTCTTTTGTTTTACAGCGGCAATCTAAGTTTCAATTCTAAATATTATTTTAATGGTAAGAAACCTGTTTATCCAGGAAGGTTGCGGGCTTTAAAAGATCGCGTAAAACATCGGTTATTATAAATGTAAACCCTAACAATATTTTAAACGCAGGTAAAGCTGTGAGGTTCATCTAGTCGTATCAATAAAAATAAGAAATTCTTGTATTTTATAAGCTTAGTTATTCAAACAAAGACTTTATGATAAGATTGGCAATCAGTAGTCACAAAGGACCCCACAAATATTAATATATAACATATATTCCTCCTTTTGACACAAAAGCTTATAGATTTGACTGATGAATCAAAGTCCTAAGCCTTATTTGGGACTTTATTACATGTTGTCCATTATTGAGACTGTTTCGAAAAATGGAATGAAAATTGTAGGTAATAAAACTGTCTTCTGGCATTTTTATACATTTGTTATGAGATAGAACATTTATATTAGTTCTCGCGTTTAATATTTATTTAGGTTTTAAGTTTACGTTTTACGTTTTAATATTATTATGTATTTTTAGTTTTTAGGATGCCGTCTACAAAATATACCAAAAGATTAATGTTTGCTTTACGAAATTCTTTGTTTTAAATTTAAAAAAAAATATGCGTCACTAATGTTATAATTACAAATAATATAAAACAAATATATATTGAAAATCAAAGTATATCCCCGTAAAAGAAATATGTTTTTTTTTGGCATTTTTATTACAAGGTATTTTACCCATAATCGTTGGCGTTGTAGAAGACTTCAGCACATATAATATTCTCTCATCTCAGCACATAGATTGACATTAATTTAAGAAAAAATTGTTTAAGGACACAAACTTATCAACTTTATTAAAGTAATTATAGACTTGACACTAATTACTAAACATCGTAGTAGCCTTTGTCCTTTCTGTCCCTAATAATGTGTATTAACTAAATTTAGATTGTTGCTATTTGACTATAAATAACATGTCATCACAAAAGAAGTAATAGGAAATCATCGTTGAATGTCAGGGAGTCGTATGCACTCCTGGATTTTTTTCGGAATATATCGCTCGATACACTGCTGTGCATATTTTCTTTTTTAATTGTATTTGTTTTGTTTTTTATGCTCGTTCTATTATATAGTGTGTTTCGTAAATAAATTTTTTTATGTATATTTTTAGCTGAATATACGAAAACATTTTTAGTTATTTATGTTATATACTTACGAATCCATCCTCAATACCAGCAGCTTGAAAGAGTGATTCATAATTTTCTTTAGTTCTTAAACTGTTGTTAGATACGAAGTGGACTGTTTTTCCCAATCCTCGCATCAGCTCAAAGAATTTCCCCACACCTGGCAATGGGGTCTTAGCCCATACCACACCTAGGATAAATAAAAGCAAACATAATAAATAAACGAATATCTTTTCAGATATATGCAATCAGGACATGACAGTCTAATATTCACACCGACGGACCATGTGAGCACTTAAGCAGTACAAGATTTTATTAATATCTTTTAAAGTAAATAGTTACAAGATAAAACAAAAATGAATATTGTACATATTATCTCTTGTTAAATTTTTTACTCTGTATTTGAAATTTAGCTAATAATAAAATAATTAAATATTTATTTTAGTTATATATGACGACAGTTCTTGTGTAGTTGTTGTGAGTAAACGCCTCAACGCTGGCGGTACCGGGTTCGATCCCTGTTCGGGGCAGATATTTGTATTTGTGCCGATATTTGACTCCCGTCTGGGTGTATGTCTTTGTGGGTTTCCCCACGGCCACGGTTTCGGATCCGGTTGTTATAAAAAGACACCTGATAATGATCGTTACTCGTAGTAGGGATATTATTCGCCAACCCGCAGTGGAGCAGCGTGGTGGATTAAGATCCAACCTTTCTTATAGATGGAGAAGAGGTTTTTCTCAGCAGTGGAACGTTTACAGGTTGATTCAGTCAAGTTTAGTTATATAATGCAAAATATTGTTTCTTGATTCCGATCCTAGCTAGACGGTTTTGAAGACCGTTTCCAATTTACGAAAAAGGAAAGTATAATATAAGTATAAAGAAATATGTGATGTTTGACCTGCCTGCCGTCAACCATCTAACCTAACTTGATGATAATGAAAACCTATCAGATTAACTGAAAACCTGTTATTTAGATTATTAAAAAATTTATTATCATAGATGAAGCTTATCATTCACTATTAGATATTTATGAATGATAAAGATTCGTGATTTTCATCAAGAACGTTTTATTAAATTTATAATTCTTACAATTGTATATGGACAAATTTTAAGAATAAATGTTGAACTAATATTAGAAATTTATTATTGTTGAATAACAATAATTAATTTCTAATATTATAATATCATCAAACCACTGCGCTAACGAGTTGTCAGTAATTTATTAAGTTACATATATATTGCCAAGTCAATATATCTATTTAAAACATTAAAGATTTTTAGTATTGATATGGTCACTATAATATGTTGTTAGGTTAGCTAATTACGTAATAGCTTAAGAGAGAAGAACCCTTAAGTAGGGATTGAATAAATTAGCCGACTTGGTAATACATGGATCTCACAACTTTTTACGGTAGAGTAGAAGAACTGAGTTGCGAGACTTGGATTTTTTACAAGTTATGTTTTTGATAGCATCTCATTTCTTTTTGTAGATAGTCCTACTTCTTTTCCTTTCCAGTGTCTTCTACTTCTTGAATACCAACAATGCATTTTCTTAAAACCTACGCTCTGTCTTATGATCTTTTCTTATTTTTTTAGATAATCTTCCTCTTTTTCTTTTCCGGTACTACTTCTTGAGTATCAGCTATTACTGGTATAGATAGTACTGGTACGCAAGAGATTTTTGTTTCTTGCAGGAATACGATTAACAGATATGAATACGATTAATAAAATTTAAAAATAAAAAATCTTTTATTTGATCTTCATGTCATACATATTGTGATGTCAAGTTGACAACTTAAGATACTTGACAAGAGAGATAAACGAAGTATGTTTAGCCGGAAACAGTGTTATCAGATTGCTGTCGATTTTTTACACCTAATTCTCTACAAAAATAAACTTTAAAACAAATATTTAAAAAAGTGTATGTGTACTTATGCACGTAAGAAGTTATACTTACAATAAATCGATGCTCCGAGTTAACGGTTAGTGCGCGCCATGTATAATAAGACCCTGATAACCCACTAAAAACAAAGTACTCGTCAAGACGAATCAAACGGGCCGAAGCTCGATGGGGTTGCGTCGTTTAATTACAGAGTTCCTATGACCACCTTCCAGCTCCATCATCAGATCCTAGTTACCATAGAAAGACAAACTACTCGTCAAGGCGATTCAAACGAGCCCGATTTCGATGAGGTTGTTTTATTTCATTGCGAATTTCTTATGGCCACCTTGCAGCTCCATCATCAGATCAGACCAGGTTTGCATCATCAGGGTTGCGTCGTTTCATTACAGAGCTCCTATGACCACATTCCAGCTCCATCACCAGACCCTAGTTAACATTGAAAGACAAAGTACTCGTCAAGATGATTCAAACGAACCCGAACTCGATGAGGTTGTGTCGTTTCATTGCGAAGTTCCTATGGCCACCTTCCAGCTCCATCATCCGATCAGACCCCGATAACCATTCAAAAATAAAGTAGTCGTCAAGACGAATCAAACGAGCCGAAACTCGTTGAGGTTGCGTTGTTTTATTACAAAGTTCCTACGACCACCTTCCAGCTCCATCATCAGACCTTGGTTACCATTGAAAGACAAACTACTCGTCAAGAAGATTCAGACGAGCCCACTCGATGAGTTTGTGTCGTTGCATTGTGAAGTTCTTCTGGCCACCTTCTAGCTCCTCCATCAGATTAGCACCATGTCATCATAATATTGCATTATCACATGGTTATTATTATTATTATTTTGGATCAAATTTAATTTGCAAGATTTGATGACAAACATCGGGACAGGTGAAACTAAATAAAGTCTTGTTGAGCTGACACATCAGCGTAATGAAGTAAATTAGTGTAATTGCGCGGCGCC
This sequence comes from Euphydryas editha, assembly GCA_036937285.1. Lineage (NCBI taxonomy): Eukaryota > Metazoa > Arthropoda > Insecta > Lepidoptera > Nymphalidae > Euphydryas > Euphydryas editha. The sequence continues at coordinate 16,605,426 of JAUPFZ010000014.1, forward strand.
TACTAGTTAACTTCATGTTGTCGGTTTTATTATTTTTGTCACAGTGTGCGCGCGTATCGTAAAAATTTACTCTCATCAAGAAGTATAACTTCAAAATACAAAAGTTATTTTGAGTAGTACTTATTATTTCTTTTTTTTTTTCAATTTTGTCTACTTTAATTCTTTTCGAGATTTTGGTACAATTTCATAAGACATGTTCCATTCTTGCTTTTTCATTCCGTTGACCATTTTAAAAGTTATTTACTTTTATTTACATTGATTCATCCACTGCATATGTAACTTTGTAATCCTATATATTTATATGAGATTACAAAGTTATTTATGCAGTTGGTGTATCTAGAAAACTGGACCGAAATTGCACAATATTTGAATTTTTCCTTGGTTTATATACTAAACACTAATGGTATTCTAAATTTGAAGCTTCTATGTCTGCTAGAAGTGCCTTAGAGTTTTGATGATCGGTAAGTCAGTGAGTGACAAAATTAGAAAACTTTGACTAATTATAATTCTTAAACTACTGGTTCAAATTGAATGAAATTTGAAATATACCGTGTTTATACAATGCCTGCTTGGATATTGAAAATTCAGACTTCTAGTTTTATCGACAACGAAGTTATAGGGGGTCGAAAATGGCCTGAATTGCTTGGAGAAAAGGATAGTACGGCCGTGCCACTTTTTTTTTTGCTCGACTTGGCGGAGGCACTGCCTATATATATATATATATATATATATATATATATATATATATATATATATATATATATATATATATATATATAATATATCTATGTAAGTAGTATTGTGTAGTGTAGTAGTAGTAGTGTTTGTAGTATGTATTGTAAACCTATATATATTATACTTAATTAGCTACTTATTTTTATGCATCTGTGTTTTATTCATATCACTGCACTTTTTTTGTTTTTTCTTTTGCCCACTTAATTGTATTTCATAATCTTAATTATATTTAATAATTCAGACTTCTATTTTTATCCGCAACGAAGTTATAGGGGGTCGAAAATGGCCTGAATTGCTTCGAGAAAAGGATAGTACGGCCGTGCCACTTTTTTTTTGCTCGACTTGGCGGAGGCACTGCCGTGCTTCCAGATTTATTTAATACATAATATTTGTATGATTTTCGGAAGCTTTTAATTAAATTTATTTTTACTTACATCTAACACTGATACGTTATTAACATTAGGTACTTTAATTTTACAATATTTGTATAAAATTATTATTTTTCGGTATATTTTTCATAGACTTTAATTATAATTTTTTATATTATATCATAATTAAATAAAAAGTGTTATTTAAAATGCTAATAGCTAACGTAATATTTATCCATCACGAGATTTAAACCTGAAAGTATTTACACTACAGTGAAAACCAAGAAAAAAAACACCAAGAAAAAAAATTATAATGTATATATATTTTGGTTTTATATTAAACTCTATTACACCAAATACTTTATCAGCCTGAAAACCACCCACTGCTGAGTGAAGGCCTCTTCTCCATATAGAAGAAGGATTAGAGCTTAATCCACCACACTGATCCACTGCGGCTTGATAGAAAATTACACCAAATATTATGATAATACTACATCAGTAAAAAGTAAATAGCAACTTTTGCCTGTCTGTGTATTATGCTTCGTTATGATGAACTACAAAACAGTTTCTTTTACGGTTTTCACTAATCAAAATAGTATAATATATTAGAGATAAATACGGTCGTTAAAAAACATTGTTCAAGTGCTTATATTGCAAATATTCTGTAAACTCAAATATATAATCGAAATTATGTACAGAATTTTATATTCGACAAGCTGTATCCGCGACATCGTTGGCGTTTATATATTTTGATTTTTATTCCCCTCTCCCAGGGGATAAAACTAAATTTTGGGATGAAGAGTATCTATTGTCTTAGCTTGTCCTATCTAGACTTCACTCGAGCCCAGTTTTATTCAAATCATACAGATCTACATACAAAAAAAAAATTACAATTTTCGATCGATTATATAGGTAGAATACCATCCAATAAAAATAAAAAAAATACAGACGAATTGAGAACCCCCTGTTGAAGTCGATTAAATATATTGACCTATAAGATTGTCTGTTAGGTCTTTTTATAGTTTTAACTATATAATAAGTATAGATAATAAACGAGATTAAATGTTTTGGATACTTTAACATTTCCCGATGACAATGCACCAAACATTGCACGTATCATGTATCTCAGAAAGTTATCTTATCGTAAATACAATATGTACAACATATAAACTATGACTTTACATTTTTTTTACATGTATTTCATATACGAGTGTTTTATCAATATTGATTAACATATAAAAAATTGACATACTTAATACGTCAATAGTAGTAGTACTTAATATTCAAAAATCATTTAATTCTCACGGATGTCCTCTATGACAAAACTGAGTAACAGGAAACAATTAAAATAAATATAAGGCACTACAAAAAAAAAATGTATTAGCTTGCTACCGAAAGTATTTCGATGTTTGAATTAAGATATATTCGAAGCTGCATAGCGTTGAGAAATTACATAACAGCTAGCCGATTTTAGGGTACCGTATCAAAGGGGTGCTAACAGACCACATTACTAAGGAATTTATATACAAACTGGAATGCGCATGTCACTCAAAAAACATTCCTAGGATAGGGACTGCATCTCTTTCTACCATAGATTCAACGCAACTCGTAAGAAAGAGACAAAATACCAGTAATGTCAACGACATACTCGGAATGATTTTTTCTCTTTACATGTTGGAAACAAATGGCAACCTTATGTTAGTTATTCCAAGGTGCATATTTGAATATACAATTTTATTAAGTGAGCGTTTCTGTTATGATATAAATTCCTCATTACTAAAACTCCGACCTTCGTCCTTCCGTATGTTCGTTTCTTATTTGTCACACTATATCCTTATAAAGGTCGACACTTAAATTTATCACAGAGTATAATATCTTACTATGACCGCTCAAAACGTCGAATGTTAAAATAAAAGAGTTAAAGAAATCAAAAACACCACCGTGTATTTTCCCATTTCTAGTTCCATTATAAAAAACATACTATATTCACCGCACCATACAATATTGTATTAATGAATATTGTATGGTGCGAAACCCTTTCTTTGCGAGTTTGATTATTACTTATCTAGATTTTTGTTGTATTTATTACTAGCTGTAACTCGCGGTTTCACCGACGATAAGTGTATGCATAAAGCGACTCGGTTATGATTTCACTACAATTGTTTATAGAGTAAAAACTCCGCTTCTAAACGGTGTACCAATATGAAACCTGCACCAGATTTTAGGTTAGATCTCCTGGTTCACAAGCAACGTTCAATTTCATGCAGCATATTCTACATGTTGCAGAAATAAATATACATTTAGACGAATATTTAAAAAATAAATGTTTTGCCTTACATTGTTTCCAGAAATACATTAATACTTCGTTTTTCTTAAATATCTACATCCTAATATAATTTCGTAAATATCTTACATAGTATAGCTGGAGAGCTACTGAACCAATATGAGTCAAAATAGGTTGGCAATTTTTTTTTTACACTTAAAATTTAAGGGATGATGACGCAACAGCGAAATGCCTGCCAGACTTGTAATTTCATAATTGACCGATAGTAAAAAAATATTTTAAAAAATTCTAGCCTTGTGGGAAACGGGTTACTCGGATGATTCAGTAGCTCTTAGTCCAGTAGTACATCGTCCATCGTCATCGTCGTATATTTTATCATATGTATAGATAAACATTAATTTGTTACTACTTTTTTATTTTGAGATATTTTTTAAGAAGATAATTTTTAAAGTACATTTTAGTAAATAAATATGTTATTGAAATTTCATACAAAAGGAGTATTTTATTATAACAATTATATTATTATAACAATTTTATTATTTTATTAATAACATATTTTACGCATATATTATGTAATCTGACAGTAACAACAATATGAATTAGAAACTTTTTACTTAAAGATATTAGAAAGATCAATGTCAAAATTAAATCAGCTGATCCAGTTGATGTGTAAGATACGTAATCGTAATTAGAAAGATATCTTAAATATAACTATATTTTATAATAACTAAATGATATAATCATGACCATGGGCGAACTAGGCCCAAAATAAAAGATTCCTTATCGTACACCACACAGAAATAATGTGATAAACCGAACCTAACCTAATTTCCATAGCAACGCGCGGTATCGATCGGTAGACATGACAAAAATATGACGCAACTCACCATCACAATCCGAGAATACATGATCGAATGAATTTAAAAATTCTTTAAATTTATTCTCATCTAATTCCATGAGGTTCACAGGTTCCATATCGATTTTTATGTCACTGTCACTTTATATCGACAAATAAATCGACGGACACGTGCGGTTTTAACCTGATATCTTTGTGTACTGCGCTCGAGTCGTAAAGATCGTGAATAAATATATACATTCTGCAGCGCTTTGTGGCGCTTATTGCTAATGAGCATGAGGGCGATAATTGAGTAACATTGTTACAAAGCACTTCAGAGTGGTACGTTGTATAATTTATTGATGTTTCCACTGTTTGACGATTAGTAATCATTTATGTCATTATGTCGGATACCGTGCGTCACAATATGTATACAATATTATTTCTATGTATAAATAGTCAATGGTTGATTGACATGTAATTTTGTAACTGGAATATACGAGTAGTATTGAACTCATGAGAAAATATTAAGATACAGCAATTTTTATTTAGGTCATTACATATTCGAGGCTAAAATCTTGTACATTGTGTTTCTTGGCATCATTCAACGAGTTTTCTTTCAGTCGTGGCCACACCTACGTTTATCGCCACAGTAAACGGCATTTCCCGCTAGTGTGGCCCCAGTATGAGCGCGACGGAATCGCACGTGTTTGTTTCCGATAAATACATACTATGACTATGGAGTGGAGTAACGAAAAAGTAATTACGTTTACGGATTCGAGATTCAAAAATTTATAAGAATCGTGCGTCGCAAAATGATGCTTGGCGACGAATAACGGGATTATTACCTTTTAAAACAACTTAACCAACAACTTTAACTTTCGGTGAAATAAAGATAATAAAAGATCGAAAAATTATGTAAAAGCCACATTAATTACTTTAATATATTCTTTATTCTTTATTCTTTATTGCACTTAAAAATTGAACAGTAATATAATCTCATGTATCATTAATATTATTCCAATTGCCTGAAATATACAATATATAAATAAATGAAAGACACAGGTAAATACAGAGTATGTTGTTTTATTTTGTAAAGTATTAAAATGTTGTTTCAATTTAATTGAATAGATAATAGTAATAATAGATATAATAACTCTTAATAAAAAATGTTTGTCTGTAAAGTCGGTTTACGGACGATAAATAATTTTGACGTGATGACGTCATAAGAAAACATTGATGATAAATTGCAAACTTTTATGAATGGAATTGAATTATTTGTTATCACTGAATTATCATTATTTTGTATAACATATATTTATTATATATTATTATTGTTATGCCATCTGCCCATCTGCAAATGCAATATTACTGTCAATCTCAGGTTGTCTGGCAAAACAGCAGCAGCATAGTTAGCTTGTGTCCTTAACTTAATTCTCTGTTTTGGTGGACAATAAAGTATATTATTATTATCTAACTGCTTCACTCCACCCGTTCAATAATATTTATAGATATACATAATTAATACTCATTATTATATGTTTCTTATTTAATCTCAGATAGCCGGGAAGTTGATGGCATGCATATGTTCATGATGACTGACCCGTTGGCGCAGTTTGCAGTGACCCTGTTTTCTGCTACAAGGGTTGTGGGTTCGATTCCCGCCCCGAGTCTGGGTGTAATGTATGTGTATTCATATATGTATTATTTATATGTATATTTATTTTTAAAAAATGTATATCAGTCGGCTGTTACCTAAAACACAGGCATTAGGTTGCCTACCTTACAGACGACCGTGTGTGTGTGTTAAACATATTTATTTATTTATTATTTATACAAAAAAAATTACACTCATCAAATACAGATTTGCACCGTCAACGTCTATCTTGCTTGAAATTCAAATAACATTAGCGCCAATTTTATCGCCAAGAATGGGCGTTGACGTTGAACTTTCAAGTGTAGCCACTCACTTCATCGCGCTAAAATTATCGGAATGTCTACCGCGATGATAGGCATTGACGTTTCCCGCTAGTGTGGCCCCGGGGTTCGGGATCAAAAACTGCGGATTCGCGTCTCGTGTATGATAAATATTAATAGGTAGCTGCTTCGGTCCCTAGATATTGGTTCTAAAGAATTTCTCTAGTTTAACCGACTTTAAAAAGGTGATTTTTTTGGCTGTATATTTTTTGTATGTTCGCCGATATCTTTGTTAATTGTGTAATTGTTAATTAACCAATTTTTTTAAAGTTATAATTATGGAATCTCAGAAGGTATTCCAAAAAAAAAAATACGTACGGATGTACAAGATAATATATACTCCTATTTTACGCGTTTCCAAACTAATACACTTAACTCAAAATTAAAATAGTACGTGAATACTTACGTTAGTACTTTATATAATTATTATTATATAATTATAATGTCTTCGTATATATTCGTTTATAATTCCGATTATACTAGTTATAATTATGAATTGGTAATTCGAACGACAATTTACACGCAGAGTATTTTTTACCAACGTACAATATTACATACCATTTCTTTCTAAGCATGTCTTTCTATACATATCATCTTTCAATTTGAACTATATATTTATATTTAGTTAATGAACTATATATTTAGTTAATGGTTTATATCTATACGACGACCGTTCTGGTGTGACGATCGTTCTGGTGTAGTGATGCGAGTAGTCACCTCAACTCCGCGCGCCGGCGGTCGCGGCTTCGATTCCCGCTCAGGACAGATATTTGTATTTGTGCAAATATTTTTTTTCCGGTCTGGGTGTATTTCCTTGTGGGTCTCTCCCGGTTGTTATCATAGACACCTGACAACAATCGTTACTCATGGCAGGGAAATTATTCGCCAACCGACAGTGGAGCAACGTGGTGGATTAAGCTCCAACCCCTTCTTCTATATGGAGAAGAAGCTTTTGCTCAGCAGTGGGTTGCTTAAATGCTTACAGGCTGATACAGTTATCTCTATAGCAGATAGATATACTTATATAGTTATATTCTATGATACTAACGTGTAGGTAGCATACGCTTACGGTATGTTTTATCAATTAGGGCAATTAGGGCTTTATTGCCTTGTAATAAGGGTTGTAACAGAGCGTAGTTCTTTGCAAAATCTACATTCTGGATCGGTGGTAGCTTCACATTCATTATAATTAATTGGTTATAAATGTTTTGTAAAGTGACAATTCAAAAGCGTTTTTAAATCTACTAGAATAAAGAAAATTTTGATTTTGATTTATTATTAGATCTTTTTTGGCTTACAATTTTTAAAACAGTATCTTGTTTCTTAATTTTTTTTAAACCAATACGAACATTTTTCACTGTAAAAATTAGCATTTTCGAAATAAATAAATTACTCTTCAGGTGGGTCGCCCTTCCTGGCCTTGCCATCCTACGCCACTGGACTGCAAAGAAAACTAGACAGTTCACGTTTTTCAGTGACAGAGTAATAGAGGAATAAAAACGCTTTTTTTCTAATCAACAGGCTTTTAAGTATTATCATGAGTAACGGTTGGTATCAGATGTCTAGGATAACCACCGGAACCGACGGCTTTACGAGCGAAGTATACTAGGGTAATCTACAAGAACATAAACCCAGACAAGAAACAAATATTGTTACAAATATCTCAACCGAGTGACCGCCAGCGTTAAGGCAAATACTTGCACCACGATACAGTCTGAAAATAAGTGTTACCGCAATTAAATAATAGGTATCAATTTTTTTGCATTATATTTACTTGGTATTCAATTTTAAATTCGAAAAAAAAAGAATACATTAAGCATTATTATCTTTTATTAAAAAAGTAAATATAAAATATCTAATTACTGTAACAATGATGCGATTCACGCTCCGACCTCTCGTGCCTGCGCTCGTGTGCTTGCACAGATGTCAGATAGTGAAATTTTCTTCATTTTAAAAAGAATATATATATTTGTTCAAAATTAAAAATCGCGGGCTTTTATTGCCAACTCTCATTCCGTTTAACCGTCGGGCCGTGGGAGTCGGCCCTGTCGTCAGTGCGTACTCCTCGCGTGTTACGTAGTGTGGTGCGGTGTCCGGGTTACACAAAGGTCTCTCGAGTGTGTTTAAGTGCGTCCGATCGCGAAGGAGGCCTATTCCAAGGCCGTTACATTCGGTAAGCTTAGGTTAATTAGGTACACATATCGGTCACCTAAAGGCCGATACGTTAGGATCACACACTTTTAGGCACTCATCTCCCCTGCTTCACGGCGGAGGCGAGACATTGCATCCCCCCGTGTCCATCATGGACGCCACGAAATCGCTCACGGTGGAGAAGGTCATCATTTTTCTTCAGCAAAAATACCCTGAGGCCTTCCAGGAAATCACTCGCGAAATCTGCGAGGAAACCGTCGTCCCGGGTTCGACTCCCGATGGGCCGGCCTCCCCTGACCGGGAGGAGGACCGGAGGCCGTGCACTGAGTGCACTGACATGGAAGTCTTAGCTGACTCGGAGGAGGACCTCGGCGACTCGCATTCCTCTTTGTCGGAATCGGACACGCCGTCAACCGACGCGGACGAGAACGGGTTCCAGCCCGTGAAACCCAAGAAGAGGACGACAAAGAGGAAGGCGAAGTCGCCTAAGGCCTAAAGCGCAAGCTCGTCTCTCCTTCCCCCGCTTTCGTGGCAACTTCACAGCCACCCTCCGTCGCTTCGACTAGCCGCGTACCGGCGGCTACTAACCAGACTCAGGCTCCCAGTAGCCAGCCCCGTCCAAAAGTCCCCCCGCCGCTCTACATACAGAACAAAGCGGCCTGGAGCCACATTTCCCGCCTCATGGCGGACAAGCACGTGCACTTCACGCACGCCCGCTCCACTGCCCAGGGCATCCGGGTCCAAGTCCAGGACTCGGAAACTCACCGCCGTCTCTCGACCCTACTCAGGCTCGAGAAAATCGCGTACCATACGTACGCGTTAGAGGATGAAAAACAACTTCGCGTTGTGATCCGCGGTCTCCCCGCGGAATTAGAGACCGAGGCCATTTTAGATGACCTCAAACATCAGGGATTCCCGATCAGGGAGGTACACAGGATGTACCACCCTAAAACCAAAGCTAAATACAACATGGTATTAGCTATTCTCGACCTCTCCACGGAGGGGAAGAAAATTTTCAATTTGAAAACGGTGTGCCATCTTTCCGGGCTCGCCGTAGAACCTCCCCGCAACCGCGGCTTACCAGGACAGTGTCACAACTGTCAAATATACGGGCACTCCGCCCGCAACTGTTTCGGTCGCCCTAGGTGCGTCAAGTGCCTAGACGACCACGGCACTAAAGATTGCCCTCGAAAAGTCCCCGACCCCGAGAACCCACCGAGCTGCGTGCTCTGTAAGACGCAGGGACACCCCGCGAACTATCGCGGGTGCACTAAGGCTCCGCGCAGACGTGCCCCTATGCGCGATCAATCGACCGCCGCACGCCGTCCATCCCCGGCCACTCAGGCCACCCTCACCCTCACTACCTCGCAGACGGCCCCTAAGGCCCCTGCCGCCCCTCAGGCCACCACTAAGGCCCCTCAGGCCACAACCAAGGCCCCTCAGGCCCCTCAAAAAACCTCCCAGGCTCCCCCTAGGGCCCCTCAGGCCAACGCCTGGAGCAGGCCACCGCCGATGGTCCGTAAGGCCCAGGAGCAACAACAATCGCAACCTATCTCGGAACCCCTTTCGAGAGCCGACATTTACAGGATGAAGGCCTACATCGATGGGGTCACGAAAAGACTCGCGGACATGTCCGCTATGTTAGATTTTACCCTCTCTCTTACCGTACAATAAATATGACAGTACAAAGTGGTTCGCTCAGTCTAGCGACTTCTACCCCGACGATAGGATCACATTAGCAAACGCCCCTTACACACACACACAGAGACACACACACCGCCTCCGCCGGTCTCGGAGGCGGTTTTTTCCGCGCTTCGACGGCTCACACACGCCTAGGCGAGTGAAGCCGTCACTCGATCGACCCGCGCTCCGGACAGCGCCTTTCCCCCTCGCACGACGTCGTCCTAAGCCGAGGTGCGATCTCACTAGGAGACACCCTTAGGACGAACGATCGCTCTGAGCCCCCCCTCTGGGAGCTCCCATTTGCTTTCTCGGCTGGATCTCAGTAAAAGGTGACGCCACCCGGTGACGCTGTAAAGGCCGCTAGGGCCAACAGTAATAATCATTTCGAAAAAAAAAAAAAAAACAATGATGCGAGTTTGTTTCAAAGTATTTTTATTTATTTTACCTTATTCTCTCCTTAATTTTATAGGACTTTGACACACAAGTTCCTGTTGTTTGTCTAATCATATAAAATGTTAAGTATAATTTGTTTTAAAAGTAATATTATAACATGTCTGTGTTTAATATTACTGTACGAAAATATTTACTTTGAATGCGTGACAACAACAAAGAAAATGTTCTTTTTTTTAGTTTAGTTTATAGTATTATTAGTTTATAGTTATTTTAGTTTAATTTAGCTAGTATAGGAACTAAACTTCCTAAAGAATCGACATAATAATCTGGTTTTATTGTTGCGTGCGACATCATTTCTTCTTTTGTTGTATTCGTCAACACTAGAAGAGTCTTAAAACCTGCCGCTCTGCCCAAACCAACGTCTTGTTCTATCCTGGAATAAATAAAATAAAAAAATCCTTACTATTATAAAATAGCAATCTAAAATAAAAAGCCCTGTGACAGATTTGCCATCGATTTATTGAAAGGTTTTCAACGTTTCATGCTATTAAAAATTTATATAATTTTTTACGAAGAAAATTACTCATTCACATAAATTTTTTCTTGAAAAAACTTTCGAGACGAGTATCGATTTCATGAATTTTAAAGAACGAAAGAAATGACGAATCGCTATAAGGCTATAACACACGCTTAACATAATGTCAAAAAAATGCTCTTTTGGAATAAATACGCCATGGTAGCAACATCATTTACAATTGATAAATGGCAAAATTTTAACATTAGGTACATTACAAACTTAAGTAATGTACCCATTGTTATCCAGCTACCGTAATTTAATTAAAATTTTTCATTAAATAAGCTAATCTCTTAGTGTCTCGGTAGGCATCACCTTACTATTATAACATTGGCTTTATTAAAGATTACAATAAATAATTTAATCTAATGCCCCTAGTGTTGGCTAAGAGGGTATATATATGCACAGTGTGACCATGAAATGATCAGGACAAACTCGAGACAGATAATCGTGTATGCCGAAACCACTGCAAGCAACAACAAGTTTTGATACTGCACATATATCGGTAAGACACGTAAAACTTGTTTAACTTACATATCACCAATGAAGAGCACGCGGCTCGCATCTGTAACGCCGGCTCGTTTCATAGCTAATTCGCCGAATGTCTTTCCTGGCTTCCCTAGCACTATTGGCTGACGTTTCGATTCCTCACTTACTATATCACTAAATATCCCTACACCTGATGTCAAAAAATATAAATTACTTTACATAATTTTATCAATGTTAATAGTGTCAAGAAAAAGATATCTTCTTTTTTATTCTTGTCGTTAAGCTCTCAAATTAGTTAACAAATTGTATTAGATGTTTAACAATTATTAAGCTACGTTATCTATTAACATAGAATATTTAACATCATAGGAAACAAACGCAAGCCCAACAAAGTTATCAAAACTGAACTTAATTTAAAATCTTGATGTAGATTTTTTAATAAAACCCGTGAATATTTAGTAAAGATTCAATACCTAAAGCTAAGGATCCAAGCTTAAGAGTAACGTATCTGTCAGTGGCTCCATTTATAAAGAGTACTTCTGGTCTCTTGAGGTAAGTAAGAGCCTTGTACATCTTAGGCAGATTCACCTTATAGTCGCTATCGAATACAACGGCACCTATCTCTTCATCATCGGTTAAGTATTCTACATAGTCACCGTAATAAGAGGTACCCATCTCAGGCTGGAACAATGAAGTTTTAATTTAAACCATATTATCTACATATGAATATATGAAATAACTTTAGAAAAAATCAATCTTTATATGACAGATCAATCTCTTCTAATGAATATAGGAAATTAAAGCAGAAAAAAATCCGTGATACCAGTTTTAATTCGTATTTATTCACCACTCAGCTATTAACTTACCATTAGTTAACTCACCATTAAGCCTCTATATTTCACTCATATACTATTTTATATAATGGAAATAGGTGGAATATAGATATCCAATTCGTTTGTTTGTATAAACAAAAATGTACTTGAATTTATCGCTTCAAATATAAAAAAGCAATTTATTGTAATTTATTTTATCTTCATACTATGATGTAACAAAATCACAACCAAACAGAAGGTAAGCTGTACAACAAACAACTAATGACTCATAAGGAACAAGTTACCCTTATCAGCTTACGTTCAAACAAATACTGAACAGGAAAAGCGATTAATGCTAACGATATCGCCGATGTTTCAAAGTGGAAACACTGAAACTTAAATGATGACTTATATCGCATAGTATTATTTGTGTACATTTTGTTTTGATATTTTTAATTATCAAAATTTATCCTTGTTACAGGAATATTTCTCATTATATGTTTTGTGTTCGGTCATAAAAAAAGACATAATGCTTATTTCTAGAGATTTTGAGATATACGTGTTTATTTAGATTAGCTAATAAATAGTTGAGCTTATTATTGCTAATTTTTTTATTAGATTTAATAATTTAGTTATAAAAAACAAAGTCAAATTTAATCTCTAAAAATTATAAAATTTAGAAAAAATTAAGAAACAAAGTTTAACTTACTCCTTCCTTGCATTTAAATCCATGTGACTCTAGTACTGCTATAGTCTCTGGGCAAGCTACACAGTACACAGCTTTGTTGAAATTCACCGATTTCAGATACTCAGCTATAGCAATCGACGGGAGTGTAAGATTATTCTAAAATAAAATTAAGTAATGGTATAAATATAAAACAATAAAATCAAATCAAAAGCTTGGTCTAAGCCTTACAGTACCTATATCTAAAATTAAAATTGTTCTGTAACCACATGACGTAAAATATCGCTTGCAAATTGTTTTCTAATTATCAAAAATATTTTGCAAATAAATTAACTCCAAATAAAGTTTAGTAGCGATAATAGATTAACATTTTTTTAAATCACCGTTGGTTCACCACATACAACAATTTTGAATTGCAATTTAGCAGCTAAATTTGTATAATTCTTGTTAATTTGATATTCCAATTTAAGTAATAGCCCAGTCAGTAATTTGGCTAATGACACCCTTAATTGACAACTTGAGTCGTTTGATGATGATGTCGTATTAATTATAGCAGATAAGAAAGTAGAGAACCCAAAGTATAATTAGTACCTTTTAGTGAATCTGACAACCGTTTTGGTGTGGAGGTTCGAGTAGTTGTCTCAACGCCGGTGATCGCGGGTTCGATTCCCAATCCGGGAAACTATTTGTATTTGTACAAATATTTGTTTATAGTCTGAGTGTATGTCCTCGTGGACCTTCCTGTTACGCCTCGGAGAGTACGTAAAGCCGTCAGTTCTGGTTGTTATTTCAGACACCTGATAACGACAATTACTCATGCTAGAGCAAATATCCGCTAATCTGCAGTAAAGCAAGAATGGTGAATTAAGCTCCAACCCTTCTCCTCTATGAAGTAGACGTTTATACCCAGCTGTTGGACACCTAATAGCTGCTTCAGTTCAGTATACCTACATATATCTATAAAGAAGTAAAGAAAACACAAACACCAAATACACGAGTAACATAATTATATAGATATGTAACAACATATATATATATATATATATATATATATATATATATATATATATATATATATATATATATATATATATATATATATATATATATATATATATATATATATATATATATATATAATATACATATTCTTCTACTAATTAATATATATTACGAGCTGTAATCGAACCGCTGTACTAAAGAGTTGTCAGTAATTTATTAAGTTACAAATCGTTACTAATTTAAATAAAAAACCGGAGTTTCTGAGTCCGACATGCACACGAAATTTCCGCACGACGTACAACGTCTAATATTGATCTCTTATATTTACGCGAATTTCACTCATTTAATTAAAAGTCTATATCGGATTTTATCGCGTTTATTTAAAACTTTACTGTTTAACAATATTTAAATTATTTCCCGACGTTTCTGACTCTTTACAGCGTCCATGATCTCGGGGGACTGAGGTGGTGGATGTCCGAATAATTCATTATAAAAAGTAAAGTTTTAAATAAACGCGATAAAATCCGATATAGACTTTTAATTAAATGTCTAATATTGAGATAAATCATCATCTCTATATAAGGGGATCTTTAATTTTGAACTTTATTTTATTTTTATAATTTTTACTACAACGAACAAAGTATTTAACCACTTAAGTTTTAAGTTTCGTGCTAATACGTTTCTTAAGCGAAAGGTTGAGGGCAATTTCACCCTTTATTGGCATCGCTGAGTTTTTATATGATAAAATTGAATAATTCATTCCGTGTTGGACAGTGAAGTAGAACGTCACTTATGAACTAGAATATATGGGAAGAATTTTCGACACTAAGATAATTTTAATTAATTAACTATATTATCTTAGTAATGTGGTCAGCAGCATTACAAAATACACGTTCCACAAATTAATTTAATAGAACCCAAATGGATTTTTTTAAATACGAATAAAATAAAGTTTTATTGGAAACGAATCATTAGTTGGAAATTTGCCCAAGATTAGGGTAATGTGGTTTTATAAATTAAATAATACAATTAATTAGAAGAATTTGGCTGTTGCTACAAAAATTATATAAAGGTGCATTCGCTGGAAGCTATCAATTTAAACTGTAAATATACAAAGGAAAAGTTTGAATTAAATCGTCACTTAAAGTGTACTGTAAATAATTAAAGTTTATGTTTTTAGTTATATATATATATATATTTGTGCTTTTTAAGATATTTTCATAATGACATCAAGCACCCATGCTTTTTTTTTACAATAAAATAAATCTTTTTGTTATTAATCACACTATTATTAATTAAAATTTATTGAATATTATTTTTTACTTTTTAGTCTGATTTTCTACTATAGCGCGTTTTTTTTTACTTTTTTTTTAAACTATTATTTATTATCTATTTTTTAGTTCTGCTAATTAGAAAAGCGTGATTCTTTTTTTATCTTTTATTTATCTTTGATGTAATTAAAAAAAAATTAAGCTGTGAAAATATCAGCACGCGCCCTGGTGCTTGGTATAAAGACACTATTAGGTATCTCAGATATAAAAAAATGCTAATCCTCAGTGTCCTGGCAAATATAATGGGACAAACTATTTAAATTATTGCATTGTCATCGGTCCTTGATATGTGTGCAAAGTTTCAAATCAATCCGACGTTTCGTATTGATTTGAAACTTCGGTTTGATTTCAAAGTTTCAAATCAATCCGACGTTTTGAAGGGAGTTAAAATCAACTTCAAAGATACCGTTACATTACAATAGTCTAGTCTCTAGTCAACAAGTGCCATTTTGGTCAACTTTTTTCAGCAGTCTTCGAAAATTATGATTGAGGTGTCATCCTATTCGCAATGGTATCTAGATGAATTTTGAAAAAAAAATGAAGTTCCGCTTGCAAAAATTGCAAAAGTTATTATCAAATTTAAAAAAAAACCAACATAAAAATCTCAAAAACTAATTAAGATTTATAACATAAAAAAAATAAAGAGGAGGAAATTTCCTAAAAAAAAAGTCTCGACTCCCGGAACTGTAGTCACAAATATTTATAATTTTCCCAGAGCGATGAAAATACGGCCTAAAAGAGGTTTAGCCCTGGCAATCGTAAGCTACACCTACTTTGGATACTTTATTTAAAAAAAATATTTTAAAAACTTAAATATACAATTTAAGTTGTTAAAACGTTATTAAGTTGTTATACAATTTAACAAATTAAATATACAATTTAAGAAATGAAATTCAGGGGCTTACTGGAGAGATAAATGAATAAAAATCCGCCCGAATAAAATTTATAATAAATAAATAAATAAAAAATATATTTTTCATAATTTTTCAATTAGTTATGAAATAGTCATGTAATTTTTTTTTCTGTTTTAACATGATCAGTGCAAGTGTGATAATTGTCAAACTATAAATTTGAGATTTTTTTCTTTCTTGGAGCAATTTTTAAAAGGATTCACAATCCCTGTTAGAAAAATTAAAAAATAATTATTTTTTCAGCTTTTTATTAATGTTTAAAGCTGTTGCAAAATCAAAAAACTATCGATTTTTTTTTTATTAAATATGTAAAAAATAAAAAAAAAATACATACAAAAAAATTACTGTACTGTACACAGCCTGTAAACAACCCACTTCTGAGTGAAGGCCTCTTCTCCATATAGAAGAAGGGTTGGAGCTTCCAACACGCTGCTCCATTGTGGGTTGGCGGATAATATTCCTACCATGAGTAACGATCATTACCACGTGTCCATTATAACAACCGCGGCCGACAACTTTATATGCTTTCCGAGACACCGTGGGGAAACCCACAAGGACATACACCCAGACTGGAAATAAATATTTGCACAAATACAAATATCTGCCCGAGTGGGAATCGAACCCGCGACTGTCGGCGTTGAGGTGACTACTCGCACCACTACACCAGAAAGGTCGTCAATATATATATATATATATATATATATATATATATATATATATATATATATATATTGACATATATATATATATATATTTATAATGATATGAGCGCTATCTGTTGACTGTGTATTCAACTAAATATATCTACACTACAAGTACATGGGGCACCATATATGAATAATTTTTGTAACTAATATGACATCTATATTTTTTAAAGCTATCACGCAAATTAATAAATATCGACGTAGATACCTACATAATTCTATAAAGTGTTAACGTTTTATAGAATTATGTAGGTAGGGGAATTATTAAGAACGATATAAATTATTACTCATAATTCATCAATTCATTAATGTGAATTGATAAGTTTTCTTCATTAGTTATAATTTCAATAACATTGAAATAAGACATAGATTACATTGACATGCATCATCGGTGCTGATAAAATGAATATTTATATTAAATATTGAAATATATTTACCGTGGGAAATTTAATATGATGATCATGTCAAAGATTTTCGAAAAAAAAAAAAAAATTGTGTGTGTCAGCTCCGACGCACGACTGGAGTTTACTCCTTAAGTACGATTGTCTAAACATACGCAAAAAGAGTTTATCCAACTGAAAATAAGATTAATACCATATGAAAGGGTAAATTAACAAATTAATGAAAATGTATATTTATTCATTTTATATACATTTATTATAACTAATCGGCGAAATATTTTACATTAAACTTTTCACAATAGTCAATTTCAGATGTGCACAAATATTTCATTAGGAATGTTGATAAATTATGTAATTATTATTATCTGACAATTATCATTTATTTTTTAAATATTATTTTTCAATATTAATCAGAGCAACATTACTTTCGCACCGCACCGTAGGTGCGCGCGCACCGAAAAAGTAACGAGGTCATTCAATAGTAGATTTTACCTCTCATATTTTTCTCATACCGGGCGCCTTATATATGAAAATCGATTCTTAAGGAGTAAACTCCGAAAATGTGTCAAAGCCAGTTTTTATATTTTAAATATTTCCTTTTTAAATGGTTTTCAATCAAACATATTATATAGCTGATCCATTAAAAGATTTTTTAGAACATCAAGAACTCATAATTATTTTCACATTATATTAATATTTATTATTTTACTACAATAACTACAATATTGTGCGTAATTTTCGCACTGGCAGCTAGTCTATACTTAATATAATAAAATTGAAGAATTTGTTTGCTTAAAAGTGAAAATCTCAAGTTCTACTATTCTGATTCGAAACTTTATTTTAATATTAAAAAGCTTGTTTTTCGCAGGATTTTAAACATCACGTAAACCATCGGTAATTACAAATAAAAACTCTAAGACAATATTTAGTTTTAAACTCAGGAAAAGCTGTGAGGTTGAGCTAGTCGTATCGAATAGAAATAAGAAATTCTCGTATTTTTATAAGCTTATTAATTCGAACAAATATTTTATGATAAGATTGGCAATCAGTAGTCACAAAAGACTTCACAAATAATAATATATAACATATATTCCTCCTTTTGACACACAAGCTTATATATTTGACTGATCAATCAAAGTACTAAGCCTTATTTAGGACTTGATTACATGTTGTCCATTATTGAGACTATTTTGGCAAATGGAATGAGAATTATAGGTAATAAATTGTCTTCTAACATTTCTTTTGTACGTTTGTTAGGATATGGAGAATGTATATTATTATTTTAGCTTTCGCGTTTTTATTCATTTACGTTTTAAGTGCAATATTATTAATTATCATAATTTTTTAGAATGCCGTCTACAAAATATACCAAAGGATTTATTAAGGTTTGCTTTAAAATTTACAAAATCTTCGTTTTAAATTTTACAAAATAAGCATAACTAATGATTCTCTAATTACAAATAATAAATTAAAAAAAGTTACTATTTTAAAAATCAAAGAAGATCCCCGTAAAAGGAATGTATTTTTTGGCACTTTTTCCATAATCGTTAGCGTTGTGAAAGATTCCAGCGCACGTAATATTTTCTCACCTCATCATATAGATTGACATTAATTTAAGATAAGATTGTTTAAGGATAAAAACTCATCAACTTTACTAAAGTAATTATAGACACTAATTACTAAAACGTTGTAGTAGCCCTTGCTGTCCTTTCTGTCTGTAATAATGTATATTAACTAAAGTTTTTGCTAATTTTAGATTGTTGCTATTTGGTTATAAATAATATGTCATCACAAAAGAAGTAATAGAAAATCATCGTTGAATTTTAGGGACTCGTATGCACTCTACGGTTTTTCCCGGAATGTATCTATTTCGCTACACTGCTGTGCAGATATTTTCATTTTATTTGTTTTGTTGTTTGATGTCCGTTTTATTTCATATAGTAGTGTGTTTCGTAATTAAAATTTTCTATGTAAATTTTAAGCAGAATACACGAAAACATTTTTTAGTAGTATTTATGTTCTACGAGTATACTTACGAATCCATCCTTAATACCAGCAGCTTGAAAGAGTAATTCATAATTTTCTTTAGTTCTTAAACTGTTGTTAGATACGAAGTGGACTGTTTTTCCAAATCCTCGCATCAGCTCGAAGAATTTCCCCACACCTGGCAGTGGAGTCTTAGCCCATACCACACCTAGGATAAATAAAAGCCAATATGAGAAATAAATAAATATTTTAACTTAAATGCAGTAAAAACGCGAGAGTCTAATATTCACACCAACACACCATGTGAACACTTAAGCCGTACAAGGTTTTATTAATATCTTCTAAAGTAAACAATTATAATATATTATTTTGCACATTCTATATCTCTTATGTTAACATTTTTACTCTGTATTTGAGATTAAATATTTATTTTAGTTATACACTCATTTGCAAAAAAAACGGGCGGTTTCGATTTTCTTCCTGGCTGAAAAAAATAAAATACCAAAAAGGTTTTAATCATTTGAACATGTTACTGGCCAGTTATTAAAGTGCCATAATGTTTATAAGAGTACATTCCAAATTCAAATTTTTGACTGAGCCTGGTTTTCAAAGAAAATAACTTTTAACTACATTTTGTGGCGCGAATTTCCTATAGTTAACATCGACTCTAATTAACTTGTTGTCAATTTTTATTAAATTATCTGTTGTCCTTGACATTTAAAAGTATTGTTATTGCTGTTTAGCAATCTCGAAAATGGTAGATAAAGTGATAAAAGCGAGCAAAATTATTGCGCTGCTTGAAGAAGGTTGCAGTCAATGCTTCGTGGCTCAGAGGCTAAATGTGAGTCGGTCGACAGTTCAAAGGACCTGGCAGCGCTATCAAGAGACCGGTTCCGTCAAGAGAAGGCCTGGTTCTGGCAGAAAGACATGTACCGAACCACGGGATGATCGTTTTCTAGTTAGTCAAGCGTTGAGAAATCGCAAATCTTCTTATGTGGACCTCAAGAACACCCTCGAAGAAGTAAGAAATGTGCAAATTAGTCTATGGACGGTCAGGAGGAGGCTTCTCGCTGCTAATATACACAGTCATCGCCCGGCACGCGGCCCAAAATTACTCCGTGGACATCGAGTTGCCAGGCTTAGCTTCTCTCGAAATTGTGTGTCATGGACTCATGAAGACTGGGATAGGGTATTGTTCTCCGATGAAGCCAGGATATCTCTGCATGGTGAAGACCGACATCGGCGAGTGCTACGTAGACGAGGAGAACGCTTTGCAGAGGCATGTTTTGAAGAAATCACACCTTATGGAGGGGGCTCTGTTATGTTTTGGGCAGGAATAAATTCTATGAATCGTACGGAGTTAGTCTTCATCGAAAACGGTACACTGACTGGACACCGATACATAACGGAAGTTCTAATTCCTTATGCACAACCAGCTTTAACCGCTCTTGGCGAAAACTCAATTTTTATGGACGACAACGCTCGCGCCCACCGGTCTGGCGGTGTGGATGCGTATATGCTAGAAGTCGGAATTCGTCGTTTGGACTGGCCAGCTAGAAGTCCGGACCTCAATCCCATAGAGCATGTCTGGGACGTTCTGAAGCGACGAGTGAGATCAGTGCAGCCGGCTCCGCAGATCATCAGAGAGCTAAAGAATGTGATTACCGCGGAGTGGGAACGTATTCCCCAAGAAACCATAAAAGATATACTCACTAGCATGCCCAGACGAATGCAAGCTGTGATTTCAGCAAGAGGGGGTCACACTCAATACTAAACTTTTATCTGCTTTTAATGTATTCAAGAAAAACAAAGAAATTAACGCGTTTCATTTTTATTTAGCGAGCAGGTACAATCATAGTGTTTTGAGCTTAACCATTATTTCTTAATAATTTAATTAAAATGTTATGATAAAACTGATGAAAACTATTCCTTCCTAATTAATTTATAAAATTTTGAGGATAACAATACCTAAAATTGTCAAACAAACTTATAGTAACTATAAAATAGTTCTTTGCTTAAGTGCCCGTTTTTTTTGCAAAAGAGTTTATAATGCAAGTATTGTTTCTCGGTTTTGATTCTATCTGAACGGTTTTGAAGACCAGACCAAGTTTCCAATTTACGATAAAGAAAAGTAAAATGTGTGATGCTTGGTCTGCATTAAGAGTACATGATTTATATCGATATTTCATAAAATTAGGATATATGCATGCGATATATCGTATTAACCCGATAGTATCGAAATATCTAGAAGCGATATGTATTGTCGATATATTTGAACCGATATATATCGACATATTTCATCCGATATATATCGATATGTAGTATCGATGTATCTAATCCGATATATATCGATATGTATAATCGACGACCTTTTTTTTAGAAGTGCGCGTAGGTTACAATCGGTTGAAACAAAATACTTCCGATATATCGAAAATATCGATATATTTATACGATATATAGCAAAGTATCGATACAACAATACGATATATTATATCGAAAAAAATATGTATATTTTTTACACAAACATCCCTAATCTGCCAGACGTCATCTAACGTAACTTGATGATAATGAAAACCTCAAATTCCTACGTAAAAGTACCTACAGATCTCTCCACTACAATTTTATAGGAATAAATTTAGTTACAAAATATTGGTGCTATTTTAATTTGTCATTTCTTGCTGGTAGGCTTAGCTTCGTAGCATAATTATGGAATTAATTGTAAACCATATAAAACCATATATATTAAGTTACCAAATACGTAAACCATATATATTATATAGTAACCATATACAGTAAGTAGATATTAGCTATGAGTTAAATTTTTCAAAACGTGCTATTCACGGCACTATTATAAAT
This sequence comes from Euphydryas editha, assembly GCA_036937285.1. Classification (NCBI taxonomy): domain Eukaryota; kingdom Metazoa; phylum Arthropoda; class Insecta; order Lepidoptera; family Nymphalidae; genus Euphydryas; species Euphydryas editha. Next base: position 16,627,603 of record JAUPFZ010000014.1, read on the forward strand.
CTATAATTTTGGAACTTAAGACTCTACAGACTATTTTTAATTATGTTTGCAATTACACATTTGCATTACCTGACATTATTATTTTAAAACAAACGCTGCCAAGCATAATATTAAAACTAAAACAACTCCTATAATATGTGTATGTTTACTTTTTTATAATTGCCAGTTAAAGATTAATTATTATTTATAATAGATAAAGCTTATTATTCAGTATAAGATAATGTGAATGATAAAGATGTGTGGGGTCGAAGCAGAACGTTTTATTAAATTTATAATTCATATTGGTGTATATGGACTAATTTTAAGAATGTTGTGTCTAGCAGTTTCTTCTCAGAATTTATGTTAAGAGTCGACAGTAGTTTTTTTTTATTATCTATAAATTGTTAGAATAGTGACTAGTAGCGCATACGTTAAATGTCAACTTTGTGTGAAATAATTTTGTGTAACATTTGAATAACAATAATTACTAATTTTATAAGACGAAAAATAAAGACGAAAATAAAAATATAAAGACGAAAAAAAAAGTCAAATTGTGGATTGTTTACAACAATTTGAAGTACGAAACTATCATAATAGATGTCGCTAAAAGTGCTTTTTGGATTGCGGTTTGTTAGTATAGTTATTACTTTAAATCTCTTACACCTATTAAAGTAAAACTTATGTGCGGGCGACGCCGCAGGCAAAGCTCGTACTTTTTTTTAATAGAAAATTTACTAATAATAATTAATTAATGATTTACACTTAATGCCTTCTTAATCAAGAGTCTATAAACACAATTAGACCAAGACAAGTATCTATAAGTATAATGTATACAAACATTTAATACAAGAGAAAACCGAATCTGCGACCATTTGCTCGATAGCCTATTGCAATAAACACTGCAGTAAATTATTATTTTAAGTCTATCAATATCGTTCTCTTATATTTACGCGAATTTTATTCATTTAATTAAAAGTCTAAAAACGGATTTTATCGCGTTTATTTAAATTTTACTGTTTAACAATATTTAATTTAAATTATTTCCCGACGTTTCTATCAATATCAATAAAACACAAATTTCTTAAGAGAAGTTTTTATTTTATTTTATATCAAATAATATTAGTTACTATTACTATTTGGACCATTCTCCAACAGTTAAGATGCGCTAAATAGTTGGAAAATTACTAAATAAAGTTTTTGGAAAACTTCGACACCAAGTAAGTACGTACGTTACAAAAAAAAAAAAAAACCAGAGATTCTGTTGGGACTACCGTCCGTTTGCCTGGAAATATTTTTTGCGGTTTTGTGAGGTTGTGGATTTTCTATGAAGCTAAAATTTTAATTGGAACTAGAAACAAAGGTGGAAATGGTAGTCCCGGTTCAATTATACGGTTTACATCTGTCGTGAGTTTTTCCAAAACTTTTAAATTGTTCAAAGAGTCGTGCTTGTAACAAGATGCAATTTTTCCACTGCTCTAAGCGTGTTAAAAACTTTGAATTTTCTTTACTTTCGAAACATGCAGACTTCTTTACAATGTTTTCAATCATAGTATAGTCAATATAGTATAGTAGTACCTATATAATAATATTTAAAATAAGAAATTGAAAAATTAGCAGAGAGTAAAAATCTATTCTTATCTCACCATCTGGCACAATATATTATTACTTACTATTATTAACCCCGTTAGGGGATGAATTTCGATAAAATACGAAACACGTCTTCAATCGATTCTGTTAATAAATGTTTATGCAAAATATTAAGTAGATTGGACCAAGGAATCACGTTGTCCCATACAAACTGTACAGTGTTTAGGCTGTACAGGAATGAAACACTTAGATAGTAACTATTTGGTTTAATAATTAAATTATCTAAGTGTAAAATGGTATGCTTATGGTCTATGGTATTCTTTGGGATGGTAAGCGAGAGCACACGACTCGTTTGGTAGAGAGACCGACGTGAACTGACTTATTGAATTATTTATTATATTAAAATTAATTATTTTGCACACGGCCAGGGAAACGCTGACGCGGCACTCGTCGCGGGCGCAATGTACGGTCATTGCACCATACACAAACTTTGTCCCCCTTTTTCATCCCCTTAGGGGTAGAATTTCGTAAAATCCGTTCTTAGCTGATCTTAACTCGGCTAAAGGAATATTTTTACCAAATTTCAAGTCTCTAGGTCTTATAGTTCCAGAGATATCGTGATGAGTGTCTATATCTATAGAAAGTCCTATATATATATACACGTATACGAGTAATGTATAATTAATCATAAACTTAATCAAATTATATTTTTATAAAACTAGACAGCCTATCCTTTTTTTAAATGACATTGTTCCATAAGTGAATACATTAGACGAAGGAAATGTTAGTAGAGAACGTAAAGAATATGGAGGTTTTTTAAAAGTAGTTTCTCTTTGAAGTTGGATAATGACAAAAGCTAAATGACTAATAACGTTATTTTAAGTAATAATAAATATTACTTAAAATAAATAAATGCAAAAAATTAGATGAAAATCAATCAATTTAAATTTGTCAGACGAAAGACGAAAGCATTGCCTAAACTGTCTTTGTTTGATAGATGTTGTTCTCAGATATTCCAAAAAAAAAAAAATGTCACACAATGGAATATGGAAACGTAGAAATTAATTTGTCTAACCTTATTTCAAATTAGGAAACTTAAATATAAAAGTTCAAATTAAAATTTAATCACCAAAACAAAAAAGCCTAAAAAGACTGTTTTTTGTTAATAAAAACATCCAAATAAACAAAGTCTGTTTTTGCCATTTTTATTTAAAATATTGTCTAACTGTGCTAATTAATTTATTCACAATACATCTTATCGTTTGTTTGTCGAGTATGTATCAATTTTTTTTTGTCCTTGTTAAATATTGTTCAACTTGATATTCGTATTTTGATCTTTTATTTTTTGTATATTGTTTTTGTCTAAATTCTCAATTTACTAACTGTGGTCATTATCATAATTAATGCAGTGTTGCTTATAATTAGTGCAGCGATTAGTCTTAAAGCAATCTAATGTAAAATGCTGTATAATTGACCATTATATATATACATGAATAAGTTTAAGAATTAATGTATGAATATATTTTATAATGCATATTTCCTGTTAGTGTTTTAGTTTTATGTTTTAACATCATTTTAAATTGTTTTCATCGATTAAAACATTAAACTTATGTAGATAAATAAATAATATAAATAAATAATAAATGTCTCACACTCAACAGCCCTCAGTAGGATGTGAATCCTGTATCGGGGGTCCGGAAACACACACAATACACAAGCACAAACGCCAAGACCATGACAAACATCTGTTTGGTCTATACAAAAAAAAAATATGTGCAGGGATCGAACCCGCGACCGCTAGCGCATTAGCCAGTTTCTGTGACCACTGCTCCAACGCGTCGTCAAATAAACAGACGCAACGAATAACTTTGTGAGACAGATACCGCTACAACTCCTTTAATCTTTTTTTTTAAATTATGTTGTAGTCTCTTAAATCCAATAACAAATCTTTTTTTTAAATTATTTATGTTGCAGTCTATGAAATTCAATAAGAAATCTTTTTTGAATTATTTATGTTGCAGTATCTTAAATTCAGTAAGAAATCTCTTTTTTTAAATTATTTATGTTGCAGTCTCTTAAATTCAATAAGAAATCTTTATTTTATAGAAATAAACCTACATGCGGTATAATTAATACTGTTTGGGCCATCGTATAAAATCTCGAAGAAAACGGAAAACGAAATACGAGTATATATACACACTACAATAATTGTACAATGTTACGGGTGTACGTACCGCACACGAAACCCACGAAAGATATGTACATACGAGTACTACACCTCGCTTTCTCGCATTATTATTTTTTTACAATCTGTGCAATTAACTGAAAACTTTTTGAAGAACAAAGCTATGTTTATGTCTAAAGGTTTTAATTTTTGATAACAGTGTCCTAGTCAAAACTCGTGGTATAATGCAGTAACTAGTCGCTGTAATGTCATCGGTCTCAAGTTCGATTCCCGCACGGAGTATATATTTGTGTCTGGATCCACCAACGATGCCTCGAAGAGAACGTAAAGCCGTCGGTCACAGTTGTTATCCTAGATACCTGATAGTACTCGTTACTCATGCTAGGAAAATTATCCGCCAACCTGCAATCAATCAGCGTGGTGGATTAAGCTCTAACCCCTTTATGGAAAAGAGGTCTGTGCTCGGCTGTTGGACGCTTACAGGCTGATTCAGTTCAGATCAGTATACCCTGTGTCCATAAAAAGGGAAAGCAAACACAAACACCCAAACCACGAATAACATATGTATTTCTTGTACTGATATTTATCACGAGTTGGAACCGAACCACTGTGTTAGCGAGTTGTCAGTAAGTTATTAAGTTACAAGGTGTTACTAATTTAAATTTAAAAAAAAAACAAGAGTTTCTGAGTCGAGCTTGAAACGAGTTCGAGTTTCCATGGTGATATACAACATTCAATAAATAAATAAATAAATAAACCACTCACACTCAACGGCCCAGTAGGATGTAAATCCTGTGTCGGAGGTGCGGAAACACACACAATACACTAGCACAAACGCCCAGACCACGACAAACATCTGTATGGCCTATACAAATATTTGTCATGTGCGGGGATCGAACCCGCGACCGCTAGCGTATCAGTCAGTTGCTGTGACCACTGCGTAAACGCGTCGTCAAATAGTGAGATAAAGCATGATACTTATATGAATCTTTAACATTCATATCTTGAATATAAGTTAAAGATTGACCCCATATTTGACCTTAATCTTATTTTTATATTTTTTACTACAACGACCAAAGTAATTAACGAATTAACTATTCTTTGCAAGAAACTACTTTAAAAAAATTGCTTAAAAATTATTTTAAAAAATAAATCTCCACTGTAAACACTAACTCTTCAGTGATCTACTTAATCAGCTCACATAAAAAAAAATCATCGAACACCAGCTCACTTAAAAATATAAAGAATTCAAGTTAAATAAATAAAAATAAATAAATAAATAAATAAAAAATAACAGAAAACGTAAATCGGAATTTATTTATTTATAATATGGTCGGTCGATGATCGGCAGAGAAGAATACTTCCTACCTCTAATTTGTTGAAGTATTGTAAAAAGCGACTAAGGTCATACACGTGCGAATAATTACTTATTGTAATAAAATATTAATTTGTTCACTTCCTTATATTGAAATATTCTCTAAAAAAGATAAAATTCGAAGTAAATTTTAGAAATTATTTATATTCTTTACATTTAGCTTGAAAGAGTCAATTTCCTACATAAACAGGGATTATGAGGACATGGAGAAAATTATTGATGTTCTGGAGGGCACCTCGAAGACATTAACAGCGAAAGCTTCTAGCCTGAGCGAATTAAGACAGAAGGTTGATAATTTGACAGTCGAAAATATCAACCGTGAGCAATGGACAAGAGTTCTAATGTTGAAATATATGATTTGCCAAAGAAAAAGAATGAAGATTTGGTGCGCTTGATTCAGTCTATGGCTAATCAAACTGTATTTAAGCTGGATACATTGTCAGACATGTTTTTGTCACTGGAGTTGGGTCTTAAAAAAAATAGAGATGACATCAAACGAATAAAATCAATTATTTTAAAGGTTTTATCTCCTTAGAAAAAGGACGATTTTTGTGACATGAGAAAATTGAAACTGAAGGCTAGTGATATAGGATTTACGTGGAGTAACTGCAACATTCGACAGAACACATAGTTCGCAGAACTGACGGCCGATGGTGCAGAAAGGTTCGCAACCGAATGGAGACCAGGTACCGGCAAGCGCAGCGTCGGACGACCGTCCGCGAGATGGACAGACGACTTCAGAAAAGTCACCAGAAGCCATGGAGGCTGCTTTGAACCGGAGGTCGCTCTGGAGGTCAATCAGGGAGGACTTCTAATGGCTGATATGATGATGATGAACGGCAACATTTAGTTTAACGATCATCTCACTAGCTATTGGATAAGGATATCCTGAAAAAAGCTAAAGGGTTGACTAAGGAAAGATTATTAATATGTGTGAGTGAAGAATTATACAATAATAGTTAAAAAAAAACAGACACCAGTCCTGTAATCTATATTGCATGTGTTAATTATTTAAATGAAATCAAATAGAAGATATTTTGGTTAGTACCTTCAGTCTGCAATTTTTGTCTATTCTCTTTAAGCAATTATTATGTGATATTGGTATTATTTTCAATTTGATGTTTTATTGTTACCAAAAAATCTTTTTAACTACCTTATGCAGCTTGTTCAATATGCGAATTTTAAGGATTAATTATTTGGAACCCCAGTTTGGTATTTATCAAATCGAAAGTATTATTTTCGAGTTTTATAAGTATATTTCTTTTAGGTGTTCTCATTGTAACGGTTAACCAACCGTGAAGACTTTATAGTTAAAAATTCATTAAGTAATCGTCATTATGTGAGAGATCAAAAAATTCTTTATAAGATAATCAATAATAGGATTGATTCCTCTACTTTAGTAAGTAATATTAATATAAGGTGTCCACGATTAAATATGAGAAGTAACAATCAACAACTGGTTGGTGTTCCTCTAGTTAAAATAAATTATTTGCTTATATATCTTATAAATTATTAGCTTGTAACAATTATAATGATAAATTTTGTACTGTGGAATTATTTATTGTTTGAATGGCTTTAAAGGGAAGAATAAGACAGCATTAGTGTAACAGTTGCGTAATATTTTTGGGTAACCTTAATTCTAAACTGCTCAGTATGTATATTGTACTTTTGGTAGGAATTTTGCTGATTTATGATAATATGATAATGTTTTTTTTTTGTATTTATGTGTATTAAAATATTGTTGTTGTTAATAAATAAATATACTTCATAAAAGTAGAGTATTTTATTGTAACAGAATAAACTATATTATTATAGAAATATCTATATACTCGTAATTCCATATTTTAGGCATTTAATAATTAATAACAACAATATGAATTGGAAACCTCTTACTTAAAGATATCGGAAAGGTCAATGTCAAAATTTAATCAGCTGATCCAGTTGATGTGTCACATGCGTAATTAGAAAGATATCTTAAAATAACTATGTTAATAAGAGTTAAATGATATAAATATGACCATGGATGAACTAGGACACAATATGAATAATAGAAATGATTCCTTATCGTTCAACACACAAAAATCCTATTAATATTATAAATGCGACAGTTTGTTTCGATGTTTGATACTCTTTTACGCAAAAAGTACTAAACGGATTTAGATGAAACTTTAAAGTAATATAGCTTATATATAAGAATAACACATAGGCTATAATTTACAAAGATTTTGTGTAATTCAGCTATAATATAACATAGTTTAAAAATTATCACGCGAAAACGTGTAAGTGACGCCTATTTCACGGCGCTTACGACTTTCTTTTAGCGAGAATATACTAAACAGCATTTATTACTGTGCACTTTACTAGCGTGGAGAACCGTTTTTTGTATGAAAGTCTTTGTAACCGAGCTGGTAAGAATTTGATAAGAATAGTCTGAAGCCTGGAAAAGGAAATTTTTGGGCTACTTTTTGTAAATAACACCCAGGCGGAGCCGCGGGTGGAAGTTAGTAATGTCATAAGGCGAACCAAACCGAATTTCCGTAGCAACATGCGGTATCGACCGGTATACATGACAAAAATACGACACACTCACCATCACAATCCGAGAATACATGATCGAATGAATTTAAAAATTCCTTAAATTTATTCGCATCTAATTCCATAAGGTTTACAGGTTCCATATCGATTTTTATATCACTGTTACTTTTCATCGATAAATAAATCGACGGACACGTGCGGTTTTAACCTAGGATCTTTGTGTACTGCGCTCGAGTCGTGAAGATCGTAATAAATATATACATTCTGCAACACTTTGTGGCGCTTATTGCTAATGAACATGAGGATGATAATAACAAGTAAGTAGTATTGCATAGTGTGACTTGTACGTTGTATAATTGACGTATCCACCGTTTGACGATTAGTAATCATTTATAACGGATACCGTGCATCACAATATGTAGACAAGTTTAAAGGTGCGCCAGTGGGCTTTTTAAAAATAATAAAAATAAGTAATATTTAAAATTATTTAATTCTAACTAGCAAAATGACCGAACAGACGTACATGCTATGATCAACTGAAGTTATAACTTCAAAATATTACATTAGAATTTGTGTTCTCACTTAAAATACTCTAAGAGTCAAATTTACTGAGAACCCAAAGAAATCCATTAGACTAGCCACTTGAGCCTACATTCCCATGTTTTTATGATATAGGATAGCATAACTATGTACATAATATTATTCTTTTTATGTATAAATAGTGGCATGCATTTTCCGCATTGCATGTGTCCTTTTCCTAAGTTACATACATGCTGAGTTTCATAGCGATCGGTCAATCGGCTGATCAAGGTAGCTCGGTCAAGCCACCGTTAGTGGTGTAAACAAACGAACGATAGAGCAATCGAACGAAGGAAAAAAACTGTTTCAAAATTTTCAATTTTTAAACACGTAGCGGGAAAGGAAGATGCGTACGTGCTCGCTCGAACAATGTAATTTAACACTGTCAGGTAACTTGACGTTAATGACATCACAGGTCGTCTTCTATAGAAGTATAAATAGTTAGAATTAGAATACTGAAAATTAGTAATTGTGACGAGATTGAAATATTTTTATATACAAGCGTTGTCAAATATTTGAATACCTGAGGTATACGCGGTTATATTTTATTAAAATCATTCTTCACGTTTTATTTTATAATACAAAACAATTAAATAATTGAGGAATAACTAATATTAAATTCTGAATCAAGAATGTAAACTTCAAAACTATTTTAAACTGTTTTTAAGTCAATATTTATGAATTAAAATTATTTATTTTTATTTATAAATGATAACATATAAAGCTAACTTCTTATGAAGTCTTTGGTGCTGAAGGCCAGAAAAATATTTAGGATATTTTTTGAAGGTTCTAAATTTGTCTCTATTTTTTTGTATGTTCGCCTTTAGTGTCGTCAATTACAAGTTTTGAAACACCTTTTTGATGGGCTTTAAAGGTTTCCTAATTCTCACCAAATCAGGATGTAATCGTGGAATATCGGAGAATTTGAGGGAACTCACTAATAATAACTACCTGCATAGTGCGTTTTTGAAAGTCCCATAAAAATATGGTAAGAATAAATAAATATTAGGACACATTTCACACACGGCTAGTTAGCCCCATGCTAAAATATATATAGTTTGTGTTATGGGTGCTCACACGACTCATATACTACATATACATACATAAATACTTTATATCGATACATATTGAACACTCAGACCGACAGCCAACAAATTTGCTCATCACAAAGATGTTGGACGTGCCGGGAATCGAACCCGGGACCCTCTGGTTGGCATTCAGGCATGGTGACCATTACACCAACGGGGTCGTCAAATTAATCAATGGTGATGAAGTCAAGTCAGTCAAGTCAATGGTGAGGAAATTATGAGTTTATGAACTCTAGAGATATACATTATAACAAAAAGCTATGTAATATGTTTTAAGAATCACAGACAGAAACAACCATAAGTTTTTAAAAGCATCCAATTTAACACAGCGAAGATTAACGAAAATGTTTTCAGGCTTGAGTAAAGTACAATATGAACAACGCTTAAAGTGCCTTGAACTGACCACACTGGAGGCTAGAAGACAACGAGGGGATCTCATTACAACCTATAAAATACTTACAGGCTGTTACAATGTTCCAAAAATAAGAGACATTTTTGTTCTAAACAAGAACGAAAAACTTAGAGGTCACTCATTAAAACTGTCTCTTACCTCAGCTGCAAGCAATCCTAGACTACACTACTTGCAAAACCTTGTAGTGAATGCTTGGAACAAACTACCACAAACAGTTATTAAGTGCACATTCAGTTAACTCATTTAAAAACCGACTAGATAAATACTTATCACAAGTGTTTTGATATACACGCATCAGCACAAAGCTAGCGTATCCCCCGTAGCTGCTAGTGTATCCCCCCAATATTATTATATTAAGGGACACACTTAATAATAATAATTTTTTCAGTGAAATTGTGTAGACTAATAAAAAAATTGTGTAGAATCGTTACGATTCGTGCGTTCAGTAGGACCATGAACTTGACCATTATATGTATTATAGCAAAAGTATACTGAAAAATTTCACAGAATTTTTATTTATGTAGAACGTCAGAACACTTTAATCAAAAGGACATAGATGTAATTGTATTATTCAAAATTCAATTTTGACGTTTGCGCGCTATTTTTGACATTCTGAAATAGTTACAATATCACCAATATAGAAAACTCGAATTGGATCACCATATAATATTAGTATATTTAATATAGTTACTATGGTTTTCTTACGAAAAACTACTTGGCATTCTTTATTTATGGGCTATCAACTCATTTCAATTGGTGGATAAATTTATTATGAAATTATTCATCCACACACGCGTATTGGTTATCATCGTGCTTCATAAATTTCTAGTAAATAATAATGGCAACATTATTGTTTTCCCATATTCTGAAAAGTGCAATTTCTTACACTTATTTCGTGACCAGCGACTTGCTGCACATCCATTGAGCATAAAAACTCAAATTTCTCGCATCTATTATGCTTACTTGCACAAGTAACAAGTTAGCGCTCAACGTACGAGACATCAAATTAATGGCCTTGGAAGAACAATGTTATCGTAGACAAAAACATTTTAAAATATTATAGAACTAGCGCACATACACGACAGAGAATACTTATAGATATAATTTAATAAAAAAAAATTGAATATTTACTTAAAATAAATAATTGCACGCTTGGTACCAATTACAGACATAAAAATAATCGTTAGGTAACAATCATTATTTATTTCGCATAATATTGAATGTATATCAATTCGTATATCTAATAATATTGTCTACACGTATGGACTTACTTTCAATAATGTTTAAGATTATTGTTTGATATTTTAATAAGTAAATTGTATTATATTCTTAGTGCCTCTTTATGGGACAGAAGTTGAGATTAAGTAAGTTTTTTTGAAAATTTCAAGCAAGCATAAATAAATATATATCTCCATAATTATACGACTACTTAAACAAATAAATCTTTATAAATCATCATCATTATCATCATCATCATATCAGCCATTAGATGTCCACTGCTGAACGTAGGCCTCCCCCATCGACCTCCAGAGCGACTGGTTCAAAGCAGCCTCCATTCAATGACTTCCGGCGACTTTCCTCAAGTCGTCTGTCCATCTCGTGGACGGCCGTCTGACGCTTGTCGGTATGTGGTCTCCACTCGAGAGCTTTTTTGCTCCATCGGCCGTTAGTTCTGCGAGCTATGTGCCCTGCCCACTGCTACTTCAGCTTGCAAATCAGTTGGGCTATGTCGGCAATCTTCGTTTGTCTGTGGATCTCATAATTTCTGATTGGATCTCGCAGATAAATACCAAGCATAGCCCTCTCCATTGCACGCTGTGCGACTTTGAGCTTGTTTAGAAGGCCCATCGTCAGAGACACGTCTCAGATCCATATGCCATCTCTGGTAACACACATTGGTCAAAGACTTTCAACTTCATGTACTTACACAATTTTTATGAAGCTTAAACTTAAAATGAAGAAGCCAAATAGAGTGCTATTTTAATTTTTTACATATATTCAATAAAAAATTACAGACCATAGGACGATGGAACAAGTTATGCTCAACCATTGTATTTAATACATAGATGCTTGATTATTATTTATCGTTTGTATTGTGGCGCTTTAACTTAATAGATGTCATGACAATATGATGATTTTGATTCATTTCAGAGTCTATGCGTATTAATATTTTATACAATTAGTGTTGTCATATAAAACAATTCAATTGTTGGCTCAATAGTAGAAGAGTCATCCTCAAACAACTACCTTTTCTTCTCGATTATTTAAACCCTTAATACGTTTCAGTGAAATAATTTGTGGCTCTTCTGGTGTCGCCAACATTCAGGGTTTATAGTAATAATTTAAAACGCGGTCTTGTCTGTTCAGTGTTTACGTAGTAAGTGAAAATTTGAACACCATACGATTTAATTAGACGAGATTATACGCAATTATCTTTTTTGTACTATAGTAATTTGAATATTTACGGCAGCAATAATATAATCCATATATACAATATATCCATTAAAGTTTTCATAGACACGTGGGAGAGTTCAATACTGCGACATTGGATAAAAATCCATGTGCAATAATAGGTAATAATAATAATAATAGATTATTCGAATTGTACAACTAACACAATATGGATATAGACTAAAATAAATGATAATAATTATTATTATTAAGTCTTGACTTACCATGACTTTTATATTTAAATATACTTATGTCAATTTAATTTGCACATATGCGTTGTCTCTGATATTATATTCGTGTGGTGTCTTATGAAAACTCCCGGGAGACCAGTTAAATGTTTTATTCCACAATAAATCGTCTACTTGTAGGGTTGGCACGAATTCCTCATCAATTTACCCTCTAAATAATTTAAGCAAAACTGAATATTATAATATTATTCCTCGGGATTATATTGTTGTTTTTGCTACAATAAATATCAATAGAATTTCTTATCAAATTCATATCTATTCCTATCGTATTGTGTCATAATAAACCCTAGCGTGTTGTTTTAAAACCTGTCATGTTTTCTAATGATAAAATAATTATTATAATCGGTTCAGTAGTTTTAGAATTTATTGATTGCAAACAATCAAACTATACATGAGTGAAGTTGCCGTTTTACGGTCGTCCCAAAAGATTATGCACTATGATAACCAGTTAATTTAAGAATTTATAACTATTTTTAGTTACCTTAACAGGCGTAGCATAAAAGTCGCTATTTACTGAGTATACTCGGAAACCATGAACATAAACGCCGCAGTTCTCTTTAAAAAATATTATTTAACTTAAATTGTAATATTAATTGTGCTATAGTTGCTGTGTCCATGACTGCCCTAGACTTAAGGCGTGAAGCGATTGTATAATAAAATTTATTTCTTTATTTAAAGAGCTTCTGGAGCGACTTTGATTAAAGTTATAGCCTTTGTTACTTCTATATAATAGAGCTTTCTAATGATAAAAGGTATATGAAAATTGGTTCACCAGTTTCATTTTTAATTATTTACAAAATTCCAATCATATTTATTTTTTTTATAAATGTATTATAGATAGACAGATATTGGATATGTATATATTATATACAGGGTATGAAAAGGGTGAAAAAATAAGACGCCTGGTTTTTACAACTTGATATTTATTAATTAATATTAATAAAATAAATATTGTTTTATAAAATTATAAATATCATTAGCAGCCCTAATTTCCAGTATCATGTTATGTGCACTGTGCATACAGCGTTAAGTGTCATTTGAAACTGTGCTAGTTTTACAAGACGTAAAAACTAAAAAGAACTAAGTGCTCTTGAAACATTTTAGATGTTGAAAGAAAGGCTAGCTGCTATTTCATGATGTTAAGATAAGAACATTTACGTTTGAAGTACCGAAAGATAGTTTTAATACATATTAGTCATCACCTGCAACTTCTATAGTATATCCAGTGCCTTTTATTAGATTTCTGTATCTCAAATCTGATAATAATGGGTTAAGGGATTTGGCTGAGAAAGCAAAAAATATATTACATTTGGATAAAAGGACTGATAGGCTAGTCTTAGTTACCGGTGGGAGGGATGCGCTGTGCCGCGCTCCCGGCTGCATGGGTACCGCCATCTTGCTTGTTTCTCCCGTGAAACAGCTTTGCTGTGTTTCGGAGAGAAGGGCAAGACAGACAGTGTAATTTCTGGCCCCGAGACTTTAACACCTCGTGTCTCAGGGTAGGCAACACATAAATGAGTCGCCTGGTCTAGTTCCAGGTAAACTAGTGTATGTTCATGGGCGACGTTAACCACTTACCATCAGGTGGAACGTCTGCCAGTTTGCCTATTCACTTAACATAAAAAAATATATATATTATAATAAAAGGGTGAGTTACATTTATCATTTCCCGCCTCTCTGTTTTCTTCCTCTACTGCGGTTCTCACTTTACGGTGTATCTCGTTCTCGTTTTCATGTCTGTCTTTTGGGTAGAAAGTCTCTGCTATTAATTTGGCCGATCACGGCATCGACTGTCCTTTAATTCACCTCAGGCGACACATCTTCTACTCTTTTTTTGTTCTGCCTACAAATCGGCAAATAAATCCCTAACTACTAAACTCCTTCTAACTAGTCGTTTGCGCTCGTATAGCCTCCATCTTGTTTTTTGATCTTAGGTACTTGACGACCTTCGACCTCCGTATTGGTGGGGCACACCTCATCCTTCTTTTCTTGGTGGATACTACCCGATTTATTGCTGCCAGCTCGTTTGGCCACCATGGTCTCATTAGTGTCTGTTTATTGTTTTTTGTTGGTATCATTGTATGGGAATGTGTTTGTGATTATTTTATTCAGTGCGTTTGTAATGTTAATATATGTATATACAGATTGTCGAATAAGAAAAGAAATCGTCAGGTAAGTTTTTAAAAAGTAAAAATGTACTCTATTTACTTAGGTGATGTTTCCTTAAGAAATAACATAAATATATTTATGTTTGTTTAGGACAGATAAATTGCTCTGGGAAATTCGTAAAAAATGTCTGCTTTGTCAATTCTGAATTCATTACGGTTATTTTAGGAGAGGAAATGATAAATCATTTGGAATTTAATACAAAAGTCACATATCTGAATAGATGTAACAGATTTTTATATTGAATTATCATTTAAACTTAATTTTTTTGAAAAGTGAAATAATAACAACATAAATAAAAAATAAATAAATAAATAAACAATAAAAACAACGGTTTTTTTTTATACGTCAAATAAGTACCTTTTTCTTGACGATGTGAAATGCGTTTACGCATCCCGCCACCCGAAGGCAACGGGTATGTGGGACTCGCTGACTGCAAAGTCAGAATACCCACTAAAACACAGCGGTGCCCTCGTCGTCGAACAAGTACGCCACGGGATCGCTGGCGCATGCCACCGTGACGCCCCGAAAAGAAGTCACAAGAGGTAGGTCCCTGGTCGGCCGCTCAAACGCGGTAACCAAGCTCGCTATCCATTCGACCAACGCACCGCTATGTCAAATAAGTACCTAGGTTAAGTCAAAAGACACGGTACCTTGTGTATGCACGATACGATAACGTATCGTATAACGAAATATTGTCGTGACTTAGTAATGTGACTATTCTTATACAATATCGAACTATTGCACCACATCTTATGAAACCCCTTATAATTATGAATAAAGCCTATTATCATTTTAAGACATAGTAGTATCATAGTAGTATTACTATGATCGTTCTGATGGTCGCGGATTTGATCCTTGCTAGGAAATATTTTTGCTTGTAAATATTTGTTTTATGGTCGTGATGAATGTCTGTGTGTTTCCCTCACCATGTCTTGGAGAGCACGTAAAGCCGTCGGTCCCGGTTGTTATCATAGATGTCGTGGCCATATCGTAGAATTGGCCAAATCATGAAATGCTCGAGAATCTCATGAACTGGTCGCATTTAATGTAATGTTTCACTGACCATGGCCACATCATAATGTGTCTTAGCAAGATCAATGATAAAAAAAGTCTAACCTAACCTAACCGAACAACTTTTAATTTAAAATTTGAAAATTAACATAACATATTCTCAAGCATTTTATGATATGGCCAATTCTACGATATGGCCACGACAATAGACACCCAATAGCGATCGTTAATCATGATAGAAAAATTATATACCACCCCCCCGTGAAGCAGAGTGGTGGATTAAGTTCCAATCCTTCTTCCTATATTGAGGAGAGGCCTTTTTTCAACAATAGAATGTTTACAGACTGATTAAGTTCAGTTAAGCTTTGTAGATAATCTGATGTTAACTTGTAACTTATAACAGATAAGTAATTAATATTGTATTCATTATAACTACTAATCTGACGTTTCAGTTCAGATTTCTATAAATAAGTATAGCGTGAGATTGAATAAAAAATACTAGCCGGTGATTGTTTTAGAAGGTGATTAGTTTTTATAGATATCGCGAAAAAAAATGTAATCGGTTTAATTGCAACTAATTTAGTTTTTTTTTTTTTTTGTTTTCATTTCCTTATTGTTTTAGTTTTACCTTTAGGATTTTGTGCATTAGCTAGTTCTAGTTTCTAATAACAGTTTTAGTTCAAATCCAGATAATATTTATACCTATTTTTTTAATGTATAAACATAATTAATTAGTCTCAGTAATTGCTGAAAAATTTATAAATAGCAAGGAATTAAATATTCACTATTATAAGCACATACGAATTGTGTCGTTTATAGGATTAAAAAATATGTAAATAATTATTTTAATATCTATTTGAAAAATGTAAAAACAAAAGAAACAATGTAAGAATATTTAATGGTGGCAACACATTCTCATGTTACATTTATGAATTAATAATTTTAAAAAATGCATATTTTCTGTTATGGTGTGATAGCTTCCTGTATTATCATATCATACGGGGCTTGTTGACTTATCTGTCTTTGGTTTATTAATCCTATGTTACTGCATTTCATTGCATAAGTTTTAAATATATTTTTCATCGTTCAGCTAACGAAAATTTTTCAACTTCTTCCATTTATCGAATGGTTACTATTTTAAAATATCTTATTATATGTGTAATTATATTAATATAGAAATACTGCGTCGTGTCGCTGTCTTGGACGTAATTGATTTTGTATTTTATTAATTTAGGGGGTGACCGATTTGGCCGGTGTCTTTTTTGTTGAGTTTGGTTGTATTAATAAAAATACGAGTAGTTTGTACGATTGCTTAAAAAGCTGACCGTGAAAATTGGAAATGAAAAGATATGGAATTTTAGTTCATTAAAAACTAATAAATTTTAAACGACTTACAAACATCGCATACTCTTAATCACATACTTTTTTATTTATCGTATTTATTAATGAAGGAAGCGAATACTTTCTTCATTAATAATTTGCTACCGTGCAAATCTGGGTCGGATCAATAATTAAAAATTTAAAAATATGTTCACAAAAAAAATGTATTTATATATTATAATTTATGTATTTATTATTATATATTTCAAATTATGTTCACAATAAAAAAATAAATAAATAAGTATTTCAATAATTCCTTATTGGCTTAATATTAGGAAAGGATTTTTCTATATTTACATGTACCCACCATTAGGTTCTTATATAGGTATAAAAATAGAGAAATTCATAATCCTCTATAATATTGTTCATAAATCTATTTTTTAATTCTATAAGTCTTTATTAATCTATTATATAAGACCACCATTTTGAAATAGATTTTACTTTTACCGGTGGGAGGGATGCGCTGTTCCGTGCTCCCGGCTGCATGGGTACCACCATCCTGCTTGTTTCTTCCGTGAAACAGCTTCGCTGTGTTTCGGAAAGAGGGGCAAGACAGGCAGTATAATTACTGGCACCGAGACTTAACATCATATGTCTCAGGATAGGCAACACATATATGAATTGGCTGGGCTAGTTCTAGGTAAACTAGTTTATGTTCATGGGCGACGTCGACCACTTACCATCAGGTGGCACGTCTGCCAGTTTGCCTATCCAACTAACATTAAAAAAATAGGTTAAAAAAACATGATAGTACAATGATTGTATCATTTTTAAAATAATGATATCTTAATATAATTATAATAAACGAAAAGGGTGCTAATTAGTTACAAAAATAGACAAAGAAATATATGCGCATATTATATATATTATAAAAATTAACAAATTATTTGTTTGTTTGGGTGCTTTTTTCTAGGATCAACGGCTCGATTAAAAACGTGTTTTCATTAAAAATTAATTTATTGAAGAAGGTCATAAAACATTACACTTCGATTTATAAGAGCTTATCATCATAAAATGTGAAGTTTGATAGTATCGACTATTGATATCGTACGTAGGTCAGTCGATAAGTTTTGAGATGCTCGTAATTTAAAAATGGAACGCATCTGTATATTATATATTTTTAAAAAACAAATTTATTTAAAAATAGTACGCAAGTAGCCAGGTTGTGCTGGTTTAAAAAAAAATGTTCCAGTCATTTGACTACGAGGGTTCTCGCGTTTTTCTTTGCAACGATGGAGCATAACCGCGATCATTTACGCGCTAAGATATTTTATGATTTTAAAATTGGTATAACTGAAAAAACTTAGCCTTCAACGATTACAATCAGCTTTAGGGGAGTCTGCCTCATCTTAAACAAGAGTTTTTAGATGGTTCAATGGGTTTGAAAGGGGTAAAATAAACCTCGAAGATTATCATAGAAGTGGGCGCCCACAAACGGCAGTCTTCATCATATCATGCGATTTTAAAACAGAACGTCAAGGACAAAACAGTTGTCAGTATGGTTCTTTTTAGAAGGAAAGTTACCGACAAAACTACAAAGGCCTCGTAACATTGGTAAAAAAATGGTGGCTAGTTTTTTTTTCTGGCAGCGGGCATGTGCCGATAACAATATTGGACAATGTTTGATCTGTTAACTCGGAATGGTATACAACAGTATAATTGCCGAAAATTTTTCAAGCTATGCAAGAGGGGAGACTGGACTGGGATTCAGGGAATCATGCTGTATCACGACAATATTTTGTCACATACATGCCTTAGAACAAAGGCGTTTCTTCAGGAATTCGGTATTACAACCTTGCCCCATCAACAGCACAGTCCTGATTTAGCTTCCTGTGATGTCTTTTTGTTCCCGATATTCAAGGAAAAACTAAAAGGGACATTTGTTTCATGTGCCGAGGAGGTCGTGGCCGCCTACGAAGTCGCAATTTCGGACCTTTCGGATCAAGACTAGCAAATGGCGAATGGAACTTTGCATAGAGAATGAAGGAGAGTATTGAAAAAAAAAAGGTATAATAAATATTGTAGTTTTTTCTTGTCTCAAAACTTATTAAGTTACCAACGTATAGATGTATAACTTGATAAAGTTATAATATATATTGAATTATGTATAATCGAAGGCAAAAATACTTAACTTAATTTAAAATTAATTAATTTTGATAAATATGTTACGAAAAAAAAAATGGTTTAACACAATTGAGTTTTGAAAAAACAGAGCCAAATTGAAATCGATTCTATAATATCGGTCAAAAATCACTTGTTTTGCCTGCTTGATTATACGAATCAGCAAGAAAATTCGCGCAAAAATGTTACTCTAAGAGTAACCGGTCAGTTGAAAAAACCGTTGTATACGTATGTTGTCGCAATATTTCTAACCGAATAATTATATATAAGATATGTATGTATGTCTATATCTAAAACTTTATTTCTAATAGAATTAAGATTTTGTTAATAGACGCCACACTCTCTTCCATTATCGAAGTCATAGCTCTAATGATATAAAGATAATGAAAGACATTATCGTTATTAAATACAGATAATATCAAGAGACTTAGAACTAGTACACATTAGGCGATTTGATGAAGTCAGTTTTATTATTAAATGGCAATTGACTGTTTTTTATTTAGATACAAATATTTGAAAATTCAATTAGTCTCAATTGAGAGAGAGTAGCCTAGTAGTTTGACTAGTAGTATATTTAAAAAAAATTAACTACACTGAAACAACCTGTATACCAGTTATTGCTACATATTTGTCTGTTAAAAATTGCTATGCAGCGAATACATTTTTGTTCTTGGTGTTTATTAAAGTATAAATGCTTGCTAGGCAAAGAACATGTCTTCTTTATTTTTTGCTGCTCCAATGTGAAGTCCAGTGACTGGCATATAATTTACTTACCAAGAGTAGCGATCGTTACCAGGTGTTTTTGATAACAATTAGGTTCGACGGCTTCACATGTTCTAAGAGTAACGGTGGGGAAGCCCATAAAGACACAAACTAACAACCGAGGGAATGTTGAAACGTCCGCGTCTATAAAACCACCACACCACTATAACAGAACAGTTGTCAAACATTAAAACTCGTGAAAAAATAACAAACTTGTAATTTACTTGGTTTCTACTAACATCCACATAGTGTAAACACACTAAACTATTATCGAACGCAACGCTTACCGTCCAGTATGTGCGCTCTCTAAATCACTGCTCGGGATAATAATGGCAATAACATATTCAACTTTTATTCATATTAAGTACCTGGATGACCGAGCTTTGCTCGGTTCAATTATATTTAGATGCATTACATACAGATGAACCATAAATAATATTTTCGATCTTACCGACATAATAATAAAATAATAGAAACTGGTTATTTAAATAAAAAATAAAAAATAAAAAGAGCTATAAATTCAAAAGAAAAAAAAAAGGAAAAAAAGATTGGTCTGTAGAAACCTGGATTCGAACCCAGGTTTTCTGATTTCGAATCCGCCCGATTCCCATCCGAGCTATTAGAAGATTGTCAATGACAGCGAAATTTACCTTCGTATTCTAATGGTATTTTTTAATTGCGTAAAAAAAGGGATAAAACAACATTTTCTAAAAATAAATCCTAGCTAGATCGATTTATCGCCCTTGAAACCCCCTGCATACTAAATTTCATGAAAATCGTTGGAGCCGTTTCCGAGATTCCGATTATATATATATATATATATATATATATATATATATATATATATATATATATATATGCAAGAATTGCTCGTTTAAAGATATAAGATATTTTACTTCAACGGTTGTTTAAGGATATAATTTTCAAACTATATTCATCTTTATATTCGGGGATAACGTTAAATTCTATATAGTAAATATTTAAAATGAGATGGGTAACTTCTGAGATACGCATAGAAATAAGTTTTATTATATGAATTACTCATTTTAATAAAGATGCCTGAATTCTTTTTTCTTAAAAAATCTGTCAGTTAATATAATAAATAAGTAAATAAAATAAACAAAAATCTTTAACAGAATAACATAAAAATATGTCGTTCTAATATAATATTTGTTAAGCGTAAAAAACATCTTCTCATAATTAAAAAAAAATCAAAAGTTTTACACAATTATAATACTTCACTTTGTCTGAGGATGTCAAACCTCAAAATTTATGACCTTTACCGAAATAATTTACAACGAAAAAAAAAAAAAACCGCAACACTGATTCTATTATTAATGCAGGAAATTTCGTTATACTTTTGAATGTGATATCAAGTTCAGCCAAGCGAGTGAACTTTTGCAATTAGGTAGAGGACAGAGACAAATTTTCTTTGTCGCGTTGATAATATTAAAGCTTAAAGACCCCAACCTTAAAGTCAGAAATGAGGAACGTTTGAAAATGGTTCAATTTAAACATTGAATTTTAATTTTTTTGCGCTTTTATATTTTATTATCAATTGTCTTGAATTAAATTCGAGTTTAATTCTTTATGGTGAATTTTTCTCTCGTCCTTGTTGTTTGGATTATTATTGACTAAAATTGTAAAAACTAAGTGATGCTTAGATATATGTAATTCATAATTTAATGGTTACTATGTTAATACTTCTTGTATTAGCACTGAAATTAAATTAAATATAATTTCTTTAAAATACATTGTTAATTCGCTTCTAATGTAAGCTTCTTAACAAGTTTTTTTACGCTTTTACGCTCTTCTATAATTATACTTTGTACTAAACTACTTTGATTAGGATTAACGTAACCTATTAAAAAAAAGCATTCTTCGTCTATTCTTAAAATATTTATAGGTTTTTTTCCTAAGTATATGTGTTTTAAGTAAATCTTATTGCATTATTTAAACGTTCAAATCTATTTTTTATATGTAACTCGTTATGGTATATAACAAATTTAAGTTAGTTTAGTTTCAAAGTTAAGTTTTTCAGTATAATATTAGTATTAAAATTTGTACCTACAACATTGATCTATAAAAAAAACTCTAGATGCATAAAGTGTCGCCAAATATGCTCCAAGTAAACAAAAGGACTTATGTTCATGACATATTTTTTTTGGAAATTTAATCATACGCTCATAACTTAAAGTTGTATTTACAAAGCAGTGTACAAAAAGCAATATAAATTTTTACTTACAATAATATTTTATAATTGGAAGAAGGCATTTTATAGTTAATTTGAAGTTTGGTAGTAATTCTGTTGTGAATAGTCATGGCGAGAAAGGCAAAAGTTATATGAATGTAATTACCCAACTATATCATTTATATAATTTGGTACTCATATACTAATAATTTCATCTTCAGAGAAGTAAATATTATTATATAATTATAGATTTTGTTTCTTATTCCGTTTAGGAATGACTAATGCGTACAAAATTAATAACCAGTTAAATGAATAAACAAACTTACTTTGTAGCTGTGTGATCAAATATAATTAAATAAAAAAAAAAAAAAAAAAAATATTTTTTAGCATTGTCAGTAGCTATTTCTCATTAGCGACAAATTAAAGATATAAAAAATAAACAAATAAAAAATATATAAGATATAAAAAATAACCTTGACTTGTTTCTCCGTAACCTTCGCTCAATCTAATTTAAAACTTCATAATTATTTCGTAGCTCGATGGCCCCTTCAAGATTGATAAGCATTTGGTTCTTAGTAAGTTAACGACAATATTTTTGAACTTGTAACTTCTAATAACTCTGACAGGACCTTTCTATTTTATTTCCATATTTATTAAATTTGAACACTAGGGGGTTGTTAAATTAAGTTTGTTACAAGATGTTTTTATTAGAACTTCATTAATAATGATCGAAATAATTTTACTTTCTTCTTGTTCTCATCAAAATATACACACACAATCTTAGTTTAGTAGTAACTTTAATTTGTTATATACCATAACGAGTTATAATTATAATAATCTATACAAATAATAAATCTGTTAAAACCTCCGTTTTATTAATACACTATATATCATCAAGAATAAATTTCAATAGCGCGTATTTTTTTGTATCAGCGCTATCTCTTATCGTGTTTTTCTCTGATCACGTATCACGTAAAAAGTACAAAACCAATGTTAATAACTTTAATACATAAAAATTGGAAATAACTCACAGTATAATTTAGTTTTTGTTTCATTGTAATTAAATTTAAAAATAAATATTTAAGAAAATAGAAATAGGTACCTACGCCGCCAACGCCATCTGGTCTAAGGAATCTTTAAAACTCACAAAACTTATATTTGAGTTATTATTTTGTTAAACTTAAAAGTTTACTAAATATGTCGGATAGGAATAGAAATCGTTTTAATATTTTAGATAAACATCATTTTCAATTAATATACTATTATGTTAAATATTAATTATGTTAAATGTCACTAAATATAAAAACGATATTCTACAATTATACTATAGATGGCGCAGATAATTTTCTGAATCGCGCTGACCAAAACTTCGGCCAAAAGAATGACACTCGCCCGTATTTAAAAATCTGTTTTTCTTTTTTGTATATAATTAAATACTTTAGGGTACTACGGTCTTGATAGTTTGTTCGTTGTTAAAATTTATAATATTTGGTCGTTATTTGTTTGTTGATTGTACAAAGTTGGATGGTTATAGCTATTTAAGTTGTAATCTATATATATATATATATATATATATATATATATATATATATATATATATATATATATATATATATAAAGTCGTGTTAGTTACACCGTTTATAACTCGAGAACGAGTGGAACGATTTTTATGATTTTTGTGTTTTTGGATTTGTCTTCGTCGGGAATAATACTTATTAAAATATGGTATTCATCAAAACAGTTCAAATGTTTCATCCGTACTATCTATATACATATATATGTATGTATGTATGTATGTATGTATATAGATATAATAAATCTGTCACTCAATCCGTCTAATATAAAATATTTTCCAGTATCGACGCAGGTGTAGGTGATAAAAAATATAAATGTATAATTTTTAAAATTTTAGTTAAAGACCCGTGCGAAGCCGGGGCGGGCCGCTAGTAATAAATATATCTTCATTCATGAAATATTATTACAATATAAGTTACACTGAGTCTTCCCAATAAGTTATCGGAGATACTTGTAGTGGGAATGACTCGCAACTTCCCAAGTTCGTTAACTAGGATTTTATAAAAACAGTAACAATATGACACAAATTTATCAAAAACAAAAACAAAAAAGAACAAAAATTTTTTAGTAAGCAAATTGCACTTCATAAATAATTAATATCAAGAATGTGTTTATGCGTGTATATTATGTTATTATTGTGTTTATTTATGTGTGTGTGTGTGTGTGTGTGTGTGTGTGTGTGTGTGTGTGTGTGTGTGTGTGCGTGTGTGTGTGTGTCATACGTTTATGTCATTTAGGCTATTCTATTGTATTCTAACCAACAATCTTTCAACATCCTCATATGTAGCATCCCTTAACCACTCCGTTATAATTACATATAAAAAAGTTACAGTTAGTTAAAAGTTAGAGTTACATATAAAAAATAGATTTGAACGTTTAAATAATGCAATAAGATTTACTTAAAACACATATACTTAGGAAAAAACCTATAAATATTTTAAGAATAGACGAAGAATGCTTTTTTTTAATAGGTTACGTTAATCCTAATCAAAGTAGTTTAGTAGAAAGTATAATTATAGAAGAGCGTAAAAGCGTAAAAAAACTTGTTTAGAAGCTTACATTAGAAGCGTATTAACAATGTATTGAAAATGTGGGTATTTGTTCTTAGTTTTGTATCTTTATCAATAAAAAATGTTGCAAAAGTCGAAAAGTATTCGTTGAATTGACTTGATCCTTAATATGAATATGAGTTTGTTTGTTTGTTTGTTGCAATTTCACGACTCAGTTGCTTGCGTGTACTTAGAGCTCAGAACCCCGTAAAAGAACATAGGCTACATTTCAGTCATTTTATGCCGGAAAAATTCTAATTCGTTAGGGATTGCGAAAAACTCTACAGACTATCGCGTAATTTGGATAACTTTTTCATGAATGAAGACTTAATGATCTCATGTTTTTGACGAAATTACCGAAATAATCATTGAATTATCTCAAAAAATTACAGAAATATAATACTTTGAAAATTTATTGCCTACTGTTCTCTTATATTTACGCGAATTTTATTCATTTAATTAAAAGTCTAAAAACGGATTTTATCGCGTTTATTTAAAGTTACGGTTTAACAATATTTAATTTAAATTATTTCCCGACGTTTCGGACCCTTTACAGCGTCCATGATCTCGGGGGACTGAGATGGTGGGTGTCCGAATAACAATTAATTCATTATTCGAACATATAAACAAATCGAGTTTCCACAATTTCCACAAATAACTAATACAAATAAGAAGCATACAATAAAAAGTGAAATAAAAATAATTAAGATCAGAATATTAAACAATTAAATACAGAAATCAATTGACAACAGATGACAACTAATTGAAAAAAAAATACAAACCAATGATAACGCAAAAAATAGAACGTTCTATGATCAATAATAACAATCGAATAAAGTTACAGTTTATATATTGCTACTAACATATATGTAACATATATATTTCTTTTCACTCGTAGTATTATTCAACCAATAGCAAATAATCGTCAAACAATCAAATCGGAAGTTCCACAAGGACATACATACACCCAAATCAGAAACAACTTGTACATATGTATTTATTTAATTTATGAATATTGAAAATTGTATGGACTGGTAAAAATGATATTTAAAGATTCGTTTTTACGTAATCTTAGACGGATATTTTAGTATAAAATATATAAAACATACTTGTTTCAAAAAGATTTAAACTAAGAAATAAATAACCCTTATTGAAAACGTTATACCGTCTTCACAAAAAGTGCCTCACCATTTATATCGAAAATGAGATTTATTTTTTCTTATATATTCCATCAAAAAATCATATCCTTATTGTGATAAATTAGGAAAATGTGAAATTTATATCCAAGTACACCAGGTAGGCAGTGGTTTTTTCATCGTAGTTACAGCAGAGGTCGTACCATACTAGATAACTCTTAATTTTGAACTTTATTTCCATATAAATAAGGCTTATCTCACATATGTTTCTAAAAACCAGTGTTAACGAAGATACAGCAGTGATTTATCGCTTTTGTCAGCCTTCCGACCCGCCTAGACCTTCTTTTGATAATATTAAAGTTATAGTGTAATATATTCCGCTATCAATATCACTGAAGGTCTTAAAAACGGACATTTTTGTCCAATTAGTGCAAATTATGTCCACGTTTGTAACCGTGTGTATATCTCCCGCCTTTTTTATTGTAAGCAAATCATTAAAATTGATTCAATCGTTTCAGACTTCGTTTATTGTAAAAAAAAATATCTTTTGTATAACATCGTATACAGATAGCCCTTATGCAGCCTTGGAACATTTAAGAGCTTATGCATATATAAACTATAGCCCATGATATTTCTAGAATGAAATGTCTTCCATGTATATTTTGAAAAAAAAAAAAAAAAAAATTGCGATAACAAAAAGACTTATCTGCATGTTTTTGTAACGTAAAGATCATTTTACAACCATTGATTGCTCTATTCAGATAGTTTCACACAAGCCCTTGCTTGTAGAACTTAAGCGGTGTCATTCTGTCTCACCTTGTCTTTCATGCCAATTGTTTTTTTAAGGATACATAATTATGCTATTATAAAAATTAATGTAAAATATAATATTTATGTCTCAACATCACAAATATTGCAGACACTTAATGACTAAAATAATTATACAAAAAAAGAAAAAAAAAAAGAAAGAAACAAAAAATAACATAATTCAATAAAAAAAATCTATTAAAAAAAACACCACTAAATTACAAAGATAAAAAAGTAATACAAAAAATAAAATAAAAAAGTAATAAAAAATTCACCACAAATATAATAAGCAACAGAGAAACGTACTAACACAAATTAATGGAATTAAAAAATCGAAGAAAGAAATGTCATAAAAAAAGAAGAAAAAAAAATGTAAATAATGTCTGCAATTATGTGTTGTGCCCCAAAAAGGTGTATCACTCAGCTGATGTATATATATATATATATATATATATATATATATTATATTATTATATGTGTGTGTGTTGTGTGTGTGTAAAAATAAAATCAGGAAATATCACTATCGGTCTAAAACTAAACTTTGATTATATTATGTACATACATAATAGTTGAACAATTATTTCACTTTCTATTTATTTTAGCTTACTGGGCTAAAATAAAGTATATCGGTGGAACAAGAATGCAAATTTTGTCACACAATTCCCACCCGTCCAATCCATTCGTCACTGGTGTAAAACTATCCTTAGTATTTTTTACGTTTTATAAAGTACCGTTCGCAAAAAGTAAATTTTTATTAGGGATCCCATAAAAAGTAACGTTCGCGAACTTTTTACAAGTCCCAGTTTTTCGTGATTCTTTCCAGATTCTCATCCTTTATTCATTCTGACTTAGAATCTACTCGAAAGAAATATAAACCGCATTCAAGTACACGAGAGATCAATTGGCTTATTATCATAATGTACCGCTTACACTTTATTTGAATAAAACACAGAAAGCATCTTAGGATTTTTTTTATAATACTGAATTTTTGTTATATCTTATATATATGTTTTAGACATTTTATTTCTTATGTTAGAGTTAATCGTTGTTTACATTTTCATTCATGGTTAACGATACTTGCAAGTTTGGTTCATTTACAGTAAATAGTCTTTTATTATGGGCATATAAGTTGTGATATTTATGATCCCCTAACTTTATTTAACAGATAGGCTACCCGATGAAAAAACTTTTCGATTTGGATCAGTATTTACTGACTCCTAAAATTTCACGTTCAAACAAACAAACCCCTATACTTTTAATTAACATGTTCACTGCCAGAGACAAGTATAAAAGTTCTAGTGTCTCTATTAATTTTCTAAATATACGTGTTTTTAACGCAACGATTTCATTAGAAGTTTTTATCTTATTATAATAAGTTTATTTCATTTAAGGGTTTTGTTTTCGTTTCTGTGTCACTGTATCGTACTATATTCAACTTAACAACATTTACACAAAGAATTGTTTTTTGTCTTTAAATCAGCAAAATCTTAAAAAAGTGTCCGATTGGAGTCACGCTAAATGCTATTAAAATACATAAAGAGGCCCTTTACATAAGCTATTCTCCAAATTTATCCAATCAGCAACTACACATTAGAAAATCCGTGAGTGCATAATAGAGCCAGCGTGGCGGATATATCGGACAGAAGACTGTTACAGTTCAATCAGTTCAGTTATAAATTTATATCTAGGCCACCAGATAATATGCATACATATAACATTCTAACTTATGCATGAAGTTCACACATATTCACTGCAATGGTTCACTACTTTTACCATGTAAGCAGAAAATATCTAAGCTACTACTGCTAGATTAGAATTCTAAAAATAAAAATAAAAATTACCGGAGTTCTTTTTACTTGCCTATCGAGCCATAATTACTCTTTGTTCAATCGTAATGAAAGTGCGATTTTAAAGGTCAGGTCCCGCTAATTAAGCAACATAATGTCAATGACAATTGTAAACCACTTTAAAGTTTTATTTTATTTTATAGGTTTTATCTTTATAGTAAATGTTTTATATACATATAGGTATGTAAACTTGAAAACATAGTTTTGTACAACAAAAACAACAAGGTCACATATTATGCTACAATTTATGGGTGTCGAGCAGTTCCCAAAAATATGAATTCAGAAATCAAGTTTACTGACAAGTATTTAAATAAAACAGATACTTGTTATTAACCTTTTTTAATTGTATTTCTAAATTATGTATGTATAATAACATATATATAAAGATCATGTACTGATTGATGATTAATGCCTTGCTTAATAATATTAATTAGCGTCCATTAATTTCGAATCAAGTTAAATTTACGACTTGAAATGGAAAATAAGGAAATATGGGACGTTTCAGTACCTACTTCAGACTGAGTTCTCTCATTACGAAGTTTTGGGAAACTACAGATGTAAAGGAAACTATGTTTTCGTATTATACTTGTACGGCTTAAGCTTAACTTGTTCGATGTGTAATTTGTCATGAATATTTTGAAAACGATTGATATTACGATTAATAAGCTATTGTTTTTAATACGATGTCATTTGTAGTCAATAAAGTGGTAACATGTTGCGATGAGAAGATATATATTCTCTTTCTTGCTTGCTTTAGCCTATCGCAATCTATTGCTGGACATAGGCCAAGTTTGCGCCAAATATCCTGCTTTTCTGCAATCGTCATCCAGCATCCGCGATCTTGCTTAAGTCGTCGGTCCAGCGGGCCGGAGGACACTCACACTGCGTTTGCCGATACGCGGTTTCCACTCCAGGACACGTTCGCTCCAGCGGTCATCGGTCCTTCGACATACGTGACCGTGACGTCTCTGCGCAATTTATAAACATATGTAGGACGAACTGGTCGAAGACGTTTGTCTTCAACAGCTGAAAGCTAAAAAAAGATTTTTAGAGCTTTATCAGCCCAAGACCTAATCCTGTACAACTGCGAGAAGGGTACCTTCGATAGATATCGGTCTCGGCATGACTAATTGTTTATTGTACGTAACTTTCGTATTGTCCAAATTCATACCGAGACCATCGGTTGGGAGGACTCATTCAGGTCGCCAAGTGGCCTAGTTTCTCCAACGTCTCCGCAAAGATGACGATTTCGTCGGCGAAACGAAAGTGTGAGATGTATTCGCCATTGATATTTATACCTCGTCCACTCCAGTCCAAAGTCTTAAAGACATCCTACATTGCGTTGGTAAACAGTTTCGGGAACATTACTGTCTTACCCCGCGATAAAGGTGAACAGGTCTTGTTCATTGCTCCTGGATTTATGGTCATTGTCGCTGCGTCATATTTAAACCTCAATATCTCTATATAATTATGTCCAGTCGATATGACACCGCTGCAAAGAATTCAGGACAACCCTGGTCTCGATAGAGTCGAAGCCTTTCTCGTAGTCCACAAATGTTATACACAGCGTCTGATTATATTCTTGTCTTCTGTATAATCTACCAAACAGAATGGATCTGATTTTTGGTGCTATAGTAATTTCGAAACTCTTTATGTATTAATATATCATAATATCAAGCTGTATTTTATGTCGTCACGTTAATAAACGTTGCATAAAATCAAAAATCATAAATCATAATAATCATCATAAAATCGTATCGTTTCACATAGCCTTTTATAGTTTTTCATTGCTCGCGGAGGAGTTTCAGATTTGGCATAGTTAAAATTAATAAAGAGAGGCAGTGCACAAAGTTATAGTTTACGTAAGAGTTATAAATTTTGTAAGATTTTTTTTATAAAGATTAATAACTTGCATTGATACTTTAAGTTTCAAACACACAATATAATGAATTACCATATACATATAGTTTTTTTAACGTGAATGTTAATATTTAGGTTTGAAGGTTGAAACAAAAAACTTTTCTTTTTTGTTGACCTAATTAGTATTTAAATTTGTACATAATGTAAGTCTAGTTAAAATTTCTCATCGAGTAATTTAACAAAAGATCGGAAATATTTTTACCAAGCGGAATATTTTCATTTGATTATAATTAAGTCTGTATTTACTTAAACAATGACAGTACATCAAATTACTAAAAGTATTTACCCAGGTCGCAAAGCGGAGTGTTTATAAACTCAGTTGTATTACATTCAGGTGTACATTTTTTTCGTAGAATTATAATTATTTTTTAGACATGATATGGCTGTATTTTTATTGTCTCCTGATAATTTAACAACCAATCAATCAAAATTAGGTAATCTCTCGTGTATACAGTATTTTTATGTCTAAAAAATGAGGAATACAATAAGCTTATACGATCAACTGGAGACAATATCTAATTCATTTGTCATTGTTATTATCTTAATATCCTAAATTTATTTATATGGATTAGCTGCTGCCCGCGACGTCGTCTGCGTGAACGCTATACAGCACCAAAAATACCTACGATTATACCTTTTAAAATAACATTCATTTACCTTTTTCTTCTTTACATTTCATATTTACAGAAAGTACAGTAACAGAGGGAGACTGTTTTTTTTTATTATTTTTTTTATTTTTTTTGGAAACAAACAGTTTAGTAATACAATCAATTAAAAAAAGTAATACAATAAATTCATAAACCAATAAATTTCCAATGATAAACAGTCCATGAAAGAGCTTAAAGCACACATTTAAAAGAATTAATCCACAAAAGTACAATCTAAAACAAAAAAAAATTACAGTATATAAAAACAAAAATAATAATAAATAAATAAATAGGTAAGCAATTAATTATGCACATAAAAATTTCCATTCAATTAATACAAATTAATAAAATAATAATTATTTACAACTTTAAATTCTGATTTAAAACTATGCAAAAATAAATAAATAGGTAAATTTAGCAACTGCAATACTCAAAATTATATGGAAATAATAACAATTCATATTTTAATATCAAACATAAATCAAAATTCAATACAATACAAACAAGGATAAATATTAAAAGAAATCAACTGAAATACAATTTTCAAATTATGTAAAAAAAAAATACCAGATTACAAAATTACAAAATTAAAGCTTTTCTTATTTCTTTTTTTATAGTTTGTTTTGTGCATGTAGCGTAATCTACATTAAGAAGGAATTTGTTATATTCTGTATAAGCTCTAGAAATAAAATTATTTTGGGCATATTTAGTCTTAGCTTTAGGTATAAATATAAAAAAAGGGATCTATTGCGAGTGTTTACTTTGAGACATCTAAATAAAACATTGCTTAGCAGATATGGGGAATCAACAAAATTATTAAGCAACTTGAATAAAAATACCTGATATAAAAATACCTTTTGTAAAATTGACTTTCAAAAAGTGCTTATTTTTAGCCTGCTTTGAATAAATGACTTTATGATGATTCTGCTGAATTAAGTCATAAGTTGTGACTGAAACGGATGGAGAAAATAATAAATAAGGAATACAGAATAGGGTAAAAATACATATTTATAGGACTTCTCGATAAACAACATTAGTAGTTTGGCTTTCCGCAGCCAAAATGTAAAGAGAGTCAGGACTGGTGACGCGGGAGCAAGCGAGGTACAGCTGCCCGTGTGAAGCAGCTCGTCCTGAGGTCGACACCAGCTACCCTCAGTGTCTGTGCCTGCGACTTATTGATGGTCATCGCGAAGCAAACACTCACGGTGAACTGTACGCGCTTGAACTGGAATGGGGAGTTATGAGGTATGAGGGGAATGCGTGATATAAATACCGCTTCGCCGACGCCACAGCCCGTAAGAATTTCCGCCTCAGTGGTGTGTCTGTGGAGCGAGATGACTTTAAGGCGGGTCCCGTTACACAACTTTGGAGGTTTGGCGTAGAGGGAGACTGCCGTTGAAAAGGAAGGATCCTTCGACCAGACGGGTGTGTGTCTGGTGGGCTACGCGCCACTTAACGTTTGTTGTCGAGTTTTTGTATATATATTCAATTGCTTTTGAAAACTTAGATAGCGCGATGTAGGATACGTCTGTTTCTTCTAGTTCGTATATGGCGAGATAGATGTCGCTACATCACTCCCCCTCCGAGACCGGAGGTCGATAGCAGGTTGAGTCGTCCATACATCTTGTGATGCTTGCCGGGCCAGTGGAATGTTCCAGTGAGTCGGAACCAGATACCGCATAGTTCACGGTGAGTCGGAACTGTCTGCGGTGATGCCCCAGTGAGTCGGGGTGGTGCAGTGCTGCGTAGTGGCTGGCTGCTGCGTCGACCTGGAGAGAAGTGCGTCTCTGCTTGCTGACCGGCCGAAGTGCAGTGTGCTGTGCCAAGGTCGCTGAGAAGGCTGTGGGTGATGACCAGGAATGCGCGTCCGCTGCATGCTTGTGGTTAGGATACCCGTAGTAGCCGTGGATGCTGGCTAGCTGTATGACTCGCTGCTCGAAATCTTGAGGAAGTGATGATGACATTACGATGACGTAGATTTGCGAAGGCTGCGCTGACATTCATGCTCGGGGTCGCCAGTTTTAGTGGTTAAGAGGGGCTGCCATTGTAAAGGAAGGATCCTTCGACCAGACGGGTGTGTGTCTGGTGGGCTACGCGCCACTTAACGTTTGTTGTCGAGTTCTTGTATATATATTCAATTGCTTTTGAAAACTTAGATAGCGCGATGTAGGATACGTCTGTTTCTTCTAGTTCGTATATGGCGAGATAGATGTCGCTACAGAGGAAATAGGTTCCGGAGAAGCATAAGCATTTCTTATCTTTATGATATTCGTTATTTAGTTCAAATTACTTACAGCAATAGCGTGCCGTTTTCGAGTTTAAATTTTGTTATACATCTATGCAGTTCTTTTTGAGTTCTGTTTGTTATTACATGCAGAAAAAATCGATGAATTTTATAAGACATAGATGAAGCAGCTTAAAACTTATATAAACACATTTTTTTTTAATTGTCTTGCTCATCTCTGAAACGAATTAACGATACAATTTTTATTAAAATGCACAACTCCATCTATGACTTTTAAAAACAACTATTAACCTCGCCAACATGATCAAATTTAAATTATTTATATCCAAAAAGGGTTTACACATGTAATTCGACTTGAAGTTTTTAAAATCTCATAGATGGCGCTGCTCTAAAATTGTCTTGATACTACTTATATTCATTTCTTATATTACATTCATTCTTACATTCATTATGTTTATCAGCCTAACGCCGAGTTGCACGAAACAAATTTAAAATTTAAGGGTTTATTAAACTAATTTAATCACAGGAATCGTGATTATCTGTTGCACAAAACGTACATCTGATTAAGTTAACAAAAAATTTTAGTTTAATTAAAGACCTATCTAACGGATGATTAATTCCAACAGCTTTAAATTAATCATGAGATCAACTAATTTTAAGATTAATTGCAACTTAACTAACGGAAAATTAGCGACGGTTTCGTGCAACTCGCCGTAAGTTACTTATATTTCGTGATTTTAATAGTGTGAAGATATCTTATAGCATGGTTATTAACATAATAACAACATTCAAATATGCGTCATTAGATTACACGCTGTTACAGAATGCGTTGAAGAAATAAAGGTTCACTGCTCGTTCCCCGTAGGTGATAGCGTGATAATATGTAGCCTATATTATGACCCGACTTCTTAATAATATTCGTGCCAAATTTGAAGTAAATCCATGCAGTACTTTTTGAGTTTATCCCGGACATACATACAGACAAACAGACAAACAGACAAAAAATTCTAAAAACTATATTTTTGGCTTCGGTATCGATTTTAGATCACACCCCAAGTATTCTTTAAAAAAATATTCAATGTACTGTTTTGACTTTTCTACCATTTTATTATATGTATAGATTACTATGGATTTATATGTTTTACTATGGACTGAAATTACGATGGATGGATACTTTAATCTTTTGTTGTATACATCAAATGTTAAAGTATTCCATATAAATTGATGTAAATAGTATACACTGGGCGGTATCAGCCTGTACGGTTAATAAATGTCCTGTTGGGTGTAAGCCTTCCCTATAGTTAAAAAGAAGGATTAGGGCATGACCTACCATGTATCGTTATTATTATATTATACTCAATTTCTGACTATATCTGAAATTTTGCCAAGATGTGAAAATTATTTCACAATGTATAATAATGCTATTATATATATAATGCTTTTAGCATTAAGCCCGCCTTTTGTACAATTCAATTATGTGTTGTGCAATAAAGTGTAAATAAATAAATAAATGAATGTTTCCTTACAGTGCTAAGAGAAAAATGTTTCACAACCAACTTACAACAAATATTTCACACACAAAAAACTTGAAAATTCTAAAAAAAATCACAATCTTCTCAAATGATTTGAGAAAAATCTTTTTATGGATTGATGCCTTGCTTATAAAGAAAGGTGTGTATAAAAATTACACTATTGCGTGGGAGACTATGTAAAGGAACGGAGAAATAGCCAAAAATTGTAAAACAAATCTAAAAATCAAAACCCGGTAAAATACGAAGTTTTACTTGCTTGTATTTATTATATTAGAAGTTCTAACTGATCTCTGTAATTAAAGTAGTATAATTACATAATAATGTTTTATGGTAATCATACTCGACTCAATAAACATTTTCTGTATCTACTTACATATAATCCGGGTGTAGAATACATTGTTAGGTAATGGAAATTCAATCAATGCTTCCAGTTAACAAGTTAAAGGTAAATATTTGATCTAATCAGCGACAAAAAGTTGTCGAAGCCGCTACGTGTTTAAAATTAACGATATTAGTTCATGAATACAATTTACATGGAATAATGAAGCGCTGTTTAGGAGGATTTTTCAATGGCAGCCTCCCATCCTCCTAAAACTATGTCGCTACACGCTGTATGACCGGAATTAATTTTGGAATTAAAAAAAGTTAAGATTTGCATAATAATGTTAACATAATATGCTATCATTTAAAAAAACATTGAACACACACTAAGCTGAAACCACACTGTATTTTCTCACTCCACCAATTGAATGGGTTACGGAAACCCGTGATATTTAGTAATATTTTGTATTATTAGTTAACATTAAGTAATTTTCATTAATATTTATTAACATTTTGTAACATTCTAAAATATTTTTAAACAATTGGTAAAATATGTCGCTCTCAGTTTTTATCACAGACACCTGATAATGATCGTTATTAATGGTGGGGAAATTATATGCCGACCCGCGGTGAAGCAGCGTGGCGTATTAAGTTCCAGTGGAAAAAAATCCTGTGTCCTGTATCGGCCGGTGTTCCGGAAAAACACTATACAAACAGAGCTGCATAAACTATAAAATAATATAAAACATCGGTATGTCATTTACACATTTGCTGTGATCGGAGATCGAACTAGCGACCATTGCACCAACGCGTCGTCAAAAGCCAAAATTTACATTTTTTTTTCTTTTAAAACTATGTCCTTTAGTTTTTTTTTCTTTTTAACATGTGCCTTTATTTGTCGTATATCTGTATTTTGCTGCGCGTTTCTATTCATACATTGAATGGTTGGCCTAATGCGAAAAGGGATGAAAATCTTCAAAATGAACCGTAAAATCTTTTTTCATAAGCCTACATTCTGAACTTTTGGAATGGAAATTACCTTTATAAACGAAAGTTAAAAACGAAAGTTTTAAACGTTTTTGCATTGAAAATTTTAAGATCGGTGGTAATTAATTCACTTTTTAACTTGACGCCAATTTATGTTGCTCGTTTGATAAATTTATTGTTATTTTATCCAGTTACAAATTAAATGTAATATCGCGATTTTTTTAATTGTTAAAATCGAGGCCATTGCACGTTTGTATTTTAATTTTAATTTTTGCGTCTGGTGTATGAAACTCGAAAAAATATTTATATATATTTTCAAGGGTTAAAATAATTCATTTATAATTTCTACATCGAGAGTTTCTTCGAAAAAAACTCAACACCAAACATATGTGAGGAATTTAAGAAGGTTTGTGCGGTTTCCGCAAATTTGTTGACGTCACGGATACCTCAATTATAGGGTAATTGAGGTATTCGTATCATGTCGTGTTGTGATTTCTAATGACATACAGAATCAGATTCCAGATGTGACGAAACTGTCAAAATAGGCTAAATACTATCAATCGAACTATTTGTAATGGTTAAAGCTGTAAAAAAATCTTTTTCTTTTTCTGTAAAAAAAGTAAAACTATTCTCCGATCGAAGTGGACTTTTGACAATATCATAAGAACAAGAAAAGGAAGCCGTTCCTCCAAGTGCAGCTTTACATCACTTTTATAAAGTTTTCGTTTTCATTAGCCTCTTGAGACTCCATTACGTAAAAACCTTTCCCGTACTCTAATTTAATGTATTTTATTCGTAGCATAGAAAATATTTTATCGAAATATTATGGCACTTGTCACTCATAAAAATAGGTATACGAATTCAATACAATTTCTTTATGTATGATCCCTTTTTGTAACTTCCAAAAAGGGTTGGCTTTTACGTTCACACTTGTCATTGGGTAAGGAATAAATTCGATGTGAACCCGGCCTTTTACGAGGGCTACTTTTACGGGAGAGTATTATTAACTTCTTATTATATTTATTGCGAAGAAATATATACGATTTATATTATATATTTTGGAATTTTCTAAAGGGTTTACTGCGTTAGATGAATAGAATAGTCGCTTTATTTGTGTGTGACTTCTCTAGGTCCTTTGAAACGGGAATTAATTTAATAAGGCAGTCGTTTTAGTTATTATAATTTTATTAGTAATATGTTGTTTTTATTACAGTAACGGCCGGCTTGTCGAGTAGTCAGGCAACTGGACACTTTACGCAGCGGTCGCGGCTTTGAATTCCGCCGAGTGCAAGTAATTTGTATGACGAATATAGATGTCTGCACCATGGTCATGGACGTGTATATATTTATATAAAATCTTTAATTTATTTCCGTTCCTGCAACCTGTATTATAAGTTCTTACGAACTGAGTACGGGGCTATGTTAACGTAGTGTGATTGTTAGTTAATATTTATTTATTTAATTTCATCTTACGACTAGGAGGGATCGTGTCTTTTTATACCTTATTTCGTAATAAAAAATACGATTTGACTAAATGTAATATTAACTGAGTAATTAACTTAATTACATGTGTCTGTAACAAACGATTTCAGTCTTAATTAAGTTATTATCATTAAGGTTTACAATTATATTTCACTAATCAATCTTAGATGTAAGTGAAACCTGCGATCCATCAACGAGAAGTTACCATGATGAAATCCGTCATAGCAAATGAGAAAAGTTTGATTGGTGGAAAACCTTCAGAAATTCATTAACGCACGCGCGGGGTGCTATTACGACAACGTTCCCAAAAAGTTTGGAATTTGGCCTGTCTTAACAGTTCAAACACTAAGCCTCGAAAAACCCGTTTGACATTATTTAAAAACATAAAGGTTACAAATAAAACAGACAAAACAGATAAATAACTTATATTTTTATTTTACGGTCTCATCTCATCAGCCTATAGCAGTCCACTGCTGGACGTAGGCCTCCCCAAGCTCGCGCCAGACATCCCGGCTTTCCGCAATCCTCATCCAGCCAACACCGGCAATCCTGCGAAGATCGTCGGTCCAGCGGGTCGGAGGGCGTCCCACACTGCGTTTGCCAATACGTGGTCTCCACTCCAGGACACGTCTGCTCCAACGGCCATCGGTCCTACGACACAGGTGACCAGCCCACTGCCACTTCAGCGTGCTAATCCTCTGGGCTACGTCGGTCACTTTGGTTCTCTCGCGGATAGTCTCATTTCTGATCCTATCTTTGAGAGAAACGCCGAGCATAGCCCGTTCCATGGCACGTTGAGCGACTTTAAATCGGTGGACCAGTCCCTTCGTCAGTGTCCACGTTTCAGCACCGTATGTCAACACAGGTAGGACGCATTGCTCGAAGACTTTCGTCTTCAAGCTTTGCGGAATCTTCGAAGTGAAGACCCGACGAAGCCCGCCAAATGCCGCCCAGCCCAACTGAATCCTCCTCTCGGCTTCCTTCTCGAAGTTGTTTCGGCCCAGTTGGATGGTATGGCCTAGGTAGATATAATCCTGAACAACTTCGAGGAGGATACCATCAACCGATACCGGTCTCGGTATGACATGCTTGTTAAACATAACTTTCGTTTTATCAAGATTCATACCAAGACCGACTCGTCGGGAAGACTCATTTAGGCTGCTCAACATTTGGCCTAGCTCCTCCAACGTCTCCGCAAAGATGACGATATCGTCAGCGAAACGAAGGTGAGAGATGTAGTCGCCGTTGACGTTGATGCCTCGTCCCCCCCAGTCCAGGGTTTTAAAGACGTCCTCCAGCGCAGTGGTAAACAGTTTCGGTGATATGACATCGCCCTGTCTTACCCCGCGCCGAAGGAAGATCGGTCTTGTCTGCTGGTCCTGGATATGAACGGTCATCTTCGCCGCGTCGTACATACACCTCAACACCTCGATATATCGCCAGTCGATATGACATCTCTGCAGAGAGTCCAGAACAGCCCAGGTCTCGATGGAGTCGAAGGCCTTCTCGTAGTCCACAAAAGCCATACACAGCGGATGATTATACTCTTCGGTCTTTTGTATAATCTGCCGAACAGTATGTATGTGGTCTACGGTGCTGTAGCCTTTTCGAAACCCAGCCTGCTCTGGTGGTTGGAAGTCGTCGAGCCTTGTGGCGAGACGATTCGTAACGACCCTCGAGAAGAGCTTATAGACGTGGCTCAGAAGTGAGATAGGTCTGTAGTTCTTCAAAAGAGACTTATCGCCTCTTTTGTAGAACAGTACCACCACACTCCTGGACCACGCCTCCGGTGTGGTACCTCGTTGGATGACGGCATTAAAGAGTCTAGCTAAGGCCTTCAGGACAGGTCGCCCTGCGGCCTTAAGAAGCTCAGTCGTAACGCCGTCATCCCCCGGGGCCCTCCCGTTTTTAAGCTGCCCGAGCGCCGCACTAATCTCGCCGACTTCGAAATCCGGGACGTCTTCCGAATAATGGCGCAGCAGTGGTGCACGTGGATCTTCGGCGCCCTGGGTCTCAGACTTCTGTACGCTCGACGAGTACAGCTGCCCATAAAATTTCTCAACCTCTTCTCGGATCTGAGGGCGGGAGCAAACGGTTCTGCCATCAGCTGTTTTTAGCTTCGCAAGAAGACTTCTTCCCAATGGTTTTCGGAAAACCTTTGACCCCCTATTCTGCTCAATTAGAGTCGTAATGTCTCTTGTATTTGAGCAGCGGAGGTCTCTGCGTATGAGTTTCCTCACCCGCTTGGAAAGAGCCTTCTGCTCTGGCGAAGCTGCTTGAGCCGCGGGCATCTCGCGCCTCCGCCTCATCAGATCCAAGGTTTCGGGAGAAATTTTGGACTGCTTAACTGGTCTCGTCGGCGTAAAATGTCTCCGACCCAGTGAATACACCGTCTTCACCACGTTGTCGGTCATCTGATCCACGTCGCCAGTGGTTTCCAGCGAATCGAATCGGTTTTGGAGTTCCAGTTGGAACTGCTCGGAACCACATAGTATTTGGGGCAGCGTGGGTCGGATAATAGATTTCATCAAGCGGACTCGCTCTTTGCGTAGACTTATATTCAGAGAGCCCCGCAGGAGCCGGTGGTCACTACCGGTGTTGAACCTATTAACCACTGAGACATCTCTGAATATATGCCTTTTGTCCGCTATGATGAAATCTATCTCGTTCCTCGTCACAGTATCCGGGCTCTGCCATGTCCACCGCCTTTGGGGCTTCTTCTGAAAGAACGAGTTCATCAAGAAGAGCCCCTCCGATTCGAGGAAGTCGACAAGCATCTGCCCCCTGCGATTTCTGCGCCCCAATCCGTGTGGTCCGATTACCGATTCGTCGCGGTCTTGTACTCCCACTTTAGCGTTAAAGTCTCCCATAACAACGTTGTAGAAAGCCGAGGTCGTGCCATGCAGAGCTTTCGATATATCCTCATACAAGGCTTCGACCTCATCGTCAGATTGTGTCGAGGTCGGCGCATATACCTGTATCACTTTCAGGGAGTACCTGTCAGTGAGTTTAAGTACAAGGTACGCTACCCGGGTCGACACACTGCTGACCTCTACAACGTTGTTACTGAGAGTCTTGTGGACCAGAAAACCGACGCCACCTTGGGAAGGACCATCACCTTCACGGAAGTAGAATAAGTGTCCGGAGTCCAGGATCATCGTGTCCTCACCCTGTCTTCGGACCTCAGACAACCCCAGAATACTCCATTTTATATGGCTTAGTTCTACCTCGAGTTCGGTGAGGTGATGGTCCAGCCGTAGACTGCGACCATTATATTACGGTGCCACCAGGATATTATTACTAAGACTGATTTACGTCTAGTCTATATATATATACAGGATGACTGGTAAATTACTACATATCAATATTTAAGGAGACTACTCGGTACATGATTCTCATTCGAATTATGTACAAAAAAACAGGTAAATATTAATAAACTTTTAAGTAAAGTTTCTCAACAATTATCCAATTATGTACGCGTCGTCTGGACACCCTAGCAGCTAGCTGCACTTTCGACACAAAACAGGTAGTTTACCTACGTCCAAACGCCGCCACGTGTTAACCGGGTAGCAGGATAAACAAGCATGATCCAATCCCCCTTAATACTTTAATCCTGGCTTAGGATAGGCAAAAATACTAAGATATTTTAGTCGTTTAAGCAACAAATTTGTTGACTAGGTAAATGATGTGAACTTTGGCAATTTTTAGATGTTAACAAGCGGCACAGTACAACACCTGTGCATGTGCCGCCGGCATGACTGTAGAGTGTCAACGCTTCATTTACTTGAATTGAAATTTATGAAAATTTGATCAAAAATTAAGTACCTATTTTTTTTTACATAATTCGAATGAGAATCATGTACCGAGTATTCTCCTTAAATATTGATAGTAATTTACCAGTCACCCTGTATATATACACGGTGATTTTATAGCCGTTTTGGAAACGAAATATTTAAATTTGTAATCATCTATAGTACCAATAAAAATGGATAAATCAATTGTAATGTTGACTAAAAAAAAGTTTCTGTTTTAATATTCATTTTTACTTGATCGACTTGGAAAGTAGTAAGGCACTGATTATTCATTCATTATCTTATATGAATGAAACACGTCCGTGCGCGTTTCGGCGGCCGCCGCGCGCCGCTAACGTGATAAATAGACGCGAGCTAGCGAGTACTTGCGTAGATAGACTCCAGTGGACTCCAGTTTGTTCTTCACACTTCACATGGGCTTAGGACCGTCGGAAATACCTATTTCATTTAAACTTCTTTTTGATTATTAACCACGATTGTTCTTTTCATAACAAATCAATTTATCAACGGACTGTGTTTCAGGCGAATTAAAAAAATCGTAGCTATCTACAGAATAATTAACTTACAGACCTATTTACAGTTTATTTACACTATTTACACTTCTCTGTATCGAAGCAACTGCTCAAAATGGAGTCCGCTGCGTTCAATACACAAACGTCCACGTTTAAAACAATTGTCTTTTAATTTTCTTAATGTGTTTCTATCACTTTTCACTTTATCAAAAGCGTCCACTATCGCAATGTGTAAATTATCACGGCTTTCATATTCACGCGTATAAACAAGTCTTTTTATTTCCGACCCTAAGAAAAAATCCAGCGGCGTTAAGTCCGGGCTTCAAGGTGGCCAAGGCACAGG
Source organism: Euphydryas editha (assembly GCA_036937285.1). Taxonomy (NCBI): domain Eukaryota; kingdom Metazoa; phylum Arthropoda; class Insecta; order Lepidoptera; family Nymphalidae; genus Euphydryas; species Euphydryas editha. The sequence continues at coordinate 16,669,891 of JAUPFZ010000014.1, forward strand.
CCCTCCTCGACCTATCCACCGATCACTAAACTCATTATCCAGGTATGCACCAGGTATGCACTACACTCGTGTAATGAGCGGGTCGTCGTGTTGGTAGTAGGTACCTACATACCTGTCGAGTAAGCTAACGGCACATCGTCTACTGACTCAGATATTGCTGTCCTAAACAATTAACTCTCAACTTAACATAACACTTAAGAAAATCTTCTTCAAACTCCGGCGAATAATAATTTAAACGTCCTTAACGTGCCGTCACGATGTTATAATATTACTGACCTAGTGACCGACTGAAATCCAAGGACGCCTAACGATCGTAGTAAGCGACGAATGCAATGCCGTCATTGGTTGGACGACTCCGGCGCAACTTTGTTTTGATTGGCGAATACGATTTTGTGTGTCTCGATATTATAAATGTACCTATTTATGTAGTATGTATGGTCTAGGTGTGATTAAATACCGCTACCACCGATTCTCACTTTTTCTCTGTAAACGATATGAATATCGACTTTAATGAAAAAAAAAATTTTTTAATTAAATTAACATTATATATAGGCTCTGTTATTGATAAATAATCCAAAATTTTCGTTTCCAAAACGCTTTCAAAATCACCGTGTATATATATAGGTAGAATATATAACAAATATAGTAAAAGGGCAAACAATGAAAATAGAGTTAAAAACAATAAAATATAGAAAGACAATAAAAATAATGTATCTACGATTTATTTATATATTTTTTGACTTTTTTTAGAATATTTCTTTAAGACTCAATAAAGCAAATTAATAGCAATATTTCTTATATTTTTGCAATTAATGCCTATAGAAATAGATGAAGCGTTAGCTTAATTGATAACATGCGAAACCCATGACTAACTACATATTATACATATTGATTGTTAGTAGTAAATTATTAATTTCATTATTACTGACTGATTGTAACAGTTTGAGGGTGTGAGGAATAGGGTATAAAGTTCCTCATCCACCATTGAAAAGGGAGGATCCTCCGATCAGACGAGTATTGCGTCTGGTGGGCTACTGCCCCCACGGTTGTTGTGGGGTTCTTGTATATATGTTCAATCGCTCGGATAACTTTTAGATAGCACGATGTAGGATAGTCAGTTTTTAGTTCGTACGTGGCGAGATAGATGTCACTACAACAGCTTACCCGTATCACATTACAAAGCAAAGGTCTCTTGCTCTATTTGATAGAATGATAGGAGCCAAAATTAAGACGCTGATTAGCTGCGGTTTGGTGAATAAATTTCCTTACAACAGTAACGATTGTTTTCTGATTTTAACAATAAGAATATATAGCAATAACTTTACATATTTTCCTAAACGTGGCACATATTTGTAAGTACAGACGAGAAACAAATGTCAAAGTCAAAGGCAAAATATTTTATTCTGCATAAAATTCTAACAATTTCTTACTGAACGTCATGAGTTTACTACCAGTTCGGAAAGAAGAAGCCTCTGATCTGAGAAGAACTGGCGGAAGAAACTCAGCGGGACTAATATTTTTCTTATCAAAATGTTTTTTTCCAAAGTAAATTAAAATTAACAATAATATTTATACAAATACAAATGTTCACTCCGAATGTGGGAAGAAAACAAGATCGTTAGCTTTAATGAACCACTAAACCAGAAATTTCATCAAAATTTCATAATAACATAACCAACATAAGTTGAAACCAATTTGTCATATGTCACCGCATACAATTACAAATACTAAATACTTTTTTGAATCTCAAATATGTTGCTGAGTGACCTTTTTTATATACGAGTATAATGCACTAGATATCCCTAGTTATGGTTAGCAAAAGACTGATTTACAGTTTTGGTTCCTAGAGTGTACCTCATTATTTGCGTGAAGATTAATAGCTTATAATTTCTTCAACACACAATATTCTTACACGAAAACGGGAACTTCATCACGATATATGTATCTTTCAATAGACAAAAAAAAAACTTCTGTTTTAATATTTTTGCAAAAATTAAACAATAAAGCTTTGAAATACAAAATTATTATTAATTTTAATCGTTTAAAAAGCAACCTTAAAATAAAACATATTTAAGAATAACGCTTAACTTCTGTTTTATACCACCAACTTCATTTTATTTCCTTTTGTTTCACGTTATAATTTAAATAACTTTATCAATAGAATAATATTAAGGAATATTAAAATCTTCTGTAAGGAGAAAATTCTTAGGTACTTTCAGACAAAACAATAATTCCATCAGCATTGAATAATGACAACAATAGCGTGAATGGATTTTGAAATACCTTTGTTTATTATAAAATAATGTTTTCAAGACCGGTCAATTTTTTTATATAAATACATAGGTTTATTTATAGTTCATTATAAATTATCGTCTATATCTGAAATAATTTTTATTTATTTAGTTATTTTTCTTATGTAAGAGGGGGCAAATTTAGAATTTTAATGCGATGTCCGGTGGTGGAATTCTGCTGCAGGTATTATTCCAAACAATTCCTTAGAACATTCCCCGTGATAGATGCGGTAGAAGATGCAGAGTGATCCAACATCTCTACGCAGTGCCAAAGAGTCAAGCCGATTGGAGAGAACCTTGTCGTCGACGATTCGAACCGCCCGGCGTTGAACGCGGTCAAATGGAAGGAACTGATATTGGGGCGCTCCAGCCCACAGGTGAGAGCAGTATTCCATGTGGGGCTGAATCTGCGCTTTGTACAAATGTAGGCGATAGCAAGCACACCAAGTTTCTTGGAGGCCAGTTTAGCCTTTCCCTCCAAATGACCACGAAATTGCACATTGCTAGATATGTCGACGCCAAGTATTCCAATACTGGCTGAGGCGGTTAGGGGAGTGCCTTCAAATTGGAGAGGAACGACGAAGGGAGATTATTTAGCGGTAAATGCGCAAACTTGTGTCTTTTTGGGGTTAAATTGGACTAGATTAAGTCGCCCCCATTGCGTGACTGGCCAAAAAAGTCTCGCTTTCAGACCAGGTTTGTTCCGACACTCATCGACTTGTCTTTCCGTAACTTGTAACAATTGAAATAGTTTTGTACGCTAATAAATAGCTGGCTGGATGAGGATGGCTGGATAGCGGGGAACCGGAATATTTGGTGCAAACTTGGGGAGGCCTATGTCTAGCAGTGGACTGCGATATGCTGAAATAAAGCGAAGTAGTCTTTTTTTAGTTGAAATAGATCTAAAGTCAAGAATAAAGATAAGAAAAATGGAGTACGACAAAATATAAACAAAAATAGTTACCTATTTCAAATCAACTATTAAACTAAGAAAGGAATGAAGATCCATAAGAGAGTCTTGGGCCAAATATTTAGGAAAACGTCATCATCATGAAATGTTCATCCTGTCTACGAGATGATTTTTGAGTAATTAATTAGTAAATTATATCGGTTCTAGTAGCATATATATTTTAAGTTTTATTTTATTAGTAACGTTATGAGAAATAATTATCTCTCTAAGGACGACATAAAGTCTAGGAAAATAAACTGAACAATGATAATAATTAATTAAAAAAATCAAAAAACCCGACTGCGTAAAATACTCTTATTATAAACTAAAAAGAATAAAACAATTTACTAGCTTTCATTTGATACCCATATTGCTACAGTAAGAAAAAAAATTCAACTCCCCCCCTCATTCCGCCATTTGCGGGCGCCATTTTGAAAATTTATATAGCCTATGTCACTACTACAATTTAGACAAATCCAACGACACCTCATACGTCAAAAACCGTCCAGCCGTTTGGGCTGTAGGGCCTGCCAAAGAAATACATACATACATACACTCGAAAAACATAACCCTCCTTCTGTCGCAGTCGGGTAAAAACATGCCTAGTATCATTATAGCCAAAATGATAAAGAAATATTTTTTGTAGATTATATTATATTTCTCTCATTCTCTGTATTATGACGATCGTTCTGAAGTAATGGTGACGAGTTCTGGTGAAGTTTCATTAACTCCTATGGTGACTGTTCGATTATATAAATTATTTAAAACGGGATATTTACCATGTTTTTTATTTTTATCTCTAGCTCGATATTTCGACATTATCTACGAATGTCTTGTTCACGAGACTGAAGTTTGCGGGTAGATGTTGACGGCATTAGAAGTGTCCATACCGGACTACCTCCTTTCTCGTACGTTTGCTGCGTAAACACTGGTTACCACTACTATCGTCTTTTTCACCCCTACCATTGTCCTTTGTTTTTCGTACACTCGGCACTCGATCCTGTGATTTGCAGACGAAACTACGGTGAGTTTCGAGAGGACGACGGAGAGTTATCGATTCGCGAATCCTTTGTATTATTCTTTAAGGGTTTGCATAACCTAATCACTGGATTCCACACCTTTGACAGTTGAAACCCATCTTTCAAATTTCATCATCATCATCCAAATTTCAATGGGTTCTCGTACCAGTCGGGGTATGTAATGGCGTTCTATCGCGAGTATCTGAGCATTATGAAACTCAATCCAATGGTTCGGTCCGGCTTCCAGAAGATGTTCCGCGATGGCTGATTTCTTAGTGTCATTGTTTTTTACTGCCTTTATGTGTTCGTTGATACGACAAGATATCGTAAGCTTCGTCTGCCCAACATAGGATTTACCACAACTACAATTGATTTTGTAAACTCCGGGTTTTTTCAGGGGAAATTTATCTTTAGGCGAACGCAACATTTGCCCTATCTTCTTGAAAGGAGTGAAAATAGTCTTCACTTCAAATTTTTGCTCAGGACTCTAGCTATCTTATAGGCTACATCTTGAAGCGAGCTTCAATCAAAACTTACTTCAAGCTGCTAACGAGGATAAGTCAATTACATAATACCATCTGTCAAGTGCCAAATACCTTTACAAGATGCAGGGGTCTACAAATTAGACTGTGAATGTGGTCTCTCATATATAGGGCAAACTAAACGGAGTATAGAGACACGCGTCAAAGAACACATAGCTAACATTAAACACCAACGGTCGACAAAGTCTGCTGTGTCTCAACATACTAAGTCGGGAAATAATTTAAAATAAAATATTGTTAAACTGTAGTTTAAAATAAACGTGATAAATCCGTTTTAGACTTTTAATTAAACAAGTTTAGATACTAAAATGAGCCTTTATTAATATTAAATCAAATATTACAATCGAGAGTGAAAAGACAAAGCAAATAATATATGTATGTCTAAAATTTTGCATGTCAATGAAGCCTTACGCGGGAACAGCAACAGAGGTTTACATATAATAGATTTCTAAGAACGGTTGAATTTATATGATATTGTTATAATGTTATATGGTAATTGTTGGAATAATAATATGAACCTAAACAAAAGGGAAGCGTTTGTTTTATAATTTCTCCTTTGTAATTTCATATTTATCATAAGAATTTTGTTTGTTGCGATACCAATATTAGTGTTGTAATGAAACAGTTTTTAATTGTTCCACTGCTGGGCTTGAGCCTTTTCTCATATGAAGAAGAACGTTTGGAACTTATTTTTTCTTATTATCTTGCAATAGGTTTTATCGAATAAAAAATAATTTTAAACACTAATTTAATATTTGAAAATTAAACGGATTGCACGAATTTCGAAAATTAAAAAAAAAAAAAAAAAAAAAAAATTCAAAATCAATAAATCAACATTTTTCTTTTTAAATGGATTTATTTAGTGACAGTTTTTTTTTATTCCTTCTGCTAAGTACATTTTTAAGAAACTTTTATATACCCCACATTTTACTTTTGTATTTTACATTTTACACAACATTAGTGCCAATAGGCCTTTATATCATGTGATAAGCGCATGCGTAGCCACTATACGAGCCGAGATACAGCGGTAATTCAAAAGTTTCGTACTGTTTTGGTAAACAATGACTGGCGAAGCAACATTATCTCGTCAGACAAATTAATTATTTAAAAAAAAAAAAAAAACATTGGTGCTTCACTGGTTCACAACTCTGTAGATGGACATAATTGCGAACAAATATAAATGTCGTTAAAGTGTCATGGACCTTCACAAAAAGGAACAAAAAGTGAGCTGATTGAGTACTTATTTAATATGTGTAATTTAATAAAAACTTATTATAGTTATAAATTTTTTTTTAATTAGTAATACAAAATTATATAAAAAAAAAAAAAAAAAATTAATGTCCATCTTTTCAACATTTATACTCTACATGTTCAATAGTTATTATGCTTATTACCATAGTTTTAGGTATATTTGCTTCTTCCATGTCAACTCTTTTATACTTTTTGTGCAAACTGGTTCTTACTTTGAACACTTATAGACAAATTAATGGTTATAACTTCAAAATTATTACTTATTAGATGAATAATTTAATTATACAATATAGTTTATGATCTATTATAAAACATATACGGTTCCACCAATTTTTAAACACAATAAATTAATGACAATGTTTACATCGACATTTTTTTTTTCATTTTTCCGCTAATTTTTCAAAAATGAACTTTCAATAATGAATTTTAGTAACCTGGTTATAATTCTTGTCGACATCCATGACTTACAAAGTTATTAACTTGGGCGGTTTTTAGGGTACAGAATTTCAAAAAAAGTAATTATGAATACACGAAATAAACATCATAATCTCCATCTATATTTATATTTCACACCAGAACAAAACATATAAATTAATAAAAATAAGAAAGTAACAAGAATTCAAGAAATTGTTCAATGAGCACAATTATTCCAAAATAGGTTTAAGAAGCGACATTATTTCGAGCAAAATGTTGTTCAGTAGTACAAATCAAGAAACAACCTGTTGAGACTTAATAACAAGGAGATAAGGAATATTTTAACGTAAGTTTTAGTTCGGAAATGGTAAATGGAAAGCTGTTCAAATCACCTATTTATGCTTTTCTCCCTTGTGAGAAAAGCTGAGTATTTGCGTCGACTTGTGAATATATTGTTCGCAATACAATTACACATACGTGATTAATGTACATTAATACGGTTTTAATGAATTATAAGAGAAGTAACGAATAAAATTAATTAATTTCACGAAATGATTGACTCAAATATTAAATGTTGAATTGTAATCACTAGAAACTTACAAATCAACTTTGAAATGAGTGCTCACTGCTATACGAATTATTGACAGATTATGTAATTGTATCTAAGTAGAAAAACAATTATTTAATTATTATTAGTTGGTGCAATGATCACAGCAAATGTTGTTAGCAGTAACGAAATGGAGCCTAGTTCAAGATAAATGTTTGTGTTAAATAGTTGCCCTCATCTGAACCCTTATGTTTGTTTTTTTTTGTGTGTTTTTGAAACCCCGATAAAGGATTTCGTCATATTCGGACCCTTTTATAAATCTGAAAAAAAAATAGAATAATCTAAAATAAATAAGTATAACTTCCTGCATCAACTAATTCTAGTTGATTTTTTTTGTCGATCAATAATTTTAGTGCGTATCTTAATGATTAATGGTTTCTATGCAAAATAATCGGCGTCTTTCACAATTCTTTAAAAACAGATTACAACAATTTTCGTAGTCAATGAATGTAGATAATTATATACTCATCAAATATCCACGATTTATCTCTCTCTGTGTGTGTATGTGTGTGTGTTGTCCTGTATCTCGTTGATCACTCCTTGAAATTAGGTACAGACATTAGGAAGCTGTAGAAACAGCACACTAGTATGTACTAAATCTAGCTAATTGAGTCTGTGGTGTGCGAAAGCTACTATATTACAGCTGAAGACGGAATGAATACTGGTAACTCAGCTGATATATATATATATATATATATATATATATATATATATATATATATATATATATATATATATATATATATATATATATATACGATTATTATAGTATAATGTTATTGTTAGTGCTTAATTAGCTTTTGACCGCGACTTCATCCACGTAGAAGTCGGAAATGGTTCTAATAGGTTTTTTACGTTATTAGTTTTGTTATAACATATAAATTATTATGTAATTTTTGTTAATTAAATGTTTGAATACTTATAAAATATTACAATCTTAAATTTTGTTTATTTTATAAACGTGAAGCTCGGCCTTTGATCTGTTGAAAGTTATACGAGGTATTATATTTATATAACGTAATCGAAATACTACACCTACCGCAGTATTTCTTTGTAATAAAATATTTTTTGTTTTTCCTTCGGGTGCTAGAATCACCAGGCTACTCTTGAGCATAACACATACTATTGGCCGTGGGAGAAGCAGCTTTCTCTCAAGTATACTCTCGCTACCTTAAGAGTTTGACCTTAAGCTTTGTTTATGGTACGAAGCAGACTTTGATAGCAAACTGCACTCTCTTGAATTCGAACGGGTAATTTTATGGTATTATGGTATGGTATTTTATATTTTATAAAGGATGGATTGAGTTTTCAAACATCTGTCAAAAGAAAATGTAATTTAAGCCAAAAGCACTAAGAAGTATTGATATCAACTTCGAAGCAAATTACCCCCAAAATAATCTTCTACCCCTTTTTGACGCCATTGGGGGATAAGTTTCAATAAAATATGAAACAATTCTTCAATCAGTTTTGTTAAATAATGTTTATGCAAAATTTAAAGTAGATTGGACCAAGGAATCACGTTGTACCATACAAACTTTGACTCCTTTTTTCATCACCTTAGGGTTAGAAATTCGGAAAATCCTTTCTTATTGGATGCCTATGTTATACCGAAAACACACCCTCCAAGTTTCAGGTCTTTGCAATCAGCGGTTTATGCTGTGCGTTGATCCATCAGTCAGTCAGTCATTCAGGACAACGCATTCAGGACAAATCATTTTATATGTATAGATAACTTTAATTTTTTTTTAATTAAAAATAAATATTTTTTAGCGAGGGTTTGATTCGTTTTTGTGAGTATATTATTAATTTTGTATCGATTTTGATAACTCATGTTTTTAAATTAAGAGAACATTATTTAATTTCGTCTCAGGGACAATTGGCAAATTTCTTTGTGTAATGAATTTTTCATCTACATGTTAAATATTTTGGTTTCCAGACTTCAACAGAAATGTCTATATTTTTTCAGGAAACTGAATCAGTTTTGGAAAGCACGACAATTTTGTGAACGTTTCTATCTGAAAATACTTTAAAAAAAAAACAGTAGAAACTTTATGACGACAGTTCTGGTGTAGTAAGTAGTGCGAGTAGTCGCCTCAAACCACGCGCTGGCAGTTGCAGGTTTGATTCCCGCTCGGGGCAGATATTTGTATTTGTTCAAATATTTGTTTCCAATATGGGTGTATGACCTTGTGGATCTCCCCACCGTGCCTCGGAGAGCACGTAAAGCCGTCAGTACCGGTTGTTATCATAGACACCTGATAACGATCGTTACTCATAGCAGGGAAATTATTCGCCAACCCGCAGTGGAGCGTGGTGCAGCGTGATGGATTAAGTTCCAACCCTTCTTCTATATGGAAAAGAGGTCTTCGCTCAGGAGCGGGTTAATTACAGGCTGATACAGTACAGTACAGAAACTTTATTCTGCTGTCGGTAACTGTAGTTTCGTACAACAAAAGTATGACCTTAATTTGACCCAAAGACAGAAGGATCCGGTAGCCATTATTAGATACACGAAACAATTATGTCGCGAAATTTCAACATCAGTCGTCTGATAACATAATAACATCATTAGATATCCAATTATATGAAATAAGGTGCTTACCTTAATTGCTTGATGGTACAAGACCAGTTAATTAAATAGATATGTATCTTGTGTTTGCTTCTTGGTTGAATATCCTTGTAAAGTTTGTTAGGGTTCTGAGCAAATATTATTGTGTAACAGAATACACGCACAATTAAGATAATAGCAACAGTAATTTGAGACGAGGAGATGTTTTGACATCATTAAGTACAGAATGAGATATCGATACACTTCCTTTAGACGGATTAATTTTGTAATGATGGACAAATTTAAACTAAGGTTGATGTAGAAAATACTTTTAGTTTTCTATGTTTTATATGTTTCATTAAATTTCGTCTATAATTGTTTTTATAAATTACCCATAACTGAGATAGGATATTCTCTATTGAAACAAGCTCTGGAGCTTAATTTGCTATGCTGCTACGATACGATACTTTGTTTATGGTACGAAGCAGACTTTGATGGCAAACTGCACTCTCTTGAATTCCAAGGGGTAATTTTATGGTATTGGGGGAAGCCTAGGAATAAATACAGACTCCTCGAGAACAACCGGTCAGTATAGTTGCCTCGATTACATTGCGATGAAATGTTTCACGACGGTACCAATTAGTCGAAATATTTGTGCTTCACGATGTTTTTATTTAATAAAAGAAAAAAGTTATAAAAATCAACAACATTTAAATTGTTATAAAGCTATAGGTACTGTGAAAAACAATTGATTAAATTCTTCATTTGAATTAACTGTTGATTTAATATTTGGCTGTAGCCAATACTTGTTTCATGAACATCGTACAAATAATTGAAAATTCTCACCTCATATTACTACGCAATGTTCACGAAGGTATAACAAACATGTCTGCGCGCGATTGAAAATAATATCGAAACAAATTTAACAACAAAACCTAACTTTCTGATATGAAAACTCTAAACATTCGAATACGTTAATGCAAGGTGCATTAACGTATCCGAGAGTTTAAGAGTTAATAAATAAATTATAAATTAATATAAATAAATTAATTAATATAAAATTAATAAAGAACATATTTTAAATATTTGATAAATTTAATTCAATTTCGTAATGAAACAATAATAGTTTTTCTTACAATAATATGTTTACGTAAATTGGTTTTATTTTCAATCCAATTATAACATAGTTACTCAAAAGAATTCAATAAACATAAAATTTTCTTTGTTCGAACGTAACAACTATCGAGCCATTTTTTTGCCTTAGAGCCTACTAAGCGAAGACTGTACGCTATATAACATTACATCTAGTCTAGATAACTTAAAGTCACCATAAATGTCAAAAAATCTAACCACCGAAGTCTTGTCAGAAATTTTTTTTTTTTTTTGTAATATCAGAACTAATAATATAAATACTAAATAAAAAGTAAAAACTTGTACATTGCATATTTTTATATGTATTTATACTAATTACATGTTTTGTTTTGTAAAAAACTACTGGTATCGCTCAGTTCGTTTCCAAATAGACGAAACTACAAAACTCAGCTGGTTTGTATGTGGTGACCGCAGAATGTCATTAAGTTTTGTACTTTCAAAGAAGTTGCTCGTTTCTTTTATTTTAATTCCAATTTTGTTTTTAATATCCTGAATACTTCTTTAACGAATAGTCGGTGCCAGCTTTTGGAATGTTTTTAAAAATCCGTATATTTTATGCGCAATTGCGAGAAGCTTTTCCTTCTGCATTTTCAGAAGATTTTTTTTAAAGTAATGTACGTAAGTACTATAAATACAAAGTTGGACAAGGTGTTTGTTCGTTCATATTAATGTGTATCCACTTGTTAGATATAATAAGCCGCTTAAGCAAAATTGCGTGAGGTAAAAAGATGTCTTGAAAAATATATGTATTGTGATAAGTATGTATTATATCCTAATAAGACTACACGTATAATGAATTTGCTTCTTCATAACAATTATCTGATTTTAATGATTTCTAACTTACGAAATTTCAGTATTAGTTGGCCGTATAAAAATTATTAGCCATTTTGTAATAACTCGCAGTGGCAATACGATTGAACAATGGCGTATTTAAATAAACTCCATAACAATGTCAAGTTAAGGTACTATCAAGCTAATCCGATGATCCAAAGATATAAAAACTAGAATTTCGCGATGGTAAATGATCTCACTAATTAAATTTTGAAATTTGCTATATACATAATGATGACGATTTAAAAAGGATAATTTCTCATGAAACACCCTGACGAATACAGCTAAGATAGTTAAGTTTAGTTTCGTTGGTTTTGTTAGACTTTTTGCATTACACGCGATATCTAGCGCTAATGAGGAGTTAGAAGATTGCGTACAGAACTCCTTCAATTTCGTCGAACCATCGGATGTCTCAATGGCGAGGATCAACAGTATCAACTACCCAAACTTTCTCTGGCATTTGGGAAGAATATAAATAAAAAATACATGATACGAATATTTCTACTCTCTCAATAATATTCAAATAATATTGCTCTTTCAAAATAATTTCACATTCTTGTCCCTTAAATATAATACAAAAATTCTTGTATATTATTTTCATAATATGAACTTATATCGTGTGTCGCCAGTAAGTCATAAAATAAAATTTGAATTCATATTGCTTTTCGAAATCACATCTCATTTTTGGGTCGATCCTAAACCAACACGAGTTTACGAACAGTACTTATAGCTCACGTTTTCATAACCACTGTAATACATTCATATTTTTATTTTAGTAATACTATATACTAACGCTATATAAATTAAACGGAACAAAATGTCACAGGACAACACTTAAGGCCGGTTTATATATTTAGAAAAGTATTCGTTTTGCTTACGAATCATTCAATTTTAAACGAGTTGTGACTCGAAATATTCCCTATAAAAATTCATTTGTTTACAATTGTATTGATGTTCTATGGTATAACGATATTAGTATATTAAATTGGAAAATATACATAATAAATTATATATTGTCTGTCCCTCAATACATTTTTAATACAATCTCTTCTACAAAACTCTCTCAAATTCTCCCTTTAAGAAATGTAAATTTTGTCATAAATTTTGTACCGAATCCTTATTGTGAAGAACACCGTAATTTTAAATAAGGAATAAGGGTATTCCGTTAACTTACTCTTTGTTTATGTTTCGATATCATTACTGCTTCTGTCAAGATATATTTATAAATACAACACACTTGAAATTAATAGTAGGTATCCATTTTCATGTGAGATCATTAATTTATATCCAACTATAAACAAAAATATGTTTAGTTTAATTGTTTTTATTTAATTACTAAGAGTGACTAAATGAAACAGTATCTTCTTTGTCTTACAATTCATTTGGGTTTTAAACTAGTTGTAATCGCCATATGGATTAGTTTTTACACAATTAAAATTAATAGGTTATTAAATGCAAAAGTAACTGTTAAAAACAATCTTAACAGCTAAATTATACGAGTCTTTGTCCATCTGATTGAAACCGAAGTCAATATACTCTGTATCTGTTATCCAAGATGACGCAAGAAGTTATGTGTATGCAATTTGGCGAGCATCCCGACGAGAAACTGTACATTGTACTCGTAATATTTATCTACGTTGGATGCAGTATATATTGACCACTAAGTTACGAGTACTATCTAGGGTTGGATATTATATACAATATACTAATATATTATATACGCCTGTATTCTAAGCTATTTTTATCAATAAATAAATAAATATGTTTAACATACACACACTGTCGTCTGCTCCTAAGATAGGCAACTTAATGCCTGTGTTTTAGGGAGCAGCCGACTGATATACATTTTTAACAAATATACATATAAATAGTACATATATAAATAAATATATATTATACCCAGACTGGAGTATGGAGATCTCCCTGATATATATGAGAGATATCCCTGGAGCCGGGCCTGTAAAAAAAAGTTGTATATATTATATTATTTTCTTGATATTTTATTAAATCGAGCTTATACTATTTTAGTACAATAGACTATATTTTTTCAGATTATTTTTAATAGAATAAACAATAGAAAAATTTACGCCTCAAGGATTATAAAATGACTTAAAAAAAAATTGTTTCTAATAGATGTCGCTGTGAGTTAAGTACCTATTTCTTTTAGATTTTTGAGATATTTGATTTAACTGGTTTTATTGAAAAGTTATTTTATGATAGTGTAAATTATGAGGTGATGCTAAAGGCCTTTTTTCTTTTTCAAAAATTATTATGATGAATAGAAAATGTAAGTTTAATAGTATTGAAACAATAGGCTTAAAAAAAATTGGTTTTCTGTAAAGTCGGTTTACGGACGATATTTTACGTGATAACGTCATAAGAAAACGTTGATTAAAAATCGCATACTTTTATTAATTGAATTATTATCACTGAATTCTTATTAATTTGTATAATACAAAGAAGGAGTTATTGTTCTCTTATCTTTAAAGGGTCCGAAACGTCGGGAAATAATTTAAATTAAATATTGTTAAACAGTAACTTTAAATAAACGCGATAAAATCCGTTTTTAGACTTTTAATTAATTAAAACAAGGAGTTAATTGAAAATTACATTTTTTCGATAAATTAACTTTTATTTTCACTTGGTTATTGAAATATTTTTTCTCTTCTACTCGGACGCGTAATATGCCGATGGAGTCAAAGAGAGATAGTTGCATCAGAAGCCGAACGCTTAGGCCGATCGTGCCTCTCTATCGCCTGTCCCGCGCTCTCGCTCACGGAAAGTGACAATTAGTCATGCTTTTTCGTGCGTGCAGCCGGCGTTCATCGATTTATAAGACGTTAGCACGTGGATAATAACTTTTTTATCATTCATGTAACTGAACAGAAATGTTATTCTTAAAAAAATCTGTAAAACCACAAAATGAATTACTAAGACACAAATGCGATGGAAACGTTCTTACATTATTTTATATAATTAAAACGAACTTGTAAATGAGGACTACCATAAAAATCTCTACATATTGTTTCACCCGTCTAATTTTCGATATATGTAATATTATTTAACATTTATTCTCACTGATCTGCTCCTAAGATTCATTTTTATGTTCCGTATTCAACCTTTAATAAACAGTCCATTTTTTATATTTAGGTCTTTTAGTCTTACTTTTTTAAAATTAATATTTTTTGATTTTCTAGTAGGAATTATGTATGATGTATGACAACGAGTTGTAGTAGTGCTCAAAGCAACTGGTTACTGTAGCAAATATTTGTATGGGCCATACAAATGTTTACCGTCATTCGGACATTTTTGCTTGTGTGGTGTGTGTGTTTCGTACCCGGGTAGAGGACATCATTATATCTGTTAAGAGTGAGGCGTTTTTCTATTTATAAAATAATTTTATATTAAAATGTGCGACATCACACAAACTCCTTTGTTTTATAATATATGTATATATATAGTAAGCATACCTATCATATTTTTACAAGTTTTTTTAATGATATAACTGCACCGCCACCGTCATTACGTGAAACGAGTATTTAAAATGCCGTTGCAATTAAATTTTAATACGATACTACGTTTTAGTGCATTCAGTGGAGGTTTAACCGTCGGTAAGTTTCGAGTATTTCGTTCGAGTTTCGTTCGTAAATGGACATTTTCGATGTACTATTTCATTTGCATGAAAAACGAGATTTAAAATACTGCTCTCTTATGAATTATTTTTGTTATGAAATTTCATCGTAATGTAATTAATGTTATTTTATACGAGTAGGTATGTTTATTTTGATAGCTCCATTAATGTAATAATGGTTTTTTATTTGTTATTGAGGGCAATGATTATTAAGTGTTCATGTGTAAAATATGAAACCCAATTTCATTGTAGATTTTTTTTTCATTTGTAACAAAGAAAAAGTTTGAATATCTGCCGAGTCTCAATAAATTTCGATTTTATTTATTGATAAAAATGAGTAATTCGTTAGTAACGTATACTTTTCGTGGTTATATGGTTATAGAGCTAAAACATTTTGTAAGTATGTTATATATCGTATTATATTAGCCATTGGATGTCCACTGCTGAACATAAGTTTCCATCACCGACCCTCAGAGCCACCGCTTGGGCTCTGTATTGCTGGTAATTTTGGGAGAGTTTGCCAATATTCGCCAGGTTGTCGAGCTCAGTTTGTTGCGACAGTGTATCGTGATGCTCCTGCCCATCACAAAAATCATCATCATCATCAAGATCTTTGGATGAATTAAGCTCCAACCCTTCTTCTATGTGGATAAAGGCCTTTTTTCAGCAGTGGGTTGTTTACAGGCTGATACGATATACTCACTTCTCTCGGACCCAATTCGGCGTCGGCGTGCGGGGCGCCGCAGGCGCGCTCGCATGCGCCTGATGCCGCCCTAGTCGAGGCTGCGGACGGTAGGTTCGGGGTTTGCCCACCGTCCGCTGAAATAGCCTACCGCGAAGATGCAATGCTCAAGTGTGCAGGGCGTTGCACAGGAGAGAGTACCCGATGGGGCTGCCGCCTGCGGACCACGGAGCAACGTACGCGTTACCCGTGGTCCGCCTTGTAAGGGCGGGTGAGGGCGCACGGCGGGTTATTTTAGTGGGTGAGAGCCCCACACTACCCCGTTGTCTCCCCGGACGACGGGGTGTGCGTTTAGGAAGGCTGATACGATATAGTACAGTACAGAAGCATTTGTGGCCTGCAGTGAAGAAACTGAGCCTTACCATAAATATTAGATTCCATTTAAGGGGAGATGTTACTGCAGGACAGTTCTCAGACCTGTTGCTTAAAATAGGAAATGGTGATTTCCGGGAACTGGATAATAATATACTGGATAATAATATAATGTATGTGTATATGAGTATGTATTTACCATAAACAAAACTTAAGGTCAAACTCTTAATATAGCGGGAGTATACTTAAGGGCAAACTGCTTCTCCAACAGTCAGTTGTATGTGGCATGTTTCAAAGTAGCTATGGTGACTCTAGCACCCCGAAGGAAAAACAAAAAATATTGTTTATAAAGAAATACTACGGAAGGTGTAGTATTTCGATTTCGTTGTAAAAAGTTAATGCCCCCGTGTAACTTTCTCCAGATCAAAGGCAGAGCTTCGTGATATTTTAATATAACAATTTGTATTTTTATTTTAATGTTTATTTAAACTTTAAATTCCTACTCTAAAATATTTGAATAACATATATACATAATACATAATACATAATAATTTATATGTTATAACAAAATTAATAACGTAAAAAAAAACAAATAAAAATCCTATTATAACCATTTTCAACTTCTACGAGGACAAAGTCGCGGGCTAAAATATTATGTTTGACAACTTAATCCGTCTATTATGAAATATTTTCCAGTATCGACGCAAGCGTAGGTGATAAAAATTATAAATTTATATTTTTTTTTTAAATTTTAGTTTAATACCCGTGCGAAGCCGGGACGGGTCGCTAGTAATGTTATATAATAATATATATAACATTTAATATAGTGCATCTGAAAAAATAAAATAAAGCCAAATATCAAGCAGTTAATCATGCAGTATTACCGTGAAGTTTTTTGCTTATAATCATTCTCAAATATGATTCCTTAAATATATATATATATTTTTTTTTTGTAAATCGGATTGGTATGTCCTAAAAGTAGTTGCTCCAAACAAACCAACATACTTATTAGTTTTATTACAATCTATCTAATCAAGTCCTGAAACACTTCGAAGCCACGTTACAAAATGCTTATTTAAACATAAAATACGAAACGTTCTTTTATTACATACGCTAATAAATACCTCATCTAATTTTAAAGCAAAAAACGGCAGCTCACGCCCTATCTACATTATCTCAACCGAACACTCTGGCCTATGCAAAAACACTACTTAACCTGATTAGAGCCGTGGAACAGATAGTAATTAATCAAACCGGGCGCCGCCGTAGCTCGTTGTCTCGCTAACTTCTGGGATTCCAACGGCGCTCTTGATGTATGACTCGGTTTTGGAACACATGGATTTTCAACGCACCGAAAAACGCTGATTTAAATCAGTGTTACAAAAACCATAATGGTTATATTTTTGCATAGACGCTGAAAGGATTTATATCTTCATAAAACTAATTTGAATTTGGCAAACTTATGAAACTATTCTACCCTTTCCTTTAAATTTATAAAAAAAAAAAACATAAAGAAGATAAAAACGCTTATAATAGTTTTGGATCATGATTCGTCTTCTTCATTAGGAACAAAACTACGTGTAATCGTGGTTTTTATTTGTAATTGTTCTTTAAGACCCTTGAAGATAACAAGATTAAATGATTGTTAATGAAACGTAAATAAAATTTATATCAAATTATATCCAGTTTATTTACTTCATCTTGTCTATAGCTCTGTTAACTATATTTTAAGCGTTCTAAAATTAACCATAATTATGATAGTATAATATTATTCATAATAATCGCTTAATGAAATCATTAGTAGTTCGTAGGTATAAATGCTATCATGAGTGATATCAACTCTACAACTGGACCATCGAAATAGATTCA
This sequence comes from Euphydryas editha, assembly GCA_036937285.1. NCBI lineage: Eukaryota > Metazoa > Arthropoda > Insecta > Lepidoptera > Nymphalidae > Euphydryas > Euphydryas editha. The sequence continues at coordinate 16,688,049 of JAUPFZ010000014.1, forward strand.
AGATGATATTGCCATTATGCAGCGGTGTCGACGTAACAGTAGTCAAGACAAAAAGTTCATAGACCCCGTATTTTATCATCGCATTTACAAAATAAAACACGCCATATAGTACTCTTTAATAGTAACCTACGTACGCATCTGTAACATTGAGATATGCTCGAATGAGTGATTTGAGCACCAACTACTAATATGTACGTATGTTTATACTTCTATATAGCCGCCGTAAACATACCCACTGTCTGAAAGTCATAAACAAAATTTACATTGGGCTCATATTTTCACTATTAGTGAGCATTTATATTTCATATAGATAAAGTAATGTAGCTTCGGGAGGTCTTTGTGCTTTAGAAATTTCGATATTTTAAAGTCGTTAACATCGAAACAATAATAAATATTGCTACTTTAGCTCCAAGTGTAAACACCTGAGGGAATCGAAGATGGTACAAATTTAATACCTACCTTTATTATTTTTGAATTTGAATACAAGTGAATCGAAAATTAAAGTTTTATTAGAATTTATTGCTAGAAAATTGCTAAATTGCTACTATTGAAATAAAGAATAAGTTACCATTGCGTGTGACTGTTTTAATTACGTAATTTTAAATATTTATGTAAATATTAAGGAAAATAAAGAAAATGGACTATAAAAGACAAATTTTAGAAAATCCTTCGGGAAAGTCGATATTGTTTGATAAAATAAACGATGTTCAGTTCGATAGTTCTACTCATACTTATCTTTTTTGCTACAACTAATTAAAATAGCATCTGAAAATAGTCCAACTTAATCCATATTTTCTGGTTTACCAACTTAGGAATGTTTGGTTGTAAGTTGACGATGCTCTAAATATTAAAATGATATAATGATATATAGGATTTTTTTTAAGCGCATTTCTCATTATTTTAATCGGTATATTGCAATCCGTGCGAAGCTGACATCAATAGTTAGGTTATCAGTAAATAAATTAGTAAATTAATATCTTCATCACACACACACGTTCGTCTGTTCCTGGGGTGGGCAACTTAATGCCTGTGTTTTAGGTAACAGCCGACAGATATAAATTAATTTATGTAAAAAATACTTATAAATAATAAATAAATATATATTAAATAAAAACACGGGGCGGGTATCGAACCCAATACCCTGGAGCGGAAAGAAGGGTCACTCCCAATTGCGTCAACGGGCCCGTTCAATGATTGAATCGTTTGTAATTTAATTTCGTATGTTTCTGTATTCGATGTTTAAAGTTATGTGTTTAGAGCTTTGTTGTTATTCTGTTGTTTATAACGACTGAGCCTTGTTAACTTTCACAACATAAATTAGAATATATACGGCTTGCTCGGCTTAATCGTTTCTTATATATTATAATATAGATCCTAACTAAATTCATTTGCATTTACTTTTATTACAGAAAACAATTCTTTTTTACAGAATTAAAAACACAAAAATTACAAAATAAATGTGTATGCTTAACGTATATAGAGAACAACAGATGTATATAATATATATTAATGCATATAAAAATATTTAAAGTTTTTGATTCCTTGAAATATCCATCCATAAAATCGTTTGATATGTTTTGTACAAATTTAACGCTAAAAATAGCAACCGATAAAAATCATTTATATAAAACAGCATTAATATATCGTTTCTTATTAAAAATGTTCTTTAATTAAATAATTAATTATATTAACTATAACATAATGTATATTACTAATGAAGCAACTTGAAATAAGATATACCAAGTTTTCATACATACATATACATTGCAATTACGTAGTCGACTACCGGATAAAATTTTAAATTACCTTGACTATCCCTGTAAATATAGAATGAAAAAAAAAAAAAAAAAAAAATATATATATATATATATATATATATATATATATATATATATATATATATATATATATATATATATATATATATAGAGATACATATCACTAAAATACACGTGCCAAGGTGTCCTTAGATAATATTTTCAGGATTTTGATGGATTGATGGATGAATTTAGGATGGTGATGGGCAGCGGGTCACATATCCTGCCACAACAAACTGCGCTTGCCAATCCGTCTGCCAAGCATGGCGAGTAGGTATTGGTGAACCCCCGCGGAAATAATAAAGGAGGCCCGTTCAGCAGTGGACATGAAACGGCTGATTTGGTGGTGGATATTTCTTTTGTACCGTCAAAGGTTTTAAATAGATTTAATATTATTAAGCAGGCTGAAACAATTTAAAAAAAAAAAAAACCATTAAAGCACATGCGGTACAGTACTGCGAGTAAAACACATTATAATAGAAAAGAGAATTCTAAAAAAATATTAAGAACATGTAGTTATTTTTGAAGCAAATTAATAATAATGTGGTATTTTCCATTTAATCTAATAACTAAAAATTGTTTATAAAATTACGAAGTGTACTCTTTCGCGTACATAAAATTATAAAGGTGGTATAATTCTAAAAGATAATTGATATTTTGTATAAGATTATACATATAATAAAATTATAAATTTCAAGTGTCTGTTTTTTTTTTTCAAAAAAATCTGTACGAAATTCATAAAGCCCTATATAATACGCTGAAATACAATTAAGTCTCTATTTTATCTAAATCGCATCTCTTTATTAATAGCTATTTGTAATTTGAATTTTATATTTTGAATGACGTCGTTAGAGAATTGGAGGCAAGTTTATAAATTGAAATGTGATCCGAAATATGATAATAACGTTGTGTAAAATATTTTTGTAGCATTTCATTAATAATAATCAAATTATTTGTATTTTTAAATATTTTTTTATTAAAATGGCTTTACTTTATCAAAAGTTATATTATATTTTTAATTTTGTAGTTTGAGTGGCGGCGTTAAAAAGAATTGGTTAGTAGATAAATACACTTAAATATAAACTAAAAATAGTAGGTAATGACGTTGTTAAAATAATGTTTTATAGTGTTTGATTATTAATTTATATTCATAATTAAAAACTAGTCAACGAAAAAGACGAAAAAAAAAAACCGTCAAACGTCAATGTCGTAGCCATCCCGGTGGATTTTTACGCAATGTACAACAGTTTGATGTGCATACTATCATAATAGATTTTCAGATCGCGCTTAGTTAGTACTTTTAATCACTTATACAACTATATAATAAAATAAAACTTACGTGGTAGTGACTGCACGGACAATGCTAGTCGAATATATTTATTAATAATTCTGTAATAATTAACTTACATTTTTTACTGTTACACTTACACTTACTTACACACTGTTACACTTATAACGTTAATATACACATCTTACAACGGTAAGACTCAAAAGAAAGAACTGGTAAAAAAATATATTAATAGTAATATCTATACAAACACTACGCATTAGATACTTTTTATTCATAGTCGTACCCACTGTCCATCAGTCTCGTCTAATTGACATGAGGAAAAACATCTTTATGGCGGCCGAAGTGCAATATTATAAATCCTAAGTAAGTTCTTTCCATTTTCACAGTTCAGCCGTTCGTACAATCCCCGTGAAATTATGCATGCGTAGTCTACGCAGAGAGAATTTAAAATATTTATCATCCTTACTAGAGTTTTTATGCAAAAAAAAAAGACGAAGATATGTCACTTGTGAATTAGTGTTAATACTCCTCTTTTAACTTGGAAGCTAAAATTGATCTTATATGAAATTTGTGAAGTAATGTTGTATTCCGTGAAAAACTGGAGATACAGTTAAAAGACAAAAAAAAAACTTCATTTCTCAAAATTTCATTCCTCTAATCGTAACCCTAGGAAATTGGTTACAATAATTATCTGCCTAAAGATTTTTAACATTTACACAAAAATCTTCTTAATTCTGAGAGGTAATCGCTCTATTATTTATGGACTAGGCTTCTCTTGCGATTTTATCCAATTTAATTTCTTACAATTACCAGATTTGTTGAATTTATCGTAATGGATTGAGTAAGCCATAACGTAATATTTTATTTCTCATAAACATCCTTCAAAAACATTTGACGTAAAAAACAAAACAGATGTTTGAAAATAACGCGTTCATACAAAACAGACTTTGCCAACAAGATTTGCTTGCGTAAAAATGTAATAAAATAACTAACTAAATACATTATTTAAAACAATCTAAGTTATTAAAAATATTATTTTTCGGCTCATAGAGATAAAGTCTATTGATTTCTATTCAAAAGCTCTTATAGATTTTTACAATTTAAATTACCATAACCTTTAATACTTTTAGCTAGAAAATACAAAAACTTCCTAAAAATTTCATCATATTTTATACATATAAATTGTAATTATGCTACTTTTTTATCAAAATCGTGTCAGTATTTATGAAGTTTTGGAAATAGAAGAAACGGAAAAACAGAGGAAAAAATTGTAAAAGTTATTATATTTGTGATCAATAAGGTTCACGTCCTCGGTAAAAAACTAAAAACTCCATGTATTGAAATTGTTGGGTGATTTTTTGAAACAAATTGCCTAAGTTTCAACCATTAACTCCACGCTGTCGCGTATTTACGACGTTCTGTTAACATTTTTTGTTACTTCCTTACAATAAAAATACAATTGCATCGCTTATGTTTCGCTTTAAATTATGTTTACGATCGAATTAAGCAAACTTCAGATTGAAATTGCAGTTGTAATTTTCATAAAAATATTATTGTATTATAACATTATTTCATTTTGTATTTGTAATGTTATCACATATTATTCTTACTTGAGAGTTAATATATTATGCTTATGTAACAAACTAATTTTTTTTTAATGTTTAAATCAAAGTAATGCAGATTTTATAAAATAATTAAATCAATATAGCTAAAAATTATAATGAAATTAACTATTTTCAGTTTTAAGTTTTGTATAACTGGCATTGTTAAGTAAATGATGACGTATTTTCTTAACTAGTTCCTATGTCTAAAATTCAGATAATTAAACAAATGAAGTCCTTCGTAAAATTGACTAACAATATCACGTATACAGTACTTGTCAAATTATCTTCGTCGTCAGTCTGTCAAGCACCATTTCCTGGCCCTTTTACCTCCTATTCAAGGAAAGTGGGAGTCAATGAAGAAAGTGGTTCGACTTACACTGCCACAGATAAGTTAACGTCTAGAAACTTCTTAAATATTCTTTTTTTTTGTTATTTAATTTGATAACTTATGAAAACTAAGCTTTAAGTTTTGTAGACGAGTCATCGTTCAGCATTACAATATGATTTTAAATTAATTATACAATCCAACTAATCTTGTTAATACGAAAGTTTGGATATGTGTTTGTTAAACTTAGTATGTAGATAACAGGAGATCCAGAATAACATATTGATATCATTATTTAGTATTAGTAGTTAAGTTGAAATCATTACTATTTTTTTATAATTGCAATAAGTTGCAATTAACACCGTATATCGCTGCTTGAATACAAAAGGGACATAAATGGAAAAAAAGTGAAATCGATTTTATTTAAAAAATGCGATGTTAATAGGTCATATTTTTGTATTTAAAAGAGACTCCCATTGATTTCTCATTATAATATATGAAAACAATACTTTCGCCTTTTTAGTATTTTCGAGTTTCGGGGACCAAATATGAGCAAAACTGCCATTTTCTCAGTTGCGACCCGATAATCGAAGCGAACGCATTTTTCTTTTATGATAAAGTGCCATATTTCAAAAAATCCTTAACTTGCGTTAGTAATTTTATAAACAAAAGCGCCATATAGTGAAATATGTCCGTTTTGATCTTAAGAAATCACGTAAGTTTATTCCTCTTTCTTTAACAAAAGTGCCATATTTCAAAATTGCCCATTTTGTATTACAGATTTAGAAAAGTATAAAATCACTTTTAAATGAAAAGGGCCTTACTAAGCATAGCGGCCGCTTTGCTTATAATATTTTAGAGGTTGTAATATTATTTGATAAACGTTAGTGCCATATTTTGGAATGCGCTACTTTTGTATTTCTTTAGATGGAAGTAAATTCATTATAATTATAAATTTAATATAAAACTTAAAAGAAAATTAAATATTTTAGTGAATTATTTTTATTTTTTAATGTGTATTGTTATTTGATATACGTAATTTATTATAATTAATCACCGTTTTTTGATAATAGAATGAGTAGTAGAGTACAAAGAATATTTGAAATGCTAAAATCCAACAAAAACACGAATAAGGATTAGGAAATTGAACACCACACACCAAGTGAGACAGAAAGATGAGTGCTATAAATTATAACTTTACCGATGACAGTTAATCTCCGATTTGAGGCACAAATTGAAAACCCAACATGGAATGAACCAGCTGCTCTGTTAGATAACTCCTCCAACAGTAATTCCATACCTGATAGTCAACACAATCTGAGTTTATCCCTGTTAGATAATAAAGAATCATGGTTTGAACTACAAAGATCAAAGACCAGACTAAACGTGATTGTTCAGGAAACTGATAATGATAGTGACACTTCTGTGTCTACATGTTTGACAAGTTCTAGCTCAGTTTTTTCTTCACACGACAACGTTGCAGATCTAAACTTTATAACTAAAAATGACCTAGAGATGACGGAAACAGATTCCGATGAAGATAATTATATAAATTTAATTTTTTCACTAACAGTCAGCTATTACCTTCTGAACCGGAACCTTCAGGTTTTAATAAAAATAATAAAGAGTTTAAAGAACAAAATAACAAATTGATAGCATAAGGTACTGTCTCCTGTTGAAATCCAGTCTGAAAAGATTAATTTTCTCGATTTTTCATCTATCCTTGATTCTCGGTGTGACAGTGTTAACACTCAGGTCAGCGTTAGCATTAGTCACATAATTATCGTACAAATCACATAATTTAGCACTTGGTACGATCGAACATAGAGGTGTCGAAATTGTATGATAATCCAACATGCATAACTAATGAATGTCATCGAAATGGAAATTTTAACTACTTAACTGTAGCTTTTTAGATTAGATGTAGTTGACATGTACAGGTGATGACTTTTTTTTTATTTCGTCTCCACTTCAGAGGCAGGATATATGTATTATTACTGTCGAAAAGTATCTGTGTAAAAATTTTGTATTTGTACGATACATTGGAACGAAACTTAACGGCCGAAAATACATAATACTGTCAGCAAATAATGCTAACACTGACTCAGGTGCCCAGTGTAGTTACGTCGAGTGTTGATACGGCATCTCCGTGTGATGAAAATGAAAGCTATGAAAGAATAGGTCGCAATAGGAAAGCAAATCCTAATTTATAGAAAAGGAACCTTACAAAATTATTAAAGAACAGTGGTAAGGCATACACATCTTTGTCAAAAACTAAGAAAAATATAGAAGAAAAGAAAATAGGGCCAGTTTGTTCTAAAAAATGCGAGATTCAATGCTGTAAAAAAATTACAACTGAAAAAAGATTACATATTTTTATCACGAGGAGTTTTTTTCTAGCTTATAAACCTGTTATTTAAATAGAAATATGCAGACTAGTTGTTATTGATATATTTACATTCAAAATTTAGCTTTGAAAATATAATTTCTATAGTGTTGTTCGCTCAAGAATGGTTGTGATTTGTTACTGTTTCTAATGACATTTATGTTGTACAATTACATTTTTACATTAGAATATTTTACTTAATTTTTGTTTAGTTAGTAGAATTCATATTATATCTATTTCGAGACTGATATTAAGCTATAAGTCTAGTTTGGTATATTTTTTTATGATGGATAGTTCAATTTTGTAATTAATAAATTAACAAAACCTTATTATTGATGTAAAATGTTTGTAGTAATGAGCCAATTAGTTAAATTTTTTATAAAAATAATTGCTTTTAAGCTTTTAATGATTTTTGAATATTTTTTTTTCAATTCTTTATTAACCTTCAGTTACCGACCCTTATTTTTAGTACTCATTCGCCGAGGTTTGGTCATGGTGACACCCGATTTGAAGTGACATTTTTAATAAAATCTATATTAAAAATTTGTTAAAATTATGTATAACCTGAATGATTACTTAACAAACATTGGTATGAAATCATAAAAACGACAAAAATATATTTTATAAACTTTTAATAGCAAAAATATAAAAATGGTACATTTTTTGGGAACATAGTTTAGAGTCTTTGAAAAAACTTAGTAAGTCATAAAATATTTTAATAAAATTAACTTTTCTTATTATAATCAATAATCAAAAACTCTAATCAACAAGATACCATAATATTTCAAAGATCTAATAATGTAAGACACAATTCTGGCAAAGTTTTTGGGCTTCCTTTTGAGCTTGGATGGACAAATGTTACACAACTTCCTCTTTTCGCTAACTACAACTTCTTCATGGTCTTTTGGTTCTTTAGCTGTCGAATATTTACCAATAATACGCTTTATTGTAAGTGTCAGCTCCCTTGGCAAATGTGCGTTATAGGCACGTCGATTCAAATGCTGCAAAATATATGGCTGCGGCTATCAATAAGCTCAGACCATAAAGTAGCAGGGCTGATACGTTCTCATTACCTCTGAGGTATATTTCTGACTATATTATGACTCAGAGATCTACAAAACCTTGGTATAGGCTCAGAAGAACTTTACTTCTATCCATTTTTACCATAATATGATTTTCCTGTTCTTTGTCGTGATTCAATGTTCCAAAAAGAATCTTTAGACGATATCTCGCTAGCACTTGAAGTATCTGTGTCTGTCTTTTGAGTTGATTATGCAACTCACGTAATGGTTCTTCTTCCTCAGATTGTTCTGAGCGTTCTGTGAAAATCTGGTCCAACGAACTCATCATCACAATCACTAAAAGTTACAAGAACTCTTCGTCTAACCACCTCTCTAGAATAATTTCATCACTAGGGTTATTCAAATTCAGTTGTTTTTTTCTTTTACGACCGATTCCTCGTGGACTTGCTTGCGCCATCCAAAAAATTCAGACAAAATAGGCATTTCACAAAAAACATAAAATAGTAACATTAACACCGACCTTACGTCACGTTGACACCGGAGGTCTGGTTGCGGGCACACCTGTGTACGTACCACCTGTGCACGACCGACTAACGAAAGATCAAGTCAAAACAAGCAGCTACTGAAAGAGACAGATTTACAACCCTACTGGTTGTAAAAATATTCCTGTTTCAACTTACGCGGTGTCACAGTGACACCACCTCGGCAATTAAAGGTTAAGAGGAAGATTTTAATTCTAGTTTTTTTGAAGCAGATTTTTTTATTTTCACTTAAAGAAGTTATTTCATTTATTTTTATAAACTAGAATTACCATTTTAATTTTTATGTCATAATTTTTCTAGATTACCTAAGTCAGTGGAAAAATATTTTGATTAAAACATCAAGTTTTTTGAATTGTGACTAATTATTTTATTTTTTACCATAAAACGAGGGATTTTTTTTTAAACAAAAGGGACTTATGTGCTAATATATCTTTCAAGGCAACACTTGTACTACAATACTACTTACCATTAAATGCAGCTTTGAAATACGCTTTTAGCGGTATATAACATGCATGTAATTAATGAAAGAATAATAAGTTACAGACAAATATAAATTTTCTAAACTTTAAATGGCTCTCCTGTAAAATAGTGTCTGTTTGATTTGTGTCCCTTTTGTATTCAAGCAGCGATATGTGTATCATAATTAAAATAGTTAAATATGTAAATATTATTGCATCCGTTCTCGTATCTCGAAATCGTATTTTTACAATAGTAGCGTTTAAAAAATATCAAAATACAATAAATAAATCCCTTATTTATTTATTTTTCATTTTACACGAATCCACTTAATTTTTTTTTTTTTTACAGAGAGAAACTTAAAGTAACCATATATATAATTTTATTATTTTCAGCTACTATAATTAAAATTAAGATTGTTTAGTTAACTATTTTATGTTATAAACAAATATAACAACGGTATAATCACAAAGAGGCGTCCTAGTGAATGAAATATATATTACGTAATTATTTTTAATTATTTATTTTATAAACTTTAGGCACCGTTTACATTGACTCTATGTATTGTAAATATAACAGTATTTATTACAATATTAAATAAAAATCAATTCATATGTATAAAAGAAATAAGCATATACTCAGACAAATAAAAATAGCAACTTTATTTCGCACTAATTAGTGATGAGCCACTTCATTCAACTTCACATAAAAAGTTGATAACTCTCTACAAATTCTCTGTATTTTAATTAGTCTGTATGTTGTAGTGAGTGTTATTGTATTCCAGACACAGGTTCGGATAAGGGGCTGGGAATTGTTTTACGTGACGCGTTATAACGAACGGAGAGTTTGCACGAGTCTCGAATTACTAAGATTTCTGTTTCGAAGACGTCGTCGTTTAATTTAATATGTCAAAACATTGACGTCGACTGGAATAAGTAATAATGTGAACCAATTTTCGTCGTCTTGATATTTTAAGTTCGAACAGTTGACAATCGACTTTTTTAAATATAATCTTATACGTATTAGAAACCAAAATTTGTCAGGATAAATATTTGTTATTCTTTCACGGATAAACTGCTAAGCTAATGCAAAAATAACCTCAAGGAAAATACACATTATACCGGGATATTTTCGATCTTACCGACATAATAGTAAAATAATAGGAACTGGTTATTTAAATAATAATAATAAATAATAATAATAATTTATTGAGCCACTCCTTTTTACATAGCAATTTTAAACATTTCCAGTATTTACACATTCGAACATAAAACAAATATAGGTCAACGTCGGCAGCCATAATAGTTATAAACTGTGATACAGCTGCCTGCGTCTTCCACTCCGATATGTAACATAGCAAACAATTCTATACAAAATGGTTGAAACTTTAATTGAGTAATATTACAAAAAAGGTCGAATCAACGATTTAGTCTTTATTTAATTGGAGAAGTAAATATAATAAGTGCAAGCATGCGTTCATTTTTGTTTATGCCTATGTATGTAAGTGTGTGTGTGCGTGTGAATTTATGTTACATATTTGTGTATGTATGTGTGTTTGTATATGTGCGTGTGTGTCTGTTCGTACGCCACTGCTTGTGAAATGTGATCATTAGAAACATTAATTTATTTGAAATGAATCATATTTTCAGTCTCAACAAAATCAAGTGTAAGAAGCCAGCTACGAATAACTTTTTTACATTGCACATATTTAAGGGGACAAATATTATTTATTTTATTTGCCTTATTGTAGAGGTGGGCACCAATTACGTAAAACTGTTGTTTTGCCAGAGATGTATTATTTCGCTGCGCTTTTCAGTGGGACTATATCTGAAACCTTTGTGTTGTTGAACATTGTCGAGTTCATGATGAACATCTGCCTGACAGTGAGAACTGAACATTCGCGATATCAGAGTGCCGTGGAATATCTTCGTGGTTTTTTAGACAAAACTTTGAGAATCGCACACTGCGCGCGCTCCAATGGTAGCAGGGTAGTAATATTGGTGCCTTCCCACCCGACGACACAGTACTGAAGCAGCAACTGAACAAGTGCATAATAAACACTCATTAGTGTGTCCCTGTCTGCAGACACTCTAAGTTTATAAAAATAGGAATCAATTTTCTTATACGCGCCGTTAAATTCTAGATATGATGGGACCAGTTGAGGTGTTTGTCTATGATAATACCAAGATATTTTGTATAAGGTGTTGAAGTTAAGCTGGGACAATGACAATCAGAAACGTCGTCATTTCTATCACAATTGTGTGCTCTTATACAGAAATCACTTGAGGGTTGGGAATTAGCACATAGTGAAAAAGTTAAATATGTAAAATATAATAAAAAATAAAAAGAGCTCTCAATAATAGTTTTTCTCACAAGAGAAGAAACTTGAAAAAAAAAAGGAAAAAAGAATGGTCTGTACATACCTGGATTCGAACCCGGGTTTTCTGATTTCGAATGCGTCCGATTCTCATCCGAGGTATTATAAGCTTATCAATGACAACGAAATTTACCTTCGTATTCTTATGATATTTTTTAATTGCGTAAAAAAAGGGATAAAACAACATTTTCTAAAAATAAATCCTAGCTAGATCGATTTATCGCCCCCGAAATTCCCTGTATACTAAATTTCATGAAAATCGGTGGAGCCGTTTCCGAGATTCAGATTATATATATATATATATATATATATATATATATATATACAAGAATTGCTCGTTTAAAGATATAATAAGATGGAGAAATAAGCGAGTAAGCCCACGAGGTACAGTTAATAATTATATCTTAATTAAGAATTGTTAATTTGGAAACTACCTACAACATCTGTTTTTTATTATTTAACGTTATAATAGGTACGAGTACACAATCGTTATTTTTCACGTTTCATTTAATATGTTTCCATTAATATTTAATTTAATTACCATTGTTTTTGCGGTAAAGCAGTCTGAAATCACGCGGTCATTGGACTGTGGCGGCACAGGCTGTGCTTGGTTACACCTTTAAATTACTTTTTTTTAAATGAAAAACATTATTTTTAAGTTACGAATATTTACCTACATTTTCTTAAAATATCAATTTCTTTAAATGATTAATTTGGGAATTAGGACTGCCATATAAATATGTATAAAAAGTCCCTAAACAGAGTGGGTTATTGAACTGAACATGACATTTTACGTCTCTAACTAGCTATCCCATCTTTAACTGTTTCTTATTGTAGCATTTGATGCTCTCTCTGATATAAGTATTAATGTACGATGGTGATAATTAAATATCATTTAATCCACCTGCTCATTTGATTTTTTTTTTACATAAAAATATAGAACAGATTGACAATGACTTAGAATACAATGACATTGAAAGATACTTTGCAAAGACGAATGGATGACTGAAAAGCGCAAAATATTTTCCATTTGAGTTAGTTTTAACGAAAGCCCGAATAGAAAATAATAAATTAATAATTTATTTCTATTATTTATTAAGCCGACGATTTTAATAGAATTTTATCTTGGTAATACATTGATTTAATATTTTTAAATTACTACTTATATGGTGGCTTCGCCCTTGAAGATTTTAAAGACTGAAAGTACCTAAATTTGGCCATCAGTCTAAAGATATTTATCATTAATTGGCAAGGATTACATTAATTATTAACCAAATTTAATTGACTATTAAGAACTATTCTTCTTATTATTTGGTTAATAATTAATATAATATTAAATTGACAATATTAATCATAAATTTTGTTACCAGAAGCAACTATCCATGCAGGTCTTTTATTTTATTATTGCGGAGTTAACGCGGTCGAATGGTTTGAAAATACGCGGCCAGCCAGCCGTTACACGACATCTACTAATTGGATAAACTTTTAAAATTATTATCAGATGAAAACATTGGGAATCACGCAAACGTGGGATGTGATTATCAATATTTTGTTCTTCTTACAGAAAACAATGTATTAATATTATTTATTAATAAAAATTTAGGTTTATCTGTTTTTTTTCAAGTCAAAATTTGTTTTTCAGGTAGTCAAGCTTTCCATTTTCTTAAAATGTTTTAGTTTATTTCACACTTTTAAGTTTTGATAATTGCATTAATATACTACATTTAATTTATGTATATAAAACCATACCGGTCCAGTAGTAAACAAAAAATAATAAACCGCTTAGTGTTAAAAAAATAATTCAAATGTTAATCTATACTTATATAATAAAGCTTAAATGTTTGGATAGTTAAATAATAATATAATCAGTCTGCTATGTGTCGAAACATACCGCGGGTAAACGTACTAAAAATTGTTGTAGCGTTTGTGTATGTTACCTATATCAATATATATCATAATAATTTATTTAAAATTGCTCAAAACATATTAAAAAGTAAAATGAGTTGAGTTTAATTTATATTAATTACTCTTATTTTTCTTAATTACTTTATCATAGACAGAATTTTTATACTTTTTTAAACTTTTTTTTTACAATGTTAAAACAATAAATTACTTTCACAATTTTCAAACAAAAATGATGTGCCCATTAAAACAAAACCGTGTACTTAATTAAATTTTTGAATATTGTCAATTTACATATTATTTATTTATTATTATAATTTTTTTTTGTTAAAATTAAATATGCATTAAACAAAATTAAATCATTAATAAATAATTTAAAGACAATTAAGACATATTACAAATCGTATTGGCCTGGAATAGTGGCAAAAATGCAAGCATTATTTTCCCGTTTAATCGTAATTTATAAATTACTATATAGATAATATGCAACAAACAAATCATGTATCTAACAAACAAGCCTCAGTTAATTATTAGTAGCAATTTCCTAATTATATTAATAATAGTTCAGCAGCGGGGTCATGTCACAGCGTTCCGAAGTGGCAGGTTCAGAGCGCACTTAACTAATGGAGTTTACCAACTCTCTGTGGACAAAGTCGCTTCTGATATTCTGGCTCATTGATATGCACCTTTGAGAATTTTGCCGTGATAACGACAAGAAATGTAGTTACAATGGAGTAAATGATTCACTGCTAGGCATAGACTTCTTCTACTATGAAGAAGCAAGGATTGACCGTAATTCTCTACCCTGCTTGCAACTTTCAGGCTTTCTCATAATGTTTCCCTTCATCGCTGAGCTAGAGTTGAATCTTGGAGACAAGCTTAGCACTTGAAATTTCGGTAGCAGCAATCCATTTTACCATCATTAAGTAATTTTTTGGTTAAGTGATGGGTGTGTTTCACGAGAGCGTGTTACTATGATATTTACATCTATGTCGCAGACATGACGTCACACTAAGTACGAGTTCAGTTTGATGAAAGCTTTAATCACATTCATAAAATGTGTTTATAAGCTTTCGACGTACGAGCTGCACGCTTTGGTATTCCAACCTTTCTCCTGAGATTTTCCATGTGTGCTATAATTTTGGAATTTTCAAGTATCGAGTGTACAGGTACTGTTGCCGTCCGATGACCGGCAGAGAAGAATAGTCCTGACCTCTTTTTTGCTAAGGTATCATAAAAGGAGGCTAAGGCCATAGTGATGCGAACAACTGTACACCAACCAGGACAGTGATGAGCACCAGCGTCATCATATCCTGCCACAGTATAATGCGCTTGCTAACCCGCCAAGCGTGGCGAGCATACTCTCCAGAGAAGATTCGAAAGGTCCACGTTCAGCAGACATCCAAAGACAGGTGGGGTGTTGGTGTCCATTCTTAAGGCAAAGGATTTGTGACATTTTGCCTCAAGATCGGTTACGCACCCGCAACTCCTCAAATTTTGTCAACGTCCAAGGGCAGCAGTAACCACTTAACATCAAGTGGGGTTAAATAAATTAAAATAAAGAGACAAAGAGTGCAATTGAAATCCTGAAACTTTGCTGTTTATTCAACTGTTATATGTGTTATATCAGAAGTTATACAACTGTTATATCAGAATGATTTTCAGAACCTTGACTAGTTTAAATTTAATATATTTGAAATTTAGCGTACCAATAATAAATACAAAATGGTTTTATAAACCAATGAAAGTTCTCGTATAAGAAATTTTATTATTTTTTTATATTATATTATTTAGTAGTACTTCGACAATTTTTCAAAAACGATCTCAATAAATAAGTGTTATTAAATATTACATAGGTACGGAACTCCACTAACACTTGATAAGTGTTTTTTTTTTTTTTAATACTAAAAAAGTCAAATCTAATTTCATTATTTTATTTCTATACATAAAATAGTGACAAAAATAAAAATGTTTAGGGAAACAAAAACAATGATACCTTAGAACAGCGTATAATAAAGCCAATAATAGAGCCAAGAGTACAATGGCCACTGACGAGCCTGATTATCATATCACTAGTGCAATAGTCTCAGCGAAACCACGACCAAAATTTGCATGTCAAACAGCTTAAATATTCAAATATTTTATAGGACTTCTTGTTTTTATTACCACGTAACTAGCTTAAAAAACTAATATATACACGAATATTAATTAATAGGAAGGAAAGAAAAAAAAAATTAAAAGACGAGACGTCGAGACGTCGAGAGACGAAGCTTATATACATGTAGAAAAATATATTATACTAGCTGTGGCCGCAGTGTCACCCGTACATAAGTTTTATTTTAGCCACACATCTACTACTACTACGCTACAGTAGTAAGAAACCGCGATTCAGAAAGCGTCATCTATTATGATAGTGTGTAGTTATTCGGTACTTTGGGTAAAAATAAATCGTAATCCGACATTTTTTTTTTCGTCTTTTTGACGTGATAATGTCTAGTAATCGTATGAAAGCCGGCGGCACTTCACGAAGATTGTCACAATCCGCGAGCGAGAGCGCGGAACAAACGATAGAGAGGCACAATCGGCCTAAGCGTTCGGCTTGTGACGCATAGTCTATCGATGCATCCGAGTAGAACAGACAGGACAGCAGCAGCATGCATCCTACACGTAAACTATTTCAAAGAAGCCTTTACTAATAAAAGATGACTAGTATACCTATATAATATTTCTATCAATATTTTCTTATGATGTTATCATGTAACATTATAGTCCGTGAACCGACTTTACAGACAACCAATTTTTCGCTATCTGAGTTGTTAATATTAATATTATTTATTATTATTTACTTATTAATATCATTTATTTATCATTAATTAAATGCTAGAAAACATAGTTTTCCACACTATTATTATAACTTTTCAGATAACATTTGAATGTATCAACTTACCTTCTCTAATCTCTGAAAAATAATAACTAGACAGGTGAAATTTACAATTTTATTATATGTATATATATGCTTATAATGACGGTCACGACTTCAATATTATACGTGTATGAATACATAATGGCCTATTTTAAGATATTTTTTTTGTTTATTATTCCTTCGTTGAACATTTTTAATAATTATTATTTTTAATAAATAATCAATAAAATCTTATCTACGGTGAAAAATTTATCGCTTACTTTTTTATTTATAACAAATAAAAACCAGTGTAAACATGTTTTAGTAGATAATTTTAGTTGCCAGGCAACTCTATTATTTTTTTAATAACTTTTTTCTCTTAACAAACTTGTTAATTAAATCATACAAACCAAATTAACAATAATCTACTTAACATGCTTAATAGACTGTTACCTTGTAGTAAATAAATAGAAATAATTTGTATATTTGGCTGTTTACGAAATAGTACATAGTTTAAAAGTCCTCTAAACATGTGTTCAAAGGCAGTTTTCCAAACTACTTCACTTTTAGAGATGTTCGTGTTTGTTTAGTTCTTTACTATTTCACATAGTTGGCAGAGCAGGTGCATACTTGTGATTCAAACTTGGCAAGAGAGTACTAACATCCAGTCCACCTGCGTCCTTATTCATATAACATGTCAAGTCGCCTTTGAAAAGTGAATGTCGAACCTAAAAAGTTTAAAAGGTTCAATCAAAAAATTTATATATTATTTATAAAAATGTCTAGAAATTTCATCACGTTAGAAGGTTTTTTTTTTGCGTATTTTAAATACTATTATAAATTATTACGATATTGTAAAAGTAAAGACTTTTACATTTCGCACTTTTTCATCTTTGGAGTAAATACAATATCATAGCAATTAATTTTGCAGAATTTATTGAATATTATAATTTATTTAAAGCTATTATTTAAGAAAATTTTAGGTCTATTCCACGAGTATTTAAATGTTTGCAAAAATAATATCAATATTATGAAAGTTCGTGTGCGATTTTGATAACCGTGAACAAATTTTTGTTATCTTGTTAATTTTTAAGTTCCAATATTTTGCCGAGATTAAGAGTTAATATTCTCAACTATTTTAACTGTGTTTTTTATTCCTTGGCGGTCTACTTTATTGAATTTATTTCAACCTTCCTTATAGTCCTTATAATTCTTTAGATTCATAACAATTGAAAAATAAAAATATCTATTAATTATTTTACTAATTTTATTGTTATCTGCAATGATTTAATCGTTCTTTTTTTAAAGCATCGAGTATTTTTTATTTTTATCGAGATATATCATATCTATTAAATATACATTATCTATATAAAGATTGACTTATATATAATTAACAAGAACTATACTTGTTCCTATTTTAATTAATAATTTACAGGCAACATGACTGGAAAGTGGTTTCTGATTTTTGTTCTTTTCGCTTACGAAGGTCAGTTTCAATAATTTTTATTGTTAATTTAATTTATTTTTATTTGAATAAAATGTTATCTATACATATAATAAATCTGTTAAAACCTCCGTTTTACTAATACACTATATATTATCAAGAATAAATTTTAATAGCGCGATTTAATTTCAATCAGCGCCATCTCTTATAATTTTTTGTCTGTGCACGTATCACGTAAAAATACAAAACCAATGTAAATAAATTTAATACATAAAAATTATACATAACTCACAGTAACATTTTGTTTTTGTTTCATTGTAATTAAATTTAAAAATAAATATTTAAGAAAATAGAAATAGGTACCTAATGTGACGCCATCTATTAACATCTGGTCTAACGAATCGTAACAAGATAGATGGCGCAGTATACAAAATATAATTTTTTGAATCGCGTTGTCCAAAACTTCGGCCGAAAGAATGAGGCTCGCCTATATTTAAAAAAAATGCTTTTTTTTTGCATTTAATACCTTAGTGTACTAAGGTCTTTGTTGTTTGTTTGTTGTTAAAATATTTGGTCGTTATTTGTTTGTTGATTGTACAAAGTTGGATGGTTATAGCTATTTAAGTTGTAATCTTAATATATAAAAGCGAAAGGTCACTCACTCACTCACTCATCACGATATCTCTAGAATTTTAAGACTTAAAATTTGATATAAATATTCCTTTTACCGAATAAAGATCAGCTAAGAACGAATTTTACGAAATCCTACCCCTAAGACGGTGAAAAAGGGGGGCAAATTTTGTATGGGATAACGTGATTCCTTGGTCCAATCTACTTCAAGTTTTGCATAAATATTCTTTAACAGAATTGATTGAAGACGTGTTTCGTATTTTACCAAATTTCATCCCCTAACGGTGTTAAAAGGGGGTTGAAAGTTATTTGCTTCGAAGTTGATATCAATACTCAGTGCTTTTTGCAGTTTGAGAACTCAATCAATCTATTATAAAATATTTTCCAGTATCGACGCAGGTGTAGGTGATAAAAAATATAAATTTATAATTTTTGAAATTTTAGTTAAATACCCGTGCGAAGCCAGGGCGGGCCGCTAGTTTAAAATAAATCTGAATGTTTTTGTTTAAAACTATAACATATGTTTATTTATTTCTGAAAATGTTTCTTATGTAATATTATAAATTTTAAATTCTAATTGTTCTTTGATAAATGTAGGTATATATTTTTTGTATTTTCCAGGACTGTGCGTAACGGAGATCAGGTTACCTGACAGGAATATAACCTACACGAGAAACGAATTGAATATGTTTGCACCCTCTATTGGCATCCCTAAGCTTTGGATCGGTACCTTGAGGTCTTGCCACATCATTTTCCCTGATGGACGTTCGTACGAAGCTTACCCAGGAAACACCATTCCTTCACCAAATCTGTCTTTTTTGAGAACTACTATACCAGAATTCCAAAACTGTGCTGTTAGATTTAGACATGACATTGCTACAAGTTACAGTGGTACTTACGAGTTAGTATCCACTGTTCTACACTCTGAAGACAATAGTGTCTCCGTGACCAGGAAAAGATTTAACTTGCTTATTAATGAAAGGGTCTAAATTTTACTAGACTTTTTCTGACAATCGGGCGAAAACTTACATAAAATTGTGACATGGGTCAATTTATAACAATACAATAAATAAAAACAATATTAAAAAATTTGTAAGTTTAAATTTTAAAATAAATTTTCCGAATTTATAGATTTTTTTCTTCTACTTTTTTTCTTACAATATATTAATTCAAATGCCCTTCAATACCTTAAGGAACGGTTTACGTTTCTCTGCTGTCCGAATGTCGAACTCTCTCCCACTTTTAATAAGATAAGCTCCAACTCAAGCTTGTTTTAAGCATCGTTTTAAGAAATATTATATATGGCTTAATACGTTATAATTGTCCAAATTAAGTTATGTTATTGCATTTGTGTGTTATTTATTCCATTTGTCAAAAACTATTACCATTTTCTTTTTTTAAATATTTGTACACATCTTTACCGCTGCCACTACGTGTATATCGTGTCCATTGCCAAAAGGTTAAAACCAAAAAAGAAATCGCCCTTTTAGCGATAAGATCGCTTTTTGTACATCTTTTCTGTATTTTACTGTGTAAGTTTGTATCATGGTGTAGAATAAAGAATATTATTATTATTATATTTAACATTTATTTATTCATTACTACATTTTATACAATGTGTCACACAATAATCAAATCGATAAAACAGCAGGTAGTCAGCAGCGTCACCATATCCTGCCACATTACGCTCGCCAAACCGCCTGACAAGCGTGGCCTCCCCACGCCCCACGGTTTTAAATACAGAAGTGGACATCCAACGGCTGATGGTGGTGCTGGTCGATAAGTTAAAAACATTTCTGTTATTCCGAGGCCTATCAAATTATTCCTCTGTCAGATCATGAATTTATTAAACAACTTGGTCTATTTGTGTTTTAATCTTATGAATTGATATAATATTCCTATTTTTATATGATAGTAAGTACAATGTTTTATTTTAGTATACATTATAATCGAAGGCAGTAACATAGGTCGGTCTTCTTTTACCATATAAGTTATTATAACTAGGAAGCATACGTTTGTCATTTATTCGTGCTGATAAGGGACCTGCATTTTTCTAAGGCTATCATTTATATATTATTTACGTTTATTAAGTTCAGATTTTTCCTCTATTAGTATAATTCTACAAAAGGCAAAAGGTGCAGTAGTCTTATTTAAATTTTATTGTTATTTTACTTAATTTGTTGTTAGAATGGGCAACTGAAGTGTAAAACTACAATTTAAGTGTTTTACAAGCTCTACCGTAACTTGATCACCCATTCGATATAACTGATTCAGCTAAAGATTTTTATAGAAGTAGGAGTGTGTTCCGTAAGGTACCTTATGTTTAATTAAATGGAATTCAGCTAAAGTTGGATTTAATGAAGGCTGCTTCGAACCGATCGCTCTGGAGGTTCATGGGGGAGGCCTACGTTCAGCAGCGTACATCCAATAGCTGATATGATAATGATGATGATAGCTAAAATTCCCCTAAGCCTCTCTCACACATGGTTAACATGGTCTTTCCAACTCAATCGATCGTCAATAATAAGTCGCATACATGCGTGTAGATCGATCGCTTCACAAGAATAAGGTGTTTCATTTATAATTTTTGGTAGTTCAGTGAGTTAGTTGTTTTCAAGCTAGAAGAATAAAACTTAATTTTTGAGCTTCTGTTTTTAGTCTTCAACTAAAACATTTCGTTCTTAGAAACTTCTGTCTAAGATAGAGGTGAATTAATGTGAGGTAACAGTTTATATATATATTTTTAAATTATAATAAAAAATTTGAACAAAATAATTTTATTATAATTAAACATATTTTGATTGATTGATTTGATTTAATGATATTTTAAAATGCATAAAAATGTTTTATAAAATATTATATTATTCATTATATTGAAAACAAAATTATATAAAACATTTACAAAGAACGATAATATGAGTAACGGTAATTAACTCTAATCGGATTAAAATATTGAAAATCAAAGATTCTATCGCGATCACTGATAATAATATCATTTTACATGATTCATTTAGTAAGTTGCTGATTTTATAATTAATATACATATATAGTAGGTATTATAAAGTTAAAGATCTATTTTTTGTAATTTTTTGGACCCTTTCAGTTCATTTTCAAATTTTAAGTATCTAAATTCATGATATTAACCCTTAACTAGGCGCATTAAGAAAGAGTGTCACGATTGTGGCGCAGCGGTGGACTCTGCCCAGCACACCCTCGAGGTGTGCCCGAGATGGGCGGTGCTGCGTCAAGGTCTAACGTCGGTCGTCGGAGGGGACTTGTCGCTCCCGAGCGTCATCACCGCGATGCTCGGCGACGACCAGTCCTGGAAGGCGATGGTCTCCTTCTGCGAGACAGTAATGTCCCAGAAGGAGGCCGACGAGCGGATGAGAGAGGAGGCCGCCGACGTGGCCTCCATCCGCGGGCGACGAATGGGGGTGCGTAGGAGACGCTACTTAATGCGCCTCCAGTAACGCCCTTGTGCCCGTGTCGGGCCGGGATGGGAACCCGGTCCTGCTAGACACGGCGTCGTCGGGACTGTTCAGAGGTTAGCCGGAGAGTCCCCATGTAGGAAAAGTCTGGCCTTTTCGCCGAGGCCAGCCTGTCGCTGGAGGGATCCTGTTGCCTGCAGATCCGGGACCCTCCAATTAAAGCGGCTGAAGGCTCCCGCAGGGGTTTAGTACGGTATTGCACTCCCAAAGTGCCGAGTCCGACATAGGTCTAGGACTGCCCACCCGGGCGTCCTGGATATCATCCGTAAATGGATGCGATAAAAAAAAAGCCGCATTAAGAAAATCGCCCAATTGGTCGCATGAGGTCTCAAATGACCCCGAAAAAAAAAAGGTTTAGAAAGGAGTGTAGGAAATAAATAAAATAAAATTTTTGTTAAATAAGTTAAATTTGAGGAAGTATGATCATATTTCCCATTACAGATCTCTTCTTAAATGGTTACTAATCTGTGAACGTAGAAACTTGAGAATTCTTTGCTTACTCTTCACTCTTTTATTCCATCCTACTACCCCTTCTTACCTTAAATGTAAATTCTCCTTCGTTTCCGACTCTCATGAAAGATCTCTCCGCTATTCAAATAAAAAAAAAAAATAATAATTAAGAAAATAAAACATAAATAAATATAAATAAGAAAAAAAAAATGTTTTTACACACACACACAAGGTCGTCTGTTCCTAAGGTAGGCAACTTAATGCCTGTGTTTTAGGTAACAGCCAACTGAGATACTTTTTTTTTAAAATAAATATACATATAAATAATACATAATATATTAATAAATATATATTACACCCAGACTCGGGGCGGGAATCGAACCCACAACCCTTGGAGCGGAAAACAGGGTCACTGCAAACTGCGCCAACGGGTCAGTAAAAATAACCTGTCTCTTTCTACTCATATTCATCGCTCTGGGTTTTTGTCAGATTCATTTGCTGTTTCTGCCGTGGAACATGTTACGTGAGTTCATCTGTAAAGCTCATTCACGTGACTCATTTAAGAGACAAGTTAAGTAGTTATTCTTAGCCAAAACTTAAACTAATTTGGTGCACTCAGTAAACACTGTGTAATTATTGTGTTTTGATTATTGTCGTCAGCTTATTAATTATTAAGTATGTATGTATGTATGTATTTAGGTATGTATGTTTGTTTGTATCTGTTTATGTATGTATGTATTTATTTATATAGTATGTATATGAATTATTTGCTAGTATATATAATATAACGATTCTTACTAACGTTACCTTATTTTCCCCTTCAAGTTCCTTCCTCAAAGTGAATTTTACCAATACTCAATTTTGCACACCTACAGACGTCCGCTCTTGTTAAGGTTGGCTGGTAGAGATACTTTTAGCATAAAGTCCGCCTTTTGCACAATCCTTATGTATTGTGCAATAAAGCAGTAATTAATAAATAAATAAAATATTTGTACAAATATAAATATCTGCCTCGAGCGGAATCGAACTTGCGACCGCCAGCGTTGAGACGACTACTCGCAACTTTTCACATATTTCACTTTTGGGTAATTTCTGTGAGTATTTCTAGACAAAAAGCGACCCCTCTATGATTCAGAGACATCTTGACTATCTTTGAACTGTACAATTTCATTACCAGAATCATGGAAACTATTCACAGCGGTGTCATTTACTGATTCATTTTCAAAGCAGAACCAACAACATCTTGCTTATCTTCAGACACGTCCTCCAACCAATGCAACATCTGCCTATATTTAGTCATTTAAAAAAATCAATGAACTGAAAAAAATAAAGGAAATATCTAGGTAAATAAACACAAAAATTGTTAAATTAAATACCTTAAAAAGTTTAACAATATAAAAATATTAACTCAGTAAAATAACAAAAATAAAAACTTTACGGCAAGGCCTTTTTTTAGCAGCAAAAAAAGGCTATTTCTGTTAAACATTGGCCGTCTGTTCATGCATGCGTCAAGTGGAAAACATTAGATTTTAATTACACTTGGCATAGTGACAATATTTATACGAAGTCAATATTATAATACTGTGAATTTGTTTTAACGGGAAATGAATGAGTTTTCTGGTATAAAAGTTGTAAATAAAAATCAATTATCGGATTTTAAATGTCAATTAAATATTAAAATATTGTATTATATTCTACCGTATGTGAAAATATCCTACTAATAAGTATCCTACTAATTAGTAAATGTATAGTAACTATAATACTAGTAGTAAAATAGTAAAATGGTAATTTCCGTAAATTTTATATTTAAGCTTAAAATTCGTCATACAAGTATTGGGAAATGTGCTGGCATATCTTTTTGGTATACTTTTTAATTTATAATTTTTTTCTTTCTGTCGTTAGTGTACTAAGTAATCAAAATATATTTGTTGCCAATTTAAAACTGGATTCAGTTGAAATTGCGATAATAGATCTGCTGTCAGTAAGTGAAAGTTCTCGAGATATTTTTTTATATATCTACCTATTCTTAATATTTGAAAAGACATTAACTGCGAAAAACACATTTTAATACCGATAAAAATAATATATCTGAATTATCTTCCTTATAATAAAATTTATTACGACAGAAAAAAATTAAATGAGATATGAACAGAAATATTATATGTAGAACAGGCAGCTAAAGCACAGCATGAGTAAACCGCTGTAACATCTTATTGAGCCTCTGTTGTTTGTCCGTTCACTTATCACGTAGTGATTTTTTTAAGCAATTCATCTAACTTAAAAATTAAATTAAATCAAAATAAAAACGTACATTAATAATCAATTTCTCATCGATAATTAATACGTGCACCATTACGTACATTAATAATAAATCGTACTTGATCGCAATGTCGCAAATTGTGACTTGATTTGCCTATAAACCGGTAAATCAATAACATAAACCAAGACTGCTCTATATTTATTTTGTTCTTTATTTAGATAATCTTATTACCTGCGATCAATCGACGTCTTTCGAGTCATTGTAGACAGACGGAATAGCGCCCTCTCTGTTTCCGGCTCGGAGTACAGTAACAGCATATCGAGTGTCTCTCTATAAAATATATTTTATATAACAGAATACAGTACAAAGACAACTTAGATTCTTATTTTTTTTTTCTTTTGAATAGACTAATCTAAATTAAATTAACGAATAATACCTGATACTTTTTGATATAATGACAATGCGTTAGCGCAGCGGTCACAGCACTGGCTATTGCGCTGGAGGCCAGGGTCGATTTCCGCTCACAATAAATATTTGTCAGGCTCGTCTTTGTATATGTATTGTGTGTATTTCTGGTGTCCCAACAGGAGTTAATCCTACTGAGGGCATATAAAAATAAAAAAAATAAAATCTCTGTATTTATGAAATATTTTTTTTACAAAACAGGCTATTTGTTGTATTTATTTTTAAGGAAAGGATCAATTTTACTACTTAAACGGTATCTCTGCCAATTATTAGCTTTTTAACCGTTCTGGTGAAGATACGAGTAGTTGCCTGAACAACATCAATCGGGGATTCGATTCCAACTCGGGGCAGATATTTGTATTTGTACAAATAATTATTTTTATCATAGACACCTGATAGCGATCGTTACTCAGTGGAAATTATTTACCAACGCGCAGTGGAGTAGCAGAGTGGATTAAACTCCAACGCTTCTCCTATATGAAAAAGAGGCCTTCGCTCAGAAATGAGAGGTTAACAGGCTGATTTATTTAGTAATTCTTAGATGAACCGAAATAAACAGACAAATGTTGATTGCAATTGTATCAATGGTAATTCTTTGTTCAATATTTTTGACAACTTTTGTAACCTACTAATTTAGTAGTAGTATTGGTTGATTGATGATGTCACATACCATCTCATAAAGTCATTGATTGATCATTATGATAAAGTCCTTATTCTTTTTTTTTTTGACGCTGGGAAATACGTTTACGTATCCCGCCACCCGAAGGTGACGGGAATGTGGGACTCGCTGACTGCGAAGTCAGAATACCCACTAAAACCCAGCGGTGCCCTCGTCGTCGTACAAGGACGCCACGGGATCGCTGGCGCATGCCACCGTGAATTATGATAAAGTCCTAATCGCAAAGTAACAATCGCAAAGCAATTTCAACAAACACAATGTTTTTATCTTTTCTTTTTTCTCAATGTGTTTTATTAGTTCCTATAATTTCGATTTATTTCTAAATAAGTAGTTTCTTAAATATATTTATAGGAAAATCCGCATGGATTTGTGTTTTTCAATTAGATTTTGTTTTTAAATGGAATTTAGCATTAAGATTTTATTTTCTAATCCTTCATTGAGTTGATTAAGACGTTGAATGTCTTTGATTAAGACCCGGGATTCTCCTTTTAAAACTTTGTATTTTTAATGTTGTCTTTTATTTTAAAGTGGAAAGTTTAAAATGCACTTTTGCTGTTCAAGTTGAGAATCACTCTGTTTTTAAAACAATGTATTTTAAGACATTTTTATTGTTATGAACTTTGAGAAAATATGAAGTTTTTACATTGTTGCCATTTTATTTAGCAGTTTCTTTTAAAAGTATATAATGATATTGTTATTTATAAAGACCGTAATGAGTAAGTATCTTTAAGTTTTGCAAGCTTTTGTTAAGAACTATACAAAATTTAATACTAAAGCTGTTACGACTTTCACCTGAACATAGTTAGGTACGGGTTGCAACTTGTTATTTTGAGAGGAAGGAATATTTTAATAAGTTGTCTTTAGAGAACGGAATATGGTAGAGGACACTTCAATGTGAACCTCCTCATGCTCCCTGGTATGACCAGGTTGAATAGAAGATATTTTGTAATAGCACATATACTTAGATCGGGACATGTTCCGAGAAAAAAATTCAATCACCTCATGTGAAAAACGGTTTCAACTAGCTTGTGATACACGCGGTGTAATAGATGACGTATACCACTTTTTAGTTGAGTGTTCTCAGCACGAACTGGCTAGGAAAGCCTTTAAAACAGCCTTTAGTATAAATAGAGCAGAGGTGAGCGTATTTCATAATGTATTGACACAACAAACTCAGAAGAAGCTTATAATTTGTTTAGATTATTTTATAATAATTGATTTATGTATCTCTTTATAATATTGTTCGTTTTTAATTTTTTGGTTGTTGTTAATTGTTATATAAGTCATTATAGGGCTGGTATACGCATTTAAGTGTCAAAACCTATTCAAAAATAAAGATATTAAAAAAACATTGGTAATTTATATAATTTTAATATAAAAAATTGTTATTTAAAAAATAGCTACATACATAATTCTTACAAAAGCATAAAAAGTAAAAAATATCTATAGGCAAAATAATGTTTTTCACTATCTTCTTAAATTAAACGTAATTACTTAAAATGAATCATATAATATAAAGAAAATGTTTATTAAATAATGTACGTGTGTTATTTCTTTACGCTGTAACTGATAATTAAGCTTACATAAAATTCAAATTCAAGATTAGTATATGCAGTATTAACTGTATAATCTTAATTATTTCATTATAAATTAATGACATTATACGTTCAAAAAACAATTACCCCAAAATGAAACAAAATTTGTAACAGTATACAGTACAGTAAAATCTCAACATCTCTCTCTCAATCTCGCTTCTTTCTCATAAAAGTGAATTTAAAATTTCAACTGAAACGATTTCAATAGAATTGACGTGGAAAATTCGTAGCAATTTCGTTTAATACCGTCGTTTTTATGAAGCTATTATTAATAGAGAAAACGGTATAGAAGCTACGTAATGAACTATTCAGAGCGGTAATTTTTCCGTTCTTTTAAAAGACTTATAAAAGATCACTTTTAAAAGGTGACTTTAAAAATGGGCTCGAGTACAATAGATGCTGACGAGGATGATTATCATAGCAGTAGTTTCGTTAGAATCCCAGCGAAACCATGGTTGAAAATTTGCATGTTCAGATTACACATTTGAATAAATTTTTCATTAATATTGTATTTTATAAGTTAAAAACAGCTTGTAATGGTATAAGTGTCCTTATTTTTCTTGAAGTTGAATTTAATTATTCAAAAATAATTAACTTATCGGTATAATAATAAATTGGATGGAGGCTGCTTTGAACCGGTCGGTCTGGATGTCGATGGGAGAGGCCTACGTTCAGCAGTTGAGATCCAATGGCTGATATGATTCTGATTATTATAATTTGATGATTGGAATTTTAAATTAAATAGGAACTTTTATTTGAGTGACATATTTCGTTACTTAATTTCTAGAAAGTCTTTGAAATATTCAAAGTTAAATCAGAGTCTGTTGTTATAACTGTGTGATTTACCTGTAATTTTTTTATATATAGGCCTAATACAGAAATTAGTTTTGGCAATGAAGTCGAATGTATGACGTCGAAATGAAAAAGGATCGTTGTTTCGGAAAAACTGACAACGGAAATTAATCTTTTAATATAAGAAGGATTATTTACAATTTTTCGATAAACCCATAAAACAAGGAAGAAAATAACAAACCCATGAAAATCCGTCGGCTTTAGAGAGTTTTGTATTTAATATAATATGGATCCTATTTTATTTTACATTTTACTGATCCAGTGGATAAAATACGTAAATCGATACAGATGGTTGCGGAAATAAATTTGGGTTGACTTCTCTGTTTTTCAGATGTTAAATATGTTCTTAAAATTTTCCTCGTGTTTGGTGGTGAAGACAATATCTTGAGGAAATCCACAAGAAGCCAAACCAAAATAAAGCAGTGTGATGTAGTGAGCTCCTAATCTTCTCCTTCATAGGCCAAGACATTTGCTCAGCTGTGGGAGATTGACATAATGTTACTGTACACTGAAGTAGATTTTATTTAAATAGGTACTGTTGCATTATATTTATATGTTTTTGATTACCTGACACCGTTTTGTTGACAGCAATTTTTAAATTGCGATGCCTCTGTTCTACTGCTGGGAAAATGCCTCTTTTCCATATAGGAGAACTTAAAATACGAGTCATATATAAAATTATAACCTATAAAGTACTTTTAACTGTAAAATGTTAGTAGGTTTATATATTTTATACCTTATACCCTAAGCGGGTGATATGTAAACTAAGCTGCCTGAAAATTGTCAATAAATTGCTACCAGAGCAGAACTGACGTCATCACTTATCCTTGGTATTTTTTTGGTTCTAGAACAGCGCTTAATCTACTTTGCTAAGAGACCATATCTTTAATAGATGCTCCAGTAAAATATCTCTGTGAATCATATGACTTGTACATAAGGAAGCTCGATTCCCTAATTTTCAAATAAATGTATCAATTTTAAATAAATGTTTCAAATAATACTATACATACACAAAAGTTACATATTCACGCATCAAGCCTATATCGAACAGTAGATGATCATTAGCAGCGCAACATGATAGCAGTGACTAATATCGTTATATTATATTCTAATAGTATAAAAGTTATAATAAAACTTTTCACCTTCAACTTTGTTACGCGAATGTTATTAAAAATTAAATATGGATATTTGGAAAATTTCTTCTAAAAATGTTGTAACACTGAAAAGAAATCTAATATAAAAGAATGAATGAGACTTCATAAGGTCGAGAACTTAACCAATCATCTCGATTTTAAAATTCTAATAGTTGTAAATTTAACTTTCTCAACGAAGTAAATTGAAGTCGATTTATTATTTAATCTACAGCCATTGTAACAGAAATTCTGTCCCACTTTTGTATTTTAATTATACTAACTGCCGCATCAGCCGTTGGATTTCAACTGCTGAACGTAGGCCTCTTTCATCAACTCTGGGAGTTTTGTCAATACTCATCACGCTTGGCAGGCGGGTTGGCAAGCGCAGTTTGTTGAGGCAGGTATGATAACGCTGATTGCCCACCGTCCGCTAAAACAGCCTACCTCGAACAAGAGAAAGTGCCTGATGGGGCTGTTGCCTGCGGGCCACGGAGCAACGTACCTGCGTACGTACCCGTGGTCCGCCTTGTAAGGGTGGGTCAGAGCGCAAGGCGGGTTATTTTAGTGGGTCAAGTCCCTACACTAACTAGTTGTCTCTCACGGCGGGGTGTGCGTACCTTTTTTCCCGTCAAAACAAAAAAAAAGTAATAATATGGTATCGCTGCCATCCATCACCATGCTAGTCGGTGTATAGTTGTTCGCATAGCAATAGCCTTAGTGGCCCTTTACGATACCTCGACATTATCAGATATACACATATTATTGAATATTACAAGGAGGCTATTAATCTAAATTAGTAAACAAATATACATTTTTTTCATTGTCATAATAATTAATTAAAGACACTAGAATTCAGCGTCTAACGTCAAAATATTTTTTTGTATTATAATCAATGGTGTTGGTATAATAATTACCGTGATAAGTCGAGTCGACATATGCGTCGACTCAATGAACGTCAAATTAATGCCATTAGGTCTTAGTCTAGCTCTAGCTTAATAAGTTAATTTATTAAAATAAAATTGAAAAAATATTAAACATAATATTTAAAGGTCTTATGTTGTTAAGAATTCAAAGGGAGCTTGGCCCAGCGCGCCGGCGACAGCGTCGAGCTTGGCGGATCAGACACCTAGGACTAGGAGGTTATATTCAATCATTGGTCAAATTTGTAAAATACCTTCTTCTAACATTAATTAAAAAATAATTTAAGAAGAAATCATTTTTTTTATTGAAGTTAACTCCCCAAACAGTGTTGTTAAGTATTTTTATTTTTACAGCATAAATAATTATTTCTTCATTTAAATGTCTATAGATATTTTGGTAAATTAACTTTTTATTGGATAAAACATCGAAATTGAAACGTCATTACTAATATTTTAAAGAGGAAATAAACTTAATAGTCTTTTATTTGTGGTTTTCAGCTACAGCTATTCTTTTGTTTTAAACAATTATTTTTGTTAAAATGTCAACCCATCACTATTACGCATTGTGCAATAAAATAATTCATGTTAATGGGGGAGGTTAGCTGAGTATCAATCAAATATTTTTGTGTAACTAACATTTCGGCATAAGTCAAATGTGTACTTAATACTATATTAAAGTTATAACTAATAATTGAATTTAATAAATTATTATATTTTTAATAAAAATATGACTATTTTTAGAATAACGTATAGAAAACGGTGTATGGTATAAAAGAGTTGAAAGAGGCTGTAAAGTATAATTTTATAATTATTATAAGGGACGATTAATATAATTATTTATTATGGAGAAATTTCGAACCATAAGAATCATAACCAAATATATGTATAACCATATTTAAGCCACTAAAGTTAGTAAATATTATCCCACACATTCTTTTTTGATAAAGTTTGAGTTAGTGGGTTTTCTAAATTTTTTTTTTCTGATATATGTAATACAATTTTCTTTTACTAAAGAGTCAATTTACTTTTGGCAACTGTTAATGATGAAAGCTTTTGATTCATGAGATATCAGGAAATAACAGAAGTCCATGAAGAGAATCCAATGAGAGGACAAACAAATGGTCCCTATAAAGAGGGTCCTTGTAATTGGACGCTGTATTCATTCCAATTGTCATAATTTCTACGAGGTTGTTATCTGATGTTTATTGTTGATTTTATTATTCAAGCCTCAGAATTGAGTCGCAGAAATAGCATCGTAACTTGAAAAGTCCTTTAGAGAAAATTTATGGCACATAAAATTTCAATAAAAAACAAAAAAAACCGTTCTAAGAAACTATATTCTTTAATATGTTGGTAGAAGTTAAGCCTTCCAAGGGAAAATTTATAAATATATATTCCCAGTAAGCGAGAGGATATTAAAATACATTAAATGTCATTAATCCTAATTAATGAATGACATTAATATGCGGGAATCGCTTGACATATAAAGGCGCGTGGTTGATCTTTTATACAAAATGGTTTAGATGGGAATATGGCCACAATGAATGAACACAAATTTGTTTTTTTTTAAAAAGTGAACCAAAAAGTAATAGCAATTATTATATTTTTACTTATTTAATTCTTTATCGTACAATAAATACACTAATACAAGTATGAGCAAAAGGCGGGCTTAACGCTAATGCATTTTTGTATCATGAATATTTGTATCATTTAATTTATGCACCTCATTGCTTTGGTAATATATTTATAATTACTATTATTATTATTTATGTAACCTCAAAATAATTATCTTCCATTTCGTCCGATGCTCTGTGACAAGCGTCCGTTTACATTGTATTGGCAATAAAATTGCTTCTCATAAAACCTGGTATCATATTGGTTTTGGATGAGTTGTGGCGCGGTCAATTCTCCTGAGACTGTTAAATTTGTGAATATCGGATTGGCACGAATGTCTTTATATCCGCTTCATGTTTTAATGTTTTCTGTATTAATATTATACCTATAGATACATAAGTATTGTTATTATAATATTTTTTTTTAATAATCTTCAATCACAATGCCTCCTAGACTAGGCACTTGATTACTCCACGTTAAGATATTAACACTAGGTTTACGGAGATTTTTTATATACCTATCTCTACGGCACGCGTCAATTTGACGCATGACCGAAACATCTTATATCTTTAAACGAGCAATTCTTGTATATATATAATCCGAATCTCGGAAACGGCTCCAACGATTTTCATGAAATTTAATATGCAGGGGGTTTCGGGGGCGATAAATCGATCTAGCTAGGATTTATTTTTAGAAAATGTCGTTTTATCCCTTTTTTCAGGCAATTAAAAAATAACGTTAGAATATGAAGGTAAATTTCGCTGTCATTGATAAGTTTATAATAGCTCCGTTGTGAACCGGCCGGATTCGAAATAAGAAGACCCCCAGGTTCGAATCCAGATATCTCCAGAACTTTTTTTTCTTTTTTTTTTTTAAAGTTCCTTTTTTTGTGAGAAAAACTATTATTGGGAGGCCTTTACTAACTGGATGATCGAGCTTTGCTCGGTATTTTATTTTTTTATTTTTTGTAATTCGTGTTTTTTGGAAACTATATTTACATACGAATTATGAACTGATGATATATGAATAATATTTTTCGATCTTACCGAAATAAAAATAAAAAAATATGAACTGGTTATTTAAATAAAAAATCACGAGTACAATTAAAAACTGTTAGAATATTATTAGAATACAAAGGTAAATTTCGGCATAATCTACAAGGTTATAATAACTTAGGTGGGAAATCAGTATACCTGGGTTCGAATCCCGATGCCTGAAGTCCCACTTTTTTTTTTGCTTTTTTTTCAAGTTCCCTCTTTTGTAAAAAAAAGAACTATTATTGAGAGTCCTGTACTACCTGGATTTCCGAGTTTTGCTCGGTATTATAATTATTATTTTTTTGTGAATCGTTCTTTTTTTTGGAAATTATATTTAGATACGATAGAACTGATGAAATATGTATAATATTTTTCGGTCTTACCTGTATAATAATATAGTATTTTGAGTCACAAGGGGATGAAAGTACTATTTTTTTTGACCCTCATATGAAATTGCCGAGCCGAACGCGAGGGTAGCAAACATACGGGAATGGATGTAGTACTTTCGTCTCATGTTGCTCATACTTTTTTTTTCCTACCTAGGATGAAAGTTCAGGTTTTGACCCTGTGAAGCGGGGACAGAAAGTGTCACTTTTGTCCCGCTTCACAGGGACGAAAATCGAACTTTCGGCAGAGGTAGGAAAAAAAGATATAAACTGGTTATTTAAATAAGAATCACGAGAGCAATTAAAAACTGCTAGAATATCATTAGAATAAGAAAGTAAATTTCGCCACCATCTATAAATTTATAATAGCTTAGGTGGGAAATCGGGCGGTCTCGAAAACAGAAGATTTTTCCTTTTTTTTCAAGTTCCTTTTTTGGTGAGAAAAAATATTATTAGGATCTCTTTTTATTTTTTTATTTATATAACCAGTGACTTTTGTTTTATTATTATATCGGTAAGATTGAAAATATTATTCATATATTATCACTATGTAATTTTTGTCTAACAATAAATATAGTTTAACCGAGCAAAGCTCGGTCATCCAGGTACTAAATGTAAAGAAAAAAAAAAACCCTTATAAAGCAATATATACATTTGTGGAAAATTTTTATTACTCAATAATATTTTAGTTTATTACATTGATTCGGCGCATCTTTTACACAAATACTCAATTTTGTTTGTACACTTTCCACAAACAATCTTTTCACATTTTGTACAGATGTTATTGCATCTGTTTCTTTTGCAAAATCCAATTTATCCAAAATTTTATATATTCTATCATGTTTTTGGTTATAATCAAATGAAAGGCACTGCTTACGTTACCTTCCATCACATTCCGTTTAGCGTAGCCAGTAGGCCCAGCGATGTCTTTGAAGATTTTGTGGACCGCCCACTTTCAACTTTGTCAAAATTTTTCCATCTACCGCTATTTTTGATTCACAGAATGCGCCCGAATTTTGGGACAATATTGGAATAATTCTCTCATTCTCAGACTCAGAATCGGATAGGATACGCATTCTTTTTCTGCGAAGACCTAAATTCTGTTGATTTTCTTCTCGCTTGCATACTTTCATCAGATTCCAAATTCTGAATTTCATCCTTGTTTTGAATCATTTCATTTTCATCCTCTTCAGAACCAGAAAATTCCTCACTAACACTGACCATGTTTTTCAATATTTTATCTCCTCTTCTAGACATATTTAGATTAGATGATAAAGAAGGGCTTTTTGTCTAAATATAATAAAATTGAATTTCACAATAATATCACTAATCCAAAAAATACTCTAGTATTTTATTTTTCAATACTCGAACTATTACCAACTAAACTTTGAAAATGTCTTTGCACACTGACTGCAGTTCACACTCTATGTAACTGTCTTATTTCTTTTGAGAAAACGGGATCAAGCTATTGCCTGAGCTATCATATTTATGTAGGAATTTTCGTTTCTCGGCAAAAAAAAATGCGGCGCGAATGAGATTCGAACTTTTTACATTTACATTACGATGGCGTCAAATTGACGCACATCCGTAGAGATAGGTATACCACATAGAGAATTTCAATATTTCAAAACTTTTGAAGAAAATAGGCTTCAATATATATTTTCCACGTTAAACTGATAAAAGTCAGCACAAGAGATAAAATAAAAATGAGAAGGTTTTCTGTCATTTTCCTAAAAAAAAATCGAAATGCGTCAAAATGACGCGTCCAGTAAACCTAG
Organism: Euphydryas editha; assembly: GCA_036937285.1. Taxonomy (NCBI): domain Eukaryota; kingdom Metazoa; phylum Arthropoda; class Insecta; order Lepidoptera; family Nymphalidae; genus Euphydryas; species Euphydryas editha. The sequence continues at coordinate 16,723,404 of JAUPFZ010000014.1, forward strand.
TGTCAAAAATAAATAAATAAAAGGATTAAATTATATCAATAATATTATCTTTTTAATAAATATACGGAGCCTCTGTTAGGACCTGTTAGTTCTAATATTAATTATAACGTGTGTCTCGGTTTCGAGGCGGCAAACTATTTAAGTCCGTAGAGCGGCATTCTTATTGTTGAAAATGAAAGACATTAATTTCGAATTTTGAACTTAAAATTTCATTTCAACTTACGGCTCCAAGACAGCATTCTCATTATGATATTCAAAAGGTTTTGGAATTATATAATATAGTATTTTCGTTGCGAGTCCAAGCTAAAACTGCCAAATTTCAGGAAATGTCGTAAGAATATCTTTATGCAATAAATTTAAGACGTTTATTTATTTACTAGCTGACCCGGCAAACGTTGTTTTACCATATAAATTATTTCTAGTGAATATTCAAAAACCCTTATCACTTAGAGGTATAAAAATAGTTTACGTCCTATTCTCATACCTACTGAATATACACACAAAATTTCATAAGAATCAGTCGAGCCGTTTCAGAGTAGTTCAATTACGTACATCGTGAGACGAGAATTTTAAATATTAGATTTATTTTTTAATAGTTTATTGCACAACACAAATTGAATTGTACAAAAGGAGGACTTAATATTAAAGCATTCTCTACTAGCTAACCTTAGGACGTACCAGAGCAGACGTTTGCAGGTGTGCAAAATTGGAAAATATTTTTTTTTCAAGAAAGGCTAAATAAGGTAATAGGGGGAGGAAGATTCTGACATTTGTTTTGCGCACTTCAAAAATGCTCAGACTAAAACTTTGCTATTTTGCAGCACTAGAATGCAGCATCCTGGAATACGGTAGTATAGTCTAGAACCTTCTTCCTTAAAAATTCCTTCCTTCTTAAAAATAAATGAATCGAAAGTGTACAAAAAAGGTTTCTATGGCACTTATAGTCTTAACCTGGCCAAAGAACTACCAAGCTATGAAAAAAGGTTATACTATTTTAAGCTTCTTTCTCTTCATAACCGCAGACGCACATTAGACAACACTTTTTTCTTTAAGCTCACAAATGGTTTAATAGACTCTCCTCACTTATTATCTAGACTTATGTTTCGGGCTTCAGTGAAATCCGTTAGAAAAGCTACTTACACACCTTTTGTCGAGAGATTTTCAGATTCACGTTACGGTCATCACTCGCCAATAAATAGAATGATTACTAATTATAATAGCATGTACAGACATGTGAATTCTTCAAATTGTAAGAATAACAAATGTAAAGATAGCTCAGCAGACGGTCCTGGCCTCGACATTTTTGGTGACAATTTAAGTTACTGTAAGAAAATAAAACAACAGAGTATCTTATTAATAATAATGACTTTTAACACTTTGACATAAAAAAAAGTAATTTTATTTGCATAAAATTACTTTTTTTATGTCCTCAGACTTTATGATAATCATACTCCATATTACTTAAATCTGAATATTTAAAGTTATAATTTGACAATTTTATAGTTTATAACTTAGCTTAATTTGATTTAATTTATTTTGTAAATATGTAATTTGTATTTATACACTCACGCTCAATGTTAACAAACTTTAGACATTTTTTACTTTACTTTTTTACTTTTTTGGTTATTTTACGTTTTTAATATTGTAAGTAATTTACGAACAAATTTAAATAATTTTAATATTCTAAATACCGATGATGATCACTTTTATTATATCTTTATTAAATGTTTTTGACTTTTTTTGGTTCTTTTTTTTTACTTTTTATAATTAAGTATCTGACAATGATTTTTGAATAAAATTTAGAATATTCATTACTGTATGCTACATGGACAATTTTTCATTAGACTTATTTCGTAGTTGACGATATTCTTAGTTACTTAAGAACACATGTAAAAATGTAGGCAATTATCTAGATACCGATATTTATTATGTTAATCTTGTATTTGTTGTTGTAATACTTGATGGTGTTGACTAATGAATAAAATAATTAAAAAATAATAATAAAATTAGTAGCAATCAATTAAACATACAAGCAATTAATACGTATACTAATATAATAGTAATTTATAAATGGGTCATTCCATGACAAATCGACAATTTTTTTACTTGATTCCCTTCAATTTCGCTGAAAATTTTCTATCTTTTTCTACCCCCCGAAAGACGTACTTAAATTTTTTTTTCAAAAAAATAACTGTTTTAGAAAATCAAGCTATTAGAACTACCTCACCTTTAAATTTTTATTTTTTAATGGAGTATACAAAAAAAAAAGTACGAAAAATAAAAAATAATAATTGGAAGACCGAATATTAATGATTTCGTTTTTTTTTTTAACTGTCATTTTCTCAAAGTCTGACCATTTTTATTTTTTTTTTTGTACTCAAATATAATATAATATAACTTCATTATTTTTTTTGTCTTAATCGTAAAACTTCAAAAGTATAAAAATAAAATTTGATTTGAGATATTTAAGTGTTTAGCTACCAAAAATCTGTATTTTTTTTTCAAAAAAAGTAAGAAAAAAAGAGGAGGACGTTCCCTCAAATAAATATACAAGATAATATCTTGTAACAGATAATTTTCTATCAAGATATATCTACAATATTTATTTTACGTTTTTTCGAAACACTTTAAAAAAAAAAAATTCATCCTCTATGCAAAGTTCCATTTACCTAAACCAACTATTAAAACAGTTTGCAAGTCTTATTCCGATAGGTTCTAAATTGCGACTTCGTAGGTGGCCATGGCCATGGCCACACAAAAAAAACCCCTTTTATTTTTATCCTTCATTATCGGAAACAAAAAGGAATCACATGGAGCTAAATCAGGACTGTATGGAGGATGGGGCATAGTTTCAACATTGGTTTCTGCAAGAAACGCTTTGGTTCTGAGAGACGTATGTGACGAAGCGTTGTCGTAATGCAGCATGATTCCCTGAAGCCCAGTCTTTGGTCTCCTCTCTCGCGGAGCCCCGAAAAATTTCGGCAATGCTACTGTTATACATATACCATTCCGAGCTAACAGGTTCTTGATTTTCCAACATTATTGTCGACATATGCCCGCTGCGAGGAAAAATCTATCCACCATTTTTTTTTATCAACAACAAAACTGCGAAGACCTCATGGTCTTCACAGTTTTGTCGGCAACTTTTCTTCTAAAAAGACCTATACTGACGACTACTCTTATTTTCCGGACTTTATTGATAAATACACGTTTCGTCGCCTTTAATGATTTCCGAAACACGTCTTGACCTTCCGTTTTAAAATCGTAGATGCATTTCGCGGCAACAACCCACACGGGCCTGTTTTTCAGTGGCTGAGAACAAACGCGGGATCCAACGACAACAAAAGCTTCCTCACTTCAAGATGCTGATCCAAAATAATGTTAGTGTTCCCCAAGCTAACGCCAAGAATCTCTTAATGTCCGAGTAAGTAATTCGTGGGTCTTCTCGCATCACCATATCAGTAGTCCCCGCATTTTCAGCAGTTACTGCCGTTTGTGGGCGACCACTTCTATGGTCATCTTCGAAGTTTGTTTTACCCCATTTAGATTCACTGAACCATCTAAAAACTGTTGCTCGAGAGGGCGCAGACTCCCCTAACGCTGATTGTATTTGTTAAAGGCTAAGTTTTCTAGCTAAACCGAATTTAAATTAAATCATCAAATATCATGGCACGCATATGTTCGCGGTTAAGACCCATTATTAAAAAGAAAAACGCGCGAATCAATGTAGTTAAATAGCTGGAACATGTTTTTTTTTTTAAACTTGGCAGGTAGCGTTCAATTTCTAAATAAATTTGCTTTTAAAAAATATATAATACAGATGTGTTCCATTTTTAAATTACGAGCTTCCTAAAACTTGTAGAGTAACCTACGTTCCTCAAGCTAGAACAGTGGGAATTTTTTATTCCGAAATTCACCACGGTTCCCTTGGGAGAGGGTATTAAAGTCGAAATGTGTTCTATATTGTAATTCATTATCGCGTTGTCCGTTTTCGTTCATTCATAATTTTTTTTTTTTTGTTAGAAAAGATATTTCAAAGATTGTCCAGTCAATGTTTCAAGATTTTTGGTTCGTAATTCAGAAATCACAGATATCACAAACTTCTGTAATAAGTCCAAATAATTTAGAACCCGGAACGTACAAAACTTTTGAACACAGGGCTCATCTTACGCTGGCTTAAATACTTTATTTTATAGGCTTAATGTAAGGGATGGCAATCGCGAACAAAGTTGCAATCATTGCTAGTATATGATAATGTTATACTAATAATAATACAGTGATTAGTTTATTATTATTTTAGTATTCATAGATATTTCTATAATGCGTAACATATTCTCGTAAGCCTTTCAAGCACGCCAGACGTTAGATTTTATGTCTAGTACATAAAATATACGAAGGATATCTTTGGTTCACGTTTATAATTTTATATTCTAAAAAATAGTTTAAGGCTAACATCAGCATAAGCATTTAAGCATAGTATTTACTATAAATTATAAGGTAATACGGACACAACCTTTTTATTTTATTTTTAACGATGGGAAATGAATTTACAAATCCCGCCGTGAGGCGATGGAGAAAGTTGGACAGGACTGCACGTCAGTCTGGCAGGCCAAAATACGTGGGTATTGTACGGGAAGATTGTTAATGTACTTGTCAAATTTGAAAACCGGTTTTACTTGAAGTTTTACCTGCCCGTAAAACTTTAAGTATAGATTTTGTTGCGATTCGTTTTTCCACTTGTCCGTTCCCGTTCGATTTTCCACTTGTCCGTTGCAATTCTTTTTGCCACTTGTCCGTTAAAATTTCACTTTTACTATGTGTCCCAGCACACATTTTTAAAATAAATAATCATAATACTTTAAAAAATACTTATTACAAATTTTAATAGAATATGTATACGCCCTTAGTGACATTAAGTTCTTATAGTGGAATCACGTCATAAGAAGATTACTCTCACGCTTTGTTCTGTCGAGTGTGTGATGAATTGTTAATAAGATTCTTAAGTTCTAAGTACGTGGTCTCTGTGTGCGTCTCATCGCGTCATCTCGTACAAATCTTGAAAGTTACTTGTCTTGCTTTAAGTTATTGCTATACATGTTGTATATTAAAATATCATTCGATTTTCGGTTTACTCGCATTTTATTGAATTAACTTATTCAGTTTTAGAAATCTTTAGTATTTTTCCTTGTTTTGAGTTTGAATACTCGTCGATTTAATTACATTGATTCTCTGCTGCATTGCGTTTAAATGTGTCGTATTCGTCGTAATTTTTTATAGCTCCGAGCTTACTTTTGTATTAAAGGGCATAGCCGGATTAATTATGGGAATTCTGCCCTATGGCTTTTTTTACTCATATTTAGGGGTCGATTTGGTGTCGAATGAAAATAATTCACCTCAATTTTTAGCTCTTTAACTCAAAAGGAACTCGAAAATTAAAAAAAAAACTGTTTTTTTTTTTCTTTTTTTTTTGTAAAATTTGGAATTAATCAATAATGATTTTTTTTAGTTCTAATGAGTCCAAAACATGAAAAAAATCAAATGATCATGATTCTCAAACAAAAAGCCGATTTTTAACGGAGAAAAGAAAATTGTGAGAAAATGTCTTTTATACTCATCTATTATATACTCAGGAATATTTTTGAATTTTTCGAAATAGTGGAACAATAAAAAAAATTAAATACTCATTTTTTTTCCTCAAAATTCTTTATTCTTGAGTAATTTACTTTATTTATCACATAATTTGTGCACTGTTTTTATGGTTAAGGTATTTTACGATGTACCAGACACACCTTGAAAGAGAAAAATCATAAAATCAAACTTCCATTATATTTAAGTTTTTATACAATACTAGATTTTAGCCCACGACTTCGTCCACGTAGAAGTCGAAAAAAATATAAATTATTATGTTAAAATGTTTGAATACTTATAAAATATAACAATCTTTATTATATAGTAGGGATTTAAAGGTTAAATAAACATTAAAAAAAATTGTTATATTTTATGAACACAAAGGTAACACTTTTTACAACTAAATCGAAATACTACACATTCCGCAGTATTTATTTAAAAACAATATTTATTGTTTTTTCCTTCGGGTGCTAGAATCACCAGGTTACTCTAGAACATGCCACATACAACTGGCTGTGGGAGAAGCAGCTTTCTCTCAAGTCTACTCCCGCTACGTAATATTTAATATTGTTTGTTACTAATTTAAAATATTAGCAGATCTCATTTTAAGTAACTTTTCTGTGTATTTTATAAAATTACATTGTTAATAATGTTGTGTAAGTATAGACCGTCGTAGCTAATTGATTTTCTTTTTCACAAAAGCATTTATTTGACCATTTTTATCAATATATAGCAATATTTTATATATTCAAATAAAGATTGCTGTAAGTCATATAATAAACACTTAATTCAACATGATGTTGAAAATGTTAGTATCAATCAGCCCGACTTAGAATTTTTTTGTCAGTCTGTTTATTGAGAAAGCCTCGGCTCATGAAAGTAGAGCAGTTAACTACAACTATTAATTAGTTCTAAGTAAAATGTGATATTATGATGAAAAAACATCTTCAACAAATTAAAGTGATCAGTGACCCAAATAAATAAAACACTTCACGGTAAGCATTACGATTAAATTTCCACAGGGAATGGATAATTCGGTTTGTTATTCAAAACACGATGACGGAGATTTGAACGCAATTTCCTTTTTGATCTCCAACGTGCAAACAAAACTCAAGACAGACGGTTCCTTTGCATAAAATATTAAGGCGATCTTGAACACGGCCGGCTGGAAAATGTGATGACATTTCATCGGCGTCATTAGACGTTTAAAGAGAATTTTGTTTGTGAAATCCTTATGTGGTTGGTGAGGTGATTTTTTTAATGAGTGGAACTTTATAATAAAAATTTGACTTTCGAGCAAGATTTAATGTTAGATAAAAATGTATATATCATGATATTTATTAAAGGTTGTAAAAGTTTTTTTTTTCATTTTTTCTAAATTAACTATTAAGTATTTTAGAGTTATATAAAAATGCATTGGTGTTGATATAATTATATTAGCATAAATCATATTTAATACATTATATAAGACACACATAAAAAACTAATATCAGGAATATTTTGAGCAATAATAGCAAATTTTCTATAATTTATTTCGGAAAAAACAATGAGGTTTTCACAGTTTTTATTCCTGAAATTTTAAATTATAGTTAATAATATGGTGAAGTTGATTTTGAAAAATGTTTTATCTTGATACACCGTCTAGAAATAAAATTGTTGATGTAATAATCATTGTTAAATCGATTATTTTTTTGAGTGTAGATTTAATTTTATTTTTACATATAAAGACAGAAGAACAATAACACAACTTTCCATGGATACGGAATTATGGGTAGCAGCTAGTTTAAATACATTTAATAATAATAAATTTGAAAATAAAACTTTTTATTATAATTTATATGGTGTAAAAATAATATAACTGAAAGGATTAACAATTTTCCGGTTGATTTAATATATATTCACTTTATAATACCAAAATATTATCAATTTTGTGGATACAAAGTAACAAAATTAGAAAAGTTGTCGACTGCAGACAGATCCACATTCACTGAGTTTACGTGGTTGACGTGAAAGTAATAAAACTATTAGCGTGGTAAGTATGTATGTAATATTTGATACAAGTTCCTACGGCTTTAACTTAGTTCATCAAGACGTTTAAACGTGAACTAAATTGCTTCTTAAAGTTATTATTATATACATTTACATTTTAGATCGCATTATTCATCCGATTTGAAGTTCATTTTATTTTTGACTCAAGATATTGTTCGCAAGCTAGAAAAATCAAATGAGCAGAATTACTAGTTAGCCAACAATTTACTTTTAATTTAGTCTACTTAATCTATCAAAGAACCTTTGTTGGTTGAAATTATAAACGAAAAATAAATTTCTGCTATACTTTCATTACTTTAGCAATGTACTAGTAATGTCAAACCGTTTTATACACAATAAGTTAACGTTACGTTTAACGTAATTTTTTATCGTTAACAAGTCTAGACAGAAGTAAAATTAGTATAAATTTATGTTCATTTTTTCCAGTCGTAATTACGACTGGAAAAAATGAACAAAAATTTAAAAAGTACAAAATTATTAATATCTTAATATATGTGATTCTGACTATTTTGTCTCTTAAAAAACTTAAAACACTCTGTAATTTAGCAAAATCGCGAAATTCTTGTTATGGATTTTATAAAAATGATTATGATGCGTTTTGTTAAAAACAGAAAAGACTACACCGGTGACGTAATTCTGACTACTGAAGAACAGCTTATGAATGTGAAGTAGTGTGTTTTATACGTGATATCCTCTTATTGCTGCTAATTAACCGACTTTCCAAAAGTGTCCTGACCTTTTTTCTATTTCTAAAATAGTAAGTTAAGTTGTCTTTCTGCATATGACAAAGCGGATAATGTATTTTTATATCTTTGAGCTTAAGATATACATAATAATATTTGCATTTGAATGTATTTTTGATGTAGCCTTAACCTGTTTTTTTATGTCAGGGTATCTTGAGGAAAACTGATTGTTATGTCAGCCACCTATCTCTTTTGGGAACTTACCCATGTCAAGTAAAGATAACGCCAATCTTATTCAAAGGTGCTGAGTAACCTTCACGTGCAACCTTTTGTTTTAATAAAAATGCATGACCATTTTTACACCATAGTAAAACTTTGCTTTTTATAGACTTAGAAGGCCAAACGGTCTTTTAAAGTGCTTGACTGACGCGTAAGTTCACTCAGTGTGAAAACGACATAGCTTCAGCAGTCTTTCCTCAAACGAATTTTAACAAAATGCCAAAGGAATAAGGTACATAAAAGGTATGTTCATAATATGATAAACTATTTTTTTTATACATTTCTCTGTTATAAATATATATAATAATCACCAGAGCTAAGCAACAATTGAGGTGGGGTCTATCTATAAACTGTATATTGTTCGCAATAAATTTACCAGAATCGCCTTTATTTGACGTCGATAAATTTATAGGGTACTAAATGCTGGCTTTCTCAGGAATAAATTATTGGTAGGTTTGCTAAGTATCGGTTCAAATGCGTACTGATAACGAGTGTCACTCCTGGGATAATATCTTAATAAAAAAAATTAAACTAAAGCTGAAATTTAATATAGAGTATATTAAGTAAAATAAATTATTGTAGATCAGGAATACTTTTTATTAATTAATTAATTTGTTACCTCATACTACTGCAAAATAACTTGAAATATATATAAATACATATATATGCTACGTTATTTAGCAAAGTAATAACTTTGCCCAATATATTATCAGTTTGCTAATCGCAGTACACTTAACCCTGCTGATGAATTTAGCTCAAACCCATAATATATAATTCTTAGATTTATATTCTAGCTTTAATTTTTTTAATCCTTAATAAGACATAAACATAAACTTCTTAAGGCGTGATTTTTCCTAGGATAAAGATAATCGTAATAAAGTGACCAGTTAGGAATTTAAACAAAATATGAAGTGGTAAAAAAGAAAGATTTTGTATACATATATACAAATTAAAGATCAAGTTTTTTTTTACATGTACAGTGCCTTATAACAAACATTAGTTACAAAATAACAAAAGTTGTTATACTGTGCATTGTGTTTAAACTATATTATGCGAATATATGAAAAAAAAAAAACTAGAATTTAGTCTAAACTTTAAGACAAAATTCATCTGTCTATCGCAACAACGTCACCGGTAGAACCGATATCTATACACGTTGGTCTAAGAAGTAGTTTTCGAGGTTATGTTTATATTATGTTATATGTTTATATAATATTTTTTTGCTCATTTCATGTTTTATACTTTTCGGGAGTGAATTTATTAAAGTAGGAACAATACATTTAAAGTGAATGTTAGTCATAGTTATGATGACTTTGGGGATTTTGTAATTTCGTATTCTTAGTACTTCTCAATATTTTATACTAATCAATTTCATTTGTGTTTTTGTATAAAATATGATTTCTTTTAGTACAAGATATTTTACTTTAACATCAACTGGCATGACTTAACAATATAAATATTAAATAAAATATTTGAATGAGAAAATTAAATATTTTCTAAGAAATATTAAATTCAACCATTTGAATAGAGAAATTTCTATTACTTCTATTCAAATTTAAAACGAAGATTATTCCAGGGATAGTTAGCCTAAATTTAATTTTAATTTCATTATGCAGATAGGAAGGGATTTCGATAAATGGGGATTTGATATCGAAACCGCATTGATAGAGTTTTATTTTACATGTACGATTTGATTATTATAAAATTAACAGCAGTCTTAGTGTGAAAATTATAAATATATATTGATTTTATCATTGAAATTAAACCTGTACAATACAGTTGGTGAACGTTCCACTGCACGCTTTTATTACATTATAACGTATCAAGAAAAAAACTTAATTGAAAATAAAAAATTAAAATTAAATATATATATATATATATATATATATATATATATATATATATATATATATATATATATATATATATATATATATATATATATATATATATATATATATATGGTAATGTAAAAGTACCGTTGCTACTTATTGTAAGCAAACTTAACTACAGACATCTTACATGTAATTAAACCAAACTATATACATATAACAAGAGGAAGAAAGACATGTAAACAACTTTAATTTTTGTTTATTAAATTAGATTAATGTATGGATCAAAATTATTTTGAAGACTACTAGTATACTATTTTTTTTTCACTATTTGAAAAATAAATTATCCTAAAGTAATTGAATGTGAGCTCACTCTATACTGAACTCACACGCATTATAATGTGAAATTTTTATTACGAACTATTATGCTCGTTATAAAAATAAAATTATCTTTAAAATTAAAGGTGAGACTCGCAAAAATTATTTTTTCGACTTTGTTTAGTAAACATATCTTAACAAGGATGGTTTGTTAAATACGTAAAAACTTATCGAGTGACCACTCAATAAGTTCTGAGATGCTCGTAATTTAAAAATGAAATGCATCTGAATTATATATTTTTAAAAAGCATGTTTATTGAAAAATATAACACAAGAAGAAGGTTGCTAGTGTAACAAAAAATTCTGATGTCCCAGTCATTTTACGGATAGATGGAGCTTAACCGCGAACATTAGTGCGATATAATATTTCGTTTTTCAATTTGGATTAACTGAAAAACTTAAGATTAAAATCAACGTTAGAAGAGTCTGCCCTATCTCGAGAAACAGTTTTTAGATAGTTAGATTAGTGCTTACGAAGTCGCAATTTAGGACTTATCTGATCGAGACTGGCAAAAGTGTTTTAATATGTAGTTGGTTTTGGGCGAATTAAACTTTGCATAGAGAATGAATATCGAAATACTTTTTGAAAAAATGGAAAATTAATATTGTTAATCTCTTATATCGTTTTTTTTGTCTCAAAACTTATCGAGTTGCCTACGTATTAACATGGAACTCTTTGAGTGGAATACCGATTTGCACTTGCCGATTTATATTTTTTAATTTTTGCAGTATTATTATATTTTAAAATACGGTAAAAATACGAAAAATTATCTAATATTTTATTTATTTCACTTTATATACTTATTTAGTGTAGTAAGGTCATGTTTTTATTACTTGTAGTTATGATTTTACAGTATTTTTCGATGCTTTAGTGTATATTTTGTCAGTACTCTTATATAAAAAATCCAATATATATATACAATCAACATCAATGAATGTGCCACCAATGTTTCAAATAAAAAGTGATTCGACCACCATCTTAATTTCGAGAAGCGTTGCCGCAAGGAATGTCTTTATTGCTCTGTAGAATTTCCGCTGGAATTCAATAAGAGATCGGGTTTACAGATATATACTACATCTTATGTATTTATGATAAAAATATTTGGTCCTTTCTATATAATGTGGCGCTTGCTTGGAATATATGTAGCACTGAGGTTGGAATGTCTGAAAATAAGCAGAGCAAAATTATAGAGTACTAGCTGTGCCCCGGGGTTTCGCCCGCGTTACTTTGAGGGAAAAACGTACTTAAATATTTTTAAACAATTACTCTAAGAGTAGGTACACCCGCCTCGTTGGCCGAGTGGTCGCAAGCGTTACTGCCGAGCGAGGGGTCTCAGATTGATTCCTGGGTCGTTCAACGTATTATTGAGTTTTTATATTTTTCGAAAATCCTCAGTGAAAGAGTGATGTTATATTTACTTTAAAAGTGGGACTATAGGTTTTTTAATCTCTCGAGAAGAGAAATAACAAAGGACTCAACGGAAGCTATAAAAAAAGATTATTTTCCCCCGTTTTTGTAACATTCTTATTATTCCTTAGCCCCTATTGGTCGTTGCGTAAAATTATATAGCCTTTCTCGGTAAATAGGCTATCCTACACAAAAATAAATTTTCAATTCGAACTAGTAGTTCCAGATATTAGTGCGTTCAAACAAATAAACAAACAAACTCTTCAGCTTTATAATATTAGATAAGTGCTCAAAAAATTAAGTCCCTTACCATTTATACATATTTTTACGAATATTTCCTTGCCAAGCTATATTTTATCATGCATAAAAATTCGACACGGTCGTTTTATAATATACAAGTGTTTCCTTGTGACTTCGTCCATAAATTTCACTTTTCTGTATATTCTGTTTGTGACTGTATAATTTCTTGTTATATAGTTTTTATCTTATTACAGAATTCATACGATTTTTATTGAACTACATTAAAATCAATCCATCTATTTAGTCGTGAAAGCGTTTCAGTCAGATAGACAAGCAACCAAACAGACAGACTTACTTACTTTATATGAATATAATTATTATAATTAATGTGTTACTATTGTGTAATTTATGACGACGCTTTAACGCAGTTGTCGCGGGTTCGATCCCCGAACATTACAAATATTTGTATAGGACCTATTGTTGTTTGTCTTGGTCTGGGCGTTTGGGATTGTGTTGTGTATATTTCCGGAAACACAGGGTCACACAGGGTCCGGACCCCCGACACAGGATGCATATCCTACTGGGGCGTTTATTTATTAATATATACTAATACATATATATTTCAATTCGAATTTAAGGTACCTCTTCTAAATATAAAGTTTAAGATAAATCTGACACAAATAGTTACATATAACCATATTTGTATACCTATGCTTAACTGTCAGTGAGTTTGTTTTTTTCAACGATTACGACATAATCTTATTTTGTTCTCTGTTTACTGGAGCGACATCGATATTGTCATCGTACTTTTTCATTTTAATGATAATTTAGCGATTTCGGAGACGATAAATCTAAAGCTTATGATTCAAACGTAAGTCTATCATAAGCGATCTTATACATATAGTACTTCAAATGCAATGAATGAACTTTGTTGATTATTTTTCATCTTTCCTAATTCCATATTTTAAACTTTTTGAATCTGAAGGAGACAAACCTACGTGGTGTTAAGTAAAATGTTATTGTATATAAAACAATTAATCAGCAAACTTTGTTTTGATTGAATTTTTTTTAAAATATTGATAAGAAGGATTCCATTTAAAACAATAAAATAAAATAGTTAAGATTATGGAATAGTATTGCGCGATACTTCGCACACATTAATGATCGGCGCGTTTAATTACGATACATTAAACTTTATCGTACGATTCCATCGGGAGTGTGCGAGGGACATATCATCACTTGATAATCTGTCGCAATCAACATTTTGGTATCGTGACGAATATTGAAACAGCACTAGGTAAAAATTAAAATATTTTGGGTTAATTATTTACTTTACAAAAATATTTCATACCATTATTATTTATACCTACGAGTGTGTAGTTTTACGGAATTGATACAATTTCATACTGGCGCTGCGCTTGAATATCGTATTATCTTTTACAGTGATTAGACAACCTTGTCAAACAAGCTCTGGAATTAAAAACAAGCATAACCCTAACTACATATCTATTTTTGCGTAGTCATAATGGTGTACAGTCATTGAAAGTACATCGTTATATATAGACATTTCTCATCAATATCTTATAGATGATCAGGGCTTGTAGAACGATTGACTAGATGTGAAGCGTGCATATTTCAAGGATCACGAGGTGGCGATCAATTCTACGACCTCGTTTCATCGTCACGTTTTAACACTATCTTATTTGATCCCTGTTATCTAAGGCTTTTACGCGGATCTAAACTAAATCCTTATAAAAGTAGACTGTTTTAAGCGAATACCTTTATAGCGGATGCTGTGATGTATTTTTGATACATCTTTAAACAGAAAGTATCTTTTCAATGTCAGTTTTTACAATTTTATTTGTTACGTTGATGTTTAAATTTATTTCAAATTGTATTTAAAGTATATTTAATCCATATAAAAATAGAAATATCCAATAACGATCTCACTGCAGGGCAAAGACTAGACAAGAATTAAAGCTTATTACGATACGCTGTTTCACTGCAGGTTGGTAATTTCCCTAAAAATAGAATTGATTTTTATCAGTTTATAATAACAACCGCGACCGAGCAATAAGGACCCACAAGAAGCACCCAGACCATAAAGAAATATTTCTTTAGATACAAATATCTGCTTCGAACGGGAGTCGATACCCGCTATCGTCGGTATTTAATGAAACTTTTGCACAACTATACAGAATTACGATTGTTGATAAGTAATTTACTAATTCATTATTCTAAAATAAATATAAAATGTTCATAGATAAACTTTGAATTTTACAATATTTTATATCAAAATAACAAACATGGTTGAAGGTAATGGAAAACCGGCGAATTGGTCGTGTCTGTGACGACACATGCATGTAATTTCACATGACCGCACGCAGATGTGCTACAAAGCTTTGGTCGCGTTATTTTCGCGACAAAACCAAATAGAAACGACTGATTAATAGGACATTCAACAGAAATTTAAGCGCTTAAAGGATATCAAAATCAAAATCAAAAACAACTTTATTCAAATAGGCACCACGAGCACTTTCGAATCCTCATTTTACAAAATTAATATTGTAGTGATTATTATTATTTTTTGTAAAAGTAAAGCTACCACCAATTCGGAATGTAGATTCTGCAGAGAAGAATCGGCAAGAAACTCCGCAGTTACTCTTTTTAAAATAATATATAAACTGTGTTTTAGTACAAAATTAGTAATATCTTGCATTAAATACAGCGCCACTAAGTCCACACGTCTTTATCAGCTAAATAATCCTGGACCGAATAATAAGCTTTATCTATTAACTTTTTTTTTAATAAATTCTTTAAATTTATTATGAGACAATTCCAGAATTAATTGTGGAATTTTATTATACATGCGAATACCATAACCCAGAAAGGAGACGTTTACTTTGCGCAGTCGAAGGCTTGGAGTTACAATTTTGTTATTCCTTCTAGTGATCGATAAAAACTAATATTAATATTATAACGCACATTCTAAGACTAGCACCAGTTTTCTGTAAGAAATTTTATTAGCAGATTCCTGTTTTCTGCAAATAACTATAATGTATATAATCTGAAACTTTTCTATTTGTTGTTTTTTTATTTTTCACGAAACTCATTATTTTTAACTGTATTATTTTTAATTTTATTTAATATTATTACACACATTGTTGAATTATGTTGTAAAAGATTTGTAACAAATGCACAATGGCGGCCTTATCACTAAAAGTGATTTCTTACTATATTGTACACATTTTTTTAATGTTAGTTGGATAGGCAAACAGGCAGACGTTCCACTTGATGGTAAGTGGTTGACGTCGCCCATGAACATAAACTAGTTTACCTGGAACTAGCCCAGGCAACTCATTTATGTGTTGCCTATCCAGAGACATAAGGTGTTAAAGTCTCGGTGCCAGTAATTACACTGTAACTGTACTACCCTTCTCTCTGAAACACAGCAAAGCTGTTTCACCGGAGAAACAATAGCTTTAATAGAATCTACCGTTTGTTAATAGTATAAAAACATATTTAAAAATTCAAT
Organism: Euphydryas editha; assembly: GCA_036937285.1. NCBI lineage: Eukaryota > Metazoa > Arthropoda > Insecta > Lepidoptera > Nymphalidae > Euphydryas > Euphydryas editha. The sequence continues at coordinate 16,739,436 of JAUPFZ010000014.1, forward strand.
ATTTAATTACTTCATAGTATTCTATTATGTTACAATGATTGTTCAAAACGTTAACCGGTATTTTATTTCAATTAATATAATTGTATGTAAAGGTGGTCCAACGCTCGACAGATGGCGTACAGATCAAAATAGATCTATCACTAAAATTTCTTATATACGGTATAGTATGTAAGATTAATAATTCAAATAAAAGGTCGGTCGGATCAGTCCATCGGTCAGGTCGATCGGTCGGTGTCAGTGGTCGATACGTAGATCAGAATACTGTCGTGGTTTTATTTATTCAACCCTTCAAGTAGTTCATAACTAGTTTCATAGTCGATCGCCAGCCGCCATAGCACACCCAGTGTTATACAATGATGATGAAACTTAATTTGGTTGCGAGCCAAAATAATATATAATTTTCGTGCTTACATTAAAAATGTACAGGCAAGTTGTGGGTGTTTGACAGTAAAAAAATTTATAGGTATACAATACGCATTAAGCCTTTGAGCTTGTTAATTCACGTGTTATTTTTTGTCAGGATTTTTTGATGAAAGTTTTTGTATGGAAGTTTCTAGAAAATTCTAATTATATACATTAGTTTGAACGTCACTGCTTAAATATTACGTCTAGATTGAAAGCATATCCCGGGGCAACATTTAGTTTATTACTTTATACCATCAAACTCGTGTCACTTTGTCAAGATTTATTGTAATTGAACTTTGTACTTTGGACGACGGCGTTGAAGGCGAAAAATAGTTGAGTTAAAACATTTAAATATGATCCAAAAATTTAAATTACGCTGTGTAATGTTTTATAGTATTTAATTAATATAAAATATTTTATAGTATTTAATTAATATAAACAAATATATAAATGATGAAACCAAAATTCTCTTAGAACAGAGGAAAGAATTATATACAAAGAAAAGAACAAAAGAAGTAAAATGCGAAATAACAAGAATAAGTAAAAAAATTAATAGAAATATTTTACAGCAAAAAAGATCAATACAACAAAGTACCTTCGAAAAGTTCATAGAAAAAACAGGGGCTGTACGCAAAGCTTATAAAGAGTTAAGCGTTAAGTCAGAGTGGACAGAAAAGCTGAAAAATAAACAGGGAATTATTCAATCAAGACGTCCTGATATTATAAATGTAGCTACAAAATTCTATGAAACGCTCTACACTGCCACAGATAGCACCTTTTCCTTCCCAGGCACAAAGTCTAACGAGTATAATGAAGCAAATGCAAACGCGGAGACACCAATAATTCTTAGTTCAGAAATCGAACACGCAATAAAATCCCAAAAAAACGACAAGACCCCAGGAAGCGACAACATTACTAATGAAACCCTTAAAATATTATCCGATTTACTTTTGAAACCTCTTCAAGTATTGTTCAATAATATACTTAGAACCGAAACCACACCAGACCAATGGTCAAAATCTACAATCATACTATTGTTCAAAAAAGGGGATAGAACTGATCTAGGAAACTATAGACCAATTAGTCTCATGTCAAATTTATACAAAATTTTTTCGAAGATCATATTGAGTAGGATAACGAAGACTCTAGACGAACACCAACCGCGCGAGCAAGCAGGTTTCCGCAAATGTTATTCGACTATGGACCATATACAAGTTGTAACGCAAGTAATTGAAAAAGCAAAGGAGTACGGAAAGACTATATACATGTGCTTTATAGACTATACAAAAGCATTTGACTCTCTACATTTTGAAGCTATATGGATATCACTTACCCAGCAAGGTGTCAACCAGAAATACATTAACTTAATTAAGAGTATATATACAAAATGTCTTGCTAAAGTGCGCTTAGAACGTGAAGGTACAGAATTCCCCATACAAAAAGGAGTAAGGCAGGGAGACCCCCTCTCCCCGAAACTATTTTCAGCAGTGCTTGAATCTATTTTTAGACGTCTAGATTGGGAATCGAAGGGAATAAAAGTAGATGGAGAGCTACTGAACCATTTGCGTTTCGCAGACGACATAGTGGTGTTTGCAGAAAGTGCTACCGAATTAGAGAGTATGTTAATTGAACTATCAACGGAAAGCCAAAAGGTGGAATTGTCAATGAACACGATGAAAACCAAAATTATGACCAATGGAGTTCCTCAGGACATTAGGGTAGCAAATGAAATAATTGAATATGTTAAGGAATATATATATTTAGGACAACTAGTATCATTTAAGAATAATACAGGAAAAGAAATAGAAAGGAGGATAACTCTAGCCTGGAAGAAATATTGGGGATTGAGAGAAATAATGAAAAACAACGACATCAATATAAATATAAAGAAAAAACTTTATGAAATAGTGATATTGCCATGCCTGACATATGGTTGCCAAACATGGTCACTGAGAAAAGTAGACGAAGAAAAAATTACTATCTGCCAACGTAAAATGGAAAGAAGCATGCTTGGTCTAAAACTATCAGATAAAGTTACCAACTTTAATATAAGAAATAAAACAAATATAATAGATGTAAGGAAAAGAATAAGACTACTCAAATGGCATTGGGCAGGACACATCTGTAGGATGAATAATAACAGATGGACAAAACGCCTAACGGAATGGATACCAAGAGACACGTCAAGGAAAAAAGGGAGACCAAGTAAAAGGTGGAAAGATATCTTCAACCAGCGATGTGGACCGCTATGGATGCGGAAAGCACGAGAAAGGGATATATGGAAAGGTTTAGGAGAGGCCTACGCCGCAGAGGCGACTATTACTTATATTAGTTAAGATAAGGTATATATATATGTACACGAGTTAATTATATATGTGGATACAATATATACATAGGTTAATATACATATATATGTTTATACTACAATACTTACGCTGATGTTAATTGAAGTTTAATAGTAGTAGAAATAAAGGCTATTTTTATTTTATTTTATTTTATTTTAATTAATATAAAATAATAATTAATATCCATTTTAAAACTCAGTAAAAGAAAAAAGTACGAAAGAAAAACGTCAAAATGTCGGATAATGATTTATTTTTACGCAAAGTATAACACTTTGAAGTACGGCACTCTATTAATAGATGATGTAGACGGCGTTTTCTGGATCGCGGTTGGACATATTATAATGACACAACTACATACTAGAGTAAAACATGTGCGATGCCGCAGGGATAGCTAGTTTTAAAGTTAATGATAAAAATTAATTAGTTATCTTGTGATCTAAATTCACCAATTTATATACAATTTAATTAATTTAGTGATTTCATATAAAATTACAGTTTAAGTGATGATATTTAATGTTTTCAACACTATAATGATTTATTTTATTTTATTTTCAAACTGTGTAATAAGCATATCAGTCGGCTATTACCTAAAACATAGACATTAGATTGCTTACCGCCTATTGCCTATAAGAATATACGATTATGTGTGTATGTTAAACAATTTTATTTATTTATAAAAATACTTAATCTGTTAAGTAAATACTTTTAAAATTTGTAAGCTAAATTATCTATAAATAACATAGGATGTTAAGCTTCTTCCTACAACTTAAAGAAAGAAGAGAGCAACTAAATGTCTACAACGGTGAAACCGGGATGAATAATTTTTAGTACGGTAATATAATTTTAATAAATAATTAGTAATATTTTTTTAGGATTTTTATAGACATAAGTTTGATTAACATGCGATAACATAAACCTATAGTATAAATATTTTGCATTAATTTTATATATATTTATTAATCTATAGAAGAAAAGAGTCAAAAGACACAAGGTAAATTAATCCTTGAACTAAACAAATCTGTATAACACGAGATCAAAAAGTTTTACAAGTATGGAGCACGATTAGTAATGTTCAGTCATTTTAATGAAATACATAAGTTGTAATTTAAAAATACATGGAATATAGTAATATGGTTTTATACGTGTATATAATGTATGAAATATAGAATGATACATTAGGCGCACATTCTCCAATCAATCATAGTAATCTCACGTCAAGTGTCAACATTTCTTACACCCTGCCTGCTATTACTTAATGAACTCGTATATTACAACACTTCTACACAAACTTTACATAATCTGTTTAACTTATTTTTATAAACGAAACGATCGACGTATATTTCCGCTAATAGGATTCGTAGAGTGAAAATTAATAGCCTCTCTTCTTCCATAAATAGATATTTTGCAACGAAAGTTTTTTTGACACTTAGATCCTGTGATTAGTTCATTCAAATATTATTATTAGGCATCGACATTTTCATTTCAATATACTTATCCCAAGAATTAGTTAATTATTAAGGTTTTTTTTAGTACAATCGAGAAATTCCAAAAATATGTCGTAGTATAATAAGTATATAACTGTGTCATTACCATAGTCTCTTGCTTGTGCTATCTGAGATAGTGAAATTTCACATAAGTACAACGCATTCTGCATAAATTTTACCAGCATACAGCATTTCTACGTACATATTTGTACTGTTTAGCTTATATTACCTTTGGCAATTTACGAACTGACCTAACTATTTGAAAGACCTATTTTAAGCGCATTAGCAGGCATAAGCTGTTTAGACGACCAATGAATACGGCGAATTTATGTGCAGCTACTGATGCCGCTGCATCGACTATCGATAGTAGTATGTCGATAATTCACGCGTATGGATACTAACGATAGTGTCAAACGTCAGTTGACGCTGATGACGTAAATAATATTGAACTATCTGGAAAATACCGACGATTAAAAATATTATGGATACTAGAATTGCTAATGATGACCTTATTTTTCAGTACAACTATCGATAGTAGATGGCCGTTCTGGTGTAGGACGACGGTTCTGGTGTAGTGGTGTGAGTGGTTGCCTGAACGCCGGTGGTTGCGGGTTCGATTCCCGCTCGGGGCAGATATTTGTATTTGTACAAATATTTGTTTCCTTTCTGGTTGTATATCCTTGTGGCTCTCCCCATCCGTCGCGTTCCAAGCCGTTAGTACCGGTTGTTATCATAAACACCTGATAGAGATCGTTACTCGTGACAGGAAAAAATAATGTCTGATTATGCTCCAGTCATTCTCCTATACGGAGAAGAGGCCTTCGCCCAGCAGTGAGACGTTTACGGGCGGCTTCATTCATCCATCGATAGTAATGAATGATAGTTAAACACAGCACTAAAATCCAGCTCATTCAAATTTACTCAGTATATTGAAAATCTATTTCTGATATATCTAAAATTAAAATTACGTATTATTCCGAACTAAATATAAATATCCTAAAAGGAAAAATTTGTTATGTACGCGGGCGTTCAGGCAGCTGACGACGAATTTTTCAGTAGTATTTTTCTGCATAAACTTGAAATTTACAAGTGAATTTTGCTTTTATAAACTACATACTTGGTATTTTACTGAAGGCTGTTATGAACAAAACATAATAACTCGCTATTTATAATGGAGGTGGAATAATTCGATTTTAACGAAAAGGCTGATTCATTTTTTGAGCAGAAAATCGGAAATGCGATTCAATTCGAAAATAATACCCAGATATTACTTACCATCACCACCATTCTACGCAGCCACGATAATGGTATCATGTTATTGAATTATATTTTGCATTTTTAATATGTATATTATTTTATTAAAATTTATTTTTATTTAGTAAATTTTATATGAAATATCTTTGCCGACAGGTTTTTCTAAATTCCTTGTAAGCACTGTTGAATTTTAAGTGCTTAGATTGTTCAAACATTCGTTTTGTGTTCTACGGTGAAGCAAGATATCTTGGGAAGATCTGCATGAATTGCTATTTTTAGATATCTTATAATCTCAAGCAAGATGGTAAATTAAGCTTTCCTTAATAAGAACCTTTCGCTTAATAAGGGTCCTTGACTCTCTAAATAATAAATTAATATTGACTATATTAAAAGTTGCTTCAAAAAAGTAAAAGAAAACATTTTAGGAGTTTATTGATTCGGTGATATTTTAAATGTTAGCACTAGTTGGTTGTAGGTTAGACCGGAAACATTAATGTTGTCACTATTCATCTAATCTATCTTTATTTATAATAAAACTGTAGCGCGTCCAATTCTGTTCATTGAATAAAAATAAAAATAAAAATTCTAAAGCACTCTATAATCTATATCAATGCCAATTTTTTTACGTGATAACATCTTGTAAATCGACAAATGCCGGCTGCACGCACGAAGAAGTGCCACGTATCGCGAGCGAGAAGCCGGAACAAGCGATAGAGAGGCACGGTCGGCCTTAGTGTTCGGCTTGTAAATGAAAAACAATAACGCAGATTGGAGGATCTTAAATACACACATGTACTGGTATATAAGTTGTAAATAAATTGTTAATAGCACATTGTTACTTGTAATTAATCTGTATAATTTAAGTAATAAAATATTTGAATTAATGAGTGCAAATAAATTTTAATTTTTCGAAAAAAATATAATTAATTGAATTAACTGATTCTTTGTATTATACAAAATTATGATAACTCTGTGATAATAATTCAATTCAATTCATAAAATTATGCAATTTTTTTCAATGTTTTCTTATAAAGTTATCACGTAAAATTATCGTCCGCAAAACCGACTTTATTTTTGATTACATTTGTAGGTCTGTCTGTCTGTATCTTGGCTACGTAGCACACCGATAATACTAAATGAATTTGAATGATACTCAGCTTAGTTTGAGTTCATGCTATGAGGTAGGTGTATAAATAGTTTTAATTTAGTTTTATTTAATGACGATTTATTATATTATATCGTGGACATACAAGTAATAATAATACCGACATGTAGAACAATTACAAATTGTATAATACTAGGGGCAGTCTAGCTAGCCATTTATTCCAAATAACCCGATTTTTATTCCGAAGTTATGTGTTGTTAGTATGTATGGTTAACATGTTCGAAAGTATGAAAGTCAAAATGTGTCTCCATAGTCTTTAAAATCTCCAAAATTTTTTTTTGGTTGTCGCCACGGTGTTATCATATTTACTTTTATTTGTCTATTTATTTGTCAATTGGTTGTTGGTATGTATCAAGGTAAAATTGAAATTAATTTGTAAAATTATTGTTTCTTTGGTTTTAAAGACAAAAAGTAGCGAAACGCCTATGTTTATAAACTTAACATATGTGAAACTGAAAGATATTTTATGTTATAAATAAGTATGAATATGTTTAATATACACACATGATCGGTTTTTATTTTTACAACAGAATGAGCAGCTTTATTTTACGTGTTTCAAGTAAGTTTATCGTCACTTGGGCTCAAACACACCTGCACATTCCGCTGGGTTACTTCGTCTAGACTAAGTACTAACAATAGTTAATTAAGCAATATAAATAATGAATATATAAACGGTGGAAATATCAATAAAAGAATAACTAGAATTAGTGGTATTTACATTATCGTCAGATTAATTTGATTAAATTTAAGATACAGTATATTTTTCATGTATAAATATTTTACAACTAATATTTTTAATAACAAATATTGCCTCGCAATATTGCTTGGTGTCAAAATATTTATAAAGTTCAACTATGAAGTCCTTTTATTTAAAGTGATCAGCATCCATATTAATATTTTCAGTAAAACTAAAAATGTATATTTCACTTAAATAGGTGAAGTAGAGTGAGAAATAGGGAACGACAGGGAGGTAAGTATTATGGGTTTTTGAACATGCCACTTATGAAAAAGCACCAATAGTTGCCTTTATAAATAAATACTCACTCAGTTATATACATATTTCAAGGAAAAAATGTTTTAATACAAAATGGTTGAGTTTTTTCCTAGGAACTCATTTTGAATAGCTACACAGGAATTCTTTATTTCGCTCACCAAATCACAGTATTTCTATTTGTAAGGACGCGGTGCTTACCCGCTTTTTCTTTAGAAACTCGTCGTAGAAATATATTGTCAAGTCAAATATTGTATTGTATTTTTATCTTGCGGTCCACGAAATTTTAATATTTGCTTTACAAACAGAATATGTAGGAGAAACGTTTATGTAAATACATTTATTTTTCGACGGTTATTCGATAAAATGATAAAATCGAATTGACATTACAAATTCGATAGCTAACAAAACTTTACTCTGTGACAGATAAACAGATTTGACACATAATATAAACGATATTATATTTCAGCTCGATAATATAAAAACTTTTATTTATAGTTAAATTTTAGGTACCTGCGGGCAACAACTCCAATAAAAAAGTAATCAAATAGTATGCACATTCAACTCGGGTTTGAAGTATTTCTTGCTATTACTTTTTTTTTTGTTCACTAGTGGTACCCGCAACGTCGTTCACTATTGCCATCCATTTCATTAGCCTATAAGATAAAGTAAGTCAGTTTAAGATAAGTCGTACGTTCAAAGATTTCCATACATTACGAGGTTTAAGTAACAATATTGACTTTAAAGTTAGAAACACGTTAACAAAAAACAGTTTAAGAAACAAATTAAATAATATTTTACAGAATATTTTGATTAATATACCCAGGCTTAGTTATTACGAATTGTAATATAGTTATAGTCTTAGTGTAATAATAAATTAGTTATAATAGACCGAATATTTATAAGAACAAAACTCAAACCTTAGTGGTTTTTCCCTGTGGTTTAATATGTATAAATTTATATGATTTTTTTTTAACAATAATTAAGACAGAGAAAAAAGAGTTATTTGGAACTAATAGGTACTAAGGGTTATGATATTTGTAATTACTGAACGTCAAATTGGATCTCATGGTTAGAGAGCTGGCTTAAATCTGACAGCACATATTTTACGGTACCTTAAATTACGTTTAGTGAGACTGCTATACCCAGTAAACAAGCAATGGGTACTAGCTAAGCCCGGCCGCGGTAGGTTTGGGGTCCCTCGGGTTAGCCAGGTATGAAAATTAAGCAAATTTTTAAAGTATTTTACGGCGCGGGCGTCTGCTGTTTTAATATGTTATAATATACCTCTAGAAAAATTGAAAAATAACTATGGCTGCTGATTTTAAAGGTTGCAACATCACGACAGCCACTTTTAGAATTTCGAAAAATAAAATTTTATTTTTTTAGTTTTTTACGGCGTCTGCTATTTTAATATATTATTTAATGAACTATTTTAAGCTAATGTTGAAAATGTCTGCCATTTTGTCCGGTTGTAACTATCCGGTTTACGGTAACTACCGCGGCCGGATTTAGCTAGTACCCATTGCTTGTTTACTGGGTATAGCAGTCTCACTAGACAAAATTTCAGGTACCGTAAAATATGTGTTGTCAGATTTAAGCCAGCTCTCTAACTATCATAATAAAATGGTAAAACATAAATATAAGTTAAGATATCTTTTTTCTAACAAAAAGAGAATAAATTCACTGGGACTATGCTTTAATGAATCGTAACTTAGTACACATTTTAAATTTCATTTCTTCTCTGAAGGTTCTCGAAAGGAACCATATTAAATTTCATGATAATAAGCATCCAGTGTCCTAGCTACTATTATGAAATTAAATCGTGCTAAGCTTTTTTTTTTTAATCATCCTATAATATTGGCGTAATGCGTACCAAGAAAACTAAAGAGCCTTACTCTATTCGAGTGTAAAGTACTTTAAGATTTTATATAGTGAATTTATGTTATATAACCGTTCTTAAAAAATAAAGTTTTTTTTTTAAATTAAATAAAAGATAATCTTGATTAATCAATTGATGATTGGTAATTAAATATTGCTGTATTTTCGCACTACATTGACTACTCATTTTAATATATATGTTTTACTATTATTTGTTACGATCTGTAAAATAGAATTATTCACAATATTCTAGGCTTCGTAATTTATCCCACCACGAGATAGGGTCAGGTTTCAATGGCTGTACGTCGTAAATTTCAATTTTTGACATGCGTTGGCACGACGACATGTCGCTGCAAGCTGTTTACGGGAAAACAAACAAATTACACATATTAGCTGAAAAACAAATTATATTTATGTAAAGTGAGCATTAATTTTTATAGTTAGTTTTTAAGTAAATATACATTTCTCTTTTATTAATTGAACTAGAAACTAGTAGTTATTGTCTTTTATTATTTTTTGAGTCAAGAGTTGACTTAAGTGATTAGTTAGAGTTTATTGTAAAAATAGATGTCCTTTATAATTATTATTGTCTGTATTATATTCTCTACATTTTTTTTTTGTCATTAATATGTATCTATTTTGTGCAGTCTATTTCTGTTCATTTATACAATTAAATTAAATGCCTACGATAACTTCGTAGTTAGTTAAAGTTCCAAGTTAGACATATCATTTTTCCACAATTTCAGAAGAAATATATTTTTCATATAGAATTACACAAACTACTATATTAGGGAATATTTTATTTCATAAATAAATTAAAATTTGCTATATATTTACAAACTTACTTTAACAAGCTCACTTTATTAAAATTTTATTTATACACTGGAGTTTTCAACTACTTAGTGATTAAAAGGTCAGGGTTTATTTTGAGCTGAAGTGTTGTTTTTAATCCCTGCAGCCTTAAGAATGCCCGCGAAGAAAATAGAAATATCCAGACTGGCTTTTTGTAAAATCTTATTTTAGCAACTAAAACTACCTCTGTTTTTTTTTTTTTTTTTTGGAAGGAGTGGCTTGCGTTTTCGACGCATCCACCGCTCAAGAACCGGGCGAATGGCAGCCGTTACGCGTGTGCCGTACGGCTGCTCCGCCAGGTCCTCCCCCCACCTCCGCATAAGCGCTTCCTGCCCTATTCGACGCACCCGTAGGATCCCGTCCAACGTAGGGTTCTCACCAAGAGTCCTCCTACCCGAGACATATGAGTAGGTCTCGGCAAGAACCTCCGCCACGAGTAGCTAAAACTACCTCTGTTTTTTTTACAGTTTTATCTATTATAATGATATATCGTGATTTTCCTTTTCGGTTGTGAAACTTATTCTTGGAACCGGTAGTAAGACATATAACGAGCTCGGCACATAACATAGTTTCCCCGAAAATAGTCAAATTGATACACCTATTATCGACAAGATCATTTCCATCTGGCTATTATGTATTTAGCTTGCAAAGGCTGTATGATTGCTGAAATTGTACAATCGTTGTTGTCGAATTGAAATACAAAGTGATAGCTAAGCGAGCGATAACGCTAGTTCTAGTAAGCAATTTATGCATTAAAATATTAATATCAGTTTCAAATTTAAATTTATTTTCAGTATGTTTGACAAAAACGATAAACAATTGATATCTTCAGTAATAAAGGTAAAACTTTACATATTAGACATATTGCTTAATATGTCCACCATTAAAACATAAATGCTGAAATTTTAACAATAACAACACTTCCTTTACGTCGTACAAAGAAGTAAAAACAATACATTTAATAACAAAGCCTTTGTCTTTTGTTTAAGTCAGTGAAATATTTTAACTCGTGACTTTATCGGAAGTATGGGACGCCAAATCCTCTAAAGTTATTCAAATGAAGAAAGCCTCGGTGTTCCGCATAAATGCATATTGAATTTGTTTGCGTTTACTAAAGCTGGAACGGAGATAGGTCATACTTGTGTATTGGAATTTGAACCGAGATCTACATAAGTGAATAAAATGAGACTACACCAGACATGCTATTTAAATATATTTATTTGGTCTTTTTACTGTTATAAAATTGCATCGACATGATTGATAACTAGAACCCAAAAGTTCAAAATACTTACTTTATTTGAGAGTATTTGTGGATACTGAAACGTGTTTCATAATTCGTTCCTACTCCTTACCTACACGTAAGCTTAAAACTTAGGCTATAAAACATGACGCTACAGTTTACGTGATGTTTTGTAGCCTACGAATTCCCTCAAGGCAAATAATAAAAACAGACTTACTCTTCTCTTCTCTATCTTCTCTCTTAATTCTTACTTCTTATATATATATATATATATATATATATATATATATATATATATTTTTTTTTTTTTTTATGGTAGCTTAGTATGTACTATAACTAATTGAATTACCCTTAGCTTTTAATTCAAACAATCTATATATCTTCTACATTTATAATTCCACAAAGAATTTAGATATTAAATACAATAGTATTGTATATATATTTGTATAATAATCTTGTGTTAAAATGTAGCTGTAAAGTAGTCATATTTGAACCAGTCATCTAATTCTTGGTTCATATTGTGTGGAATAGAACGATTATTCGAGATTTATAGTCTTCTAGAATCACATATATTATTTTTAATACTTTTATTATAACAGAAAATATTACTGTATACTTATACATACAAAAAAGTAATTAATTTTGTTTTACAAAAGTAACGTCTCGTTTTATCTTCAAAATATTGAACCAAGATTTACTGACAAAAAAAAATATTTATTCAAATGCGGTCTATTTTTAATATAAATTATATTATGATTATATGATCATTAATCTACATTGAGAAATATAATAACTGAAGTATTCGATTACTCATTTTTTACATTTATTTGAAGATAAATATGTCTAAAATTTAAAAAAAAAAATTATACATTTAGAGTTCGATTATTGAGGAACAATATAATCTATAAGACACGAAAAATCATGAACGATATAAGCAGTATAAAAACATCTATATATTAATACGTAAAGCAAAAACTTTTTACTCCTTTAAAAATTACGGGAACGGGAAGTTTGAAATTTGGCACAGTTAAAGTTTATATGGAGAAGAAGTATAGAATGCTAATATTTTTTTTATAATAAGGCACAAAAAATAAATTCATTAAAAAAAAACAGTACACACACTATGGCACACACATATATATATATATATATATATATATATATATATATATATATATATATATATATATATATATATATATATATATATATATATACAAATATATACACAAATTTTGTTTATTGTCAAAGTCTGTTGTCAACACGGTACTTAAATACAGGTCTTGCAACGAATTTTTTATCGAAATTTATTATCACAGATCAGGTCAAATGACTGCTGCATATGCTCACTATGTTATGCGTAATCATATTTTTATGATGTTGACAATGCTGTCAATTATAGACTAGGTCGAATTTCGACCACTGGGCGACCACAAGTCATCGAGATTAAAACTCTTTAATCATTATTTGAGTAAGTATGTAATAAATAAATTAAGAAAAAAAAATGTGTATAGCAATAAAATAAAGATGTCGCTGATATTAGTAGTCCTTAATCGTAATCCCCATCAGCTCATTTCGCTGTAATCTGCCATACTTTAGCTTCGACGTTAGTACAGTACCAATTAGTGGCGCGCCGTTAGCGAGTAATTCACTGTTACAATCAGGCGCTGAGGAAGTGAGACACTAAAGGCCTTATTAGGTATCACATAAATTAATTAATAAATTTAATTTTATATATATTTTTCTAAGAAATGTGTTCAAACTCTTATTTTCCTTAAAATTTATTTCGTGCTTGTCGCTGAAGGTAAAATCGTGGAGAATTTTGCAAGTTTTGATAGAAATTCCAAGATATAAAGAACATTTTTATATAATTTTATGAAATTCATGTGTCGATTTTCCGTTTCGAATTTTCAATTACTTTATGGCTTAATTTAGCTTTATAGTGATTAGCTTGTATGTACATTTAAATGCTTTGGTTTAATATTAAAATTATAAACAAAATAATTCGCATCCAGTTTTTTTTAATAAACTTTTAATTTTTGGATAGGAATTAAACTCTATCAATTTCTATCACACGTAATATAATCCACAGTACTAAGACCAGTGAGGTTGTGATTAAGGACAGTACAATTATTTCTTGTTTAGCACTAAGCTACCGTCTTGTTTCTTGAATCTTATGGCCGGTTCTGAACTAACAAATTACGTAAAGGAATTCGGATCTTAATGGAAATGACAGCTTAGCAACTAATTTAGGTGACATCTGTACTAATATAATCGAAAAAGATGTTTTTTTTTTGTTGAGTAAACTATGAAGGTGATTCCATCACACTCTTCCAAGTTTTACTCCTACTCGTATACCGTCCATGCAGCAAGGTTGTGGAATTCGTTACCATCATCGATTCGCACCAGTAAATCTATGTATATCTTTAAAAAAAAGTTTAAAGAGCATTTTCTGTCCTTGACATGATATTTTATAGTATATAAATATGTATTTATATATTTAATTTTGTATTTAAATAATAATTTATGTAATGTATATATATGTTATATATTATGTCTAGCGTATACATATTAGATACGAATAGATATAGTATGATCTACATTTTCTTCGCCCATAATTTTGTTTGATAATTTGTAGTTCTATTTTCATTTATTTGACTTTGTTTTTTTTTTTGTGTGTGTGTAATTGTACGTCTACCTTATCTGATTTATGTCTAAGATGATTCCTTTTCAGGTGTGCTGGAAGAAATCTCTTATAGGGATAAGCAAACCCTTTCATTTCAAGGACTTGTATCGTTTTTGTAGTTTTCTGTACGTATAATAAAGAGTTAAATAAATAAATAAGGTATACCGAAATAATTGATTTTATGAATCCTTTATATAACCGAGTTTATTTTATTTTTGATGTGTTTGTGTTTAACTTAACCTTATATAACGAGAAAAATTTGAAACTCTTTTGTTTTATCTATTTAATAATAAATAATTTTATTTAAATTTTGGAAAAATGCCTTTATCAATTAATTAATATGAATCACTGATAACAGACAGAATTTACATACAATATTTATCAAAGACAAATAAGTAGGGAGAGTAGAAAGTTCCTCAAAGATACTGAGATTTATTCCATTATGGACACAAAATTGTAACAAAAGCTGCTAATCCACAACAAGGATATCTTTGATAAGTATATGGATAAAAATTAATCAGTGTAAATATTTGTAATGTAACTGTCGTTATATGATTATGAGGCATCATGTGTTTGAACTGATTATAAATTAATTATTCACTAATTTTAGTCTTTAGATCGATTTTTTAAGATAAAATTTTACGAGCCAATCTATTAAAACGTAGATCAAAAATGGTTGCGGTATCAAAGCCAAGCTAATACTGTTTTAAAGTGTGTATAGTCTTCTTATAGCTATATTTTTTATGAATTTCATTTCATTTTGAACAACTTAATTAGTCCAAAATTCTTCTACTTTAAAGGTGGCAGGGAGTTATTGTAAAGTAGTTTACATGTATTGAAATTTTTTTTTCGAGAAATTTACATTTGAAAAGAACTGGAGAATTCTTGCAAGTATGTTGACTAAATTAATTTGTTCTTTATATAGCTTAAAAAAGCCTTATTAATAATAATAAATAAATAACAGATAATATAAAAATAATTACTAATCTAAATTTATTGTTGTAAATTCCTTATTGATAAACATAGACAACATAATCTCTTTACATAATTTTTAATCTACCTTCATGTTACACATGAAATATTAAATTTCTTGCAGATGTAAGATCGCTCAAGCTGTGGTGCACCGCAATGTCTCATACTTCATTCCGTTTGTCACTACAATATAGTATATGTTTATGCGGCAACATTCATATGAATATAAAATTATTATCAAAACATGGGCTTATGTTAATTCTGTGATGTAAAATTTGTGCTACATTGTACTAAAACAATGGAATTTAATGACGGCCGGCTGGTCGAGTGGTCAGGCAACTGGACACTCTACGCAGCGGTCGCGGGTACGAATCCCGCCAGGTGCAGATAATCTGTATGACGAATATAGATGTCTGCACCGGGTCATGGATGTGTATTTATGTATATATGTATTTATATCTTAAATTTATTTCCGTTCCTAGTACCTGTAACACAAGTTCTTACGAACTTAGCACGGGGCTAGGTTACGTGGTGTGATTGTTGGTTAATATTTATTTATTTATTTATTTTATTCTTTGTGTTGTTTGTGTTTAATGTTTATTGTTCTATTATAGCTAGCAATGCTTTAATGTACCAAGTTAATAATTGAAATGTTGGAAAAATAAAATAGTTACTTTATATAATTATGTTTTGATACGTAACTTACGTACACGGATATGTTTTTGTTATTAGTGTTTTAAACATATACATATTTCTGTTTTTTTTTTTTAAGAACTGTGAAAAAAAACAGAAATATATTGATGAATTTCAAAGGATATAAAAACAAATAACTAAGGCAAGTTATTTGAACTCTTTCATGTATTTCGTTTTTCTTTTTCTTCACGATTTTATACGATCGCTATAAAAGTGTTAATTATACTTTTTATAAGTTTATTCTTAAGAAATAAACACTTTCCGTTGAATTTAAGATACTGTAAAACAAATAATTAGAAAAAGCAAATAAAAGAGAGTATAATAATCGAACTTTATTTAATATCTTAGTCATTTTGAGAAAAACTTTATATAATATACAAATATAATAATAATAATATTGTTTATTGCACACCATAGTATATATATATATATATATATATATATATATATATATATATATATATATATATATATATATATATATATATATAACTTAAAAAATACAATAAAAAAGAATAATGTAATTTTTTTAACCATTAGAAGTTCACTGCAAATCGTAGGCCTCCCCCATGACCTCCAGAGCGACCAGTTTGAAATAGCTTCCATCCAATGGTTTCCGGTGGCTGCCATCAAGTTGTATATCCATCTCGTGGATGGCCATACGACGCTGCGCTTGCCGGTACGTAGTCTCCACTCGAGAACTTTTCGCTTCATGAACCATCAGTTCTACGAGCTACGGCAGGGCACACCCTAACCACTTTCACTTTAGCTTGCAAATCCACTGGGCTATCTCGGCAACCTTCTTTTTTCTGCGGACTTTCATAATTTCTGATTCGATCTCACAGATAGTTACCAAGCCCTCTATCTTTTGCTTACTGTATGACATGGATCTTTAACCAAAATTAATTAATCACTATGGTTCAAGCTATTTAACCAGAAGCCCAATTTTTAAACCAGGATGAATTAATCAAATAAATAAAATTGTCATGTGAGAAATTTCTCACCCCTATAATCACATGTCACCGCAGAGACATATGTGTATTCATATAAATTTTAAATATGTATATACTGTACAAGTAATATTATAATTTCTTAGAACGAGAACAAATTTACGATATTAAATTCCTAGAGCACACAAGAAGTACCTGTAGCGCAGTCTACATGTTTGTTCCGGCGTCCACGACATATGTTTATGCAACTCTACATTCTCAATAAGGATGACTTCCCATCGGAAGTGTAGCACAACTCCCAATGAAACTCCATTGAAATTTAGTTGACAAAGTCTTAACACTATACCATCTAGCTGACATGCCTTACTATGGAATGCTATAAAATATCAATTGATATTTTATAGATAGTCATAATTCATGTATGACTAATAATATCGATGACTAATAATATTTAAATTTATTTTGATACAATTACAAAGCTTGTGCATTTGATCTTGTAAAAATAATTTTTTTAATGTATTTTATGTTTTATTTAATGCAGAATTTAATAAATATAAATAAGTATTTAGAATTTCTTATAAAAGGAAAATTTAAAAATTTAGTTTAAAAATTTAGTGTTTAAAAATGTACATAAATTGCATATAAGCAATCACTCTCTCTGAATTGATCTGAATCAGTTAGTAAACGTCACAATATTGGGCAGGCCTTTTCTCTTTATAAGAGTAGAGTTAGTGTCTAATCCACCACTCTGCTTCATTGCGGGAATTTATCTACCATCAATAGCGATCGCTATCAGGTTTCTCTGATAACAACCAAGATCGACGGCTTTATTCACTCTTCGATCACGGCAGGTAGACTCACAAGGACATACACCCAGAATAAAAAAAAGCATTTATATAAATATAAATATCTACACGAGTGAAAAATAAACTTGCTACCGCCAACGTAAGGCGACTACTAGCTAATGTTAATAGTTTATTGAATCGTCAATAGATCATACAGTGACAAAGTAATATTAACTAGTGGTCGCCCAGTGGTCGAAATACGACCGATATATCGACCTAATATATAATTAACAGCATTGTCAACATTATAAAAATATGATTGCGCATAACATGGTGAGCATAGGCAGCAGTCATAAAAAAATCGATAAAAAATTCGTTGCAAGACCTGTATTTAAGACCAAGTTGACAACAGATTTTAATAATAAACAGTGTATATATGTCATTGTACATATTATTATGTGTGTGTGCCGTAGTTTGTATAGTGTTTTTTTTTTGAATTAAATATATTTTTTGAGCATTATTATAAAAATATTAGCATTCTGCATTTCTTCTCCATATAAACTTTAACTGTGCCAAATTTCACACTTCTCCGTCCGCGTAATTTTCCTAAAAAGGGGTAAGAAATTTTTGCTTAGCATATTAATATATAGATAACTTTAAAACGAAATTTCAGTAAAAATAATTCAACTGAATAAGCAAATATTCAGCGACTAGGAAATTTTAATTTGTATGACAGCGACGCAGCAGTCGTCTTTATCGCGTGTTTTTAGCGCTTCATTGTGCGAGTACCTACATTCTTAAACTAGAACTTGACATTTCACTGCAGGGATGTCGTTTCTAGTTAAAAAAAATATTAACATATCATCATTAACACATTTATATCCAAAATAATTATTTATATTAAAAATATATATTTGACTGTACCTCTTGTCACACACATTAGTTGCCATGTTTAGACAAGGCTTACGCACACATAGTAACTCTCTCTAAAATGATTTGAAGTGTAAAGCTTGCTCGTTCTACCTGACGCTATAAATCATATGGACGTTGAGCCTAATTTCGCCAAAAGTCGGGATTATGGTAATTTTGTGAATCAGACTGAAGAGTTCTCGACGCAATTTACAATACAAAACATTGTTATGGAGTTCAAAACTTTTGTATGTATGAGTAATATCGTGATATAAAGTTTTGTATTATCATGTTTAACAATAGAATACGAGAAAACGTATTTATATTTATTTGTCATGAGTCAAACGTTCATGATATGTTTTATATGGATCTGTTACTTTTGTATTCGTTTATTTCGTATAACATTTAACACAATATTTTCCACTTTTACGGCTTTATATGCAGGTAAAAACTACAAAGTAAGCATTATACATATTTAAAAAACAAAAAAAAAAAACTCCCATTTAAAAACAATCAATTATTGTTTTTAAGAGCTGAAATCAATTATATGTATGTATGCCTAATTTTATTAGGTAATATGTATAACTTCGTTCCTTATCAGTGGTAAAGTTTATAAATAATGTAGTACTACATTCTACAATATTCACAGTCTGCTGCATTGTTATTAAATTATATATTTCAGTAATAATAGTGGTTTTATTTAGATGAATGTATTTTATCTTCAACGATCAAGTTGTCTCATAATGAAATATCTAAAGTTTCCAAAGTCAAATATTAAATTTAGCATAATCTATTTTAATTTATGTTAAATTTAATAAACACTATTCAAATATACTCTTATTTATTTTATTCCAATCTAGAATTGGCTAACTCAAATCATAAATTGTCAAATTATAATACTGTTACCCTTAGATAATAATTAAACTAATATTTTTACGTCTATTTTATATAATATTAAAATATACAAAGAAATTTAGTCTAGTCTTTAGAAATTCAAATTTAATAAATTCTTTTACTTGAAAAAATCCTTGGTTTTTCTTTAAAACTAAAAAGGTATACTTCTATATCAAAAAAGGGAATATCATGTTTTATAAAACTTTTTCATCTTAATTCAAGATCCTATTATTTTCAACGTTGACGGGATCCACACTAAAAGAAGATTTATTATATTACAGCAGGTTTTACTTAAGCGTGTTAGGTAAAATATCACAAAATTTTGTATTTAATATTTCAAAAATATAATTTACTTTAATTTTTTTATTTTTATATAACTGTGGATATCATATAAATACATTTTAAGTCAATATTATTAACACATTCGCTGCCAGCCACTCGGACCCGAGTAGGGCGCTAGGTGCCGTCTACTCGGATCCGAGTATATCGCACGTTCATTTTCCTTAGACCAGTTAAAAATTGGCGTCTGTGGATAAAAAAAAAATCTCATTTCAATGTGCACATTGAGTGCCATGGAAATGAGAATTTTGATTTGAAATTTTGATAAAAGAAAAAAAATATGAACGTGCGAGATACTCTGATCTGAGTGGACGGCACCTAGCTAATGGTACCTAGCCCTACTCGGATCCGAGTGGCCAGCAGCGAATGTGTTAATTTACTTCCAACACTTGAATTAGTAGATTAAATTATTGTGATAAAGTGATTCATAAAAAAGAAATAATAATAACGAAGTTGATAAAAAAGTCCTAAAACGATTTTGAATGAATAAATTAAATGGTAATGAATCAGGGCAGTGGTATCTGCTAGATATTGTGGTTATAGTTTACGATTTCGTTTCCTGTTCATAACATTATAGTCATACAGAATCTTGCTATACTCACGGTGTTTACTTTTATGTGCTTTCAACTCCCAGCTCCTAAACAGAGTTTTCTTGTAAAGGCCGGTGACAATTATTATTGTTTATATATTATTATTATTATGATAAATTTTTTTAAATATTTTTTTCTCTAAGGCTTTGCTGTTAATATTTACATTTAGTCAGAATAATTTTTTGTTTTCGAAGAAATTATTATTTATAGAGAAACAGTATCAATATTGAATTCTATAATTAAATATAATTAAAATATTTATTTTTATTAAATAAATGAAATATGATAATGAAATAAGGTTACATAATAATTTTGAGCGAAATACGTACCTATACAGCTAAATGAAGTAGACACTGACCTGAGGTTAAACTTCACGTCATAAATATCAATAAAACAACCCGATCAGTATGACCTATTCTTGTGAGTGAAAAATTATATACCTCAAATGTAATTCAAATTATTTAAGTATATGGACGTTTTCCGTGATTTTTCGTAAAATAGTAACTTAATTAACGTTGTCATCTAAATTTGACATTAGAATGAAAAGTATAAAAGTAGTTCGACTTCGAATTTATGTGATAAACGACCCCGATTAATTAATGTTCATTACGGAAATTGCATATTTTCAATATTCCATAAATATTTACATTTTTATGAGCTAATTAATAATTTATAACTTATTCTCAAGTGAAAGGGTAAAGTTTAATTATATATTGGTATTTATTTTTTATTTATAAAAATAATAACTTCTAAGTTATACGTGAGCAGCATATATTATGTTTAAGATTGTTTTATTTTATTTTTACAAATTTTAAGAAGTCATAAATTTTTATAAGCAGTTTTTTTGATGTTTGTAAATTCCTTTTCGATAATTTTTATTCAAGAAATTTTCCAAGGGTCTTACTTAGTTTTTGTAAGAAAAAGTTCTGCCTTAATTGATATCGGCTTTTATATTTTTACTAAAAAATATTACGGTCGTCTTCAAAAAGAAGACGGTTGAAACATTATGATATTATATTTATTATGTGTTGCTACACTAAATTTCCTTAAGTATATTTTAATAAATAAATATAAATAAATATTAACCAACAATCACACCACGTTAACCTAGCTTCGTGCTAAGTTCGTAAGAACTTGTGTTACAGGTATTAGGTAGGGAAATAATTTAAGAAATTTATATATATATATATATACATAAATATACATCCATGACCCGGTGCAGACATCTATATTCGTCATACAAATTATCTGCACCTGGCGGGATTCGAACCCGCGACCGCTGTGTAAAGTGTCCAGTTGCTTGACCACTCGACCAGCCGGCCGTCATAAGTCCAATGTTCAAATTGATTAAAAATTTTCCCACTTTAAGGGCTTACAAATATTTTTTATCTTATCATATCTTCACAAGTATTAAGTCTTTTTAATACTGTTTTGAATCAGCAACTCAATTTGTATTTCTGATAAACGTGGATCTTGTAATTGCCTTGAAGATTTTAAATCAATAGTCTTTCTATTCGAAACAGAAAATAAATTAAATCGTTACTACTTTGCGACATTTGAGAGAGTACAACTTTTTCCATTCGAAGAAAGTTAAGATAAAAACAATCGTCTATAATTTATAAAGGCTATATCCAGAGCGATGGCGCTCTCATTTTATTTATAGCGAGCTCAATCCATTGTACGTGATTAGAGAAGTAAATTTTTTTTTTTTTTTAAATGTTAAATGAATAGGCAAACTGGCAGACGTTCCACCTGATGGTAAGTAGTTAACGTCGCCCATGAACATAAACTAGTTTACCTGGAACTAGCCCAGGCAACTCATTTATGTGTTGCCCATCCAGAGACATAAGGTGTTAAAGTCTCGGTGCCAGTAATTACACTGGCTACAAATGTTGGCACAATTAGGCACGTTAAGGAATTTGTCTTGGACATACCCTGCTTCGCGTATGGTGCTACTGTAAGCGATTTCACGCGAACATATTAGTTTATAAAATAAATGTAATACAGCGTATTTACTTAGTGTCTTGTGTTAGTTTGATTCATATTGGAGGGATTAAGTGAATTGTCAAATAAGAAAAAAAAATCTTCATATGTTATGCGATATCTCCTCCATTGTTAAATTTTTTTTTTTTATTTGTATGAATATAACTTTCTCCTCTATAGAGGAAAGACCTTTGCCCAGCCGTGGGATGTTAACAGACTTATTCAGTTCATGAATATAATCAAAGTTACTTTCATTTTTTCCAAATTTGATGAAAAAATTCAATCTATAAAATGAAAAATTAGACGAAAAATACACCAAATAAAACAATTTTATTATGAGTAGAGATTGAAATGAAACTGATCTCAAATAAAATGTGAAAAAATATCTAAGGAAACATAAGAAGTTATTACAGTCGGTTTTCATAATGAAATATTTTCTCGATTATTTATTATATAAAATTTTCTTATTGACAATTCAAACCAATTCAATATTTAATTTATTCAAAGAGATTTTAAAACCGTCATTGCAGCGTCACTGTATACATTTATATAATAAAGAAACTGTAAAAATCACTGACAAAAATCTCAAAACGCCTAGCCACCTTTACTAAGCCCGTGCAATGCACCTTTACTAAGCCCGTGCATATTAATCGTTTATTTAGTTATATGTATATTCAATAATGTTATTTAACTATTATTTCTTAAATAAAATTTTACTTATTATCAACTGCTAAATTCTTTGTGGGATTTGGAACCCTTTACTGCATGAATTATTAAAGCGTTGA
The DNA here is from genome assembly GCA_036937285.1 of Euphydryas editha. Lineage (NCBI taxonomy): Eukaryota > Metazoa > Arthropoda > Insecta > Lepidoptera > Nymphalidae > Euphydryas > Euphydryas editha. The sequence goes on from JAUPFZ010000014.1 coordinate 16,762,639, forward strand.
AAAAAAAATTATTTCGCGGTGGAAATAGCTTTATTTAATTATCAATAAGACATATTTAAAGAAAAATAATGAAAAAGTTTTATATTTTTTTTTTTTTTTTATGGTACCATATATGGGCTCGTATGCACTGAGACGAAAAACCATTAAGACATATATGGTATAGTATGTAGCAAAACGAAGAATAACAACAAAATTATGGAATATTATAGAAAAAAAAAAAATATATATATATATATATATATATATATATATATATATATATATATATATATATATATATATATATATATATATATATATATATATATATATATATAATTATGCGTGAAATTGAAACAAGCAGTTTATTTTTTCGTTGTACTATAGAAAAACTTTACACTTGGAGCATTTCAGTGTATATTTTGATTAAACATACTTGACAATGCTGATGATTATACTGCCATTCAGGCCATTGTCCTATACTGTCGGTTCTTACAGAGTTTAGGCGAAGTTCTTGATGTTTCTCTGGGATTTTCTTTACCCTTTTAGATGTAGGTGATCCAGGAATTGATACTACTGGACTCCACCCATGACTTGTAGCTGGCGAACAAGATGTTGAAGCAGCTAAAGATGGATGCCCTCTTTTTCTTGGAAGAAATTTTCCAGCATTGCACACGTGTTCATAAATCGAAGAGAATAGAGAAAGAGATAAGTAATCATTTTTATTATTTCTATGCCACAATATCAAAAAATTAACAACACAAATGTCTATCATATGAACAAATATTCTTTTATACCACTTCCTTGATCTTATTTGGATCCTATATAGACCCAACATGGAATGCTTGGTTTTTATATACCCATTTGTCAGGTTTTGTGGGAATATACTGCTTCGGTTCATGCCTACCTTTCGCAGGTATCATCTATTCGTCGACAGCAAGAAACTCTTTTTTAGAAACTAGTGTAAGACGTTTTCGGATGTGTTCTACCAAGTGCCGAATTTTATAGATGTTGTCGTAATCATCATTAACACATGGAATAAATGTTTTATTATCATTGAAGGGAAGGAAACGTTTAATGATTCCCCATCTGTCACAAATCATAGTTTCGTAAACTTTGCGTTGTTCAATACTATTTATTATATTAGTATTTCAGTATATCTTAGTAGCAGGTAATTTTACAATAGACATAAATATAGGAATTTTCCCTATGAACTGTTTCTTCTCCCCTTTGTAACACAAGCATGTTTGTTGACGTTATCCTCAATAGATTTTAAGTTTGACTCATCCACTATCATGGATAGTAAATCATCAATAGAAATAAATTAAAAAATCAGCAGGTGTACCCAGGTTTATAATGTATGAAGGTAAGTTCGTTTCTCCATTAAAGGTGTAGTTTTCAGGATTTTATGGATCCAGTTGGTTCGATTCTCATTTAATCTTCTCAGTATGACATTTCCGATGACGCCAGATTTATTTTTTTTTTGTTATTAGTAAGGTTTTCTAAGGGGACATTGTCTTCATCTGAACTATCGTTATCACTTTCGGGGATTATAACTGATCTTCTGACTGGGACAGGCATCGCGGGAATATCGATTTCTGAATATAAATTGTCATCATCGCTAAGCATGCATCACCAGAAATGGAATTTATGAGAAGTTTTTTCCGTAAAAATGTACAAAGTCCCTTCTGTCAAGCAAAAGGAAAGGCAAATGTTTGAAGCGAGCAAAGCTAAAGAAATAAATTAAAAAAGAATAAAATTTTAGCTGTAATAAATAATTACAATTTTAAATTTTAACTTGTTTGAGTGCATGCGATTCCATATTTGTCCAAGTGAAAAAATGTCTTAGTGCATACGAGACCAAATATGGAATCGAGAAAAAACTAGTTGTAAAGAATAGAAAACAGTTGAAAAGCGGAAAAATTTTTATCTGTCGAGAAAGATGAGTATATCGACTCCATGAAAATATTTTTTTTTTGTCAAAAATTACGCACGTTTTACTCTGTTATCGTTTTTTGAAAATGACTCACGCGCACTTCAATTCTGCTTTTTCACCCACTTGCACAAAAGTGAGGATATTTTGAAATGTTTTAAAATCATAGATTTTTTTTCACTTTTTCTTATTGCTAAATATATATTTGATGTATTAAAAAAGTCTGAATTATAACTAAAATTATTCAAATCGGGATATTTACCATGTTTTTTGTTTTCATTTGTTGGAGCTCGATATTTCGACATTATCTACGAATGTCTTGTTCACGAGACTGAAGTTTGCGGGTAGATGTTGACGGCATTAGAAGTATCCATATCGGACTACCTCCTTTCTCGTACGTTTGCTGCGCAAACACTGGTTACCACTACCATTGTCACTTTCACACCTACTATTGTCCCTTGTTTTGTTTGTTTTACGTGCACTCGACACTCGATCCCGTGTTTTACAGACGAAACTCACCGTATCGATTCGCGAATTTTTTATATTATTGTTCAAGGGTTTGCATAATCTAATCACCGGATTCCACATTTTCGACAGTTGAAACCCATCCCTCCCTATTGAAATTACTATATTTAGTAAATTCTACGTTTGCGCAGCAAACGTACGAGAAAGGAGGTAGTCCGATATGGATACTTCTAATGCCGTCAACATCTACCCGCAAACTTCAGTCTCGTGAACAAGACATTCGTAGATAATGTCGAAATATCGAGCTCCATTAAATGAAAACAAAAAACATGGTAAATATCCCAATTTGAATAATTTTAGTTATAAAAATAACCATGTTAATTTAAAATCTTATAAAGTCTGAATTATTTTATAATACTTAATTTGGAAATGAAATTGAATCAAAACTGCAATACCATATATTATGGGCCCATATGCGGTAAAGGGTTAACATATACTTTTTGCAGAAATCAAATATAGGGTTACAATTTTACTAACCCTTCTCGTATTATTATCTTCGTCGTGAAAATGATAGTAGTCCTAATCGAGTTAAATATGGAATTCCGCAGGGATCCATACTAGGCCCAGGCCCTTTACTATTTCTAGTATGTATTAACAGCATACATAAGCTGGATTTGAAAGGACACATCCATTTGTATGCCGATGACACCTACCTCTTTCACTTCGGCATTAATATACATTCGATCTTGCAGGAAGCCCAGAAAGATCTTGACTTGTTACAGACTTAGTTCTCCCGCAACCTGTTAACAATAAACGTCACAAAAACAAACTATGTAATTTTCTGTGCTAAAAAATAAAAATAAAAAACAAACTTCCATCCTCTCACCATAAACGGGTCTGAAATAAATCAAGTGAACGCAGAAAAGTACTTAGGACTAACATTGGATAATAGATTGTTTTGGAAGCCACATATAGCCAAAATACATTCAAAATTATCATCAGCTTCTTAGATATGTACGAAGTATAGTTAAGTGTCTACTACTTAATGCCCGATATACCATATATACATATAATACGATAAACAAACCACATATAGATTAATTGGTTGAGGTATGGGGAACAGCATGCAAATCTTATATAACTAATCTATGTAAACTACAAACTGCCAAAAATAGTTAAAGTATTGTTTAATTATAGCTATTGGACTTTACATAAAATTATATACATGGAAACCAAAATTATGATCATATCATCATCTATATATATATAGGAGACTTTCTATAGATATAGTCACTCATCACGATATCTCTGGAACTATGAGACCTAAAAACTTGAAATTTGGTAGGAATATTTCTTTTGCCGAGTAGAGGTCAGCTAAGAACGGATTTCACGAAATTCTACCTCTAAGGGGATGAAAAAGCGAGGCAAAGTTTGTATGGGACAACGTGATTCCTTGGTCCAATCTACTTCAAATTTTGCATAAATATTCTTTAACAGAATTTATTGAAGACATGTTTCGTATTTTATCGAAATTCATCCCCTAACGGGGTTAAAAGGGGGTAGAAAGTTATTTTGATATAAATACTCCTTAGGATTTTTTTTAAAATTACATTTTAATTTGACACATGTTTGACAATCCGTCTTTTATATAATATTTATATATTAGTATTGACGTAGGCGTAGGTGATATGTTTTTTTGGGTGCTCCTGGTGGAACAGGCAAAACTTTATATTAAATGTAACAAAATTGAGTTGTAAATATATCGTGTGATCGCTTTATTGTAAAATAGTGTTTTATATAATATTTTTTACTTCAATGTTGATGTTGTTTTAAGTCAAGGGTTTTTAACTGAATAACTCATCAGCAAGGCATCTGTAGTTCACAATGATACAGATATAGAAGACACCAATGTGAACTTGGAAACATTTTTGAATTATACGGCATTAACATCCCAATTAGTACAGATTGGCACCACGGACTAATGTTGGAACAAGATCAGAAAAAATTATAAATCATATACCTAACTTTATCTTATACTAAAACTAAGAAGGAGGAGATAAAAGCTGTCTTGGACTATTATTAAATATAAATATATGTTTGACATACACACACGATCGTCTGTTCCTAAGGTAGGCAAGTTAATGCCTGTATTTTAGGTAACACCTGACTGATATACATTTTTTTATAAATATACATACAAATAATACATATAGAAATAAATACATATTACACCCAAACTCGAGGCGAGAATCGAACCCATGATCCTGGAGCAGTAAGCAGGGTCACTACCAACTGTGGCGAGTCAATCAAAATTTAAAAAATAATTACTTGCGGGTTTATTCAAATCTAAGAGGCAAAATCGTATTGACTCGTGGTGTAATTATACCAACGATACAACGAACGAAGCATTGATAACCGGTTCGAGATTCTGGTGTAGTGGTGCGAGTGGCTTAACGCCTCGCCTCAATGCCGGTGGTCGCGAGTTCGATTCCTGCTCGGGGCAGATATTTGTATTTATGCCAATATTTGTTTCAGGTCTGGGTGTATAGTGGGTTTCCCCACCGTGGCCCGGAGAGCACGTAAAGCCGTCGGTCCCGTTTGTTATCATGGTTTAAAAAAAAGGATATTATCCGCTAACCCGCAGTGGAGCGGCATGGTGGATTAAGCTCCAACCCTTCTTCTATATGAAAAAAGGCCTTCGCTCAGCAGTGGGTTGTTTACAGGCTGATACAATACACTACAGTACAGGAGCATTTGTGGCCTGCAGTGACGGAACTGAGCCTCACCATAAATATGAGAATGATGGACTCTAACGGGAGATGTTACTGCCGGACAGCTCTCAGACCTGTTGCTTAAAATAGGAAATGGTGATATGAGTGTATATGAGTATGTATTTACCATAAACAAAGCTTAAGGTCAAACTCTTACTGTAGCGGGAGTATACTTAAGCGAAAGCTGCTTCTCTCACAGCCAGTTGTATGTGGCATATTCCAGAGTAGCTTGGTGATTCTAGCACCCCGAAAGAAAAACAAAAAATATTGTTTATAAAGAAATACTAAGGAAGGTGTAGTACTTCGATTTCGTTGTAAAAAGATAATACCCCCGTCCCCCGTGTAACTTTCTCCAGACTTTGGTCTATGGACCGAGCTTCGTTTTCATAAAATATTATAACAAAAATTTTTTTTAAATGTTTATTTAAACTTTAAATCCCTACTCTATAATAAAGATTGTTATATTTTATAAGTATTCATATATTTTAATATAATATTTATATGTTATAACAAAATTAATAACTTAAAAAAAAAACAAATAAAAATCCTATTAGAACCATTTTCGACTTCTACGCGGACAAAGTCGCGGGCTAAAATATTGTTTGAGAACTCAATTCGTCTATTATGAAATATTTTCCAATATCGACGCAGGTGTGGGTGATAAAAAATATAAATTTATATTTTTTTGAAATTTTAGTTAAATACCCGTGCGAAGCCGGGGCGGGCCGCTAGTAAATATATAAATACAAAACATGTATACAAAAATTACTAAATAAAGATATTTACTCACGAATAATATTTACAAAAAATTAGACATACTATACAAACTTAACCTTAGACGTGCCCACCATATCTTCATTCCAAAGAAAATAACCCTGTACGGTGAAAAAAATATAAGGTTTGAGGGTGCAAAAATGTACAATCCATTACCAAATAATATAAAATTTTGTCAAAAAATATCAACATTTAGGCCCGATCCACATTACAGTGCTGGTCTCGGTTCGTTCTCGGTTCGATCTCGATTCGGTAAAATATTGTTACACAAGAAACAATGAGAGTATTCATACTATCCGTAACAGTCAAGGTTCAGTCTAACACTTATTATTATTAGTTAATTATAAAATATTGTATACTCGAGTGTAGATGCCCTTAAGAATTAATTTTATACACTACCTACGTCTTATTAAATATTTTTCGACGGAAACGAATAAAATTTAATGCTTTTAATATTTAGTAAATACATAGTGTATTTCTCGTAAGTTATTGAATTATTGTAATCTTGAGAGAAATATAAATAAAGATCTTAAACCATTATTACGACACTTTAATAGTTTAAACAATTTAAAACATTCGTTCAACGCTTGTTTTTGTCAAAATAGTCTATTTATTGTGAATATACATATTATTATCGTAAATATATTCTAATTAATTAATACTCAAAATTACTTTCCAATTATTATTATTATGATCTTTTATTTCTATATTTAATATATTTTTTAAGTTTTTAAACATATTAATAAAAAAAATTATATAATGTAATATAATCCCTCGCCTAATAAATAATATTGACATTAAATTAAAAACAAATTAACAAAAATAATATAAAAAATGAATTTAAATTTTATTTTATAAACAGAATGTACTAATAGACATTTTTTGTATTTGTAGACTTGTCTTTTATTGTTATTTTAGTGTATTATTATAATGTTTATATATTAGCTGTAATAAGCCAAATATATGAAAGCACACAACTCAAATCTTAGTGATTTTTTTGCTGTGCTTTAATTGTGTTATATATGAATATTTTATAACAATAATAAAGAGAAAAAAAAAGTATTAAAAAAATTGTTTTCCTCCGGTGGCAGATTCCAGTGCCGCAGAGGCCCAGGTCACCGTTATTTAGGTCTCCAGGCCAATGAATCTCAAGTATTATCAAGTATTAAGTTTGTCTATCATAGAATATTGCTCTATCTACAATTTTAAGATCGATTGCTCTATCTATAATTTTAAGATCGAAATCGCTTTCAGTATGGCCAACTTACCGAAGACCCTTAATGGGTGTTTACATAGAACGGGAACATTCGGATAAAATGGATTATGTTTCTCTTAAGCAGCTATTTCACTTCCACTTTAATGCTATCTCTGTCTCTCTCCCTTAAACTTTGTTAATTAAAGCATTTCTAGTTTTAGTCCGACATTAAAGTTTTTCAATTACTTTCCAAGTTTCCGTTTGACATCGGCTGATATTAAAAGTATTTATAATGAGGCGTTTAATTAAGAAGCAATGTCATAGACAATTTGTGAGAATATTACATTATACTATGGAAATTAATAATAGTTTATATATAAAAATAAGTCGGGTTTTCCTTCCTGACGCTATAATTCCAGAACGCACGAACCGATTTCCACGGTTTTGCATTCGTTGGAAAGGTCTCGGGCTCCGTGAGCTTTATAGCAAACAAAATTAGGAAAAATTTCAACAGAAAAGCAGGAAAACAGGGAAAATCATTTTTCACATACAGCGCCATCTCTGATGCATGTACTACAAACCAATATGGTTTTACAAAAAACGTAGCCATCTGGTGGCGAAACGGAGTTCGCCGGGTTTGCTAGTAGTTTATATGAAAAACCTACCCGTACTTATAAGTACATACGTATAATTACGGGTAGGTTTTGTAGTTATTTACATAGGTACGAGTAGTGTATACATAAAAACTACAGTATTATATATATTTATATTGTGTATAGTAAATAAATTACAAACAAAATAATCGATAGGGCTTTAAATTAGCGATTCTTAATAGTTGACTAGATACGAGAACACTTAATAATAGACACTACGTACAATCGAACTGCTTTCATATTCCAATTAGAAAGGTTACTAATTATAAGTTTGGCTTACATAATTGAGTAATAATGTGGCGCTTATTTATAGAATCGTCAAAAACTAATTTAAAAGACGCACGTTCGTCCGTATGATGTCGTTTATTTAACACATATTAGACAGTAGAGATAAAAAAAATGCCAAGAAGAAAAAAATCTTAAACGCCGGGTGTCTGACACCTGAGAAAAAATGTCTTACATTCCCGTCTCGTCAAGCTTAAGATTTCTTAATAAAAAATAATTTTATTTTTATCACTACTACATATAATATTAGGTTTAATAAAAAAATGAAAAAAAAAAAATTAAAGCCGTGGAACGTTGGAAGCAGGTGTTCAGGTTTCATGTACTTATACGAAAAGTTTCTTAAAGTTAGTGACCCTAAATTAAATGAAGGATTTTTTGTTGAAATTCAAATTAGAAAATGCTTAAAGATAACATCGCTCCTTGAATACAAAAAGGCCACAAATCAAAAAGAACAAATTTTATACGACGACCAAAACAAAATTCGGATTATGTTTTTTTTTTTAATTTTATATTTTTTCATCATCATTTTGATAGCTTTTACTCATAAGGCTAAAAATGCACAAAAGTCTCTTTTGTATTCAAAATTTTGATCAGTATCGTAAAAATTATGTCAAAAATAAAACTATATTTTACAAAAATAAATGGTTTATTAAATCATCTTTAAAATAATTATATTCTAAAAAAGTCTTATAATAAAGTAGGCCAAAATAATTGAGATCAAACTGGTAGATGACTAATATTGTCATAAAAAAATAAGTATTTCTAAAATTAACAATTACACGTCGTTTTATTTGCTTAAAAATCACATTAATTAAAAATAATTCTCTTACTTAAATTAATATTAAACTTCTATCATTCCTCTTTTATTAATTATTATTAAACTTCTTCAAAGGAGATCAATTCTAATGGTTAAATAAAACTGAATATTAATTTAACAGTCATAAAATCACACAAAGAAAACAACAAACACACAGTTTTATAATTATTTTAAGGCACTTTATATCTTAATATCTTATTAAACTGTCCTTAATATTATTTAATGATATAAAAGTTATAAATTTTCGTAAAAACTTTGGTAATATTTAGGTATAATGTTCTTTTCTATCAGCTTAAGTATACCCTGCTTTTTTGTCTCACTTACATTAAGTTTATGTTTGTATAATTTCTTTGGCACTAATATAGTGTTGGTTTTCTTTTTTGACAGTGTAGCTACTGCGGTGAACTCTTCAGTATCGTAAGAAGTCTTAAAGAAAAATTTTTTTTTATAATCTCGATGTACTTTGATAACTTTTATGTCAGCCCATTTTACTTTTTGTCCATCTTCTGTAGTGGTATAATTGCCATTAGCCAGAGATTTTAAATCGAAAAAACTGTCGTGTGTTAGTTCATGAACAACGAAGGGTGTACCTTTCTTTTTTGCGGTTTTAATAAGGGTTATGTACTGGTCCGGTACATAAATAGGAGATGATTTTAAAGCACTTGATATATTTCTTTGAATTAATGAGTGGGCAGCATCCCCATCATTTTGCGTGTGCCCTTTTATAAGAAATTTATGTGTGATACTTCTTAACTTCGGCAATTCATTGATAGCGTATTGATACATCGCCAACATGAATTTATTTTTCTGTTGGCCACAAAAATTATCGCTGTAAAAAACTATGTCAAAATCACAAGATGCTTTTTCGTTTAAGTTTTTCAAATACATAAGTACACAGGACCCGATTTCATTAACTCCTCGAGCTCCTGCACCCTCATGCCAAACAAAGCATTTTGTATTATTCGTACCCAATTCGGTAATGGTAAAATTCAGTACATTTAATTTGGATATATAAAAAAAACTAGATACCTCACCTCGTGGACAAGGCATTACAGACTGTAAATCATACACACATACCAAAAAATTATCGCTTATGTTTTTTTTATCATTCTCCTTTTCAGCTCTAACCAAAGATTTTTCTTTTTGGTGCAGGTCATATTTCTCTTGAAAAAGCGTTTTATCCTCTGCATTTGCGAAGGCTGTGCAGTCTTCGCACTGGTCCTTTTTAGGATGCCAAAAAGAAATATTAAAATCGTTGACAAAGATGTTATAATAAAGCTTATAAGAGAGATAATTTTGGCCTTCAGCTTTACACTTGTCAACGTAATCACGGTGCAATGCAGCAATAGATAAGTTTCCCTCTATATACTCACGTTTAGAGCGAGCACGGCAGTAATGGCTCTCGATACGAGCGACTGAGTTAATGTGCATCTTGGCACCAGCCTTCAAAGCAGCATCTAACCTAAGCTGTTTACCGTGTTTTCCTCGATTATCTTGCATTTGGATTCCAGTTGGTCCAGAATTCTTCTTAACAACAGTCGTTATGGTTTTATCCGAAATTGCAAGAGTATTCATAAAGAATACCTTACATACTCGTATGCGTTTATTGTTTTGAGGTAAATTATATGCGTGGTTAAAGTTTTGGCGAGTGCTTTCAACACGGATATATCGATACTTAGGTTCAATTTTTATCATATTGTTGTAGATAAACTGCCTCTGAAGGTTCAAATCACCACTCTGCCAATAGTTATTAAATACAGTTAATCGTTCTTCAAATGAAAATTTGTCACTACATTTTAGTTTGCAACTGTCTGAACAAACAGGTCCCATTTCTTTAGCAGGAATCACTTTTTTAGATTTAGACATAGTTGTATATGCCTTTCCACAATTTCTTAAAGCCTTGGTTCTGTTTCTCTTCCATGATTCTGGATAAGCTTTTCTTTTTCGTGATAATGGGTGAGCTTCCACATAAGGTTGACTGTCAATGCTAGATGGCTGACTATTAATGCTGGATGGATGTGAAAGTGTGATGTATGACTGAGATTCTACACAAGAAGGTCGAGGTTGGGATGAAATATTAAATTGTGCGGCATTGACGACTGGTTGTACATCATCCTCCGAATCAGAAGATATAATATGATTGTTTGGTTGAAAATTAGGATCCTTGACATTGTCATCAGAAGAAAAATCGGCATTTGATAAACTGTTTGATGTTGTAGAATCGCTATAATTATCTGTTTCAGAGTCACTATCAGAGTCGCTTGAATTAGTACTAGATTCACTCGGTTCAACAACTTTTCCTGGCCTTATTTTATGTGATGCTACTGATCCAATATCTTCATCATCAAGTAATGATAGGTCAGGCTGGCTGTCTGGTATAGAGTTTGTATCTAAAGAGTCATTGGATGGTGTTAGAAGGAGTGTTTTAGTAGTAGGTTCTGTTGTTTCTTGGATATTCTGGGTAGATAAAGGTTGTTTATCTGATTCTTGAGTGATTGTTGCCATGTTCAAAATTAATCTTGCTCTGCTTATCATTCTGTAAAGGGTAAATTATTTATTGAATCAATTAAAAATATTAGTGGGTCAGTTAGGAAATAAGCATTATGTATGACAAACAGCGAGTCAATGCATTATATTTTAGTAATATTAAATTAGTTTAAATTTAGTTTTGAATAATTGTTTAGGCCTATCTTAAACAAGTATTCAAAACTTTAAATAAAGCATAATTATTGTTTGCATTAAGTACCTATTCATATTTTAGTAGATTTTTTTTATAATTCTAAGCTTCGTAAGTAAGTAGAGCAAAAAGCTTAAAAAAAATAAAGCATAACCTAAGCAAATAAATTCATATTCAAATTAATATAACATAATCATAAATTATTTGCTTATAAAAAGGATACATTTCTGAAATATCCTTTCTAGCATTCAAAAAATTATAATAAATCCGTACATAATTCCATGCAAAATAAACACATTTCAAATGTGGCACTGTTGTACTAAAAAATATATATACATTTACACGATGTTGGAATGCAATGCAGACGCATTTCAAATAATGGCTCTATTGTATTACAAAATTTGACCATACTTACTTGATAGTGGAATACTAAACGGTCGTTTTCCTGAATATGGCACTTTTGCAGGAAAATATTAAAACTAACTGTAGCACTATTTTTGTTTGTGGCCTTTTTGCATGGAAATTGACGTGCGTCCGCTTCGAGTCTCGGGGCACAACTGACAAAATGGCCGCCTTGCACTGAATTTAGCTAACAAAGTGCTCCAATGCAAAAATGGCGTTCAGCCGGTTTGGTAATAGTGGCGCGAAAATGTTGTGTGTCTTTTTTTTACTAAAAAATGTAATCGATTTAGAAGTCATTTTTGGAATAAAATAATTTTGTGTTCATTTTTATTTGTGGCCCTTTTGTATTCAAGGAGCGACATATTACAAGAAAAGTTTAAATAGTTAGGGAAATTGTGGACAAGTTTATAAGATTTTGTGCAAAATTTTCGGTCAATTATAAGCCAAGGGATTTTAAAGACAGAGTACTTTTGATATCAAAATAACGATATGCTTTACGTACTTACGATATAATCTAATACTTCACAAAAAGTACTCATACTCCATCATCATATCAGCCATTGAATGTCCACTGCTGAATGTAGGCCTTCCCCATCGTCCTCCAGAGCGACCGCTTCGAAGCAGCCTCCATCCACTGGCTTGCGGCGACTCTCCTCAAGTCACCTGTCCATTTCGTGGACGGCCATCCGACGCTGCGCTTGTTGGTAGATTGTCTCCACTCTGCATCATCGGCCGGCAGTTCTACGAGTTATATGCGTTGGGCTATGTCGGCAACATTCGTTCGTCTGCGGATATCACGATTTCTGATTCTATCTGTATACAAAGCATAGCCGTCTCCATTGCACGCTGTGCGACTTTGAGCTTGTTTTAAAGGCCCATAGTTATAGATCACGTCTCATATCATATATTTATCATACTCAATACTCATCTCCAATTCTTTTTCGAGGACCTACAATCTGTTACCGAACAACTTACAGAAAGGATCCATTACAGTATTAGCAGTATGAAAAAACAGTACTAGGGCAAATGAAATTTCCGTTGACAGGTTTTTATTGGTCGCTTAAAAGAGACCAACATAACCCTGTCTTAAATTACATATTATAATTACCTCTAAAAATCATAACTTTTAGTATAAATTAGGACGGCAGAGTATCTCTGTTTTTCATAAAATATAATTCTGTCACAAAAAGAGAATAAATATATGCGTCACACTTAACGGCCTCCAGTAGAATAGGAGATTGTGTCGCAGGTTCGGAAATAAACATCCAAAGCAAGACCGCAAACCGAAACCGCAACCGATCAACCTAAATCCGATTACCAACCAACGTAAAAACCGATAATAACGACAATAAACCGATCAACATAAATTTAAAGATTTATTTTTAAAAAAATTAATAGATAAAGCGTATTATTCGGTGCAGGATTACTTAGTCGATAAAGATGTGTGGACTTAGTGCCGCTGTATTTCATGCAAGATATTACTTATTTTGTACTAAAACATAGTTTATATATTATTTTCAAAAGAGTAACTGCGGAGTTTCTTTCCGATTTTTCTATGCAGAATCTACATTCCGAATTAGTGGTAGCTTTACTTTTACAAAATAATAATCACTTTAAAGTGTTAATTTGTAAAATGAAGATTCGAAGGTGCTCGTAGGGCTTATTTGAATAAAGTTGTTTTTGATTTTCATTTTAATTTTGATCGACCAACAGTCAGTGACCACTGCCCCTACTGTAACACTTATTAGTATATAATTTAATATAATTATCTGTAATGTGTATCTGTTATCTTTATAAATTTTAATATAATTATCTGTAATGTTAAGAAATTAGACAACTTTTTTCAGACACAAGTAGTTATAAAATTGATAGGTACTTAGGTAATATATAACACAGTATTTGAAAACGTACCTTAGTAAATACTTATTTCAGTTTTCATTATTTAATAATAGGCAATACTTATTTAAATAAATGACTCGTTAAATGGCGTTTAATAAAGAGGATATAAATGACGATTCTCATTGAATGGAAATTCTCTTTATAATTTAATTTTAATTAAGTTTACTAAAGACAAGCCTTCGTCGAAACAAACTCGAAATGATACTTAAAGAGAAATTCTATAATTAATATAAATAGAGTAAGCTATTACCGATTACCAACAGGTAAGAGAGGGACAAAAATATACGACTGTTGTATACAGACTTCAAATTTACCTGATATTCTTACAGGAAAATAGCTTAATCTTGATTATTCTTTGATTTAAACTTCATATTTAACTAAAACTTATGCCAATTTATTGTCAACTTGTCGGAACATTGTAACTAGCTAATAACCGCGACTTGCTTTGCGTTGTTGGTTATATGTGTGTACAAAATTACTCCTTTTGCGATTTTACTATTTTTATCTATTTATATATAAGTAACGAAAATACACTTTGTATACTTAAAACTAACTACGTATAAGCAAATGATATCAGAACTAATTATCTATCTGGCGGTAACTATCTGAAGGTAAGTTACGATTCAAAATTCTCGTCCACTATCACACAAAACGGTTATCAACCCTGTGTAAATAGGAAAGTGAGCGTTAAAAAATATGACAATAGGCCATAATTGTGTGCCGCAGTGATTGTCAGACAAAAAATGAAATCACTAAAATAATGAACTTAAGATTTAACTTGCAAACGTAATATTTGTTGAATCTAAAATATACTACGATTGTTTATAGATAATAACCCACTCCTAAAAGGTTTATCAAGCTTGAAACTCAAACCAACTTTTAATTAGACCTCTAGTATCACAGTCGTGAAAACTGAATCTAATTTCATGCAGCAGATTTTTACGCGATACCGGAATAAATATAATTGTTTTGGCTCTTTTTAATGTCATAAAGAACTCTACAATAATTTTTCCTCGATATCCCTCATGTACAGACATTCGCAAGTAGCAATCTTATTTTTATGTGGGGATTTATATCACTTTAGGGTTTACACGTTCTTAGGAACGCATCGTCATTTTTATAGCCTATATATAGCCTTCTCAATAAATGTATTATCTGATGAAAAAATTTAAATAGCATATACTTTAATTCAAAGAAATTCGCCATCTTTACTTTACAAAAAATAATTTCAGTAACTCAATCTCATTCTCAAATTTTGGTTTTCTGTTTATTATTTCACTGTGCTTATTATTATTATTATTATTTTACGTTGAATTAATATAATTTATTACGTACGTTTCTTATAAAATCCATGTATAATTTATTTTGTGTAGGTTTGTTTACGAAGATGGCAATCTTCAAAATGAATATGATTTATTTTTACGTATAACAGAAGAAGGAGATGAGTTGTAGCTGAAGACGTATTTTCGAAATCTTTGACCGAGATATAAATGTATGTTGGTCTCATTACCATAAGTTTAACTTAAGGGTTGAAGGGAGAATGAATGCATTTTATTTAATTTTAGTATTAAACAAAAAAAATCTGATTTGGAAATCCAAAAAAAAAAAAAACGTTTACTTTCAAACAAACTTGTTATTATTATTTATTAGTTCCTGAACATATTCAAAAAAGTGTTTTCTAACTTCTGAACCACCTAACAAAAAGAACATTCCCTTCAGAACAAAGACATTCAGGATAGCACCAGGAGCAATAATATGTAGATCATAGGTCCAAATTTAAATAGAGAAGTATGGCCTATTTCCATCTGCCTGCCTTAGCGTACGTAAACAGATTCAGTATGCATTTATTCGGAACTGAGGCTTGCTTTATTTAAATAACTTTAGAGGAATTGGCTCCGTATTTGCTTTCCGCTAAGAATAAAAATCGTAAACATGTTTTAACCGGATAATGATTTCGTTGTGAATAAAATTATTGTTGAATTTACAAATATACTTGTTTAGTCGTTACCTGTACCACCGTTGCCAGATTTTTTTTTTCTTGTTTGTCAAGTCGGGATTTTGTAACTTTTTGAGTGAAATAACGTGATTCTTTCGTCGAAAACGGGATAATAAAAAAACATATATAATCAGAAGTTTTTAAATATTTATCATTTTATTCGAATTCAAATTACGTTTACATGACAACAGGGCCAGATTTTTTTTTCTTTTTTTTTCTTTTTAATTCTAGACCTCACAGTAATGGTTGTGAGACTGTGTTTACAGAGTATTTATGCAGCTCTTTCATACGGTTCTCGCTAATATTCTACTTGCATGCTTCATACAATATCTTTCTTATATACATCCTCATTCACGCTTGCTGAAGTCATTCTGTTAAGTATACTTATGACTATGCTTTTAACTAGAAATTCGGGGACAATAAGGGAGGAAAACAGGAATAAATTTTATTATTTAACAACGTTTTCTTAATATCTAATCTTAAATAACTTTATTCCCTTACACAAATGTTTACAGAGGCAGAAAACTTTCAAATGCACTTTATGTAAAAACAAAATAACTAAACTACGATAACACAACAATTGGTTTGTATAAAACTTATTTTATACCTTACAATTTAAACTTATCGACTAACTTAGATCTATGTTCCTTATAATTAATGACAAAGTTTTATATGTTAAACTGTATATACAACTATACATATTCAACATACATTTACTTAAGCTTTTTTCTAAGGTTGACAATTTTACATAATTTTATACAGTATTGAAGGAACAGATCCCTATCCTTTCTACATATAATTTTGAAAAGCAAATTTTTATCAAGTTTGCGAAATCCAATGCGAACTCTAGATTCTGCCTCTCGAGATCATGGGCCGGGCAGTCCAGAAGGATGTGGAGGAAAGACTACGAGCACCCAGGATCACAGATGCACGATGGACTTTCCTTGCACTTGAAACGGTGCAAGTACTCGGAGAATACACCGTGACCCATCAAAACCTGAGTGAGAAATCTGTCCACCTTTATTTTGCCAATGATTCGGTATGCGGCTATCGCATCAGGGAAAAAGACCCTGATGACTCCGGCCGTTTCACCAATACGATACCGCTAGTTCCATTCATCAAGCGATTGCATGCGAATGCTACGCTTGATGAATGAGACCCAGTAACCGTCGTAGCTAGTTTCAGCTCAGCCTCCTTGGCCAAATGGTCGGCACGCTCGTTCCCCTTTAGTTCTGCATGGGCTTTGATCCAGCACAAACTTATACGTTTGTCCTGGAGAAAATCCCTCTGCATGCACCTTTCAAATTTCCTGATTCGTTCTTTTCTTTCGCTACACTTGTTTACAAGTAGAATGCAATTAAGTTCCTACAATTTAAACTTCACCGCTTCACTGAGTTCACGACTTTACTAATGACGAAATGGCTGCCACCAGTAATAGTAGCATTCATGATTTTGTTGATATGCTTTCATTTTCTTATTTTTTTATTTTATTTTAAATATTTTTAATATTTAATAAAATTATTTTTCTCTCATATATACTATATAATCAAAAAATTGTTGCAACTACGACAAAAAGTAATGAAAATTAAACAATTAACATGTCAAAATTTTAGTTTGCTATTCGTGTTCGATGCACAAAGTGATTCTGTCGCCCCACTCTGTCGCCCAGCCCTCAAGATCTGTGCTAGTAGCTAAATATTGGCCGTTTACATATTATATATAATTATATCAAACATTCGTGATCTCGGACCAAAAACCAGAAACGAACCCCATGATTCTTTTCAACTCATTGTTTGTCTGGTTAGGAGTTTGGCCACTCTGAATTCTAAATTTTCATTTGCGTTGAATTTTCATAGTTTCTGACGCATAATTTTCCATTTATAACACATAGTACATACATATTAAAATCAAATCCAAGTAATAACTTTTGTTATAGCGCTATTAATTAACTATTTTTCTTAATTATTTATTAGTTTAAACAAGGATTCTCTTGAGTACATTTACCTATAGTATGTACGTTACTATGTACAGACATTATTCTCTGTTTATAATCGAACTATAAATTTAGTATTTGATAATTTAACACTTAAAACCGATTCCCTAACATTTAAATTTGAAATGTTGTTAACCCCACATCAAACTTCGTTAATGCAAATTTAGCAACGAACGTTGAAGTAAACTGTCCCCAATCTTACACGATAGCCAGTCCCCTAGAATTTACGACACAATAAGGGCTCGAGTCTATTCATTTTATGAGATGAATTTCATCACCGTTTCCAGTGAATCGTGTTCTAGTTATCTTTATTTTCGTTTTACGATACCTGCAAATAAGATTCAGTTAAAATTTTAATCAAATTATTGTGATATTGTTTTATTACCTAAATAACACCTGTGCCGCGCTCCCGGCTGCATGGGTACCACCATCTTGCTTATTTCTTCCGTGAAACAGCTTTGCTGTGTTTCGGAAAGAAGGGCAAGACAGGCAGTGTAATTACTGGCACCGAGACTTAACATCATATGTCTCAGGATAGGCAACACATAAATGAGTTGGCTGGGCTAGTTCCAGGTAAACTAGTTTATGTTCATGGGCGACGTCGACCACTTACCATCAGGTGGCACGTCTGCCAGTTTGCCTATTCAACTAACATATAAAAAAAAAAAAATAACAGAATTATCTGGATTTTTCTTAATTTTTTTTTTTGTAATGATCGTATTTTATAACATTTGGCTTATCAATATAGACTAAGTTAATAATAAATAATATTAATAATAATAAATATGTTTAACACACACACAAGGTCGTCTGTTCTTAAGGTAGGCAACTTAATGCCTGTGTTTTAGGTAACAGCCGACTGATATACATTTTTTTAAATAAATATACATATAAATAATACATATATAAATAAACATATTATATTACACCCAGACTCGGGGTGGGAATCGAACCCACAACCCTTTGAGCAGAAAACAGGGTCACTGCAAACTGCGCCAACGGGTCAGTCAAGTTGGATAGGCATAGTAAAAGGCTGTATTATTTTTCATATATATGTATGTACATTTTTATTATTTAAAGTTCAATAGCTTTTTGCCACGACTTAATGTACGTAGTGCAATCTGAGTGTCTTATCATGATAAATCACTACATATTATACAACAAAGTCCTCCGCCGCGTCTGTCTGACTGTTTGCGATAAACTCAAAAAGTACTTTACAGATTTTCATTCGGTTTTCACCAATATATAGAGTAATTCATGAGGAAGGTTTAGGTATAGATATACAACCCGAGCGCAGCCGGGGCAGGCCGCTAGTATTACTATAATTTTTAGACGTTTTGTTAGTGTTTTTTTCAAGAAGCGACATTGTTTATAAAATATTACAACTTCATTTATTTAAAATTGGATGCCATGCGAGCAATAACTTATTTGTTTCCTTGTGCCATTTGTTACAACACTATATTTGCTAAACAATAATACCGGGATATTTGACGCGAAATTGGAGAAACCTATGTCCAGCAGTGGACTGCTATAGCCTGAAGCGAAGCGATACTTATAAATTACACAAATATAAATAAATATATATTACAGTCTTGAGCGTCCCAGTCTCGGGGCGGGAATTGAACCCACAACCCTGGAGTAGAAAGCAGGATTACTGGTCAACTGCTCCAGCAGGCCAGTCAAATCTATACAAATAATAAATCTGTTGAAACCTCCGTTTTATTAATACACTATATATCATCAAGAATAAATTTTAATAGCGCGATTTAATTTCAATCAGCGCCATCTCTTATAATTTTTTGTTTGTGCACGTATCACGTAAAAAGTACAAAACCAATGTAAATAACTTTAATACATAAAAAATATACATAACTCACAGTAACATTTAGTTTTTATTTCATTGTAATTACATTTAAAAATAAATGTTTAAGAAAATAGAAATAAGTACCTACGCCGCCAACGCCATCTGGTCTAAGGAATCTTAAAAACTTACGAAACTTATTTTTGAGTTGTTATTTTGTTGAACTTAAAAGTTTACTAAATATGTCGGATAGGAATAGAAATCGTTTTAATATTTTAGATAAACATCATTTTCAATTAATATACTATTATGTTAAATTATGTTAAATTTTACTAAATATAAAAACGATATGCTGCTGTGTGGCTTCGGCAATCAAGAATTTAGTCACCCCCTCTCTTCCCGTGGGTGTCGTAAGAGGCGACTAAGGGATACCACAGTTCCACCACCATCCTGGAACTGTTGAAGCCGATAGATGGCGGGATAACCATCCTAATGCTGGCTTTTCAAATACACAGGCCGAGGATGGGCAGCAGCGTCTTCGGTGCGATAGAGCCGGCCCTGCGGTCACCAACCCGCATGCCCAGCGTGGTGACTATGGGCAATCACCCCCAATGAGTGCGCGCAGAAGGATACGGCCCTCAGTTCCCGGCGGCCCCACTATTCCCGGCCACGGCAGCGGCCGCGGTAACGGTGGGGCAGAGGGTGCCAAGAATCTCCGGGGTACGGGAGGCTGCTTTGTGACGAACCTGGCAACGTATAATGGTCGCAGTCTACGGCTGGACCATCACCTCACCGAACTCGAAGTAGAACTAAGCCATATAAAATGGAGTATTCTGGGGTTGTCTGAGGTCCGAAGACAGGGTGAGGACACGATGATCCTGGACTCCGGACACTTATTCTACTTCCGTGAAGGTGATGGTCCTTCCCAAGGTGGCGTCGGTTTTCTGGTCCACAAGACTCTCAGTAACAACGTTGTAGAGGTCAGCAGTGTGTCGACCCGGGTAGCGTACCTTGTACTTAAACTCACTGACAGGTACTCCCTGAAAGTGATACAGGTATATGCGCCGACCTCGACACACTCTGACGATGAGGTCGAAGCCTTGTATGAGGATATATCGAAAGCTCTGCATGGCACGACCTCGGCTTTCTACAACGTTGTTATGGGAGACTTTAACGCTAAAGTGGGAGTACAAGACCGCGACGAATCGGTAATCGGACCACACGGATTGGGGCGCAGAAATCGCAGGGGGCAGATGCTTGTCGACTTCCTCGAATCGGAGGGGCTCTTCTTGATGAACTCGTTCTTTCAGAAGAAGCCCCAAAGGCGGTGGACATGGCAGAGCCCGGATACTGTGACGAGGAACGAGATAGATTTCATCATAGCGGACAAAAGGCATATATTCAGAGATGTCTCAGTGGTTAATAGGTTCAACACCGGTAGTGACCACCGGCTCCTGCGGGGCTCTCTGAATATAAGTCTACGCAAAGAGCGAGTCCGCTTGATGAAATCTATTATCCGACCCACGCTGCCCCAAATACTATGTGGTTCCGAGCAGTTCCAACTGGAACTCCAAAACCGATTCGATTCGCTGGAAACCACTGGCGACGTGGATCAGATGACCGACAACGTGGTGAAGACGGTGTATTCACTGGGTCGGAGACATTTTACGCCGACGAGACCAGTTAAGCAGTCCAAAATTTCTCCCGAAACCTTGGATCTGATGAGGCGGAGGCGCGAGATGCCCGCGGCTCAAGCAGCTTCGCCAGAGCAGAAGGCTCTTTCCAAGCGGGTGAGGAAACTCATACGCAGAGACCTCCGCTGCTCAAATACAAGAGACATTACGACTCTAATTGAGCAGAATAGGGGGTCAAAGGTTTTCCGAAAACCATTGGGAAGAAGTCTTCTTGCGAAGCTAAAAACAGCTGATGGCAGAACCGTTTGCTCCCGCCCTCAGATCCGAGAAGAGGTTGAGAAATTTTATGGGCAGCTGTACTCGTCGAGCGTACAGAAGTCTGAGACCCAGGGCGCCGAAGATCCACGTGCACCACTGCTGCGCCATTATTCGGAAGACGTCCCGGATTTCGAAGTCGGCGAGATTAGTGCGGCGCTCGGGCAGCTTAAAAACGGGAGGGCCCCGGGGGATGACGGCGTTACGACTGAGCTTCTTAAGGCCGCAGGGCGACCTGTCCTGGAGGCCTTAGCTAGACTCTTTAATGCCGTCATCCAACGAGGTACCACACCGGAGGCGTGGTCCAGGAGTGTGGTGGTACTGTTCTACAAAAGAGGCGATAAATCTCTTTTGAAGAACTACAGACCTATCTCACTTCTGAGCTACGTCTATAAGCTCTTCTCGAGGGTCGTTACGAATCGTCTCGCCACAAGGCTCGACGACTTCCAACCACCAGAGCAGGCTGGGTTTCGAAAAGGCTACAGCACCGTAGACCACATACATACTGTTCGGCAGATTATACAAAAGACCGAAGAGTATAATCAGCCGCTGTGTATGGCTTTTGTGGACTACGAGAAGGCCTTCGACTCCATCGAGACCTGGGCTGTTCTGGACTCTCTGCAGAGATGTCATATCGACTGGCGATATATCGAGGTGTTGAGGTGTATGTACGACGCGGCGAAGATGACCGTTCATATCCAGGACCAGCAGACAAGACCGATTTTCCTTCGGCGCGGGGTAAGACAGGGCGATGTCATATCACCGAAACTGTTTACCACTGCGCTGGAGGACGTCTTTAAAACCCTGGACCTGGGGGGGACGAGGCATCAACGTCAACGGCGACTACATCTCTCACCTTCGTTTCGCTGACGATATCGTCATCTTTGCGGAGACGTTGGAGGAGCTAGGCCAAATGTTGAGCAGCCTAAATGAGTCTTCCCGACGAGTCGGTCTTGGTATGAATCTTGATAAAACGAAAGTTATGTTTAACAAGCATGTTTTTATACGATATAATTTTTGTGTTTTTGGATTTGTCTTCGTCGGGAATAATACTTATTAAAATATGGTATTCATCAATGAGAAAATAATTAATAAAAAAAACAGTTCAAATGTTTCATCCGTACTATCTATATACATATATATGTATGTATGTATGTATATAGATATAATAAATCTGTCACTCAATCCGTCTATTATAAAAGATTTTCCAGTATCGACGCAGGTGTACCTAGGTGATAAAAAATATAAATGTATAATTTTTAAAATTTTAGTTAAAGACCCGTGCGAAGCCGGGGCGGGCCGCTAGTATATATATATATATATATATATATATATATATATATATATATATACAGGAGACTTTCTATAGATATAGTCACTCATCACGATATCTCTGGAACTATGAGACCTAAAAATTTGTAATTTGGTAGGAATATTCCTTTTGTCAAGTAGAGGTCAGCTAAGAACGGATTTTACGAAATTCTACCTCTAAGGGGATGAAAAAGGGAGGCAAAGTTTGTATGGGACAACGTGATTCCTTGGTCCAATCTACTTCAAATTTTGCATAAATATTCTTTAACAGAATTGATTGAAGACATGTTTCGTATTTTATCGAAATTCATCCCCTAACGGGGTTAAAAGGGGGTAGAAAGTCATTTTGATATAAATACTCCTTAGTGCTTTTTTTATAAATTACATTTTATTTTGACACATATTTGACAATCAATCCGTCTATTATAATATATTTTCCAGTATTGACGTGTAGGTGATATCTTTTTTTGGGTGCTCCTGATGGAACAGTCAAGACTTTATATTTAACTTAACAAAATTGAGTTGTAAATATACCGTGTGATTGCTTTATTGTAAAATAGTGTCTTATATTATATTTTTTACTTAAATGTTGGTGTCGTGTTAAGTCAAGGGTTTTAAACTAAATGACTCATCAGCAAGTCATCTATAGTTACAGATATAGAAGACACCGAAATGAACTTGGAAATATTTTTGAATTATACGGCATTAACACCTCAATTAGTACAGATTAGCACCACGGACTAATGTTGGAACAAGATCAGAAAACATTACAAATCATATACCCATTTAACTTTATCTTACACTAAAACTAATAAGGAGGAGATAAAAGCTGTCTTGGACTATTATTGAATATAAATATATGTTTGACATACACACACGATCGTCTGTTCCTAAGGTAGGTAACTTAATGCCTGTGTTTTCAATAACAGCCGACTGATATACATTTTTTTATAAATATAGGTACATATAAATAATAGATATAGAAATAAATACATATTACACCCAGACTTGAGGCGGAAATCGAACCTACGATCCTGGAGCAGAAAGCAGGGTCACTACCAAATGTGCCGAGTCAATTAAAATTTAAAAAATAATTACTTGCGGGTTCATTCAAATCTACGAGACAAAATCGTATTGAATTGTGGTGTAATTATACCTACGATACAACGAACGAAGCATTGATGACCGTTCTGGTGTAGTGGTGCAAGTAGTCGCCTCAACCTCAGCGTTGGTCGTGGGTTCGATTCCCGCTCTGGATTTGTATTTGTGCCAATACTTATTTCAGGTCTGGGTGTATATCTGGGTGTATAGTTGGTTTCCCCACCATGCCCCGGAGAGTACGTAAAGCCGTCGGTCCCGTTTGTTATCATGGATGCCTTATAATAATTTTTACTTATGGTAGGGATATTATCCGCTAACCCGCAGTGGAGCAGCGTGGTGGATTAAGCTCCAACGCTTCTTCTATATGGAAAAAAGGCCTTCGCTCAGCAGTGGGTTATTCACAGGCTGATACAATACACTACAGTACAGGAGCATTTGTGGCCTGCAGTGACGAAACTGAGCCTTACCATAAATATGAGAGTCCATCTGAGGGGAGATATTACTGCCGGACAGTTCTCAGACCTGTTGCTTAAAATAGGAAATGGTGATTTCCGGGAACCATATTATAATATAATGTATGAGTGTATATGAGTATGTATTTACCATAAACAAAGCTTAAGGTCAAACTCTTACTGTAGCGGGAGTACCTATACTTAAGCGAAAACTGTTTCTCTCACAGTCAGTTATATGTGGCATATTCCAGAATAGCCTGGTAATTCTAGCACCCCGAACGAAAAACAAAAAATATTGTTTATAAAGAAATACTACGGAAGATGTAGTATTTCGATTTCGTTGTAAAAAGATAATACCCCCGTGTTACTTTCTCCAGATCAAAGGCAGAGCTTCTTGATCATAAAATATAACAATTTTTATTTTTATTTTACTCTATAATAAAGATTGTTATATTTTATAAGTATTCAAATATTTTAACATAATAATTTATATGTTATAACAAAATTAATAACGTAAAAAAAACGGATAAAAATCTTATTATAACCATTTTCGACTTCTACGCGGACAAAGTCGCGGGCTAAAATATTATGTTTGACAACTCAATCCGTCTATCATGAAATATTTTCCAGTATCGACGCAGGTTTAGGTGATAAAAAATATAAATTTATATTTTTTGAAATTTTAGTTAAATACCCGTGCGAAGCCGGGGCGGGCCGCTAGTAATATATAAAAGCGAAAAGTCACTCATCACGATATCTCTGGAACTATAAGACCTAGAGACTTGAAATTTGGTAGGAATATTCCTTTTGCCGAGGAGAGGTCAGCTAAGAACGGATTTTACAAAATTCTTCCCCTAAGGGGGCAATAAAGGGGGGCAAAGTTTGTATGGGACAACGTAGTTACTGGGTCCAATCTACTTCAATTTTTGCATAAAATATTCTTTAACAGAATTGATTGGAGACGTGTTTCGTATTTTATCAAAATTCATCCCCTAACGGGGTTAAAAGAGGGTTGCTTTTGCTTCAAAGTTGATTTGACAACTCAATCCGTCTATTATAAAATATTTTCCAGTATCGGCGCAGGTGTAAGTGATAAAAAATATAAATTTATAATTTTTAAAATTTTAGTTAAATACCGTCCGAAGGCCGCTAGTATTAAATAAATCTATTGTAGCTAACGTTGAATAGAAAAAAGTTAATAATAAAAATATTAAATCAAGTTTATCACAAAACACTAAAAAATTAACAACTAAAACGTGTATTCATTAGTGACATCTTTAAAGTTGTTAACAATAATATAAATATGCACATATATCGTGTATTTGAAATTAAATTTGAACATAACCCTTAACCTTAGACATAACAAACACGTTTAGTTATAATTAATTAAAATCACATATTAAAATAATGAAAACTAAACACTAACGAAATAATGAAATACTAACGTGTATTTATAACAATTTGAGTTTGCTACTAATTATGTCAAACGAATGTCAAAAACTCATTAAATGATTAAAAAAAAAAACAAACAGTCGTTAAATATTTTACAGTATTAAAAAAAAAAGAAATGAAAAACTCATCTCGTAAAGATGTTTAAAATTGCACATTAATATTTCATTAATCCTTGAAGATGTGGAGAATGTGTGCAAAAACAAAGACGTAAGCGCATTTATAAATAACCTTCTAAAAAACGAGCTGTAACGACGATCAAAGCGATAAAAAACGAAGATGAATCATTATCGATACAATAAAAACACGCTGATAGTGTACATGAAGGACGAAGCTTAAATCATTTGCATGATAAAATTCCGGTTCAATGCGTTGCTTGCGCACGCCTACGTCAAGAGTCTGCCACGTGACGAATTAAAGAGTTTTCCACTGCTTATTGATTCATACTCCTAACTTGGTATTAAAATTAACAAAGAGCGAGGCTATTAAATAACATGAAATACCCATAGATAGGTACAAAATTGTACAATAATTGTTATTAAATTGCAAATCGGAAAGGATAACAAGCGGACGAAAGTAATGTCTATACTTGTATAGTGAGCAATTGAAATATAGTACAGAATCGTTTATAAAAACGATGTACAAACGCTTAAAAAATTATATCTTACGCTGTACATTTATAATATACCCATATATATGCCTGATGTTTACCCGTTTATCGCTAATTGCTTTATTTTAGCTAATGTGTAGATATTTTTACAGACATTATTTAATTATCATTTGAGAATTAATTATTAGAAGGATCATAAAAAAGAGAGATTAAAATAATTAATAAACTAAAAATTTATATGAATAATTTAATTTGTGGCTAAGAAACAAATCGAGCAAGACTATTAGAGCGAGTATTTCAGCTATAGAACCACTTTTGTTTCACAAGCAAATCCCTAAGGACACGTCAAACTCGTGCTTATGTAACGTATAAGAACAATACTTACACTCATCTTATAAATCTTAAACAAACTTGTGTCTATTTCCCTAATTTACTTCACCAATCATTTTTTTCTAAATTTTTATAGAGGGTTTCTTCATACGCTGAACATCTCACCCTCATTTTTACACATTGAAACTTAAATACGACGCTTAAGACAAAGTTGTGTAATTTTGTATAGTTGACTTGCTTTTTCTGTATTTGGAAAAGCAATAATAGTATTATGTACTCCTGTGTCATTAAGTTCAACATTGTGTTCTGTATAATATAAATTCTCTCGGCTTCAGTACGGATAGATTCTATCAAAATATGATGAAAATCTTCTATTCTTCCTCACTCCGTGCAATTTTGGTAATGTAATCTTTCCCACGAGACCTGTTCATCTTCGCACCATCAAACCAAGAGCGAGTAATTATGCGAGGTTAGACAGTTTTATACCACAAGTGAGCAATTGAAACATAGTACAGAATCGTCTATAAAAACGATGTACAAACGCTTAAAAAATTATATCTTACGCTGTACATTTATAATCTATAATATAAAAATAAGTCGGGTTTTCCTTCCTGACGCTATAATTCCAGAACGCACGAACCGATTTCCACGGTTTTGCATTCGTTGGAAAGGTCTCGGGCTCCGTGAGGTTTATAGTAAACAAAATTCAGGAAAAATTTCAACAGAAAAGCAGGAAAACAGGGAAAATCATTTTTCACATAATTCGCCATCTCTGATACATAGCATGTACTACTTCATCTTTTAATCTCCAAACGAAATGTTACAAAAAACGAAGCCATCTGGTGCTTGCTTGCTCGTATATAATACATCATTATTACAAATGACAAATAACTGGAGAGACAATAAATGGAGATATGTATTAAAATTCAATAAACGGAAATTTAAAAATAAGATCAAAATGTTCAATTCTCGAATTTAATGTACAGTACGTTGAGCCGCACAGACCAGCACGTTTTCAAAAATAATAATCAATTTGGAGAGTTCCGGTATACGTGTGATGTGTCTTTTAGTTAGTTAGTGTTAGTGCATTTCCCATCGCTAAAAAAGGTTAGGTTATATTGTTAGGTTTTTTTGTTGCATGTTTAGGTTAGGTTGTTAGGTTTTTTTCTTTTAATTTTGTTGCTGAGAAATGCATTTACGTATTCTAGGATAGGTTAAAATCAAAATCAAAATAACTTTATTTCTTTTTTATTCAAATAGGCCCCAAGAGCACCTTCGAATCGTCAGTTTACAAATTAAAACATTAAAGTGAATAATATTTTGTAATATTAGGCTACCACCGATTCGGAATGTAGATTCTGCAGGTAGAAGAATCGGCAAGAAACTCCACAGTTACTCTTTTGAAAATAATATATAAACTGTGTTTTAGTACGAAGTTAGTAATATTATCTTGCATGAAATACAGCGCCACTAAGTCCACACATCTTTATCTTTTTAGTTAGGCTAGGTTTTCTTTTTTTAAAGGTTAAGTTAGGTTGTTTTTTTTTGCGAGTTGCCAAAAATCCTTTTAGGAGGACCCTTACATAATCGAATGGAATGTTCGTACCAAATTTCATGACGAAATTCGGTATCTACTTATCGGAAGATTATCCTTGTATTCATATGAAATGACATATCAAACACGTGCATCGGTAATAAGTTGCTTCCAAAGTCCTCATTGATTACAGTCATTATCGCAGACATGTTTACACTGATATTAATTTATTTTTATTAATTTAGCATGAATATTTTTTATATCATAGCCTTATTTAATTACATTACTTATCTTGGATTAAGATAGTAAGACACTCAACAAATTATTCTAAGGACAAAGTCTATTTTAAGCCCTACTTGAAAGAATGTTAGTGAAATTAAAATTCATAACATGAAAAAAAATATGTATGACTTAACGTAATACTTTTATAATTTTATACTTATAAAATATTTACTTATTAAGAAATTAGATCTAAATCTTATGTTCTCCGATTCATGGTGTCTATCAAAACTTGACGTCGTCATATTACCAACATGGCTACAGACATAAAAATATGTAATATAAAATCATATTTACATTTTAAACATATTTTTCTCTTTTCAATAACTCTTACTCTTCATCCGACGTCCAACCCACGGTTAACACTAGTTCAAATGTCAGGGCTGCATTATTATAAAGTGTATTTACACTTACACTTTACAGTTTACAATATAGTTTTATTAACTACATTCTGAATGACAATGGCTATTATAAAACGAATTTTAAAAATAATATTGCAAAGTAAGAAGAAGCAATTCATCCAATAGTTTTTTTATTTTTTTTATAGTGAAGAAATATAATTTTAAATGTGTTACTCAAAAAAGTTCACTGGGTGCAAACTCCCCCTAACAAAAAAGGAATACTTCCAATGTTTTATATGTAAAGTATCATATTGAGTGTGTATCTTAATAGTAAGTAATTTTCTAAATTGGAGTATAAAAATAGGTGTCGGAAAAATTTAACCGTCTGGGAACTTTCAACAAAAACGCTACCTAAGGCCTTTGAGTTATAACAAAACAATACACAGTGGGGTGTTCTTTTTTATAGATCTGCAAAAAGTCAGTGATAGCATATCTATCTTTGAAGGATAACTTACTATACCCATTATAATGTTAAAAGAAAATGGTCATGTATAAGGCGGTAATTGCAAAGCTTATTAAACGAATACAGTATTAGTCCATATTATTTTAAATATGTTAGAGATCTCAAGTATATTATTTACATTATTATACTCTTTAACACCATATAATTTAAATAAATATCTTAGTATTTGTCGCAAAAAATTACGGGCGCGAGAGTAAAATTCAAGCGCCTTCTCGCAGCAATGATTGGGCCTTGTTGCGAGCGCCGAATAGCTGTAAATGAAACATGGCTTAAAAAAAGAGAAGAGGTGCGAGCACCCATAATACCAACTTATAATTTTATTCCCAGGGCTAGAGAAATAAATAAGGCGGAGGAGTTGGGTTTATATCAGAAAAGGATCGAGAACTAAGATAGTGCAGCATCCAGCTTCGATACTCAAAAAATGTGGTTAAAAAAATAAGTGCTGAGTATACTGTATTGGCCGGAATATATTAGTGTAACGGAGGCGTTTGATGATTCTAGTGCATCAAACGCATCAAATAATAGTCGATTATTTATAATAATAATAATTAATAATAATTGATGCAGCAGCAGATGTGAGGGATTTTGCAAGAGGCGATTTCCAAGATCCAGAGCGCTCCTCTGGAACAGAGGCTACGATTTTCCTGTCTTTCTATTAATGCTGCGACGGGGGGTGCCATTGAGGCAGCCAACAGGCTGCTACCTCCATATTTGGATAGCAGTCTGTGCTTGGATGATACGGGTTCTATTCTCTTTGGTGCCGCTTTAGCGGTACACCGCTTCATTGGAGCCAAAACGCAAGAGCGTGGATACACTACTAATAAGAGTAGTGACGTACCAGGCTGGAAGAAGAGAATAGAACGCCGTATCAGCCTGGCCAGGGCCCTGATTGGCAGACTACAAAGCTTCAAGTTGGGCAACACTAGGCCAAGGATTGTGGGCTCCGATAGAATAGCTTTCAATTGATTAGATGGATTATATTTCAATGATATAGCTGAGAAAGTGACGGAGCGCATTGATGGCCTGAAGCAAAGAATCGCGGCATGGAAGAAGCGCATTCGTAGGTACTCTGAGCGAGTTGAGCGCTTTCGACAGACTCTTTGTTAGTGATCAGAAGAGGATCTACAGAAAGTTGGCGAATCCGACGTCGTGCTCTGCTTCCCAAAAGCTAAGTACGGCTGACTTCGTCGCCTTTTGGCAAAATATATGGTCACGGGAGGTAGAGCATGAGGAGGTCCCTTGGATTGTGGGGGTTCAGGAAGCATGTGCTAAGATCGAACCGATGAACCCAATCGCCCTCTCTTCGTAGAACGTATGTAGACACAACTATCTCGCCACATATGAACTGACATAACCTACATCGCGCTATCGAAGTTTTCAAAGCGATTGAATATATATATAAGATCCCGACAACTAATGTTAAGTGGTGCGTAGCCCACCAGACGCAACATCGTCTGGTCGAAGGATCCTTCCTTTTCAATGACTCTCTTTTAACCTACTCCAAACTGGTGACCCCGAGCAAGAACGTCAGCGCAGCCTTCGCAAATCTACGTCATCGTAACGTCATCATCACTTCCTCAAGCTTTCGAGCAGCGAGTCATACAGCCAGCCAGCATCCACGGCTACTCCGGGGTATCCTAACCACAAGCATGCAGCGGACGCGCATTCCTGGTCATCACCCACAGCCTTCTCAGTGACCTTGGCACAGCACACTGCACTTCGGCCGGTCAGCAAGCAGAGACGCATTTCTCTCTTGGTCAACACAGCAGCCTGTCACTACGCAGCACCGCACCACCCCGATTCACTGGGGCATCACCGCAGACAGTTCCGACTCACCGTGAACTATGCGGCATCTGGTTCCGACTCACTGGAACATTCAATGGCCCAGCAAGCATCACAAAAAAATGTATCGACGACTCAATCTGCTATCGACCTCCGGTCTTGGAGGGGGGGTGATGTAGCGACAACTATCTCGCCACATATGAACTGACATATCCTACATCGCGCTATCCAAGTTTTCAAAGCGATTGAATATATATACAAGATCCCGACATCAAATGTTAAGTGGCACGTAGCCCACCAGACGCAACATCGTCTGGTCGAAGGATCCTTCCTTTTCAATGGCAGCCTTCTTCTACCCCCAAACGTAGCTGAAGCGGTCCGCAGCGCAACGAACTGAAAGAGTTCGGGAGCCGACAGCCTGCACCACTATTGGCTGAAAGGGTTCTCGGTATGCCATGCGACCTTAGCTCAACAATACCAAGAGGCCATAGAGCGGAGGGCACTTCCGAACCCCTTCATTACTGGTATCACTCACTTAGATCCTAAGTCCATCAACACCGCGGACCCTTGTGGACCAGCTTGTCAAACGCAACCGACGGAACTTCTTTGCTGCCTGGATCGACTACAAGAAGGCATTCGACTCGGTGCCTTATTCATGGCTTCTAAGGATCCTCGAGCATTACAAGATCTACAGTGCAATTCGAGACTTCCTCGAAGTATGCATGGGGCAATGGAGTACGATCCTTTGCCTCCAGGGCGAGAGACTGATGACGGGTGCCGATGGCCGAATCCGGATACGAAGGGGTATTTTCCAAGGTGATTGTCTGAGCCCGCTTTGGTTTTGCTTGTCCTTGAACCCTTTAAGCACTCTGCTGGAGCGTTCGAGGACAGGCTTTCAGTTTCGGAAAGATTAAAAGAGAAGAGGGGTACTAATGTCTCCCACCTTCTCTACATGGATGTGCTCAGATGGACTCAGACCGAACTTAACGCTCTGGATAGAAGAATCCGCACGACTTTGACTCACCATCGCATGCATCACCCGAAATCGTCGGTCATGAGACTGTACATTCCACGGAAATGTGGTGGCCGAGGCCTATTAAGGGCAAAGTTCATGATAACCGGGAGGTGTGCAGCCACAGGGTCTACTTTGAAACGAGGAGGGAGAGCGCTATGCATGGTGATGTTGTAGTATGTGACAAATATCTCACCTGTACCTAACCGGAATGCCGTATGGATGGAAAAGGAGCTGCATGGACGGTTTTACAAGATGCTCCACGCACCTCACGTAGATATTAAGGCCTCCATGCAGTGGCTGTGGTTCGGGGACCTCTTTGGGGAAACCGAAGGTTTTGTCTGTGCAATACAGGATCAAGTGGTTAAGACGAACTACTACCGGAAGTACATTCTGAAGGATAGCACTCCCGACTTCTGTCGAGCTTGTCGTCATCCCGGCGAGTCACTCAGACATGTGCTTTCGGGGCGTTCAGCGCTTGCTTACACTGAGTACTTGCACAGACATAACCAAGCAGCCAAGATTCTTCATCAAGAGCTTGCTCTAATGTATTGTCTCCTGGAACAGAGGCCGCCGTACTACCAGTACACACCGGCGCCAGTACTTGAACGCGACAGAGTCCGGCTCTACTGGGACCTGCCTATCGCCACGGACAGGACGATACTGGCGAACAAGCCTGATATCGTGGTGATGGATAGGGCACAGTCGAGGGTGTTTTTAGTGGACATCACCATCCCGCATGACGAGAATCTCGTGAAAGCCGAAACAGAGAAAAAACGTAAATATCTGGACCTGGCGCACGAGATTGTCGACATGTGGGGTGTTGATTCCACTGAAATCATCCCTATCGTTATATCTGCCAACGGTTTAATCCCGGTTAGCCTCGCTCACCATCTGAGGCAGTTGGGTATCCGTGACGGTTCGCTCGCAGCCAGGATACAGAAGGCGGTATTACTCGACTCGGCTAGGATTGTCCGCCGATTTCTCAACCTACAGCCCTAACCCCCGGCCGTTTGATCTCCCTGCCGGGGCGTAATCCTCCACCCGCTTATATTTATCTATGTATGTTTATGTAAATTTATTATATTCCTTATATAAGTAATATATTTTATTATATATATTTATATATTAAACGGGTGGAGTGCAGCAATTAAAATAATAATAATAATAATAAGACTCTTTATTTTTTGCTTCTACAAATGTTCAAGTATATAATGAAAGTATTAAATCTATTTATGTTTAGTTTCTTTGGTTAGTAGTTTATTTTTAATTTAAAAATTTTTAAGGTTTGTTAGTTTTTTTTTTAAATAAAAATGATATATTGTAGATAATATTCAGTCAACAAGAACGGGGTTCGGGGGGTTTGGGTAAAGGCCTCCTCTAAAGATGCCCATGTATCTCTATCTTGCGCTACGTCTCTCCAGTCTGGGCCGGCTGTTCGCCTTAGGTCGTCTTCCCAGCACGTCAGCGGTCTCCCCCGGCTTCTTTTACCCGGCGGTCCGCTCCACGATGTCACTCGCGTGGTCCACCTCTGGTCCGTGGATCTCACGACGTGTCCAGCCCATTTCCATTTTAGTTTTCGTGCGTGGATTAGAGCGTCAGTCGCTTTGGTGGTTTTCCTTATCTTACTGTGTCTTATTTTTTCTATCATCTTTATATTAAGCATGCTTCTCTCTAGCCCTCTTTGACAGTATTTTGTTGTAAACTTCCACGTCTGGCACCCATACGTCAGACACGATAGAAGACTCGAGTTCATAACTAGTGTTTTGATGTCTATCGTCATATTGCTTTTGAAAATTTCTTTTAGTAACCAATATTTGTTCCATGTTAATTGTACCCTTCTCTCTATTTCTAATAGGTTGCTGTTTTTATTAAAACTTATTAATTTACCTAGATAGATGTATTTTTCGACTTGTTCTAGTGGCTTCCCTTTAATTATTATGGGTCTCTTCCAGCTGTTATTGGTCATGGTCTTGGTTTTGGTTAGGTTCATCTCTAGTCCTACTTTGAAACTGGCTTGGTGTAGAGACTCTATCATGCGCTGCATCTGGCCAGGTGTTTCTGACAGAAGCACTAGGTTGTCTGCGAATCTAAGATAGCTTAAGTAGGTTCCTTTTATATGGAGTCCTGATCTGCTCCAGTCTAACTTACCAATGATGTTTTCAAGGATTGATATGAATAGTATTGGAGAGAGGGGGTCTCCTTGTCTTACTCCTCTTTTTATAGGAAAAGATGGACCAATGGACTCGAGTTTGATCCTACATATATTGTTTTTGTATATACTTTGGATAGTTTTTATATATATTTCTTCAATTCCTTGCTCTTCCAAGCTTTCCCATATACTTAAATGTGAAACTGAATCGAAGGCTTTTTGATAGTCAATAAAAGTTATATATAGAGTTCTCTGCTGTTCTTGATATTTTTCTATTATTAACTCTATTGTGTGGATGTGGTCAACTGTTGAAGAACCTTTCCTGAAGCACACAGGTTGTTTTGTTTCTAGTATGGAGCTTATTCTTCTGTTTATAACAGTAGAGAAGAGTTTATAGAGGCTGGGTAGTAAGCTGATTGGTCTATAGTTGTCGATATTCTTAGGGTCTCCTTTTTTATAAATCAGTATAATCATTGCTTCTGACCACTGAGTGGGAGTTTCAGAGTTTTGTAATATCAAGTTGAACAGTTTTGATAACGGTGCTGCTAAAATTTTTTGAGCGATTTTTAGTGCTTCGTTTGTGATGTTGTCGGAGCCTGGGATTTTTTTTAATTTGAGTTTTTTTATTGTTTCTATAACTTCTGTTTCGTTTATCTCCTTAAAGTCTTCAGATTGTCTATCTTTGTTCCTGTATGATGTTGTTATGTGGTTTTGACTAATGTCGCTGTATACAATATCACTTCGTTTGTTTATATATTTGTCTCGGTTTTTTAGACCTTTTATCCAAGAATTATTTGTTCGAAGTTCTTTGAATGATTTTTTCGTACTACCGCAGATCTGTAGGTGTCTTTTTATGGTATCCTGCCTGTATTTTGAATAATCTTGTTTTATATATTTGTCAACAAGTTTGTATAAGGCAGATAGTTCGTTTTTCATGGAACGAGTTTTGTTTTTAGTTTTCTGTAGCTACTAGAAAGAAGGAAAACTTCTTTGTAGTAGTAGTTTTTCTGTTCTCTCTTGTATTATTTTATGTTCAGGTTTCTTCTTGTTTATTTGTGCAGATTTTAGGCTTTCAACGATAGCTTTTCTTATTTTATTATAACAAGTCTGTACCGTATCATTTTCTTGGCAAAACGCTGGTTCAGAAAGTAATATTTTTAGGTTGACTTTGTACTTTATTCTTTCCTCTTCACTTTTCAGCTGACATTCTAGCTTATTGGTAAATTATATTCTGCTTATTTTCTGTTTGGAGAGCTTTACGGTACCTCTGATTACATGGTCGTCTGACGGGTAGTTCAGGTTCAAAACTTCAAAGTTCGTGAATAATTTTGGTTGATTTGTGAGAATGAGAATCTCATTTTTGTGAAGCTCGTTAGGAGAACGCCAGGTCCATTTACGGTTTGGTTTTTTCTTTAAGCACGTATTTATTATTGTCAACTTGTGTCCTAGCGCAAAGTCCACAAGTTTCTGGCCCTTATTGGAATCCGTGACCATGTTGTTTAACGACCAAGTCTTCATTATCTTTGGGAGCTCCCACCTTAGCATTGAAGTCGCCTATAAGAATGATGTGTTTATGCGCCGTTTTTATTGTTTTTTTCAATTGTCTCATATAATTCGTCAATTTCAACTTCCTTCGCATCTGACGTCGGGAAGTATACTTGTAATATGGACATTTTGTGGCATTCAATGTCTTGATTGAGTATAGCTACACGCTATTCCACTAAAGCTTTCTATGTTGTTTTTCATCGACTTGTTTATTATGAATCCTACTCCATGATGTCCCGCCGTCTGCCCTTTGTAGCAGAGTATAAAGGTCTCGTATTCTTCCATTTCACAGCCAAGTCGTCTTACTTCTGATATTCCCAATATATCATAGACCTACCTACCTTACCTACATACCTTACAGCTCAGGGTCGAGGTCCAGAAGGCAGAACAACTCTCAAAAAGGGCCGCACCCGAGTCTAGGCCAAGTTCGATGGCAGTAGCGACATTTATCCATGCTACCATCTCCCCAAAACACAATAAGCTCTCACATCACTCCTCTCCCAAAAAGGCGGAACAAGAAGAGCGGCAAGCGGAGGCGCTAAACAGGTTCATCAAAGACGACAGTCGGAGGCACCCGAAGGCGTCACCGGCCGCTCGAACTAGAGCCGACATGGGGCAGGTATCATCACCGAGACTTAGACCTGCGTCCACACCGCTCCAACACGCGGAAAACGCCCTAATTGAGTTCCTGGCTATAACAAAGGCAAACCGCGAGGTAAGCCTGGCCATCTGCAATAAGATCATGCAGACCTACCGGTACGACCATCAAAGGTTACTGGAGACGGAACTCGAGGAAGCCCAAGCAGCCATATATAACAGCGAAACACGACAAGTACTCAAGGGCAAGATGTCGGGTACATATATGGCTGCATATAACAGCACAGCAGGCTTCGTGAGCGCCGTCGAGTCTGAGGGGAAAGATGAGGAGCCGCAGACCTTTGAAACACCCGAAGGGGACCCGGTGGTGGTAGTGGCCAGATGCACGAGAGTAATGCTGGGGGACCGGATACTTCAGATGGCGAAAACCATCTCGAACGACTGGGAAGCCGGCTTACTATCCGTGACCTGGGGACTTCCATTGCTGGAATGGATAAATGGGGTACCGGGATGCGGCAAGACAACTCGCATAGTAAGGGACTTCGACGAGGACACGGAGGTCGTGATCACGACCACAGTCGAGGCGGCCAAAGACTTAAAAGAAAAACTGGCCCACCACTATGGCAACAAAGCCAAGCAAAAGGTGCGCACTATGGCCTCCGTTTTGGTAAATGGTTTCCGTGAGGGCACGACAATTACCCGCCTAACGGTGGACGAAGCCCTTATGAACCACTTCGGAGCCATAGTAATGGCCGCCCGACTATCCGGTGCAGAGAAGGTGATCCTCATCGGAGATATAAACCAGCTGCCGTATATCGACAGGGATAACCTGTTCGAAATGCGGTACTGTAGACCTACCCTGCTAACAACCATCTCGTGCGAGTTGTCATGCACGCATCGCAACCCCAAGGATGTCGCCTTTGCCATCAGCGAGGTCTACGGAACCATATATAGCTCCAGCGCCAAGATCCGATCGTTGCGAGTGGAGAGCCTCACAGGCGCGCGTATCCCCGTAGGAAGGGATCGGACCCTATACCTGGTCTTTACGCAAGATGAAAAGAGATTGTTGACTGACCAGGGATATGGGTCTGGCGAGGGATCGCACGTCTTAACCATCCATGAGGCACAGGGCCAGACCTACGAGGACGTCATCGTCCTCCAGACTAAGACGAGGAGGCTCCGAATTCACGACAGCGTTTCGCACGCCGTGGTCGCGGTGACTAGACACACTAACACCTGTGTCTATTACACCGACGACTGTGATGACGCAATTGGTCGCTTTGTGGCGAGGGCGGCGGAGACCACGGAAAAGGAAATCCTCGAGCACAGTCTCAAGATGGCGATTCATCACAGAGATACCGCCGTCATTGAGAGTGTGCTCGATATGTTGAGTAAAAACATCGGTGCGAGGACATAGTTGTTAGAAATATATTTATAAGAAATAGATATAAAACCATTATTAGGAAAAAAAGTTAAGTTTTAGTAATAGCATATTGTACATTAGCAAAGTAAAAAAAAAAAAAAAAAAAAAAAAAAAAAAAAAAAAAAAAAAAAAAAAAAAAAAAAAAAAAAATGCATGTCATTAGATTTAAGAATACCTACATATTTTGGTCGGTGGACTCATGTTAAACATTAGAGACATTAAGTTTTTAATTAAGACATCAATAATGTAAGCAGCTACCATTGTACTAAGTATACCTAAATCTGGAATAAAAAAGGCATGGGCAAAATGAGCCCGTGGACATACATTTATATAAAAAAAAAAAAAAAAATATATATATATCATAGATTATATTACTTAAGCAATTTTTTAGTTCTAAAAGACGTTCGTATGAAGATATATATATTATATATATATATATATATATATATATATATATTTTTTTAATTGATGAATTTGTTTTGTATAATTTTTTTTGAATTGTACCTTGAATTTGTGGTTTTCTTTAGAGGGTTGTGGTCGTGATCCTCCACGGTGACCAACCGGATTGGAGGATTTATTATGTTTTTTGTGTTTAAATATTTCATTTTTGATTCTGTATGGAGAGAGGCATCTATTTTCTATGCTTTATTTTTTGGAGTTTCTGCATTCTAGCATGCTCGGTTTAATTACTCCTTCTGAGATACTGTTTGATCTTCTGACGGAGGGGTCATGTTGTTGTGATTTATTCTTTTTATTTGTTTGTGTATTTCTTTCCTTTAGTTTGTCCACGGATTTTGATAAAGAATTCACCTGTGAGGAAACTGATAGTGAGATTGAAAACCAGTAGATTGAAGACGACGTGCAGAGTGACGTAGAGGAAGTTTTTGTAGAAGAAGAGAGAGAAGAAGTACCCACATCTAGTGAAAACGAACACTTGGCCGAAGAAAATGTTGGTCGACTTCAAAAGGAACAAGGTGTGGCCGAGTCTTACCACAGAACATTGTTAGGTCTCAAAGAGATACAAAGCGCATGTGTCGTAACCTGTATGATCCTGTTTTATGCTTCAATCCTTTTTTTACTGCCTTACTTCTAGAAAAAACGAGAGATACTAGAAGAACTAAAAACAGTCGCTCGAGACCGGTGGGAACATCGATGTTTTGTTTTGACGGACCCCTTACACTAGTCTATTATAAACCAAAGCCGGCTAAAATAATTATATGTTATCATCTTGTGACGAAAACGCTTGTTTCAGTGAAGTTACCGGAAAACCTGAAATTATTATGTACTATAATCAAACTAAAGGTGGAATAGATACACTGAACCAAATGTGCTCTTTGATGTCCTGTTATAGAAAAACGAATAGATGGCCTATGGCTTTACTCTACGGAATCGTAGACATTGCTTGTATAAATGCTTATATTATATACAATCTCAATGTTGTCAGCAAAGGTGATAAAGCATTAATTCGCAAACATTTTATGAAAAGTCTTAGTAAGTCTCTAACATCGCCGTTCATGAACAAGCACTTAGAAGCTCCAACTTTGAGGAGATATTTGCGGGATAAGATCTCCGCTATATTACCAAAAGATGTACCCACTACATCAAACGATAATTCAGGAGGGCCTGCATTAAAAAAAACGGATTTACTGTAACTATTGCCCTTCTAAAATAAGGCGAAAGGCAAGAGCATCGTGCAATAAATGTAAAAGAAAGTTATTTGTCGCGAACATATTGGCCCGGGAGCCAGGTAAAAATTTGGTTGGTTATTTCCTCTCGAACGATAATTGGTAAGACGCATTAGAGAGTCGCGTCATAAAGACTCGTGAACGTCAGCTGCGGTTTCGTTGGGGGGATGAGCGGTGGTACCCTCCGACGCACGAAGAAAAAAAAATTATATTCAGTTATTTCCTCCCAAGTAAAAACGTGTTAAATTGTAGCTAACCCAATATCTTGAAGAAAAAAAAACAATCAGCTGACTAATACATGGTGGATTATACGTCAGCTGATCGGTCGAACGTGAAAAAAAAATTATAATTTCAGTGATTTCCTCTCAACCAAAAAATTCACATGATGATAGCTTATATGCAACTATGGATAAATATATATGTCAGCTGGCCGTATCTCGGCGGAGAGACCGTCAGCTGACACTTTGAAAGTTATAACGAAGGAGTTAAGCTGAAGCATCTATCGCCTACTTAAATGCTTCAGCTGACGAGGTTTCCCTCGACTCACTGCTAGCTGACTTTTTTTATTTATCAAAGCAGAACATTAACAATAAGCTCACAAATTTTCATCTGAGAGGAATTGACGTATCTTAAAATATTGTCGTTATTTCTAAAAATTGAAGCAACAAAAGTCTTTTGAAATTTATTTTATTTTTACAAATTACTAATTATAACTACGAGAAAAATATAATAGGATTTCCTATATTTTACTTTATCAAGTATTTATTTTGGTAAAAACTCAGGAGGTATAATTTGGCATTCAATTAAAAAAAAAAAAAAAAAAGAGAGAGAATTACAACCATAGGTTCAATCCTTGCGTTATAAAAAGAAAAGAAGGCGAAACTTCGTTAAACACCAAATAAAAATGTCTTATGTAATGCCTTTTTGCGTCTTTTGTAAAAAAACAAGTTCTAATTTAAAATCATTCAGTGAAGATAATTTAAACAAGTGCAGTGCTATATTGATTGTTCGAAAAAATAATAAATTAAACTCCTTCGTTATAACTTTCAAAGTGTCAGCTGACGGTCTCTCCACCGAGATACGGCCAGCTGACATATATATTTATCCATAGTTGCATATAAGCTATCATCATGTGAATTTTTAGTTGAGAGGAAATCACTGAAATTATAATTTTTTTTTTCACGTTCGACCGACCAGCTGACGTATAATCCACCATGTATTAGTCAGCTGATTGTTTTTTTTTCTTCAAGATATTGGGTTAGCTACAATTTAACACGTTTTTACTTGGGAGGAAATAACTGAATATAATTTTTTTTCTTCGTGCGTCGGAGGGTACCACCCCCCAAAGGAACCGCAGCTGACGTTCACGAGTCTTTATTATGCAACTCTCTGATGCATTCTACTAATTATCGCTTGAGAGGAACTTGGTCATGCAAACCTGTTA
Organism: Euphydryas editha; assembly: GCA_036937285.1. NCBI lineage: Eukaryota > Metazoa > Arthropoda > Insecta > Lepidoptera > Nymphalidae > Euphydryas > Euphydryas editha. Next base: position 16,803,798 of record JAUPFZ010000014.1, read on the forward strand.
CTGGCTCACGGACTATATTATTGATATGTTCCAAACTTGTCTCGGACTGATTCCTAAATAATTAAATGTTCGTATTGATAGATAATAGCTTGATTTATTAGTAAAGAAGTTAAAATACCTGATTATAAGGAATAAAAAAATATTTGTGATAAAATAAAAAAAAATTGTGTGTGTCAGCTCCGACGCACGACTGGAGTTTACTCCTTAAGTACGATTGTCTAAACATACGCAAAAAGAGTTTATCCAACTGAAAATAAGATTAATACCATATGAAAGGGTAAATTAACAAATTAATGAAAATAATATACATATATAAATATATATTTATTCATTTTATATACATTTCTTATAACTAATCGGCGAAATATTTTACATTAAACTTTTCACAATAGTCAATTTCAGATGTGCACAAATATTTCATTAGGAATGTTGATAAATTATGTAATTATCATTTTCTGACAATTATCATTTATTTTTTAAATATTATTTTTCAATATTAATTAGAGCAACATTATTTTCGCACCGCACCATAGGTGCGCGTGCACCGAAAAAGTAACGAGGTCATTCATAAGTAGATTTTACCTCTCATATTTTTCTCATACCGGGCGCCTTATATATGAAAATCGATTCTTAAGGAGTAAACTCCAAAAATGTTATAAAATCTTGTTAGTTTTTGGATAATTTAATTTTTCTGTACCTTTTTTATATAATAAATAAATATAATTACATAAATTATGGCAATTAATATTTTATTGACGTATATAAAAAACGAATATCTATGGGATTATTAAAGTAAATAAATAAAACACAACATTACCTACTGCTAGTTAAAAGTGAGTCATTTTTACGCATGATTATCTTTTATGTACATCTAAATATGATTATCTTTCTAGGGTTAATCGAAATAACGATAAGATAAAGATTTACGTTCACTACTTCTATATAAACCTATGTTTGTATACTTTGGTTGGTATTTGTGTACTGTAAGTGGTGTTGGTTGTATCTCAAAATAGGCTTACTTAAATCATATTCGCATATCATCTTAGTTTCTATTCGTAAGCACGATCTTGTAGTTCTCTGTTATTTTCTTTATACAAATCCATGTTTTTTATAGATAAATATATAAATCAATTCATTTATAACGTCGCTTAACATTCCGCTTTACTGATATCTATTATTTCGACAGCACTTTAGACAAAAAACGCTATTTTTTGTAAAAATGATTACATTAGCTTTATTTGTAATTTTAATTTACGGTCTTTACTTGTACGGAAAAAGGAATCATAAGTATTGGGAGTTAAAGGGGGTTAAATATGACAAGCCCTTGCCATTTTTTGGTAATACAGCGAGGAGTTTATTAGCGCAAATGAGCATTACACAATTAATCACTGAATTTTATTGGAAATATCCAACCGAAAAAGTTGTAGGATTATATGGAGCGTCTCGGCCATTACTAATAATCCGGGATCCTGAAATAGCAAAGAGAATACTTATTTCAGACTTCAATTATTTTTATCCACGTGGCTTGAACAACCACAAGGATCAAATTGAACCTTTATTACGTAATCTCTTTTTTGCGGATGGAGACATATGGCGACTCTTGCGACAACGAATGACGCCGGCCTTCACGAGCGGCAAGCTGAAGGCCATGTTTCCGCTGATCGTAGAACGCGCTGAGAAGCTTCAAACGCGCGCTCTGTCTGCCGCCACTGCAGGGAGAGAAATCGACGCTCGTGATCTCATGGCTCGATACACTACAGATTTCATAGGCGCTTGTGGTTTTGGACTTCTGTCCGATTCACTTCAAGAAGAGAATTCCGCCTTCAGAAAACTCGGCGCTACTATATTTAAAAGAAACCCTAGGGATATTGGTGTATACGTGTTGAAGGAGATATTTCCCACTATGTTTAAAAGTTTCAAATTGTTGAGTGGAGTGGAAAAACAAATACTTCATTTAGTGGACGAAGTTTTAAGGCAGAGGAATTATGAACCATCTGGCAGAAACGATTTTATAGACCTTTTACTCGAGTGCAAGAAAAAAGGTACGTTAGTAGGCGAGTCTATAGAAAAAATAAAACAAGATGGGAAGCCCGAAGTTGCGACTTTAGAGATGGACAATGAATTGATGGCAGCACAAATATTTGTATTCTTTGCGGCTGGTTTTGAGACGTCATCCTCGGCGACTAGCATCACCCTTCATGAACTCGCTTACAATCCTGAAGTGCAATCTAAGGTTCATCAAGAGATAGATAGAGTTTTAGCTAAGTACGATAACAAACTCAGCTACGACGCGATCAAAGAAATGACTTATTTAGAATGGACATTTAAAGAAGGAATGAGAATCTTCCCATCACTAGGTTACTTGATGAGGGAATGTGCACGAAAGTATACTTTCGAGGAAATAAATCTAACAATAGATGAGGGAGTGAGAATTTTTATACCACTACAAGCGATGCACAACGATCCTAAATATTTCGATAATCCAAATGAATTTCGTCCAGAAAGATTTGATCCAGCCAATTTTGACGCAAATAACAAATACGTATATTTACCATTTGGTGTTGGACCGCGTGCTTGTATAGGTAATACATATGGTATTCGTTTTTATCAGTTTTATCATTGGAAATATCGTTTATTTGACAGTTAAATATTTAATCGTCTTTGCAATAAAATTTTCTCATTTATTCCGAATAATAATGGCATTACGCATTGTTCTCCCGACGATTATGTTTAAAAATAGGCTATAATATGATGTCTATTAAAATATTTACCTGAATATAATATTACAATCATTCCAGGAGAACGACTAGGACTAATGCAGTCGCTAGCAGGACTGGCAGCGATTTTGGCGCGCTTCAGCGTTCGACCCGCACCCGGTACTGTTCGTCATCCACTTGTAGACCCTAAATCGGGCCTCGTGCAATCTGTGAAAGAAGGTCTACCACTGCTTTTTATTGAAAGGAAGCCGTTCAATTAATTTATTTGAATTTTACATTTGAACGCGTCATTGACATGCAGGTATATACCCAATATACGCAAAATACCTTTTTTTTTCACGACCATCTCAAAAATGACAAACCTTTTAACAAAAAATTGTAATTTATATTTGCAACTGAAGTATGTTATTAGAACACTATTAGAAATACATATGTACATAATGTTTATAAAATTATGAGTGTGATATTTTGTTCTTAATTCTATTTCTATTTCTATTTATAAGACATAATATTTTAACTTATGCAACAGAAGATGCTTTTATTTATTTATATTTGATAAGAAGTAGTAAGTAGCATAAAAATTTGAATAATGTGTTGCACCCGAGTTTGTTATATTGAATATTATATAGTATATTTAAGCACTTCGGTAATATAATATTTTATTTTAAATATTTATAGTTTTATTTGTTTTTTTTTGTCTACTACACTTAAACATTATGTGCTTTTTATATATCTTAATTTATAAAAGGAATATTTCTTTTAATGTGCTTTAATGAATAATTATCCGTTTATAATAAATAATAATCTTTTATAAAATTAAAAAAAAATATTTGTGGGTTGCGTTGCGGTTTGTTCCTCACATCAAAATACCTCCTAGAGCCATACTAGCCAGTATTTTATTTTTATTTAAGTTATGAGCTAGTTTTTATAACCAGCCAAGACATCGTTACTTTTTTTTGTTTTAATTTTTCAGTTTTTTTCGTGTATTGCTGTTTTAGCTTTTATTTTTTTAGCACTCAACTCCTTCTGGGTTGAAGTTATTATGAAAAGAACCAGCGTTATATTAATAATTAGACACAAATAGACAGACATAATTAATCCATGGCGGCAAAAATTAGCACCTACTGTTTGAGATAAATCAACCATTATTATAGTTAAATAATTACATCGAAAAGTTAATTTGTAAGTATGGAATTTAAATGCAAGAAATGTTTTAACTTAAAAAATATAACTTATTGCACATAAATAAGTAAATCCTTATAATATATTGAATATTTTATTACATTTGTTAAATAATTTAATAGAAAAACAAAGTTTATAAAGTTTATTACAAAAATTTGAAAATTTGAAAATAGACTTCTGTAATTTTGTTAAAATATGGCACATAATTATGGACTACATCATCAATGTAGGGCTAAAGTTCAATCTTAATTTTATGTACGATGCTAGGATGAACTTTGATTGTAAGTATACATATATTTATCCTCATATATATGTATATCTCCGTGAAATCCAGTCAGTAACATTAATATATCAGATCCACTTATCTTTTTTTAATTATTCCATTCTTTAAATTATTAGTTGATGATGGTATCATTGCTTAAGTAGAAGTATTATTTGACTCAAGATCAAAATCACATGAAAAAATTAAATAATGATGACCTATATGTAATCATGTGTATCAAGTGATACCACTTGCATTGATTTATGGAGTGGTATATTTATGCTTATTAACTGAAAATATTTACATAAATTATTTTCTAGTTGTTGCTGATAATTATCAATTGATATAACTGATTGATTGTACTGATGGTTCTTGATGGAAATTCATGTTTATTTTATTAGTAATTATCAATTGAATAAACTTATCGAAATAAATAGGTTATTCATAATAAGTATTTCTTTTTGAATAAAATTGTCACATTGTCATTGTCATATATTACATTATTTGATTTCAATGAATATCTTTGAAAATATCATAATGTTAAAATAACTCCGCAACGAAATAATGATTAGAAAAAATAAAAAGGTGATTTTATTACATTATTAAATAATAGGCCAGGCATATAAATCCTTACGAATTATAAATACTTCATCAACAAGGCAATTTTATGAAGATAAACTTTGTCTTTTATACCATTTAATTTGGACCCATAATTTAGGGGATCATGTAAAATCAAATGAAACGAAGTGCGTCGCGCTGCGCGCTGATGCAACTCGCCAAGGTTATCGTTTGCTGTAACAATTAATAAAGCACAGGGGCAAAAATTCAAGCACATAAGTGCTTAAATACTTCATCAACAAGGCAGCTCTGCCGTCCTAACGAAGAGTGCAATAAGTCGAGTTTTTGGGCAAATTGACTTAAGACCATATCCGTAATCAGGAAAATGAGCTCTATATTTTCGCCTTAGACGTCTTTTTTGTATCTTCAGTAGTTTCGGTTCTGTTGGTTATCATAACTGCAATATCTAATATTACGATTTGTTAGCACCTAGTCATAACCGAAATATCTTGAGTTATGACTTGGATAGCTTTGATTTTTTGTAATATTTACATAAAATAACCGCAATAAATCCAGTTATTGCACTTATGACTAGTACATTTTATAATTTTTTGGCATATATTTACTAGTCATAAGCGCAACAAGTAAGAGTTATTGCAGTTATCATAAGGAAACTTATTATTTAAAATGTCTAGCTTCCTAACTAACGAGGATTGCATTTATTATTCTGTAGATTTACAGAAATCAATAATGCTTCCAATAATGGATCAGTTCAAGTCTATCATATTTTACCCACGCCTTATTGCTTTCAATGAGTTCTGTCTCCCTTAGAAGTAGTTCTGGCACAAATGTGCCTTTTGCTCTATTGTGGAACGAGACTGTCTCCAGACGGAATCAAGAAGACATCATTTCTACTTATCAGTAATTTTTGTATAAAATCGTAATGTCACTTTGTTTTATGGGTTGATAATTGTGCGGCTCAGAATAAAAATTGGTCGTTTATGTCTTTCTTAGTAATCATAGTTAATAGTCAGCTGATTGCAGCAGAATCTATTACGATAAAATATTTCGAACCCGGCCACACATTCATGTCAGCTGACCATTTCACCACCAGGTTGAAAAGTCATTAAAAAATAAACAAAAAGTCAATGATTTTGACGATTTTGTGGATGCTGTAAAATTGTCAAAAACATGGTAAAAGTGATGACTATATCAGATTTTTACTTTTATCAAGATCTAATTATCGTCTCAGCACAAAATTAGAAACACAAAACTAAGAATATAGGTACCTACTTAAAGAATATTTTGGCAGTCAAGGCTGATAGGCGACAATTTTTATTGAAAATCAAACAAAAACATGCAGCTGATTGGAGATAATTAGATTTTCTACAAATGAAAATTATCAAAAATAAAAAATTTCTAGATATTAAAAATAAAACTGTATTCAGAGGTTATGTAACAAAAGATCGAAAAGAAAGAATAATATCAGAATTGTTGCCTCTGATGCCAGAGACGAGAATGAGTTTTTGGTTAAACTTACCAGTATCTTCGCAAGTGTTAAACATAGATTAAATTAAGATTACAAACTGCTTTTTAAGTTGCGATATAGGTTACTTTAATTGAATTAAGACTAATTTAAAGAATGATCTCATAATGTACCTTATTACATGAAGTGTTAATGTTTTGGTATAAGCAAAGGGAAAAGTATTCTAAAAGATTGTTTAGTTTGTCATTACTATTAATATGTGTAAATACAAAGATTCTAAGTTGTGACTTGATTAAGTAACTGTTGAAATTATTAAGAAAGAAAACACTTTTTTTTTAATTTTATTTTCAAGAGGTAATTTTTTAGTTTTTAATATTTTCTGATATAAGTAAATAACTTATTAATAAATATTTTCTTACGTAATAGTGTTGCTTTAGATTAAGTAAGTACGTAAGTATTTTAATTGAATTAAGACTGATTTAAAGATTGGTTTCAAAATGTGTCTTTTTAGATAAAATATTTATAGACTTTACTGCTCTTAATATAATAAAAGAGATAAAAATTTTGTAAAAGAGAAGATGTAGAAGAGAAGTTTGTTGATTTTTAAAAGTATTTTTTCTATTAATATGTGAAACTACAGAATTTTTAAGTTGTGATTTTATCAATTATTGAAAGTAGTATGTAAATTAAAAAAAAAAACGCTTAAAGTGATTTCATTGATAACATTTGTTTAGATTTTTAATTTCATATAATTGAACTTAAAAAATAAATAAATATTTTCATATCAAGTAACTTTGTTATGATATATTTTCATATATACTTATTATATTCTTGCAATCAACCATCTCTGCCTTATATCTAATTAAAATATTTCACTTAGGGAAACCCTAATAACTAGGACAGTTATTGCACATATAGTTGAAAGAAACTATAGGGCATCATATAGTTTGTGCTACACAAAAGAACAATACGCCCATGACTATTAAAAATGTCGGATATGACAAAAAAAAAACTTTACAGGAGAGCAATGCATAGTGTAAATTGCATGCGTCTTTTTACATATTTTTTTTTTTAAATACCGACATTTATAAATTAAGTGATTAAAGAAATATGCATAAAATAATATTTTTCTTTTCAGCTGATGTTAGACTTAGTTATTTAGGAACGTTTTATGAAATCAATCAAAAAAAATCGATTTTGCAGTTCCGACGATGTTAATAGTCATGGGCGAATATGTCGGTTTACTAACAAAAACTGCAATAAGTGGTGTAGTTATTGCAGTTATGATTAGGAATGCTATATCAAAACCATTCTAAAGTCCTAATGATAAATACATTATTGCGTTTTTAGTGTATATAAACTTAAGAACAAATTTAATATACTACATAAAATTAAGCATTATTTTATATTCTGTCGTTTAGTAAAAGTTTCAAACCAATAGCTTTTATAGTTAAGAAAATACACGCGAAACAAAAATGAAATCTTTAACCGCGAATATCTCTAAAGTAGTCAAAACCTAGTTATTGCACTCTTCGTTAGGACGGCAGAGCTGTCGATCGATTTACGTCAAGACTGGTTTTCACGCCTAGTCAAGATCATGTTGCAGAGAAAATCAGCATTTTCTTCTCCTTGGTTGGTTAATAATGGTTTAAAAATATTTATGTACGTTTTTTCCTCAAATTAACGCGGTTGAAACCGCGAGGCATAGCTAGTTAAATATAAGCTTAAGGAATTCTATGTTTCAAGCATATCTTTAAAAATATTTATGTACGTTTTTTCCTCAAATTACCGCGGGTGAAACCGCGGGGCATAGCTAGTTAAATATAAGCCTAAGGAATTCTATGTTTCAAGGATATCTGTCGAGGATCAATTGTATGAGCACTGATATACCACCTATTGTAACTATACTTCAGTTTATTTTTTAAGATATGAACTGTAGATTGTAGCATTGTATAAACCTTACTGATTTTCTTTTGCTATTCTTAATTTTAATTTTGTATACATTGTGTTTCACATGATAATTAAGTAAATAAATATAAATTAATGTATACTGTGTCTATTCCATTATTTGGATAATTATGTGTTTTAGTTAAAAGCGATAAATGAATATTAGTTTTGTTAAATAACCAATATTCGGTTAATACTATAATATCTATTTTTATATTTAGTATAGCAATAATAACCTGAAAATTGTTAATGGTAATTTTGATACTCCTTATATTCTGAGTAATGAAAATAATAGATAAGGATTTGTTTAACAAAATCCTCAAATCTACATGCATTGGAATATGGGATAAACAATAAACACGCCGATAAGATCATTGTTTGATTACCTAATTAATTATATCAAATTTCGTAAAAAAATCAATTTATTAGAAACAAATAGACGTCTTATGACTTTTTTTTTACAAAGATACTTAAAACCTGCAACCTGTTGTATAAAAGAGTATTAAATATATATATATATATATACCTCCTCCAGTGCATAGTTCAATGTTGAGTCACTTTATTGAAAGTTGTAGTGTTGTACTTGATAATTGTGATTGTTACTGTATTTTAGGTGACTTAAATTTGGCCTGTATTGATTGGAGTTTGGTAGCAGATACTTCCTATGATTATAAGGTACCGGGTTTATGTCAACCTCTAATAGATTTATTAAATTTATATGAACTCAAACAACATAACAATGTACTTAATAAATCCAACAGAATACTTGATTTGGTGCTGTCTAATTTACCGGCTTGCATGGTACGTCAAAGTCACTCAACGTTTGGTAACATTGACCAGCTACACCCTCCTCTGGATGTAGATATTTCATTTATCAGGGAACCAAGACTTTCGTTTAATCACCAAACTTTTAAATTAAACTTCTACAAAGCCGATTTCTTGAATATTAATAAAGAACTTCAAGACTGTGATTGGTTACAGATATTTGGGGACAGCAATGATGTCAATACTATTCTTGGTACATTTTATAATACAGTTGGTGCTATAATTGAAAAATTTGTCCCTAAACATAAATTGAAAAAATCACGATACCCACCCTGGTTTGATCGTAACTTAAAACGGTGCTTGAATGAAAAGTACAATCTTTGGCGTCGTTATCAAAAATACAAAAACCCTATTGACGAACTAGAGTTGAAGCTTTTGAATTCACGTTGCACTCGTTTAGCTAAAAAATGTTATAATAAATACATTAATGCGAATCGGAAAAAAACATCTCAAAGAATCCTAAATATTTCTGGGCATATGGTTAAGCTAAACGTGGTGGCACGAGTTCTTACCCTATTAATATGACTGATGGATTAGTTACTACGTCGGATGGTAAACAAATTTGTGAAATGTTTGCGTCACACTTTGCATCTGCATACATGAATAGTGAAACGAAACCTCGAAACTCTGGTCGCGGAGATGCCTTGGGGTACGTCAAGAATAGCAATCAATGCTTAACAATACCTTTAATAGACTCTGAAACTCTACTGAGGAAGCTAAAAAATCTTGATGAAAGCAAGGGTGCAGGCCCAGATAGGATTCCTCCTATTTTTATAAAAAGATGTGCTACATCAGTTGAGCCTTTATTGATAATATTTAACATATCTTTACAGACGGGAACGTTTCCGACGGAATGGAAAAAGGCAAGAGTAGTTCCAATTCACAAGGCAAATGACGACGACATCATATCAAATTACCGACCTATTTCCATTTTATCAACACCAGCTAAGGTATTGGAATCGCTTATCTGTCCCTTTGTGCAGCGTCACTTTAAACAGAGTTTGTGCATTCAACAACATGGTTTTGTTCCGTCTCGTTCAACGTGTACCAACTTAGTAGATCTTACAGAAAACTTGGCAGTGGCTCTGGATTGTCATAAGCAAGTAGACGTTGTATATACAGATTTTAGCAAGGCTTTTGACCGTTTGCCTCATGGTATATTGTTAAACAAATTGTCTGCTTATGGAATTTGTGGAAATTTTTTGCGATGGGTTAGGTCTTACTTGGAAGGTCGAACATTCTCTGTAGTGGTTAATGGGTTTCATTCTAACTCGCGGCAAATAGTTTCTGGTGTACCGCAGGGGTCTCATTTGGGTCCGATCTTGTTCACTTTGTTTATTAATGATTTACCGACTGTTGTTAAATTCTCGAAAACTTTCATGTATGCAGATGACCTGAAAATAGCTAGGGTCATAAATACAATACATGATTCAATAATGCTTCAAAAAGATCTCGATGAGCTTGCCGAATGGTGTTTGCACAATGAAATGTATCTTAACCCAAAAAAGTGTTTTTTCGTAAGGTATGATCGAAAGAGAAATTTCATTACATTCCAGTATCATATCGCTCGTAGTAACATCCGAGAACTTGAACAAATCCGCGATTTGGGTGTATTATTTGACAAAAAATTGACATTTGTACCTCACATTGAGCAAATGGTAAACCGGGCGTCAAAAATGTTGGGGTTTGTATTAAGGAATATCGGAGGGTTACGCAATAACAGGGTTCGCATTCTGTTGTACAACTCCCTTGTACGCAGTATTTTAGAATATTGTTCAGTGGTATGGAGGCCTCACTTTGCGACTCATTCTCTACAAATAGAACGTATACAGAAAAGATTCTTGCGGTATCTCTTATTTTCAAACGGGATTTCAAAAAAGAAAATCCCTTCGTACCATAAACAGCTAGAACACTTCCGAATGATTTCCTTAGAAGAACGTAGAAAGCGGTTAGACCTATTTTTTGTTTCGAAAATTTTCACTAATGAAATCGATTGCCCTCAGCTACTGAATAAGTTTAATATGCGTGTGCCAATGAGACCTCCTCGTAATAAAATAACTCCCCTCTATCCACCTCCCCGGAAAACAGTGTTTGGATCAAATTCGCCTGTCCCTAGACTTTGCAAGCTGGTCAATGACTACAGTGACCTACTCGATATTAATGCAGATTCAACCAATAAGATTCGATTACGGTTGAATGCCAAACTCTAATTATAATAGAAATGCATTTGCCTTTTTATATTATCCTTTTTTGTTTTGTTTTTGCTTAAGCTCGTACTTAGAAGTTTTATTATGCATGATGTATCTACCTGTAAGTGTTTGTTACACCTAGATTAAGTTCTTTGTACTATGTATTTTTTTTTAATAATATGTATTGATGTAAACAAACGTTGGTGGATCAATAAATAAATAAATAAATATATATATATATACATATATATATACATATACATATATATATATAATTATATATATATATATATATATATATATATATATATATATATATATATATATATATATATATATATATATATATATATATATATATATATATATATATATATATTTAATACTCTTTTATATATATAGTTATCGCCTCCTTTCCGACATTTAGCAAAGATTATTATCGATATCATTTTTACTATTAATATTTACTTACGACTTTGATAACACTAAAAATTAAATAACACTGCTTAACTGTTTTATAGATTAAATAAATATCTGACTAGAAATAGTGATAAAATATATTATCAATAGAAATCGTTATGAAATTGTTATATTATAGTTCAAGGTTAAGGACTCCTTAATCTATTTAAAAAACCAGAAATTTATATAATTATGTTTATTTAACAATGACATCAGTGCAGTGTTTCAAATTTTTTTAAATTTGTTTTTACACTAACGATATGAATAACCGGTGGGAGGGATGCGCTGTGCCGCGCTCCCGGCTGCATGGGTACCACCATCTTGCTTATTTCTTCCGTGAAACAGCTTTGCTGTGTTTCGGAAAGAAGGGCAAGACAGGCAGTGTAATTACTGGCACCGAGACTTAACATCATATGTCTCAGGATAGGCAACACATAAATGAGTTGGCTGGGCTAGTTCCAGGTAAACTAGTTTATGTTAATGGGCGACGTCGACCACTTACCATCAGGTGGCACGTCTGCCAGTTTGCCTATTCAAGTAACACATAAAAAAAAAAAAAAAAAAAGAATAATAATTATTAAAAAATGTATGCCTTCTAAATGTTATTAGGACGATTTCAATGAATTGTGTTTACTTAGCAGTGACTTTTTTTCAAAGTTAACGTTAGCAAATGTAAAAAAATCTCTTGTACTTTTAAAAAAATCATAATGAACTTGTTTAAAAACTAAAGAGGAACCAACTAGAACAGGTTTTAGATGTGATACTTAGGTGTATATTTTGATTCAAGGAATAAGGTGGTAATTTTATTAAAAGAAAATTCAATTGTAAACGTACTACCGCTGGGCAAACAACTCTTCTCCATATAGGAGAAGAGTTGAAGCTTAATCCACCACGCTATTCCACTGCGAGTTGGTGTACAATAGGGGTGTTCATCCGAAAAAAATATCGATAATTTTATTATCGATAATTATCGTATTGTGTTATCGATAGTTATCGATAATTATCGAATGAACAGTTATCGATAATTATCGGATAAAAAATTATCGATAGTTGGTGATAGTTATCGATAATTATCTTATAAAAAATATCGATAGTTGACGATAGTTATCGATAATTATCGGATAACAATTATCGATAGTTTTTCACAAATTTTCGGACGACGAAAAAAAAAAAAGGTCATCCGCCGTCCGGTATCGACATAATCCTCCGTTCCCTATCCGAATACCTAAAAAAAAAAAATAAGGTCATCCGCCGTCCGGTATCGACATAATCCTCAGTTTCCTATCCGAAAACCTAAAAAAAAAGGTCATCCGCCGTCCGGTATCAAAATAATCTATCGATAATTATCGAATCACACAAAAATATCGATAATTATCGGATCACACAAAAAATTGATTATTATCGAATGAAAACTTATCAATAATTATCGATAATTATCGAATGAAAAATTATCGATAATTATCGAATCAAAATTATCGAATAACACATCGATAATTATCGAATGAAAAATTATCGAGTACTTACGAATTATCGATAATTATCGCACACCCCTAGTGTACAATTTCTCTACCGTAAGTAACGATAGCTATCAGATGTTTATGATAACAACCGAGACCGACCGTTTTACGTACTCTCCAAGGCGCGGTGAAGAGATTCATAAAAGGACATACACCCAGACCGGAAAAAAATATTTGTATACCAAAAGGTTTTTTAACAAGGACTTCGTTTAGTAAATCAAAATCAAAAAAATAAATGTAGATCATAATTATTCAAGTTTTTATTGTATAAGAAAAGGTTTGGCAATTGTTACAATGAATTACGAGTAAATTTTATTTGAAAATCGCATTAAAATAATATAAATTCACTATAAAAATATTGGATCCGTATAAGTTACATTTCGTAAAATTCGGGATATTTTCGGGCAACATAATCGTCCTTCTGAGGCCACTATTACCACCAAGAATTTGGTTAGTAAATTTGGGTCGACAGGCTCGGTACATAATTTGCCAACACCAACGCTTGTTCGACCGAGTCATTTAAGTGAAAACATCACATTGTGGTAGATGATCCGAATTTTTCAATTCCTCGACGTTCTCAACAATTCGGCTTATCCACAACAACCACATGGAATCTGCGTCAGGATTCGGCTTTAAAGTCTTACAAGGTACAACTGGTGCATCAACTGGAGCCAATTCACTCAATTCATTCAAGAACAACCCGTTGGTTTTTCCGTATATGAGGAACAGGGTGTAAAGTTCCTCACCTACCATTGAAAAGGGAGGATCCTCCGACCAGACGGGTGTTGTGTCTGGTGGGCCCCTTGACGGTTGTTGTCGGTTTCTTTTATGTTCAATCGTTCGGATAACTTTGATAGCGCGATGTAGGATACGTCAGTTCGTATGTGGCGAGATAGATGTCGCTACACGATCAATAGATTATGCTATCGAGAGATGTTTATAACTCAATTTTGGTCTATTATTGATGATATAGATATCATTAACATGTGGTTTTAACAAGAAGGTGCCACAAGTCGATCGCATAATTTTACGAAATTCAGCTGTTAAGTGACCAGCGTAATCATGTGATTTAACACCGCTGGATTATTTTTATACGTTTTTTACAACCGTAAAAGACAATTTTATAGGCTCGCCGAGGCACGATTTGGCGACCCACAAGGACAAGCACCCAGAACAACATACATTTGTTGAAATTTTCTCCATAATAATCGGAAATCAAACCCATGACCGGTACCCTTGATGGAACTTTCGCAATAATACACTAAACTGATTTTTTTCCCCCAACTATAAGATATGGAGCCATTGTGTATGAGTACCTAAATATTGGTCATATTTTTTATTTATTTGAAGTAGTTGTGCAAAATAAAAATATATTTTTGTCTTACTAATTCAACTAATGAAACGAATCTTATCTTATATCTTTAAACGAGCAATTCTTGTATATATATATAATCTGAATCTCGGAAACAGCTCCAACGATTTTCATGAAATTTAGTATGCAGGGGGTTTCGGGGGCGATAAATCGATCTAGCTAGGATTTATTTTTAGAAAATGTCGTTTTATCCCTTTTTTCAAGGCCCTTTTGGCAATTAAAAAATATCGTTAGAATACGAAGGTAAATTTCGCTGTCATTGATAAGTTTATAATAGCTCTGATGTGAACCGGGCTGATTCAAAATAAGAAGATCCCAGGTTCGAATCCAGATGTCTCCAGAACTATATTTTTTTCCTTTTTTTTTTTAAGTTTCATCTTTTGTGAGAAAAACTATTATTGGGAGCCCTTTACTAACTGTATGACCGAGCTTTGCTCGGTATTTTATTTTTTTATTTTTTGTAATTCATGTTTTTGGAAACTATATTTACATACGAATTACGAACTGATGATATTTTATAGAAATAATATTTTTCGATCTTAACGAAATAATAATAAAAAAATATGAACTGGTTATTTAAAAAAAATCACGAGTACAATTAAAAACTGTTAGAATATTATTAGAATACGAAGGTAAATTTCGGCATAATCTACAAAGTTATAATAACTTAGGTGGGAAATCAGTATACCTGGGTTCGAATCCCGATGCCTCAAGTCGCATTTTTTTTTTCCTTTTTTTTTAAGTATCCTCATTTGTAAAAAAAAATAACTATTATTGAGAGCCCTGTACTACGTGGATGTCCGAGTTTTGTTCGGTATTTTTTTAATTAATTTTTTAATCGTTCTTTTTTTAGGAATTATATTTAGATACGATAGAACTGATGAAATATGAATAATATTTTTCGATCTTATCTATATAATAATATAGTATTTTGTGTCACAAGGGGATGAACGTACTATTTTTTTGACCCTCATGTGAAATTGCCGCCCGAGCCGAAGGCGAGGGTAGCAAACATACGGGAATGGATGTAGTACTTTCGTCCCATGTTACACATACTTTTTTTTCCTCCCTAGGACGAAAGTTCAGGTTTTGTCCCTGTGAAGCGGGGACAGAAAATGTCACTTTTGTCCCGCTTCACAGGGACGAAAATCGAACTTTCGGCAGAGGTAGGAAAAAAAATATAAACTGGTTATTTAAATAAAAATCTCGAGAGCAATTAAAAACTGATAGAATATTATTAATTTATATATCATTAGAATAAGAAAGTAAGTTTCGCCACCATTTATAAATTTATAATAGCTCAGGTGGGAAATCGTGCAGTCTCGAAAACGGAAGATTTTTCCTTTTTTTCAAGTTCCTTTTTTGGCGAGAAAAAATATTACTAGGATCTCTTTTTATTTTTTTTATTTAAATAACCAGTGACTATTGTTTTATTATTATATCGGTAAGATTGAAAATATTATTCATATTTTATCAGTATGTAATTTGTGTCTAAATATAGTTTAACCGAGCAAAGCTCGGTCATCCAGGTACTAAGAAAGTAATAACTTAAGTCTTAGGTATTTAGTAGTCGGTAAATCTGTTCCTATAAAAATTAGCTAAAGTCATTTTATTACATCGAATTATACTTAATTATTACAAAACAAAAAACAAACCATAACAATTATTCGGTCATTGGTAATAAAGTAGAATGTTTAAGGCAAAAAGACTTTTAAATGAGATCTATAGTGATAAATAAACGTGTGAACAAACGAAGTCCAAAGTTATTAGTGCAGAAATAGCAAAGCTCCTAAGCAAACAGCCGTACTACATTTTATAAGTGCGACCACTAAAGTTCGTTGAGTTCGTGTTTTATCTGTGTCATAAAAAGAAATATTTTGATGACATGAAGGAGCTTTACGTCAGCGTAAGTCTCAGATAAGGTTGACATTATTTCTGAAATACAACACTCAGCCGGGATTTTATTGAGATATTTTTTTTTTACTTAAAATGTCTTGCTGCAATAAGTCTAATAAAATTGTTTAACCGAATAGAATAGATTTTGAATTCAAAGTCTATACAAAGTATATAATAACTATCTATAGTTATTTTGTATGGCCACATAATACAACTGAACTTTACTGAACTGATTCCTGCCTGCAACGTCGAGGTTGTCGCTTGGCGTCACGGTATTGTACTACGCCATAATGGTATTGATTTTTATAGATTATTAATAGTGTATATTATGATTACGGAAATTATGTAAAATATATGAGCTGTGTGCTAGTGCTTATTTCAATCTCAAATCTTGGCAAGATTGTTTGATATCAGCCCTTTAATATATCCATCGATAATCAGTAAAACGGTTAAATTGTACTTTTTATGCATCTTTACTAATGCTAAAAAGACATGTTGGTGCTAATATTGCCTATAGTAGCCATATTAAATTATGATAGAGCTCAAATAAATTACTAGCACAGTTCGTCTCCAGCTGGCTTGACTGAGGAATTTCGCAATTACAGACAATTATTGTAAAGTAGTTGTTGTTAAGAAGTTGATTCCAAATGATGCATGTATGGCTTGTATAGTGAGTTTAGTTTTGCTGTAATACTACAAAATGTTCAAGAGCTTCGGAAATTCCTTTTAAAACCAGAAAATTTTTACATACTAGGTTACTAGTAATTATTATTTAAAAAAAAAACTTCTGATCTAATCATACAATCACAATAACTACGTATCACTATGAAGATATCTTCAGATATATAAACAATGTTCCATACTTTATATATATATATATATATATATATATATATATATATATATATATATATATATATATATATATATATATATATATATATATATATATATTGTAAAAATGCATATATGCCTGTATCTCTAACGCATGCATATAACACACATCTAAAACACACACGAATACAATTTAATAACAAAATAATGTAACTCTCAGCAACTACTAATGTTAATACAAAAAATAGTATTTTTATTGGCATTTGAGGCGACGAATATTCCCAAACCTAATTTTCGTCATAATTATGTTAGACTTCGAACTTTATTCTAGACCTAGTACTCCGAATTTACTGTCTAGATCGTTGTGATAATCATAGTAGTAGCTTATCTTTATAGTTTGAATTCGGGGTACGTTCAAAATACGTATTGAACTTTATTTAGGTTTGACCGATTAAGATAATGTTTTATGGCATATAAAAGTTATAGTACGGCCAGAAATCTAAAGAATAAAAATCTAAAGAAAAAAAGGGTCAGAAAGATTATAAGTATAAAGATTTTATTAAAAAAGAAAAAAAATCTATTGTTTTTATTAAAATCGTCATGTCTACTTTAAACATAATATATTTTAATTACATTGTTTAGCATTTATAATTTTCCTAATTTTATTATTAAAATATTTGATTCTATAAGGCGTTAGTAATACTATTATTGATAATCGTTTTATATAAATAAATCACCGGAATAGTGCAAAGATGGCGCCACTGTCTTCCAATTGATTAACACTGATTTCTGATTGGTTAGTCACCATATTTGTGAACAATCTGGCGGGATTGTTGCTCTATGAAATAGGTTGTTGTAAGTGACTAGCAGCCCTTGCACGACGTCGTCCTAAGCCGAGTTTCTTTACAATTGCTTATTAAAAAATACGATGCGGGACTTTTGAGTGCAGTGTGTGCGCTGAACGGCTGTTAGGAGAACTTCACAGCCGCTCAGCACCACATCGTACCGCATAGAAATGCGGTACCGTCTCTATATATGCGTACCGCGGTCACTCGAAAACCTATCTGTTCCATTGGCCGTCAGTTCTACGAGCTATGTGTTCTGTCTACTGCCACTTCAGCTCGCAAATTTGTTGGGCTATGTCGGAAACCTTCGTTCATTTGCAAATCTGCAATAATTGCCGATTCGATCTCACAGAGAAATACCAAGTATAGCCCTCTCCATTGCACGCTGTGCGATTTGGAGCTTGGTTGAAAGGCCCATAGTCAGAGACCGTATGTCATCACTGGTCATACATTGGTCGAAGACTTTCGAATTCAGGTACATGGAAACTGGAGGTATGAGGAATGAAAAGACGTCATCCTAGTTGGATTCGACGATTGACCTCTCTCTCGAAGTTGGACTTACCAAATTAGACATTTTTTCCTACGTAGATGTACTCATCAACAACTTCGAGGAATCTCCAACCGATATTGGGGTGGGCGCGACATGAAATCTCATAATTTCATATATCTGTGGAAATTAGTCACAGAAACACGAGATAAGTGGTCCCAAAAATAAAATGCTAAATATGCGAAGATGTGCGCGGTCGCATGGATGACCGTTCTAGTGTAGTTGGGCGAGTAGTCTCCTTAAACCGCGCGCACGTGGTCGCTGGTTCTATTCCCGCTCGGGATAGATATTTATATTTGTACAAATATTTGTTTACGGTCTGGGTATATGTCCTTGTGGGTCCCCCCACTGTGCCTCGGAAAGCACGTAAAGCCATCGGTCGCGGTTATTATCATAGACACTACCGCACTGCAGTGGAGCAGCGTGGTGGATTAAGCTTCAACCCTTTTTATATATGGACAAGAGGTCTTCGCTTAGCAGTGGGTTATTTACAGGCTGATACAGTACAATTAATATGGGAATAATATGCCTTGTTCCTCCCGCGGCCGCGTCTCGCGCCCTATCGCCACCCGTTCAGTAAAAAGTAATATTGAATATTTTCATTTTACATTTTGTTTTAAGCTGTGGGTCCAAATAATATATTATAAAAGCCAAAGCTTATCTTCATAAAATTGTTTTAATGATGAAGTAACGTAAATTATGCCTGCCTTATAATAATATAAATAATACTCAAAATCAGCTTTTATTTTCAGTTAACTCTTAGACCTAAAGTGCCTTAATGTAGCTTATTTATAAAAGATAGATATATAGTGTCATGGACTTTTTGGATGTACTAAAAACTAATATCTTTGCACTACATGGTAATTACGTAGCCATTAGCCCAGCGCACGCGGGTAAAGCAGTTGGATAGCGCTTTTTCTTCCGACTTACTTTAAAAACACCAATATTTGAGGCCCATCAAGAACTTATGCGTAATGCTAGATAGCCTATAGGTTTCCTTATGAATGTGAGAATTCTTCCATATAAGAATTTTCGAAATGCGACAGGCAGTTCCAGAAATTAGCGCTTTCAAACAAACAATCAAATTCTTCAGCTTTATTATATTAGAATAGAAGTAAGAAAATAAGTTATCAAATATAAATACCGATAAAACAAAACAAAATGTCAAATCGGCTTACTGTCTTCTGGGATAAGCTGATTTCAACAAACAGCCTTTTGATATCACAATATTCGTATTTATCCTAGGATACGCGTAATGTATTATTGTTTTACGGTAAATGGCTTAGACAATTGTGTTTTACGAAGAAAAATTACTATGCCAATATAACAAAACTATTATTCTACAGAAACCAACCAATTTTTTTTAAACCAAAACACGGCTTTTGGTGTAGTGTTCATCACCACAGGGGAAATATTGTGAACATCAACAAATTGTTAAGACTCTGATTTCCCGAGCGTAGAAAATATGAAAATGATTTTTTTTTTTTTTAATTATTTTGGATAAAAATGATACATTTACGCTATCTTTTCAATACGGTAATTTAATTTTGTATTTATAAAATATGTACGTAGTTCCTTAAAATAATTAGATATTTTTATAATGGATTAAAATAACCTATTGATGAAATTAATCAATTTGCCTTTCATTAATTATATTTATACAAATAATAAATAAACGTCTCATACTCAATGGCCCCCAGTAGGATGTGAATCCTGGGTCGGGGGTCCGGAAACACACACAATTCACAAGCACAAACGCTCAGACCACGACAAACATCTGTGTAGCCTAAACAAATATTTGTCATGTGCGGGGATCAAACCCGCGACAGTCGGCGCATCAGCCAGCTGCTTTGACCACTGTGCCAACGCGTCGTAAAAATATAATAACAAAATGTGGTTTGCTTAATTTCGCTAAGGTTGTTTAATGTATGGAAATATTGTTTAATAGCTCCTAGTTTTACTCAGTTAATCGATAGTCAGAATTTATTGAAATTATAGCGATTAGAATTGACCTTTAACCATAGTGTCTTATATATTATGAACATTCTATGTTTGTCGACCATAATATTATATATAAAACGATAGTTAAGTATACATACTAATAAGTTAATTTCTTAGAGGTACCATTCTAAGTCTTTTTATTGGGGATTTAGAGACAATGTAACAACTACCGAAAGTCAATGTGAATGAAACCAGAGGGAACCTCTAGTTAGTTTATATATTTTGTAACAAAAAATTATGTAATAAAAAATCATTCTTGTCTTCCACTTACAATATATTTTTTTCACAAGATCCTCCCAAGTAAAACAAATCATGGAATCCCTAAAAACATAACACAAAAATAAGGAATATTTATTGAAATTTTCCATAATGTAAAAACATTTTCTACCTTCGCGTCTCCTATTTGTGTCACAAGGAATCCTATTAACCTAAAATACCGCCTCCACTATCCTCAAGCGGCAGTATGTTATCCGGTGCTACACAATGCACAGGAAATAGGCAGGCTTTTAACGCACCCTGTCACACTAAATTTCAATATTTGACACTGTTACTCCGGTAACATGACGTGAAATTTGTAGATTAACAAGGTCGTAAGAGTATGAATGTGTCTTTTTGCGGTGTTCGCTTGCTTTTTTATTTATTTATTTGTTTAAGGTCTTATTAATATAGATACACCTGTGCATATGATATACCCACAAAGACATGCACCCAGACCAGAAATAATTAATTGCAAATATTTGCCCTAAGCAGGAATCAAACCCACGACCATTGGTGTTAAGGCAACTTCTCACAACACTACGCTAGCACGTAAAATGTGCAAATAATAACGTATTTTATGGCTGTAATGCCTATTAAATAAAAAAATCTTTGAAAAAAAAAATATACGAGCTTTCAATTTAACTTGCTCGTATCAAACGACGCCACCGCGTATAACTTTGAACTGAGATATCGTAATCATTAATGAAATATTACGAGTATATGCGTAGAAACTAGTTTTATTGAAATGAAAAAAGTTAACCTTTAAGAGTTATTAGATAAGAGATAATTGAATATTTTCTTACCGAAATTTTACTTAGGTACCGCTCAAATTTGTCTTGATTGATTCAATTTAAAATCTTGTTTTAATTCATTTATTTATTTATTTATTTTTTTAAATCGGGCTTATCTCTATTTTTTTCTAGTTGTTAAATAATTATTTGCAGACTTAAAGTTATTGCCATTGTAATTTTATATAATTGTTTAGTTTTAATATATTTTGCGATTTTCAGTTTTTTTATTTTTAGGGTTCCGTAGCCAAATGGCAAAAAACGGAACCCTTATGGATTCGTCATATCTGTCTGTCTGTCTGTCTGTGCGTTCGTATGTCACAGCCACTTTTTTCCGAAACTATAAGAACTATACCCTTGAAACTCGGTAAGTAGATGTATTATGTAACCGCATTAAGATTTTCACAAAAAAACGGGAAAAAACAATAAATTGTGGGGGTTCCCCATACTTAGAACTGAAACTCAAATTTTTTTTTCATCAAACCCATACATGTATCTATGGATGGTTCTTCAAAAATGATATTGAGGTTTCTAATATAATTTTTTTTCTAAACTGAATAGTTTGCGCGATACACACTTCCAAAGTGGTAAAATGTGTCCCCTCCCCCTGTAACTTCTAAAATAAGAGAATGATAAAACAAAAAAAAAAAAATGTATGATGTACATTACCATGCAAACTTACCGAAAATTGGTTTGAACGAGATCTAGTAAGTAGTTTTTTTTTATACGTCATAAATCGTAAACCACAATTTACCTTTCATTCAATCAACTCAAATATATAAAAGAAAAACAAGAACTTTTATATGATGTTACTTGCTGCAACGGATACCTTCATGGGCGAGTCCGACTCGCACTTGGCCGCTTTTTTTTTGGTTGTTTTTCTTTGTTTTTGTTAGTTTTTTTTTTTTCTTTCTATAATATAGAAAAACGTGAATCATGTGTGATTTTGTACAGACTAGATCCAATATGTAACACAAAATGATAATTTAAAATTTGTTTCCCAGTACTAATATACTTTATTCAATTTACGTTATTCCTTTAAGTTTTCTTTTATTATGTGTAATGCGATATTTATAATTGATTTTTCATTGTTTTATTTTCACAGCAATTAGCTGTTTCGCTAGCGGTCGCGGGACCGCACGATAAATGTTAGTATAATAAGCTATAAAGAAGCGTGTATTTCTACTTTAAGCGTGTATTACACAGGAATCTCATCTTACAATCCTGTTAAATAAAAAAAATGTGATTAATGTGATTAATATACATACGACCGTCCGTTTCTAAGGTAGGCAACTTAACGACTGTTCTTAAGGTAACAAGTGACTGATACTATACTGTATTAGTATTAGCCTGTAATTACAACAACGAACAACCCACTGATTAGCAAAGGTCTCTTCTCCATATAGAAAAATGATTGGAGCTCAATCCACCATGCTGCTTCATTGCGAGTTGATGGATAATATCCCTACCATGAGACGTAACGATCATTACCAGGTGGCCATGGTAACAACCTAGACTGACGGCTTTACGTGCTCTCCGAGTCACGGTGGGAAAACCCACCAGGACATACACTCAGACTGGAAACAAATATTTGCGCAAATACAAACATCTGTCCCGAGCGGGAATCACACCCGCGCACGCCAGCGTTGAGGCGACTATTCGCACTACTACACCAGAACGGTCGTTACTCTCAACTGACTAATACATGACTACGATACATGCATAAATAAATATAATATGTTAGACCTAGACTCGCGACGGGATTTAAACCCACAGCTCTGGGCAGCAGGGCCACTGCCAACTGCAGCAACGGGACAAATATATTAAGTGTATGACATTTGTTTACTTATTATTATTAGGCAGCATAGTTATGTTAATGACAACTAGAGCCTAGATGCCAGATTTTACTTATTAATGTTATCACGACTTATGTTTTTGTACCGTTTTCAGTCGAAACACTTAGATCTTGGAGTAGCAATGCAAAAAAAAAAAGTATAAAAATTAACCCCACGTCTTGTAGCTTCCACTGGCGACAGGATGTGCTTTTTTGCCCAGAGAATCGGAATCGCGTTTAGAAAGGGAAACGCTGCCAGCATTCTTAGCACCATTCGTCGCTGACATGATTTTTTCCAAAACTGTCTGTTAAATAATTAGCTTATGTTTTGTATTGTAAATATGTATAAAATTGTAAAATTTACAAAATAAATGGATAAAAACCTTTTTTATGCTCATTAAAATTTTTATTTCAAATATAGTGGTTTAGGATATCCAATATCAAAGTAATTCGAATTTTTGTGATTAAATATTATAACAAATTTTAATTTCATATCGATAAATGTAATATTAGATATTCTATTAATATGTTACGACCGTAATAAATATTTCATAGTATTTCTTAAAATACCTATTTCAATTTTTATTGTGAAATATAGAGAGCCGTTACTGACGCAAATAAAATTCCACCTCCGTCACTAAGCGTTTGTGGCTGCGGTGAGCTACGTTTTAAAAATTCTACCAAACATTTGATTCAAACAGGTTTCATTTCACTTTTCCAAATTAAAAACGATAGAAACTGACACTTTGAGGCTGCAATTCAAACATTTGATTTTACGTGTGCGCTTAGTGATTCAGTCTTTCATGCAGGACATTAGACTCAAATTTTACTGATTAAATATGAGTATTGGCGGTTTTTTTAAAGCTTAACTGTTAATTTCTCGTCAATTCTTTTCAGCAGTATCTACAATCCAAATAGTTGGTAGCTTGACATTAACTATAATTAGTAAATTAAATAATATGTATTTTGTAAAATGATGAGTCAAAAGTGCTTTTGAAGCAATAATGAATAAATATTCGTTTTGATTTTATGATGGTGCATCCAATATTTCAATAGACTACTAAGTACTGCATCGCTCTAATATGCATTCACTTTCCCCTTTCAAGAAAACACACAACTAAACACAATGCTTAGCAACAATTATTCTAATAAATAGCTTTATAAGACAGGGGGGAGGATCTGGGATACTTAAAACCCCAGTCCAGAACATCTTCACCCCCTGCATGGCTGGCTCTTGGAGAGACCGTACTCAGTGGTTCGGAGCGCCTTCAGAAAAAGACCGAGGCCCAAAAAGCGGAATCAGTGTCGCCCACTCCGTACGACATAACATCTAAATCAAAGCCCCGTCTGATGGCGATAGCGAAAATTGTCCAAGCGACAACCTCCCCTAAACGAGGAAAACGACTGCCCCACCTTGCCCCAAGGTCGTTGGTATCAAGAGATCGGCAATCGGAGGTACTTAAAAGGTTCACCAAAGACGAAAGTCCGAAGTACCCACAAACGCCACCGGCCACTCGGACAAGAGCCGACATGGGGCAAGTTATACCAACAAAGCTACGACCAGCGTCCACGTCGCAACAACATGCGGAAAACGCGTATATCAAGCTCCTGGCCATCACAAAGGCGAACTGCGATGTATGCCCAGTCATCTGCAAGAAAATCATGCAGAGCTTCCAGTACGGCCACGAAAACTTATTGCGAGTGGAACTTGAAGAAGCCGAGGCAGCCATTTACAATAACGACACTCGCGAAATACTCAGGCGAAACATGTCGGGAAAGTATATGGCTGCTTATAATACCACAGTCGGCTTCGCGGGCGCGGTCGACGCCGAGGGCCAGAACGAAGAACCTCAAGCCTTCCATACACCTAAAGGGGATCCAGTGGTGGTAGTGGCCAGGTGCACGAGAGTGATGCTAGGCGACCGGATATTCGAGATGGCAAAAACCATTACGGGAGATCCGGAAGTCGGCAACGTTTTCGGGGACAGGGAGTTGCCAGCACTGAAATGGATAAACGGAGTTCCTGGATGCGGCAAAACGACTTACATAGTCAGAAACTTCGACGAGGAAAATGAGGTCGTAGGATACCATACATATTTCCTTGTTATCTTTTCCTGAATTTTTCTTTTATATCCTTTACGGTCATTCAAAAAGCCAGCACAAAGGCCAAGTAGCATTCTTAGAAAATATCTTTGTATAATTTATTCTTTATAAATTATTTTAAAATGCCTTGAATTTGTAGACAGTATTTACGTACGTCTGATGATAAATACTCGTAACTACAAATTTTTTCTTTTAAATAGCAGACAAATTCCAAATTTAAACATCGATGTAGTTTACAAACGTTAATTAAAACTTCTACTTGACTAAAATGTCTGTACATGAAATATGTTTAAGAAATATGAATTATTGGGGTATTTATGAGAGTGATATATGACAAATTTTTTTTAGAAATTTTACTTGTCTCTTTGTCTGTATGTTTGTTCCGCCATCATGCAAAAACTGCTGCACAAAGATGAATGTGATTTTCATAATTGTGATTCTGGAGGTCTAATTTAAAATCTAGCATAGGTTTAGAAGTGGAAATATTATTTTATTGTAATGATAAATGCCTCATACTCAACGACCCCCATAGGGTGTGGTCATAGGACCACATCCTAGTTTGAAGTTTTGGAAACACACAAGCACAGAACTCGACAAAAAATATATGCGACGACCGTTTGCGCATCGGCCAACTGCTATAACCTCTACGTAAATACGTTGTCTTTGTTATTATTTTGTGGTAATTGTTACGCTGTTGGTAATTTTGGCTCACTGTTATTTGCTATAGTATTCTTAATTAGTTTGTATACTTTGTAAATATTGATTACTTTTGATCTTAAGACTAGACTCTAATTCTATCACATATGGCTTTAATGAAGACTTAAATAGCTTTTGTGCATACTATTATATCAAGATTTTAACGGAAATGTGATAGCCTAGTCTATACGTCGGAGTAGGTTTATTTTTAATTTTCATGCTAGACAGATTCCCTTTCACGTTGTGGCTATAAAAGGAATAATCTTGATTACATTATTTGCCTATTCCATTCGGATTTCCTATGTGGTGAATTAGATTATGACATTAAATACTATTGTACGTCGTACTATACATAATATATACAACCACAACAGCACAAGAAAAGTTGAAAAAAATAAATTTAAAGGATGCTATATTTTCTCGTAAAAGCTGTAAAATAGGCGATAAGTGTTATTCGGTGTCATATACGAATTATTTCTGCCTATTTAGAGAATCGTTCTTAAAGAGTTAACTTTAGTCGTGCGTCGGAGCTGACACACACGGATTTTTTTTTAAATTATGTTCCGCCAAATGGAAACTTTTGTATTTATAATATATAATAGTACACTCTAAGATAATTGTATGATATTTTTTGAGTGGTGTATGTCCAGTAGTTCATATTAAAAACTACCCTCAAATAATAAAAATTGTTTTCTACACTTCTGAAAATTAATCAAAAAAATATTAAAAAATACTGAATATAGAGCTCATTAATATATGTATATTTTTTCGCATTAGATTCATTTAAATATCTGTCATAGTCTCTAAGAAAAAAATAAAACCCTTAGGGGCTGTTACCCCCATATCTCCCCTACGAGTGAAAGCAGAGATCTAAAATCTCGAGTACAAGTACTTTGGGTGAAGAAGTAATACTTAAAAGGTTAAACTGTGTCCAAAGGCGTTGGTGCAATATCCTTATAGTAAGTCGGCTAGACCCTTTTCCGATTTTTTAAAAATTATTTCATGTAATTTTCTTCTTGATATATTTAACAAAAATAAATCAACCAAATCGGCCAGGTGTTTTCCGGTAATGCTCTTTTAAAAAGTCTTCCTTATATTTTTTGAACCTATAAATATTACGCAATCTAACTCTGACCTGCAGTATATGTAGATCTAATCCCGACAAGATCATCCATGCTATTAATATTTATACAATTAAACAAAGACCTTAAACATATAGGTCACATGTATAGGTACAATCTATACCTCGCTAAATACATTAATGTTTCGTAAGCCTCTAAGACCTACACCTGTTTTGTAAGCATTAGCTTACCAATAACATTGTTCTAATGAAGATAGCGCTCTAATTGCCTGAAGCTAGTCGAATATTATGTCATGTAAATTCCTTCTACATTGCAATCACATAATCATAAATATTATATTTATTAATACAACCAGTAAATATAAATCTACAATAATATATATAGGTTAAGAGTTTAAAAAGCCTTAACTTAAAATAAAATGGTTCAATTTCCATACGTATTTACATAATTATATACTTTTTTTACTACAAAGCCCGCTTCGTCGGGAGGTTTTAAGTCATAAAATTTTATGGTAAGGTGCAGTAACTATCAACACGTCTCTAAACTGGCCGTCGGACACTAGTTAAATTTGTTAACTGAATCATACTTGAGGCTCTGAAGTTGTACTGACCTTATTTAGAAAAAAATCTTTTTTAAAACCTATTTATAGACAAAGGCAGTAATTTTACAAAGCTAAAATGCTGAAAACCATAAGATTGAAACGATTGTAATTAATGTGAGAGTAAAAGCCAATTCCTCTATTTTGATATATATATTTCCTTTTAAAACAAATATATAATTTATAAACAATTGTAGAACGGGGCTCTCAGTATTCCTTCTTAGTCCTCAGTTAAAACTAGAAATCAGCCCTCCTCTTGTTATCACTCCCTATTATATCATTCACTCCAACAAGACGGACACTAATTTGACTAAGTACACCTATTTAGTCAAATTAGTTTAAACACACTACCAACGAAATAATACTGAAACTTATTGTAATTAAATAATTGTAACACACATAAATTATTTAAATCAATTATATTATTATAATTAAGAATAGTTATATCACACATCCAAAAATTGATTGTTAAATATTAAATACGCTAACATTAATTTAGAGCAAAATCGCAAAGAACATCTAGTACATATTGTCCTAAATCGTTACGATATATGCCACATTGGCTTAATCTAGCGTAAGCCACAAAAACCCTACATCCGTTTTTATATGTGATTGATTGTCCTCTCAACAGAATTAAGATAATTGAACTAGGTATTAGGCAATTCGTCTTTACCGAATTTGTGATATTAGTTGGATTGGGTTTATTCTGTTTTCGTCCATCGCTTTAGTTCCATTTGTAGGTTTTGATACATGCTATTCCGGTTTTTAATTGTCCCACTAATACATAGATATAAAGATATGACGACGCATTGGCGCAGTAGTCACAGCAACTAGTTTATGCGATGGTGGTCGCGGGTAGTCGGTCGGCTACCTGCACATGACAAATATCTGACTATGCACTGACCACTTTACTTATTTAATATATAAATATTAAACTTAACTTAAACTTAAATAATAAACTTTTAGTTTGTTTTATGTATATAGGTACCCTATTTTATATTTACATGCATTCCTTAACATATTACTTACATGCTTTAAGTCTACATCCCAGTCATCACATCTTCACCACCAGTCTTGTTTTGCGATACTTGTTTTTAGATATTTTTTTCTCTTTTTTATTATTATTTATTTTACATACATTACATACGGATATTTGTCATGGTCTGGATGTGGGATTTTTTGTGCTGTGTGTGTTTCCGGACCTCGACACAGAATAAACAACCTACTGGGGCCGTTGAGTCTAGTTCCCAAGCTGCTCCACCGCGAATCGACGAAAATTTCCTCATTTAAAATAACGATCTAGGACTGAAGGCTTTATGTACTCTCCGAGACAATGTGTGGGGAGAAACATTGGGGCCACAAACAAATATTTCTATAAATAAAATACCTACCACCTATATCAGAAACTATTAAACCTATTGTTTTAAATAATTTATTTTTATCTATTAATATAGTCCAGCGTATAAAAAAAAAATGAACTGTAATTATACTACGAGTATAACTATCGAATATGTTATATCCATTTTGTAAGAAATAACACAATTTTGTTTAACAAAATAATTTACGTATCTAATAAACAGCTATTTAGTACAATATTAATAAATTCACCTTTTCATTCATACCAGATAATAAACAGTTTATAAGGTAAAGTAATATTAACGTATTTATACTAATATTAGTTTATTCAGAGTATAATATTTGTGATTGATTCTGTTCTCAATATAATTAGGATGTGCCGAAAAATAGACGATCAATCTCACGATGGAATTTAGTGCTATCGATAAAATTGATTAGATTTTCTTCATATATTTATCAATCAATATCCCTCATTTATGTGTTCACTGGTTTCTATTAATATTTTATCAGCACGCTTCATACTTTCATTATGGAGTTATGTGTTGTCGTAAATTTCCTGGACTTTGATTATTTACCATTATCTTCTATTTTACGAAACTTTGGTGATTTTTTTTCTATGAAAATAGGTAGCAATTAAAGATTATGGACAACAGAGTAAAGTGTTTAGGGTAGACAATGAGGGCCTGTAACACCAATTGTGTTCCTGGCTTATAAAGAGGAGTAGGAGGGAGTGAGGTTTTTGAGATATTTTTACTGTAATGAATCTATCTGTAAACATTCCATTGGTGAATAAAGGACTCATCTCCATAAAAGCTAAGGGTTTGAGCTTAATCCACCATACTGCTTCACTGCGGGCTTGTGGATAATTTCTCTACGATGAACACCAATCGCTTTCAGGTGTTTGTGATAACAAACGGGACCGATATCTTAACGTGCAGTGCAAATCACGGTGGCTAGACTCACAAAATCATACACCTTGACCAGAATCAAATATTTGTACAAATACGAATATCTGCCCCGAGTGGGAATCGAACTCGCAACCGCTGCAGTTAAGGCAACTACTCGCACCATTTACACCAGAATGGTTGTCAGATTTCTACTTATAAAGTATTATCATAAGATTTTATTATTATTATTATTGATTTAAAGTAAATTTTAATAAGCCAATAGTAATTAAATTGACTAGAAAAATATATGATAATTCTTTCAGCTCTCATTAAAAATGTCTAATTAAATGTGTCTGTGTTTTATTTGATTTGCTATGGAGGATCTAAAATAAAGCCAGAATACCCACTAAAACCCATCGGCCGTCTGCGCCGTAGTGGGGCGCCACGGGATCACAAACGCACACAACCGTGACGGACCCGACGCTTCTAAATGGAGGACGTTACAAGATAGCGAGTAGCGTACTGTCCCGCTCTAATAATAAAATAATAATTAATTTCATTTAATTAATTATAAAATCAACTAATAGTAAATAAATCGTACCTTTCTACCCGCGAATACGAATAAAAAGAAATGATTGAAATCGTTACATTATATGTATATTTATAGAATTATGAATTTTACAATAGTTTTTTATAAAATATTAAATGCTTAATTTAAAAAAAAAAAAAAAAAAAAAAAAAAAAAAAACAAAAAAAAACAGAAATACAAAGACCGTCTATTAAAATGAATGGTGGATAGAATAGTTACATGGAAAAATAAGTGATAGGTCGTAGTTCTGGGCGTATTCCTGGTAGATGCTGGGGTTCGAATCAAGGGTCACTTATCTGACGTAGGGCATTCGGTTCGCCGACAAGCCCTATCCCCGGGGCAATCACCGGATATTCTTCATTGTGGTCTCGATAAGTGACGACACTGATGACTGGGTTGTTGGATGGGGCATTAAAAAATTTAGTAAACGGGATGCCGGCTGGATCTTGTTGCCCTTCAGCCACGGGGTACCGGCCAGGTACAAACAGCACTGGACACGACGGCAACGCCGTGAAGGGTAAAGGTAAGGAAGGGTGAGCCTTTCCGTAATCGACCTCCAAGGTCTAAGTGTTGACACGGAAATGGCCCGTAAGGGACAGAGTTATATTTACATTTAAAAAAATAACAAGTGAATACTACGTAAAAAAATATACAACAACAATTTATTAAGCATTTTAGAAAATAAGACGAACTATTACTTAACATTACAAGATTCCATCAACAAATACTCATCTAAATAAATACAAGATGTGACCATTTTTTTTTTAACGCTGGGAAATGCATTTACGCATCCCGCCGCACAAGGTGGCGGGTATGTGGGACTCACTGACACGGCAGAACGTGTCAGAATACCTCACTAAAAGGGGTGCCCTCATCGTCGTAATGGGGCGTCACAGGATCGCTTTCGCATGCAACCGTAACGCCCCGACGGTAGGCCCGCCTCTGCGGGTCGCCTTCGCTTTATAGAGCGCTCTCGGGCACCTTGAGCGCTCTATTGCCCTGGTGACGAGTGGAAGGATGTTGTGCCCTCTCCCACTCTATTGCGGAGGGTTGAAGGATGCATATCGGCGTCTCCTCCTCCCCGGTCGTCTACTGCGGAGCGAGCCAGCGTGTGCGGTTGCTTCCCGCTCTCGCTCCGCGGCCTCCTTCAGTGCCATGACCTCCTCGCAATATGAGGTCACGGCTGACCAGCACCTCTCGCTGCCAAGCATGCAGCGGACCACACTCTCTGACCACATCTCCGCCTATCACTGCCACCAGGGCCCTGCGCTGGGACTCCCAAGCGGCGCATTCCTCCAGGGTGTGACGTGCCGAGTCGACTGGCGCGCCACACTCATGGCAAGCAGGGGTGGCTTCTCTCCTTGGAATTTGGCGCAGGTACTTACCGAAGCAACCGTACCTGGTAAGCACCTGCGACAGCCGAAACGTTAGCACCCCGTGCCGCCTATTGACCCAGCGACGAAGGTGAGGACGTATGGCGTCCACCGTCACCGAGCTCGCCGCTGGGGACCCCATGTCCTCCTTCCACCTGTGAATCAGGGCTCTCTGAGCTAGAGTCCTGATCCTGCCGACTTAGTCCACACTTGGACGTTCGCCACTCGCTCTCAGACCGGACCGGAACTGGTACAC
The DNA here is from genome assembly GCA_036937285.1 of Euphydryas editha. Lineage (NCBI taxonomy): Eukaryota > Metazoa > Arthropoda > Insecta > Lepidoptera > Nymphalidae > Euphydryas > Euphydryas editha. The sequence goes on from JAUPFZ010000014.1 coordinate 16,836,255, forward strand.
CTCCGCGAGCACCTCCGCTTGGAGTTCCCAGGGTGGATCACTCGCGAGCAGTGTAGCCGCCGTCCAGGACACCGTACGATATCCCCGTATCATCCTCACCGCTATGACCCTCTGAGGCCTCCACAGAAGAGCCTTATTACGAGCGGTGAGGGCGTCGACCCATACGCAAGCACCGTACAACGCCATGCTCCGTACTATGCCGGCGTATAAGCGCCGGCAAGAGGAGTCCGGTCCGCCTACGTTAGGGAGGAGTCGTCCCAACGCAGCGGCGACCTTCTGCAGTCTCGGAGCGAGTTGGTCGAAGTGTGGACCAAAACTCCATCGCCCGTCCAGAGTCAGGCCCAGGTATCTCAGTTGTTCCAGGTCGATGCTCAGTACTCGACCTGGAACACATACAAGATGTGACCTGCGCCGCGGCTGAATCCGAAAATAAAGACCTAATATATTATGTTACAGTACGATTGAAGCTCTAGAAATATATCGCTGGATATGAATGTTGCGTTCCCTGAACTTCGTTTTTCACTGATATCTACACCAATATTACTTGAGATAGGTGTGAAACAGCGCTTATCTTCCATTTTGCAAGCTTGAATCTTTTTTTTTGTCTCGCAACTAGAGAGGCGTCTATAGAGACGCTTGTAGTGCAGGGCAAAGGGCACAAGACTGCGGGGTAGGTCACCCATGCGCTTGACAAACCAAATTAAGGACGCTTCCGTTCACGAATACGCGAGGAAAGCAGCTTTTTTGATAGAGGGGTGGTAATGTGTTGTAAAGCGCGACACATTACAAAATGACTTTGACCGTTCTGCCAAGAATCTACCGACTTAGAAGAAGTATGCATTTATAGTGTATAATTATATATTACTTTATGTATATATTTTTGATAGTGAATGATTCGTAGATGTATATCGTATTTAAGACAACTCGTCTATTTAAGTGATTGTTTAGAATTGAAACCGAAAACTTAAACTATGCGTTGCTTTGAAAAAACAAAGATCTTATTTTACGAATTTTCTTTAAAATTTTTGATACAAAAAAAAAATTTCATAGTGGGAATAACCTACCTGAAAAAACGAAGAAACGACATTTAAAGTTTATTATCCGATTCCTTTCCTTTAAATTCAAATATTTCTTTTTATAATTGACTATAATGAAGTGTCAAAATGTTTTCATAAATAATACGTGTCACTACTGCTATAAAAGAGGCACACTATATTTTAATTAAAACCAAGGAATTTTTATCATAACTGGAACGCTCACTTAATAAAATTGTATATTCAAATATGCACCTTGAAACATTTGACATACGGTTGACATTGTCTTATAACATGTAAAGTGAAAAATCGTTCTGAGCATTTCGTTGACAACCGGTATTTTGTCTCTTTCTTACGAGTGTTGCCTTGAATCCATGGTAGAAAGAGAGGCAATCCCGGCTGTAGGAATGGTTTTGAAGTGCATGTGAGCATTCCAGTTTGTATATAAATTCCTTGATAAAAACTCAATGGAATCTCATTCCTTTACATGTATATAAAAATGTATTCATGCGATAAAACTTTACATCTTGTGTCAGATTATTACTCTTTCAAAAAGAGGAATTTTAAGTTTCAACCGATAATTTTTTAAGAGTTTTTCCGTAAAATATTGAATAGAGAATCATTTTAATTCCAATCATATCCACACTATTCCTGAACTACACAATTTAAAACCCGTAGAAATTTGTGACCCAGTTTTATTAAGTCACTTGCTGCTGATGAGATCAGTACGTGAGATCGAGTTAACATTAAGTTTAAAATTTTCGAAAATAGTTCTACCCAAGCATGACAATTTCAAGAATCTCCAAGGGCTGTTGTAGCACTTTTGAATTTGAGTTAGCCTCTTAAAAACTTTATAATTTACCTAAGGTAGAAGCAACACACATAAATTATTTATTTTGTGTAATATTGTTCAGTTAACAGTCATAATAATTATGTAATAAAAAATGATAAACCCGTTATTCATCCAATCGTTTGAGTAATTTTAATACTAAGGATTTATTAAATCAGTCGTCAATATTGTTTACGTGATGTATAGACTTTACATTTCCAAATCATTAATAAAATTCTATAAAAGTATTTATTAAATATATAAATAAATATGAACGCAAGATATATTATTACTCTGTTACAATTAAAACAAGAATTAAATTGTTTTTTTTTTTGTCTAGTATATTTTATTTTTTTATATGCTTTCAATAAAATATTACTTCACAAGAATTTTTTTAATTAAATTACGTTAACTATCGCTTACAACTTACTCTTCTGCAACTCCTTCTTCTTGTTCTTCCATCAGTTTAACTTTTCATTGATAAGATTGAGTAGACTTTTAAAGTGTCCTGCAATATTTTTATTTCGATACATTTCAGTACAACATACTGAACAAAACATAGTTCTAGATTTGGTGCATAACTTAAATGAAGGTTGATATATTAAGGTCATGAAGTAATAAGACTCCAAGAATAAGTTCAGCATATTTTCTTATTCTTTTTTATACTTTCTGAAGGAAAAATAACGTAAAGTAACATAAACGTAAGCGTAATCTTTCCCCCCTGCCTGGAAACCGGGTATACTGGAAATTTCATGAGGCATTTATTTTATTTATCTTTTTATAATTATTATTAAATTAAACTACATTCACTTTGCATATGGAAAACAAACTTGTGTTGTTACTTCAAAAGCAACTTTAATATAATATATCAATATATAGTGATCGCAAATGTCTTCATGAAGTTCTTATTATAAAAAAAGAACATTGATCTAAAAATATAATGTTATTGTTTATATTTGTAGTATTATTATAATTCGTAGAGTTTTATTATTTGATTGTTAGAAGAATTAATCTAGTAATCAAAAATAGTTTTATACAGTTATTTTATTACTCTACTGTACTCCATTAAAATAGGCTGCAAACGTCCAACTGCTGGGTAAATACTTCCTCCCATATGTATACTAAAAATTTTATTTTTATTTGCCACGCTGTTTCAGTGGGAATATGTGAATAACATTCCTCGGATTATCTTTCAAATAATATATATGCAGGTTTCCTAATGAGGACGAAATGAACTTGGAAGATAAAATTTTTGTTATTTATTAGGGAAAGTTATAAATAAAGATATACCATACCTAGTTACAAAGGAGAGAACTGAAATACCGACACCTATTTCAGGCAGATGAAACCGCAAGTTACATCTTGTTACATATTAATCACTCTCGTTCATGTTGAATACATGAAGTCATGAAAACATGCATGCGTACTATTTTATTAAAAGCAAAAAGCAAAATCCGGCTAAGCTGACATAGAAAACTTCTCTTGCGTTTTACTGCAAATACCTATTACATATTCAAATAAAATACATGTTTTTTTTTTTTATATTTAGATTGTAATAAATCATATTATTGCATATTTCATATAATATATTATAAAATAACGCTTCTGTATCTGTATCTGTATTAGCATGTAAACCACCCACTGCTGAGCGAAGGCCTCTTCTCAATATAGAAGAAAGAATAACGCTTATTAATTTTAACCACCATATTGTAAGAAGGCGGAAGTCTTCATTATTTTATCCAATAACAATGAACTGTAAGGGCGATCACATCCGCACCAACGATAATACAATCTGGAAAAGAGGAAATGCTTTTGTTATTTCTTTGGCTCCTTGAAAACTTTTTTATGGAAGTATATTAATGTGTATACCATCTAACGTTAACCTTATGCTTTGATATGAAAAAATAATGATGTTCTATAAATAAATTATAGACACTGTATGTACGGTTTGTGTAGTTGTGCCTGTGCGTGTTTACAAGTGCATTTAAGATTACATATAGACCTTTTTAATAATTATAAAAATAAAAATAAATATTTTGTGTGTGTGTGTGTCTGTGTGTGTGCGTATGTGCTTGTGTGCATGTGTGCGTGTATGTGTGCCCCTAAGAGAGCCCCGAAGAGAATTTGTTCTATTTTGTTTTTTTTAATTGATTCTCATATAACATTTTATTGTTATATGAAGAATTTACTAATTTGATAAAAAATTTACCCAATAATTCCAGCGATGGTTTACTCGAGAAAAATCCTTTTGAAAGAGTAAAAAGCTATACAAATAAATCGTTTTTCTTCTTTTTTTTATAAAAACAAAGGATGCCACTGACAGTTGGGCCTAATATGAATAATTATGTGGTTGCCAGGCCTAGGGAAACAAAGGAAAAAATTCAATAACGGATATTGGTGTAATTTTATAGTAAGTTTATCATCGTCATATATCTGGGGTAATATATATTACGTCACAAGAAATTAATAGGTTTTATAATTCGAAACACTAAACAATTTAATGACTGAAAAAATGCAAGACTGCTCTATTAGCGTAGTTGACAGTGACAAAGCTTTTTGCTCCAGAGTTGTGAGATCGATTCCCGCCTCGACTCTGGGTGTAATTTATATTTATTTATATATGTATTATTTATTTACCGTGCGGTGAGCGGTAGAAAAGAATAGTCCCGACGTTTTTTTAAATTAAACACGCCTATTTTCTCACTAAAATTGTGTATTTATTATAGTCTACCTTGCCTTTTTCCTTCTGCCGGCGACGCCCCGAGTAGGGCTTCGCGACCCCCCTACGGGTCGCAACCTACAGATTGAAAAACATTGCCATAGCCGAATGGTGACCCTAGTCAAAGAAGTTTTAAAAATGATCGTGAAAGTAGATTCATTGCAAACTACATCATAGTTAGTGGCATACTTCGGCGTGAATGATAAAACAATTTTGATTTACTTAAAAAAAATGGAAAGGGGCTATCTTACGAATTGATTGAGTACACCAACAAATACACTTTATGTGCTGCATTACATTACTCAATTGTTACAATAAAAAGGGGATTTTAAATGATATCGTTACGTTTGGTAAAGAATAGATTAGTCCACCACCACGAAGAACCAAGTGAAAGCGGATTAGAAAAAGCTATTAGTCAGTACTTGATGGATCAGTGCTGGTATCATGCATTGTTGCACTGTTTCCTAAGATCTGGACAGATGATCACCTGTGGGTCTGTACTGACAAACATTACTTTTAGAAAAACTAGCCGTCACGAAACCAAGCCTAATCAATGACTCTAGCCAAGTGCTTTTCAGGACAACGTCAGACCACACACTGCACGACAGATTGTACATACGGCATACAGCTTACATAATAATAATAATATAATAATTATTATCCTTACTTTGATAAATTAAATACATAATTTCATACTTTTGTTTTCGTTTTGCTTTATCCATATTAAGCGAAAATTTTATATGTAAGGACCAAATATTATAAAATTCATTTTTCAATTTCTATATATTGGAAGGAAAAATAATGAAAAACTAATATATTACTAATAAAAACACTAGTATATATATATATATATATATATATATATATATATATATACTTCCTTCTATTAAATATAAAAATATATAAACACTTATTTTCCTTCTTTATCAATTAAAGTACTTTTCCTGTTTCCGCTAAGTGGCGCTTATTTATTATATGTTAAATGGATTAATTAAACTTCTTTTGTTCTTAATGAGCTATTAATTTCTTAAATACGTTTGTGTTTATATTATTTTTGATAATTAATTGAATTCTGATATTAAGTTTCATAATTTTTATACGAATAAATATTCTTTTTGCTTTGTTTGTATACTATTAAATTGTCGGAAAGGCAAATTTTTATTTATTTATTATTTATAATGAATTAAGTTTATTTAATTCTGAATTTTTAAGCACATAAGTAGAACATATAAATATATAAAAAAGACTGACCTAGCGCTTCATTAGGTATAAACACTATCGAAAATGTAAAAAAAAATTGTAATGAGTAATATATTTCATCTATAAAATTAATTAAGTAGTTTAATATTATGTAAAAATTTAAAAATTTCGTAGAAGTTATTAACGTAAAATATAAAAGAAAAACGTCAAATGTTCCTAAAATATAGTAAGTTATTTAAAAATTCTATCACCAACGAAATGTTGCGGGAGAGCGGTTTTAGTTATAATTCGTATAAAAACCTTATAAAAACGTGCCAAAATAGCGGTATATGAGAACAAAATTGAAGATAATTATAAAAAAAAGTTGAGATAGCAGAAACGTTTATATTTAATTTTGCAATTTTTGCTCTTTTAAGTATTTTTAGGGTTCCATAGCCAAATGGCAAAAACGGAACCCTTATGGATTCGTCATGTCTGTCTGTCTGTCCGTCCGTATATCACAGCCACTTTTTTCCGAAACTATAAGAACTATACTATTGAAACTTGGTAAGTGTATTCTGTGAACCGCATTAGGATTTTCACACAAAAATAGAAAAAGAACAATAAATTTTGGGGGCTCCCCATACTTAGAACTGACACTCAAAAATTTTTTTTTCATCAAACCCATACGTATGGTATCTATGGATAGGTTAAAAATGATATTCAGGTTTCTAATATATTTTTTGTTCTAAACTGAATAGTTTGCGCGACAGACACTTCCAAAGTGGTAAAATGTGTCCCCTCCTGTAACTTTTAAAATAAGAAAACGATAAAACTAAAAAAAATATATGGTATATAATATATATGCAAACTTCCACCGAAAATTGGTTTGAACGAGATCTAATAAGTAGTTTTTTTTATAGAAGAAAAAAAAAACGCTATTATTAACATCGATCAAAGTTACAACGAAGTACAAGAATTTTTATACGATGTTACTTGCTGCTACCGAACCCTTCATGGGCGAGTCCGACTCGCACTTGTTCGATTTTTTATATTAATCTTGAAAAAAAAAGTAGGTAGTAGTAGTGGTAGTAGGTAGTAGGGAGTGTACACATAGAACTCCAAATGGTCAGGGCAGAGGACCAATCCCCATAGGTCCAATGCTCGAGGTGCTTAGGATACGGGTATTCAAAGCGTTTCTGTAAAGATTTGGCGGACCTGTGCCGCCACTGTGGAGATCCGCACCTCAAGGCATAATGTGCGGAATGGATCGTGGGAAGCCTACCCTCGTGCAAAAACTGCGCGAAGGCGAAAATAGATAAAACAAGCCACAACACATTCAGCACGGATTGCCGGATAAGGAAGAAATGGAATGAACTGGCCCGCTCCGCAATAGCATACTGCTAAGGTTGCGTCAGCTTACACTGTGGCAATTTAGATCTAGGCGAACCTCCAGCGCTAAAAGCTGGCTTTAGCCGAGCTCCTTATCGAAGGTAAAAACCGCGGTGCACAGAGCGCTCATCCAAGAGCCATACGTGGGCAGGAAGGGTAGAGTGAGTAACCGGAGTGGGGTCAGGATCTTCCATAGTGCTGACTACCGAGGTGGGACTGTAAAGGCCGCGATCGTAGTTTTCAACGCGGACCTTCGTGTCATATAGTACCCGAAACTCACCACGAACAACAACTGTCTTTATGCATATGCGATTATGCCAAGTAAAACTAAAGTTTGTTTATTTGATAGAAGTCTTTTTGGCTTAATTTTAAATTAGCTTTTTTGTTAAATTCGAAAACGTTTGTCCGCAGTAGTCAGAGTTAATTTTTTTTATATTATTGTTTTCTTCTTTCTGGTCAATATACCTAGAGGACAATTCAATGATTCATAATACTTGGGTGTTCAATTAAAATTTTAATCAATTAATTAATCTAGTAGTAATAGTTATATCGTAGCTTTGATTGTATTAAATTTGATCGCTGAGACAAAAACAAATATATTCTCTTTCTCATATAAGCATAGACAAATTACTTATTTGTGCTACATGTCCTTCATATCAAACTTTAATTACTCAACTAAGATAGTTCTAGAAGAGATTATAACTTTACGCGAAATTATACGAGTATTTAATGTGTTCTATATTACTTTCGTAAAATAATTTGATTCTAACGCCTACATATGTACCTACAACAGGTGTTCGAAAATTCCAAACTCAAAATATCATAATATTTTAATATTGACTGGTATAGCGTTGTTTATATGTTAATATATTTCATTTTAATTAAAATTATTATTTTAAATTTGTAGTACATATATGTAATAGTATATAACATAACGTTACGTTTTACGTTAAAGACAAAGAACTTTTTATTAGTTCTCTGTTATTCTATTTTTCTTTAATATTACTGTTTCTTCGACTGTGTTATTGGTGTCCCAGGTGTAACAAGTGGACAACGTGCAATTTCAATTTTATTGCTCTCGTTGTGAATAGTTCATTCTTGTCAATGAACATTTTAAGGAAATGAATGAAATTAAATAGCAATTAAATTATGTTGTTGCCACACAGTTGAGAATTATAAATCAGATTATGATGAAAAGAAAATCAATCGTGTGTGACAATCGAAATTGTCCATTTTACATATTAGATACATTTAGAAAGGAGCAGCCATATAATCACCTCAATATAAATTGATGATTAGTGAGCTATCCGTATTTAATATGTTACACAATACGTTTACTAACGTCATACGTTTGACATACAATAATCAATCGCGTAATTACGGCAATTATTGCAAATTGCTTAATTTAAGCGAATAAACCCACAAGTTTCTTATTAAGTCGAGCAAAGTTAACGCTTTATTAGGTCACTTTGACGGCAGGTTAAAAATAGAACATCTAGTATTCAATCTCTGTACAATCATGATGTTTTTTTTTTTTGCGCACTATCGTTAACAGTCTATTTGGAACATACAAAAATTATAGATGGGATTTTGACTTTCCATTAAGTTGAACTTTTTCAAATATTACCTCTGTAGTCTATATTTCTTGTTTCATTATTAAAAAAGTTTAAACACTACTTTATAACTAAAAATCAAATTATAAGCGATTTGAAATAGTTTTTAAAACACTTCAACTAAATATTTTTTAACAATTTACATACAAAATCTGTAAAATGAAGTATACAAAATATCTATTCGAAAAAAAAAAACAAAAAAAAAACTCTAACCAAAAAAAGACGGGTTTGTTACAACACTTATAACTCGAGATCTGCTGGACCAATTTTCATGGTTTTTGATTCGTTGGATTTGTCTCCGCCCCGAATAGCAGAATACATCTTAAAAACAATGAAAACTCGACGAATACATAATTATGAAAGATCAATCATTTTGATTTAAAAATCGTTAAACTGTAAAGTTTTAAAACAAATAAACGCGATAAAATCCGATTTGGACTTTTAATTAAATGAGTAAAATTCGCGTAAATATAAGAGAACAGTATTTATGCGTGCGTTCAGAAATAATGACAAATGATTAACATTTACGCGTGCGTTCAGAAACTTATTTTGTGTAAATTAAAGTTTACACAAAATAAGATTATTCTATAGGTTAACGAAAGAGTAAATGTCTTTATATGTTGTCTATGATTTTTCTAAGATAAATAATTATTACAAAGGTTAAAAGTGCAGTAGCACCTATCTCTCCTAGATTTTACAAGAGATATGTAGATGACACTTTCACCATATTACCAACAGACAATACTTGCATATTCCTAGAACACCTTAACTCCATAAATAACAATATTCAATTTACCATGGAGTTAGAGGCAAATAACACACTAGCTTTCCTAGATGTACTTATAATCAGAAATCCTGATCATAGTTTAAGCCATTCTGTATATAGAAAATCTACCCACACAAACAGGTATTTAAACGGTGCTTCTCACCATCATCCTAGACAACTCTCTGCCGTTGGTTTGTCTCTGTTTCAGAGAGCTCGCGGGATCTGTGACGAGAAACACCTGGACGCAGAGCTACAGCACGTCAAGCAGGTACTGCGAAACAACAACCGCCGAGCACCGCGTCAGCGTCACAGATCCCGGAGAAAGAAGACAGCCACAGTTGAGCGCCAGCCTGCCGTACTACCATATGTCAAAGGAGTCACTGACAAGATTGGCTACATCTTGAAGCGAGCTTCAATCAAAACTTACTATAAGCCGCCAACGAAGATAAGTCAATTATTACCATCTGTCAAGTGCCAAATACCTTTACAAGATGCAGGGGTCTACAAATTAGACTGTGAATGTGGTCTCTCATATATAGGGCAAACTAAGCGGAGTATAGAGACACGCGTCAAAGAACACATAGCTGACATGAAACACCAACGGTCGACAAAGTCTGCTGTGTATCAACATACTCAACAAGGTACCAACCACTATATCAGATTTGATAAGCCACAAATTCTCGCTAAAGAACACCGATTCCTACCAAGGATGATTCGCGAGGCTATTGAAATCAAAAAACATCCTAATTTCAAAAGAGAGGATGGTTGGAACGTACCACCAGCTTGGGAGCCAGTACTAAAATTAATTGAACCCAAGGAAAATAAGAACACAGCACGACTTCCAGACACAATAAGCTCATTCTGCATGAATAGGAACGGTTAATAGTAATAATTTAAAATTGTATAAAAAGCGGGGTATGTAACAATTAATTCATTATTCGGACACCCACCACCTCAGTCCCCCGAGATCATAGACGCTGTAAAGGGTCCGAAACGTCGGGAAATAATTTAAAATATTGTAAAAACTATAAAGTTTTGAATAAACGCGATAAAATCCGGTATAGACTTTTAATCAAATTTATGTATTATTATTTTTTTTTTTTTAATTTTAAGTGAATAGGCAAACTGACAGACGTTCCACCTGATGGTAAGTGGTTAACGTCGCCCATGAACATAAACTAATTTACCTGGAACTAGCCCAGGCAACTCATCTATGTGTTGCCTATCCAGAGACTTAAGGTGTTAGTCTCGGTGCCAGTAATTACACTGCCTGTCTTGCCCTTCTCTCCGAAACACAGCAAAGCTGTTTCACGGGAGAAATAAGCAAGGTGGTGGTACCCATGCAGCCGGGAGCGCGGCACAGCGCATCCCTCCCACCGGTGAACTATGAACCACCGGTATTCATCATAATTAGATAATTTTGTATATCTATCTATATTAATATTTATTTTGTATCAGTGTATTACGTTTATCAAAGACTAAATTAGTTCAGCTAAAAGGTAACACGACAATCATTGACTGTTAGGCGGTACGAAGTTCGCCGGGTCAGCTAGTATTAGTATAAAAAGGAAAAAAAATCGGGCTGGAGACATCTGAACTGGAACCGGGTTCTTCTGTTTTCGAGACCGCTGGATTTCCCACCTGAGCTATTATAAACCTTGTGTGTATAAGTGGCGAAATTTACCTTCGTATTCTAATGATATTGTAGCAGTTTTTCATTGCTTTAAAACACGGATAAAATGACAATTTCTAAAAATGAATCGTAGCTAGATCGATTAATCGCCCCAGAAAAATCCTGCGTACTAAACATGAAAATCGTTGGAGCCATTTTCGAGATTCAGATTATATATATATATATATATATATATATATATATATATATATATATATATATATATGACGGCGCCACCGTCATATTTGTAAACAACATGTGCACGGGCACGAAGTCGGCGCTCACGCCATCTATGGAACAGTATAAAAAGCTTTGTTTGCCAGTCGAGCAGGCATTCGCCTGTCGACCGTCGCGCGGTGCACACGTTGCATCAACGGCCGTATTTGTTATAAATTTAGTTGTTTGTGAAACGAATTATTTCGAAGTGATTATTGATTTATTTATAAATTAGTATACAGTAGTACGATTAATTGATTTATTAATAAATTAGTATACAGTAATCGGGTTTTTTTTAATAATTTCGGTCCCTGACCCTACATCAGAAGTGGGATCCGCCTCCACTTTCGAGTGTTACGGAACAAATTGCAGTGTTTTCTTCGGGAATGGAAGCGATCTTCCAGAAAATCGCAGAAAATATGACTACCAGCCAAGCTGTTCAAGCATCATTGCCAAAGCTAATCAACTTCGACCCCGATGAGCCGGAAGCAGATATCGTCAATTGGTGTGCGTTGAGTGAGCTCATAATAACAAAGAAGAACCTCGAAGGAGTAGATTTAATTCTGGCTCTTACACACTCACTCAAGGGGCGCGCCGCAATGTGTTTGACCAAAATACAGACTGATAAGATATCATGGCCTGCGATTAAGGAGATCCTCATATCAAAATTTTCAAAACCAATGATGATGCAAGATTACTTTGACCAAATTATTAAGTTTCGCATAGATGTCAAGGAGAGCCCAGCTGAAGCTGGCATGAGACTATGGGAACTAATAGAGAAAATTCCCGACTGTAATATGCCCGATAAAGTTATTACCGGATTTGCAATATCCATATTATCGCAATGCGACGACAAAATTCGCCGTGAGTTAAATTCTGTGGTGATCAACGACAAAAATCAGCTGTTTCGCACACTACGAAGCTTCAATCTGAAACGTCGTTATGAGGATCCAACGTCAACAGAGTCCGAAGCGAAGCGATTCAGAATCACTTCGTTTCGTGGGAACTGCAATTTCTGCGGAAGACTAGGGCATCGTGGTCACGAGTGTCGTGATAAAATGAGGTTTATCTCAAAATCTTCTCCAGTTCCAGCTAAGTCCGACCTTCCGCGACCGTCGGTAGCTAATTCCCGACCTGCTGTCAGCTGCTACGTGTGTGGAGACCCCGGCCACGTGGTCTCCGGCTGCCCCTTGCGTTACAAGAAGAAGGAAGATGGTACTCCAGGTGCCGCTTCCACGAGCTCAAAGCAGGTCAACGTCTGCGCCAGGACTTCTCACGGAGTTTTACAGATAAGTGGTATTCAGTTACATTTTATATTTGATTCAGGTTCCGAGTGTAGCCTTATAAAACAGAGTTGTATTAAATCCTTAAAAGGCGAGCGGTTTCATGAACAAGTGTCACTAAAAGGGTTAGGTGGTAGTAAGCTAGTTTCTTCAATGCAAATCAAGTGTCCCACTAAGGTTCAGGGTCTTGCCTTAGAGGTTATATATCACGTGTTGCCTGATGATAACCTTAGCGATGATATACTATTGGGTCGTGATATTTTAAATGCCGGCGTGTCTGTATCTCTTAATGAAGATGGATTAACGTTTTCTAAGATCAAAAACACAACCTGCTGCACGGTTTCAAGTACCTTTGATGAGAAAACTGTCGACACTGATCTTGACGGAAAGGATAGGGAACGGTTATTCAAAATACTTGAAAAATATTCTAATTACTTTATTCAAAAACTACCTACTACAAAAATTACAACAGGCGAACTAAGAATTGACTTGATTGATCCCACCAAAACTGTTCATCGGAGACCTTACAGGTTATCCCCAACGGAGCTTAAAGTTGTTGACAAAAAAGTTCAGGAACTATTAGACGTGAATATAATCAGGGAAAGTACATCGCCTTTTGCGAGCCCTATTCTTCTAGTAAAGAAGAAAGATGGTAGTGATCGGCTATGTGTAGACTACAGAGAACTTAACAGCAATACTCGCCCAGATAGTTATCCTCTCCCGTTGATTAGCGATCAAATCGATAAATTAAATGGAGCGAAATTTTTCTGTAGCATTGACATGGCTTCAGGATTTCACCAAATTAAAGTCCATGAAGACTCAATAGAAAAGACTGCTTTCGTTACCCCCACTGGACATTATGAATATCTGACCATGCCATTCGGTTTGAAAAATGCACCACAAGTCTTTCAAAGAGCTATTAACTCCGCGTTAAAACCCCTTAATGATGACAGAATATTAGTCTATATGGACGACGTTCTCTCTGTATCTGAAACTGTAGATGAGGGTCTGTCACGTCTGGAAAAATTGTTGGACACCTTGTCTAATGCCGGATTTTCATTTAACTTCAAAAAATGCAAGTTTATGAAGAAGGAAATTGAATATCTCGGTTACGTCATTTCCGCCGGTGAGCTAAAACCAAATCCTCGCAAAGTTCAAGCTCTGCAGAATGCTCCAAAACCTAAAAACGCTAAGCAAGTTAGGCAGTTAATAGGATTAGCAACATATTTCAGACAGTTCATTCCTAACTTTTCAAAGTTGCTGAGACCACTTTACCCACTGACATCAGGAAAAGGCCCTGTCATTTGGACGGCTGAGCATGATAGAATTCACGACGAAATTGTTAAATATCTAGTGACAGAACCAGTTCTAAAAATATTCGACCCATCGATACCCATAGAGCTGCATACCGATGCCAGCTGTGACGGTTATGGTGCTGTCTTGATCCAAAAATATGACGGTTTACCGCATGTGGTCGCTTACTTCAGTCGCAAAACAAGTGACGCGGAGAGTCGCTACCACTCCTACGAGCTAGAGACGTTAGCTGTTGTCAAGTCGATAGAGCATTTCCGTCACTACCTTTATGGCCGGAAGTTTACAGTCTACACAGACTGTAACGCGTTGAAGTCCTCGCACTCAAAAAAAGACCTAACCCCCAGGGTGCATCGATGGTGGGCAATATTGCAATCGTACGATTTTGATATAGTCTACAAAGAGGGCAAAAACATGGCCCACGCTGATTTTTTGTCCCGTAATTCTCCTCTGGATAATCAAGACCTTCAGTCAAAATTCAAGATGGTTAATTTCTCAGAACTCGAAAAGGGGTGGCTATCTGTAGAACAACAGCGAGATAGCGAAATCTCCAATATAATCAATAAAATACGATCTAATGAGTTACCTCCTGAAATATCACGCACGTATGATATTAGGCAAGGAATATTGTATCGAAAGATAGAGCGCAGCAAAACTACGAAATGGTTACCTATCTTGCCACATTCGTTGATCTGGTCACTCATAAGTCACGTGCATGCTGAAATAAAACATTTGGGCTATGAAAAAACTCTCGATAAGATGTACGAACTTTATTGGTTCCAAAATATGTCTCGGAACGTAAAGAAATTTGTAGACTCTGTAGAATCTGCAAATCATCAAAAGGCCCTTCAGGTTCTCAGCAGGTCCGACTACATTCTATTCCAAAACCAGCGGTACCCTGGCACACGTTACATCTTGATCTGACGGGAAAATTGAGTGGTAAAAGCGATCGTAAGGAATACTGTTCTGTCATTGTCGATGCTTTTACGAAATTTGTTTTGCTAAAACATACAAGGGCGTTAAACTCTGCTAATGCTATTAAGGCTGTCAAAGAATCTGTACATTTGTTTGGCGCCCCAAGAAGGATAATCCCTGATCGCGGACGTTCATATGACAATTCGGATTTTAAAGAATTTTGCGAAAGCAACAACATTGAATTGCATTTGATTGCCACTGGGTCTAGTAGAGCCAATGGTCAGGTAGAGCGCGTGATGCGTACGTTGAAGAGTCTACTTACCATTGTGGAGAATAGTTCCGATCAATCGTGGCAGGAGCAGCTGGGTGATATACAGCTTGCTTTGAATAGTACGCGTTCTAGAGTGACAGGGCTTACTCCATTAGAATTGATGTTCGGCATACAAGGGAGTTCGTTAGAAATAGCCAGAATATCTTCAAATTCCAACGATCTAACTAGATTAGATCTTGAAACAGTGCGTTCAAATGCTTCGGATAATATAAAAAAGGCAGCAGAGACTGACACCCTACGTTTCAACCAGGGAAAAGCAAGGGTAAAACTTTTTTCGGTCGGTGACTTTGTTTTTGTAAAAAGTGAGGAACGACATCAAACAAAGTTAGACCGGAAATATAAAGGTCCTTTCAAAATCACTGCAGTTCTCGAAAATGATAGGTACGAGTTGAGACACATTAATGGTTCTAACCGAATATACAAATACGCACACGAAAATTTGCGAGAAGTGCCTCGTGGTCCATTAGGTCTGTTAGAAGTTTCCGAGAATTTCGACAACGATGATGGCGTGACGGCGTGTGAGGAAAATGATCTTGTTCATGAAACTAATTGTCATACTGATGACGTCAACTCTTTGAGTAGCGATACCTTGTCTGTTGTAAGTAATAGTAGTTACGCAAACTTGGAGAGGTCTCGCACTATCTCTGAAAATAGTTCATTGCCAGACGTACATTCTACTATTGTTGTAACCAATGCTGAAATTCATCATAGAGATTAAGTAAATTAATTAAGAGATAAGAATTAAGAATAGCTAATTGGTAAAAAAAAGGTAATGAAAAAAAAAAAGAGAGTAAAAAAAAAAGGCGAGTCTGCTAAAGAGGTGTATATCTGGTCTAGCACCACCAGCTAAAGGGATATACACCTAGTCTAGCATTAAAAGCTACAGGGAATTGATCTAGTCTAGCTTGCTATAGGGATCTATATCCGGTCTAGCATGCTATAGGGATCAATATCCGGTCTAGCACAATCCGGGCCAGTGGATACTGAAGGGATGATGTTGCTGCAGGGTCTGTTGACCGGTCCAGCTTACTCTGAAGGGTTTAATATAAACCGGACCAGACTTCTAATATTTTATTTAACGATTTTGTTGATAGAAAATAATTAAGTTAAAACAATTCTTGATAATGTAACTGGCACATCCAAGATGACCGAACAGTTTTTTTCCTTTGTTCTCAGATACCTAATTGATATGTGATGAAGACGCGTTCGAGGACAAACGCACGTCAGTATGGCCGTGACGGCGCCACCGTCATATTTGTAAGCAACATGTGCACGGGCATGAAGTCGGCGCTCACGCCATCTATGGAACAGTATAAAAAGCTTTGTTTGCCAGTCGAGCAGGCATTCGCCTGTCGACCGTCGCGCGGTGCACACGTTGCATCAACGGCCGTATTTGTTATAAATTTAGTTGTTTGTGAAACGAATTATTTCGAAGTGATTATTGATTTATTTATAAATTAGTATACAGTAGTACGATTAATTGATTTATTAATAAATTAGTATACAGTAATCGGGTTTTTTTAATAATGTCGGTCCCTGACCCTACATATATATATATATATATATATATATATATATATATATATATATATATATATATATATATATATATATATATATATGTATATACTTATATATAAATTGCTCGTGTAAAGGTATTAGATAAGTATATTGTAATCGCTCACGTAGGACAACGGGTATCCTACCATGAGACGAATTTGAACGAGTCAAACAATTATTTTATCCATATTATATTAAGTACAGATAACACAAACTTGTCTACACTAAATAATATAAAACGTAAAACCTACAATGCTTTGTCATAAATAATCCCCTAGTGCGAAGCCGCGCCGGTTGATAAGCTGTTTTTAATAACTTGAATATTATTTTAAGCTTGTTTAAAAAAAGAAAGTTTTCTTCGAAATAAAATAATTTTATGTGCATAAATATTTTAATAATTTATTTCGTTCCCTATAATCAAAAAGGATACCACTTAAGACACAAATCAGTTTTAAGTTCCTAAAAAAACATAGTACCCGCGGATTAATAAAATCTGTAAAAAATAAACTATAATCAAAGTCATTAATGTTTGAAAAATCAAAGGATAATATATTGTTACACACACACATATATATTTATATACGAGAATATAAATATAAATATGAAGGAACTGTATCAGCTTGTAAACACACTGCTGAGCGAAGGCCTCTTCTACATATAGGAGAAGGGTTGGAGCTTAATCCACCACGCTGCTCCACTGCGGGTTGGCGTATAATATCCCTACCATGAGCAACGATCATTACCAGGTTTCCATGATAACGACCGGGACCGACGGCTTTACGTGCTCTCCGAGGCACGGTGGGGAAACCCACAACGACATTCACTTAGACCGGAAACAAATATTTGCGCAAATACAAATATCTGCCCCGAGCAGGAATCGGACACGCGACCGTCGGCGTTGAGGCGACTACTCGCATCACTTCACCAGAACGGTCGTCTGTAGTATGAAGGAAATTGTTATAAAATCCATTCATTCCTAACTCTTAAGTGCCCATTAACGTAACGACCAGTCAAAGTATTAAATTACTAAGCCCCTGTAATTTATAGTACTAAATTTATATTAATATGTTATATAATATAAAGCTAACAATATCATGTTTAGTTTACATACAAAGCTATGTAATTGTAGCTGAAAAAGAATCGAATGTGAAATAAAAAAGTTCTTCATTTACTACAAAATTTACTCATTTACTTGTATATTGAAGTTTAGAAAATTTGTTTTCCACCAAGTAACGTGGTGTATGTCACATAAACATAATTTAAATAACAAAATTTTTTTAGTCTTTTGTCAACACAGCGCATCAATTGTTCACGTCACGTCACGTTCACGTCATCAGTACAATATGACTTATGAACTGGCTCACACTCTGTACGTACGTAATAAGAACGCAGATATTAAGATACAATTACATCCTAAAACATTGTTTTATAAGAACCAAAGGTCGGTGTAATTCAATTGAATTATTTAATTTTTAGCTAATCTAATCAGCTATCTACTAAGTGCAAACGTTTTTTTTTTTTTTGTATCGTAAGGGAACTCATTCACGAGTGATATCCAAGACGCCCGGGTAGGCAGTCCTAGACCGTATGTCGGACTCAGCACTTGGGGGTGCAATAGCGTACTAAACTCCTGCGGGAGCCTTAAGCCGCTTGAATTGGAGGGTCCCGGTTCTGCAGGCAACAGGATCCCTCCAGCGACAGGCTAACCTCGGGGAAAAGGCCAGACTTTTCCTCCATGGGGACTGTCCGGTTCACCTTTGAACAGTCCCGACGACGCCGTCGTCGACGCGTCTAGTGGGACCGGGTACCCATCCTGGCCCGACACGAGCACAGGCGCGTTACTGGAGGCGCATTAAGTAGCGCCTCCTACGCACCCCCATTCGTTTCCCGCGGATGGAGGCCACGTCGGCGGCCTCCTCTCTCACCCACTCGTCGGCCTCCTTCTAGGACATTACTGTCTCGCAGAAGGAGACCATCGCCTTCCAGGACTCGTCGTCGCCGAGCATCGCGGTGACGACACTCGGGAGCGACAAGTCCCTCCGAGGAAGTCTGGGTCTGGGTGAGGTCGTCTCCTAAGTACAAGCCTACGGACTATCTAATACTGAAATATTGTATCTGATCGAAAGTACCTTCTGTCTGAACTAGATTGGAGATATAAGAGTTGAATGGTATCAGGCAAAGAGTTTATATTACATATCCGATATTTTCATCACCTACTATTTGCACTGTTATGCTGGTTTAAAATGAAATTGGAACATGCTGACAAGTTGCTTTGAAAAATTTTCACTCCTAAGTTTGCTTCAGAGCAGGACGTACATATAAGTCGAAGGTAATTTAAAGGACTGAGGTCTTGACATTTCGTCAAGCTTTAAAATATAACATATTTTAGTTATTATAGTGTAAGAAAGTGAAAGAGATATAGTTGTGTAATTAGTTTTAGATAATATCTAGAATTTAATATTATGGACTTATCCTTTATTTGAATTATGTAGTGAATTTCTGTTTAATTGCGTCAGTTTAATACATATAATCTTGTCATAAATTTCAGGTGGGACGCAGAAGACACAACGAAGATTAATGTAAATGTACGGCCGATAATCTAAGACCGATCAAATTTCGTATGCACTAATCTCGACATACGAGTAATTATATTTTAAGTGAGAAGAATAGTTGAATATCATAACCCTTCAAGGTCTTGCGAGTTCTGATTAGTACTATTACTGCCATTTGACGTTATTGTTAGACAACTCGAGACGTTAACTATCAAATTAAAATTTAATTATTAACTGGTCATTGCACTGGATTATATTTATGTAAATATTAGCTTCCGCCCACGGCGTTGCCCGCGTGTTCGTATTGACAAATAGTAGCCCATGTCTTTCCTCAGGCATCAGACTATCATTACTCACTCATACAAAATCGTTCCTCCATGCTCGCAGAGTGCACAGTAATATTGCCTAGTCAACATTTTAGTGAATTCTCGCTAAAATAAGGTCGTAAGCGCCTTGGAATATGCGTCACTTATGCGTGTTCGCGTGATATTTTTAAACTATGTTATGTTATGGTCAAATTACACAAAATCTTAATAAATTATAGCCAATGTGTTATTCTGATATATAAGCTATATAAATGTCAAGTTTCATCTAAATATTTAATTTTAACATACATCATTACAATTAAGTGTATTATAAAAACAAAATTCGAATAAGAAAAGATTGCTGGCTAAACGAGAGTTTCAAGATTGTTGCCAAACGACCCCAATTACGATGCTCCAATTAAAATGGCATCTACTTAATGCAACTCTCTTTATACGTTAAGCTGTTACAAATGAAGTTACTAATGCAAGTAATACTGCTGTTTTGTTTGGCTTTAAGAATATAATACCTCCTTTGTCCTTCCCGGATGTATTTTTAAAATAGAATCGAAATAGCTTGGTGGATTTAGTAGCTTCTGTCTACGGGCCTATTGTGTTTTTCCTTCTTTATTTTTATTTTTATTAAATAAATTACACCAACAGCATTAGTAGGTAAAAAAATCATGTTTATGTATGTAATTTCGTTGATTTAGCACCTAATTTCTAATTACATACGTATAAAAACATGATCGAAGTCTTTTTACAAAATAAAGTTTAAAAGTGAAACTTTTGTCTAAAACATATTTTTTCTTTCGATTTTACCTTTCCGTAATTAGAGACTGATTATTATTATTATCCAGATGTGGCACATTACTACACTTTCAACAGATACATTCCCATGTAATCCCTATCTCTTGATACTTCAAAATGTGATAGTATTAAGTTGATATTATATTGTGAAAATAAAATTTTATTTTACAATATTATACATATTTACAATTCAAAACTTAAAATAATTATTTAGAAACAGTTTTGGTATAAATCATGTCCGCATGGAAAGATGCCAAGAATACTAGCAGCATTCCCCGTAGAATCGCAATTCCGATTCTTTGGGCAAAAACCGTACCAGCCCTCCTGTCACCAGTGGAGGCTATGAGACGTGGGGTTAATTCTTTTAGAATTTTTTTTTTGCACTGCTCCTCCAAGGTCCAAGTGTTTCGACTGCAAACGGCACAAAATCATAACTTTGGATAAGTGACGAATATTTGTGCCGTTTAGTCATTTCAGCCTTCTCCGCAGCGGCTCCCATTCTTAAAGCCGTTTCCCTGACATGAGACGGAGTTAATGTATCGACGCAGGTTGCATATTATATTACATTTTAAGATCATGTTAAAAAAAAGAAATAATTTATTACAGTATTTTAATGTGATAAAGTTACAAATTCGTAAAATAGTAGGTCTTTACTTATGCAATTGCCGTTTTTGATGAATAAGTTTTTTTTTTCTGCGCATATCTGCGATCAGCCTTAGGCTATGAGAGGATTTGTTGTAAGCCGTCCATGTCGTGCCGAGGAGGCTCCTCATCAGATCACTCGTTACTCCTCACATTCAAAATCAAAAACAACTTTATTCAAATAGGCCCCACGAGCACCTTCGAATCGTCATTTTACAAATTAAATCTTTAGTGATTATTATTTTTTGTAAAAGTAAAGCTACCACCAATTCGGAATGTAGATTCTGCAGAGAATCTGCATTATATACATAAGCAAACCATTCCATATAATTATTTTATTTGTCGTGTTGATTGTTTGTTTTAAACTTACAGAAAATGCAGTATGCATTTTCTGTAAGTTTAAAACTTAAGCCTTATGTATTTTAAGTGTATTCTATAAAAAAAATACATCCAAACAAATAAATAGGATATATATAGTAATTATTAACGTAACCAAATTGAAGTTTATCAAATTCCAATTCGATCGAAAACACGTCATAAGTTTCATTTTAAATTCTAATCATAGTATTCTTGTAACGTAATATTTCCTTGTAATTGTAGACTATGCGTAGGCTTCAGGCTCGAATCTGATATCAGTTAATTATAGTTTTGTCTTCGGTTTTACCTTACCTTACCTTACAGTTTAACCGACTTCAAAAAGTAGAAAATTATACGGTGTCGTCTAGTTCTAGTAGAATGTTATTATATGTGTATTATATCTTCGTAAATTCTGAACTGATTTTGATTTTTCTGCTTAAATGATCTTTCCACATTCATTAAATAAGGATATAATGGTGGAATCGAAATTCTCAAAAATTATTACGTATAGAGTTACATTTTTTTTTCATTTTCTATTTACCAATGTAAATGTAATTAATCAATATTCATTTAGAAATTCATGTAACATAATATAAATGTAACAACAGTCTCCCGTGAATCGTGGGAGGTTCATATTTAAAAAAAAATTATCTGTCTTCTGTATAATCTACCGCAGCGTATTTATGTGGTCTATGGTACTGTAGCCTTTTCGGAAACCGGCTTGTTGGGGACGCTAGAAGTCATCAAACTTGCCCGTCAGACGATTCGTAATGACCCTAGAGAACAGCTTATAAACGTGGCTCAGAAGCGAAATGGGCCTGTAATTCTTCAACAATATCTTATCACCCTTTTTGAAGAGGAGCATGACCATGCTTCTGTTCTAGATATTCGGCGTTACGCCCTCGAGTAAGACGGCATTTAAAGAGCCTTTGAAGGACTTTAAGTACCGGAGTTCCAGCCGCTTTCAGGAGCTCAGACGTAATATCGTCCTCACCCGGTGTCTTATTGTTTTTAAGCTGTTCCAGAGCATCTCGTGCAAGCTGATGTCCGGGACATCTTAGGAATAATGTCGGGTAAGCTCGGCTCTTGGATCTTCAGCTGAGAGGTATACAGCTGTCCGTAAAACTTCTCGACCTGCCTCAATATCTAAGCTCTGGTCGACGCTGTACCTCTACCCTCTGTTTTCAGCCTCGACAACCAACTTTGACCAACAGGCGAATCCCTTGAGAACACTGTGGAGCCCCAATTCCGCTCTATCGTATCTTTAATACGTTTTGTATCTGTCTGTTGATCCGCCTACATGCTTTATCGTCACCAGAGGACTAAAGGTTTAATATAGGCGTCGCTCTTCAATTAGATTTTAAGTTTGATCAGAGAGCTTTTCGGGTCCGCTTTTACAGCTGGGTCTGTAAAATCGGCTCCCGCCTGTACGGACAGTATTCACCCTGTTGTTTACATCGTCCGCAGAACCGCAATCGTCAAGGCAATAGAAACGATTTGATAATTCGAGTTGAAAGTTCTCGGGATTTTGGATATGTGCTTTAGATAATCGGAGTGTAGACTTTATCAGGTAAGACCGAAGCAGACTCCATTCAATGGCTTCCGGTGACTCTCCTTAAGTCGTCTGTCCATCTTTTGGACAGCCGTCCGATGCTGCGTTTACCTTTGCTTGAGAAAAAAATATATAAAAGCACTGAAATATAATACCTTGTATATGTCCGCAAAGGCCTAATTCACTACACTACTCCACTATGAGTGGGTGTATAATTTTCGTATTAACAGTAAAGATCAGGTGTACGTGATAAAAACAAGTACTAACAGCCTTACTTGTTTTCTGAGGCATGATGGGAAGACACACAATAATTATACATTGAACACAGATTCTTATACTATTAAATTAATAAATAAATTAAAGTATATATAGTAGCATATAAGTTTAGAGAAACGATTGCTTTCAAATGTTTAGACCGTTTGAAATGCAAATCTCAATGTTGATAATGTGAACCAGGTGCTCATGCATTTACATACACAGGTGAATATTTTCAAATGAACGTGAATGACTTAATCTGAAACTGAAGCGACAAATACTCAAAGCACTCAAATTTCGAATAAGAAATAAACAACTTGTGTCATTTAATTATACGAAAGTATCGCTAATAAGCAAAAATCTGTGTCATCTGAAGTGTGAAAAGTAATGTCATACCGTCCATACTAATTTTGGACAAAATTAATTTTATTGTACTCCATTCTATACTATAAGATTATTATCTTATTTCTGCAAAGAAGTCTAGTATATTATAAATATTTTCTATGACAATAGAATAGTGAGTAAGAATTAACAATTTTAAAACATCTTATTTGTTCATCTATGCACACTTTAAATGTTCATAGACTGTAAAGCATACATACATTATATAAAAAAGAAAAAGGTTAGCATAATTATGTTGTTCTTGCATAAACAATATGTGTAAATTTGTATGAATATTAACGACGTGTAATAATATTTTACTATCATCAAATTCACAGTTTTCTAAAATGAATGATTCATGAATCAAAAATTAATTATTCATAGGAATGAAAAAGTAAACCAATAATTTATAATAGAAATGTAATACATAGTTTAGTTCGTTTTATTTCATATCAGTTTAGTTCAGTCCCGTTTGTTATCATAGACATCTGATAATGATCGTTACTCATGGTAGGGAAAATTATTCGCCAACCCGCAGCGGAGCAGAGTGGTGGATTAAGTTGCTGGAGGAATCCTGTTGCTTCGAGATCCGTGACCCTCTAATTAAAGCGGCTGAATGCTCCCGCAGGGGTTTATTAAGGTATTGCAACCCCACGTGCTGAGTTCGACAGACAGTCAAGGCCTGCCTACCCGGGCGTCCTGGATATCACCCTAAATGGGTTCGCCTGCGATACAAAAAAGCGTGGTGGATTAAGCTCCAACCCTTCTCCTATATGGAGAAAAGGCCTTCGCTCAACAGTGGGTGGTTTACAGGCTGATACAGTATAGTACATAGTTTAACGTAGTTGAAATAAAAGTACAAAACATAATAACAACCGCTAATTATTTAAATTCGTTAAATTAATTAATTTCGAAAACAATCATGTTAATGTGTATAAATCTATTTTATAAGAAGAAGTAAGGTGATAATGATAAGGTGTTTTATGAAATACAATTAAACACATTTGTCTAATTAATTAAACAAAAATTTCCTCGTAAAGTAATTTGAAAGGAAACATTCCATAAAAATTTATCACACTCAATATAGATCCGATATTAATACGCTTGATTAATTAATATAAAAGCAATAAATATACAAAGACACATAAAGACAGATAATTTCATTACTATGAGAAACACATGTCGTTAACCTGACATCCTGTAATAACTAACGTCGCTATAATCTATGCCTTGATAGCGCAGAAAGCTCCAGTCCTCCTTTAGCCATCGTGACGAGCGGTTGTGCTACGTATCGTCTATTCACAAAATTTACCTCAATGAAAACTTAAATCGGACTGAATACTGTGAAAGCTGTGCTATTTTGTGTGACGTTTTGTGAACGTTTCAACACCGGATTTTAGATTATTTTGTAAGTATTTTTTTAAAGTTGTCAGTAATTAATTACTATTTTTTAACTTTGCTTTACATATGATAATTACGGACAGAAATTACCAGAAATTAAATTAGTTGCCTTTGACATTCATTAGCTACAATTATTTTACTTGTTATGTATTAAGTAAAAATATTTTAACATTTAAATAAATGAAAAAAAAAATGAAACGGAAAATATAATATTGATACAACGTAATATTCATTGATGAAATGTGGTCTAGAAGTTGTTATTATTACATATAATAGCTATAGCTTCATTATTTTAATTTTATTTAAACTTCTGTCCACAAAAATCAAAAAAAAATACATATATAATTTTTCTTCTGGACCACAATTATGAAATATCAATCTTCTTTATTCACAAAATTATAATATTTAAGTAATATTTTTTGTCAGTCACAAGGCGTTCCTTTTGAACAGATTTCTAGACCTCGAGATTCGGCAATATTAAATTTGAATAAGTTTGTCTAAAATATTAATATTTCGTTACTTTTATCTCAAAAGAGTATGAATCTATTTATATACATTAAACAGATATTAGAAGAAACTGTAATTCGAATGAATAAAATTTTTTATACAATGATTACGGATATAAAATATACTAAAAGTATTGCAATACCTATATTTAAAACTTCAATATTTTGATAATAAATGTTTTTATTTAAGTATCAGTCGGACTTTATTTCAATAGGTATCTTTAATGAAAGGCTGCGTCTGTATCTAAAAATCTATAATATTTAATGTAAAGTATATATAGAAGTATAAAATATAATTATAAGTGTTCCAAAGCTATTTAATTACTACATTAAAACAAAGAATATTTACCATATCATTATCAATATTTTTCGAAATTTGATTTAATTTGATGCGAATTAGTGTGAATTGAATAATGTGCTATAATTTATTTCTATTAATATACATGTTTTATTATTTTGTCTAACGTTATGAACGTTAGTTTATAGTTGATTTAAAGAATATTTAATTTTAAACAGTGCTGTGATTCTTTTCTAAATTTAAACTTATATGCTTTTAATTATTTTAGTCAAAGGAAAATCTATTTGACTTAACAAAGAGCGGAAATAAAAGATGCGCCGCGCCTAAAGTTCAGAATACCCCGTCGTATGTTTACTCAGACCACTAGAGACATCCGAATGGCTTATACAAATATTTGCTATTAGTGGGCATCGATCCCTCGGCCATTGTTATACCGATCTCTTGCATCTGTGCCTCTGTTTGTATTGTGTACAAAATTTGTAAATTTAATTAAACTGAATCGGTTAATCATTATTTTATATACTTATTGACGTTGTTTACCTCTGTAATCAATATTGTTGATTTTTTTTTTCTTATGGAGTTTAGTAGTCTGATAATAATCAGTATAAAGTAATTCTAAAAGGTTTTCTCACATTTATTTTTCACGTGTTAATCTTTGCACATAATTATCACAAATACGAGTAATATGTTAGTAATTAATTATTACTCTGTCCCAAAATAACGTATTTCATTACACATTCGTGATTAATGTAAATAGTGTAGCAACAACACATACACAAATTGTACATATTTTATAAACAAAAATTATAATTAAATGAAAAAGTACTAAGGTAACATAATATTAGTGTAGGTTCTAGTTTCATCAATATAACTCTTTAGTGCGACTTACACTTTCCACCGCAAATTGAACATAAGCTGGGGCGCTCCCAGAGGAATCGACAGTTGACTTCAAACCCGCATCCAGTTTAATCGGAAGAAAAATAGATCTAGGAAACACAATTCCTACATTTCTTGTTAACCAGTGTTACATAAAATACAATGAAAGATTCTTTAAGATCTCCGAATTTATAAATAATTTTAGGTATATTCACGATACATACTCGTATTCAATATACATAATACGAGTATATCAACTTTTACATAAAATAACTATTTTTACAGTATTTAATAATCAAAATGTTGTTACAAAAAAAAGCCTCCCATCACTTTATCCAATCGTATAACATATTAATAATTCTTACGTGAGTCGTATTCAGTTTTAACATTAAAGCAAACAAAAATTTAAATAATTTAGCGTAATATAAAGTTTAAAGAAATGGGTTATTGTAATTTATGTTTGATGTAATAAATTAGAAATACAGAATTATTTTTCAGATCGTCGCTCATTAATCACGTATAAATGTTGTAATATTTATACGTGATTAATAATCATAATTATAATTTAATAATTATTTTTATAATTAATAATTATAATTTAGTTTTTGATAAAATATTGTTTTTCCATTAGCTTCATGTAAAACATAACAAAATCAAAAGTACCTTAATAGTAACTTTTGTTATAGTTTTTATAGTAACATATATATAATATCGCTTATGATTTTTACTACTTCGCCTTGTTTTTGCGCATTCTCGTTTGTTTTTAACAAAAAAAAAAAATTTTTTTTCGCCATTTTGAATTTAAAACGTTCTTACAACAATATCACAGTAGATACTTTTTGGATATTTTATAATTATTTATTAACATTCATATGTATGTATTTTTATTCAAATTCAAGTCTTTATTCTATGATATTATCAATTTTCGTTTTGTTTTTTTTTTTATATAATCAAAATTATTTTAATTTTTTTAACTTTCACTTAGTTTTTCTGTTTTAATTTGATTTCAATTCATTATTTTAAGACTATTAGTTAAAATTGTAATATAATATTGAATTTTTGTTTTGAATTATTAGTCTATCTATACAAAATCCAACTATCAAAATTTTGCTATTTGTAAAAAAGAAAGTTGTAAATAAAGTACCTTCTGTACTTGAATAAGCATTTTGTTCAGATTCTTTATAATATATACTAAGTGAAAGTAAAACAAAATATGATATACATATCTATATATAATAATTAGAAAAAAATGTTTTTTATTTGTAAAAATGTAAAAACCCAAAACACTTGCGGATTTTAAAAATAAAATACTAAGATAGCAGAAAATTAATGAAGGTCTCTTAGAGTTGACAATATAACTTCTATTTAGCGAGTGCGACCTACACTGTCCACCACAAATGGAACATAAGTCGAGAAGGTCCCAGAGGATTTGACAGTTGACTACTAGCCCACATCTAATCGGAAGAAAAATTGGCCGAGAAATATACTCGTATTTCTCTTTAAACCCAGCTCGAGCTGTAATCATATCTTCAACTTTTTTTAGTTTTGTAGTGTTATTCACTATAATTTTTTTTACAATACTCATTTATTTTAATTAATATTATATAATAAGAATTAAAATAAATATTATATATATGTGGGGTAGAAATAATAGTCATAGACTCACTTATGGATTTTTATTTTAAAAAATAACACCTTAATCGCCTTGTTGCCTACGCTTCCCGTACCCAAATCCGCCATTACATTCTTCCCCGCTCTCGACCAATCACAAGCCATTTCCTTTTACAGACTATATATAATTATAACATTGCTAGTTTCTTATTTAAGTAAAATCAAATTATACATCTGTATATTCAATTACTCAAAATAACAATCCTACAGTTTCGGTCATCCTGCTGAAGTCTGTCCCCAGACTTCCCTCAATCAGTTACATACTTGCTACAGAGTTTGAATTTTAAACTAACAGAAGCTAACATAAATTTTGAATAACAACAATATTAATACATCTCGATCTCTCAATTTTAATCTCTCACATAGCTCCATGGAATGGATAGACACTAATTATTATACTCAATAGATAAAAAGCTTTCAATACAACTTGTCTATCAATTTTAAAATTTACACAGCATTAGTTATTAGAAACAAACATTAAATTAATTTTTAAAAGTAATGAAATGGATAGACACTATAATTATTATGCTCACTAGGCAAGAAGCTTTCAATACAATCTTTTAATTTTACAATTTACACAACATTACTTATTAGAAACAAACATTAAATTATTAAAGGTAAGTAGGTCATTGAGAATCTGCACCATATTTCTGACCTCAAAGACACTATGCCTTGGACAACCATTTGAGCTGAGCTCATACTACAACACAACTAAAAAAAAACATTCAAAACAAATTCTGTAAATAATAAATTGAAATTAGATAGGATTATATATACCTAGCTTTAAGGAACTGGCCACTGCTTCATGTACTCAGCACAAGTAGATGTCACATAAGGACCTTCTGTTGAACTGTCAACTTTCTCAACATTATATCTATCATTCCTCCTTACTTCAGTTATCCGATAAGGTCCTAAATACTTTGCTTTTAACTTCATGCCTGGACCGAACTGTGTCCTCTTAATAGCCACCATATCTCCTATGTTATATTTCTTACTCTCCCTTCTATTCTTATTAAACTGTTTTTTGTTTTCCTCTTGAATTTTTAATATATGCTCCTTTGCCTTTATCCTCAATTGTTCTCTATCATCATTATAAATTTCTGCACTTTCTTGTTGTAACAAAGTTACTAGTTCCATATCCTCTTTGTTTTTCATGTCCCTTCCAATCAAGAGTTTAAAAGGTGTTGTATTTATACTTCTATGATATGTGCAATTGAGTGCTCGCTGTACTTTACTGACATGTTGATACCATAAACCTGGATCCTGAATACATAGCTTCGTTAACATTGATATTAGGATACGATGAATACGCTCCACCTGTCCATTACCACGAGGCACTCCAGTTGTAACTTCTATATGCAATATATTCTCATCTTCACAATGCTTCTTAAATTCACTGCTGGTGAATGCAGTCCCCTTATCTGTAATTATTCTATCTGGATTTCCAAACATTTGTTGTAAAATATAAAGTTTTGACAAAACTTCTTTAGTTGTGGTCGTTTTGGTGGGAAAAAACCATACAAATTTTGTAAAGGCATCTACAATTGTCAGAATGTAATTATACTGCTTATGTGTTGCTGTCAGTGGACCTACATGATCAAGATGTAAAGTTTGGAGTGGTAACGATTCCTTCTCTATTGGGCTTAAGAATCCCTCTTGTTTCCCATTCTTTCTTGATGCTAGTATGCAAGGTATGCAGGTCAACACATAGTCATTTAGCTTCTTATCCACATCTGAAATAAAATAATCTCTGTTAATTAAATCTTTCATCTTTCTAATAGAAAAATGACCATTGCTGTGTATTTTTGCAATTATTTCCTTCTCCATACTTCTTGGTACCACTATCAAACGTTGATTTCCTTTATAGAGTATATTGTTTTCCATCCAGTAATCCTTGTATGTATTTATTTTTAGAATTTCCTTAATAGCCTTTAAACCTTCATCTCTGTCTTGAGCTTCTTTTAGTTGATTATGAATGCTATTCACCATAACTCCAATGTATGGGCTTCTACTTAGAGCGTCCACATGCCTCATCCTCGAACCTGCTCGATGTTCCACCTTATAATCATATTCTTGTAGCAGTAAAACCCATCTTGCAACCCTGGTAACTAAGTCTTTTTTCTTTAATGTCATCTCAAAAGCTAAACAATCAGTCACAATTGTGAAGGGAATCCCAATCAAATATTTACGGAACTTTTTAACTCCTTCTATCACTGCTAGAGCTTCTAATTCATAGCTGGAATACTTCATCTCCGCTTCAAATGTCTTTCTACTCATATAGTAAACTGGGTGATAAAGAGATTCATTGGGGTCTTTTTGCATGAGAATAGCAGAATATGCCACCTGAGAAGCATCCGTATGCAACTGTGTCTCCAAAGCTGGGTCAAAAATTCTCAACACGGGATGTTCCGATAACTTTTGCTTTAACATCTGAAAAGCATTAGTTTCTTTTATGCCAAAATAAAAATATTTATCTTTTTTGAGTAGATCTGTAAGGGGTTTCGCTATCATTGAATAATCCAGAATACATTTTCGAAAATATGAGGTAAGCCCGACAAAACTTTGTAACTCTTTCTGATTTTTAGGTTGTGGAAATCTTATCACTGCATCTGTCTTATCAGTAGATGGTTTTATAGTACTATTTTCAATCACATGTCCAAGATACTCAACTCTAGTTGTAAGTAACTCACTCTTTCGCCAGTTAATTTGCAAACCATACTCAGCTGCTCTTTGCAGGACCTTCCTCAGCTTCGTTACTCCTTGCTCATAAGATATCGCTGGTATTATTACATCGTCAATGAATATTAGCACTCCATCTTCTGCAATCTGGTTTCTGAAAATAGAATTAATGAAACGAGTGAAATAGTTAGGGCAAATAGATAAGCCAAAGGGTGCTCGGGTGAATTCATACTGTCCATTCTGCGTTACAAACGATGTATACTTGGTACACTTTTCATTAATTTTCAAGTGGAAAAATGCATCTTTCAAATCTAATTTACTGTAAACCTTAGCTCCTAGTAATTTATCAATGTGGTCTTCTATTATTGGAAGCGGAAATTCATCTTTCACTATTTTTGCATTAACTTTTCTGTAATCTACGCATATCCTTGTCGAACCATCCTTTTTTCTCACCAGTACTAAAGGACTCGCATACTCTGAATAACTGGGTTTAATAATACCATTACGTAACCACTCACTTACTTGTTCATCTACCAACTGTTGTTCTTTGATAGCCAAACGCCTTGGTCTCTGTGCAACAGGAATG
This sequence comes from Euphydryas editha, assembly GCA_036937285.1. Taxonomy (NCBI): domain Eukaryota; kingdom Metazoa; phylum Arthropoda; class Insecta; order Lepidoptera; family Nymphalidae; genus Euphydryas; species Euphydryas editha. The sequence goes on from JAUPFZ010000014.1 coordinate 16,867,943, forward strand.
TCATCCTTCATAACAATGTGCATCTCAATAGGCGCCTCCTTTGTTTGAACAGGAGAATAATTTTTCACAAGATCCTCAACTTCAGTCTTCAGCTTCTGATCTGGCACATACACGATTGGTTCTTCTGTAAGACCTGTAACCAAGCAATGTGACAAAACACCATTCCCTTGTGGCCAAACATTCACTACCCCCTTATTGAAAACAAGTTTTGTGTTTTGCATAAATGGCTGACCTAGAATTACTTTGTAAGGCATAGCCCCTTTGGGCACAATATAAAATGTATAACTAAAGCAGTGTCCATCAAAATCTACTTCACAATCAATCTTCCCTAAAGAATAAATTTTTGTAGCACCAAGTCCAGTAAATTGTATATTTTCCTTGACGTAGGAGGTAACATTTAGTTCGAAAAACAAGTCTTGCGATATTAAATTTAAATCACTACCGGAATCTATTAAACATTCAACTTTTAAACCACCAATTTTAATTAACTTCACTGATTTATTTTTGCTGCACTGTATGTTTACATTTAACGCCTGTTGACATTGACAGTTTTGACACATACGACTTTCACAGCTGTCGCTTGCGCCGCCATTTTGATCATCAGTCTCCGAACGCTCTCTGGTCAAGACGTCATCCCCACCGGAATTTGCATGCGCATCCGCTGCCGACTTCAAGCACATAGCGCGAGGCTGCCATCTTGCCGCGTGAATCTCGCTAGTGCCAACTTCATGTTGTTTGTTGAACTTCTCACCATTCCGCCCTTTAATGCATGACGTCGCAATATGGCCGAACTCGTTACATTTGTAGCATTTAACACCATTTTTACACTTACTAGCTATATGATCTTTTTCACCACATTTAAAACAGCGTCGAACAGATGCACAATCGGCTTTCTTTTCAATAATTGATGACAATCGTGGTGAATCCTGGCGATTTTTTGTCATTTTCTTTTTCATATTTTCATAAATAGCCAATTTTTCTTTCAGCGTAGGATATGTAGTGACACCATACAAAATAGCTTTATTACATTCGTAATCAATTACGCCATCAACTATATACTGTATCGCTATATAGTCAGGGATTTTTCCTCTCCTTCCTAACTCCTTCATAACGAGCATATACTCATAATAAGTCTCATCTTTCTTTTTCTTTCTTGCCGACATTAGCTCATGAATTTCTTTAATATTAATGGTATCGGGAAATTCCTTTATAAGGCCACCTTAAAATCATCATAACTTTTAAATACCTTTTCCGACTTGACCCACAGCTCCGCCGTGCCCGTCAGACAACGCCGCGCCACGATAAGCTTTTGTGTCGGTGTCCAACCAAATAGCTCACCATTTTCATCTAAATCCTGTAGCCATTTTGACGAGCTGAGAGTTTTGTCTGTACCATCAAATTTTGAAATTATGCCTTCGTATATATGTGAGGCCATCGCATACAAATGGCTCGCCGCGTGGCTTCGCCCGCCATTACCGTTACTTATTTTGTCTTCGTCCGCCATCTCTGTATTTTTAACAGCTTCTTCGCCTTAAATCCTCCTTCGCCTTTATATAATATGACCGTATATATGTAAATTCCTTGAATATGACCTTCTTCTCAACGCCCGTGTTCGCAAGCCACGTGTCCGGCGTGCGATGAAAAACTTTATTTCACCTTTTCTCCTTACGTCTATACTATATTTCTATCCCGGACGAGCCCCCAAAATTTGTGGGGTAGAAATAATAGTCATAGACTCACTTATGGATTTTTATTTTAAAAAATAACACCTTAATCGCCTTGTTGCCTACGCTTCCCGTACCCAAATCCGCCATTACATTCTTCCCCGCTCTCGACCAATCACAAGCTATTTCCTTTTACAGACTATATATAATTGTAACATTGCTAGTTTCTTATTTAAGTAAAATCAAATTATACATCTGTATATTCAATTACTCAAAATAACAATCCTACATATATATTGTTGGTCAGAACTGCGTATTCGTTGTAGAAAACATTATAAAGAAAAAGTTTAAAAGATTTTTGTTTTTATAACTTCGATGAGAAAATTTTTAAGGTATATTATGTCAAGGAAACAAAAACACAATTATGGGGAAAACAAAACAATCTTGGGAGTATTTTCTTAGAGATACGAGTTTCCCTGTTGAAATAATTCGTTAACATTTTGTTTCTTGTATAATATAAATGATTGTTTTGAATGTTTAAGTTCGTTATCGATATAAAAAAAAATGAGAGTTTTATCTTTTAACCTATGGTAACTTCCCGATTAATAAAATTGTAGACGACACAAAATATACGTTATCTCATAGAACATTCGCAAAATATCGACATCACGACTCAAATATACAGAAATTCTTCAAGAAAAAAAAAAAAAAAAATTACACGCATACATTTTATACTAAAATATCTTCACAGTCAATAAATTCAGATTTATGGAAACTTTTTCAAGCTAATGACACGTTTCTTATTATTAACAGATAATTACAATACGCATCGATTCTAAGGATTGTTTTGATTAGATATATATTATGAACATTTAACAAAACAAAAACAAAAACTTATTTCAGTGGTCATGTAACATTCAGTAATTAAAGACTGAAGACTGACATGAAGTACTTAAGTAATTAAGACTTTTAGAAAATATCTGAAACGTAATAGCACTAATTCTATCCCAAATATGCGAGAAATCACTTCCATACAACGGTAAGCGTTTTATCCCATTCGGTGTCGAGACCCTTGGTCCGTGGGGTCCTAGTGCTATATGTCCTATGCTTTTTAAGGAAATAGCAAAGAGGTTAGTCGACATTACAGGAGACCGAAGAGCTGGCAGCTACCTCGGACAAAGAATTAGTCTAGCTATTCAAAGGGGGAACGCTGCCAGTATCTTCGGAACCATGCCTAAAGGGACTCCTTTTAATAATATATTTTAGTCACTAGGTATATTATATTTTGTAAGGTTCTTTTTTTTAGTTATATATTATAATAATAATGTTAATATTTAAAGTAAATTATATTTAGTTTTTAACATAACTCATTTTATTGTAGTAAAGGTCTTGTAATATGTATTAGTTGTATTTGTATAAAGTGGTGTACAATAATGTGTATATAAATAATAATTAGCGTTTTAAATATCTCCCGCAGGTCCTCTAATGAACTTAGACCTAACCCCACGCTCAAGCAGTTCATTAGTTTTGATCTAGGAACTGCGGACAGATTGTTAAAAAGTGTCGCTATCAGAAGATTGTTTCATTTAAGTTGGAGACATTTTCTTTGAAAAAGTAAATAACATTATCGCACTACGGGATAACTATAACGATATTTATGTAGACTAACAAGGTTTTGACTGATGACCATTCTGGTGTCACAATGCGAATATTCTACACACAGACACAATATTAATTAATATATTTTTGACGACTATTCTTGTGTAGCGGTGCGAGTAGTCGCCTTGACGCCGGCGGTTACGGATTCGATCAGTTATTTGCCAAGAGCAAATATTTGTATTTGTTTCTATTCTGGTTGTATGCCTTTGTTAGAGATCGGTTCTGATTGTTATGTTAGAGATCTGATAGCGATCGTTATTCACGGTAGTGAAAATTACTCACCAACCTGCAAAGCCATTCGGATTAAGCTCCAACCCTTCTCCTTTATGGAATAACGACCTTTGCCCAACAGATTAGACTTGACAGTTTGACTCCTATATGGTACAATGCTGTCAAATAGAATCTATGCTTTGCTGTATTTAAAGTTACGTCTTTTTGATTGAATATTTATGATACGAATTGCTTGTTAGGCTATTTTCAGATCCATCTATTCAAGCATTCTCATTCACTCCGCGATAAAAGGGTCGCCTTTAATTTGCATACCAGTTGATCTGAATCAAAATGATTACTAACATATTGTACTCTGAAGCTTTTTAAATAAAAAATATGGTATTGATTTTCCGTAGTGGAAAACCGTTCTCGTGTAGTGGTGCGAATATTCGCCTAAGCGCCAGCGGTCCTACCACTATTTACACTTTTGCCTTTTTCGGAGCCGGTAACCGAGAGGGCGCTACACAGACACTTCTCCACTAACTAAATATACTCAATAATTGACAATAGATAGGTATATAGAGTATATACAATACCTATTACTTTTTTTACGAATTCGTGCGTACTCAACTTACATTATTCATTACTAATGAATTCAGCCCTTTGTTGACATAAATAAAAGACATAAATAACAATTTTCATTTCTCATCTCCGACTATTATTTATAATGAAATATAATTTAATTGAATTGCGGTTATATTCAATTATACTTCTATCTAAAATAAAAATATTTTTATAAAATATTTAATATTGTGAACGCTTTTATTAATATAATACAGTTAACAATACAATTTCATTCCTAATTGAAAAAGCATTATTGCTTTAGTGTTTGAAATTTAATTATATATTCATTTAATCAAATTGAAATTGGCTTTGATTTGAAAGTAATTAATTGCTATTACGGAACTCATGTTATTATTAGCTCGATATTGTTACTTACTTTGTATTTATTGTAAAGTGTGGGAGTTTATTGTTATATACTCGTTAATATTGGAATCAGCAGGATCGGCCTATAATTTTTTTTTCTTGCTATACATGAGCATTTTTTTTTATTAATTCGCTTATAGGTTTAGACAGGTAGGAATAATTATTTTCTTTGATAATTCGTAGTGGACAACCGTTCTAACGTAGTTGTGCAATAAGTTGCCTCAACATCGGTGGTCGCGGGTTCGTTTCTCGTTCGGGTAGATATTTTTATTTGTACAAATTTTTGTTTCTTGGCTGGTTTTATGTAGTTGTGGATCTCCTCTTTTTGCTTCATAGAACACGTTAAGCCGTTGGTACCGGTTATTATCGTAGACAACTGACAGCGATTGCTACTCATTGTAGGGAAATTCTCCACCAACCCGCAATGACGCAGCGTGGTGAATTAAACTAAACCCTTTTCCTATATTTAGAAAATGCTTTTTCCCAGCAGTGCAATGTTTACAGACTGATTCAGTAATAAAAATTATCTAAACTAAAGTTAGGTGAAACAGTTCCAACCGTATTCTTCTCTTTTTACAAAACTTCGTTTAGGTGAATTTAAGTTTACGCAATCGATTTGTATATTTTTCTTGATATGCGGTAATAATGAGTCCTCTTTAAGAATTGATAAAATAAAAGTCTTTAAATAAAACTATATAATAAGTTTCGATTATAAAAGTATGAAGTGTGTTTGTTTATTCACGTTAAAAACTTTGAACCGTTAGATAGCCTGGTTAATGAAGTGAAGTAAAACATGAAGGCTTATAAAATCAGAACAGTAACTATAAATTTAATTAATTTGGGTGTCCATCAATTCAATAATTTGTTTACAATGAATATTTTTAATACAAATTTTTAATGAAATTGAAACGCATATAAAATATAAATATTTTTTTTTTCCAATTTAGTAACAACATATTTTTTGCGAAAAATTATTTATGTGTAAAATTATGTGAATGTGGTTACATTCGCATTTATAAAACCGCGAGAAGTTTGCTTCCGTTGAAAAGTTTTACCGCACGCAGAATCTACAAACATGAAAATGTATGCGAATAATGGTACGTTTCCCATTTAAATCTTGCGTGCAATATAAATTTTATGAATATATTTACATGTCAATACAGATACATGTTTTTATATAAATAAATAAATATGTTTAACATACACACACGGTCGACTGTTCCTAAGGTAGACAAATCAATGCCCGCGTTTTAGATAACAGCCAACTCATATATATATATATATATATATATATATATATATATATATATATATATATATAATAAATAAATACAGAAACAATTAATATAAACATAGATATAGGTATATTAGATCCAAACTCAGAGCGGGCAACCCTGAAGCAGAAAACAAACTCACTGTGAACAGCTGCAAGTTTCTCATAGCCTTGTAGTATTAGACTGAATTAAATCGATATGTTAAGTTTTCGAATTAAAAGTACATTAAAAATCAGCTACTTAATGCTATTCACTAGTGTTTCATAAATATATTATTAAATAACAATATAATTTCAAAGACGTATCGTATTTAATATAGATTAGAATACCATATATAATGTACCTTATGTAATATATACCTTATAAAATCATTGCTAAAACTGCTGTAATTATATACAATAAAGTTAAAAGTAAAATGAAAGAAGACAAAAAAATCCCTATTAAGAAAAGGAATATAACAGTGAATCCACCACTGAGGATAATTGGTTATTCTTGTGTAATAATTACTTATGTTTTATAGAGATTCCTTCATGCAACACTCGAAATATTTCTTTTTCCGTGGTTGTATCTTAACACGTATGTGTTTTTTTTTTTTTGGCGCACTGATCTGAAGAAAAATTATGTCCGTGCGGTTGCTCGTAACATGCAACCATCGCGTGGCTAAAAATCCATCACACATGGATAAGTCCATTAACTATTCATTCATTTATTCGATACGCATGCAAACGTATATCAACCGTATAGCTATAGAGAAGCTGCTGACAATTTGCTGATGTAAAGAGAAATATTGAGGCAGGTATTGGATAAAAAAATTAGAGGGTTCGGTTGCTACAATCAGCATAAGACACATGTCTACTTCACGTCATTGTACTATGAGTGAGGTTTGACTACCCTAGTCGTGTTACCCATGTACTCGTTAAAGTCAATGAAGATTGCATCTACTACTAGGCCTTACTACTTTTTTTATACATAAGTAGTGAAAGAATAAAGAAAAGATGGATGGATGATCAATCTCACTTTTGAAGTCTAATAATTATTGTTATCGAGATTTATAAGAAATACCTAGAAAATTTTTTTTTAACTCCGGAACTAAGTTTCGAAAAGTCTACAGTAACTTGAAACAAATTGTTATATACTTATGTATTATTTAAGCAGATTATACAGGTAGCTGAAGAATATAATTCCTTACTATGCCTCAGTTTGTTTAACTTCGAAATAAAATATTTACTTAATTGAAATTTGGGTGGTCGTAACATATTGCTGATATCATCATCAGCAATATACTCTCTAAACATGAATCACTGGAATTTTCATTAATTACGTTAGTGAATCTATATTTACCAAACCATTAGTTCCTCAGATTAGCGTGTTCAAACTAACAAACTGTTCAGCTTTATATATAAGTATAGATTATTCAAAATATCATCAGTACCTTATATCAATCCTTATTCTCGTTACTCATAACCTCTTCTTTTTACTTAATATTTACTTTTTCTCTCAAGTCATTTTTAATAATAAACATTAGATTTATCTTACTTTGTCTACAAATTCTTGTTTCGACACTAGTGCGTTCAAACTACCAAACAAAAAAACACAACCTTCTTTCTTTCTTATAGATAGTGCGGGAGCATTTAATAAATTGTTTCAATATTGTCAATAATTTATTAAACGTGTTTACAAAATTGTTGATTATTTGTAAAGGGCTCGAAACTCTGTGTGTTTTGGGAGATGAATAATATTTTGAGATTCCAGTTAAAATTGGTTTACTTAATAAGCTAAAATATTTTAAAACTGATTTTCTAGGGTTCTTTGATATCTTTTCAACTATTAAATTATAAGTTTCGAATGTTTATAAATGTTAAAAGTTGATTTGAAGCACCATTTGAAAAGTTTAAGTGTTATATATACAGTTTTACTAGTGGTTTAATCTACCGAAATTGAATGAATATCAATATTAAATATTTCGGTAGTGGTCGGTAATTTTTGAGGACTATATAAATTTATAAATTAAGCGCTGGCTGATATAGGATGACATCATAAAGAGACTGGTATACTTTGAAAAAGATTTATTTATGTAACATATAATTATGCATCTCGTTTAGTCCGCAGTGGAACGGCTTAGAGGGTTAATTTGCAATATTTCTTCTTAATAGCAGATGAGGTCTTATATAAGAGTCATAGATTTAAAATAAACTACAACAGTGTAATATGGTAAAAAATTATGTATAAAAAGAGAAAAAAAAATTAAAAAATCCTCGAGTTTGCCCTATAATAATCAATAACTGCAAATGTGTTACAATAATATGACCTTTACATTTCCTATTGTTATCTATTTCTCTTCCACTGAATTAAACACTATTACTGTAAAATGATACTTTCAAAGCCTCTTGGCATTGTCACTGTACCCTTACAGTTGTAGAAGAACTTCTTGTTCTAATTTATCGTCTGTAAAAATTGTATTCGATTGAAGTACCTGGATGTAATACAATTAGTATCCAATTTTATTACAAAAACAGAAACATCACACGCGATTTCATTAACATAACTGCTTCTTTTAAAGGTCTCTTAGTACAATGATTTAAAGCCTATTTAAATTTTCTCAACAATCAATTATCTCATTAGATTAAGGTAACTAAACTCTTCAGTCCTATTTTATCCAGATAATATGAAGACAAAAATCGAGTTTACAAAACAATATATGTACACAAAAATATTAAAATACAAATAAAATTTTATTCAGATGCAGAATTTAGTACGAGTATGTGTTTCGGGGCTTACTCTCATAAAAAGATAACCAATTAATTACCTTTATTGACACCATTTTTTTTCCTTATTACATTCATCCTAATTAGATTCAGTCTTTCGAGATGACTGATAGCCTTTTTGTCTTATAAAACCATTGACATTATTTATCTTCAGCCACCTATAACTTACTTTCTTATAATTTTAACGTTGTGTATTTTTATATATATAATAAAATAAATATATTATTTAAATATTTATTGATATATATATTATGTGATATTTTAAAAACGTATTCTCAGTTCGGATCTGATATCAAGTTATTCATTTAGTGAAAAAGCTGTCATTATATTTATCTTAAAAAATTATTTTATAGATTTAATATTTTTATGACATTACATTTTTTTACACCATTTAAATTTAGAACCATTTCACTACTGTAAGTTTTTTCTTCTCTCTTTTAGTCTACTCTTCTAGATGATCCAGATTTCTAATACTAAAGTTAACTCTATGTACCCTATTTCTAACACTCCTTCAGTCTTAATTATCATGGGACGGTAATTTTCGGAAATGTGACATAATGACAAAAATATCGTAGATTACGTAGCCACAAATGATAAAAATAAAGTTGAATTAAATCAGGTCTTTAGAAGAAAAAGTATTTTTTTTCAGCTTTACAAATCCATCTTAAGATATATGTAATGTTAAAAATAGTCATAAGCAAAGGCGACCGTTCTGGTGTAGTGGCGACCATGCTGATGTATGATGCAAGTAGTACCCTCAACGCCGGCGGTCGCGGGTTCGATTCCCGCTCGGTGCAGATATTTATATATTTGAAAATATTTGTTTCCGGTCTGGGTGTATGTCCTTGTCGATTAACCCACCGTGCCTCGGAGAACACGTAAAGTTGTTGATCCCAGTTGTTATCATAGGCACCTGGTAATGATTATCACTCAGGGTAGGGATATTATCCATCAAACCTCAGGGGAACAGCGTGGTGGATTGTGTTCCTTCTTTCATATGTAGCCGGCCACAATTTGCCAGTTTTTATAATATTGGTATAGAATTATAGATAAAGATTAATTTTTGCGAATCCTCAAAAAATTAAAAACAGCTTGTCTTTTTATATATCATATGTTATAAATATGATTTTTAAATCGATTATATATGAAAATTGTGGATATTATAAGACTTGGTCCTTTTAAGTAATTAAGTATTTCAAGCAGCACCGCTGTTCGTTTTGTAATACTAACGCTAGACGGTATTACTTATTACATCGATGGCTTAACAGATATTTGTAAAGCCCTTCTGATTTTATTTATATCGTTTAGCAAAGGATTAAAACGTAATAAGAGGATTAAAATGTTATGTCTCATTAGAAGAGGATCAAACAAACCTTGAACGTTGGAAAATAATTTTCCATGTACTTTGGCGATCTTTCGAGAGGATAATATTTGTTTTTGCATAAAATTGTTGTTATTTTTAAAACTAAATAAAACTTAGATAAACTTTTTAAATTATATTACAAATTACGCATAGATACTAATTATGGTGTTAAAAATAAATTTATAACAGTATTTTGAGAATTAAGAAAATTTCTTTATTGCTTAATTAATTTTTTTTTAATGTTAGTTGGATAGGCAAAGTGGGAGACGTTCCACCTGATGGTAAGTGGTTGACGTCGCTCATGAACATAAACTAGTTTACCTGGAACTAGCCCCGGCAACTCATCTGTGTGTTGCCTATCCTGAGACATAAGATGTTAAGGTCTCGGTGCCAGTAATTACATTTGATACTAAACATTACATTACACTTCACCTGATGTTACCGCTAGCAGTAAATGCTTGCAGTACTAGAATTACTAATGCGTTTTTGTCTAAAGGACTAAAAAATGGGTGAAGAAGCTGAATATAAAAAGAGAGCCTCCCCCAGATTACGTCTTTTAGGTTTCTTACCAACAGTAGGGAACGCAGCTATAGAAACTATTTTTGTTTTTCACACTTTATAACATTTTCATATGATTTAAAACTAAACGTACATGAACATAACGAAAACAAAATATTAAATTTCAACAATATCTGATGTTAAGTTTAGAACTGACCGCTTAAACTATTAATGTATGTATCTACATGTTTCTATATGATATAGTTAAACGAAGTACGAATGTAGCTGACATAATATTTGATATTGTTAATTGTTATATTGAGAATAATGTCAAACACATAAAATCAGCTTCTACTCATTTTCTTTTGAGAATTGCTGCTTGAAGTTCACAATTAAGTATTAAATGCACTAAGTCCAATATGCTGAGATTCAAAGTATTGGTATTTGTAACTTAGTAAATTGTAACAAACTTAAATAGTATTGGTAACTGGTATTTTTGTTTTTTGTTTTGTACATACATTTTTGTTTATATACTCGTATATATATATATATATATATATATATATATATATATATATATATATATATATATATATATATATATACTCGTAGTAGTATAGTAGGATTTTTCTTATTAACTAAAGAAAATAATACTATACTATTCTATAACTATATATTACAAATTAGGTAATAATTTATTAATTTGTTACAAATTAGGTATTAGTTAATAATTATTGGACTTTCAATCCGATGAAATTATTTTCTCATACTTAATACCTAAAAAGAATATACTAAAATAAATACTAAAATTAATATACCTAAAATAAGATATCATAATAATTAAAATAACTTTATTCGAGTCGGTGTCAAACTTTGAGCATTTTAGGATTATCCTTTATCCTGACGAAAAACCAAATTATTACTTGAAAATTAACCATTTAAGCACACATTAAAATAATTTATCGTATTAAAAAACATTGAAAGCTTTTATCTTCAGAGTTTAATATTTTTATATTGAAAGAAAGATTGATTTAATATTAATAAGACAAAACAAGACCAAAGTCAATATAGTTAATTAAAAATACTAATAAATTCTGCAAAAATTATAAAACATATTTTATAGCTCTACTAAACTCTATAACTCGCCTTTATATCCAGGTTCTTATCAACGTAATGGATTACAATAACATTGCGGAGCTTTGAGTCGTTACAAGACTAGCTAATGCAACAGTATCAAAGCGCTCATTTGCTAATGGATTTGAATCGATGACAGATGATATAGCACCGATGGCATTAGGGTGAATATTTAGAACACTTAAGTTTTAGTTTTGAAAGGTAGAACTACGAGTGTGTATGAAATAGAGATTAAGCTAAAACTTAACAATTTTTATGAATAATATTTAGTATATAAAATAATATAACAAGGACAACCGACAACCGTTCCGGTGTAGTGGTGAGAATAGTCACCTCAACGCTAATGGTCTCGGGTTCGATTCCTATTAGGGGTAGATATTTATAATTGTCCAAATATTTGTTTCCGGTCCTATTGTATGTATTTGTGGGTTTCCCCACCGTACCTCGAAGAGCACGTAAAGCCGTCGATCCCGGTTGTTATCATGGACATCTGGTAATGATCATTACTCGTGGTAGGGATATTATCCGCCATCCCGCAGTGGAACAGAGTGGTGGATTAAGCTCCAGCCCTTCTTCTTTTTGAAGAATAAATCTTCACTCAGCAGTGGGCTGTTTACAGGCTGATACAGTACATTACATATACCACAATAATTTAATATATGTCAATAAAACGTAATAATAATAATACTCTTTATTATACACTACAAAGAAACAATAACAACAAGTATTACAAAGAAGGAACGATGTACAAAGGCAGTCTTATCGCTAGAAAAGCGATCTCTTGAAGACAACCTTTGGATATAGGACACGGCGGTGTACAAAGAGAGTGATAAAGTGTGTTACCTGCGTGAATTCGAATTTACAGCAGGAAACGTATAACAAGTATAAAAATATTGTAGTGTTCATTATATATTGTTTTATACATACATATAAAAACATTATATATGTATAACAACGTAATATCTTAAGGTCATACTAAATAAATATTTTGTAATTAATTATGTTGATACAAAAATTTGAAACTCAGTCTCTAGAATTTATTCACATATTTTACGTAAATAATTCATAGAAGTTAAATATTCATGTACTCGATATTCAGCTAAAAATTGTAAATTAAATTTAGTATATAAACAAATATTCATATTCATCTCTAAAATACATTTTTTTTTTTGCTGAATAATAATAAAAAAAAGATCTGATATTCTTAGGATAAATTTTAAAGCATCCTACAGAATTTATTTTTGGAACACAACATTTTAATAACATTTCGTTTTCAATAACAGTTTAGTATATAAACAAATATTCATATTCATCTCTAAAATACTATTTTTTTTTTGCTGAATAATAATAAAAAAAAGATCTGATATTCTTAGGATAAATTTTAAAGCATCCTACAGAATTTATTTTTGGAACACAACATTTTAATAACATTTCGTTTTCAATAACAGTTTTATTATTACATACCCATAATTCAAGTCGTAATCATAGGTAAAAATTTGAAACATAATTTTATTGAATATAAGATTAATATAATTTTATAAATTAATATATACTTCATACAAATATTAATTGAAAATATTATTTGCAATATACCTGTATTGCTCATAATACCTGTTTTATAATTTTTAATGTAAAATGGTCTTCTTTACAAGTTTACGCAGTTGAACGTTAACAAAATAAAAGGAAAAAAAAAACAACAACTTGTACAAGAATAAATTCAGTTCAGTACAAGAATAAACGGAACATACAATAAAATCATTGATTTGCTCATATCGAGAACAAAGCCGCAACACGTCCGATTAACGCAGTAATCATAAAGAACAATTGCCAACCACACCCACCACACACCGCAAGTAATTACTGGAAGATATGTTTGCTCAGAATTACTTCGCTATGTTTAATTACTTAACATCGGTTATTACGTTACTCAATTGCTAACATTTATGTGGAATACTGAGAAGCAACCTTGTGGCCAGACTAAACCGAATCAATCTGTAAATGTCCCAATGCTGCATAAAAGCTTCTCCATATAAAAGGGTCGGAGCTTATTACACCACGATACTCCTACGGTTTGGCGAATGATTTCCCTAAAACAATTGCTATCGGATTTCTATGATAACAAACGGGACCGACGGCTTTATGTGCTCTCCAAAGTACGGTGGACACAAAGACTCACAAGTAAATACACCCGGAACAGGAATAAATATTTGTACAAATATCTGCTACGCACTGGAATCGAACTCGCGACCATACTAGACCTCAATACTAGACCGGAATGGTTGACAACTTGTGATTTACGTCTACTAATTTAAATGATTAGTAATTCTGACGTTATGCAATGAAAGCTCGATCACCTTGTTATTAAAGTTACTATGATACTAAATTCACAATGGTCAAAAAGTAGTCTTAAAAATATATTGTTTTTCTATAATAGATATATCTTGGTGGAATCTTTGTGTGTAAGGAAGTCTAAGTCTATGTGAATTAATAAAGTTTATTTCCAACGAAATACTATAGCCCGAATCCTTATAAGTAGACAACAACTCCCCGACAATATTATAGTTACTTGATCGGTGATTTCCTAGAAAATCGGAAGTCACATGCATTAAAGATTCCTAGGATGGTTTTTCGAGAGCACAAGTTTTTCTTTAAAAAAAAATTATCATTTTCCTAATTTGAGGGCCAACGAATAGGATCATTAGATGAGGAAGCTTCTTGAAAGTCAGGGTCTAATATATCTTTCGAATGCTTCTGGTGTAGCGGGCAGATCGGAGTTATGAGGTGGTTCTGTTACTGGTTGTTCTTCACTATGAGGATCGGCTTTGTTTTTCGAAGAGAAATCCAAAATACTGTTCATATAACTTAGTTACTAGTGGTTGTGTCTGAAATTGTCAAAAATTATCAAATTCACTGATTTTAAAAAGTAATGTCGCCACAAAATGTGCTACTTCCAAGCAAAGTGTCTCAGGTTCGATTTCTGGGTTTCAGTAATTATATTGCCCACTATTACATGGGACTCATAACTGGCGGAAAGTGGGTGTTACATATTTAATATGTGCATCTCGTCCTACCCCTTCACTATTGCAATTCCAAGTAGACCATTTAAACCCTGCCTAAATCATTTATTTTATCTAGACTTGGTAAATTGTATAGGATATACAGTTAATATAATTAACTCAGCTCACTACATTGATATGATATTCTGTATGGACTCACTTAAGTGATTTAGGGGAAGCCGAACCGACGACCAGCTACGTTTGATGTATTTAGTGATGATAGATAAGTCGTGTCTTGTTACGCTCTGCTTACTGAGTACCGTCTACTTGAATAAAATACTGTTGACACAGATATTAACGTTTTCGGATATATACCTTTATCTATTCCTACTATATATTTCCTTATATATATTATTTTTTACGGTGTATATTTGTATAATTTTACTTTAACAACATAATTATGTATATTTGGTGTCCCAACGATACGGTTTTTTCCATTTTGATTTCCGATGTTATTACGAGTATTTATGGTTTTGTTTACTAATACTTTAGAATGATGTTAATAGCCTAAGATCTTCTTTAATAAATGTTTAACCTTTAAGACCAATATAAGTGAAACTGCAAACTTTTTTTACAGTTTATAATTTTTTAAATAAATAAGGTCCTAAAAATACACATGCGACACATAATTTTTTTATCATGAGTGTGAATAGCATCTTATGGCAATACGTGTCTACGAACACTCTTAAAGACTTAGGTCCGTGAAGCTATCGAAGCTTGAGTTTGACATATTAATCCTGTGTGGTTGATGAGATGTGTCGTGTTACGGTCCCTTAATGCTTCTCGTGTGCTTCTATGTGCTGTTCTTATATACAGTTGTTACATACAATGTTAAATATAACATTTATAGTTTCTATATTTCAAACGTAATTCATATGAGTTTTCCATTTTTATTTCGATTAATATTTATCATTATATCATTATAATAATGATAAATTATAATAAATGGTGGTTTTATATATGACTTGGATTCTCACGCGAAATACTAGTAGCCCAGTCGGATTGGCTAAAAAACGGGCAAGGATTTACAAAAATTTTTAGTAGAATTTTTCCTTCGGAATTCGTTGGGGGAGGGGCGTCGTTGGTCAGTGATAGTCTAAATTCAAAAAGTAGGATTTTTTTTAAATGTTATATATTCATATTTCAATTTAAACATATTATTTCAGTGCTAGTATAGACTATACTAAAAAGAACAAATATCGTTTATATTAAATATACACGTAACTTAAACTGCATAAAGCTCACCGCGATATTGATAGATATTATTCTTGTAGTTACTTTATAATTTTATAATGGAATTGATTGTGATGCAAATTATTGTACTTTTATCTTTATATGACACGTATCTAACACGACGACACTAACTCATTAGGATAACTATCCTGTAATGTTAGATGTAAGATGATGGAATAAATAATATTTTTTTTAAATAATATAATAATAAATAATAATAATAATAAATAATAAATAAATAAATAAATAAATATTAGCCAACAATCACACCACGTTAACCTAGCTAGCCCCGTGCTAAGTTCGTAAGAACTTGTGTTACAGGTACTAGGAACGGAAATAAATTTTAAGATATAAATACATATATACATAAATACACATCCATGACCCGGTGCAGACATCTATATTCTTCATACAGATTATCTGCACCTGGCGGGATTCGAACCCGCGACCGCTGCGTAAAGTGTCCAGTTGCCTGACCACTCGACCAGCCGGCCGTCATAATAGTATAAGTCCGGACATTCAAGAACACAAGATTATACACAGAGAGAAGATGTGATGTGGATGTTATACAAACACACGAATAAATTATACAAAAACATTTCAATTAACAAATAAAATAAAAAAATTATATCTAAAATTAATATTTACGAGAAATGATACGGTCCACTAAATATATTGTATAAGGCCTTGGTCTGAGAAGCGTATACTATTATTAATATTTAAAATAGGATATTTACTATTTGTCGTTTGTTATTTGTTATGAGTTCCAGATATTTCAGCAATATTAGAAGGGCCATGGTCACGGATGTTTAAATATAAAAAATAGTGACAATTACATATTTAAAAAATTATAAGTATACGGATACTACACGCATACTATACGTACTATACGCATATAACACATAAAGTACTAAAGTTGTATACTGATGAAATATGACATAATGTTTTGTTGATTATAAAAGTTAAGCGCTGTCAAACAGTACTGAAACGTGCTTTATTTTGAAGTTTTAGCGCAAAGCGAAGTACCCACCTAGTTTTCCAAAGGAAGAAAGAAATCGTAACAATTGTTTCAAAATTATAAAAACAAATTAATATCTAACGAAATTATAAAACTAAAATATTTGACTTAGTTTTATATTAACTATAACATAATTATATAAAAAGTTATGTACCACTATTCTACCAGATGAAAACATGCTTGGTAAAATTTAACTTAAAAAGAATATTAATACGACAGACCTCGTTTGTAAAACATATTCATTGTAGCGGCAAATTGTTTACGGTGACTACGACGTAGCGCCTCGTAGCAATTTGCTACGCATACTTCATGGGCAACATTATCCGACGCCTTTACATACTTAATTTTTTTTCACATACAAAATATTCATTAAACATAGATTTCTGCAGACATTTTTATAAATTTGTGTTAAGTAAACAATACATTTTCGAATTCAAGTGATGTTTTAATTGTTTTAACTAAATAATATGTATATTATTCACTAATTTAAACTCATCAAAAGGGCTTAACTAATCTTGATTCATAAATTTTATCCCTTTTCTTAATTTAGTTTAGACTTTTTATTCTAATAATTTTTCAAGAAAACTTTTATTTAAATTGAATTTTATGATGAATTTAAAGTTAAATATAAAATAAAAAATAAATTCATTTGAAAAGGCAAGACGATGTATAGATATTATATTATAATAATATTGTATAGAGTTATTGTATAATAAATTGGCCTAAAACTATGATTATTTATAAAGTAAAAACTCCGATTCTAGATGGTTTATCAAGATAATACACTACATTTTAAGGCCTCCAGAATAACAGCTGTGATATCCAATTTTAGAACAAAATGTGCGGCATCCAATTTTAGAACAAACACACAGACAGATAGACACATACAGACAAAAATTCTAAAAATAACTATTTCCGCTACTAAATAAAACTGAAGTGAATAAGACTATAACCGTACCACGACTGGGCAAAGTTATGCTGCGACTGGGCATGATACTGCTCCACTGTGGGTTGGCGGATAAATTCCCTACAAGTAGCGGTACCTATGTGAACCTATTTAATTCATATCGTAACTCAACACAGGTAAAACTGCAAGAGTGTTCTAGTATGATGAAAATAATACAAACTCATTGTAGTTTTATTACTAACAAAGAAAAGACAAATTGTAAAAAATATTTATGCAAAAAGTAATATTCGTTCTCGAGCAAGATAAAATTCAATTAACTCTCATCACGGTATTATGATAAAAACAATAAAAACAGCAGGACCAAACAATAAACAATGCCATGGAAATACAAAATAAACAAAGGCGATTGAAAATAATCCATTCATTGTTTCCAACAAATAACCAATTGCATTTCTTGTTACAGATAAAAACAAAATGCAAAGCAGAAAACGTCAGAAGAAACGGCGACCGAAGCGGAGTGCAGTGAAATGAAATACACAAGCAAATATGTGACTTAATCAAAGTTAAATAGAGTTAAAAATGGCATCGTACATAATATGCCCGATGGGCAAAATTTCCAATAGAGATTTATTGTTGGTGGTTTTGTTTTTGTGCCAAACAATAGTTTGTGACAGCCAGTGTCCAAAGTTCGCGGAGAGACCTTTGGAGACAAGAGTTCAAGACGCTTCTATAGTTTTTAGGGCTGTGGTTGTACAAACCCATTATCAGGTTGGTATTAATTTCTAATAACACATGTTTTCGTTTCTAAATTACAGTGCTATCCATATTTCTCAATATAAATATTCACATATGTTTCATTGCTATAATACTCATATTCTTGAGCACGACTATCATTAAATTATTCTGACTGGCACGTTGGCACAGTTGAAGCTGTTTTCTGATCTAGGGCTATATTTTATTTCCACCCCAAGTCTAGGTATAATATAAATTTATTTATAATATAAGTGTATTGTTTATTTTAATACCAAAAAAGGTATATCGGTCAGCTATTACCTAAAACACAGGCATTAAATTGCCTACACTGGGAACAACCGTGTGTGTATGTTAAACATATTTATTTATTTATTCTGCTTTATTTATTATCAAATACATATATAACATCAATATCAATAAATTGTCACTAAAGGGTCTAAAATAAAGTCACTCTCCACGTCTATTGTCATGTTTCAGTTTTTTTTGTTTTTTTTTTCTGAACAATGCAATGGATAATATTTTCACTGAACTGAGTTGAAATAGACTTTTACTCCTATTGTAGCTGAAGAGTTAAATTTTATTCCGCGATTGGTAGAATAGAAGAGTAACAACCGTAATTATGTCTTTATGGTAACAACAAGTATTGATTTACAGATATGTTTTTTTGTATGTTTAATAATTTCTAGTCGAAACTTTAGCATAATAAAGACAAATAAATGTTACAATAATGAAGTCACCAATTAATCGGTTTTCCGATGTTTCAATCACTTAAACTAGTTAACCTTCAGATATATATAAAAACAATTTAGATACAAAAAAAATATAAAATAGAATTTAAAACAGTCTAGAGATAAATCTTCGATAGCTTTCAAGGTTATATAAGATAACTGTCTAAGCCAGGGGTGTCAAAGATGCGGCCCGCGGTCCGTATCAATACGGCCCGCGATCGGTCCTCGAGCTCAAAATAATTACCGTCTTTGATAACTTAAATATGATTTTTAGCAACCTTATATTATATACTATATAATTAAATAAATAAAATGTTATAATTATTCAGTAATATTTTTTATTATTATCTGGCTCGCCTACACATTTTAAATTTAATATAATTATGATGGCCCTCTTGAGTCTGACACCCTGGTCTAAGCGTTATCCTAAGGTTCACCTAGAGAAAGGTTTTTTTTATACTTCAAAATGTATAAAAACATTTTCCAATTAAGTATTAATCTAAGTAAAAGACAAAGTTATTTTTAAAATTTAATGTATAATATATTACAATGCCCTAAATATAACTTAAATAAGGACTGTAAAAAAACATAATATTTTCGAGAGTAGGTACGTGTCACCAAAATTCGTTAACGGCGAAACGGTTAGATGGCACACGAAGACACCGCGGCATACCTATAATGTAATTTGTACCTCTGCGGGAGGACGCGTAATATTTAAGAATATATGAGCCCATATGATTGTGATAAAAAACAATTGTGTGTGTCAGCTCCGACGCACGACTGGAGTTTACTCCTTAAGTACGATTGTCTAAACATACGAAAAAAGAGTTTATCCAACTGAAAATAAGATTAATACCATATGAAAGGGTAAATTAACAAATTAATGAAAATAATATACATATATAAATATATATTTATTCATTTTATATTTATACATTTATTATAACTAATCGGCGAAATATTTTACATTAAACTTTTCACAATAGTCAATTTCAGATGTGCACAAATATTTCATTAGGAATGTTGATAAATTATGTAATTATTATTATCTGACAATTATCATTTATTTTTTAAATATTATTTTTCAATATTAATTAGATCAACATTACTTTCATTTTTAATTACAGCTGACATGAACATTGCTCATATAAAAAGCTCTAAAGAAATGATAAAACAAATTAAATGTTTAAAAAAATGTATACATTTCAAGAATAATCAAAAATAAAAATGTATGAAAGTCGACCTATGCATGTCCACCTTAATACACTCACAACCAAATTAGAAAGTTGCGCACCATAGGTGCGCGCGCACCGAAAAAGTAACGAGGTCATTCATCAGTAGATTTTACCTCTCATATTTTTCTCATACCGGGCGCCTTATATATGAAAATCGATTCTTAAGGAGTAAACTCCAATAAACTCCAAAAATATAATCTTTACAATATATCAATTTTTTTATTTTATTTATTATTAATAATTTTTTAATTTTTTAATTTATACAACAAGAGTTTTAATTCGGATCCAAGAGACTTTACTAACTAGTCTGACTCGAAAAAAAAAAGATGTCTTAAACAACTTTAAAACAAGCTTACAAAGAAAAGTTGTACTATGTGCTTTACTTAGCCGTAAGAGATAGAAATAATATTTTTTTTCTGCTTTTTCTCGTCCAGACAACCGTTCTGGTGTAGTGGTGCAGGAAGTAGCCTCTGTACCGGCGGTCGCGGGTTCTATTCCTGCTTAGTACTAGGCTTTATATTTGTATTTTTCCGGTCTAGATGTGTGTCCTTTGTTGGGATCTCCACCGTGCCTCGGAGAGCACGTAAAGCCGTAGGTCCCGGTTGTTATCATAAACACCTCACCATCAGGTGTTATCAGACACCTGATAGCGATCGTTACCCATTATAAGAAATATATCCGCCAACCCGCAGTGGAGCAGCGTGGTGGATTAAACTCAAACCCTTCTTCTATATGGAGAAGAGACCTTCGCTCAACAGTGGGTGGTTTACAGGCTGATACAGTACATACATACAAAACATACATACAAAACGTACATAGTACATTTTTAAAATATATAAACACATTTCCTTTATTTCCATATCATTTAATTTTTGACATAAAAATTTGTACCGATAGTTACTAGATTTTGATCCCAGTTTCATTTATAATATAGATAAAGAAGACAGTTAAATCGATACAATATATATTATTATATTGTCTTGATTTACCTATCTTTATTATTGCATTAATACATACAAATATTAAAGTATCACTTTTTTTTAAATATTAACTTCATCGTTTGAAACACAGCAACCGCTATATTTATTAAAGAAAAAATATTTTTTCACTTTCGGTACACTCTTAAATCCATTATTTCCCTGAAATCAATCAGTCGGATATACATATTTTACAAAGAGAAAGTGAATTGAATTTCGATACAATGTAACCACTTTAATACACAATTTTATCAATAATATTTTTCATCTATTTTTAAATATTGCATTATATATTAAACTAGAACTGCATAATTTTTGCTGTTCCTATGTATTATTTTTATTTAATTTAATTTTTAACGGGCTATCCAGTGGCACTATTTTCCAACATTCATATTTTCCATAAAGACCAATGGGTACATTTTCGTTGATATATTGATGAGGAAGTAAGTAGATACCATGAAAGATATACATTTTAATTATATTTTTTTAAATCTTCGCTTCTCATAAAATAATATTTTCTCTTGAAATAAAAAAATAGCGGGCTTCATCTATCATATTTTTATCCGTGTGTTTTTACGTAATTGCTTTCTTAGGGCATCTCTGTTACATCGTAGATTTGATTGATTGATAACGATAAATATCTTAAAATAATTTATTCTTGAGTGAAAATATATTTTATATTTTCGTCATAATTTTAATTGTTGTCTTACAGAAAAAAAAACGTCAACAATGAATTTTTAAGTGATTTACAAAGTGAAAAAAAATATAAAAATTAATCTATCCACATAATATGTAGGTCTATATCATTCCTCCTTATATATAAAAAGAGATATTATAGACATAATAGAAAATAAATAACATTTTTATTTTGATTTTGATATATTTCCGTAGTTGAGCAAAAATATTCTATACGATTTCTGATTCATCTGTGCCTGAATGTAACGTCATACATGCAAACATTTGTTTGTGGTAAACAATTTTTAGACAATGGATTTAGCACATGAAATTCACGTAATTACTATTGTTTGATTGTTAAATATAATTATAGAGAATGTTTAAAAAATAATAATAAACGTATCATATATAACTTAAATATATATATACCCTTCGAGTTGTCATACAATATAAACATCTCAAACCCAAATCTGACACAATCGTCCTAACAATTTACATGACAAATCGTGCTCATCTCAACGATCCAAGCTTTGCCAACACAATTTTCTTACTCTTTTACAAAGATAATACTACATGATAGCACGGTACGTCAGACAAATTGCGTCATTATTGTTTTTCATTTACGCGAAGATCCTCTCTCGCAAAGTTTATGGCATCTACTCTGGATCTGCTCTGGATAAGGCTGACTCTCCACTAGTCGTAATCTGCTATTCCTTGTTATAAAATCAGAATAATGTATTAGTTAATAATAATTACATAATAATACATATTATTAATAAAACTTTATTAAATTATTTATTCCGATCAATTATAATTATTGATTCTTTGAGTAAAAAATGAATTAGCCCTCCTATCACTAGGATTGTTTACAGAAATATATATTATATATATATATATATATATATATATATATATATATATATATATATATATATATATATATATATATATATATATATATATATATATATATATATTATATCCATTTTATTTATTTACACCATTTCACGTGAAAAAAATCCCTAGACGAGACCACCGGAAGTCAGTTTTGATTTTGATGGGGGTTGTTGTATGAAATGGCTTTAAAGTTTCTTTTAAAAATAAAAATAACTATAAAAATACTATATATATACTCATATATAGTATTTTATTCGCCACCATAAAAAATAAATAATTATTTTTAGTTTTAAACATATACACATACATTAAATATAAAATAGCTTTAAAAGCACCTGAAAATAAACTCAATTTGATTACATTACACGCTTACAAAAAAGAACAGACACTAAACAGACATATGTTATGAGAATTCTAAATATATAAAATATAATCAATATTAGTGTTATAAAAATAAACCTGGATTAAAAAGAGTTTAAGGATGACGAGGAATCGTTTTTATTTTACATTAGAACACAATAAACACAGTTTTATATATTTAACATTAAACAATAATAAAAACGTTAATATGCATAAAACACTACACACGACTACAAAAGAGAGAGAGAGAGAGAGAGAGAGAGAGAGAGAGAGAACAGTTAAACAAGTAAAAAATACCTGCCAAGTACGAGTCAGGTCGTAACATAGAATGTTCTTACGATAAAACATCCTTGTTGTAGAAATACTACCGTCAACAATTAGCTTAATTATTTCTTTTACTACTTGTTTTTATGGCGCCCATTTCATGTGGCGTGAAAATTTCAAGTGTCTAACTATTATGGATACAAACTGTGACAAAAGGACGCGTGGACGAAAATACTGTATACTTACAGAAGTTAATTGTAATACTAAAAAAAAATGCAAACATTATAAATATTATATTAATATATTTTATCCTTAGTTTTTTTTTACAATATTATACATATTTACAATTCAAAACTTAAAATAATTATTTACAAACAGTTTTGGTATAAATCATGTCCACGTGGAATGGTGCCAAGAATACTAGCAGCATTTCCCCGTTGAATCGCAATTCCGATTCTTTGGGCAAAAAATGCACCAGCCCTCTTGTCACCAGTGGAGGCTATGAGTCGTGGGGTTAATTCTTTTAGAAAATTTTTAGCACTGCTACTCCAAGGTCCAAGTGTTTCGACTGCAAACGGCACAAAAATATAACTTTGGATAAGTGACGAATATTTGTGCCGTTTAGTCATTTCAGCCTTCTCCGCAGCGGCTCCCATTCTTACAGCCGTTTCCCTGATATGAGACGGAGCCAATGTATCGACGCAGGTTGCGTCCCACAAAAGCGCCCGTCCCCTTTCCCAGGGAATCAGCGTTAAACCATCAGGCCTCTTGCCATCATCATCATCATCATCATCATAATTGTCTGACATTAATATTTAATATAATCACATTTCTTGTCAAAAATAAACAAACAGTCGTCTAGTAAAATATTTTTTTTAATCTAAATTAATGAAATGTTTCTTATTATTTCTTTATATCTCTTTTCATATATTATGTAAACGAAAATTAGATCTTAAACATACTGTGATTTATATTTTATATATTAAAATATAAATATCATGTCTACATACCTAACTGAAAACATTAATTAATGATAAATACGTGAAAGCCTAGCCTATATGATTGTAATCATATAACTCGTTTGTATTTTACAAGACGACCCGTGAGGTTATGCTTGCGTTAATATACATGGATACTATTTTCACCTTTGAGATATAACATGATGACATATGAACTGAACTGAACTGAATCAGCCTGTAAACGTACTCACTGCTAGGCAAAGGCCTCTTCTCCATGTAGAAGAAGAGTTAGAGCATAATGCGCCACATTTCGCCACTGCGGTTTGGCAGATAATTGTCCCTATCATGAGTAGCGATCGCTATCAGGTGCTTATGACAACAAACGGACGGCTTTACGTGCTGTCTGAGGCACAGTAGGGAGACCTACAAGGACATACACCCAGACAAAAAACAAATATTTTTGTTCAGAACGGTCTTTCGTGATAACATATCATCATCATCATCATCAAATCAGCCATTGGATGTCCACTGCAGGCTGAATATAGGCCTCCCCATCGACCTCCAGAGCGACCGGTTTGAAGCAGCCTCCATCCGGCGGAGTAGAATTTCCAACCGATATCGGGTGGGCACGACACGGACATTTGATATGATTCTTGTCTTGTTCATACATTTTAAGGCCCACCTATTGAGGAATTCCATCGAGGTCAATGAGCATAGTGCTGAGGTCTTCCAGGGCTTCTGCCATAAGCGCGAAATCGTCGGCAAATTGAAGGTGAGGGATGTACTCGCTGTTTATGTTGATGCAGAATCCTTTCCATTCCAGAAGCTTAAAAGCGTCTTCCAATGCTGCGGTATACAGTTTCCAAGAGATGAGATCTCCATTTCCTTTTTATTTATTTTTTCGCGATGGGAAATGCATTTACGAAGGCGACGCTTATGTGGGACTTGCTGACTCTCACCGCTAAAGCCAGAATACCCACTAAAACCAATCGGCCGTCTGCGCCACGGGATCGTATACGCATACAACCGTGATGCCTTGACGCTGGGCCCGGCGGCCCTTCCGTATGAGACTGAAGCCGCTCGACCGGTCCACTCTGCTAGTTCAGACAAGTACCGGGAGCAGCCCAACCACCGAAGTGGAAGGGAGAGAGTACCCTTAATCTCCCTCCATCTCCCCTCTACCGCTCTACCAGTCTACTCTGCACGAGGCAGAGAAGACAAGGAGCCCTTCCTCCTCTCTCCCCTCCCTCATCGACCGCACCTTCCGTGCCAACACACTCCACCGCGCCTCCGCGCCCCGCCGTATCTTATTGGAGCCACTCACCGGCCTACTCTGCTGATTCAGAGAAGTACCAGCAACGGCCTAACCACCAAAGTGGATGGAGAAAGTATCCTCGATCTTCCTCCATTCTCCCTCCTGCGCTTTCGCGACCACCGCTGCTGGTTTTGTTCCGCGGGGGTTTGAAAACTCCAACCACTCGTGGTGAGCTACGAGTGGTACCCCCTAACCGCCACCCGGGGACGCGCCCAGTAGGAGACCAGCAACTCCCATGAGGAGATGAGATCTCCCTGTCTCACACCTCGCTGTACTGAAATTGCTCTCGTTGTATGCTTCTGTACTCAAATCGACATACTAGTATTATTGTTCAAGCATTTCAACAATTCTATATACTGCTAGTCAATATGGTACCGCTGGAGAAACTGCAAAACCACACAAGTTTCTGTCGAATCGAAGGCTTTCTCATAGTCCACAAATGCTAAGCACAACGGCCGATTATACTCTTCGTTCTTTTGTATAATCTGCCAGAAACCAAGTACCAACACAACTGCAATTAGCCGGTACATTCAAGATATACCGATTCACAGATTACAGATTATTGTTTACAGATTAACTTTATAGTAAATTATTATTTTATTTAAATTTTACAACTATATATTGCTATGAAACAGTGAAGAATCAGCACATCAACCAATTCTTGGTAAAGCAATGTTTATCCTAATTTGTGGGATTGGTCGAACCGATAGTTGTTCCCGGGATGAGGGTTAATTGTGTTAAGCTTTAAATAACCTACGGCAGTTGAGGGTTAAATGGATTTCAAGCCTTGCTTCGGTAACTTTTGGGTACAATGAAACTTATTTATTATACATTTATCAGTTTATATATAATTAAACTTCGACGCGGTTTCACTTACCTCAATTATAAAACAATTCAATGAATAACATCTCGTCGGCCTTTCTATATAAATAATGCGCAAAAACAACTATCGTACTTTTTTTTTGTTCTTTTACAACTATACAAGAACATAACATGTATACATCATAAATATGTTAGTAAAGATTACAGCAAAAGTCGGAGCAGGAATCGAACCCTCAACCCTGGAGCGGAAAATACGGTCACTGCCAAATGCGCAAAAGGGACTGTCAATTATTTATTAAAATTGTTTGGATTTATTAAATTTGTTTAATCTCAGTATCATTTTGTTGGCCATGCGGTGACCGGCACAGAAAAATCGTCCCGACCTCATTTTTCCGAGGTGTCGTAAAAGGCGACTAAGGCCATAATGGTGTGAAGAACGGCGCACCAAACAAGATGGTGATGGGAAACAGTGTCACCATAACCTGCCGCAACTTACTGCACTCGCCAACCCGTCTATCAAGCGTGGCAAGTATTGGCAAGTCCCCCAGATATCATGGGAAGGCCTATGTTCAGAAGTGGACATCCAACGGCTGATGTGGTAGTGTGGTGGTGATGATCATTTTTGTACAATTCCTAACAGACTATATCGTCCCCTATGTCGAAACGTTGTTTCGACATAGGGGCTTAGTGATAAGATTTCCTTTGTACATAATTTATTGTGTTGGATTACTGCGTATATGTGTATGGGTATGGCCGCGAAAAATTGGAAAAATATTATTTTTCGTTTGTCCCGATTTAATCTTTGCCAATGACAACCTTCTGTTGTTTAGATTATTTTCACGAAATTTAACATATCCCTAAAAATAATAATTTTTATGCAATTCTTCTATTGGTACTATTTTCACTCCCATACAAAAAAAAAATGTCCAACTACATTCTTTGTATCAAAAAATGCCAACACTACACAAACATAATTGTCTTTTCATATTTTTAAATTACTTTTTTTTCACACGCTTTTCGATACTATATCAACGTCTTTCTAAATGTGCATTTAAAAAATATTGATTTAATTAACATTATAAATCGGAGGATCGGAGGGTAGGCCTCTCACTCGGGGTCCGTGGAGTGATCCATGGTGTCCCGCAGGGATCTGTTCTGGGTCCGATACTGTAGGACATCGGGTACGACTGGGTCCTGCGAGGCCGTCTTCTCCCCGGGATGGGTGTCATCTGCTACGCGGATGACACCTTCATTTATTCCCGGGGACGAAACTACAAGGAGGCGGCGCGGCTGGCCGAGGTTGGACTCGACCTCGTGATCAGCCGCATAGAGAGTTTAGGGCTTCGTGTCAGGATTGACAAGACCGAAGCCCTGCTCTTCCGCGGGACCGGCCGTAAGGGACCTCCACCGGGGGCTACCCTTCAGATTGGAGAGGGGAGAGTCAGGATGAGCCCCCAAATGAAATATCTCGGGCTCATCCTCAACGGAGGGTGGACCTTCGGCCCACATTTCGCGATGGTGGGAACGAAGGTTGTGAAGGTGGCGAGTGCACTGGGCAGACATCTCTCGAACCTCGGAGGACCCAGCGCCACCTGCAGGCAGCTGTACTCCGGAGTCTGCCGGAGTATGGCGACGTACTGTTCCCCGGTTCGGGCGGATCGCCTTACCACGAAAAATAAGGCTGCGCTACGCGCTGCGCAGAACAATCGCGGTGAGGGTGATTCGGGGGTACCGTACGGTATCGTGGGCTGCAGCTACTACTCTAGCCGGCAGCCCCCGTGGGAGCTCGTGGCGGAGGTTCTTGCCGAAACCTACTCATACGTCTCGGGTAGGAGGGCTCTTGGTGAGAACCCTACATTGGACGGGATCCTACGGGTGCGTCGGATAGGGCAGGAAGCACTTATGCGGAGGTAGGGAAGGACCTGGTGGGGCAGCCGTACGGCACACGCGTAACGGCTGCTATTCGCCCGGTCCTTGAGCGGTGGATGCGTCAAAAACGCAATCCCCTCACCTTCCGTCTGACGCAGGTTCTCACTGAGCATGGTTGCTTTGGTGACTACCTGTGCCGGACGGCCCAGAGGGAGCCGACGACTGATGTCACGATTGTGGCGCGGCGGTCGACTCCGCCCAGCACACCCTCGAGTGCCCGAGATAGGCCACTGCCTAGTGCGGTAGTGGTAGTGGTAGTGGGCTCAATTTTCCGCATTTAGACTCGCTTCTGGTCCATTATGCGTGAAAGAGGTCTGACTAATTTAGCCAGCCAAGCTCCTTCCAGAAGCTCAGAAGCCTCCTGGGGCGTTCACAGGCTTCTCGGAGTGTCCTTACTTCTTTAAGGATGTTTGCCCGGTGTGTGGCCACTCCCTCGCACTCCAGGATTACGTGGGCGGCTGTTTCTTCTGCAACTAGACATCCCCGGCAAAGGGGACTGTCCGTTGCATTCATAATGAAGAGTTGGTGGTTGAGTGCCATGTGACCGGTAATCGTACCAACAACTATTCTGATGTCTATACGGTTCAGACTGAGTAGTCGGCTCGACAGGTTTGGTGATACTTCAGTAAGTACCATTCTAGACTGTCTGCAGCCAGTTTGGTTTGCCCAACGGGCATTGTGAGCTTCACGTGTACGTTGTCTTACCCATGAGCGCAGTTGTCCAAATGGTAGCGGCAGTAAGATAGTTGGGCCAGCCACCTTTGTATTAGACCCCTGTCTCGCTAGCTCATCGGCGGCATCGTTCCCGTGTGATTCGCTATGCCCTTTAATCCATTGGAGGATTACCCTATTAAATGAGGTCAATCTTTCCAATGTTTGGTGGCATTCGTAGATAAGACTAGAGTTAGTCGAAGAACTCCCTAGTGCTTTAAGTACGGCCATGCTGTCCGACAGAATACGGATATTATAATCCTTAATGTCTTTTGACAGGACGGCGGTAGCTGCATGGGTAATTGCAACACACTCACATTGAAATATGGAGCTGTGTTGGCCTAACGTTATTGACAATTTAATGTTAAGGTCTTGTGAGTACACTCCGGCACCAGTGCCAGACCCCATTTTGGAGCCATCCGTATAAATGCGGACTTCCCCTGTGCCGGACTGATCTCTTTCGGTCTCACAAAGTTGTATGTGGTATTTCCTTTCGAAAATGTGTTGTTTGGGAGTCCTATCACACGGAGCAGCAATTAGCGGTTCATAGCACAAAAGGCTGCTCCAAAGTTCATTGTGTGGACCTTCCTGGCTACACCACAGGCCCAAGTGTTTAAGCCTGATAGCTGACATGGCCGCTTCCTGCTGTATAAACAGATCGAGCGGTGCCAGACCAAGCATAACCTCAAGAGCAGCTGTGGGGGCAGTACGCATACATCCAGTGATCGCAGAGCATGCTATTCTCTGGAACCGTTGTAGCTTGTTTTTGACGGTGGTGAGTTCTGTCCTCTGCCACCAGGTTACCGCACCGTAGGTGATTATAGGCCTGACGATGGTTTTGTAAAGCCATGAAGTAATTTTAGGTGATAAGCCCCAGCTTTTGCCGAGCAGCCGTTTGCATTGGCAGAGAATTATGCTGGCTTTGTTGATTTTTGAGTCTAAGTGCCTGTTCCAAAGAAGTTTGTTATCCAGTATAACGCCGAGATATTTGACCTCCTTGGTGAGGGCAAGACTGGTACCAAATAATTTAGGGAGTCTAAGGTTCCCTAAATTCCGTTTGTTAGTGAACATCACAAGCTCTGTCTTTGCAGGGTTCACTGTTAGCTCGTGGTCCGTGCACCACTGTTCGACAACTCTTAATGCTGCCCTCATTCGGTCGCAAACTGCGCTTTCAAAGGGTCCGCTAATGAGTATCGTCAAGTCGTCTGCATAGCCCACTGTGAGAAATTTGCGGTCGTTGAGCAAGGTGATCAGTTCATCGATCACTATGTTCCATAAGAGTGGGGATAAGACCCCTCCCTGCGGACATCCTCTCGCTACGACACCTCTTGTCGTTTCATTTACAGTGATTTGAATGGCCCTGTACTTTAGCATGTTGTCAATCCAACCGGCAACAGTGTTATTGACTCCATGCTTGTACAGGGCCCGGCTTATGCTGGTGAACTTAGTTTTGTCAAAGGCCCCTTCTATATCGATAAAGGCGCCTAAGGTTGATATTTTGTGGTGGAGATTGCCCTCTATATAGGATATAACCTTGTGCAGGGCAGAGTCCGTTGATTTGCCTGTTGAGTAGGCGTGCTGGTTGGGATTCAGAGGTTGTTCAACTAGAGTTGTACTCCTCAGTTCCCTGTCTATTAACCTTTCCAACACTTTCAATAGAAAGGAGGTAAGGCTAATAGGTCTGAATGATTTTGGTTGCGAGTAGTCTCCTTTGCCAGCTTTGGGTATGAAGACTACTTTGACTTCTCTCCATACTTTGGGAGTGTAGCGATATGCTAAGCAACTCCTGTATATGGAGACAAGGTGGTCTATTAGTTTCTTATCACTCCATCTAAGCAGGCCTGGAAAAATCCCATCCAGTCCCGCAGATTTATATGGTAGGAAACTGTTTATGGCCCATATTACTTTGTCATGGGTGATGATTTCCTTAGCGGTGTTCCAGTCAACCGTTTCCGGCGACATCCTTAGTTCTTCTTCCCACGTCATTGTTTCTTTGATTTGACATCCTGGGAAGTGTGTTGTTATTAACAGTTCTGAAGTTTCCAGGTCTGTTTTGGTATAGGTTCCGTCAGGTTTCTTCAGGCATCCCAGGGTGTGCATCGGTTCGCTGCACAGTATACTTTTAACTCTGTTAGCCTGGCTGTTCGTTTCAATATTAGTACAGAAGCGCCTCCAGCACTCTCTCTTCCTGAATCTGATGCGCTTCTTGTAGTGATATTGGGCTTGTTTATAGGCATCCCAATGATGTTCTGCACGAGTGTTCCTTGCTCTGTTGAACAACTTCCTCACCTTGCGTCGTAGCTTTTCAAGCTCCGGTCCCCACCAATGTTTTTTATGGAAGTGTCGCGCTTTAGGTGTGGAGAGTGGGCATGTTTGTTCAAAGCTAGTGATTAGGCAATTGGTTACCTGATTGATGTGGTTGTCAATGGCGGTCGTGTGTTCGTGGTTGTCAGGTAGTTGGACGCTTTTGAGCTTCTGCGCTGTCTGAATCTCGTACCTGCCGCGGTCCATCTTCCGTGGGTTGCGGCGAGGTTCAGGTGGCGTAAGCGTAACCATCAGGTTATATTTGATCCACCGGTGATCCGAGCACGACACGTCGTCAGACACATGCCATTCTGAAATATATTCGGACGCATGCTCGGTCGCCAGGGTTAGATCTATGATTGTTTGGGATCTCGAAGTTACAAAAGTCGGTTCAGACCCCTTATTCATGACATTAAGGTTCGTTGCGAGTAGAAATGAAACAAAGTCCTCACCTCGCTGGTTGTTGTCCTTGCTGCCCCACAGCGCATGGTGCGCGTTGGAGTCTACGGAGATGATGAGCTCCAGCCCCTGGCGCTCGCAGTGCTCCACAAGCGCGGCCAGTTCGGGAGTGGGGATGTCGGCATCGCCCGGCAGATAGGCGGACGCTAACACCACGTCGGACAAGCCTGCAGAGGGTTCTTTCCGGAGTCTAACGGTTGTAAGATCTCTGTTACAGAACTCGGTTATTAAGGTAATGTTCACGTCCCTGTGTGCATAGATACAGGTGCGTGGGTGTTGTATGTTGTTGTTTAGAAGTAGCTTACCTCCAATGTTGCTTAGACCGCATATCCTTCCCTTTCTGATCCACGGCTCCTGGATCAGGGCTACGGTCTTGGTTTTACCCTCCAGCAATCTGCGTAGGTTAGCCGTTGCAGTCTGGCTGTGTTGGAGGTTGATCTGAGTGATGGACAGGTGCGTTTCAAGAGGAGTTGGCAGCGCCATCATCACTGCTTAACCCAGACTCGTCTATATCCACCAGCTCACTCTCGGAAAGATCACCCAGGTCAGATTGGGGACCTACCTCGGATGAACCGATGTCGACGACAGGCTCCTTACTGGGGCCTGGCTGGCTCTCCTCCATCTTAGTTACTGCGTTGCCTGAGTCAGTAGGGACTTCCTCGGTCGCATCGAGATTTGGCAGTGCGGTGATGCGGTCCTCTTGGAAGCGAGCGTAGATATTTCCAAACTTGTAGTGTATTCTACGCTCGCTTGCCTTGAGTTTTTGTGCATCGTCCTCAGGGATGCCAAGGATAAGATAAATCGCTGTTTTGTCTTCCATTGGCACCGCGCTGTAGAGCGCCCAGTTGGAGACACGGTATTTAGGGTTTTGGCACGTGATGCGCAAGCGGATCCTGTCGAGGTCGTCCTCCGGCTCCACCTGCGGGATCAAGAGCCCCGCTTTTACACGCTTAGGGATCTCGGACTGTTTCCTAACGACCAGTCTAGTACCCGCGCGTGGTGATGTGACTTTCACTACGTTACGTTGAAGCCACTGTAGAGCGAAATCGTCTTCGCACCACATCTTAAGGGTGCCCTCACTGTGGAAGGCTTTGCCCCTAAATGATGGTGCAACGACGGGCGTTGCAGAGGTGCTGGGCGAGAAGATTTCCTCATCCATCACCCTCTGCAACTGCTTCTCAATGGCCTCTGCTTGCTCTTTCGTGAGATCGTGGTAAGGCTCCATCATAATTGCGACGCAGTATTCCTTCATCTTTAACGCGTCCGCGTATTTGATGGGGCCAGTGGTGTTAGTAGGCTTCCGACGTTTGCCGTTGCCTTGAGGTGTGAAGGAGTCATCCGGTCGATCCCTTTTTACGGGTTTCGTCTGGGTCGGACGCTCCTCGTGGTTCTTTTCGTTCGTGCGCTTTTTACCGCGCCTAGCCCGCTTGGATTTGGAGGCGCAGGCAGCAGCGGTAGCCCCAACCTCTGACGGTGTACTGACCCCGACAGGTGCAGCAGGCCCGGCTACGCCAGGGGCCTGCGCAACACTGACAGGGGCAGTCCCTTCGGCAGCTTCAAGCGGCCTACTCCCGTCATCGGTCGGGCCCCACATTTGCCGCGCCACCGCACGAGCCTTAGCCCGCTTCACCTTGCGAGCTGGTGCCGGTTGCGCCGCTTTGGTCTTATGTTTCTTGGCCTCCCTTTTTTTCACCGTCACCAAGTTCCAGCAGGGTTCGACCTGCCAGGGCTGGGCGGCTGTCGGCATTGCTGCTTTCAGCGAGGTGAGGTCCAAGATACCTGTCGCACTACTCACTTGAGGTGCGGCAGGTTGCTGGGTTGGCGCATCACCCAGGTTGTGAGCCTGAGGTGCAGCCGTTTGTTGGTTTGGCGCAACTCTCAGGTTTTGGCCCTGAGGTGCAGCCGGTTTAGTGGTCGGCGCGACACTCGGGTTGTGAGCCTGAGGTGCAGCCGGTTTAGTGGTCGGCGCGACACTCGGGTTGTGAGCCTGAGGTGCAGCCTTGGTGTTGTGATTTTTATTTTTTTTTGGTATCCATATAAATGTTTGAAAATTCATCCCGAGAGTGCTTCCACCCTCCTTCGAGCCCTCAAGTGGGGACGCAGCGGCAGTAGGCACACAGCGCCAGAAGTCACCCCGGGATATAGAGCCCCATCCTGCTAGGAAGCAGGCCGATCAGGCAAGACGGTTTACTCCGTCCCACCCGTCGTCCGTCCCCGGCAGGACAGAGCTTTCGCCTGACGGCCCTCTGACGGGACATCGCAGCCGATTGACCGAAGGTGGCTAGTCTCCGGCCTCCCGTGTCAGGAGAAATCCGGACCAAAGTGGAGTGTTGCCTTGGAGACGCACTACTGCTGACGCTCTTTCGGCTCAGCCACCAGGATTCCTTCATCCCCCCTTACGGGTCCCCGCGCACGGCACAAACACGCAGGTGGTCAATTAAGGCCAATCCTCGCTTTCTTTGCTGCGAGGAAAGGTCCGCAGGAACTTGACCACACCATCCCTGCAGAAGTGTTGTGTGTGGTCCTTGTCGTGAGTGTAACTGTGTGTGGATTTGTGTTGGTGTATGTTCAGTATGTACGCTCTTGCACGTGTGTGGGCCTGTGAGAGTAATCTTGTGTAGTGTTAATGTGGTGTACTTGAGTGAGTCTGTTCGAATGTAAGTGTAGATTTTACGAGAGTACCTGCGCAAGCACTGCCCAAGGTAGCTCGAGCAAGGCACACCCGTTGTCACTCGTTTGGCACCACCCAGGGGGCACGTGTAGGGTGAGTCTAGGAAAAGATGGTAAATCCTACGGACGCGAGTAACTTCACCCCCCACACCACACCACACACCACCACCCGCCCGAGATAGGCGGCGCTGCGTCAAAGTCTGACGTCGCTCCTTGGAGGGGACTTGTCCCTCCCGAGCATTATCATCGCGATGCTCGGCGACGACGAGTCCTGGAAGGCGATGGTCTCCTTCTGCGAGACAGTAATGTCCCAAAACGAGGCCTACGAGCGGGTTAGAGAGGAGGCCGCCGACGTGGCCTCCATCCGCAGGTGACGAATGGGGGTGCGTAGGAGGCGCTACTTAACGCGCCTCCAGTAACGCCCCTGTGCCCGTGTCGGGCCAGGATGGGAACCCGGTCCTGCTAGACACGGCGTCGTCGGGACTGTTCAGAGGTGAGCCGGACAGTCCCCATGGAGGAGAAGTCTGGCCTTTTCGCCGAGGCCTGCCTGTCGCTAAAGAGATCTTGTTGCCTGCAGATCTGGGACCCTCCAATTAAAGCGGTTGAAGGCTCCCGCAGGGGTTTAGTACGGTATTGCACTCCCAAAGTGCCGAGTCCGACATAGGTCTAGGACTGCCAACCCGGGCATCCTGGATATCATCCGTAAATGGATTCCCCTGCGACAAAAAAAAATGGTTATATAGGAACGTTTTATGAAATCAATAAAAAAATCAATTTTGCAGTTCCGACGATGTTAATAGTCATTAGCGATATGTACAATGTACATATATGTATCTACATGACCTGCCGCTTTAGTGCGGAGGGTGAAGGAGTGCGTAGCGGGGTCTCCTTCTCCCCGGTCACCTTCTGCGGAGTGGGACAGTAAAAAATGTGAGCATTCTGCACTTCTTCTCCATATAAACTTTAACTGTGGCAAATTTCTCACTTCTCCGTCCGTATAATTTTCGTAAAAAGGGGTTGAAAGTTTTAGCTTAACTTATTAATATATAGATTGACAAAAAAATAATTAAAAGTTATATGGCTATTACGGTAACTTATTTAATACCGAATTTGCTTGTATGTTAACTACACTGATCTCCTGACCTAGTAAAACGATTTTGAAAATTATTATTACACTAGCTGTGCCCCGCGGTTTCACCCGCGTTAATTTAAGGGAAAAACGTACTTAAATATTTTTAAACAGTTACTCTAAGAGTTGATACCCGCCTCATTGGTCGAGTGGGCGCAAGCGTTACTGCCGAGCAAGGGGTCTCATTTTTGATTCCTGGGTCGTTCACCGTATTATTAAGTTTTATTTTTTAATTTTTGAAAATTCTTATTAAAAGAGTGGTGTTATATTTACTATAAAGTGGAACATATTTATATAAGTTGAACAGTTAAAAAATGTCTCGATAAGAGAAATAATAAAGTACGCAACGGAAGCTCTTAAAAAAGATTAATTTTTCCCGTTTTTGTAACATTTGTTATTATTTCTCAGCCCCTATTGGTCGTAGCGTAATGTTATATACCCTATAGCCTTCCTCGGTATTTACCGGGCTATCCAACACAAAAATAATTTTTCAATTCGAACCAGTAGTTCCTGAGATTAGCGCGTTCAAAGAAACAAACAAACAAACAGACTCTTCAGCTTTATTATATTACTATAGATTTAGTTAAAAGTCTATGTCGGGTTTTATCGCGGTTATTAAAACTTTACAGTTGAAAATTATTTTAAATTATTTCCCGACGCGGACGTTTCGGACACTTTACAGCGTCCATGATCTCGGGGGACTGAGGTGGTAGGTATCCGAATAATTAAATAATTGTTACATACCCCGCTTTTTATACAATTATAAATTATTACTTTTAACAGTTCATATTCACACAGAATGAACTTGTTGTGTCTGGAAGTCATGCTGTGTTCTTATTTTCCTTGGGTACAATTAATTTTAGAACTGGTTCCTAAGCTAGTGGTACGTTCCCACCATCCTCTCTATTGAAATTAGGATGTTTTTTGATTTCAATAGCCTCGCGAATCATCCTTGGTAGGAATCGGTGTTCTTTAGTGAGAATTTTTGGTTTATCAAATCTGATATAGTGGTTGGTACCTTGTTGAGTATGTTGATACACAGCAGACTTTGTCGACCGTTGGTGTTTAATGTCAGCCATGTTTTCTTTGACGCGTGTCTCTATTAAGGATGGCGATTCTTCTAAAAAAAGATCGATTTTCGATCGATTTCGATCGATCGCAACATAATGAATCTACTCTTAAAAAAATCGAGGTCTCAAAGATCGATTTCTCAAAAATCGATTTTGATTTAAAGTTGTACCTAAAATATAAATAAAAATTTATATGAAAAACCACAATGTCACCATAATAACCGATTTAAGTTCAGCACATGAAACAAAATCTATTTAGAATAATATCCTTAATACATAAGTCATGTTTTGTACATGTTCAAGTAACTGTGAATTTTTTTTATAAGTTTCTTTAACTTTTCTTAAGCTAACAAAATATATTTTTATGGTTCCTTATTAAAGCATAAAAAATTCGAATGTTGATTATCAAGGGTGAAAAATCGTTTCACTGGATTGATTCAGTACTACAGATCGATCTAAAAAATCGAGCTTTTTGACTCGAGAAATCGATTTCTCGATTAATCGATCTTAGATCGCCATCCCTAGTCTCTATACTCCGTTTAATTTGTCCTATATATGAGAGACCAGATTCACTTTCTAATTTGTAGACCCCTGCATCTTGTAAAGGTATTTGGCACTTGACAGATGGTAATAATTCACTTATATTCGTTGGCGGCTTGTAGTAAGTTTTGATTGAAGCTCGCTTCAAGATGTAGCCATTCCTGTCAGTGACTCCTTTAAGTATATATATTTATCATTTTAGTAGGTAGTATGGCAGTCTGGCGCTCAACTGTTGCAGTCTTCTTCCTCCGGGATCCGTGACGCTGACGCGGTGCTCAGAGCTTGTTGTCTCGCAGTACCTGCTTGATGTGCTGTAGCTCTGCGTCCAGGTGTTTCTCGTCACAGATCACGCGAGCTCTCTGAAACAGAGACAAACCAGCGGCAAAGAGTTGTCTAGGATGGTGGTCAGAAGCACCGTTCAAATACTTGTTTGTGTGGGTAGATTTTCTATACACGGAATGGCTTAAACTATAATCAGGATTCGTTCCTGTTTCTTTTTCTGTTCCTTATATCGAGGATCGAGATCAGGAGGTGTTGTTTGCCTCTAACTCCATGGTAAATTAAATATTGTTATTTATGGAGTTAAGGTGTTCTAGGAATATGCAAGTACTGTCTGTTGGTAATACAGTGAAATAACATCTACAAAAAATCTCTTGTAAAATCTAGAAGAGATAGGTCCTGTCCTTAGGGCTCGATCCTCAAAGTCCTCCATGTAGATGTCAGCTACTATGGAGGATACCGGAGAGCCCATATCCACGCCATCCACCTGTATGTAATATTTGTGTTTCCACAACAGGTAGCCGTTTGTAAGGCAGTGCTTGAGTATTATTGCATATTCCTCTGGCATGTCGTTTCCACAAGTCTCGTCCGTGCAATTTCAATGCAGTCTTGTACTGGTAAGCATATGAATAAAGACTGTACATCGAAACTCACCATTGTTTCATTCTGAGTGAGTTGCAGGTTTTTAATCTCACTCACAAATTGGTAGGAATCAAAATCCTTCACATACGCTGTTGTGTTGCCTCTGAGTGGTGACAGTATCTTCGCTACGTGCTAAGCCCGATTGTAAGTTGGACTGTCGAACTGGCTTACAATAGGACGTAGAGGTACATTTATTTTGTGTATTTTTGGTAAGTATTATTACAGTATAAAAACTGCTTATTAAAATATATACGATATAATATGTATGGATTGTGTGAGACCTCATAAGATACTCATAATGACAAATTATAGAAAATTTATTTCTTGAGGCAGGTATTCCTGGCTATAAACATCACCATATAAGACTTATGAGATTGAAGTAATAATCATAAAAGTGAATGAAACCGCGTGGGTCGGCAAAATCTAGCAAGCTACAAAACATAGCTAGCAAATGAGTGACAGACTTATTAACTAACATTTTGAGTTTTAAATATAATTTTATAAATAAATATAAAAGTGTTTTTATATAAATATACTTTTAAGCGTTCTTTTGAATAGTCAAGGACTGACTTGGTTCGGAATGTCGATTCCACCGTGAAGAGCCAGCGAGTATACTTGGTAGTTACTCGCTTAAAAAAATCAAATTTATTCTATAATAAAATTTATTATTTTAAAAATTTTACTGAGCTTACAAAAATTATATGAGCTGTAGAATTAATACAAAATTTATGGAATAAAATCAAGTGTACTACTTTAAGCTTAATATTTATATGTAATAGTAGCCATTCGCTCTGGCTTTGCCCAAGCAAAATTTAATTAAGAAGGAAAAAAAAAGATTTTCTTATTAGTTGTGCGTTGGCTGTCTTTTAATTTTTTTTTTAATGAGAAAATGTAAAAAAAATATCAAAATAACTGAAACATAAATTACTGAGATTTTAATATTTCATTTATTCTCCTTTTTTCTGTAGCATGTTAAAAAAAATCATTCATACAGAAACTTATCCGAGAGTTAAAAATACAACAAAATAAAATTCAGATAAATCTTATTCTCAAGGAACATCTTTTAAATACACCAAAATAGAGCAGCGGTCATTCACGAGTCACGTATTCAATAGCTGCTGATATACAAACACAATGATGACAAAAAACGGGGAAATGCTGCTAGTATTCTTGGCACCATTCCACGCGGACATGATTTATACCAAAACTGTTTGTAAATAATTATTTTAAGTTTTGAATTGTAAATATGTATAATAATGTAAAATTTCTGATGACAAATGATTTTATTTAAATTTTACGTTTATAATTATTATTTAGATCACACTATCCATTCTTTTGTTTTTTTTTGTGTGGTTGTAAAATAATAATAAAAGTTAAAGAGATCCTTAATTAAATTAAAAAAAATATAAAACGCTTGTTTGCAGCATTTTTAGCAGTATCTCAAAAATCGGTTCCTAGTTTTGAATGATAACTATTCTGGTGTAGTGATGCGTATAGTTGTCTTAACACCAGCAGTTGCTGGTTCGATTCCCGCTCGGGACAGATATTTGCATATGTACAAACATTTGTGTCTGGTCTGGGTGTTTGTCCTTGTGAGTCTCCCCACCGTGTCTCTCACCGTGAGAGAGCACGTGCAGTCGTCGGTCTCGCCTGTTAGCATAAGCACCGAATAGCGATCCTTACTGATCAAGATAGGGAAATTACCTGGCAATCCGGAGTGGAGCAACGTGATGGATTAAGTTCAAATCTTTTTCCTATACGGAAAAAAGGCTTTTCCCAGCGAGTTGTTTACAGGATGATTCGGTACAGTTCAGTCAAGTGTTGAATACTAGTAAAAATATTGTGTAAACTTTATATATATAATATTAATTTAAGGTGATAACAACATTGACGAAATTTGGTAACGAAAATGTGAAAAAGAAGAACTTAGATTGTTTTACAATTCTAAAAAATATTAATATTCAGCTCAATAAATAATAAAAAAAAAAGAAAAATAAACTACACTCAATTACGATATAATTTTTACAATATTACGGAACCTTTTGTATGCAAGTTTGATTCGATTTGTATTTTAAAAATACTACTTTACTTATTTTACTTAATGAAAAAAAAACACTTGATTTTCGTCTTTATTATGTATATAATTTATATTTAATTATTAATGGCACTAAGGATATGGGATATTTAATTTATTTTTGTATCCTGTGGCATGTGCTTCTCCTATAAAATCAATAGTTTTCATTTTATATTCAGTTCACGTTTGAAATAGTTCTCTCTTTTATCTTTTCGTGTGTGATGTGTATGAAAATTTTGTTTAAAAAGCGATTTTCGAAAATTGTTGCTCTATAATCGACTCTATAAAAGAAGGAAATAATATATATTATATATTTTTTTGTATTTTTGGTGATATCTTCAAAAGTTATAGGCTGATTTGCGTTAATCTGTTTTTTTTTTTTTTTTTTTTTTCATTAGCTTATTGCTACTACGGTGATTTGGTAGTTATGATGATTTGATAATTAATTCCAGAAATATACGATAAAACTCTTCAAAAACTAATTAAAATGTTTTTAATAAGTGACTTACTCAAAAGTGATTAAAGGTGGTTGATGCTAGTAATAGTAACTTTGAAAAATTACTCTACTAACCATAGACAGTAGTACTATAAATACTATATATTTACATAAAAAAGTGTCTTCGTTAATATGATAAAGGTAAAGGTAAATAATGTGTTGTTATGACTACGTCATGGTACTCTGATTTGTGGAAGTAAACGTCACAGCAATATAGTTTGTGTTGTTTAGTGCACAAGCAACTATATAGTTAGAAGATCTCAAACAGCGCGAACGTTGCTTTCTGTGTCACGATTCTTGTGGTTCATTTTAATAAGAGATTAAAACTTTGTAAGTTTAAGACACGACACTGTATCGCTCGGTGGTAATTTAGCTCAGACTTCGTTGTTGTCAGAATGATATCATGTTGATCCGCCTAGCCGAATAGACATTTAGTATATATGTATATATTTTCTTGCGTCATAAACGTTTTCTTATCGTAATTGATATAATCAAACTGTAGTCTCTTGAAACTTTGATTAGGTTTCCCCTAATATATATATATATATATATATATATATATATATATATATATATATATATATATTTATTTTATATAACCTTCATTAATAAGTTTTAAATTACTCTCCGGTTTTTCTTTTAAAAAAAAGACTAGTCTGTAAAAGACTACTGAACTAAAGTGAACTTAATCGGCCAATAATGTCCCACTGCTGGGCCTCTTCTCCATATAGGAAAAGTGATTGAGCTTTATCCACCACGCTGCTACACTGAGGGTTGGCGAATAATTTAACTATCACGAGTAACGATCGCCATCAGTCTGTGATAACAACCGGGACCAACAGCTTTACGTGCTCTCCGAGGCACTGTGAGGAGACTCACAAGAACATACACCCAGAGTAGAAACAAGTATTCGTACAAATACATATATTGCCCCGAGTGAGATCGAACCAGTGACCGCCGACGTTTCGCCGACTACTCGCACTACTACAACAGAATAGTCGTAATAAGTAACTACACAATGTACTATTTATGAATGTTGTAATTCAGATATAATGTTCAAAATCGCTTGGCACGTTATTTCGAAATCGTTGAACTTGGAAAAGCATTTATATTTTTTCCGCGTCTCTCCATTACACGTACACGGCTGTGGAAAACTATTTCTCGCTTGTTACAATAAAAAAGTTGTAGGCGTAATATACTGTGGGTTGACGTGACTCGAAATTATTTACGCAGCTGCGATGCTTGTAACTTACGAACTTTAAGAAGTAATTCAGAGAATTCTTAAAAAATATGGTTGAGATAAATCTAGATTTCTTTGGGATAAAAATACTTGAAGCCAATCTTTTCGCAGACAAGCTAATATTGTATGGACGGCTGTCACGGATAATTCGGCGAGCACGTAAAGCTACCTATCGCTTGTGACTGAGATTATTTATGTCGTCTTAAACATAATAGTTAAACATTTTATTGCCTAGTTACGCTTTGCTAGGATACGCGTTGCTTCGGATACGCGACATCATTGAGAATATCAAATCTATATTTACTTTCTCTCAATGTATAGCATTTATGTGTTTGTTTCTTTATCGTAACGCAATTCTCGTTACATCGAATTTCAAATGACAATGATTATAAAGCAGTATTCACTTCAAAAAATATTTCAAGGCTTAAATATATTCTGTTGCATGAACCCCTTTTCAATTATAAGTAAGAGCTACAGAAACGACCGACACATTCTATATTTCGGTAAAACTTTTTTAGGTATTTTAGATTCAGATAGGATATCAGTCAGGTATGAAACGATTAGGATTTGTAGAAAAAAAAACAAAAATCATGACATAAGTATATATAGCAACAGCTAGGTATTCTACATATATAATAACAAATTTGTTTTGTCTATGAGGGATTATCTTATTGAATTTTATTTATTTTTTTAAACACTATTGTCTAACAACGTAGGGGTTTTTCAGCCCTTCAGTTCTAAAATCTAAACTAAGTAAATATGTAATTATAACTTGAGTATAGATTGAAAAATGAAAGTACAATGGCATAGTGTTAATAAATTGTACGTATTTCGGTGTTTGCTACACTTTTGCTAGTTTCATCCTATTTAATGTAATGAAATCATACTAAGTAGATTAAGAGTTATTTTGAAATAAAGTCATACGAATAGCAACTTGTAGTTTAATTTAGTGACTCGAGCCTATTCGACAAAAGTACACCACAGTTTATTTGTGCACTGTTAATTACTATCCAAATATATTTTACTAAGAGTAAAATTGATACCATTAAAAATAAAATAATAATACTATGTATACTAGAAATTCAATCTTGTCATTAGCAAGCTTGTTATTAGCAAGCTGATGCGTTTCGTGATAATATCGATGTCACCGGGTACATCGAATATACTCACGTTTATAGATTCTAGTATCGATTTATTTCTTTTTTAAACTTACGGATCTAATCACATTACACAAATTCAGGAATATTAACCTACCACCAAATTATATTTTTAAAATGAGTGTTTTTTAAAAACCTAGTGTGAAATCTTTACCTGCAAATGGATTTTAGTCTAGACTATTTCAAGTCGATTGGTTGCACGAAAGTTTATCTAATGTGCCCAGATTAGTGTTAAGGAAAACTGTGTGATGAAAATCATTCTATAGTTTTTATATGTAAGAGAAAAATGATAATGCCCGTAGGTAGTCAAATGCTTAAAGTGTTTTGAATCAAGTCAAAGACCAAAAGTGTAATGGTTATAAAATGAGAGTGGCACTAACTGAAAACTTTGACTGGAACCCTACACATTGGACAGATAGTGGAATATACGCAGAAAGTTAGCTTCTCTCTGGAGCATTAATAGTTCTAGATTATCTGTGAGAATGTGATCGTTAGAAACACGAACTGCGATGGACGTTAAATGGAGTCAAATTAAGGAATTGAAATTGAGAGAAGCTAGACGTAAGAGCAGCACTCCATGATAGAATAAACTTGAACTTAAAATAATAAAAGTCACTGTTTCGCTTTAAAATAACCTCCTCGCTCTATTAAGTATATCTAATTTTTTTAATGTTAATTCAGTCCTACCCTATATTACTTTTAATTTATAGGTAGCTCGAAGTTTTAAATAGTCTTCAAATCACCTAACGAGATGTTTTAATTCTAAAAGCGGCTAGGGACATTTCAAATTCAGGGATAAGATTTTTCAAGTGACTAAAGTAATAAATGTCATCAGCAAAACAGTAAACGATTATAGCTATATGATTTTGTTGGTTTGCATAATAAATAGTGTGGGGAAAAAGTACTGACTTTGAAATTTTGAGCTGAAAAATACAATCGAATTCAAAACTGGGTCTCTTCACCATCTGATCATTGCCTACATCCATTTAATAACGTAAAAATTATGTGGGTGGTTAAACATATTACCACC
This sequence comes from Euphydryas editha, assembly GCA_036937285.1. NCBI lineage: Eukaryota > Metazoa > Arthropoda > Insecta > Lepidoptera > Nymphalidae > Euphydryas > Euphydryas editha. Next base: position 16,912,426 of record JAUPFZ010000014.1, read on the forward strand.
AACGGTACAATAATGTTTTTTTTTTTACCAAATTATAGTTGTTTTGTTACCTAGTTATTTATTAAATATTGTACCTATGTCTTTTATAAAAATTAATTTATACCCATAATGAAACTGGTTACAGGTCCAATTTTTTGATAAATTTAATCGGTGGGTTATCTATATCGATACTGAGACTCCATCTATAATTTCGTTTTTCATTTTTGTCTGTCTGTCTTTATCTTGGTATCGGTATCCTATCGCATCACACTGAAACTTGAATGAATTTGTATGAGTCTATACTACGAGCTAGGACAGAAGTACAATTCAGGAGAGAGAATCAAAGTTAAAATGTGTAATCACAAAGTCACGGATAATGGTTGCAATTACAATAATAATTTTTACAATAATTATGTAATGTTACCGGCTGGTCGAGTGGTCAGGCAACTGGACACTTTACGCAGCGGTCGCGGGTTCGAATCCCGCCAGGTGCAGATAATTTGTATGACGAATATAGATGTCTGCACCGGGTCATGGATGTGTATTTATGTATATATGTATATATTTATATATAAATTTCTTAAAATGTATTTCCGTTCCTAGTACCTGTAACACAAGTTCTTACGAACTTAGCACGGGGCTAGGTTAACGTGGTGTGATTGTTGGTTAATATTTATTTATTTATTTATTTAATTAAATAATAATATTTTTGTTTCAGATAAAAACACTAGATTTGGCGCTAGTCTCAATATACAGGGGAGGAGTGGAATTGGCATCAGTTAGTCAATACTCGGGTTCACCGTACAATACAACAGACAGGTACAAAAATTTATATAAATATAATTGATAAATAAGTGTAATAGCTAATAGGATGATTATAACTACCCCTATACTACCTTAGCAGTATAAGTTTTTAACAATGAGCCAAGTCTATTGTGTATATATATATATATACATATAAATATATATATATTTACCTATATATATATATATATATATATATATATATATATATATATATATATATATATATATATATATATATACGACGACGCGTTAGCGCAGTGGTCACAGCAACTGGCTGATGCGCTAGCGGTCGCGGGTTCGATCCCCGCACATGACAAATATTTGTATAGGCCATACAGATGTTTGTCATGGTCTGGGCGTTTGTGCTTGTGTATTGTGTGTGTTTCCGGACCCCCGACACAGGTTTGTCATCCTATTGGGGGCCGTTGAGTGTGAGACGTTTATTATTATGTTTATTATTTATATATATATATATATATATATATATATATATATATATATAGGTAACAACAATTGTCATTCTGTTAATGAAAAAAAAAAAAGAATTAGAACTCAACAAAACTTCTACTTTTATGTCTATTCAATCTTTTCGACCAAAGTATTTTTAGGTAGAAATTACTTTTGAAACAACAAAGGCAATAACGGCTTCAGTGGTGCTAAAAGTACGAAACTTGCTCAAGAAGAGTGTTGAAAATACGCATAAGTTTTTATGCATGGTATATTTTATAAGCTTATAGCGTTTTTATACTGTGTAACGTTACGTTTTTTCAAGTGTTACGTTCAAAAAGCAACTTTTTGCGTTATATCATACAAAATTGTAGAAATTATTTTGATAATTGTAAGTTTTTTGGTTGGTGTACAACGGTTTTTATGTTTGTTTTTTTTTAAATATTCAGCACGATTCAATAAAAAATGTCTTAATATTAATTTTCAGTTATAATTATTTAGTTAATATTGTCGATGATACCGAAGAACCAGGTTTTGAAATAAATTTAACTAAGATACTATGTCAGTCGTTATCTGTCAAGATGTTGTTTGAATCGTTACAATTATACATTTGGAAGTTTCATAGGGTACTTTAAACAGGTCGCTTTAACAATAAACGTCAAAAATAAAAAAAGTTCCAAATTAAGAAGGTCTTTAAAAACTAAAAAAAAAAATTAACTCTAAAACAGTCCAAGAATTTATATAAATCTTCGGTATCGGTATACATATTATATTCTGTACATAAGTACATAATTATATATACATAAATTGCATTTTTTTTTCTTTAGTAGTTGTCGCTCAGGACGATCACAGAAAATAACCTTAAAAACTATTATTCTCGTTTTTTCATAATATCTAATACAGCAAATAATTTGCTGTAAGTACTTGTTTGTATTTGTAGACATTTATAAATATTTTCAATTTCAACATGATATTCCTAATAATTTCAGCATTAAGTAGTGTTTAGGGTCTTATTGCTTTCTTATTATAAAAAATAAAATAAAATATAAGAACTTTGAAGGTAGAAATCAACAATGTAAAACTGACGTAGTTTGGGTTTTACACTATTCAGTTTGGAAAATATTCTGAGACGTATGTATCCACCAACTTGTAGTGGAGCAGCGTGGTACATTAATCATATACTTACTCACATAAGAGAAAAGGATTTTACCAATTAATGGATACCCCCTGTTACAGTCGGCAATTTTCAGATCCTCATTCTTAAGGAACAAAATTTGTATTTCCTACTAAATGAAACAATTTCTAAATGAATATACTGGAAAATGTTTGTCTATGGCAAGATAATCTTAATTAATCTATTAGTCTGTAGTGGTATTTTCTGTGATACTTTTCTCTGTACTCAAATATAAGTTAATAAAAAAAAACTTATACTTTTAATAGAATTTTAATTAAAAGTATTAATACTCCGCTATAATCTCCATCTTAATCCTTCCACAAACTCCGCAGAGGCAAGTTAAAGATTAGTGTGGAACTCAATTAAACCGACCGACTTCGCAAAGATCGCGATCCGTATAATTAAATTTTCCCAGCAAAAGTGTTGCGTGATTGGAATGTATGTACTCGGCACGTGTGAATGCCCTTAACATTTACTTTTGTAAATTCAATTTGCTACTCGGGGGCTGATGTGAAAGCGTCGTTAGTGAGATAAGATTTAATAAGAAAAGCTTTATTTAATTCGCGCTCCGAGTAAAAATGTAAGACGGAATCGCATTAGAAGGTTAAACTGTATAATTTATTATTTGTTTTTATTTGCTTATAAAGAAATCAGCTGTATTATGTTATTTAAGTCTGTCAACTAAAAGTTAGTGGGCCTAAGTCCCGGTTCTGCACTGCAAAATTTTCATCTAACAATACTTGAAAAAAATTCTCAGACGGCCATATTTCTGACGTTTAAAATTCAAAAAATGTTTATAATAAACGCTTCTTATATTTATATTTTGAATAGCAAAATTCTATAACTAACTTTAGGAAAATATGGTTATAGAATTTAGAAAATTATTAATATTAAATTTGAATATTACCATTACATTCCAAATATCTGACGATCTGGTCAGTGGGCATGAATAAATCGAAGTTTTTATATTCAAACATATTTTATCGGATAGCGTTTGATAATATCTAAGAGAATATTCAACTTTTATATAGCACAAGGCTATCTGTGCGACTTCATCAGCGTTTATTGTTACAGCATCCCATCAGTCGTAGCGCGATATTTTACAGCCTAAAATTTCTTTAGTAAATAGGAATCAAAATGAAAATAATAAGAAGCATATTTGAAATAGGAGAAGAAGATCCAGCGATTAGCTTGTTCAAACATAAACTCTTAAGTTTCATAATACTAGGCTTTTAAGATTTTGATTCTATTAAATGTTGTACAAGTTCAAAAATGTGAAACTCTCATACAAACTATCGTGTTTTATCTTACATCTTTCGAGGTGAAATCGCTTCGCTTTACTTCAGCCTATTTTAGTCCACAACTGGACATAGACGTCCCCAAGTTTGCCCCAAATATCCCGGTTGTCCTCATCCAGCTTACGCCGGCGGCCTTGTATAAGTCGTCGGTCCAGCAGGCCGAAAGACGCCTCACACTGTGTTTGCCGATACGCGGTCTTCGATCCAGGACACGTCTGTTCCAGCGGCCATCGGTCCTGCGACATACGTGACCAGCCCACTGCCACTTCAAGTTAGTGATTCTACGGGCTATGTCGATTACTTTGGTTCTATAGCGGATAATCTCATTTCTGATTTTATCCTTGAGAGAGAGTTCAAGCAAGCAAGCACGTTAAGTGACTTTAAATTGAGACTAATATTACGTATTATTATATACTAGCGGCCCGCCCCGGCTTCGCACGGGTATTTAACTAAAATTTTAAAAATTGTACCTTTATATTTTTAATCACCTACACCTGCGTCGATACTGGAAAATATTTTATAATAGACGGATTGAGTGACAGATTTATTATATCTATATATATATATATATATATATATATATATATATATATAGATAGATAGTACGGATGAAACATTTGAACTGTTTTTTTATTAATTATTTTCTCATTGATGAATACCATATTTTAATAAGTATTATTCCCGACGAAGACAAATCCAAAAACACAAAAATCATAAAAATTGTTCCACTCGTTCTCGAGTTATAAACGGTGTAACTAACACGACTTTATATTTATATAGATTACAACTTAAATAGCTATAACCATCCAACTTTGTACAATCAACAAACAAATAACGACCAAATATTTTAAATTTTAACAACGAACAAACAATCAAGACCGTAGTACCCTAAAGTATTTAATTAAATGCAAAAAAGAAAAACAGTTTTCCAAATACGGGCGAGTGTCATTCTTTTGGCCGAAGTTTTGGTCAGCGCGATTCAGAAAATTATCTGCGCCATCTATCGTATAATTGTAGAATATCGTATTTATATTTAGTGACATTTAACATAATTAATATTTAACTTAATAGTATATTAATTGAAAATGATGTTTATCTAAAATATTAAAATGATTTCTATTCCTATCCGACATATTTAGTAAACTTTTAAGTTTAACAAAATAATAACTCAAAAATAAGTTTTGTGAGTTTTAAAGATTCCTTAGACCAGATGGCGTTGGCGGCGTAGGTACCTATTTCTATTTTCTTAAATATTTATTTTTAAATTTAATTACAATGAAACAAAAACTAAATTATACTGTGAGTTATTTGTAATTTGTATGTATTAAAGTTATTTACATTGGTTTTGTGCTTATTACGTGATACGTGTTCAAAGAAAAACACGATAAGAGATGGCGCTGATACAACTGAAAAAAAACGCGCTATTGAAATTTATTCTTGATGATATATAGTGTATTAATAAAACGGAGGTTTTAACAGATTTATTATTTGTATAGATATGATTATTATTATTATATACAAGATGGAATATTAAAAAAAAATCTACATATTCTAAAATTGCTCTACTTTAATTTAAACTTGGCGATGACGAATCAGTCATATAGCTATAAGTGAGGACAAATCATTTTCTCCATACGCTTGAGGTGTGTGCCGCCTGGGAACCGCAGCGTCGCGCGCTGTCAGCGGTCCTCGGGCGGGATCTCTCACTGCCGAGCGTCGTAAGAGCCATGCTCGACAGTGAGACCCCCAATTTTCCGAGGGGTGGCCTTTGTTGTGAGCAAGGCCGCCCCAACTTGGTCCGGGGCCCCGGATGTTCATCCGGGCCTACCGCCGGGGCGAGGTAGTGAATGCTAGCGCGACCCCATCTCGTCTCACCCAGGCGGATGACTGCTCACACGTGGGGTTTTTAACCCGCGGGAGTCGGGCATAACCACTTCGGTGCCCCCGCGCCGGAGTGGTATCCATAATGGATTTTCCCCACGTAAAAAAAAGGACAAATCATTATACACGTACAAATTATTTGTACGTTTATTTGTTATTGACACGCTAATTGAAGTAACTAATTTATGTTTTTATTCGATTCGATTACGGGACCTTTGCAAGCGCCGCGCCGTGGTTCCGGTTCACTTTGATAAGAATAAATGATATAATACGATATAATAGTGAAAACCTTTTCTCTTTAGACAGGTGAACTTGAAGATAGGCACCCAACTTGGGGACTGCTTCAACTGGAGTATGGCGCCTCAGAGCGAGTTAGTGGTATTCGCGAGAGTCAGCGACCCAGCAGTGGATCTGGAAACAACTCCACCAGACGGCCCATGGCTGGAGGCCACTGCTGCAGCTGTACCTTGGAGCTTGGGCGTAGATATAGCTATATGGAATGCTGTCGGTATGTTCTTTTTTATCTACTTAAAAACTTAATAAGTATAAATTTCGCTTTTAAAATTACTGATATAGAAACAATGAAAAAAGGATAAACTTCTTGAAATTTTTAGAAAATCTTAGTTTTCCTATTACAATTCTTCTAATAATGTGTAAAATTGTTAAACTAAACAACGACCAAATAATAATCGTTCAGTTATTTTTAAATGAACAGGATTTTTCTTCCGGTCACAAAGCAACATTTAATACAACGAAATTTAGATAAATATTTTAAAAAAGAAACTAAAATTTTTGTGAAGCATATTAAATTGCAGAAACGGCGAATGCATAATTATAGGGTATCAAAGTTTAATTGAAAAGTTTTAAAATGTCAAATTTCAATCCTGTTATTATTGCTTTCGTAGAGACTTATTAAAAAGTTATACATTTTCATATTTCTTATATTTTTGTGATATCAAATGAAAGTTGTGTTCTATTAAAATTTTACTGATATCACTTTGAGTTAAATGTGTCCTTTTTTCTTCAAATATTTATATTATTTTAATATAATAATGACAAAGAGTTTATGTTTTCGTATGCTCCAATAAAAAAAATAGAATTAGGAAAGAAAGAATGTTTAGAAAGATTAGGTTTTTGAAAACCTGTTTCCTAAGGTTTGCTATGTACCTACTACAAATGATTAGTACATTATGTCACAGAATTTATGTAAAAATACATCGATTTTTTTTTTCTTTCTAAGTTATTTAGCACATATATATGTTTGTTACAAAACTAAAGCTGAAGTAGAACTCTTGTAATATCCCAAAGCGAGCTCATCTATCAATATAAAAACTATTAGCCGTTGAAAAGCGAAGAAACTTGGGAACTCGAAGACTAAACTCTTTCTTTTAACTCTTTAACTCAATCGTGTTTTTCGAAATGTTTTAAATGTATCTGAACTGAACTGAAAGAGCTAGTAAAAGTCTTTACTCCATTTTTTTTTTAATATTTTGACATATTTACAGTGCAAAACTTAAACTAATTATAATATACTATATAAACATGTCCACGCTGAATTAATGCCAAGAATACTGGCAGTATTTTTTTCAGTGAATCACAATTTCGAATATCTGGGCAAAAAATGCACCAGCCCTCCTGCCACCAGTGGAGGCTATGAAACGTGAAGTGAATTCTCTTAAAAAAACTTTATACTGCTACTCTAAGATCCAGGTGTTTCGACTGCAAACGGCATAAAGACATGATTAGGGTTAAGTGACAAATATTTGTGTCATTTCGCCGTTTAGACTAAAAGACCTTGTTATGTTTAACTAATTATATTATATTATTTCACATACCAATGAAATTAAGTATTGTTAGCATCAATCATTGGACCACAATTGCAATAACAAAATTTGGGGCATAAAGGTAGAATCACTAGTATTTTGACTAATATATTAGCCCTTGTTTGGTACTAACGATACAGTAGTAAGAAGATAACAAAAAAAAAAATAATGAAAAATAATTAACAGTTAATGCTCAAAGTATACTTGTTTAACTATTATTATACAAATCAGGTCGCTATTTAAATTATAACTAAGTCCTTCTATTAATTTGGCAATTGTACTCGTTAGTCATTCTAGCTTTAGTTGTCAGCATATTTGTCGTGGTCGTATAATTTCCGAATGCAATATAATTTAACAGAACTTATCATAAGACGTTGCTTATTGTTATTATTCATTTTATAAGTTTAATGTAAATTAAATAATTACAAAAAACTAATAATAGTAAATATATAATTTATACAAGAAATATTCCTATCTCTTTAATTAATATAATGACATTAATTGAAACACAAAAAATATCATTGCAACATTGTTACTTTGTATGGGACCATAAAGAGATAAAATAATCTAACGCCATTAAAACATGTACCTCTATGACGATGGTTATTTTTTGTTTTGTTGTTTTTTGTTATCTTTGTTTAATCCATAACTTCTCGAATATAACGTAACTTATATTTACAATAAATCGTCGTACAGAACATTTTCTAAGAATACAAACGGTATAAAAAGCTACTATCACAGTCGTATTTTATTTGAAATTTCTTTTATCGAGAATAGATTTAATGAGTACTATTATTTAAAACAAAATTTTGTAAACGATATAAATAAATATGTAAGAAATGATATGATAACCTAGTTCATCATTTTGTAACATTTATATATTATTTTTTTAATTACACATTAATTGTTTAGGTAACAGCCGACTGTTATAGATACTTTTCTTTGGATAAATGTACATATGGAAATGATATACACACCGACTCAAGGCAGGAATTGAATCCTTAAACCTGGAGCATAAGCAGCCATTCAGCTGTCCACTGTGCTATATAGACATATATATCATGGTGGATGGCGCATGTGGATCTTAATCGAAATGTCAATTATTCGAATGTAAGCATCTCGCACTGCTGAATTTTACTTTGTAAATTCATCTTATGGTCTACGGTGAACTAAAATATCGTGAAAAAAACAAACATGTCTCAGTATAAATTCTAATAAACATGTATATATAATCTGGAATAGAGTAGTGTAATGTATTAAGACCCAAACCTTCTCTATATAATATATATTTATTGATAAGAAGAGGTATTTTTACAGAAATAGAATATTTATACGTATTTTAAATACTCTCTTAACATGAATTAGTAATTTTTCACTAACTTTAAGTGAATATTCACTTTTAATTAATGTGAGAATCGTATCACGCAGAATTAGTAACTATTCAATGTATGCATATGTGAATACCAGAGTCTTTAGATTTGATCATTGAATATGTGTATGTATAGGTATTAGTGAGTATTGTTATAGAAATTTACTCATATAATATAGTGAATATAGCTTCACTAACATAATTAATGAAAAGGAGATGGGGACTTTTGGGCCAAAATGTAATAAGTAGAGATATGGTTTAAAAAATTGGTCATATTTTTTTATCTTAAAATATAAAAAATCAGCTTAATTCTGAATCTGGGAGCGGAGAAAAATGAAAAAGATTGTTTTCATCAAATTAATCGGGTATCGATTCAACTAAAATCGATTACAGAATTAAAAAAGAAAGGTTTCTACTAGTTAATTAACTTAAAGTATTTAGATGCACAATATTGAAGTTGTAAACGATAAAATTCATTTAAATAAAGTTACATTAATAGCGAAAATATCATTTAATATTTGAAAATAATATCGATTTCGTATTGATGTAAAATAAATCATATTTTTAGTGACAGCTAACAACTGACTGACATTGATACTAGCCGTTTATTTTTTACCTACATTTCCTAGATGACATTTTAATAATAATAGAAGAAGAATTAAGTATGAAATACATTCAAAGGTTTTTTTTATTCCGAACAATATTTATTAGTGTTTCAAGTTATTGATATTTGTAATGAGTTTTCAAACATTCTTCACTAAATGTAAGAAACATTAGTGTTTTAAAAACTTAGTGATCGGGTTTTTTAATAGACATTGTAACATAACCTCATTTTTACAAAACGTTTAATAACTCCGCTCTCAGATAGCCAAAATATAGAGAATTTTCAGCGAGGGATCTAAAAGCCTGAATGCATTAATTGATACCATTTTCATTTTATTACATTTTGGCCCAAGAATGTATGGAATCGTATCCATCTCCTTTCACTGATTCATGTTTAGAGAATTGTCATCAAATACGTATACATAAAATCCAGGTAGATTTTACTATGTTATTACTTAATTACTAAATGGAGTGAAGTCCATTAGAAAGGTTTTACGATTATTATTACGATTGTATTGTTACAGGCTGGGCAGGTTGGGGAGGATGGGGACCCTGCAGTAAAACCTGTGGGGGAGGGAGACAGATACGGAGGAGGTACTGCTCAAAGCCGTCTTGTGAGGGCTATGGGGAACAGGGGAGGTCATGTAACTCCTTCGACTGTGCAGGTTAGTTTGTTTTATTAATTGAAAAAGTTTCAATAGAAAACTTATAATTGTTTTAATTAATGGAAATTGACGATTTATATATATATATATATATATATATATATATATATATATATATATATATATTTTTTTTTTTTTTTATTTATATAGATATATATATATATTATATTATTTTTTTACTTTCATAAATTATGTTTCTTACCTGACTGCCGTGGTAGGGTTATGTTTTCGAGCATATATGTTGTGCAAGTTTGTACGTATGTATCCAAGTAAATTTAAGCAATTTCTGTAGACTAAGCGATTTTTTGAAACCCATCGTTTCAAGATCATATATGTTGTGCTTTTCAAGAGAATAGTTGTTCGACTAATAAATTAAATTAAAATATAAATAAAAAAAAAAAAAAAAAAATAAAAAAAAAATAAAATATAATATTAAATATAATTAAAATATAAAGCGTTTAAATATTTAAAAAAATTGGGTATAATGTTTTATTTTATTTTTATTTTACCTATATGGTTATCAAATTAAAATTTGTAAAATTATATCACGAATGTAGTAATAAATTGTGTAAATTATAATATATTTTTACAACTAGAAACTTTTTCATAAATATTAGATTAAAAAAAATGAAATTTTTAGAACGATTAAAATTCAAGTTTTATACAAATAACATACAAATATAAATAGAAACACTCAATAACAATAACCTCTGCATTATAAACATATTTATTTCAATAACAGCTTCAAAGTTATAATTACGAACATTCTAACAGTCCTTGAAGAAATTTTCAGTTCAATCAATATGATGGATAATCTATTTGAAATTATTTACTACTGTATGATTATATAATTATATACGAGTATATACGCATATCGGTATTTATATATTATAGAGTTAGTTATATTAATTTATATTAAATTCGATCAATTTAATATTAAAAAAAGGTTCTCAACTTAGATTCTATTTTTTACATTTTAAACTATTTTTATTTTACTCATAACTTAGTTATTGACTAAAACATATTGTGATTGCCATTTTATAGATTTTATTTCTTTTACGTTTCAATAAGGCCGAATTTTTAATATCTTAAAAGCTTATAAAGGAGATAACTAAGTACGAATAGAATGAAGTCAAAGTATTAAATCGTCTCAGAAACCATTTCCTTTAATTCAAATTATATTGTAAACTTAATACAATTATTTGTATAGTATACCTATTTCATCTTATTAAGGACCTAAAAGAGATAACATTATCTTATAACTAGTGGTCGTGAGTACGCCGGATGCCACTGTTGTTGATACATCATGTGAAAATAAGAAATATTTATAGATAATAATGTAAGAAACAGCTACTTACTATCTTTTTACCCAGATAAAATAACATCAAGCAATTAAATCTTTTATTTCATCACAAGTAATACTATAATTGCAAAACCCAAATAACAAAGATCGACTCGACTAATACTGATATAAATTTTATTCATAAAACTAAAACATTCGGGATCAATTTCATCAAAGATCGTATATTTAATTCAAACGTTCAATACTATTGTAGTTTAATTTATTAACTTTCTAAATTTTCTCAAATAGCAACTATGTAAGGTCAATATTAATTAATTATGCAGGTACTATAAATCCACTTGCACCGGGTGCCAGACGTAACTTCCACCCTGCGCAGGCGCGCTGGGGTCCCGTGCCAGACCGACCTCATGCCTTCAGCTTAAGACCTAATTCGTACATCTGGATTGCGTCATCAGAACTCTTCGCATCCGGAAAGACGTTTCCAAGAGAATTTACGCTCTTCATTTCATTGAGGTTAAGGCCAGAGGTAAGAGACTTGATAGTTGTATTCTTATCTTATATCTTTAAACGAGCAATTCTTGTATATATATATATATATATATATATATATATATATATATAATCTGAATCTCGGAAACGGCTCCAACGATTTTCATATATATATATATATATATATATATATATATATATATATATATATATATATATGAATCTCGGAAACGGCTCCAACGATTTTCATGAAATTTAGTATACAGGGGGTTTCGGGGGCGATAAATCGATCTAGCTAGGATTTATTTTTAGAAAATGTCGTTTTATCCCTTTTTTCAGACAATTAAAAAATATCGTTAGAATACGAAGGTAAATTTCGCTGTCAATGATAAGTTTATAATAGCTCTGATGTGAACCGGGCGGATTCAAAATAAGAAGATCCCCAGGTTCGAATCCACATGTCTCCAGAACTATTTTTTTTCTTTTTTTTTTTTTAGTTTCATCTTTTGTGAGAAAAATTATTATTGGGAGCCCTTTACTAACTGTATGACCGAGCTTTGCTCGGTATTTTATTTTTTATTTTTTGTAATTCATGTTTTTGGAAACTATATTTACATACGAATTACGAACTGATGATATATAAATAATATTTTTCGATCTTAACGAAATAATAATAAAAAAATATGAACTGGTTATTTAAAAAAAAATCACGAGTACAATTAAAAACTGTTAGAATATTATTAGAATACGAAGGTAAATTTCGGCATAATCTACAAGGTTATAATAACTTAGGTGGGAAATCAGTATACCTGGGTTCGAATCCCGATGCCTCAAGTCTCATTTTTTTTTGCTTTTTTTTTAAGTTCCCTCTTTTGTAAAAAAATAACTATTATTGAGAGCCCTGTACTACCTGGATGTCCGAGTTTTGTTCGGTATTTTTTTTATTTTTATTTATTTGTCAATCGTTCTTTTTTGAGAATTATATTTAGATACGATAGAACTGATGAAATATGAATAATATTTTTCGATCTTATCTATATAATAATGTAGTATTTTGTGTCACAAGGGGATGAACGTACTATTTTTTGACCCTCATGTGAAATTGCCGCCCGAGTCGAAGGCGAGGGTAGTAAACATACGGGAATGGATGTAGTACTTTCGTCCCATGTTACACATACTTTTTTTTCCTCCCTAGGACGAAAGTTCAGGTTTTGTCCCTGTGAAGCGGGGACAGAAAATGTCACTTTTGTCCCGCTTCACAGGGACGAAAATCTAACTTTCGGCAGAGGTAGGAAAAAATATATAAACTGGTTATTTAAATAAAAATCTCGAGAGCAATTAAAAACTGTTAGAATATCATTAGAATAAGAAAGTAAGTTTCGCCACCATCTTAAATTTATAATAGCTCAGGTGGGAAATCGGGCGGTCTCGAAAACAGAAGATTTTTCCTTTTTTTCAAGTTCGTTTTTTGGTGAGAAAAAATATTACTAGGATCTCTTTTTGTTTTTTTTTATTTAAATAACCAGTGACTATTGTTTTATTATTATATCAGTAAGATTGAAAATATTATTCATATTTTATCAGTATGTAATTTGTGTCTAAATATAGTTTATCCGAGCAAAGCTCGGTCATCCAGGTACTTAATTTTAAATTTTGTTTACTAATATTATAAGTTTCAAATTTTTATTATTCTATAGCTATATCACTATATGAACACTATATTCTGTCAGATCTTTAATAAATGACATAAAATACATTCAATTTGTAGTTACTGATAACTTTAGCTTAGTAGATAATTGAAAAAAACATTCCACTTACTTCTTCTTCTTAAAATGTTTTTGCTGCACAGAATATAACTACTGCTATTAGTATTACAGCCGCAAGGAAGACATACTCTGTCACATGCTTTACTGCCTATTGAGATATTTGTTCCTGACTCAATTTTAGCAAGCTTTCATTATTACGGCTTAACATTCACTGTTTTAAATTTTCATTCGGTCGGTTCTCGTCTCAAATGTCGGTTTTCATGTGATAACACTTGTTTTCTGTCCCATTTTATATATTTAAGTATTAAATGATGACATTATACTACTGAAAAACAATATTTATATTCAATGTACGTATGTATATATATGAATAAACAAAAATATACGTACGTATGTAAAACATCTATGTATACAAGTTGATGTTAAGCTATGTTTAATGATTCATTGTTTATTTATTACTTTTTACATTATCAAACATACGAGTATTTAAATGGATAAGATATCTGTATTTTACGGTTACCTGGAAGAGATCTCCAGAAATACGCCTGCTGGGTCATATTTATTGTTTTGATTTAAGTTTTCTTGTTCCCGAAGTAAGTTTTTCGTGTATATTATGTGGTATACAATATACAATTTAATATAACAAAAGTAAATAGTTTGTTGGTTTATGTAAGTGCACTAATCTACTAATCTTAGGAGTTACAAGTCACATCATGAAAAATATTTAAAAAGTTAACCAACTTGTATATTTGAGAGTGTCGGCCATATTGATAGATATGGATATTCTACGTTTAATAGATAAATAATAATAATGAAAGTCAATCCATTTATCTCAAAACTTAATATCGTTAAAGTCGCTAGAGACATCTACACCTACTACAGAATAAGTAATGGTAGGATTTCAACCTACTCGTATCATCATCATCATCATATGAGTCATTGGATATCCACTGCTGAACGTAAGCCTTAAAGATATGTTAAGCCTGAATGAAATTACTTTTCTCAGAAGAATAACCAAGTTTCTTACTTGTTATTCCGTAATCATTCATATTTTAACCGATGTGTAATGTATATTATATCTTTTGTTAAAAGAGAGCGAGAGCATTTCCTATAACAGAGTTACTTTAAGTTTTTTGTTGTTGAAAGTCGTTTCAAGCTTAAGTAATTATAAATTTCAATATTCTATGCTGTAATTAATTGCCTATAAGGAAAGTTGTCAGGACCTTTTTTATATATTTTTTTTATCGCTGTAAAATGCGTTTACGCATCCCGCCACCCGAAGGCGACGGGTATGTGGGACTCGCTGACTGCGAAGTCAGAATACCCACTAAAACACAGCGGTGCCCTCATCGTCCTAGTGGGACGCCACGGGATCGCTCGCGCATGCAACCATGGCGCCCCGATGAAGTTGTCAGGACCTAGCTAGCTTAAAGAAATTTTATTTGAATGGGTCAAATAAACACTTGAAAATCTTAGAAGGACTTAAAGATGTGTCTTCAATGAATTCTTATACCTGATGGTGAAAATCATTTTCTCTTATTTTGTAGAATTTTAAAGAGTCTACACTTACGAAAATACTGGAAAAACTACGAATTTTTATTTATTTTACATTTATTAAAAATAAAAACTTGAATATATATTTTTTTTTATTTAACCACGATAAAATATTATTTAATTTAGTCTTTGTTTAATTAAGCTATGTCACTTTTGAAGATATTGAAGATTTTTTAACAAAACTTTTTTCTCTATCTCTACATTGAACGGAATTGTGCACATGGTTGATAGTAAAATTAGTAAAATTTAATAAAAACACATATCATATTAGCGTTATTAAGATATTTACTAAATTATTTTAAATATTACCATAGCTTATGCAATTTTTGTTGTAACAGCAAACTTATTTTCACTTGCACTTAGTTAGCTTTAATTAAAATAAATGAGAAACGATTTACGAAATAGATTTTTTTTTGTAAGCATAAAAATTTTCCTGAGCGTGACATAATTTACGGCTATAGCAGTTATTACGGACCCAAAAAATTTTCTCCTCTAAAAGAAATTTTATATGCCAAGCATAAAGTTATAAAGCTAAAGAATATAATCATGTTATGACAAAATATAGCGTCACACCTTTTCGATTAAAGTTGTGATTTTTATTCATGAACAATATATGTTTATTTTTCTCTTGTATATGTATTTTACTTGCTTATTTTCTATCTATTTAAATTTTTAAGTCATTTTTTTAATTACACGAAGTATTTTATATATATATTTAAAAGTTTGGTTTAAAAAAATTAACAAAACATAAGCAAATCAAGGGTCCATTTATCTTATATTTTCCCCATTGATAATTATTATCGGATATATCGAACTAAATTATATTTCTACAACTCTTACTCCGAAGCACGTAGACGCGGATGAAGGTGAATCAACGATTAATTAAATATAAGCAACTAACGATTCAATATCTAATTTCGTATACATACTTTTAATGTTCAATTTAATTTAATTGCTTGGTTTGACGAATTTAGTTGTGCCAAGTGACACGGATTATTTATTTAATTTCATATACAATAGAGAAGACACGAAGGAGATTGATCGGTGTGGTTTACTGCTTATGTTACCTTTTATTTTTGGTTGACATTTTAAAAGTGCTGCATCCCTCGTGATTTAGCACTAATAAAAAAATTTAGGTTCCAGGCTTCTAGTTATAATTAGAATCGATCGACTACGGTATTGACATTCGTATTTAGTGCGGATTTAGCGTAACAATAGCGGCAGCTGACATTTAAAGCGGAATACGCAAGAAACCACATGATTTTTAGATACTCGTACAAGTTTTATTTAAAATAAACTGTATTGATAAGGTAACAATGTGGTTTCCTATTTTTACTATCTAAAATATTGTACTGTACTGTAGTTTATCATACTGTAAACATCCGACTGCTGAGCGAAGGCCTCTTCTCCGTATAGAAGAAGTGTAGGAGCTTAATCCACCACGCTACTCCACTGGGGGTTGGCGGATAATTTCCTACCATGAGTAACGATCGTTACCAGGTGTCTATGATAACAACTGGGACTGACGGCTTTACGTGCTCTCTGAGGTACGGTAGGGAGACCCATAAGGCATACACCCAGACCGGAAACAAGTATTTGTACAAATATCTGCTCCGAGCGGGAATCGAACTCGCGAGCGCCAGCGCGCGGTTATAAGCGACTACTCACACCACTACACCATAACGGTCGTCATGTAAAATACGTAACGTTATATTCTAATGCGTTTTGCAAGGTGTGAATTGTATATTAATGTAACAAAACTTAGCTAGACAGAAAACATCGCTAGCAAAACTTTGTAATATTTTAAAATTGTAAAACAATTACGTATATATTCAAAGTCGCAGTGGTTATATTAAGTCCAAAATGAAAATTTTATTTAACCACCGTGAAAAAGGAGTAAGCTCTCGATTCATTTGTACCTATTTATAGGTATGTTGTAGCTTCATTTAGTAATTGTTGGTTTTTTTTAAGTATTATTTTTGTTACAGAGCGGTGGTTATGGCCAAGGAACCCTATTCTCCCTCCGTTCACGTCGCCGAACGGGTTCCTTTCTGTCACTCGAGCTCGCTGGCAGAGGAGCTGCTCGACTTGTACATGCAGGAGGAGGATCATCAAGATCCATTTACCTCGCTGTACCTTTGTATGACTTTAGATGGCATCACATTGCTATTAGGTAAGACTAAATGTGTTTGAAAATATTAACTAAATAAATTTTAAAGTATGTCTAATATTATTAAGCATTTTGTAGATTGATTTTTATATAAATATGTCAATAATTAGATGATAAAATTTGTCTAGAAAAGTACTAATTAATATACACTACTTAGATAATTTTAGCACAGTAAGAAGCTAATTAGCTATATCTAAAAAAACCAAATTGAAAATAAATCAAACAATGGCTTTGTTCGCGGCCTCCCTTTTAATTAAATCAAGATTCTCTTCACTGTGATAGGAGCGAATGCGCACGTCATACATTCAACATGCGCGGAAATGAAACATATGCAATATTTTATGTTATGCGCATGAGCTCCCATCAAAATGAAGAAAATCTTCACTTAAAAGGGGGCCGCGAACATAGCCATTATAAAAGTTAATAAAAATTTTAGCGTTCACGATGACAACACGGTTCGAATATACGTTGATTGTCGCTGGCTGAGAACAGACGTCCTTGAAAAAGACGCTCTAGATACACCGAGGGACGCTGACCTCATAATAGGCTATCTATTTTCAGTAAGTACATATTTAATTTAACCTGTATATATATTACAATACATGTTAAAAAAATTACCAATATTGTAATGTTTCTCCGGTTGTCGATCCGTTTGTCGCATTGATTTCAATAAAATTTAATATTGATTTACTGAATATTATAATTTAATTTACATTAATGACGAAAGACTGTCGACGATAACTAAAAAGACTCTCTTTGTCATAAATCACCTCAAACAAAGTCTCTCAGGTCTAGTTTAAAATAAAAGTTAACGGACCGTAAAAGGTACACGGTAAATATTTAAACGATTCTCATAATTATTTAACACGTCAATGTTATTTCGTCCTATCAGTCCCGTGAGATTGTATTTTCAGGTCCTTTCGGTAATTTTCGTTCGCTCCGTTTAATGTTTCCAAAGTTTTCTATTGAAGACGGTATTAAACGGTTTGTAAATACTTTTTTTTTCTTTATTCCAACAAGATTCGTCCTATTTACATAATTATTTAAAACTGGAGTTAAAAAATACAAGTTACAGATAATATAATTATTTTATTTTTTAATATTTCCCTTAAAAATGATCACATAGTAAAGCATAACTTGTAAATATCATTTATACTATAATCAAAAATGTTGTTTGTTTGAAATGGATAATCCCAAGAGTTACCTGTTAAATTATTATTTTCCTATGCGTTAAGACGCTTGCTTAATAAATAAGTCAAAGGTTTGTAACCTAAGATAGTGATATTCATGTCGTAATAATATCAAGAACTACGAATGACGTATGAAGTGTTTAAGAATGAATGACGTGTTTTAAGAATGAAGCATATATATTGAGACGATCAGAAGTATAACTGTACAGTACTGTATCAGCCTGTAAAACACCCATTGCTGAGCGAAAGCCTCTTCTCCATAATTATAGAAGAAGGGTTGGAGCCTAATCCACTACGCTGCTCCACTGTGGGTTGGCGGATAATTTCCCTACCATGAGTAACGATCGTTATCAGCTGATGTCTATGATAACAACCGGGACCGACGGCTTTACGTGCTCTCCGAGGCACAGTGGGGAGCCCTAAGGACATACACCCAGACCGGAAGCAAATATTTTATACAAATACAAATATCCGTCCCGAGCGGGAATCGAACCCGCGACCGCCGGCGCATGGCGTTGAGGCGACTACTCGCACCACTACACCAGAACGGTTGTCGTCGAAGTATAACCAACTGCCTTAAACTACTATAATTAGAAAACCAAACTACGAGTAAGAAGTATGAAGTTAATAATTGTAGGATCTAATTAACACCTGAACAACTTTGAATGAAACGCTGAAGTTTCGTTCAATATTATAAATATAGAAGCTAATTTATTCAGCGCTGAGATTAAATTTTATCAGATTTTATTGTATTTCTTATTGTTTTAATTTTTATATTCGCGTAATTTAAAAAAATTGGGTCCAAAGTTATGAAAATTTAGTTTCAAAATAACCCTGTGACGTATAACCTATAAACTTTTAACCTACACTTCAATTTATTGTCTAGCTTAATAAAAATAAGACAAAGTATTATATAAATAAATGAATTTTTCCAAACAACGTTTTTTATTTCGTTCGCTTCAGGCATCTTGACAATTCTAATAAAGGTCGGATCAAATTGACGGTCTGTTTTTTTATATTAATATCGCTCATTTATTATATTTGCGGACAGAAAATTGAAAAATTAATTTAGATATTTTTTCAATATCGTTTTTTATTTGTACTATCGGGACTAGATTTTTCGAATGGTTTCTTGGGTATTTATTGCTTTCGTATATAATATGAGTATAAAACTAGCTTTTACCCGCCCACTTCGATGGTCGTATAGTAAAATTTATTTCTGAAATCTAGACTTGAAACTCGATTGAAATATTTCTCTTCTAGAGAATTAAAATTCACATAATATATGTAATTAAATGCATTATATTTTCTGTAAATTTGTTGCATTTGTTAATTGTAGCTAATATTCTTCATACACTCAAACGTTCACCAGTTATAACATCTTCGCCAGTCTTCTTAAGATAAATAACTATTCGTGCACAAAAAAAGTCCTCATAAATCGACGCCGTGTGAATATAAAGATATTAAAGAATGTATTTAATTAATAAATATAATAACACTGCAATATTTTTTACACTTTTCCACTATTTTATTTTAATTATAAATTACACGACCGGTTTCGACAAAGTCATCGTCAGTTTAAGTTAAGTTTGGTGTAATTTATAAATTAAAATAAAAAAGTGGAAAAGTGTAAAAAAGATTGTAGTTTTATTAGTAAATATGGATTTCCATCAAGAGCCATGAGTCCAATCAATCAGTTATAAATAAATATACATATTTTACAATTAACACCCCCGACAAAGGTATTGCCTTTGGATTGAGTTTTTCGTGAAATTCGTTGTTAACTGATTACCGAATTGCAGGTCCGTAAAGAGTTACAGTTTCAAAATGTTAATTTTTATTATTATCACCCCCGCCACAATTTAGGGGAAGAATTTCGTAAAATATATTTTTAGCTGATTTCATCGTGGAAGAAAAAGTTTTTACCAAATTTCAAGTCTGTAGAAGCAGTAGATTGTAGCTGTTATTTTTTCATTGTAAACGCCTCCGCAATCTCCTTTGGGAGTGGAATTTTGTAGATTCCGTTCTATCTCGATTTCTACATAGCGAAAGAATCACTCATCCCAAATTCAAGTCTGTAGGAGCAATAGTTTGGTATATACAAACATATACATATATTTTTTAATATTAAGCTTTTTATTTTAACAGGGAGACTTAGAACAAATGGTTCTTGTACCAAAAGCCGGTCAAGCTCACAAGCAGTGCTCAAGTCAAGTGACCGGCGTAGCTCCCTTCGTTACACCGCGGGACATTTGAACGGTAAACTAGATTATATATTATTATAGTTATTAAAAAATTATATTTTATATTAAAATACAATAAATAATTAAAAGTGTCAGTTTTTTATTAATTTACAAAACATTTTCTTTTTAAAATATTGTATGTAATGTAATGGATTTAAATGTAACGGCTTTGCTTTTATAATTTAATTTAAACTTCGTAAACACTATGTGATGTAAGATTTGTTTCTTTTATTTATAAAATGTTATTGCTTATTTAGTATAATTAGATTTCAACAGAATAAAGGTTAAGCTTTGTAAATTAAAATAAAGGGCTTTGAAACTGTAAATAAAATTACTAAATATATTAAATTGTAGATAAGTTGGTTTATTTAGACAGATATAATTATTGATTCCTGTCATTTATTAAAATGTTGTAATATACTTCTTACTATCAATACTAATATTAACTTTAAACATAATTTTTCGGGTGTTTTTTTTTTTATAAACGGATATTTTCGTCTGCATTGATGTACGATATTCTTTCTTTGTTTGAAAGTGTATTATACTTTTCAAGGTGATTATTCCAAAGAAGTATGGTGATTATTTGTTAGTGAACACAATATATTATAACTCTTTAAAGGTGGTTAGTAAACCACTAGTGACTTAGTAAACCACTAGTGATTTGTAGTTTTTGGTATTTTTAATTTGTTGATATAGGTACTCTCATTGTCTCGCTTCACCTTAATTTGAGAAATAACAAGATCTGATGATGATTTATTTTAATGTTAAATTTGTTGTGAGATAAATGTTAATTTTGATACACATAATTATTTTTCTATTTCAATCGATATTGATTATCGATCGAAATAGAAAAAACTATTTTTAAAAAGACTATTGTCGTTAATATAACATTAAGTTTATTCTTAATCACTTAAAGAGGGAAAGCAAAGTCGAAATTATCTTAAAAATCTCGAGACCAATAAAAACTTCTTGCATCTTGCAAATTTTGTTTTTTTTTTTAGTTCTGTTAATGGACGCAAATAGATGAACAGATATTTTACATCAAAAACTTAATTATGATTATGTTGATTGAATATAAGTTAAGCCTGTGGTAAAATTTCTGACATAATGGCTTAAATATAAGACATTTACCTTATTTAATATACCGTCTCTATAACTTAATGGTTTTTCATTTTCCAAATACGAACATGTTTTAATAATTTTAGTTGACGAATTGAGAAACGTCGCGAGTATTTAGGAAATGTTAAGTAATTAAGTTATAGAATAAAATAAATTTAAATAAATAATAGAAATATTAATACGCTGTTTATAAATTTAGCTGGCCTAAAGTGTAAATAAAATTGATAGTAGTGAAAATCTTAGTTTATATAGAAATAAGGTTCATTATTAAATAAACTTTTCGTCATATAACTTGCTTTATTATTTTCTGTAATTATTTTAATCTCAATGTATTATAATTAGATATAGGATGTATTCTCTAATGATTTGATTTATAAAAATGTACAACAAGTATAAAATTTATTTATGTCTTGAGTAATTAAAAAGAATATGCTGTATATTCATTGTTTTTTTTTTCTCCACTTTTTAATAAAGTCGGGCTAATGACTTGACTTGAATCCAATCACTGCACATAAACTAAGTCTCAGTACCAGTCTCATTACTACAGTACCAGTATCTGTACCATTATCAGCACAAGTTCCAGTATCAGTATTAATACCAGTTTTCCAATCGACACGAATTAACAAAGTAAGTCAGCGAAGTACTCGTAGTGGCTTATGTGTATTCTTGCAATTATTGACAGCCATCGGAATTTACGGAACGGCGGAGTCCTAGCGATCGTAAGTCATTTATCACGTACAAATATATCCAGTAACAGAGGCCTGATAATATATTTTCTTTTCAAAGAATAAGTTACCAAAGGAACTTAAAAATCTGGAGAAGCTACAATATTACGATATTAGAAAGAATATTAAAAATAAAGAAAAATGTTTATAAAATGATTGTTAATAGGTTTATCACACACACATAATAAAAAGATTTTTTATAAATTACACTATTATGCCGTGTAATAGTGAAAAAGTTCATATAAACTGGTCTCATATACAGTAATGAAAATACAAAACACAACTCTTCAGGAGAGTTATTTTAATATTTAATTTTAGTTTGTATACGTATGTAACTTTGTATATGTACCCTGATTTTATACTTTTATTTTTTCTGATTATTATATATCTTCTAAACATTTCTCATGGTTTCACCAACACCACCACATTGGCCATTGAATGTCCACTGCTCAACGTAGAATTACCCCATTATTCCTTTGTATTGTCAATGTGTATGTCAGGTCAGGACTATTTTTCTCTGCTGTTCACTGCACGGCAAAAGGCACGGCTCATGATTTCACAAACGGCTAATGTTACTTATTGAAAGAATTATGAAAATCGGTTCAGTAGTTCCAGAATTTATAAATTATTAAAGATCGTTCAAAAGCTTTAAAAGTTTAAAAAAATCAGAGTATACTCTATTTAATAATAAAATAATTTACATGTTTAATCTGGTACTTTTGTAATTTAATAACAAGCTAATGTGTGAAAGAATTATTTATATTCAAACTTCAGCAGGTGGAGAGTTTATCATTCCCTATTTTCGTACCCTCAGAAGTATTTTTATAATTTTAGACAAATTGAAACATTTGTATTAGGTATTCAACTAAAAGAAAAATCATATTAATCAGACAATTGTTTACAAAGTTATTGTTAATGGAGTAGCAAGAAAGTAAAGTAAAAAGATGTAAGTAAGTAAAAGTGTTAGTAGAGTAAAAAGAAAAAAAAATAAGTAAATTAATATGAATTCATTGGAGACTCAAATTATATAACTTCGTAATATTTGAGCTGGTTGGTAATATCTTGAAAAGTAAAAATGTTGACCGTTGTATCACTAAAATGACTAGCCCAAGCCGTTAGGCTTACAATTATTGTTTACAATAGAAGATCATCAGAACATAATATGTAATTTTAAGACTCTTTATACAGAAAAGGTTTTGTCATTTTGCAGGTTGCAATAATAATAAATACAATAAGGACCCATCCAAATTAAAATTCTTAAATAGCATAGGTAAAGTTTGATTAAAGATGACGTGTGATTTTTGTTTATACAAAACATTTGTTTGAAGGAGAACTATAACATGTTAATAGAAAAATATATAGAAAAGTCTTAATTAGTCTACATCAACTACTTTAAATAGCCTACTTTAATATTATATATTTTGATTTTAAAAGCGCGGTTAAAATATTGATAAGAATTAAATAATAGTTCGTTTTTTTTTCTTTTTTTAATCATTATTTATTTAGACGTATTCACAGACTGTAGGTAAGTATTTATTATATAAATTTTTGAATTAACGAAAAATAAAAATATAAAATAAAATTGTATACTTAAAAATGTAATATTTGCTATGTATTTAATAGCAGCTAACATTATTACTTCCTGTGATTCATCATTAGAGGTAAATCACTGCCAGAGTAACTAACTGCAGTTGGAAGATATGGCTGCAATACAATCGTTAGTCAGTACAACATGACTGGCAAGCTGCCAGTCAGTAATACAACCTCAAAGCAACTGTGTGAAACGATAACAGAAAGTGGGCAGACGAAATGGCATAATGTTTTATACTCATGTCGACTGTTTTATTCGATTTGATTTTCGATCCTAGAAGCTTGATATTAATTGTAAGTCACACTAACCGCTTGTATATTTTATGAATTTTTGTTTACAATATAAGTAGTATCGCTAACTTGGATATTTGTTATTAATCTATCCTTTTATTTAACATACAAAGTCCGGATATCGACAAAAAACTATTAATGAAATAATACATACAGATATTTTTTTTTGTTATTTTTTTTTTTCGATAACAATAACATGGTGAAGCATATACATTTTTTATTCAATTTTTTTTTGTGTTTCTGCTGTATCCAGTAGAGGTTGAGAAAGTTTAGCTTATGTGCTAGTTAATAATATAATAAAATTCAGTGGAAGATATCGTAATTAAATTTTACGTAATTGTGTCATTTCGTTATATCGATATGACATATCGAGTACGTATGTTTATTCCTTTGGTAAAGTGAACGTAAAACTCTGGCGGTCGTCCAACTTGCGCAGTCTCATTTCTGAATGCAAGAGCTTATTGAGAACATAGTTCAACTTTCGTACGAATGCTGCTAATTTAATGCCTTCCAAAATTGTAATAGAAAACGTCAGTTCCAGAACTAGTTTTAAATTAATTTAGTTTTCGTCGTTTAGCTGAAAAAATTTCTTCTCTCTTGAGAAATGTCATATTTCAAACCGTAGGTAATATTTTCTACAGCACTCGGAATCTTTTCGTTGCCATTAAAATTATAAAATTAGATGTCAGTTTGACAGTCCGGAATTCTATTTCAATTTAGTAGAGAACCACCATGAAGAAAAAAACATTAAAATTTACCAACAATTAAAGAAAAATTAACTTATTAAATTTATAATCACGTATGAAAATAAAATGTTCATACTGACAACTGCTATTCGCAGAGGAACAGCGTAGCGAATTAAGCTATAATTCTTCTACTCGAGAAGTAAAAGAGGCGGATTAGCAGTGTAACGAACTCTTACCATAATGCCGTTACTGCATTGTAAAATATGTTATTACTTGACATTATTGCACCCAAAATATAAGAGTATGATTTTTATTAAATATATTGATGAATTTTTATATATAAATATAAATACTTTATCTCATTAAAACTCAACTTATTACAAATCATTGTATAGGCCTTTTAATAATAAAGACATAACACAGACAGATATAACAAAGCATAATCCCATCATTAATTTCATGATAAATGTAACATATCAAAATGTCTGTATCATCCATTTAAAGCTATCTTTAAGAAATTCTTACATCAACGAGTTCTCTCACGTGCGCCTCATAAATATAGACAGATTTGGAAAGCTTTTCGCGGAAAGTTATATGTTATAAGAATTTAAGAGAAACATTGTAGGTGTTAAATATTATGAGGAAAAAATTGGGACAATACTTAATGTTATTACTGAATCTTCAACCTGTAAACGTTCTATTGCTAAACATATGCCTTTCTTTACTCCATATAGGAGAACGGTTAGAGATTTATTCAATATACTGCTACACTGCGAGTATCTGCTGTGTCAGTGTCAGGTGTCTATGATAACAATCGTGACCGAGAGCTCCGCCTGCTCTCCGAGTCATGGTGGGGAGTCTCACAACGACATACACCCAGACCAGAAACAAATATTTGTACATATATAAATAACTGATCGAGCAGGAATTGAAGTCCGTCGGTGTTAAGGAAAACATTATATAAATAAATTAATAAATAAACGTCTCACACTCAACGGCCCACAGTAGGATATGAATCCTGTGTCGGAGGTCCGGAAACACACACAATACACTAGCACAAACGCCCAGACCACGATAAACATCTGTATAGCCTACACAAATATTTGTCATGTACGGGATCGAACCCGCGACCGCTAGCGCATCAGCCAGTTGCTGTGACCACTGCGCAAACGCGTCGCATTGTTAAGTAAATTAATGTTATTATGAATTATTAGTCTTACTCTGTTACTCTTAGTTTATATTATTATTATATTTATTATTACTTTATTATACTTACTACTTCATTACTGTACTGTATCAGCCTGTAAACTAACCCATTACTGAGCAAAGGCCTCTTCTCCATATAGGAGAAGGGTTGGAGCTTAATCCACCACGCTGCTCCACTGCGGGTTGGCGACATTGGCGGCGGCGTTTGGCAGCTACTTCATTAGTCTTACTCTTATTATTATATTTACTTTTACTCTTACCACAATATGTATGTAACCCCCGAAACGGGACAGCAACGCTCGCAATCTTCAAAAATGATCCACTGACTTAATAGAGACGCGTTGCCTTCATCGATGAATAATGTAGCAGCGTAGTCATACTACTCATATATATCTAGAGGTCGCAAGCGTTACTTCCGAGCAAGGGGTCTCAGGTTTGATTTCTGGGTCGTTCAACGTATTATTGGGTTTTTATTTTTCGAAAATTCTCAGTAAAAGAGAGATGTTATATTTACTTTAAAAGTGTAACTATAGTTAAAAAATGTCTCGAGAAGAGAAATAATAAAGGACGCAACGGAAGCTCTGAAAAAAGATTATTTTATCCATTTTTGTAAAATTTCTTATTATTGCTCAGATCCTATTGGTCGTAGCGTGATGTTATATAGCCCATAGCCTTCCTCGGTAAATGGGCTATCGAACACAAAAAGATTTTTTTAATTCGAACCTGTAGTTCCGGAGATTAGCGCGTTCAAACAAACAAACAAACTCTTCAGCTTTATAATATTATTATAGTATAGATTTAAACCTATAAAATAAAAACAAAGATTAAAATCAATAAAGAAATAAATTAATTATAATAATAATATTAATTAATTACCAAATCAAAATATTGAAATACCATTATATACCGCAGAGTAGTCGAATTCCGCTTATTTGAATTGTATTGAACATTTGAAATTCAAAACGTGGAACTATTGATTTATCACATTATTAAAAGCAACGTTTTGAATTATAAATCAAACAACAAAGCTTTGAACTGGGTTATGAAAGTCTGAGCTAAAATTTCAAGAATATAAGAGAAGACGAGTCGCCTAAGTAAGGTGCGTGGTATGTGGGAGAATCATCCTTTGGGCTTACAAGTATTTTATAATATCCGATACGATTTATCTTGATGATTTTATAAATGCTAATCAAATTCTTTTTAAATCGAATTACTTTACGAAAATCAGGCATCCACGTTAATAATAATAATAATATTTCAATATTTGCAAAAAAAATTCATCTTGTTTACATACGAAGATTACTAAATAAGTTTTCCAGTAGACTCTAAAGTAACTTATTTTATCTTTGTTTTCGTATCAGCCATTGGATTTGCACTGATGAACGTAGACCTTCCCTGTCGACCTCTAGAGCAACCGCCTACACTCTGTATTGCTGGTAATTTTAGGAGGGTTTGCTATACTCGCCACTCTTGGCAGGTGACTTGGCAAGCGCAGTGTAATGCGTCAGAGTATGGTAGCCTTTAACAGTACATTGCATCTCCTACGTGAACGCAATTTAATCTAGACTTTGTTTGATTTCCATCAAAAAAAAGATCTTAACCTGTCCCTTTGACTAACCCGTTGGCGCAGTTGGCAGTGACCCTGTTTTCTGCTCCAGGGTTGTGGGTTCGATTCCCGCCCCTAGTCTGGGTGTAATACATGTTTATTTATATGTATATTATTAAATAAAAAATGTATATCAGTAAGCTGTTACCTAAAACACAGGCATTAAGTTGCCAACCTTAGAGACAGACGACCGTGTGTGTGTGATAAAACATATTTACATATTTAAAATTAAAAACCTCATTTCATATAAAATAGTAATCTCTTACCATAAACTAACTAATTTAATGTTTCAAAATTGTATATTAATTATATTAATTACAAATAATTAAATATATTCAAAACTATTCATTATAATCATCAAATTATGTTTACCGCCGTCTAACAGAATTCTGTTTGAAATGACGATAGCTTTTTTGCCATTTTTATTATTAATACTAGCGGCCCGCCCCGGCTTCGCACGGGTATTTAACTAAAATTTTAAAAATTATAAATTTATATTTTTTATCACCTACACCTGCGTCGGTACTGGAAAATATTTTATAATAGACGGATTGAGTGACAGATTTATTATATCTATATATATATATAGATAGTACAGATGAAACATTTGAACTGTTTTTTTTTTTTTAATTAATTATTTTCTCATTGATGAATACCATATTTATTATATATATTATAATATACCATATATATTATAAGTATTATTCCCGACGAAGACAAATCCAAAAACACAAAAATCATAAAAATCGTTCCACTCGTTCTCGAGTTATAAACGGTGTAACTAACACGACTTTATATAATATATAGATTACAACTTAAATAGCTATAACCATCCAACTTTGTACAATCAACAAACAAATAACGAAAAAATATTTTAAATTTTAACAACAAACAAACAATCAAGACCGTAGTACCCTAAAGTATTTAATTAAATGCAAAAAAGAAGAAATTTTCTTAATATGGGCGAGTGTCATTCTTTTGGCCGAAGTTTTGGTCAGCGCGATTCAGAAAATTATCTGCGCCATCTATCGTATAATGATAGAATATCGTTTTTATATTTAGTGACATTTAACATAATTAATATTTAACATAATAGTATATTAATTGAAAATGATGTTAATCTAAAATATTAAAACGATTTCTATTCCTATCCGACATATTTAGTAAACTTTTTAGTTTAACAAAATAATAACTCAAAAATAAGTTTTGTAAGTTTTTAAGATTCGTTAGACCAGCTGATGGCGTCTATGTCGCGTCTAGGCGTATTTCTATTTTCTTAAATATTTATTTTTAAATTTAATTACAATGAAACAAAAACTAAATTATACTGTGAGCTATGTTTAATTTTTATGTATTAAAGTTATTTACATTGGTTTTGTACTTTTTACGTGATACGTGCATAGAGAAAAACACGATAAGAGATGGCGCTGATCGAAATAAAAAGGCGCTATTAAAATTTATTCTTGATGATATATAGTGTATTAATGAAACGGAGACGGTTGATGTAAATGGTAAGAGATCTCCTGGGGCTCCTCTAGATATGGGGGTTCCACAAGGATCTATTGTTGGCCCATTTCTCTTCCTTATTTACATAAATGATCTGCCATTTTTTGTACAGGACAAACATGAGATAGTATTGTTCGCTGATGACACTTCACTTATTTTTAAGGTGAAACGTAGTTTACCTATGTATGAAGATGTAAACGATGCTCTCTCAAGGGTTGTCTATTGGTTTGACTCGAATAATTTACTATTGAATAACAAAAAAACAAAATTAATAAAATTCACGACACCTAATGTTAAACTTGTTGATAATGGTGTAGAATTAGGAGGGGAAATGTTAAAACCAGTAAAGTCCACTAAATTCCTAGGTATAATTATAGATTCGAAATTGCAGTGGGATCTCCATATTGAAGGGTTAGCGAATAGGCTCAGCTCTGCAGCGTTCGCGGTAAAAAAAATTAGACTTCTCACTGACGTAGATACAGCTCGCGTAGTATATTTTAGTTATTTTCATTGTATTATGTCCTATGGAATCTTACTATGGGGAAATGCAGCTACCGTTAATACTATTTTTGTCCAGCAGAAAAGAGCCATTCGTGCAATTTATAGTTTAGGACCTAGAGTATCATTAAGAGATAAATTTAAAGAAATAAAAATATTGATTGTTGCTTCTCAATATGTGTACGAAAATGTTATGTATGTCCATAAAAATATACACGAATTTCCCAGGAATTGCGACATGCATAGCATTAATACTAGGAACAAACATAAACTTGTAATGCCTGTAACTCGCTTACGCCGAGTCAGTAATTCTTTTTATGGACAATGTATACGCTTATACAACAGGCTCCCAGAAAACGTTTCTATTGCCAAATTTAAAAAAATTGTGAAAGAACGTTTGTGTACCAAAGGATATTATTCTATCAACGATTTTCTAGAAGACAGTACGCCTTGGGGATGATGTGATCGCCTCCAGGCTATTTCAACTTAAAGAGAATTATTGTTAATTTCAATATAATCTGAAAAAATAAAAAAAATTACGTAAAAATAAAATATTGGTCCCGCTGAGTTTCTTTCGCCAGTTTTTCTCAGGTCAGAGGCTTCTTCTTTCCGAACTGGTGGTAGACTCATGACGTTCAGTAAATAATTGTAATAATTTTATGCTGAATAAAATATTTTGACTTTGACTTTGACTTTGGAGGTTTTAACAGATTTATTATTAGTATAGATTATTTTAGTTACGTATTAAGATTTGATTTAACTTATTGTTTTCGTACTAATCATTAACAATCAAATGTTAAAATTTAACATCAGTGGACATATCTGTTATATCTACAAATATCTTACTTCTATACCTACGATTTGAAATCGTTGCCTCGTATCGATATGGTAAATTAAAATCTTAATTAAGTAACTGAAATTCTTTTCATTCACCCAGCCTTTGTCGTAATTGAAATTCTCCGGAGGACTAAGGTCTTATACTCGTAGGTCAGATAAAATAAAATGTACTGGTCTTTTTTTTTAATTGACAATCATTTAATTTAAATAATAGGAAAGATTTATATATATATATATATATATATAGAGAGAGAGAGAGAGAGAGAGAGAGAGAGAGAGATAGAAAGAGAAAAAATAATAATATTAGTTTATTACTACTTACTTTATTTAATTCCATACAAAAAAAAATCGATGACATTAACAATATATTGAAAAAATAAATAATACTAAAAATCTACGGTACGGCAAATCACTGCGGGACAGATCGACCTATAAACCTCCAAATAAAATAAGGGACAAATTTAATATTATCTTAAGGTAAAGTACTCTTTGTTAAGTTATAGAATCTTTAAAAAAACCTTTTATATATATCGGATTAGACCGTCGATCTCATTTACAAAAAAAAAAAAATACAAAAATACAAAATAGTTTATTGATAAAAATAAATTTTAACAAACAAGTCGCAAGGGCTTACAAAGAATATACAAAATTAAACAAAAAACAAAAATATATATAAAAACAAAAAAAAAAATGTGTGAGAGTGTAAGAGTTTGAGCATGCGTGTGTGTGTGTGTGTGTGTGTATGCGTGTGTGTGTGTGTGTGTGTGTGTGTGTGTGTGTGTGTGTGTGTGTGTGTGTGTGTGTGTGTGTGTGTGTTTGTGAGTGAGTGAGTAGGAATGGAGCAATATGAGAAACAATAAATATATATTATATACATTTATAAAATGAAAACTTATTATGCATTATATACTTACTCTTTTTATTAAAATTTCAGTTTCATTGTAATTTAAAGATAGTAGAAGTTTTTTTACCACGTCTGTTGTCTTAATTTTAGTTAATTGGTAGATATTTGATTTGTTATTTATTTTATTATATAGTAATGCAGACTGACATGCGAATTGGTTCTGTTTAAATTTAGTTTTACTAAAAAAAATTATAACGAGCGTAAGTAATTTTTAAAATATGGTTGAGAGGGTTATTTTTTTACTTTAAAATGAAGTTTGTTTCGATTACGGATGCAACGCAATATACCAGGAGTCATCCACGGTTGTATACAACGCTTTCGGTTCGGAATAATCTTTATGGATTTATTGTTATTTATAGCAACAGATATTCTATTTATCAAAGTTTCGGTGGCTAAATTGGGATCTTTTGTCTGTATTATGTCATAGAGATTAGTTTTGAGTTCTTCAATGACTGCAAGATTATTTACAATTGTTTTCGTTTTTTGCATGCACAGTCGTTCGGGTTTTAACATCAGACCCAGAATAACAGTGGAATGATCAGTCGGGGCATTGGTAAAAATAGTTGATTTAGCCAGGTTATTAGATTTTAACATCATGATTGTGGTCGATACACTTGGTATCGCGTGTGGGTAGCCTATGGGCAGGTAACACTCCATGATAAGCTAAGGTCGTTAGATAATTAGAAGAATTTGAATCACAAGAGTTGACCTTAATATCAATATTAAGGTCACCTGTGATTACAATATTATTATAGGACCTATAATTATGGAGTAATGATTGAAGAGACAATAAAAAATCATCAATATTCCTTATTGATGGGGTCCGATAGATCCCAGTGACAACCAAGTCATTCAATGTCATAACAAGACAAGAAGCATTTGCTATACTAGGTTCAAATATTTTATAGTTAAGATTTTTGTTTACATAGAATATTACCCCATCACACTGATTACAATTATTTGTAAAATAGGTAGCATAGTTATTACTTAGTGGGGGAACAGGTTTTAATTTTAAAAGGTGACATTCAGTCATAACCAAAATGTTACAGTCAAATTTCAGCAAAGTTAAAGTAGTCATAAAGGCATCAAGATTTTTATAGATACTCTGTACATTTTGTTTTAAAATATTTAGATGGTTCACTGAATTTAAATGAAAAAGACAATCTTCCGGTGAACACAATATGGACTGAGGTATTTAAGTTTTGTCTATATTAATGTTAATCTGTAATAGGCTATCCATAATCGATAAGAAATGGATTTGTGTCAAATAAAAAAAAATTTAGGTCTTCGGTTCTGCTATTACTATCCACACTATGAAAATGAAAGCAAAAGCAAATGGGAATAAAATTAAGAATATTAACAGAACTATTTAACGATTATAATTTACGTAGCTAGTTTTATAATTTATTCTTAAACTACTGTCACCTCGAAGAAATTAGTGAAAATAAAAATTAGAACTCTGATTGCTTAAATCTTTATTCTTACTGATTTAGATTACGAATGAAAGTTCAAAGACTACCGTGAAGCTAACACCGGTTCGGGATGTAGATTATGCCGAGAAGAACCGGCAAGAAACTCAACAGTTACTCTTTTAAATAAGAAATCGTTATTACAATGTTAAATCATTATAAAAATATCACAAAATGGCTCACGTATACCGGATAGTCCAAATGCGTCTGCTTGGAGCGCTGGCTGGCTAAGAAGTCCCAGTGCATCGCTTAGTGCATGCTTTTACAGTTCTATCCGGCATAGTGATTTTACAAAATGTGGGTACATCTAATATTTTACAAAGTGTGGGTATATCAAATAACAAATTATTCAGCAATTCAAACAGCATAATCATTACATAAAAATAAATAGAAATAACAATAACATTTTAACACAAATTATTCAGCAATTCAAACAGCTGAATCATTACATAAAAACAAATAGGAACTAAACAGGTAGGTACTTACTTCAAAATCTCACAAAAATAATAATGAAATCACTAATGTTCCGTAAATTGAATAAAACGTTAAATATTTTCTTCTTCTTCTTCTTTCTATCTTAGCCTGATAAATTTACAAATATAATTATTATTGATTACAAAATCAGGGCACATTTATAATTTGTAATAAAAAATCACAACAGAATTTAATCATCGTTTTAATAATATATATATATATTATGATTAACTAAAAGATTTTTTCCTCGAACTCGAAAATTTCCATCAATCATAATTAAAGTAAAACGACTTTTGAAGCCCATTATAAAGAAAGACTCTCAAATTAAAGAAAAATGTTTCCAGAAAAACTGAAAACTGAAGCTAAAAAAAATTGCTTAGCAATCATCGAAATAATAATGTAGTTTAACCAGAGATATAAGCTGGATTTTAATTTACAATTCATTTAACAGCGAGTCAAACATGAAATGAAATGATGGCGTAATGAAAAATCGATAAGTCACGTACACACGTACGGTCATAGAAAGTAGTAATATTTTTTGGCATAAATTCCATTTCAATTTGTAGAAAAACGAATTCTATATTTTTAGCATTATTTTTAAATAATTCTTGACGTCAATTAAAATGAATTTTAAAATGAAACATAAAAATTGTCTGGGATATAAAGTTACTCAACATAGAGGAAAATATTAACAAAGCAACAGGCAGGGGAGTGTTGCAGTGGCTAACCGGTTAACCTTTTTCCTAACTCGGGGAATTGGTTGAAACATTTCTCTTCAACTGTCTGACCCACTCGACCTCACTTCAAATACATAAAAAGGTTATTTCACTTCATTTTGATGTAAAATTAAAGACGACCGTGCTTTTTCACTGAGTTTCCTTCTAGGTTAGTTGTTGTTCGTGATTACGGAAATTACTCAAAACGCATTACAATACCTTACGATCACTTTTTTACCCTTTTAATTTTGATCAGTGAATTTACCCATATTTAACATATCTTAAATTATAGTTACTAATTATCTCGTATGTATCAGCATTTAAAAGTTAAATTACTCAAAATAGCCTAGTCTATAAAATATCAGTTGCAACTCAAAAGTATAGTAATAATGATAAACGCAGTGACCATCTTGTCAAGTTAATAATTTTCATTAATAATTTACTACGCATTACTTAAATATTATTAGGAAGGCGTTGGATGGAGGCTGCTTTGAACCGGTCGCTCTCGAGGTCGATGGGGGAGGCCTACGTTCAGCAGCGGACATCCAATGGCTGATATGATGATGATGATGATACTTAAATATATTTGAATTATTTTCAATTTGATTAATATAGTTAAAAAATAATAATAATATTTATATTTCATATCATAATTTTGCATTCTGACTTATTAGTTTTAAAAATAAACAGAAAAAAGTCCATAAGACTAAATTTATATTTTTAAAATTGCTAGTCTCTTTTGTATCTGTTTTAATCCAGTATCAAATATTATTAATGATCAAAATGAAAGTAGTGTAAAATGTAAAATAAATCGATACATTTTCAGTGGAAGCTCTGTATAAGTGCCTATGTAAAATAATACGTGAGTATAGGTAGCGCTTCTGATTAAAAATATATAAATTATATTTTTAACTACTTGACTACTCTGGCTTGCATTAACTTAATTTTTTTTCATCTTGCCTCAGTTGCAAAAACAAATTTGGAGTACTGACTTTTATAAAATGAGTCTTTAGTTTTTATTTAAATATCTGTTAAAAAACTATCAGAGAGGTGTCAAACATTTAATAGGAGAATACATTTTGTGGATTCCAAAGTATAAAATGTCAGTAAAGTATAACGCTACTACGATCTGTGCGTATCACTGACACAAAATAAACCTCGTAACCTAAGCTTGCACTTTTAAAGTAAATCCGTTCATATTAGCTCTTATACATTGATACCTTGTTCTATTTTAGTTTTGGGAAGCGAATTTAATCAAAATGAGATGTGGCTGCCAAAAAACTCATTCTGAACAAAGTGAAGTGGTCATTCACGTCGGGACAGTTACATGTGACTCAGGCACGTACGATCATTAGCTACTATTGTCACCTCTGGAACGGATCTCATAAACACCAGCTCGATATACTAGACTAAGATTAAGGCTTTGGTGATAAAATAATTGATTAAGGATTGGACTGTTTTGAGATATAAACAAAAATATTATTTAGCATCTTATTTTGCTATGTCAATCTGTAATGAATATAATATAATGTGATTCAAAATGTTTTTTTTTTTTTTTGTAATATTCAAAGTATTTGAATACACCCAGTATTGGTTGTTGCTTAATCGCTATGTGGGTGTCACAAAAAGCTCGATATATCTGTTTGTCCAAAATAGAAATAAAGAAATTCGCAAATAGTAGATGTGATTTTAACGTGTGTACATAAAAATTCTTGCTAATTTAGTATTAATGTTAAACTGCAGTATTTAAATTTATTTTTATTAATAAATTTAAATATTTATATGATTCGTGTGAATTATATAAATGAAATTATTTCCTCTCTTTATATAATTCCTTGAAATTTTCTTTTTACGATTAACACTGGATACTGTTCAAAGTCTGGATCTTCTTAACCTACCCTGCTGTACTAATTTTTTATTATGCTGACACGATGTTCCCATTACGGAAAACGATTTGATATTGTTAACCCTTTTTTTAACGCAGGGGAATCCATTTACGGATGATATCCAGGACGCCCGTGTAGGCAATCCTAGACCTATGTCGGACTTTGCACTTTGGGAATGCAATACCGTACTAAACCCCTGCCGGAGCCTTCAGCCGCTTTAATTGGAGGGTCCCGGATCTGTAGGTAACAGGATCCCTCAAGCGACAGGCTGGCCTTGGCGAAAAGGCCAGACTTCTCCTCCTGATATTGTTAACCCTGTACTACAATTGTTATATCGTTGTGTCAGATGCAATCTAAATGCATGGTTATAAGAAGTACATGAATTATTTAATAAAATATAACACATATATTTTTTATTACTACTTTACAAACTCCAGATAAGCGTAGCTGCTAACACAATGTAGTCTTTCATATACTCATTTAATATACCAAATAATAATGCTCGTTTTAATTTAGATGTTGGAAATTATTCGCATCACGTAAGCGATTTAATTGGAATTCTCAAAGAGATTTAGGCATCATAAAGGAAGATTGACGTCAAATAAACCATTGTGTTGCTTGGCGAATTAAATTTTACTGACAAAATGGGCCATATTTGTTAAGAATTTACAAATCATTTAATAACTTCGTTAGTTCCTAAGGAACAACTTATATTGATAATTTTTTCGTCATTCAAACATACGTTTTAATATCTATTAGAACAAATCATTATCTTATAAGCTGAATATCAACATCAATATAAATAAACGAATGTTTTCAATATATGACCACGTTAAGCCATAGTTTTATTACAGATTTTTATTATTTAATAAAATATTTTTATTTAAAAAATATATATATATATATACAGTTATTAGTTAAGATTCTTATATATTTTTAAAGTATACAATACTCATAATTACGGTAAAAAAACTTGTTAAAATATTTAACTTAAAATTAGTTCATAATATAAGAATACATTACGTTGTATAAATCGCGGGTCGCAGTCGTAAATCTGGACTAGAATTGCTGATTTTTTTTTTTTTAATTCACCTCTTCTTCAGAAATGACGGCAGATATCTACATATATCTCGAGAGAAGTTATGAGATATGTAAATATATCATAGCTACAAGGAAGCATATTAAGTCTTTGTCAATATATGGGAATATTTACAGACTGTCACAGTGTATGTATTGCTTTATACATGATATATAAAAATTATTTGTATTTAATGATAAGAAAATTAACACACAGAAGCAAACATATTCTTGAAAAATGGAACACGTGTTGGCTGCCTCATTTTCCGCTCAGAGAAATTGCGATTCAACGGAGTAATGTTGCATTCTTGTCACCATTACGCGTTGTCGTGATTTTCAAGCTAGTTATTTATAAGATTTTTTTGTAATTCTATATAAAAAAGAAAAAAAAAACGTATTGAGAAAATTTGCGAAATTGAGTATATGGATTTTTATTAGTCTTTCACAGAAACACTTGTGAACTACTGTCAATGAAACTTGGTATTGAGATAATTGAAAACCAGGACAAACAATTTCTGGGTATCGGAACTTATGGTGCTAAAACGAACTAAAACTAAGGAAAGGTAGTAATTAATTCTCTACTAATAATATAAGCAGATATATATATATATATATATATATATATATATATATATATATATATATTAAATAAATATGACATAAAAAATACTCTACGACCAACGGGAGTAAGTGAAACCGAAGAAGAAGACGATTTGAATGAATGAAATAAAGTGAATTTGAAGTTTTACTATTTTTTAAAAATATGAGCTGAACTGAATTAGCCTTTAAACAACTCACTACTGGGCATAGACCTCTTCTCCATGTAGGATAAGGGTTGGAGCTTAATCCACCACGATGCTCTACTGCGGGTAGGCTAATAATTTCTCTACTCGCACCACTATACCAGAACGGTCGTCAAATGGTCGTTAAAATTTAGATACAATAAATTTGTATTATCTATTGTTATAAAATACGCCTTGATTCCAAAGTAAAATGTGTATGAAGACAAATAAAAAATAATTAGAACATTATGAGCTATTGGCGCAGTTTGCAGTGACCCTGTTTTCCTTCTCCAGGGTTGTGAGTTCGATTCCCGCCACGAGTATGGGTGTCATATATATTTATTCATATATGTCTTTTTATATGTAGGAATTTTTTTAATATGTATATCAGACGGCTGTTACCTAAAACACAGGTATTAGGAACAGAGGACCGTGTGAGTATATTAAACGTACTTATTTATAGCTATGAAGCCGGTTTTTCAAAAATCAATTTTTGTTTAATAATTTTAGTGCAATACGTAGCATTGGTAGTTAGGGTTATTCGGTAATATTGCGACGTTATAACTACAAGCAGTAAGAATCTTGAATCACTCCTGATTTACTCTACTTTATTCTATAAGCTTGTTAACCACCCACTGCTGAGCTAAGGCCTCTTCTCCATATAGAAGAAGTGTTGAAGCTTAATCCATCACGTCGCTCCTCCGCGGGTTTGTGGATAATTTCCCTACCATGGGTAACGAACGTTATCAGGTGTTTATGATAACAACCGGGACGGACGGCTTTACTTGCTCTCCCGGGCACGTTGGGGAGACCCACAAGGACATACAACCAGACCGGAAACAAATATTTTTACAAATACAAATATCTGTCCCGAGCAGGAATCGAACCCGCGACGGCCGGCGCGCAGCTTTGAGATAACTACTAGCACCAATACACCAGAACGGTCTACTTTATTAATAACTATAAAATATATCAATATATCAACTCGTAAGGCGTTAATTCAAACGAAAAAATATTTTTCAAAATCATAGCCGGTGAAGATATTATCATAATATATATTTAAAAAAATTAATGCCTATAAAAAACTCCTTCTTTTCTTATGTCGGTTGAAAATTAAAAACTACCTTATATTTTAGGACCAGACGACAAAATTAAAACTTTTAATACAGCCACTGTAACCCAGAACAGTGGTTTAGTAACTCATAACTTTTAAGACCTATTATGAATACTGCCTAAATAACGAGAGAATTAAAACTCGTTTCACTAAAAACTTTATAATGCCCAGGTATTTTAATCTATAAAATAAAATTAGCACACACGTCTGCATTTTCGTTAGACTAGTTTTAAAACTTGCCAGTAGTTTAATTAAAAATTGTTATGTCTTTGGTTTTATCAAAGCTTGGATTTTATGGTTGATAGTTTTTCTTTATTTTACTGTTTCTCTAAATTGGAACAAATTTTTATATACTACTTGATAAATGAGATTTCAAGTACTCTAATCTAGTATTTAAGAAAATTAAAAATGTAATGTGTAAATATTTTATTTTTCATCCACAATCTTACATACTATATACAGAGTGAATGGTGAGTCACTATCGATATTTAAGGAGAATACTCGGTAAATGATTCTCATTCGAATTATCTAAAAAAATAGGTAAATATTAATAAACCTCTAAGTAAAGTTACTCAACAGTTATCTTATTATTTACGCGTCGTCTGGACACCCTAGCAGTTAGCTGCACTTTCGACACAAAACAGGTAGTTTACCTACGTCCAAACTTCGCCACGTGTTAAAAGAGGAACAGGATAAACAAGCATGATCCAATCCCCCTTAATACTTTAATCCTTGCTTAGGATAGGCAAAAATACTAAGATATTTTACTCGTTTAAGCAACAAATTTTTTGACTAGGTAAATGATGTGAACTTTGGCAATTTTTAGATGTGAACAAGCAGCACAGTACAACACCTGTGCACGCACTGCCGGCATGACTGGAAAAGTGTCCACGCTTCATTTATTTGAATTGAAATTTATGCAAAATAGGTCAAAAATTAAGTACCTATTTTTTACATAATTGGAATGAGACTCATGTACCGAGTATTTGCTTTGAATATTTATATTGATAGTAATTCACCAGTCAACCTGTATATTACAACAATTACAAGATAGGGGTGCTAATAATATCCAACCAAGATTTAATTACTAACTCCGATGATTATACCTAGCAACGTAATTAAGTACTTACCAGAAGATCATCAAACTTGAAGAAGGCGTAAGCAAGTTTCACTAAAATATTATATCCAAATAGGTCCAAATACAACTAAACATTATTTTGATAACATTCTTATCTGGCAATTTACTACTGCCTCATTAATTTAGAACAAGGAAGGCGACTAGGAGATCTAAAATAGTATGGAGTTTATCGTCTACTTTTGTCATCACAACCAATAAATATCAAAAGTTTTTGAAAAGGTGATATACTTGTAGATGCTATATAACACATATTACGATGATGTGATAAGTGATTTAAGCTAAAACTAGGCGAACTAATAATTACGAAGTATTATATATTTATTAGCTACAAGTTATGGAACCATTGAGGATAATTATTGACTGGATTTATGGAGAATGAAGAATATTTTATGATAAACTTTTTCTTCAAGAAGTATATGTATATACCCAATATATAAAGTTGACCAGACAGAGTATCAACAGTTCTTTGAAAAATGAAACAAATTAGACAAACTGTATATTAAAGAATATGCGATATTTTGTTGGAACCTCGTGTTGCCAGATTAGCGAAACCATACCGTAAAACGTAGGCGTATGCCTGACGTCACTTATCCATCCGGTTACCAACAGGTGTGTAAAGTGAGTGACTAAAATCACGTCACGTCACGTATCACGTGTGTGTCAGTCACGTGGAAATTCATATACGAAGATAAGGACAAGACTGATATACACATAAAATTTTTGAAATAAATATTGAAGAAGTAATCAAAATCAGGGCAAGTCTTTTGATTTATGTAGGTACCTATAAAACTTGTTTCATGTACACAAATTTCCACATTAATAATTAACTTAATATTATAATCAAATATTTAACTGACATATGCACTAATTCTAAAGACGTATATGCAGATATGTAATGCTGTTTTGTATACGATAAAGTAATCATTCGCTTCCAGACTTCACGTCACTTAACATAAAATATCACACAAACTATTGCAATATGCGACAAATTGCATTGCCAAGATTGATCTACAAAGTTAAGTATATCACTTTG
Organism: Euphydryas editha; assembly: GCA_036937285.1. NCBI lineage: Eukaryota > Metazoa > Arthropoda > Insecta > Lepidoptera > Nymphalidae > Euphydryas > Euphydryas editha. The sequence goes on from JAUPFZ010000014.1 coordinate 16,953,844, forward strand.
CTGTTGATTTATTAACAAGGAGACTTGTAATTTTGTAAATCGACTGGACCGTTGACGCACTTGACAGTGAACCTTTTTTCTAGTTCAGGGTTATATGTTCGATTTCCGCTCCTAGTCTGGTTGTAATATATATTTATTTATATTTATGTTTTAAAAATATGTGTATCAGTCAACTGTTACCTAAAACACAGACATTAAGTTGCCTACCTTAGGAACAGACAACCACGTGTGTATATTAAAATAATATTTATTTATTTACTTTTAATTATAATAAAATAATTGACATTATTTTGTTGTTACAATTGTATTGCACATATTATGTATGTTTCCATTGAAAATACAGCCTTTAAATTGCGATTGCAACAACGTGAATGGGCTGCTTTATTGTGCATGATATTAATCTGTGTGACTTTCGGAAGTCGGTCGAGTGACAAGTTACTGATAACACCAGCTGCTGCAACAAGACTCTGTAATGAAATAACATCGTATTTAATTTCGAATATCTTTAATTAAATTTAGGAATATGCAAAATGTGTAATATAAATGACATACATATTTACTATAGAATACCGTTCTGGACTAGACGACCGTTCTAATATAGTGGTGCGAGTAGTCGCCTCAACGTCGGCGGTTGTGAGTTCGATCTCACTCGGGACAGATATTTGTATTTTTGCAAATATTTGTTTCCGGCCTGGATGTATGTCCTTGTGACTCTCCCGACCGTGCCTCGGAGAGCACGTAAAGCCTTCGGTCCCGGTTATTATCATAGACACTTGGTAACGATCGTTACTCGTGGTAGAGAAATTATCCGTCAACCCGCAGTGGAGCAGCGAATTAAGCTCCAACACTTCTTCTATATGGAGAAGAGGCCTTTGCTCAGCAGAGGGTGGCTTACAGGCTAATATAGTACAGTACAGTTAATAATATATTACAGTAAATAATATATATTAATCTCTGAATTTATGTTATCGTGCCTGAAACTAAGAATCCTTTATAAATATCCAGTCATATTACTTCTTTTAAGCTACCAATCCGCTGAACTGTACTTGATTCTAATTCATCTGTAACACGTTTAAGCCAAATAGACATCTTATAGGATAAACCAACTAGTCTCAACTACAAGTTTTTACATAGTCTAAAAAGTAGGGTCAATATTATAGGTATTATTTGAATATTTTGACAAGCAGCTAAATGGAAAATTGAGAATCTATGCATCAGTCGAAAAACTGTGATAGTATCTACTTTGTCAAAAGAAAATTCCGTGGACGACGGTCAATAATCAACTCACAATTCAATTTAAAAAAATCAACTCATTATTCTAACGTGGATATTCTTTGTCAAGGTTCCAGAAATTGAATATAAATATAAAATCTTAAACCAGACCCTTAAGCGAAATTTGAACCCGATACTGTTAATGGACTTACAATTGTAACAGTTAGTAATGTAGAGACTTGTGTGCCAACGAACTGTCAGTGATATCTAAATTTATTTCACGCTTGGACTTGGTTTACGCTATTACATTTTATTTTGAAGTTACAAACTTTGAAAGTAGGTAACTTTATAATTTATAATATCACTGCTTTACATTATCTAAAGTGCTACATCTTACATATTATTTGAAAATTATTCTTCTAAGTTAACAAACATTTTATCAACAAAAGCAAAAAGAAATATAATGGCATGTGGACATAAAATATTATGCCATTTAAACGACCCCTTTCTGTTATCGTTTCACACGGTTGCTTTGAGGTTGTATTACTGGCTGGCAACTTGCCCGTCATGTTGTACATACTGACTAACGATTGTGTTGCATATCTTGAGTGCAGTGATTTAGTGTAATGTCAGTCATTTTGCTATAATGATAATGGTTTACGTTTGTTGCGTTTTGAATATTAAAAGTAATATCATCGTATTACATTTGCTTGGTGTCGCTTAGTTGTTTGTTGCGACGATGTACTCTTCTTTTGTGTTTGGATTATATGTTAAATGTATTATCATATAAATAAATTACTAATGATTATTTTGCATTGTATTTTTCTTCCTTAGTTATTAATTAATTATGAACTAGCTTCTAGCCGAAGCTTCGCCCGCGCGGATGTTGGTTATCGCGACCAAAAAAAGTATCCTATGTTACTTCTAATACCTGCAAAAATATGTATAGAAAGTTTCATGATGATCAGTTAAGTAGTTTTCGTGTGAAAACGTAACAAACAAACTTACATTTCACATTTATAATATTAGGGATGATTACGTGTGGGTAATAAGTTATACCTACAACAACTACAGTAGAATCCCGATTATCCGAACCTCAATTATCCGAACATCCGATTATCCGGACTCATTGATCTCGGCTCTAATTGTCAATTTAAAAATGTTTTGACAGTGCAACGAGATATGTTACGACAAGTTTATTCCCGCCTCCGACCGTGTACTCCCGTTGTTTGCGAGATAGTGTTTCTTATTGTTTCATCTTCTTTGATAGCGTTCAACTGAAAGGTTATTCATGCACCCCAGCCCTCCGTCTTAGATTAGTAGGCACATGGCTGTTCCTCTGACGTAGCATTACCACCGGGCAGTTTATAAAATTAAGTGCAAAGACAAAACATAGATATAAATTCTTGGATTGGTTTTAAGAAGATATGAATATATATGTACACGTTTTAATAAGACCAAAAATATAACAGACTCCAAATCGGCTACTTCCATCAATTATTTCCACCCAAAATTTTAAATTACATAAGTATTAAGTAATTCATTATCTATCGTTATTGCTCGTTTTTTAAATATCGTATTATCTAAAGGACGCATGTAAAACCCATTACATAATAAAAAAAAAAAATTTAAATTTAAATATTAGTGGATTTGCTTTGAAATCGATTATCCGGATTTTCGATTATATGGAACACCCCTGGTTTTATTTGATCTGGATAATCGGGATTCTACTGTATTATATTAAAATTGAAGAAACAAGTTGTTAATTAATGTAAAGCGACTTATACAGGATATGTCAAAAGAGATGGAAAAAGCAATACAGCGAGAAATGAAAGAATGCATGCATACATTGCAATACCAGAGTGAGAAAATGGACGAGTTAATAGAAAGTCTAGCGTTTTGCAAGCAATCTATTCTAGAACTTAAACGTAAAAATACGGAATTAATGAATAAAAACACTAATCATGAAAATCGAATTACTGCACTGGAACAACGTCTACAAGAATATGAACAAAAAAAACTTGATAATCAAATAGAAATTTTTAATATACATGGCTATGAAAAAGAAAACGCAGAGACCATTGTAAAAAATGTTGCAAATAAATTGAAACTATCACATGATGATATAGTTAAAGTGCAAACGAAACAAACATCGTCGCAAAAAGATCGCAAAAAAGGGCCTGGAACTATTCTAGTTAGTATGATAAATGAAAATACTCAACAAAAATGGATCGCAGCATCAAAAACAACTAAGATAACTTTAAAAGATATTATGTCAATTATTAATGAAAATCTCTCTCTAGAACCAGTATATATACGAGAATCGTTAACGCCATATAACAAAAACTTATTGTGGAACGCTAAACAAAAACTTAAACCTACATATAAATTCATATGGTGCAAGAAAGGGATTATACGTGTGAGAAAAGACGCTGACAGTGAGTCATATATAGTAAGATGTCTAGAAGATATTAATAAACTATCAATAGCTACTAGCACCTAGACACGTAATTTATTTTATTTTATTAACTTATTTTAAAACTTGATTATATTATTAATTTATATTATATATTTGATAAAACTTAAATATGGAAAATGTTAAAGATGAAAAAATTGAAATCCAAAATTGTATATACTAAAACTTTTATGCATTCATGTGAACATAAGGTCCATTATAAAGAATTTTTCTGCCTTAGAACATTGTATTTATATAACAACAAAATCTCCTGATGTCATTGTTGTGACAGAAGCTAACATATCGGAATCAATAAGCTGTATGTATAATCTCAACGGGTACGAAATGCACACAGATTTGCGAAAAGATCGAAAAGGCGGTGGTATCATAATATATATAAACACGCGACATAAATTTAATGTTGTAAAATCTCAAACTACACATTTTGAATGCATTTTAGGCAAAATAACAACAGCTAAACATTACACCACAAACCTTTGTGCAATTTATCGCCCACCTAACCATAGCAAACACTTATTTATAGAGGAACTAGAACAACTTTTGAAAACTATGAATTGTAGAAATGATTTGTATTTATTGGGGGATATAAAAATTGATCTAAAAAAGAATTGTTCTGTAAAACATAAATATAATAATATGTTATATAGTCTAGAACTAGTGAGCGGGATTTCAAGTTACACACGTATTGATTCACGTAATAATCAAATAACTAAATCTTGTATTGATCACATATATGCTAAGTCCCGAACACTAGACCTATACACAGCGACGCTTGACATCGCACTAGCTGACCATCGTATGATCGCCTTAGCTTGTGTAGGCTCATCACCTGTACAAGATGATCCGAAATATAAAACTATTATTAATAATAAGAAACTCAAATATTATCTAGACGACATAGACTGGACATCTGTCAACTGTATGACTTCTCCAAATGACATATATTCTCATATCAACAATAATTTGAATCTATGCTATGAAAAATCAAAATATAAAATAAAAATAAGTAATAATGACCATCGTGGTTCTAACCTTTGGATTAATGAAAAAGTCATTAAAGCATGTCAGTACAGGGAAAAATTGTTTAAAAAATGGAAGAAAGATTCGTATAACATGATATTAAAAGTACAATATAATCAAGCCCGAAATTTTGCTAATAAAGTAATTAATACCGTTAAAAATAAATATTTTAAAAATGAAATATATAAACATAAAAATAACTTGAGAAAGCTATGGGACATACTGAATACATTATCGGGTAGAGTTAAAAAATCATTAGATAATACTATATTACAAGCTTTTGATAAAAACTGTAATTCAATAAAAGAAATTGCTAATAATTTTGCTAAGTCTTTTGACATTAGCGTTAAAAACAATTTACATACATTCTGTAAACAAGCGTTGCTAGATAAAAAAGAATATAAAAAAAATGTAAATCTTTCGTTCAGATATAAAAAAGCATCAACGTCTGACATCTCAATTTTAATTAAAAAACTAGATAATAAAAAAGCTCCAGGGCTAGATAACATCCGTGTGACAGATTTAAAGTATTTATCAATACAACTTGCACCTGTTATTGCAAAACTTATCAACACTTCAATTACTACGGGTATATATCCAATCAGTCTCAAATCTGGCATAGTAAGACCGGTTTTTAAAAAAGGTCTTAATAATAACTATGAAAATTACCGACCTATTACTATTCTTCCAATCATAGACAAAATTGCAGAAAAGTATATAGGCCAACAATTAAATTCGTTTTATAAAAATAATAATATATTATCCAATAAACAATTTGGCTTTCAGCCCAAAAAAAGTACTACTCAGTTACTGACAACATTCACAAACTCCGTTAATGAGCATTTGAATAATAAAAAACATGTCCTGTTAGTATTTATTGACTATAGCAAAGCATTTGATACTCTCCAACATAACATTCTTCTTGATAAGCTAGAAGATAATGGGATTAGAGGACCAGTCCTAAAATGGTGCCATAACTACATGACCAACAGATCTTACAAAGTCAAAATTAAAGAAACCTTTAGTGACGAAGTGCATGTAACACAGGGAACAGCTCAAGGATCAGTACTTGGCCCCTTACATTACGTTACATACGTTAACGACCTAGAAAATATAATAAAAAACTGTATATAAGCTCAGGCAGGAACAGATATTGTGGTGATGTTAAACTAATAGCTCATAATCATCAATGCTTACATACAGACAAACATCACTATGATGGATGTAACTGTTCGTCAGTAGAAACTGTTACTTGTCAAAAATATTTGGGGTTATTGATCGACGATCGTCTCCTATGGGAACAACACATTAACTATGTTTGTGACAAATTACGGGCCCTTTTGGCAAAATTAATAATTATAAAAAATAAAATTCCTTTTTTGACACTTTTAACAATTTATAAAACATTAGGCGAATCTATAATATCATATGGACTAAGTAGCTATGGCCTAACATATAAAAGTCATATAAATCAAATATATCAACTTCAAATGCGTATTTTAAAAGCCATAGTACCTAAAAAAATTAAAGAACAACATAAACAAAACTATCATCTTCTATTCAATTACTGCAAAGTTATGCCAGTTGACGTTAAAGTAAAATATCTTGTACTTACAGAACAATATCTGAACACAAAAATCCAAAAAAAAGTTGACAACTGTAAAAGACTGAGAAGTAGTAAGAATCCAAAATTAGAAATCCCCAAAGTCATTAATAACTACGGCAAACATTCACTTAAATATATTGTTCCTACTTTATTGAATTCACTCCCAAAAACACTAAAAGATGAAATGAACGAAAAAAATTACAAACATAAACTCAAAAAGCACTTTTTAGAGGAATGTGTATAGATACCGGTTCTGCTTACGGCGTTGATGCGATGGTCGGATAAATTCCATTTTTATATTTAGATTACATAGTATTATAATTTTATATATTATAACTTAGGTATAGTTTAACTACAGTGCACAGTAAAACTAACTTTTGTTTATGAGGCACTGCATGTATATATATTTTAATGTATTAATAAATAAATAAATAAATAAATAAATAAATAAATAAATATTAATTCGGTTGAACTTGTAAGTCTTAACAGTTACCAGTACGAATTAAGAAATCTTTTTGAGTATGATAGTCTGTTTATTGTGGATATTAAAATATAAGTGTTGAGTATTGATGATGCTCTATATATCTCTTGTTTATTATTGTTTCCATTTGGATCTTATTATCTGCGCTAAAACACGGCTTCTTTCGAGTCTGATTTTCGTACGAGACGAAAAGCCCACTTTCTGGTTCCGGCTCGCAACTGCAGTAACAGCATTTCTAGTGTGTACCCATTAATATATTTTTGAAATAACAGAATATAGTACAGATGAAATCACGATAAAGATCTAGTTCTTATAATCAAAATGAATGTAAGTTCAAAATAATAATTTCAAAGCATAATGATTCTTTCTCTTCTCTTTCTATCTTTTCTTTTTTTCTCTTAAAGTGAATTTTACGAATTCTCAATTTTGCACACCTACAAACGTCCGCTCTTGTACGTTCTAAGGTTGGCTGGTAGAGAATGCTTTTAGCATTAAGCCTGCCTTTAGTACAATTCTTTGATGTATTGTGCAATAAAGTTATAATAAATAAATAAATAAATAAATAAATAAATAAATAAATAAATGATAATGCTACTACAGACAAAATTAGTCTAATGGATATTATAAAAATACAATGCTGTTTACAAAGAGCAAAGAAATGAAGAAAGAAAAAAAGAAGAAATCTTGTCTAGGGAACTTTTAAATAAAACTACATAATTTTCTATGCATATAATAAAATTTTGACAGAACGATGTCTGAACACGAGAAAAATTTTAGTAAAACAAATTATAGCGGTCTTTATGAGACCGAGTGACCGAGAGTCTTTATAACGATAGAAGCCAAAAAAAATTACAAATCAAAATAAATATTCACGTAATTAATTCCGGATTAAATGTTTAAGTAACTACGAAACAAAAGCTTTTTCAAAAAAAAAAAAAAATTAATCCTCGTATAAATATTACGTATAAATAATATCATATCTCCGAAATTGATTCTATACACATTATATTAATATTAATGTGAACACGTGTAAGATATAATATTTCAGCATTGCTTAATTTACATATATTTTCGTAACTATTAAATATTCGTGTATAAAACTTTAACTCCATAGTAGTGTGCAGATTTAATAGATAATATAGTATAGTAAATTTAATTGATAATAATTCCAAATTAGGGGAGCCGCTCCTAATGATGGAGCTGCTATAAAAAATTTGGATCAGCCAACTTGATGCAAATATTCGTCAAACTTTTGTCGTCAATGTTTTACCGTCCAAAATATTTATAGCATATGATATACCTATAGATTTTATGAGTATTTCACGCAAACTTGATTCGAAATATTATCTGTAGTTATTTGTACTATTAATCGCGTCATAACATACATTTGGTATGTTAAAATATGGTAAATATTTCAAGCTGATCATTTGTTTTATAGTCAACATATATGTTACTAAATACTATTTGATGGTTCTGCTCCTATCCTCTTGTGAGTGACAGTTAATTCAGTGCTTATTCCACGATAATAATATTCCGATATAATACCAATCCGAATTCCGAGATAATATAATCCAACATTTTGACTTTTTTTATTTCGTTATTTTCGTTTACCGAATCTTATAAATAATTTGTTTATTAATTATTTTTATATAATTGTATTTGTAATTAAATAAATGCTATAAAACATTACATTATACTACTTAACGTCATTACAATTTTTAAATCAAATTTAAATGTAACTCATCAATTCTTCTCAAGCGTCATTTAAATATAAAATTCAAATTATAATAACTTTTTAAATAGTGAAGTGATTTTAATGAGATAAAGACTAAATGTTAACTAAGGATATGTTTTCTGAATTCGTGATGATTTTTTTTTAACCTAGCCCTAGTACTTTAGCTGTGATGCGTTTTCAAAAAAGCAGACAGACGGATAGACATTTCTAAAAATTTCTGAATAAAATTAGACAAGTGAAATTTACTATTTTATTACATGATTTCATAATTAGCTTTCTTTTATACGCTATTTCATCATGATGATCATCAATGATATATGAAATTATGGTGGTATGAATAAATGAATACTTAAATGTACCTTCCCAATTTAACCTTCTAAGTTGAAATACTTAAGCAATAATTACAATAACGCCTAGATATAAAAACTCACATTCTTAGATGGAACAGAGATAAAATAATCGTAGCAATTCCTCTGAGTAGTATCCGATATAAATGGCAATAACTCATATTAACGCGGTGTCATATCACAAAAGGAGCCATTCACATTACGATTGTAGGTACCCAGTCGAAAAGAGAAAAGAGAACTGGCACCAATAGCTCTCATACGATATAATGTATTTGTAAAAATATTTTTTAAAAATGCGTAATATTTCTAAGTAAATAATTTCATTTTAATTCTTTATCTAAAATTCATACTAATAAGAAGTTATATATTAATATTTTTTACAATTAAATATTCGAAAAAATAACTGTACACCCAAAAGCACACAGAAAATATGTAGGTAGGGTTATTATATAATTACACTCGTTTTACCCTAGATAAGACTTTGTGCTTATTAGTGTAGATCATCTCATATTACATCATCAGACTTACGATTTAATTTCTTATTTAAACTTTTGCGATTTGATCTTTTACCTCATAGAGAAGAACATTCCACTATCAATTAGTTGGTTTATACTATACTGTGCTATGAGTCATACTATATTGTCGGGGTATGAACAGCCAATTGAAGGCGCGAGAAGGTAAGACCTCAGATTCTAATGATTTATGACTATCCAGGATTGTGGGAAATAAGGCTGTTACCATTAACGGGCTTATTTAATATATCCATATATATCAAGACAAGAGCTGTAATCTTCTCTTCGTTTGACGTAGATGTTGAGTATGAATATAATATATATTATGTATTTTTTTTTTGTTATGGATTCTTTGAACGTCATATTTTTTTAATAAAAAATAAAATTAAGGCCTTACACTCAACGTCATCCAGTAGGATCTGAATCCTGTGTCATTCCAGACCACGACAAACATCTACATGGCCTATACAAATAAGCCAGTTGCTGTGCTAAGTGCGACAACGCGTCGTAATTTTTTTGATAGGTAAGTATTACGAAACATATACCAAACACAAAGATGGTGTCTACAGTAAATGTTTTTAAGTTTCTCATTCATTTCGTTCAAAATTAGCATAAAAGTTAATTAAATTTTAATATATAGGGTAGACTGGGTACGGTTGTGACAATTTTTATTTTATCGCCAATAATTTTGGTAATTTACTGGTAAGCTGATAGATAAGTAATTTATATCATAATTTGTTCATTTGTCGAGGTAAAAATACTAAAATATTGTCCCTAAATACGATGTATTACTCATAAGATCAAATAAAAAAAAAAAATAGGGAAAGTGTCACAACCGGCCACAGTGCAAGGACGGTTGTGACAGTGGTTGGATTCGGTAGTGACATGCATAAACATACAACAAAATGGTATATAATAAGTTTTATTGCTATAAATATGATGATGAAACATAATTAATATTCTTGAATGTTATGTTCAGTTTGTAAATTATAATAAAAAGCTTTAAAGAGGTATTTCTGGAAAGAGGTCCCGGGTTCACTTCATTCATTCAAGCATCTCCATATTCACTCATGTCACACCGCACTCTTTTGGTCTTCCGCAAGCGTTTTCTAGGTATCTAAAAATAAAAAACAAAATTATATATATGTCACAACCGTAACCACAAAATTTGTCACAACCGTACCTGACGCACTCTTTCGAAAACAAAAAATTGCCACGACTTTGCCAAATAATCTATGTAAAAATTAATCACTCGTAATAATCTATTAATGTTCAACCTATAACGTAAAAAAATACGAGGTAATCTATCTGTATATATATAAAAGTAATTGTTAAAGGTAATCAAACAAAAATACTTACTTTTGACTGTTCAAAAGTAATGTGGGCTCCTGCTCACGTTAACGTCGCACGATGGCTGTCGCAATGCTGTGGAACGCGTTCAGACTTGCACCCCGCTTCTTTCTCCCATAGCACCCTCTCCCGTATTCCATATAGTTTCGCTAATAAGACAACTGTCACTACCGTACCCTGGCACAACCGTACCCAGTCTCCCCTACTAAACTGTTCGGTAGTTATAATGAAGGAGGCTTACGTTCAGCAGTGGACATCCAATGGCTAATGTGGTAGTGCATTTTTTCATTCTACCTTCATATATTTTAAATAGACTTATATCAGCAGGCAGAATCAATCAATCAAAAAACAAAAGTAGCTATGTATTTTTTAACGGGCCAAATAAACTTTAAGTGACAAAAAATATAAGTGTTGGAAAGTATATTTATTGATTCAGGTTTCAGATTCTAAGCACCACCCTGTGACTCATAGAAGCAGGTTCTACTTTATAAAAAAATATTTAACTATTCTTTTTTACGGTATTTTTTAAATGTGTTAAAATACTTTTTAGATAATCAAATAAAACTAGCTAGAAAGGAAACTAAATATTAAAAATTAAAATAATACTTCTAATTAATATCAACAAAGATGCATAAAACCAGTGCAAGCAATAAATTTTGTTCCATTGTTTTTATTTGCTGTATCTACTATACTAGAGTATTATTCATAATTATATTGGTACAAGTACTTTTGAACTTACTGATGAAACGCAAAACGTTGAAAAAAAGAATTTCGAAAACAATATTAATTTTAATATTTATTATCTAATATATACAGATGTACAATATGTAATTCAAGTAATAAATAAAATCGGTACGTCGTAACACAATTATAAATTTCTATTTTTTATTAATTAATTAGTTTTTTGATAAATTTTCAGATTTAACTTTTTTTATGTCTGTTAATGAAGTCAAAGTTAAAATTGGTTTCCTGTTAAATTATGGGTTTTCGTAGAAGTCATTAATTTGTTCCTTAACTTTTTTACGCGTTCAGAATTTTTTAGCACTACCATCATCTCACCTTTAATATAAAGAAAATTACGTATTTTTTTATAGTAAAGACTTTATTTTATTGTAAGACACATTGGGAACACATCAATTACAAGAAGACATTCATATTGAAAGTTCCATAATATATAACTTCGCTCAATCATTATGTCATACCCAATATTTTTACAGTAAGATAAGATTCAAATGTCACAGCGAAAGAAGTAAGGCCTTTTCACGATAAGATTTAAATGCCATCAAAAACATAACTTGTAAAAAGAAACCAAGTCTCGCAACTCACTTCTTCTTCCGTAAAAAGTTGGGAGATCCATGTAATACCAAGTTGGCTAATTTATTCAATCCCTACTTAAGGGTCCTTCTTTTAAGGGTTTTAAGTTATTACGTAATTAGCTAACCTAACAACATCTTATAGTGACCATATCAATATTAAAAATCTTTAATGTTTTAAATAGATAGATTGACTTGGCAATCGCACTAAACAATCTAATTTAATATAATATTCGTATATATTACTTATGAGATACATTGTTTTCATGCGATTGCCAAGTCAATCTATTTATTTGAAACACTGATACAGTACTGAATCTATAAAATAAACTTATCTCCATCTAAACTTCAGGTTCTGAATGATGATATACTTAATAGATTGATATAATAAATTAAAGCGCTATTTTAAAATACTAATTCTATTTATTTATAAAATAAATCATGCAAATCGCAGATGTGTAGTCAGAGATATGATCATGTGAAATTGATATTAAATTTTACGAAATAATTTATAGTACTGTAATTTACTGTACTCTATCAGTCTGTAAACAAACTTCTTTTCCATATAGAAGAAAGCTTGAGCTTAATCCAACATGCTGTTCCACTGCGGGTTGTCAATATCCCTACCATGAGTAACAATCATTACCAAGTGTTCATGATAACAACCGGGACCGAGAGCTTTACGTGCTCTTTAAGGCACGGTGGGGAACCCAACAAGGACATACATCCAGACCGGAAATAAATATTTGCCCAAGTATCAATATCTGCCGCGAGCGAGAATCGAACCCACAACCGCCGGCGTCGATTCGATTACTTGCACCACTACATCAGAACGGTCGTCAATTAATTTATAGTACAACTTCTTTGTATCCCATATCATGTAAAATATTTTATTATTTTTCTTTGAAAGTACTTTAGAGCGAACTCGAAAATTTTCCTTTTCTAATACATTAAAAACCTTTTAAGAGATTTTAGTTTTCACTATCCAACACGATAATGCTGTCTTAACGACAAGTAGTTTTGCATTTCAATGACCTTCTTAGTTCATTGATCATTTTGTTTTGTCATTAACCAGAGCTATAAAATACATTTTCTTTTTAATTAATAAAAACTTTCTTTTTTTAATTTCAAAAGACAATCATAAAGTTTAAATTTAAATGAATGAAAATAAAAAAAAAATTGTTTTTTTTTTTTTAGGACAAACTTATAGTTATAAGAATAAAATGTGAATTAATTCTCACTAATTGTAAGCTATTTTCATACTAGAAAGTGCGTTACTGGAGTTTAATTAAAAAAATAGAGAGATAATAATAAAAAATAATAAAAAATAGATTATTTGCACAATGTGTATAAAAATTTATTTGAAGATAACGAAATCCATCTAAAAATAAAAGTAATAATCATTACGTAAGAGAGAACAGGAGACATCAAAAATAAACGGGAATGTCAACGTTGATAGGGCAGGTATTATCATGAAGAACTCACTTAAGGCGGCAAGGACATTAGCGGGGATTATATGTGAAGTGGAATGTCAGCCGATTCACAAGAAACACGGCATCACTGGCCTCACCGAGCGGAATTGACGGTTGAGATTTACAACCAGAGATAATAAAGATGGTTTTGCAGAGGCGGAAAGAGGTTTAAGAAACTTCAGTTGCTTATTAAGCTACCTTTGCTTTAATGTGATAAAACATTGGAATGTACTTTCTATATTGTTAAAAATATTTATTAGTGTCGATAAATATTACTCTTTTTCATTATATTAATACATCTCATAAAAATAAAAATTGAAAGTACATCAATAGTATTTAATGAATAAAATATTTATTCCAAAATTTTACAATATTATCTATTTTATAATATTATATTGATATAATAATATAAAATAAATAATATTAATATATGAATAAATATTATATTGATATAATAATATAAAATAGATAATATTAATATATGAATAGTAATTTTATTGTTTGTTAATTTTAGAGGATATATAATATCAACTTCATAATTACAAGTAGTATATCAATTATTTAAAATCACTTAACTCAAATTGTCTAATATTTATTTATTAGATCAGAATAAAACAAAAAAAAAGCAATTTATTCATGAATTTCGATTATACCGCAAAAAAAAAAACCTTTTAAAATTACAAACAATTTTTTTAAGGCAGTATCAATGTGAAGTACCTATTTGTAAAAAAAATTAAAAGAACCCCTCATTTTCGCTCTCTTTTATGTATGTATAATGCTTTGCTTCTATACTTCGTAGGGTGTAATTTTTTAAATACAATCTTCTTTCCGTTGTAAAAAAAAAATTTTCTTCTTCTTTTCTCTATTTCTCTCTAATAATAATTACTGATATCTGATCCAGTATATCACAAGATAGGTGGAAAGTTTTAAACAAATAAAAATATCTTTCGTAATTTTATTAAACTAAATTTCCCTTACAATTTTACCTCTATTAAGTTTTGACACTTCTTACATTGCTTAACATTTCAGGTTACTGCTCCCGTCGTATAATCATCATATTTCTCGGCCTATCAACCTTTTTCATTAAAAATATTTTCCAATGGCAGAACATTTTTTACAGATAAATCCTGAGATTATTGCGTCCAAACAAATATAGTATTTTATTATTTATTGTGTCAGTATAGTTTATTATTAGGTACATTGACTTAAGCTACGAGGATTCTCTTTTATATAAGTTGGTCGTCAGAATTTTGTCGTTGCTTATATTTTGTCTCGGCAGAAAAAGCCAGCTCAACATAATTGGTCCTTCCAAGAAATCCGAGGTCTAGCTGATTCAGCGCTGAAATAATATTTCAGACGACAATTATAAAATATGCCTGCGGCTTGTAATATTAGAAATATTTATTTTTCTTATGCGTATTTTGTTTATTTATATGCCTGTTTGTTCGCATTATATCGATACCTTTACTTGAAATAAAATATGATATAAAGATAAGTTAGATAAGACCTTGATTCGAAATAAACTTTTAAGTAACCATAACTTCATGTAAGCTTAACATAATCAAACTTGACTCATCCCTAACATTGTTTTAAGCTTCTATATGTCAGGCAAAGGTCGAGGATCAAAATATGGTATTTACTATAAAATTAAATATACAGTATATATTGTGGTTGGTAAAGAAAAATTTTTCGAAGCCTGTATCAGATAGATAAAATATAGAGGAAAAACTATATATTGATATAATATCTATATTGTTTTATTATCAGAAACAGACTTTTTACGGGTTTTGGCATATAATAAATTATTTGCAATGTTATTAAAACAGTGCGCATGTAGATAAAAAATGAATCATGTTCTCTAATGATTTGTTACTGTTTAATTTTTGTACATAATAGACCTGCCGATTACTATACCCTGGAAAGTAGAGCTAAGATCTAGGTTTGAATGCAATTGAAAATGATTTATTAATTTTCATTTGAAAGTAGGTACCTAAGCTGTAAGTAGCATGACATAAGAATGAAAAGACTATGTCTCAAGTCTATATCCTAAATACCTGTATCTGTAGATCATGTCCCACCTTTGTATCAGAAAAGAAGATGAGAAACGATTCATGTGAATTGGTTGGACGTCGAGCACTGAGGTTTTTTTTTAAGTTAAAAGGGCGCTCGCATTCCTCTCATGGTTTACCGCATCCTATTGAGATACTTCATCAAACATTGCAGTGCTCTGAATAAATACTGAAAGGCCGGCTCGGCCGTTACAGTTACAGCGAGTGTGGACATCGTGCACACACTACAAAATTTTTACCGTAACAGAAACGTAAAGTTAACTAGTGAGCTCAATCAGGTTGAAATATGTTCAGGTTTATTAGGTTCTCGTAAAATTTTTTTGTCAGTCGTAAATTTCATGGTTTAACTTCTCGGGTTGAGATGTGTGATTTTGGAATTCATTATAATTAAATTTTTCATATTACTAATTAATTATTTATTATTTTATTTAAGCAATCCTTTTTTGTCTTATAATTGATAGATTCAAATAATTATTAAAGACAAGTAATCAATTTTACTAAGACCTTAGCTCTGTTCACGGCTTTGTTCGCGTTTGCCATCTTTTTCTTGGCATAATAGCCATTATTATACAAAGTATGTACTTCAGCTTAAAATGAGACGCACGTTTAAAACTTTTAAACTTCTTGTAATTAATTTTATACTGCTGACCAATTTATTATCGTAACCAATCGTATGTATTTCGCTACTTTCAAGGATCTTGATTTGATAATGTAAAATTCGTATTTTGAGATGCTAATCTAAAAAAGTTAATATATTTTATTTTTTTCTTACATAAAAAACGTTGACCAATTATTAAAATCAGTTGACACGTACTATTTACTATTTAATTTGTATATTTATAAGGAGACACACGATAAGCGTGGATGTCAAGACGCGAGCCGGAACCAGAGAGAGCGCTTTTCCCTCTATGTCAACAGACCCAAAAAACGCCGTTTGAGCGTAGATAATAAGAATCAAAAAATAATAATATATGGAGTATAAACATAACATATACTAAATGGAGTAATTCATAAACAATAGATATATAGAGCAATTGTGACCAATGACCAATGACCAATTGTGACTATTTTGAGATGAATTGAAATAATTTTAGAACCAATCTATAGGGCTTATTTGAGCCACCAATATTTTGTCTTTGAATTTTAAACTCTCTGTAATAAGTCTCAAAGCATTGACCAATTACTAAAAATTACATACCAATTATGACAATTTCGTAACCAATACTTAATAAATACTTATACCACTTTTTAAGAGGCCGAATTTCACCATTTGGGTCGCTAAATAAATGGAGCTATTTTTTCAAACAACTATTTATTCAACAATTATTTTTCAAAGAGCAGGTAGATTGCTTATTCCCGATAAAAATTACACTAATGAATTACATCTTAACAAATTAACGCCACTAATTTCAGAACTTTTATACTGCACACACACCACACTGCTCTCGATAATTAATAACTATTTAATTCTTACAATAGTTAAAAATAACTGGCAACTAGTCACAACAACTCACTTTTATAGAGCAACAATCCCGCGAGATAGATCACAAAGATTGCGACTAACCAATGATAAATCAGTATTAATCATTCGGAAGACAGTGTCGCCATCTTTGCACTCTTCTGGTTTTTTATTTCTATAAAATAAATCACAATAATAGTAATACCAATGCCTTATAAAATCTAATATTTTAATAATAATATTAGAAGAACAATTTTAAACGCTAACACTACATTATACTCGTAGTTAGAAGTCATTTATGTTCATAGAATTAGCGTCAATAAACACACTAATTTATCAGTTAATTCTATTTAAACGAGTTAATTACGTTGTACCGGTAAAGAAAATGAAGATTGATCGAATATTAAATATTATTTCGCCACCTCATAATAAAGTTAAAGCCCGGTTCAGCCGATTTAATAAAATAAACCGTTCTGTATTTGCCTCGCCGGTTTGCGGTTGAGGGAACTCAGTTGATTAAATGTACCCCTCATATGTTTTTACCCGTTCATATTTTTTATGGTGACTAATTTTTATATTGAAAAAAGTATTTTTCGTATTGAGATTTCTTATTTAATATTAAATTTAGGTTATAACTAAAAAGTTGTTTGTATTATTTTAAGATTTTAATTTTTTAATCTATAATTTTCATATTTTGTTTTTATATATATTAAAGCTGTCAACAGTAATAGGAAGCTGAAGCGGTATGTTTGAATAAACATAAGATATAATATATACTTTCCTACAAAAATATTTTATATGTGTACAGTAAATTGAGATAAAGGTGATGATGGTGAAATCGAAAATAATGTCAATTTAATTCGCTTAGTATAAATGACGACACGTTGGCGCAGTGGACACAGCAACTGACTGTTGCGCTAGCGGTCTTGGATTCGATCCCCGCACGTGACAACGATACATTATCTCGTAACAATAGTTGGTAAAACATATTATTATTATATATTAAACGTGAACCGAATGTTTGTTAACTATGTGGAGATTGTAAACTTATAAATAAAAGTTATTTACAATTGTAAATATTTCAAACATTATTTTGACAAAAATTGTTTATTTTTTTTTAAATAATAATCTTCCCTACTGTTTATTTTAACTTTTTCAAAGCACAGTGTAAAAACATACAACGTTCGTACATACGCCTTTGAAGTCTCGCGAATTTCCGCTTTTTGTCATTATCACAGGGTTTTCACATTTATTTTATTTATCTACCCTGATGTTAATTTGCACATTGCAAGTGAGTGTGTCTACGATTTGGACATATGTTTAACACAAAAATTTGTAAAGCTAAAATGTTTTATGCTAAACCGAGATTACCAAGTGAGTCACGATGGTGGATAGAACACTTGAATCAAAACAAGGCAGTTGCGGATTCAAATCCAAAAAAAAAAAACACCCTTAGCTCGGTATTCATAATTTAGCATTTACTAGCAACTTTCGGAAGATATTCTAAGACATGTCTATCCTTAAACCCGCAGGTGAGTATCGTGGCGGGTTGAGATCCAACTCTTTTTCATCATAGAAGCTTTGCCCGTCACGTTCACAAGCTGCTAAAGTACTTCTAAGAATATTCACATGACTAGTTTTTCATTTGGGCCAACCACCCAAAAACATAATATGATCAAGTATACCTACACAGATATATCAATTTAAGTTATATGCTTATATTTCCGCCTATAATAATTAGTACGTAACGTTACACGTAACTGCAATCGCATTACACTATAAACATATACATAAATTTAATTAGTTACTTAGAAAATATAACTATAATACCATATTCATTAATTCATATAATATTTGCCATTCGCAATATTTACAGAAAGTGTTTCGAATGGAAAAGATTTTTATAGCAATATTTTATTACAATATATATATATATATATATATATATATATATATATATATATTTGTAACATTATTTATCCGTAAAAAATTTATGGAGTCGGTCTATAAAAAATATATTTAATTATTATTTAAAGATTTTGTATTTAACATTTATTTGAAGTGATCAAAAACCTTTTAGTCTCGTTGATAGACAATCAGGGAGTAATAAAAAATCTTTTGAACCGCCATTATCGTCAAATGATCATCTACTGCTATAAGATGCCTATGATAGGATATATATTTTTTAATATAATATGATATTAAGAACATTTTCAAACTAAACTCGATCGATAGGATAAAACACCCTCGAGAATAGTTTGTGGATATATATAATCCAGAAACATCATATATATACATATATAGCTCAGAAACACCTGTCTAGTGAAATATTTTTCAAGTACGAAAACAATGCTTTATTTGTCCCTTGAAATTAGATTATTAAAATTCCTGTTCATATCAATGATAAATGGTAATATTTAAGTATTACCTATACCTATAGTCATTTTTCTTGATCGCAATCTTATATACAATTATAAAGCAACGTGAGTTATAAGTTTGCTGAAAAACTTATATCATTCCATTGAAATGGTATGTTATAAATATATTATTTGGAGCCATGATCTCTGTGATGAAATATCACTGAGACTTTGACACTTACTTGTCTCCTATAACAGCATATGTGACTATTTTTATAAATAATTGTTTCAGTTGTTATAATCATGTAGCTGCTGCATGGAATTTTCTACTGCTTTTTCTTTTACTAGGCCTTACAGGTCTGCTCACTAGAACGTTATGCATATATTTATTTGGCTAGCATTAGTTAATTGGGTAGTGCCACGTAAACATACAAGCTTAAAGAAAATAATACGCCTCCTAACCTGAAAGACAGAAACTATATTTGGTGCTGTGATTATGTCAGAGATATTGTCCTCAATGTAAGGTTTTCTGTTGATCTTTAAACTCGGTTATTTAGTTCAAAAAATTGAAATAATTCCTTTGAATAGCTCAGTATAACATGAAACTCCACAAATAAAGCAGAAATTCAAAAATAAATATGAAATTACTTGAGTTTCGAACAAAATTCTGATATATCATATAACTTGCACAAGGCAAATATGAAACATATTTGAAACATATTTTAATTACAGCTCAGTCTGTATAAAATCATTATTAAGGGATCCGCTGAAGCGTAGAGTGTTTTAACAAAATATTATAACTCTGCTGTAATACTTAAAGTTTTGTGTAACACTTAAAGCTAGTTTTATCGTTAAAGCTGTATTTAGGCTATATTTTTTACGCGATCACTTACTTACTACAGCTTTAAGTGTTATTATAAGATCATTTGATACTTATTTCTGAATAATGGTATCTGGCAAACCACTGTAAAACTAATTCTTATGGCGTTTTGTAACACTCTTGTAAATACAATAACTATGTAACTTCTGTCTATGAGGTTGTTGTAAAACTAAAATAATAAATTACAGCTACAGTACAGACTTAGTCTGCATTACTGACAGCTAGAGTCTACGGCTATCTCAGATAGCATTAAACAATTTAACTACAATTGTAAAAATAGCAGATTTCCAGGATTATTGCCAAAAGACGCTAGAATATTCCATTATGCAGCTGATTAACAGCCAATAGCTGTATAAGATCATGACTTTAGTAGTTTTCATAACTTACTTAGTACAGCTATTAAGACTATTATACCCTTAAAATAGCTTTTAAGCTGTTTAAGTACCTGGATGACCGAGCTTTGCTCGGTTAAATTATATTTAGATACATTACATATTGATGAAACATAAATAATAATTTCGATCTTACCGACATAAAAGTAAAATAATAGGAACTGGTTATTAAAATAAAAAATAAAAAGAGCTCTTAATTCAAAAAAAAAAAAAAAATATGAAAAAAAAGATTGGTCTGTAGAATCCTGGATTCGAACTCAGGTTTTCTGGTTTCGAATCCGCCCGATTCCTATCCGAGCTAATAGAAGCTTGCCAATGACAGCGAAATTTACCTTCGTATTCTAATGGTATTTTTTAATTGCGTAAAAAAAGGGATAAAACAACATTTTCTGAAAATAAATCCTAGCTAGATCGATTTATCGCCCCCGAAACCCCCTGCATACTAAATTTCATGAAAATCGTTGGAGCCGTTTCCGAGATTCCGATTATATATATATATATATATATATATATACAAGAATTGCTCGTTTAAAGATATAAGATAAATGTCACCATTTTCGAATGAAATAATACAAAATTTAAAATATGTAATGAAGCCTACTTGATAATATTTGACAATAACTGAAGCCGTACTATGACGGAAAGCTAAAATAATGATCACTGCATCTTTATATTTATTATTTGATATATATATATATATTTTTTTACTGTAACTTTAAAATATAAACAAGTTACTACATTATTTGGTAATTTCTTTGTAGATTCTTAATTATGTGCTGGCGCGTGAATATTATGCCACAAACTCACATACATTACACACCAAATTTTAATTGGCACTTTATTTGCACAAATGACAACAATGTCCTAGTTCAGATGTGCTGTTTCATTTCAAATCAAAATAAGTAGTAAATTATAAACGCCATTGAATGAATCTTGCAGTCAAATAATGTTTAGAAAGTTTATTTTTATTAATTTCTCTTGTAATTCTCTTCTAAAACCTGTTTATAACTTTTTTTCTTACAAAATATTTATAGGAGAATATCTGTAGTGTTATGGTTTCTTATTCTACCGAATACCTCCTCCAATATAGCTAATATACAGCTTCTCTGTTGCTTCTACAGCTATTGTACAGCTCCTATAACGCAAGAAGCTGTACAATTTGTGCCCATTTTGCACTTAAAAGGTCTGTATAAGCGCTTATACAGACTTTGTATAGCTTAAATATACAGCTTTTAGTATAAAAGCGAACTGAATTACAGCCCGTGTACAGCTTGAATGCCACTTGGGATGGTTGCTGTAAGGGCGTACATGGACCTGCTATGTCCAAAGCAGTACCATCTGTCGCGGGGGAAAAGGGTCGACGAAGATTAGCCAGATTATAGAAGACATGCGACCGCTCGCGTAGAAGTTAAATCGATTTTTTTAAACCCGCGTCGTCGAATCCACGAAGGTTCGTAATCTAGGGTTAAAATGAAATCAGCTAGTAAATTGATGCTTATAGATAGGCCTTTACAAATAAAGTCAAAAATAAATAAACGAATTAATATTTCTAAATTAAAAAAGACTCGATAAGTGTGCTCTCACGTCAACGTCGTCACTAGTAATAAGAGACTGCGGGGTATGAAGCGACGGTCGAGCGCGGCGCACACCCGTCCGCTTCCTCAACCACCGATTTCTCGGAACTCGCACGCGGACTATATTTACTACCACTTTCTCTCGCTAACTTAATCCTCCATCCATTTATGTGTTTGTTTTTTTATCGTGACGCATTTTCGTTACATCGAGTTTCAAATCAAAATTATTCTAAAAAAAAAGAATAAAATTGGAAGAAGCATTTATAAATTAAAACAGTTTATAAGTACATGTTTCGAATTTTCTCCTCATTCCCAACGTAATCTTATCGAATTAAAAGTATTCATTGTCCTAGCTCATGGTATGAACTGAAATCAAACCTAGTGTCATTTAAATTCGTTCAGTTATTTTCTCGTGATACTCGACCAAGATACATATTATAGACAAAAATAAAACTTTATGTTTTTGGCTTCAGTATCGATTACATAGTGTACTACAAAACAAAAAAAGAACTACAAAATTGTACCAGTTACAGTTTTATTACAAGTACATACGAGTATACGTCTATACTCAGTACTGTAAATAAAACAAAAGAAAAAATAAGAAAGTCGAGCCGAATCAAATTTTTGCGAAACTAACTCACGACGATATTTTTTCAACGAAAATGATATACAATATTATCTTCAGTGCAAAATAAATAAGAAGAAAACGAGAAATGTATTGAATTCGTAAACCAAAACGTTATGAATGTAATAACCATTTTTTTGCTGATCGTAACATGAAATTCATAATATACACGACTCGAAATATTATTGTATAAAATATGATCTAGAAGTAAGGAATGGTGTAGTAGTAGTTTACTGTAGGTGAGAACTTACTAGATTTTGTACGGTGCTTACTTATGTTCCAAAAATAAAACTATTTTTTTTCTCTTATATTTTTAACGTATTCTAATGTATTATTAAAATATGGGAGTTTTCTTGTTAGAAAGAATAAATCCAAGGTTTTCCTAACAGATTTTAATATATATATATATATATATTTTTTTTTTATTTAATTAAAAGTCTAAATCGGATTTTATCGCGTTTATTTGTTTTAAAACTTTACAGTTTAACGATTTTTAATTAAATTAAATTATTTCCCGACGTTTCGGACGTTTCCGAATAATTCGGACACCCACCACCTCAGTCCCCCGAGATCATGGACGCTGTAAAGGGTCCGAAACGTCGGGAAATAATTTAATTTAATTAAAAATCGTTAAACTGTAAAGTTTTAAAACAAATAAACGCGATAAAGTCCGATTTAGACTTTTAATTAAATGAGTAAAATTCGCGTAAATATAAGAAAACAGTATATATTTTTAATTAAAATAAAAAAGAAATTGGTTTCATATACTTTTTTTTTCAATATCTCACGGACATCGGGGATGAAATAGGTTAATAATCACCAGGACTATATTTTATACATCTGAGAAATAACCGACTTCAAGAAAATTGTTAAAGATTAAATTTAAATACGAAACGATATTACTAATAAACAGAACCATAAACATCTAGTTTTCATAATAACCAGTAAATTTTACTACTAAGGGAATTTTCACATTCTGCGTGTCTATTTGTATCTGTGACTATTTTTACTAAGACTCTTATTAATGACATGACACAAAACAAACTATAAGTATACTTCCGTGGTATACTCTTTTCAACGATGACCTCAAAATTCCTACAATAACGCAAAGACGACGAGACACAAAGATTCAAGACGATCTGAACCGAATTACAGAATGGTATGAAAATTATCACAATGCAATTGAACGCAACTAAATATTTCCATGTCCAATTCACTACAAATAAACATATAACATAAAGTGGTTAAAAATAAACAGACTGGTGAAATTCGGTACCTGGTAATTATTATACACAACAAGATCTCTTCCTTTATATTTATATATTTTCTTTAAATGTATTTTATTTATTAATGTACATAACATATAAGTTATGTACATTAATAAAAAAATAACAAAAAAATCGTTCACATGTATAGATTATAGTTAAAAAATGCATCTACGACATAAGTCAATCACGTTTCTTTAATCAAGATGAAAAATTATAATTAAAGTTATAATACTTCGTAGGTCATTTAAACTTTACCAGTTTGTTATAGAACGAAACTTTATACGAGATAAAATTAAAAAGAGTTGGTGCCGTCACATCGTAAAGTACCTAATCGTTAAAGTTCCGAGGCCCCAAATTCGACAAGTCACTTCCAAAATGAATCGGTTAAGACCCTGCATTTAGACAACACGATTCTATTACGACCCAATAATAACTTTATCTTTGTAATTTTACTACATTAAAAGCAAATAATTAAACACATTTTTATATTCCTCTCATTTGTGAAAACAAGTAAAAGTGAATATTTGTCAAAAAGTTATTAATGTATATTTATTTTGTTATTTATAACCAATGTAATAAGGTTTTATGTGCACTTATATACCATTTCATTTAAAGGACTCATTTTAGGTGTGGTCCCATATTCGCCAAATCAGGATATGATAATGGAACCTCAGGGAAATTGAGGAAAATTTGTAAAAATAAAATGTATATTACGTTTTTATAAATATCTTTATCGATTTGTACGAGGTTTCCGAATCACAAAACTCTTTTTTAGAATTTAGCGGTTCCGACGTGGTTAATACCTGTTGATTGATGATTATAACTAACTCTGGAAATGTTTGACGGCATTTCTCAAGGGTTCTTTGTAAATATATAATTTTTCAAGATTTTTACTATGCTAAAGTACTGATTACATAAAAAATCATTAAAGTGTTTTTTTTTTTGTATTTGCTTATATGCGTGTTATATTTTCCAGCGTGTTTGATTATTGATTGTCACAAAAATCTTTAATTTATTTAATGTTTGTATTATAAAATAGATAAATAAAACACCTCACATTAAATGGTTCCCAGTAGGATAAAAATATCTGAGGTTTGAAAATACTTCTATAGCACAAATACAATGGCGAAGATCATAACAAGAATTTGATAACCACTGCATCAACTTGCCGTCAAAAAGCCTTACTTGTCAATTTAATGTATTTCGCTTCAATAGTTTAGGCTCGATAATAAATAAATATGTTTTACAGATACGGTCACCTGCTTCTAAGGTAGACAACTTAATGCCTGTAGGTATTGCCATAACAACTGTACTGTACATATATGTATATGTTATGCATATATAAATAAATACATATTATACCCAGATTATGTTATTTTTAAGAAGTGACAAAATGGTATTTGAGCCTTTTGAAAATTTTACAGTAAAGGAAGTGAAATGGGTTATGAAACTTGAAAAGGTAAATAAAGAATTCCGAAACTTTAGCAAACTGCCAGTGTTTAATTAAGCACGTGATGATGGATGAATGAATCCAACATTAAAATTCATTTCCGCAAAATTCTTGAACTATTAAGACTAAACTGTACATTTTTATAGAACTAGTCATTACGTAATCTATTTTGTAAGCTGCGAAACCCAAAAAAAAAGTTTAAAATAAAAGAAAGTAATCATTAATAAAATGTCAAAAGGTCATCAAAAGTCGTATAACAGAACAGAAGTCGTATCGTTATCATGTCATCACACGTACTATAAAATATTCTAGCTTTTGTGAAATTACAATAAGCCAGAGCCGGAGTAGGTCGCATTGTACTATAACACTTAATATTCGCTTATACCCTAAATAATGAGGCAAGAGTGATTTTACAAGAAACATGCGTCGTAAGTCGGAATATTAATGATCTGAAGCGTGATACGTTTAAGAAGGTAATTGGTCCGAAAATTAAATTCTTATCTTGAATCTTGATAAATTATGATTGATATTGTTCATGGATACTCTCAGATAATGGCGATTTTATAAAAAACATTTTTGATAAATATAATTTGCGAGTCATCAACACAGTTTTAGAATATGGCTGCTGTCTATTGTAACTTCCGAAATAGTATTCAAAATCAAAATCAAAAATAACTTTATTCAAATAGGCCCTACGAGCACTTTCGAATCGTCATTTTACAAAATTAATATTGTAGTGATTATTATTATTTTTTGTAAAAGTAAAGCTACCACCGATTCGGAATGTAGATTCTGCAGAGAAGAATCGGCAAGAAACTCCGCAGTTACTCTTTTGAAAATAATATATAAACTGTGTTTTAGTACACAATTAGTAACAGCTTGCATGAAATACAGCGCCACTAAGTCCACGCGTCTTTATCAGCTAAATAATCCTGGACCGAATAATAAGCTTTATCTATTAACTTTTTCTTAATAAATTCTTTAAATTTATTATGAGACAATTCCAGAATTGTTTGTGGGATTTTATTATACATGCGAATACCATAACCCAGAAAGGAGACGTTTACTTTGCGCAGTCGGAAGAATATTGAACTGATTACTGCGATTAGATTACTAAAATAAACAAACTTACAAGAACATATATAGTAACATAAAATATACGAGTACATTATAAACAAGTTAAAATTTAGTCATAGTTTTGGAGACATAATATAAAAAGTTTTTAAGTAATTTACAGATAAAATTCGGGCAGTGAAAGCGTGATAAGATCTTTAGAAAAACTACAGCCGAGATAACTTCGTGTTACGATAGAGGCGGTCGAGGTCATACACGGACTCCTTTGAGTCATATCAATCAGCCAGGAACTGAGCAAAGCAAGTCCTCCAAATAGCAGGAGCTTTAGTGGCTAAGAATCCCACATAACCTAATTAGTTCCACAAAAGCCAGTAATCTATTGAGGATCCTCTGCATCTAAAAAAATGGCCGAAATAAAAACGATGCATATTTAAAATTGTATATTTCTTTCCCTAAAAGACCTTCGTGGTCACAAGTTAACTGAACGTGATACGATTTGATTTATAATACAAACAACATTAGGAGCATAGATGTTGTAGTGTAATGTAATGTATAACGCTATATTATTATAAGATACCAAAAATTTTTGTTGCTCAACTAAGACAACCTAAAAATGAAGTCATTGGTAAACAAAACAAAATTAAAAATGTAGCCTGTTTCATACAAAAAAATAACTTAAAATCACGTCAATCGAAGATAGAATGTGATCAACATATTTAAATATTTTTTTTTTTATATTTTTTTTAAATACTAAGGCTTGCGTTTGACCACTATTTCACCTGATGGTCAGTGAAAATGCGGTCTAGGATGGAGCAAGCTTACCTAGAAATAAACTATATACTCGCGACTTAAAGATAACTACATACATAAGGAAAAGATCTTAAATTTTTTACTACAAATTAAAGTAAAACTCCCATTGTGAAATCATGACTTGTCACGATTTCAATTACCAGATCCTAAGCAAATACTTTAGTAGATTCAAGTATTCAGTTAAACTTGAATAACAAATGTGCCCCTAAATACGAAATTGGACCACCGTAATGGGTAAACGCATTAGAATTCAAATATTTCCATTCTAATTTCACTCATCTCATTAGCGACTGAAGGGAAATTGCGACAGTTGTTTCAGTTTTGAATATCAATATTTGTTATACATAACGTTAGAGTTTAGAGATAGTTCTTGAAATCGATGAGTGTTTATTTTCTTCGTATTTATTTTATTCTTAGATTTATCAATGGTCGATAGTAAGAATGTATAGTATATGCTGCTATATGTACAAATATTTGTTTCCGGTCGGAGAGTACGTAGAGCCATCAGTCCCGGTTGTTATCATAGATACCTGATAACGATCGTTACTTATGTTAAGAGAAATCATCCGCTAACCCTCAATAGAGCAGCGTGGTGGATTAAGCCCCAACCCTTCTTCTATATGGAGAGGATGCCTTCACTCAGCAGTGGGTTGCTTACAGGATGATACAGTACAGGTGTACTGGAGATCGTGATACAATATACTTGTGTGTATGTGTGTGTGTGTGTGTGTGTGTGTGTGTGTGTGTGTGTAGCCACAACAGCATAGTATTATAGTTTGACTGTCATTATGCTACACGATGTAAAGATAAGCATAATTTGCTTATCTTAATAGATGACATTAGTGTTTATTTTTCTGCTTCACAATGGTTAGTTTATGAGACTAGATTTTCACTATCAGGAATAGAAATTTTTGTTGAATTTAAACTAAAATAAAATCATTCTGTTTAAGTTTATTTTCAAGATAAAGCAGCGTGAAATTAATATAGTCTATATTGCAAGATCGTTGAACGGAATTGTATTCAACAAAGTTGTATTGGAAACGTTTTAAAAGAGTACCTTCTGAGATTTTTGCTTGCTCGTCTCGAAATAGTTTACTTTCCGAGCCAGTAGAACCTTAACTTTAACCTCACATGACAAAAGTATTCAATCATTACAAAGTAAGATTATTTGAAAACCTAAAAAAACTATAAAAAAATCACATTTTGCTTTTCATCCATTTACTTACTTTTATTATACATTAATTCTGCTTAAACATACACATGTTAATTTAACAGAAATTACTAAGCATAATTCATAAAACTATATAAATTAAATGAGTGAAAATGGCTTAAAATCGATCATCATTACACCATACATTTACTGATTACTCCATCATCAGACCCTGATCACCAGCTATCAATAAACTATTGAGATTACTCTTGTCACTTAAACCACAGTGCTTTTGCTGTCAGTTAGTTGGGTATACTAAAAATGTTAATTAGGGATTTATTGCTATTACTATCCTTTTTTTTTTTTGACGCTGTGAAATGCGTTTACGCATCCCGCCACCCGGAGGCGATGGGTATGTGGGACTCGCTGCTTGCGAAGTCAGAATACCCACTAAAACACAGCGGTGCCCTCGTCGTCGTACAAGCACGCCACGGGATCGCTGGCGCATGCCACCGTGACGCCCCGACATTGTTATTACTATCCTGCTGCATTGAAGTAGGAATCATATTCTACTCAAATGTAAAGTACTACCAAGATAAAGTGACAGATCGACAAAAAATGTCGTTAAACCTATAACACTACTTTTACAAGTCATTTGCACCTAATACTGAGGTTTGTGATGTCTTAAATTTCTGAAGTATCAAACCAAAGACCCTGTAATATTTACCGGATGCTATTTAAAACATCTCCTTTCTAACAAAAAATTAAATTGAACTACACATCAAAGAATTTGAATAAAAAAAAATTGAATTTATTACAAGTAAATAGTGCCGAATTTTGAGATAAAATATACCCAGTATCCCAGCTCTTTGTATGAACAGAAATCGTATCCACCTTTGTAAAAACTCATTCAGTAATTTCGGCATGATGTAACCAAGATACAAACCGACAGACAAAAGAGAAAAAAAATACATTTTAGCTTGAGTATTAATTATAGGGTGTCCTCCAAAAACTATTTCAAAATATCTTCAATATACAGAATTGGACCTATTATAGTTTTATTTTAAGTATATAATTATATATTAATATTTACATGAGAACAAGTTACGACTTCACAATCACACGAATATTGCTCTCTTCAATAAATTCTGAGTTCTTTGATTTAGAATTTCATTCTAGGTAGGAGAAATTTAAAATAAAATTTCATACGAAATCAATTTTGTCTCAGAGTTTCCATTACATTTCTAGAATTCACGGAATAAATGTTACATATGTTAAACATATGGATATTCAGCATTTACCCACAATAGCAGTTACCTGTAACGTCCAATGCATCCCGTACAAAGAGTTTTACATTTATATTAGAGATGCCAAACTATCGATATCGAAAGTTTTTTCAAATTGAGCTTTGATCTTTCGATACAATTTTTACTGTCCTAATAACTAAAAAAATAATGATAACATCTCAATTTTCAAATTTTCATAATAATTGATCAGTAGCTAAAAAACGTTATGTAGTAAAAAACGTAATGTTAGTAAAATGTGGAAACTTGATTGGTTTATGTATAAATTTAATTGCTTATTTTTTATGTAAAACTAAGCTGTATGTTACCCGAATAAGTCTATAAATGAATAAAAAATAATAAATTTATTCCAAATTCGAATCGGTTTCTCATTATTTTCAAAAATAATTCTTCTTTAGAAAATATGAACATTTTTAAAAATTTTGCCCTGTCGATATCGATAGCTTATGAAAAATAAACTATATGCCATCACTAATTTATATAGGTACTCGTAGTCCAGAGTATTATGGTAATAAGGATGCCAGGAAGTTCGCTTCTGAAACGATAGTTTCTGTTATACTATATGTTAAATATTAAAACATTGACCGTTTCGTAATGCGGATTTTGTTGTTTCAACACACGCTGTATGAAATGAATGTTAAAAGAATCAAATTATTTATAGAATCATTGTTCTACGTTTTTCTGTACAATAACATATGGACTTGTTATGTTTATATATATATATATATATATATATATATATATATATATATATATATATATATATATATATATATATATATATATATATATATATATATATTAATGTTAGTTGGATAGGCAAACTGGCAGACGTTCTACCTGATGGTAAGTGGTTGACGTCGCCCATAAACATAAACTAGTTTACCTGGAACTAACCCAGACAACTCATTTATTTGTTGCCTATCCTGAGACATAAGGTGTTATAGTCTCGGTGCCAGTAATTACACTGCCTGTCTTGCCCTTCTCTCCGAAACACAGCAAAGCTGTTCCATGAGAGAAACAAGCAAGATGGTGGTACCCATGCAGCCGGGAGCACGGCACAGCGCATCCCTCCCACCAGTTTCTGTTGCGACGAGTAAATGTTTTATTTATTCTAACATAACTTTTAAATGACATTTTTAATTCATAATCATCATTAAGAATATAATATTATATATATATATAGTAAAGTAGTATAATAGTTAAAATTACATTACATTATAGTAAAAAATCTTGGTAGGGGGTGACTGTTCTGGTATAATGGTGCGAATAGTTGGCTCAATGCCGTCGGTCCCGGTTGTTATCACAGATAGCAGATAGCGACCGTTACTCATGGTAAGAAAATATCCGCCAACCCGCAGTGGAGCAGCGTAGTGGATTAAGCTCCAACCCTTCTTCTACATGGAGAAGAGGCTTTCGCTCAGAAGTGGGTTTCTTATAGACTGATACAGTACAGACAATCTTAGTGCTTTCACTCACATGAGAAAGGTCAATACTTACCATATCTTCTATAGCTACATGATGGTATATGATATAATATGATGTCTAATACGTATTTTTTATACAATGTCACATTAAATTCTATACAGATTGTTCTCTTATATTTACGCGAATTTTACTCATTTAATTAAAAGTCTAAATCGGATTTTATCGCGTTTATTTGTTTTAAAACTTTACAGTTAATGAATTATTCGGACACCCACCATCTCAGTCCCCCGAGATCATGGACGCTGTAAAGGGTCCGAAACGTCGGGAAATAATTTAATTTAATTAAAAATCGTTAAACTGTAAAGTTTTAAAACAAATAAACGCGATAAAATCCGATTTAGACTTTTAATTAAATTGTATACAGATTTCAAATAAAAATTACATATTTCCCTAGGAAAATTACAAAAATATATACATCAAAATACTTAGAGATTGAGGTAAAAATCCTATCCAAGTAGAATAGTGGTAAGAATAATTTTTATCGTAATTTAAAAAAAAAAATCATAATAAGATTATTAATTAATTGGTAGATCCTGGATACGCTATTTTAAAACAAACAAAAAAAAATCCTCTTCAGCTTCACTATATTAGTGGTTAAAAACATCAAAAAAAAAAATACATTATTTTAAGCAAATGCCTTATGTAAGCTAAATACAGACACAATTTTGTCTTATAAATATAAATTTCGTACATGTCTTTCATTTCCAACCTCTAATGGGTCATAACCAAGGAATTTATATCATAGCTGGAACGCTCACTTAATAAAACTGTATATTCAAATATGAACCTTGAAATAACTGATATAAGATTGACATTTGTTCCCAACATGTAAAGTGAAACAATCGTTCCGAACAATTCGTTGACTACTGGTATTTTGTCTCTTTCTTACGAGTTGCCTTGAATCAATGGTAGAAAAAGATGCAATCCCTTAGTAACGTTTTTTGAATGGACGTGCGCATTCCAGTTTGTATATAAATTCCTTGGTCATAACAGAGTCTTTAGGTCTGGGACGCTGGTAAATTAACTCAGCTTTAATTAATAACAGGATTTCTGAGACTTTTCCTTACACCAGTATATTAATAGCCACTCTTTTTTTACATCCAGACAATTTGTTTTTTCTTTTTCTTTTTTCTTCTATTTTACTATTGAATTTTTAATTTAACGATTGTAAAATTCCGCAGTATTTTCCGACTTTACCGCTCTATAAGCTCGACGCTTACATCGAAAAATTATTAATGGATAGTAGTGTTATGTATAACAATACGATAATTAAAAATATTATAAAAATTTGATTTAAAAAGTAAATATCAAATTTAGCTCGTCGTGGCAGCTTCACTGAAATCCAAACTAAAAATATATATCATAAAAATTGAAAAGCCCACTATTTTCATTTTTTCTATATACTCATGCAATTCACAAAAATATATATTTCATATCTATCGTACGAAACCATCTACCTTGAAGATTAATTCGTACCTATGTAAAATAATTTTAATCAGAAAGTATCACTTTGAAAGAGTAATTTTTTCGTAAAATGTTAGGGGTTACATAATATTTTATTCGCTGATTCCTTTGTTTTTACAACACGAGATTTAAATGTCACAGGTCAAAGAATATATGTTTTAATGGTTATCATGAACACACATACATACATAGCACGCAAAGCAATAAAGGAAATGTATGAATTTTTAGCACAAAGTATCCCACTTACTCCAACTCAAACAAATCCACATTTTGGCTGGCGTATGTCATTTGGCATTTCTTATTTCCGCTACGAAATTGGATTCACTTTTCTTCATGAAAACGTTTTTAATATTTCGTTTTTATGTTAAATGTTTTAATTCTCGTTAAGCTTGGCACTTGAAAAATTACGTTTGAGGTGTTTGTGAGTTCTCTTTGCTAAGAATGATTTAGGACTTGAAAGAATTGAGCCGCTAACCTGCAACTGAATAGCTTGGTCAATTAAGGATTAAGGTATAATCCTTACCCTTATATTGACGACGCGTTGGCGCAGTAGTCACAGCAACTGACTGATGCTAGTAGTCGTGGGTTCGATCCCCGCACATGACAAATATTTGTATGGGTCATACAGATGTTTGTCGTGGTCTGGGCTTTTTCGCTTGTGTATTGTGTGTGTTTCCGGACACCCGACACAGGATTGAAAACCTACTGGGGGCCGTTGAGTGTGAGACGTTTATTATTTATATACCGTATAGGACAAAACGGCTTAGCCCATCGGTGAAATATTTATACGCTGTTTCAGATCAGTTCAACTCAACAGTCAACAATTATCAACCAACAAGATAATTTGTTATGTAAGATTGCTTAACATAATATGAGTACGATGGCATTGAATGCCATAAGAATAAGAAAAAAAAAACTATATTCTAACTGTTTTTACTTAAATACCGATGAACATAAACAGAAGAAAGGTGAAAATATTTGTCTTTTTATCTATTATTATTAAAAAAAATCATACAATGTAGGTATTTTTTCTTCATTTATTGCTAAGATAAATTAGAAAATGATTATCCTATGTAACTACTAATATATAATTAAATACTGATGTACTCATATTGTATTTCATTAGCACTGAGTGATCTTTGTTTTTAACGATTCGATAGTGCTAATTATGACAGCCGTAGGACTTAAAATAAACCAAAAACTTTTATATTCTTTAACTAAAATAATGAAATTGCAATTAAACTTATTCTAAGAGACAATAGTGATCGATGCTATTACCAGCTATTGAATGATGAAATTATTTATTAAAATATAAAAGGTAAAATATTGAAATGCTTATTAGATATATTAATTGAGGTCAGCGGCGACTCGTGGCGACGCGCGGCGTCAGCGGTTCCCTTGTAGGCATTGCATGTAACATGCTCGAAAAGCTATTAATATATAAATCTAACTCAACAACAAATTACATAATTTCGGATCCCTCACCCTCTTTTTGTTATTCTCAGTTCCCCCTCTCGGACAACCGTTCTGGTATAGTGGTGCGAGTAGTTGGCTCAACGCTGGCGGTCACGAGATCAATTCTAGGTCGGGGCAGATAGTTGTATTTATACAAATATTTATTCCAGTTCTGTGTGTTCCAGTTCCAGTCTGGGTGTATGTCGTTGTCAGTCTTCCTACCGTGCCTCGGGGAGCACTCAAACCTTAGGGAAATTATCCACCAACTTGCAGTGGTGCAACTATGCTCCTATAAAGAGAAGAGGTCTTTGCTCAGTAGTGGGACGCTTACAGACTGACTAAGTTTAGTTTATCTCCCTCTTATTTCAAAGTAAATAACTCCTATTAGCCAGTAATCATCATTATATTATCAAGATGATCACTAGGTGAGTCATCAAGGGACTATGCCCTTGATGTGACTCACCTAGTCTTTTTCTAGATTATCTTTCAAAAAAAAATCATATAAAGTAATTATTTTATATATCGTTAGGTTACCTGCATAAAATATATATTACGGGTGTTTTTCTCCATATTTACACAGGTAAATTTTAAAGTCACTTTTCTATGGCACATCTTATAAATGCAAAACTGACATTCGTATTTCCCCGAGATGTTATTCCTTAAAACGAGCACTTTCAGATTTCATACCGAAAAATATTTGTGAAGCTGTAAATGTAATGAAAATTGTTTTGGTGAAAATAACGCTAGTGTACCGATGGATCAATGCGATATGTAATCGGTACTTCGAATAATTGAATTGGGAAAATATTATTGAAATATATATACATATATATATTTGAAAATTAAAGTTTATATAAAAGGAATATTTACAAATATAAATTATCTATAATGATATAACTAAAATTGTAATACAACACCTATTTGGATAAAAAATAACACAGCCCTTATGTTATTGGCGTAGAAAGTCAGGGAAAAAAACTTTTGTTTTATCGCGTGAAAAATGTTAGTGATTTCGACTGGTCATAATTTCATCGCTTATATACCAGTACTAGCTAGTGTCTGTGGCTTTGCTTGCGTTGAAGATTGGAGAAACAATAATACTTAAAGAAAAAGAATGGAGTTTTGATTAAATAATGGTACAATATAATTAACAGCGAAACGCATTAAAAAATAAATAAATAAAATTTTCTAAATAATCTCGAAAATGTTAATAAACTATAATAAAATAAAAGTTAATCATATTCTAATTTCAATTTTCATGTTAAGGAGAATAACTTTTATAACCCGTTCAAACCCACACATCGAAGCCCACACAACACACACATCATACACACATATCTATGATTCTCTCCTACACTTGAAACCACGGAAAAGGCGCGGTTCAGTTTTGATTTATACATCCTAACTGATACATCGCAAGTGAAAGCTGTCTCGAAAGATTTATAAGGAAAACCTCTACGAAACGAAGGGTAA
The DNA here is from genome assembly GCA_036937285.1 of Euphydryas editha. NCBI lineage: Eukaryota > Metazoa > Arthropoda > Insecta > Lepidoptera > Nymphalidae > Euphydryas > Euphydryas editha. Next base: position 16,989,660 of record JAUPFZ010000014.1, read on the forward strand.
ACGAATTAGAAATAGGGGAAAGGTTGAATTTATGTGCGTTGCAATTTTTATATCATATGTCAGTTCTTTTATTTAATATATCAAAAATGCTTTGTTTTCTGTAAATGTATTTGATTGTAGAAAAAATTTTGAAAATCTTAAGCGATTTATTAATTATTTAGCAATGTTCGCTAAAATATTTTAATATCGTATTACAAGTTACAAGGTAAGTGCGTAAATCGTAATCGTTAATATCGTTGTCAGAATTGATATATTAATGTGTTGCGTGTATATTCTACAAATCATGTGTCATGTCTTGTGTCAGATTAAGGGAATTGGTTCTACGAAATTCTTTTATCTATCGTAAACGTCAGTTCATCATTTGTAACCATCGAGTATTACCCTTTTAAATAAATAGCATATAAATTAACTGAGAAAATATTTACCATGTAGTGTACATATTTTTATGCAATTGCATGGACATCGTGGCGTTAATAACGCTGAAAACGTCGCATGCATTTCCATATCCATCCGAACGGCTCTTGTTACCGAAATTGTGAATAAAGAGTCGACGTTTCGACTTTAAATTACACTTTACATTAACTACGTATCTGTTTTTTTTTAAATCCAATTTATGAAACGAGCTCCGTTTTTACGATTAAAGAGTTCGATTCTAATAGAACATGGAAAGGCGTGCATTTCACTTTATGCCGTGAGTTGGAATTCCGCTTGGAGTCTTGTCGGGTGGGTTGTTCTTGTGAATCTCCTCACCTGATGATGTCCATTACTTGCAGTGGAGCAGCGTAGCGGGTTAAGCTTGGAGCTTCGCCTGTATAAAGAAGAGGGCTTACCTAGTCGTGGGTCATTTAAATGCTGTTTCAGTACTGACGTGAAATAAACTGTACTGAATTAGCCCGTAACGTCTGTGCACATGCCTCTTCCCCATGGAGTAAGATTGGAGCTTAATCCACCACACTGTTCCACTGCTAAGTGGCGGATAATTTGCCTACTGTGAGTACTGATTGCTATCAAGTGTCTATGATAACAACCGAGACCCACGTCTTTACGTGCTCTCCAAGGCACGGTGAGGAGACTCACAAGGACATATAACCAGACGGGAAACAAAATATTTGTACAAATACAAATACCGGCCCGAGCGGGAATCGAACCCGCGACCGTAGGTGTTAAAGTTACAGTCGCACCTCTAACCAGAACGGTTGTCGTTTCAGTACAGCATGATTAAATTCATATAATAAGATGGTCCAATAGACCGAACAGGTGAATTGATACCAGATTATCGTGGTTTCGAAGTATGAGTAGATCCGCTGAATTTTCAAATACTTTTATCTTTAAAATTCATGTCATGTCTCCGCTAAGGGTAAGGAAAAACGTTGAACTTGCCTGTTTCGGAAGAAATATTGAGACTTCTATATAAGTCAAACCGAACTAGAGCAGCTTGTAGAATAAAAATTTACTTTTGTCTTTTATAGAAGAAGAAGTCGGAGCCCAGCTGTGGAACGTCTGCAACAAAGAATAGTGTTCTAATTGGCTTAATTTTAAATGACTAAATTCGCTTCGTAATAAACAAAAAATGATGTGACTGAACAAGGATTTATGTATTGTGTTCACACTTGTACGGATGGCAGGACGAATTAATACCACACCATACATACAACATAAATATTTGTTGTTGTTGTAAATTAAAAAAGAAACAGTCAAGTGCGTGTTACTTCACAACCCTTCATGGATTCGTGCTATCGATATTTAATACTACATTAAAAACTAGAAATGCTGAAAAAATATCGCTCCCCCACCGAATAATATGGTAATCGATTAAAATCGATAAAAAAATCGATTAATCTAAATTTTACAGGAAAACTAGATTGTAATAAGAAATAATCTTTTTTTAATAATTTATCTCATCTGTTTTATTATTAAATTGTATTAGTGAATATTTCTGTACGGATCTTTGTCAAAAATAACAATTACTATTATTAGTACACGGAGATATTAAGGCCATAAATATAGTATAAAACTATGCAAAAAATTCCATTTATGATCAAAACCTCATCCCCTGTCGTCGAAAATGACACCACCCATCAACTGTTACACATTTTACTGTGAATTCTAAATAAGAAGTTACACCTGTCAATGAATTTCTCCTGATATTGCATTTTGTTTGACAGCAATGGATTAGTTTTGCCTATGTACGAAATCAGCGATATAATAAGGCTAACGGCCAGTAATATTAAATTATACATTTCAATTTTTTTATTTCCTTTTTTTTTACTAAAGATAGAATTTTGAGGCAATTCGTATGAAACTAATGTCAAAATTATATCTCTAGTAATCAAAATCAGCGATAGATAACAAGTCGTAAATATATATGCAAAACAAATTATAAAAACATTTTAATTAAGAAATAAAATAAATTGATACCATTTAAAATGAAACGACTCTCAATCAAAAGCTTATGACCAGTCAAAAACAAGTAATAATACTAATTGAGTAATACGAATCGTTTTCGCAAAATTATCTTTTTTTATCGAGGTGGCAATTACACAGATGTGTCTTTCCATTTCACTTTAATAAATTGCGAAAAATTCTCTGTAGTCTAAGAGTTTTTAACGTGTTTATCAATAAGTTTTTAAAGCCGATAATAATTCACATTTAATTTTCTTTTCAACCTCACCAACACACTCGATACTGACAAACTAACACATTTTGTACAAATATCGCATTTTAAAAGCGCAAATATAAAACAAAATAATAATAGAGTTAAGTGATTCGCTTCCATTCGTTGCAAAATCAGTTGATACCAACCAGCCATAAATTGTGTTCATTCGTCAAGACTTCAAAACACGAGTATTGATATCAACAAACAGTCACTATCAAAAAAAATCCTTTCAGGGACCATTCACTGTTGGTTTTTTTAAATCACACAATTATTTTTATTATTCATTCATACTTTTTGTGTAGTTTAGTAATAAATTTTAAACTACGTCAAAATGACATTTAATTAAATAACATACATAGCTCTTAGATCACAATGACACATCGTGTTTAACAATGAATAAATTTGACACAACCTCAAAAAAACGTTTTAATGCAACAAGTTTTTTAAACTGAATTTTCGGTAAAAATATACACTTTATGTTAGTTCAAAGGCTTGTTTAAAACAGCTATGATTAATTATATATGTATTTACTCGTACTTATTTATATAATTTGAAGAGTTTGTTTACTTAGGGACATATTAATACTTTAAGATATACTGTATTACTTTGTCTATTTACCGAAGAAGTTTTATAGGATATAAAAGATCACGTTACGATCTATTTGATGACTATCAAAATTTAATACGGGTTGACTACTAAACTGTAAGGGTTGTTTAGTAGTAATAATTTGTATACGGAAGTTATATAAAGGTAACAATATATATCTTTATTTGTATACTAGGTGTACCCGTGACTTTGTTCTTGATTACACATTTGAACCGTATTAATATTGGCGTGATGCACAGCCAAGACACAGATAGACAGACAGGTGGAAAATATTAAAAAAAATGGAAATTTTTGCATCCGTATCGATTATATAGTACGAGATCCGGCTGCAAAAAAGTGTTCTCATCGAACATTTGCTGAACATCTAATTTTTTCATACATTTATGATTAGGAGAATACAAATGTACAGGTTGCTTTATTTAATATTTATTAACTTTAATATTTCGCATCTTTAACAGCGAACAACCCTTATTTGCGGCGATATTTTGTTAGGCAACCGTGTATCATAATAAACAGAAAAGACCTGCGGCCAAGTGCCCAATGCAACCGCGGTTTTTCAAAATCTTTATATTGCTTTGAAGTTGATGGTATTTTATTTAAACAATAAGTGAATGAAATTTTATTCCCAAAAACCAATTAATAATAAATTAATTAAAAATACTAGCGGCCACTTTTTGATAGGCAATCAGTTAGTCCAAAAAACCAATAGTTTAGTCCAAAAAAATTAGCTTGTTACAGTTTTATTAAAAGAATAGCTTAACACTTTTACAAAGCATTTTAATTTTAAACGAACTACTTGATATAATTATTATATACCAAAGCTTTCTGTACTAAAACGACAGTTAACAAAAATCCACTTAGCATATATAGGATAACATCTAAATATGCACTATTACTAACATAAAAAACAAAACAAAGCAGAATATATAAAAATATACAGAAAAAACCTCTTTAGTTCTCTAGTAATAAGTCACTAAAAATATAAACTCTGTTTAATCAGTTGCAAAAAGGTTTTGTCTAGACTTTTTACATCTATTTATGCAGAAACAGAAAACTTTTATGAAGCGTCTTTTTCTACAATTTTATTATTAGAAAATTTAAATTTTAAACATAACCAAGACTAAATATTCGTTTGAAATACAGACAATCAAGATAATCCAAATTGTCGCGCCAAAAAGTGACTAAACTTTTACTTGATCGAAATTATTATTGAGTTCTTTAATAATGTTTTCAAAGATTTTTTTTTTTTAATGACAACGTGGCTATAAAACTAAACAACTGGCATTTCATATTAAAAAAAAATTACTTTATTCCATGTTATATACATGACTTACTTACTTACAAATTTCTTTGTAGCTTCTATTTACTATTTTTTTTTCAGTCAGTCTTAGTCAATCAAATTTGAAATAATTTTAGTTTTGATCGCAGATTATAATAAAGATGAACTGTCTCCACAATTTAACACAAGATGAATAAAATAATCACCGAATCAAGACGATGATGACTGAATTTTTCTGTCAAATACGAGATTTTTGTACCAAAAATTCTTTGTGAAGTACTTTATTAAAATAAAAAAAAAATATAGCGAAATCTGGTATAAATTAAGCGTACAGTTTCTTGTACATAAATGAACTGAGCTGAATTAAGACAACCTGTAAACGTCCTACTGCTCGATGAGGACCTCCTTGAGGGATGAGTTGGGGCTTAATCTATTACACTGCTCCATTGCGGGTTTGCTGATAATTTCTCTAACTTGACTAACGATCGCTCTCTCGTGTATCTTTTAACACCCTTGACGGCTTTAGGTGCTTTGCGAGCTATATAGGCTTGTCATATTAGGGATTTCATCCCGGAATTGAAGATATAAACTTGTATAAACCTTTATTTTGATACCCTAAAACTTTTCTCAAAACCTCGAATGATACTCTTAATCTAAATGGTTAAATACTGCGCGCTCTTTGTCCTCTATCAAAAAAAAATGGTTCAATATTTAAAAAAAATTGTATAAAAGTTAGTGTAGAAAATTTAATCCTCTATAATATTTATAATAAATATAAATAGCATGTATAACCCTTGAATCTTTAGGGACTTTTGTGTTATATGTATTTTTTTAATATTTTTACAATTTTTAAAATCATTAAATTAAGAAAATAATATGTTCGTCATTGCAAAGTTATGTCGATCAGAAAAATTTACATCTGTCAAAAAGATCAAGCTAACTTGTACAGGGTATAAAAAATAATTGATCAATGTATACGACAAATAATAAAATTAAAATATAATTTAAAATAAAAGGGGGCCTTGCACAAACGTAATTGAAAAAGTCTAATCGTGGATTCGAATTTGAACTGCACCGCTGTAATTGCAAAGACATTTTCTTTAAAAATTATCAATGCTTGGCGTTGTTTACACGGTTCGGAAACAATTCTGGTACATCTATATTTTTTCTATTAATATAAAATAATATTTTTAAAAATTCAAAGAATTATGCGTCCATGCCCAATCTAGCATTACCGATTCATTTATAGTGCTTTCTTTTGACAAATTAAAAAACTGAAATAGTTTTGATTTGGTCTAATAGTTTATTTCAATAAAAATAACCATTCATAAGCTACTAAACTCTTTATGTACACACTGAACATACTGAAGCACTAACCTAAGCTAGTAAACGTTAGGTAACTCTTACAAAGAAAGAACTATCGTTTAAAACACGACCTCTGCCATCCGCATTACCGTAAAATAGTTTAAATGTAAAACTTTCCACTGCGAACAACACAAACGTAGTAGTGTTAGTATTTTAAAAGCAAGAGAATTATTTAATAACATATATTAGCTGACGGCTATATTAGCTGGAATGAAGAGACTAAAGAGTTTTTAATAAAGAAATTCTTCACTCTTATTGTTTAAATTAAATTTTAGAATGTACTTACAAATCCTAATTAATTTTAGGTTTAGTTTGTGTTAAAAATATAATTGTTAGGTTGTTCCATACTTTTGTTTTATTGTTCAAAACTAAAAATTCTATCTGGTTTTGTTATAACTAAAACTTTCTTCTATGTTGCCTTTTGACAAGTGTTTAGTGGAAAATTAAACAAAAAAAAAATTAAAGAAGGATGTTTATACTATTATATCTGGATATCTTAATTTAAGTGGGATGTGCCTACTAACACACACAACAATGCATTGTCGTATTGTTATTGTTTTTATAATCGTTAGGTTAAAGTAATTTGTTATATAATTCAACAATTAAAGTATAATATTAGTTATTACAGTTCACATGGAAAATAATGTTCCATTGTATATTTAGATGTGAAATACTCGTAAAAAAAAAACATTGGATTGATTCCACCATCGGACAACTCGACGTGGGCAGGGGTTCCATCCATACGTGGTCGACATCCCTCCGGTTCGTATCTCGCGGTTCGCATCATCTTTCATTATTAGAACTGCAAAGGAATGGAATTCTCTTCCTGCGTCACTGTTTCCCGATGCGTATAACCTAGGGATTTTTAAGGCAAGAGTGAACAGGCATTATTTGAGTTTGCGTGCTTCACCTTAGACTTCATCGTTGTTTACCATCAGACAAGATTGAGGTCAAACGCACTCAAATTTCCAATAAAAAAAAAAAAAAAAAAAAAAAATTTGTGTCTATTTTAATCCAATAGCTACCTACATATTATATAACGATAATATAATAAATTCATTAAAAAAAAGTGTATAACGACAATCGTTCTGGTGTACTGTGCAAGAAGTTGCCTGAACGCCGGCGATCGCGGATTCGATTCCCGCTCGGGGCAGATAATTGTATTTATATAAGTAAATACTTGTTTCTGGTCTAGGTGTATATCCTTGTGAGTCTCCCCACCATTCCTCGGAGAGCACGTAAAGCCGTCGATCCCGGTTGTTATAATAAATACCCGATAGCGATCGTTACTCATGGTAGGGAAATTATCCGCCAACCCGTAGTGGAACAGCGTTGTGTATTAAACTCCAACTCTTCTCCTATGGAGAATAAGCCTTTGCCTAGTAGTGGGACATTTACAAGCTCGGTTAAGTTCAGTATAAATAATTATTACTACAGTATAAATAATTATAATAATTATTCATTTAATTAAAAGTCTAAATCGGATTTTATCGCGTTTATTTGTTTTAAAACTTTACAGTTTAACGATTTTTAATTAAATTAAATTATTTCCCGACGTTTCGGACCCTTTACAGCGTCCATGATCTCGGGGGACCGACCCCCCTAGACTTTTAATTAAATGAGTAATATTCGCGTAAATATAAGAGAACAGTATATAATAATTATTACTTTTGATACAGTAAGCAGTATAAAACAACATAAAAAACAGTATTTAGTCTTCTTTAAAAAGATTTTGTGCAGAACAAAATAAAATTCAAAAGAAGTTTGTGAAAAATGAGGTTAAACTCGATGGGAGTTCCCAAATAATTGACGATTCGTCTCTAGTTTTGTTGTTCAGCTGAAGCGTTTATAAGTCTTTGTTTCAATATAATTTAATGAAAAAAGAAATAAAATAAATAGCACAGCTAGCGATAAACTTAATAAAATGTAAGAATTATATAAAATATAATAAACTGGATGAATGTTTGATTAGAATATAAATCTGTGAGACAGACATCAGTTGAACATATAATAAAATTATATATATATATATATATATATATATATATATATATATATATATATATATATATATATATATATAATTACTTCGTTTCATAATTATAGACGTTTCTAGTCAAATTTATCTATGCCATCATCATATACATTATTATGACACACATACAGTTTATTTTTTTACAATTTTGTAGTACCCTCCGTGATGGACAGGTCATATAGTAATTCAGTTATTTATACAATACATGATAATTAGACTAACAATATTGTAACCCTTAAAACTCTGTTACTGATAAGTTTTCTTCATTGCAATTTTAAAAATTACTCTCATGCATTTTCTTCGAATGCTATATAAAATAGCGTCAGTGAGACATTACGGGACATCGTTTTTCGATCTGTGAATCGAAAATGGAAATTAACAAGCAGATACCGGGAAATGTTAACGTTCTTTCCAGTTTCTACTATTTCTTATTTAGGTTTTTACCCTATTATAAATGTAAGTCTTATCTTATAATTACATTTAACCCACACTAACATAAAACATAAAATAAAATCGTAATATATATATATATATATATATATATATATATATATATATATATATATATATATATATATATATATATATAATAAAAATAGCAATCGACAAGCTATAGAAAGAAACCTAACGTTTTAACTAAATATTACAACACTGCGCTTGTAGTATAGAATAGTATAGTCTGGTATATTCGCGTTATAATAATTAAAATTATAATATAAACGTATTCCTACATAACATTATGAAAATTCAACATTTCCTTCAATACAGCGGAGACCAACCGCTTTCACGCGATTTGATTTATATCTTTACATGTTAGTGTTTTGCGAATTTCTGGGAATATGATTTACGTTTACGAGATAAATATTTTTACAAGAAGCTGTTTCTTTCTGCAACTTTTGAAAGTAAACAATTAATTACTGTACTGTATTGTATCAGCCTGTAAATAACCCACTGCTAAGCGAAGGCCTCTTCTCCATATAGAAGAAGGATTGGAGCTTAATCCACCACGCCCCCGCTGGCGAATAATTTCCCTACCATGAGTAACGATCTTATCAGGTGTCTATGATAAAAACCGGGACCGACGGATTTATGTGCTCTCCCAGGCACGATGGGGAGTCCCATAAGGACATACCCCCAGACCGGAAAAAAATATTTGTAAAAATACAAATATCTGTCCCGAGCGGGAATCGAATCTGCGACCGCCGGCGCGTGTATTTGAGGCGACTTCTTGCACCACTACACCAGAACGATCGGCAGGAATTAATTATATTAATAAAAAATTAATTACATAGAACCATTTCAGCATCGATCGCAACGAGAAGAGTTTACGTGCTACACCCGGGGGGCCACAAACAAAGCCTTTTAAACTCTAACATATGAACATAATATAACATATGAAATAAAATAAATTGAACAGAGATAGTCGTAGAGATGAGTCGTCACTGGCTAGTACATAAATCTGAATTTAAAAAAAAATGTTTAAATTCTTAATTTGTTTTAAATAATTATTTGTTTAAGTTCGTCTTAAGCTCGGCTATGAATAAAAGCAAAATGGAAATCCGTATGTGTCGGAAAATTTCTGAGTTGCGTATTTATATTCTCTAATTAGCAGCGAAAATGAAATAGGAATTAATTAAGCTCTAATATTTCTTCTTTATAACAGAAAATACGTTTTCCCTGTAGTGGTAAATCAAGAGATTTATAGGATGAACAGTGTAAATAGAGTACAAATTTCTATTTCTAAGAATAGGAATAGCGAGAGTAGCTTTTTAACTGTAATTTACTTTTACGGAATATTATAGCTTTTTATCGTTACTTTTAACTTTAAGTATTCCTAATCGATGTTTAAGGTTAGGAAAATTCTAGAACAAAATGTCCAGCATAATGAAAACTGTATAACGACGAAGCTATTCGGTTTTATTGGCACTTGGAGGGAAAACTTCACTCGTATGGAACGAAATGCATATGAAACTAAAACTAGCATCGGTGGTGAGGAAATGGAATTTACTGCATTGAGTTTTAAAATTTTTGGTACTTGTTCAAATACGACAGTACTTTAAAATAATAAAACAAATAATTTAGCATTTTAGGATATATTTACACATCCTATTTTTTTGCAATTCATTAACGGAGATGATAGCAGGTTTGATTTTCACTGGGAATGGATATTAACATTTATAATAATATTTGTTTCCGTTCTTAGTGTTTTTCTTGTACGCCACTTTATATACCATTTATTCAAAAAAACAATTCATCAGCGCTCTCGCATTTCAGCACCACGATACATCTCAGTAGTATTTAGATGATCGTATTGAAAAATATTCTCCGCAACAATTTGTCATCTTTATTAAACAAAGGATGCAACGCGCTATTTCGTGACACATTTTGATAGTTAGGTACTACGGAGAAATAAATTTGCTTGTCTATAATTTTATCTATAATATAAAAATAAGTCGGGTTTTCCTTCCTGACGCTATAATTTCAGAACGCACGAACCGATTTCAACGGTTTTGTATTCGTTGGAAAGGTCTCGGGCTCCGTAAGGTTTATAGCAAACAAAGCAGCAGGAAAAAGTAGCAAAAAGCAGGAAAACAGGGAAAAATCATTTTTCACATACAGCGCCATCTCTGATACATAGCATGTACTACTTCATCTTTTAATCCCCAAACGAAATGTTACAAAAAACTAAGCCATCTGGTGGCGAAACGGAGTTCGCCGGGTTTGCTAGTAATCATATAAAAAATGGTATTGATCCGATGATCGTTAGAATCTCACATTATTAGATAATAAAACTTTTTAAAATAAGGGCGTACTACGGAGGTTTTTAAAATTTAATTAATAATATTATAATAAATTAGTATACAAAACCGAGAACTCCGAACCCGAACGAAAAAATTTAAAATAAAATAAAATCTCAAAAGATTCCTCTGTTTATGCTTACCTTATTGTTATTCTTATCATAAAATTGGTTAAAATATCAATTCGCATATAGATGTAGTTTTTATTTTAAGGTTATGTATTTTAGAAAAATCTTAGTAAAAATATGCTGACACAGATACGAATAAACACAACACATATTTTAGAATATTGTATGACATTTTAAACACAAATTTAATGTAACATTTAAAATAACTATTTATTTTTATTTTATTATTAATATTAACAAAACTTAATGAAATATAGTAAATTAGTAGTATAGTAGTAGTCTTTTTTTCTTCTTACTTGTTTATTGTTTAATGAATTTATTTGATACATATACCATTCTAAATTTTATTTAACTGTTTATATAATTTAAACCAACTGTTCGTTAAGTAATTAGTTAAATATCTATGTTTTTAATCTGGAAGAATTTTATTTTATTGATGAATTAAATTATGAAATATGACATTATTATTATATAATGACTTTCAAATATGATTAATTAATTATCCGAGCGTCAGTATTGCGAATGTCGTGCCCGTCTGTAATTGCGACCTGTTTAAAAATATGTTTGTACCTCAAATATCTTTGCTGTGTATCATGCGTTGATAGCAATAAAACATTATGTACGTGAAATAGACAATTAAAACTTAGGATTCTTGACTGATATTTCGGTATAAATCGCAATATTTTATCATTTTCTCTCTCTTTCTCTTTCTCTCTCTCTCTTTCTCACTCTCTCTCTCTCTTTCTCTCTCTCCATCTCTTACACACATACTCACTCACACAAACACAAGCATACAAACATAGCACATATAAAAGCATGCATTTAGCACACAAGCGACAGTAATTTGCTCGTACCTACATAATATGTATATTTAGCTAGCAGTTAATATTGTTATTCATATCGAGTTACGTTATGAAAAGTTATAATGACACTGCCATTACATTTTATCACCTCTCGAGATAATCGCTTGGCATCAGATGCATATGGAAGATAACATCTTGTTATTATGAAATTGAGTTCAATAAACTTAGTAGTCTATGTCGCTTTTTATATTAACTTAATTTTTCCCCTTTTCTTTGACTTTTCAGTATGTCCATTTGAACAGTATTCTTTTTTAAGATTAAGAAGCTAAGAAAGTTTCATACATTTTTGTCCCTAATCTTAAAGTTCATGCACTTCCAAAAAAAAGTAAAAAGTTTTGTGTCAGGTGTTTAGAAACTGATTACCATATAGTTATAAGTATTATACTTAAACCTTATATATATATATATATATATATATATATATATATATATATATATATAATTACGTTTTTTTTTTCACTTTTTACATTTATAACTGCAACGCAAATAAGTGAAAAATATGATTACTAATACATAATCCTTATTTAAATTTAAATAGAGGAGAAAGGAGAAGTATATTGCAACATTAACAATAACTAATTAGCAATTTAATTACTCATACTATAAAAACAAGAATTTAAAAATGAATGGTGAAGTTATCAGTTTCCAGCCAAAACCAATGGATATAACACATGGCTCTCAATATAAAGATTGCTGTCTTTTTTTCTGTGACTGAATATTGATTATTATTAATTAAATACTATAAAACCTTATTATACACAACGTTATTATCATTTTTGAAACACATTTATGAGTATTAATAACTTATCTAATGTTCTTAACGCCGTTATTCAAAATAAAAAATTTCAATAGTTATAAAAATTATAAAGTGATTTTCATGAAAAACTTTCTCTCAAGATATGTTTAATGATTTTCGTGTTTGTTTAACTTTCACTTGGTAATTTAGTAGTGATGCGTGTTCAAATAAACAGACCGAAAAACATTATAAAAATTACAAAAATTGTTATAATTATTGTAAAACCACAAAAAATATTCTTCATAAATTTCTAAAAAAGAGGTACTTGAAATTTACAATTTTATTATATATTTACTGTATTATTTTATCATAAAAAATATCAGAAAAGCATTGTTTATTTGAATATAATCAGATTTATGAATAATTTATTCGGCTCGCTTCGCCATCTGTGTTATATTTTTATTACAATTTCATCACAACGCTGCTTGAAATTTTATATTTATTGCCATTTCTCGTGTATTCGATTAATTGAATATAAATTTCATATATATTGATATAATACAGCAAAAGAGTAGATTCGTTTATTTGTCGGCCTTTGCATTTACTATTCCAATTTGTAAAGCCATATTACTTTGTTACAACACGCGTTGTCGACACGCTGGCGCAGTGGTCAGAGCAATTGTTTGTTACGTAAGCGATCGTAGGTTCGGTTCTCCCTCGTGACAAATGTTTGTACGGGCCATACAGATATTTCTCATAATCTGGACGTGTGTTTGCGTAGATTATGTTTCTGGCCCCCAACAATAAGTTCTCATTATATTGGGAGCTGGAGTGTGAATCGCTGAGTATGAATGTGAATGTGAGAAAATCTGAATTCAAAAAGGTTATAGGCTATAAAACAACACTCTATTACCAACACGATATATATCATAAACATTAAAGCGGATGTTAAGACGTGCGAAAATAGGAAAGTAAACAAATTTATTTTGTAGTATTGATTGATTGATTAAGCCTACTTATGTAAATGTAGTATTTTTCCAACCTTTGAGGTTGGAAAAATCCACTAGCACATTATCCATTGGATGTCCACTTCTAAACGTAGGTCTCCCCATCATCTCTGTGGGGGGTTTGCCAATACTCGCCACGTTTGGCAGGCGGGTTGGCGACCGCAATTTGTTATAGCAGGATATGGTGACGCTGTTGTACATCTCCATTCTGGTTGGTATACAGCTGTTCACACCACTATATTCTTAGTTACCTTTTACGACACTTGCTTCTTGCCGGTCACCAAGTTTTTACCGGTTGCCAGGTTGGAACTATGACTTCTAATTTTGTAGTGTACGTTTAATGTTGTGCAATTTTGTAGTTCCGGTCTGGGTGTATGTCCTTGTGAGTCTCCCAACATGCGTCGGAGAGCACGTAAAGTCGTCGGTCCCGGTTGTTATCATAGACACCAGGTAACGATCGTTACTCATGGTAAAAGAAATTATCCGCCAACCCGCAGTGGAACAGCGTTTTGGATTAAGCTCTAACCCTTCTTCTATATGGAGAAGAGGCCTTCGCTTAGCTGTGGGTGGTTTACAGGCTGATACAGTACAGTACAGTATTTTTATAATTTTTTATGTTTTCTATATTATAACGGGAAATGAACACAACGTACAATAATGTGTACGTCACCGTAATCCTATTGAATTATATTCACATATGAATTAGAGTAAAAAAATCCCTAGCTCATGTTAATTATATTAGGTCTGTTTATGCCTTGTAATTCCGTCATATATAGAGTAAATTGAAAATTGAAGCGATTTTCATCCTACTTAACAATAACACAGTATTCCAACAAAATACAACGTTTCAATCGGTTCATAGTTCATACGGCAACAATGCACGATGCTAGAATGCTTTGACTTCAAGTAGTTACTATGTTTCAACAATGTGTATGTCGGATACGTACGACTTGTTGAAACAAATCAAATTTTATGACATAACGTACAACAGTTCTGATTTAATAACAACCGTTCTGGTGTAGTGGTACGAGTAGTCGCCATAACGTCGCAGTTGTGTGTTCGAATCTCGCTCGGGGCAGATATCTGTATTTGTAAAAATATTTGGTCTCTGTACAAATATTTGGTCTGGGTGTATACATATGTATGTCCTTATGGGTCTCACTACCGTGGCTCGGAGATCATGTAAAGCTGTAGATCCCAGATTTTATCATAGATAACTAATAGCGATCGTTACTCATGATAGGGAAATTATAATAATAGGGAAGAGTGGTGGATTAAGCTCCAACCCTTCTCTTATACGGAGAACAAGTCTTTGCCCAGCTGTGGGGCGTTTACAATCTGATTAAGTTTAGGTCAATTCAGGGTAAAAAAATAACCCGTTAATTACTACATCCTAATGCCGTTATAGGTCAGTAGCATCTTGCTTTAAATAACATGTATGTAAGATAAAAATTAAAATTTATTACGTCCTTCGTCATATAAAATCAAGACAATTGTCAGATCATTATTTGTTGATAAAAATTACAGCTTCTTTGAATTAAGCCTTTTCTAAATAAACGGAATGACTTGAACAAAACTGATTATTTCAATTTGATGATTGAGATTGTCCTTGACATTTTTGAATGGAAGAAATTGCTATCAAATTAGAATAGTGTACGTCGCAATTTATTTATTAATTATTATGTAATAAAAATAAAATCTTGTGGAATAAGATACCGATGAGTTCTACGTATATAATCTTTTTGGTATTTTAACTTTTTAAATCGATCGAATGAACATTCCATAATTGACTTTGTTTACAGGATTACGGCACAAAAAAGCATCAATAAAAATAAAAAAAAAAATGTCACCCATCTTTCACTGACTCAACCCAATTACAGGTATTCATAGTGTTAGTGCTTTGTAATACAACGATAGTCATTACAGTGTAAACATGAGCTATTTTAATAAAATTTAATGATATAGTAATTAATTGTAATAATATTAAACTTATTAATATATATTAATTAATATAGGCAGAATTCAGTTAAATCCCAACATTTTTTTATTTTTTTTCTTAGATAAATTGTTTCATTCAGTACAAAGTTATTCCGATAAAATATATCCGATATTAAAAGTTTCAAAATCTAACTGGTCTATAAAAAGTTATGGTTGTTCGATTTCGATCTATATTTACACGTAAATAAAATACATAAAAATACTAAGTAATTTGACATATTATGCGACAAGTTATGGAAATAAAAATAATAATAATAATGATGATGATGACTTGGATATCCGCGATGTATACTAAATCAATAAACTCGTAAGGGGAAGTTAATTACATTGACTATTAAAATTTTTATTAATATAATAATGAAAAAAAGCAATTATTATTTTATCATAATCGTAGAACAAAAACTTAAAACGTTATATAAAAAATTCTTGAACGCTCTGCTGTAAAATTAGTACCTATTTTGCAAACGACAATACGTAGAACCTGTCAATACGTTACTCGATCAACTGTCCCACATAACTCAATTATTACCAGAGGCATCAATTCGAACAGATAGTGAACTGAAACTAATAGGGTTGACGTTTAGGCGGAATTCTAAAAAACAATGCATTGAGTAAGGTACTGCTATTGACAGACATGTAACACGGGTCCTTATTGCTTCTGACGTTTTGATATATGACTTTGTTGAACATAAAACTGGATATTTTTCACGGATCATTTCTATCACATTTTTTTAATGCAAAGTTTCCTGTTACGTTACTTGATATAATATTGTTACTTGTTTTTGATATTTATAGATAGAATGAGTCCAGTCACAGAGTGAGTCCTCAATTCGGCCCACTTTGTCAACTTCCTGTGATTCTTTTGATAAAGACTAATTAGTTCAATCTTGTTACGTACACAATGCTTTATATTGTGGTTTAAATATCTTAAAGTATAATTTGGTTAATAAAACAAAAATTATAAATTTTTCGTTTTGAAATTTATATTCAAAACACACGTAAGAATAATAAAAAACCATCGATTACGATCACTGTAGTTTTCTGATAAATTTGCTCTTTTTAATTCTGATAATTTCTATCAAATTATGATCATATAATTATGATCTTGATAAGACATAAATTAACAGAAAAGGAATTGAAAGAAAGGCATAGCGTTTTCATACACTTTTGTATAGATAACTTTTCAAACAATATTATATTATAACTGTTCAAACATTTTTTAGTTTTATGTGAAGGTTTATAGTTTATAGTACATTACGATAAATTTCTTACGATTTCTTTCACTTTTTGACTTCTTGACCTTTCTATCAACACAATGAAGTGAAAGAGTTAGGTTCTTTGCCACATCACGCTTATCCAAGAATACGGGACCGATTTGTAAAAGTATTTTTGTTTTCGAATACAAATAGTGGTAATGGAAATAGATCGTACTGGAATCCAGAGACGCTGAACTATTCTACGTAGTGACGTAATATTTAGATTTACTTATCTTATCAAATCAAATCAGAAATGTCTTTATTCAATTAGGTTTCAAAAGCACTAATTAATCTTTATTTTGTAAAGTATATAATAGTCTTTAATCTATTCATCATAGTTAGTGTGAAACTACCACTGATTCGGAATAGAGAAAAACCGGCAAAAACTCAAAAGTTACTCTTTTAAAAACCGTATAATCATAGGTCAACCATTATAAGTTGAGTCAAATGCCTGAAAGCCAGAATTACTAAATTCACATATTATTTAAATAAGATCAAACAGTTCCTTAAACAACTTCATTTTGTTCATTTGGAAAAGGTAGTAGGTAATGTTTCTTACAATAAGGTTGTAGGTAAAGTTAATATGTTGGATAATAATTGAGATGCTTTTATTTGTAGCTGCTTGACCTCTTTGAAAATTTCACAAGTTTCTACTCGTTCTAAACAAAATATTTAGTATAGTAGTGTAAAATGAATTTTATAATTTTATTTTTATAAATTTATTTTCAATTTCTTATATGTACATATTTAGATTGTTTAGATAAAATTTTGCATTGATAGTGTACAAATAATAATGTTTGAATTGTATTGTACAGAATTGGAAATACCAATCTATATAAACAACTTCCACTTTTAATAACACTACATCAGTAACTATAATAAACCAATTTCAAATAAACAATGAAAACAAGAAAGGACTTCAAAAACCATGTATCAAATTAATATTGAAATAGTAATTTATCCGTTAATAAATCGAAACAGCATTCCATTTTAAACATATGTAATGCATAGATAACCGTATTACCCACTAAATAGGTGTTTCGGTGAGCCAATTTCGGTTGTAGATTCGCTTAGGTTTCACACAAATCTCGAACATAATACCCATTTGGATCCAATTCGATCAGGGCATTCATGTGAATTAAATTTGAAATTGAACATTCATAGCGATTAAAGTAGACTGAAATAGTTCCACCTGCCAATGTGGCTACCTATACCATAAATACGTACATTGGAAGCAATTGCTTTTTGCTTATGAAATTTAAATGAAGTAGAATGTAACTAAAACACGGGGAAACAAAATGATGAAGTAATAAAATGTTTGTCAGGTCTGTGATTACAAAACAAAAAAAAATACCGGTTAAGTAATATCTGAAATCTTAAACACAAAATTTGGAGATGCATTAAAGTTATCGTAAAAATCTGTTAACAATGAATAAGCGAAAAGTAGAAAAAAGTATCCATTTTTGGAATCAATTAAAATGACAATTAAAAAAAAAATAAGACAAATCAATCCCCAGACATTTGAATAGATAGAATAAATATTTGTTTTGATTTCATACTACTTAAACATATTATTTACAATCCTTCGGCAAGCGTATGTTAGGTTGCGTGGAAACTCCGATACATAAAACTTTTTATGTAGTCAGACTTATGGGCATTTGGCTTAAGGAGAGGTTGCCATTGAAAAGGAAGGATCCTTCGACCAGACGGTGTTGCGTCTGGTGGGCTACGTGCCACTTAACGTTTTGTTGTCGGGTTGTTGTATATATACGAAATCGCTTTGAAAACTTCGATAGCACGATGTAGGATACGTTAGTTTCTTCAAGTTCGTATATGGCGAGATAGATGTCGCTACAGGCAGTTCACATTCAAAGACCGACTTTTGTATCTATCTAGCTGTTTTTAGTCCACGAATTGATCGTATCAAAAAAAGGCAAAAGCTATTACTTGACAACCCATCTACAATGCATACAAAAAACTTATATACAGTTTCAAGGCTGAACAATAAGTCTTCAGTAGAACTTCACATTGACGATCTCTTACTTCACCGCACTCCTCCGCATCGCATTCCAAATATGCATCAATCACGGTAAGAATAATTATCACGGTCTTGCACTGAAATGAACTGAATCAGCCTATAAATGACCCACTGCTGGGAAAAGGCCTCTTCTCTATATAGGAGATCCGCCACACTGCTTCACTGCGAGTGGGCAAAGAATTTTACCTATCATGAGTAACCATCGCTATCATGTATTTATGACAATAACCAGAATTTGACGGCTTTACGTACTATCCGAGGCACGGTTGGGAAACCCACAAAGACATACACCTAGGCCGGAAACAAATATTTGTACGGATAAAAATATCGGCCCCGAGCGGGAATCGAACCCACGACCGCCGGCGTTGAGGTGACTATTTGCACCACTACACCAGAACGGTCGTGACGGTCTTGCACTATTTTAAGAACATTCATGAAAGAAGTAAGCAAAGTTAATAAGTCCATATTTCAATACTAACATTAGAAATGTGAAAGTTACTTTTTTTTTTGTTTAGACCGCTAATTATATTTCAAACTAAAGGAACCTCAGAAAAGGGCACTTGTCGCGAAAATAAAACTAAGGTTAAAATGCGGGTCATAAATTCACACGAAGAACCCATCGTTTCTTAAATTAAGGATAATATAAAACTCACTCTTATGTTTAAATAAGTTTTGGGAAAACCAACTACAAAACAACTAATAGTAGGTACTATTTATAATAATTGCTCTTTAGAAATGAACTCGCATGTACCACCTGACTGAATAAATAACTGTAGAAAACACGTCATCTTATAGAAGTCTAATTATTGTGAAAGTCAAAGATCAAACGTAACCTATTTACAATTTCATTTACATCTGTAACACAATATATTTCGTAAGAAATAACACTTTAATCAAACTTATACTCGTAATCAATATTTCGTAGAAAGAAAAATAGTTTTATTTCTACGAATATTCAACACTAGATGTTCTTCGCGATTTCACTCGATTGCGCTTCTATTCGTAACATTAAGTCCGCCAATAGGAAGATTACTTCAAATTCCCTTTCAGATACAACTACTAACTAGGACTTATTTTAATCACATTGACAGATCCAGAGATTAGCGCACCCAAATAAAACGAAGAAACAAACTGTATTTAAATATTTTAATGATATAAAGTAGAAATTAAATACAACTCAACCATAGTAAATTTATTAAAAACGCTTTTTTTTTCTTTGATACTGGTTTTATATTTGAAACAGTGTATTAGAGAGACACGTGACTCTTAATAGACTACTCTTAAAAGACACTTGTTCGAATAAAAATAAAAGCCTTTGTGTTTTTAAAGATCCTGTACGCAATTAATCTTATGCTCGGAGCTAAAGAAAGATTTACGAAAATTCTGTGACAATCTTGGTTTTTCACAACCATATAATAGAGAATTGTAAAGAATAGTTCTCTAATCCATATTATTAATTAGGCTTCATGACTTTCACTAGTACCAAGATAGCACTGATGACTTCGATAATGTCACGTAGAAACATCTAATCCTTTTCATTAAGAAAAGATAGAAAGTGGTCATTCACTTTTTATTCAACCCGACCGCCAATTATTTATTAGATGATTTATGATATATCCATGATATCTGGATGGATGTCAGACATTTCTTGGTTATTCAGATGAGAAAAGGAATCTAGGTACATATGGATTGAAATATTTTACAGCTTCGTCAACGAATCTGTTTGGCAGTAAGGTGTTACAACTTTGGCAGCAGTACTAGGGATTTTTTTTTCATGTTTGTCGAATTTGTGGCATTAAAATACACTTTGACTTATCGATACACAAATTCATTATTCATTAAATTATATCGAACAATATCAAAACCATTACACGAACGTTTCGCATCACCTTGTTTATTTCACTATTATTATCATTTCCATTAATGAAGAAAGCTTGAAAGTTCATAAGGACCAAAAATACTACATATTACAAAATTTGTCAGGCTTTTAAATTGTACTATTATGTCTAAGCTAAGACCTTTTTTCTTATTATGTAACTTTTTCTTCGCACATAATAATATGCCATAGAACTTTTCTAAAATATGCACCTTGTATATGTCTCAATGATGACTCTGGTGATGGCTGGGATCGTTAGTTTTAGATCACGTGTATATCTAGTAGGATGACAGGTCCTATCAACATCCTAAAACATTTGATTTATATATAAATACTATATATAAATATATATTAATTTTGTAAGAGACATAATTTTTGAATGTCACGGACATAACGTCAATAGAATATTATTATCGAGTATTGCGGCTTTGTGCCATTATCGAAACCTCAATGACTCGATATTTCACCGTTGTAAGCTGATGAATAGGCAAAGAAGTGGTTATTGTTACCAAATAACTTTTAAGTGTCACATCAGCTACTCTTTTGTAGGCTGACCTAAATAACGATAAATTTCAAAAAGTGAAATTCAGATTTTTTTGTTACAAGGTTAAAATGCTTGCTATTTTAAACACCACTTGAGCCTAGATTAAATTTTAAGTTTCATCAAACAACATAAGTTGAATATTTCCCTTTGAATATTATACTTAATGTCTCTTCTCACTTAATTTATGAACTGAACTATACTGAATCAGCCTGTAAACGTCAAACTACTAGACAAAGGCCTCCCCTTGTTATGGTATGAATAATAAGTAATCAGATTTTGACACTTTATCTTGAATTTCGGTCAAGCGTATATACATCCCTACCACGAGTAACGATCGCTATCAGATATTTATGATGACAATCGTGACCGACGGCTTTACGTACTCTCCGAGACACAGTGGGGAGACCCACAAGAACCCAGACCATAAAGAAATATTTGCACAAATACAAATAGGTACACTGGCGTGGCGTAGAGGTGACTATACGTACTACTACACCAGAACGGTTGTCGTCTATAAAAAAAAAATAACGTCATAAGAAAACATTGATAAAAAATTGCATACTTTTATTAATTTAATTAAATTATTATCACTGTGAATTATTATCATTGAATTGTTATCATTATTTTGCGAATACAGAGAATGAGTTAATTCAATTAATTACAAATGTTTTCGATAAATAAACATTTATTTGCACTCGTTAATTCAAATATTTTATTACTTAAATTATAAACATTAATTACAAGGAACAATGTGCTATTAACAATTTATTTACAACTTATATACATGTGTGATATTTACTTATACGATCCTCCGATCTGCGTTATTGTTTTCATTCGCAAGCCGAACGCTTAGGCCGATGGTGCCTCTCTATCGCTTGTTACGCGCTCTCGCTCGCGAAACGTGACAATTCTTCGTGCGGTGCAGCCGGCATTCATCGATTTACAAGACGTTATCACGTCAAAAATGTAACAACACTTAAAGTAGGATGAGATCCTGTGTCGGGGATTGGGAAATACACTACATACATACAAATAGCCAGATCACCACAAACATTTTATAGCCTATATAAACATTTATCCCGAGTGGACATCGAAGCCTACCATTAGCACAACAATCATTTCCTGTGACCACTGCATCAAACCGTCATTAAATTAAAATATTTCTATACTTTATATGGAACGTGTTACAGGGATCGTTGTTTTAACTTCGAAACTCATTTTTCATGTTTGTGGTGAACCTTTTTCTCACCGTTTCGAGTCGAGTTTCAATACAAGCTAATTGAAACTTCTCTCCCCGTTTTGTTTATAACAAAATTAATATTTACGTTTTAATATTTTTTCTTCAATTCTCGTTTTTATATTTACATAAGGGTGATTCTCATTTACACAATTTCCGATACACACCGCACGTAAAATCGAGTAAGATTTAATATAACTACAATATAAAATAAAACTACGTACATACTTTTATATCACAAATTTATTCCACAATTTTAGCGCAGTAAAAAGTTGAAACTAACTGAAAAGGAGATTGCATACGTGTTCCGATTCACAAGTAAGGATATGAAAAATTAACTATATCTCCCGGGATCTGGTTTATCTTTGAATGATGGTCGTAGTTTTGTACCGGCTATATTTAGAGTCGAGGGAAAAATAACTTTGTACAATATGGACTTTAAAACGGGATAAGTTTGGTTAAAATTGACAATTTTTTTTTTGCTTATTTGATGATTAATGCTTGTGAATGGACTTTAATCAATTCTGTATCAAATAGCGAAATAGCTTCGGATAAAATTTAAAAAGGCCAGAAATTATTCGATTTTAAAATCGGCCTAAATTTTTGAAAAGAAAATAAAAATGTGATCAAAAAGAGGCGTGATTTATATTAAAAATTTACTTTCTTTTTTTGATGCTTGAATCGGTTTATTTTATGTATTTTATTTAAGTTTAACTAAAGAAATTGTCTCAGCGGCGTCAGTGACGCTGAATCACGTATTAGGTACTCTTGTTAGCATCAGTTTTTACTAGTATTGCATTTGGTCACGAATTTTATTTAATAATATTATATTTTTTTGTAATGCGTATTACAATCAATGAAAAATCTATACTTATAATATTATAAAGCTGAAGAGTTTGTTTGTTTGTTTGAACGCGCTAATCTCAGGAACTACTGGTTCGAATAGAAAAATTCTTTTTGTGTTGGATAGCCCATTTATTGAGGAAGGCTACAGACTATATAACATCACGCTAGGGCCAACAGGGGCTGAGCAATAATAAGAAAACTTTTTTTAGAGCTTCCGTTGCGTCATTTATTATTTCTCTTTTCGAGACTTTGTTTAACTGTATTTCCACTTTTAAAGTAAATATATGTTATATTCACTCTCATACTCACTCTTTTACTGAGAATTTTCGAAAGATAAAAAAAAATATGTTGAACGACCCAGAAATCAAACCTGAGACCCTTTTCTCGGCAGTAACGCTTGCGACCACTCGACTATCGAGGCGGGTATCTACTCTTAGAGTAATTGTTTAAAAATATTTAAGTACGTTTTTCCGTCAAATTAACGCGGGTGATACCGCTGGGCACAGTTAGTATGTACATATTTCGAAACAACGTAAGATTGATTAAAATTTCTGTTTGTATGTCGAATAAATTGTGTTAAAAAAATTAAACATATATTTTTAAATATATGTTTATATTTGTTTAACGAAACATTTTATATTTGTAAATAATTATACACTTGAGAAATTTTTATGGTAAGACGCTTACTCCGAAAACATAGATATTGCGAACCACGTGATCTTGTTACATATGTAAGGCACGTTAAATTATGTCGACGGAATACATTATTTATATAAATGAGAAAATAATAAGTTTTAAATATGTTCTGTTAGTAAAATATTATAAATTTGTTTCGTTAATGGTGAACTATTTTCAGTTCTATGATAAATACACACTATAATATTACACTGTCGTATGTTCCTAAGGTTGTCAATTTAATCACTGTGTGACCTAAAGAGGCCTCTCTGTTTACATTAATTAAATAATATAATGAACTAAATCAGCCCGTAAACATTAGCCACTGCTGGGCAAAGGCCTAGTGAAACCACGGTTGTTGTCGGGTTCTCGTATATAAAATATGTTCAATCGCTCGGATAACTTTGATAGCGCGATATATAGGATACGTCAGTTTTTAATTCGTATGTGGCGAGATAGCTATCGCTACAGGTAAATATCATAAAATGTCATGAACAGCAATAAATGTATGTCTCACATAAGTTAACTGGGGTTTCATGTAAGTGTTATAATATGTAAAGGTTTTCACTTCCATGATGTGGTTGTTAGTTCACACATACATATTTCATTTTACAATTACTTTCAAACTATTTACGTTCTATACTATATGTATACTGTATCAGGACACATATCTGTATTTATACAAATATTTGTCTCCGATCTGGGTGTATGTCCTTGTGGGTCTCCCCTCCATGCCTCGGAGAGCATGTAAAGCTGTCGGTCCCGGTTGTTATCATAGACACCTAATAACGATCGTTACTCATGGTAGGAAAATTATTCGCCAACCCCCAGTGGAGCAGTGTGGTGGATTAAGCTCTAACCCTTCTTCTATATAGATAAGAGGCCTTCGCTCAGCAGTGGGTGGTTTACAGGCTGAAACATGTCCGCGTGGAATGGTGCCAAGAATATTGGCAGCATTTCCCCGTTGAATCACAATTCCGATTCTCTGGGCAAAAAATGCACCAGCCTTTCTGTCCCTGTCACCAATCCAGGCTATGAAACGTTGGGTCAATTCTTTTAGGAATTATAAATTACTATTTTTGAATATCTATATTAAATATTAGTGTATTATAATAATAAATAAACTTAACCATCTTTAAATTATTCAGTATAAATAATTTAAAAGAAAAATATTCATGAAATCGCATAAAGTTATACAGTAGAAGCAATATCATTCGGCATACAAAGTCATCGAAGTAGGTATACTAACAAAACAGTAAAGAACAATAAGATTAAGAGCTTGCTTCCAAAGAGATTTCGTTTCACTCTATCATATGGCTGACTTACACCAACAGGTAACATTTAAATATCTATTTTAAATGAATGTAATTTTAATAATATGTAAAATAAAACCAAAGCCAAATTCATTACTAAAATGAATATCCGGTGTCCTATAACTTGGAGGTATATATCGGGGGGTATAGGGCCAAGGCATCTGCATCCTCTTGTGAGGATGTTCATGGACGTCGGTAGTATTATATACATAGGTGTATTATGTTCTACTGAAGTGAATGCTGAGAAAAACCGTGTATGTGAGCTGAACGATGAATCTGTCATCAGCTTGATTGAGGTATACAAGGTTTATTGCGTTGGTAAGATAATAATTACTATGCAGTATTTAAACAAAAATATTACTTCAAAAAACGAAAATGAATTGAGTAAGCCAATAGTTTCGTTTTGGATTAATGATCTTTTCCGGCTTAATCATATGATTGTATGCCTTATAAGAAAATAAAAAAAGTTATCTATTTTTGAGGTGATAACATATTATAAATCGATGAACGCCAGCTGCACGCATGCACGCCCATGCGCGCAAGCGAGAGCGCGGAACAAGCGATAGAGAGGCACGATCGGTCTAAGCGTTGGGCTTGTGACGCATCTATCTCTCTCACTTCATCAGTGGATGCGTCCGAGTAGAAGAGAGACAGTGGTAGCACAAAAAACATACCCGGTAAATTGACGCATACTGTTGTCAAGACAAAGTTGCGTAATTCATTGCATTTGAAAAGAATTAATTCCATTCTCTTGATAAGAACGGGATTGATTGCTACAAACAGTAGGTACTTGTCACGAATACAAGCTTCCAACCGACGTTATCAAAAAGATAAGGTTCATCTGAAAAATATAAACTGAATGCATTTTATAATTCTGACTCTGCTGGCCCATCGAGTTCAGACATTATGGATGCAGATCTGGATATGGATCTGGATAAATGATTTGTTTTCACTTTATGATTACCTATTTTATGTTATTTTTTTAATTATTATTATTATTATTTTTTGTTACAAACCTGTACGTATTGAACATGAATTATATTTTCTCTGAAAATTGCAATTTATTGAAAAAAAAATTTTAGTTTCTGATTTTATTATTAAACGACTATATTTAAATTAAAGTTGAGCTTTCATTTTTTAGTTTTTTTCACTTTCCTAATTTAAAAAAAAGTTAGCGCTCAATCTAGTGCTTTTTTTTTCTTGATTTTTAAATAGAATCTAGCGCTTATCGCGCCGTTGTTAGCTCCGAAGTACATTTTGCATCTGGCAGCATTGACGTTGTCGTTAAACGACTCAAGTAGTATTTAGTTCTTGGTCACATTCATTTTTCGTTCTAGACAACACTGCTTAACTTCATGACTGATTGTTTTATGTTCTTGTAATGAGAATTTAGTTTCAATTGTAAGATGTAAGAAGAAAAATTAAAAGGCTTCTTAAAAATTATTACGTAATACTTTAGGTTGCACATAGTTTGACACAAATAATGATAAGCTTTTGACTTAAATAAAAATATGCCACTCAAAAGTTCAAAACCTTTCTTACTACATATAAGTAGTATATATACGTATGTCTATGCAGAATCCTCTACTATGGATTGAAATAAAGCTAAAATACATGAAAATTAATGAGCAATGACATCACAAAGTATCGTGAAAAATATATATGATATTAACTTACAATTAAAATGACAAGAAAATTGTAATTTAATAACATATTTTTCCAGAAAGCAATCATTTATTTTCAGCAGAATATTCCGATTGAAAATACAATTAATCATATTTAAGACATCATGATCAAATTCACGAATATGTAAATGAATGATTATCATCATTGGAAATCATAAAAAATTTTATCAATAAATTATACCTTTGAAAATTTTATATGAGTCCTCTGATGAGATTGATGTTTAAGAGGTTACAAATCGGTGTTATAGCAGCCACTAAATGCAACGAACAAAGTTGAATCCATTTTAAAGTTAGTTCGGGCGAAGCTTTTAGCGCAATAAATGCCTTCCTTCCTACTTTCTTAAAAGTTTCCTTTAAAACAAAAAGATTTGTTTCTTATCCTAGAACAAACGGCCATCTCGTGTCGCTGGTCCGACGAACTTTGATATTAAATCAGTCATGAAACTACTTTAAAATCTTAGTAGTAGTCTTTGTTTATTGCACTTTTCTGTTTTATTGTTCTTGTTATTACTTTTATTACAGTGTTAGGTTTTTAAAAAGCTATTGTCAAAAAAAAGCACACGAATAATACATAAAGCGCGTTCCTTTAGCGAAGTGCTCTACCTACAGAAGTAAAATATATATTACACAACGGAAAACGATGTCTAGAATGGTTTCTAAAAAAATTAACATCAGCAATGTTGGCGTTTACTTCACAACTAAGATTTTCATCTTGCAAAAAAAAAACGAGACTAATTCAACTATAAAATAAACAATTAATTAATCGATCAATTCAATCTTTCAATTGAATAAACTGTCGAAACAAACATTGTTTCGACAGTTTATTCAATTGAAAGTGCCTATCACATTCTTCATCTATACTAAATTGAAAATATATTTTGTAAAAAAAAAACATAAAAGAACATAAATCTAGATAATTTTTTGAACTGTCATTCTCAGAAACTAACGGTCAATTTTTTTATTAAGTAATTCATGTATAGAGAGAGGTTGTAACCTACTACACATCTATCCACCATGCCTATAATAACGCTAATTGAAACCGGGTAAAATCATAATTATATCAAATTAAAAAACTATTTAATTTGATATGTAAGATATTTTTTTATGTAAGATTAATTATTAAGACACGATGGTTTTGATATGCCATATGGACAGAACCCCCTTAATAAAATAGAATTTAAAAAAAAAATTGTTTCTAAATGACCGTGACGACTATTAACAACGCTTCATACATTTAGATGTTTTCTAATATATAAATGTTGTTCTATAAACTATCTTAACTATGACATAAGCATCTAATTTTCTCAACAAACATGCTTTGAAACTATGTATATAATATTTATTTTTTATATAAGTGTCTCTGTAAATTTTCAAATAATAATTTGCCATGATAATATTTCTGCAGTCAATAAATATTTCTTCAGCGTCACCGCAAAGTTTTCTTCTTAATTTTGCAACAACTTCAACAGCAGTTTTGCTAGAAATTTCTACTCGAAGTTTAACCCTTTTAAAAACTCTTAGTTAATACGAGTCAGTGGGAAATATATTACTATAATAATTTTAAGTTTGTAACAAGTAATAAGAGCACCAATTAAATTTAAAACTTATTTGTCACACAATAGTGTAGTCGACGTCTTCATTATAAGATATATTAGTTTGTCTCTCAAAATTGTCATTTTAGTATTTTTCACACATGTGCACAATCGACAATTTTAATGACCAAATATATACAAATACTAATTTCTGTAACGTCAACTAAAAACATTATACAAGCACTAATAAGACATATTTTGGCTTATAGTTAAACAAATGACTTTCTGCGGGTTCTTAAATTTATAACGATGTCAAACAGAACACGTACAATAGAATTTGTACTGAGAAGAACTAAGATAGAACTTGCCTGCAATGTAACAGTCAATAAAATGGGCATATACCTCTCTTATAAGAAAGAGAATACTGACATTCCTCATTAATATTAAATTAAAGACTTGAAATTTAGATTTTCAATGGATCACTATTGTTTTTGTTCTAAAACGTTTAAGAAAAAAGCTACAGTTACAAATAAACACAGTTATAAAATTAAATATTTTTATTTAATACCTTAAGAAAATAACATCCACAAAGTTTTATTGAATTTGAACGAGATCTTAAACTGACGGTAGTTTAAAATTTCTTAAAGTCGAGCTAAAAATAATCCATCTCCTTGTAATTACTGATAGATATCACCGATATCGAATTAATGGCAGGAACGTTCAGTCGATTAATCTTTTAGCGATAAAGTTAACGAAGTATCGAGTAAATGGATTAGAGTGGCAGCGGAAAAGTGAATATTGAAGTTACTTTCAACCGCGACTCTTCCTGTTTTGGGTTTATCGTTTCGATTTCTAATTTCATTAATTACAAACACTAACACAAACTTACACACACGTTTATTTTCTTCATATTTTCTCTCTCTGTCCATCCATAGCATTCATGCATAGCACCAGAATGGTTGTCTGGTAACACACAATACTCGAATTTTGGGATATGATAAAAAGATTATTGAGCTGTAAGATGAAATGAACTGGTAATATTTTTGTTTTTGCGTTACAAGGGAATCCATTTAAGGATGATATCCAGGACGCCCGGATAGGCAGTCCTAGACCTATGTCGGACTCGGCACTTTGGGAATGCAATACCGCACTAAACCCCTGCGGGAGACTTCAGCCGCTTTTACTGGAGGGTTCCGGATCTACAGGCAACAGGAGCCCTCCAGCGATAGGCTGGCCTTGGCGAAAAGGCCACACTTCTCCTCCATGGGGACTGTCCGGCTTACCTCTGAACAGTCCCGAACTGGTCATAATGGGATATACTGGGTTTATCTGAAGTCTGAAGAAAGGGAGAGGACACGATAGCTCTAAAATCCGATAACCGACAGATAATAATTCCAAGTTGTTGGGTTTATGGTCCGCGGTTCCGTCTTTGGTAATATTGTAACCATCGGAAGTGTGTCGAGTAAGGTTGCGTAGCTCTTTCTTCTTTTTTTCTTCTTTTTCAGAGTGTCTAAAAATACTCGCTGAAGGTCGTACATTTGTATTTACTGACCTTGGCTCATACAGATGTTAAAGGAGAGGACACTTATGAGGACAAAAGTCGGGCCCATACATACAAATAAAACTTCAATGTTGTTATGAGGGATTTTAACGCGAATATAATAGGCATAAGACAAGACGATGAGCTGAGGCTGCAGCTATTTGGATATGAGCAGCGGAACTACAAAAAAAAGAGGCTGACCGATTTTCTGAAGAAGGAAGGTCTCTTTATAATGAACTCTTTCTTTCAGAAGCCACCTCATAGAAAATGGACCTGGATGATTGCTGATGGTTCCACTAGTAATAAGATAATCATCATGATCACCAGGCAATAAATATTCAATGACAACTCTGTGATTCATAGGGTAAAAACTGGGAGTGTTCACATATTGTTTAAAAACAGATTGAATCATTATCATCATCCTCCGGACTTTGATTTGTTCGAAAGTTGAGAAGTACTCCAGTCTCTCCAGTGGTGCCACAAGTATATCGAAGAGTTGCAGTGCTTGTACAATAACGCCAGCGTGTTGGTTCGAGTACCAAAGCGTAGCATGAGACCAGATTCGGCATCAATATTAATGGCGAGTAGACTCACTCACCTTCGATGTATCTAAAAAACAGTTGATATACAAACTAACTTCATATAAATTTAATTACAGATTATTTTCATAACGTGCTTTAGCGAGCATAGCGCGTTTCTCATTAAATATATTAGCTTAAAGAGATTAAGTCCCTATGACAAACTGTTCCAAGAATATTCATATAGTGTTTTGGCGTAGAGAGAGACTGCCGTTGAAAAGGAAGGATCCTTCGACCAGACGGTGTTGTGTCTGGTGGGCTACACGCCACTTAATGTTTGTTGTCGGGTTCTTGTATATATAGTAATCGTTTTGAAAACTTCGATAGCGCGTTGTAGGATACGTCAGTTCATATGTGGCGAGATAGTTGTCGCTACATCACTCCCCCTCCGAGACCGGAGGTCGATAGCAGGTTGAGTCGTCGATACATTTTTTTTGTGATGCTTGCCGGGCCAGTGGAATGTTCCAGTGAGTCGGAACCAGATGCCGCATAGTTCACGGTGAGTCGGAACTGTCTGCGGTGATGCCCCAGTGAGTCGGGGTGGTGCAGTGCTGCGTAATGGCTGGCTGCTGCGTCGACCAGGAGAGAAGTGCGTCTCTGCTTGCTGACCGGCCGAAGTGCAGTGTGCTGTGCCAAGGTCGCCGCGACGGCTGTGGGCGATGACCAGGAATGCGCGTCCGCTGCATGCTTGTGGTCAGGATACCCGTAGTAGCCGTGGATGCTGGCTGGCTGTATGACTCGCTGCTTGAGAGCTTGAGGAAGTGATGATGACGTAGCTTTAGCAATCACGTCGGGGTCACCAGTTTGGCGTAGAGAGAGACTGCCGTTGAAAAGGAAGGATCCTTCGACCAGACGGTGTTGTGTCTGGTGGGCTACACGCCACTTAATGTTTGTTGTCGGGTTCTTGTATATATAGTAATCGTTTTGAAAACTTCGATAGCGCGTTGTAGGATACGTCAGTTCATATGTGGCGAGATAGTTGTCGCTACAGTGTAATCAGTGCAATTCATCTTGACTTGTCTTTATAAAGTAAACAACGGAAATTATTTATTTATATTAATGAACTTGGCTAATTGATTCGATGGTTTATAAAGTAAGCATTATTTTTATGCAGCTACACATATATATCTATGACTATAGATTGTTGGCACACAAATTTATGGAACGTTAAATATTTCAGTTGCAACTACAAGGTGGCTAAGTGGTCAGCGTACAAGGTTCTCGTACGGACGATTCTGGTTCGATACCTCGTGATGTCTTTTTTTTTTTCTATCAATTTATGAAGTGACTGTTACTTATAATTAAATTTTGAATTAAAGATTATTTTTTTTAATTTGAATGAACATAGACTAAAAAAAGAAAACACAAAAAGCAAAAAGGCAACGGGGTGAGACTTAAAACAATGTATACGGGTCGAAGCAAATACAAAAACATATATATATTAAATTACCAAAAATTTTTGTACCAAGACAAAACTTCAAATAGATTACTTATGAAAAATTAAAAAGTTATTTGTAATTCGTAATTCGTAATTCGTCTCCCTATTAACTCTTAATTTTTAGAGTAATTAATTAATTTTTAGAGTATTTAAGTTAATTAATTTTAAGTAAGCTATAATTTGTAAAGAAATGGAAGAACATTACTATAAGAAACAAAAGAAAAGAGAAAAAAGTAATAATAATAAACCATACAACGCAAAGGAAATGGGAAAAAGTGGACCAAAATGTAATAAGTAGAGATATGGTTTAAAAAAATTGGTCATAAAATCAAAATCAAAATTAAAAACAACTTTATTCAAATAGGCCCCACGAGCACCTTTAAATCGTCATTTTTCAAATTAAAATTTTAGTGATTATAATTTTTGTAAAAGTAGAGCTACCACCGATTTGGAATTTAGATTCTGTAGAGAAGGATATATCGTACATAAGATATCTCGTACATAGGATATCTCGTACATAATTTATCTCGTACATAAGTTATCTCTTAGATATGTTATCTTGTACATAAGTTATCTCGTACATAATTTATCTCGTACATCTACCCCAAATGAGTTTTGAAATACAGTAGTCTGATGCCCTTGACCAATGTTCAATCCTTAGCCAATAGAAGCAAGTTTAGGAGTTAGTCGATGCTCCAAATAATGGTTGTGTTCCAAAAATGGGTTCTAAAGAAAAAGTATTATGTACGAGATAGCCTATGTACGAGATAACCTATATAACCTATATATGTATATATGCATAAAACACGGCCAATAATCATAAACACGGCTAAAACTGCACCACCAAGTGTAACTGAGGAGTAGACGGAGCGAGCTTTGGCGATCAGCGGCTTTTTTTTATCGTGGCTTCGTTCCCTTTTTAAGCAAAAAATTTACACTTTATAGCTGATCAAGATTGGCTTCCTTTTTTGATGTTCCAAAAAAGTATAATCACAACTTTACAAACACAAGCAGCTCAAGAATATAATTATGTTATTAAAAAGCCCTTAAAAGTTAAAATATCTTTATTTATTTATAGCGTTCATCAAATTTATGACTTCATCTAATTAAAAAAGCTAAAAATAGCTCTTTATGACAAGTTTCTCAGGGTTTTTAACAGATGAATTTAGAAAATGTGAACTTGGTATGCGACTAACATTCATAACGGAAGTGATCTTTGCAGTAAAAAGGTAATAGCCTATATATAACCTATTGTTGGGGAAAAATCTCCTTTTACCAAGAAGAATTTAGAGCTTATCCCACTACACTAATCTACTATAAATTGGTAAATATATGTATGTATTTTTGTTAGTGTTTTGACACGTGTAGATTTTCTCACGATGTTTTTCTTCAACTACGTGCAAAAGATTAAATTTTAAACCCTAGCGCTTAAAACCTAAGCTCTGCTAGTCTGGCTTAAAGTCTGTTCGTAGTCTACAGGTATTTCTTCTGATTCATGAGCATCGGACTTTTACAGTATTATATATGTATAAAGGTGAAAACAATAATGGCTTTGAGTTTATGTTTTGAAGATTTAAACACTTGGTCTTCATAAAGTTTAACATTAGACGAATCTCGAATTTTTAGCCTCATTTGTGCTCATTGCTCTGATAATGTTTTAATTATTCATTAATTAATTACCTTTTCCGATGAAAAGGCTCTCTAATCCAAAAAGAATTATCAAAACAGGTTCAGAAAATTCCAATATTTGTATGTTATATAATTGTTATGAAAAAAGAATTATCTCAATCGTTTGATTAGTTTTAGATTCCGCTTATTTGGTAAATCTATCTTATATTTTAATGATTAAAATAGTAAAAATAACTTTTTCAATAAATAAAAAAAAAAAAACATCTAAAGTAAAACCAAATCACATAGTAGCTTCCGAGATTAACGAGATTTCTCAGATACAATGACTATTTTTATTTATTTACTCTTTATTGTACACCACAGACGCATATATATATATATATATATATATATATATATATATATATATATATATATATTTATATTTATTATTAAATTAAAGAAGGATATAAATTACAAACATCAGTAAGATGTCACAAACTCTTTCGAGTTTTACCGGACATCAGTTTCGTTAATATCTAGTAAGTATATATTATTAGATAACTTAGTACTAAAAATAATATGATAGGAAGATAAGATTATAAAATTATTAAATATATTAGGTAGCGATAACATATATTAATTAATTATCATTCACTAGTTAGTTCAACGCTGTCTGCCTATAGACCGACCAACCAGTTTAAGTGGAAGCGAGAGTGATGTTATATATAATATTATATTTTAGATCAAGTATAAATTAATAATTAACTGATTTTTTTTTTGTATAGTAGGTATAGCTCAGTTTAGTAAATTTTTATTTATTGATAAGTTTTATATATCATTTGAATTTTAATTTATTATTACTTTATCTAGTTATATATTACTATTATATTACCTAGTTATATATTATATTATCTAGTTATATATTACGATTCTACGAGCTATGTCGGTTACTTTGGTTCTCTCGCCGATACTCTCATTTCTGATTTTATCTTTGAGAGAGACTGCAAGCATAGCTCGTTCCATATCACGTTACATGTCGATATTACTCGATAATTAACGGATGAAATATATCGGTACTATTCGATAATTAATTATCGTATAAAATTACCGAAATTGGCCAATTTTATGCCCCTCCAAAAGACGAGTATGCGGCTGAATACTTCGCTCATCCCTCAGGCCAGCCCTGACCTACTCTCTGTCCACATATGCAAAAATACGCAGATGCATATTACTATCTTCCAAAACTACATCCATTCAGAAAAACTTAGACCCACAAAACTTTATAGATAAATTAAAAATAGCTTGTACTTACGATTAAGTATAAAATAGATACCATATCACTGAATATGAATACTGACTAACCAACCATTGTTTGGTGAACATTCAATCAAATATTCAAATCAGTTATAACAACCCGCCAGATTATTGGTCAGTTAAGCATCAGTTAAGTATTAACAAATAATGCCTAACTGATATTGTATTCTAACTAAAATATGTTAATACTATTTAATTAAATTTAACAAAACATCATGCAGAGTAAAACATATCTAATCTTTTTTTTTTTTTTTTTGAAAAATTTTGTATTATAAAATGAATATATGGTAATAGTAATAACTTTCAACAAATATTTTACCTTAAATTTAATATTAACATGAACAAAAGTAAAAAATTGAAACCATGAGGCGTACGAGTGTATGTTAAAAAACATTACCGAGAAATCAAACTATAACATTACAAGTCGAAATGTGTTTTGAATGTGTACTAAACCAAAACAAATTCACAAAATTCAACGTCCTATTTTATGAATAAAATTTTAATGACCGCGACGAATTGGCAACGTTGCACTATTGATAACTGGGTAAAAAAAAATTGTGCAGCGACATTTTATGTACACTACGAATTAACCTGAAAAGTTAAGTCTACATATTTTTGGCGTGCAAAATGTACATTAGATACCTACTATATGTTTTACAGTCCCCGTGGTTTCAATTTCATTAAAATATTTCGAATTCTTAAAAATAACTGTATCCCAAATTGTACCATATACTGTATAGATTATTTATATATACCAGTGTACAGCTTGCATGGAGTATAGAAAGAGAATACATATTTTAAGACCAGACATCGCATGCGTTAGAAATTATAAGATGTCAGAGTAGAAATCTCAATCAGATATCGAAACTTCATCAGAGGTGTCAAATCCTATAAAAAAAATGTCTTTACCAGAAGAAGGCGTCTTAATAGGTTTCTTTTGGTACCTAGCAAATCCTAAATACAATACAATTGAAGTTATATGTGCGCAACAACCATTTTACACATTGAATCTACCTTCATAAGCAACATGTTCTCGTTGACAACTCTGCCAGGATCACTTCGGTGGTACTGCCGGTCCCAAGCCCGGGTAAAAGAGGAGGGTTCATCGTAGTGCTAACCACTCTACGAGGGTAAAAAGCATTCCGGTTCCGAAATCTGGCATGAAAAATAAATCCGGACTGTCTCAAAACCAACGACCTCGGCGAAGACTAAAGGAAAAACGATTGTCCTTACGAATTGAAGCATGGAACGTACAAACTATGCTTCAGATAGGAAAAATGAGCGAAATCGCACACGAGATGTGTAAATACAACGTTGATCTCATTGCTCTGCAAGAAGTAAGATGGCAAGGCAGCGGCACGATAACTAAATCAGACTACACAGTTTATTACAGCTGTGCGGAAAAGCAAGGAGCTTATGGCACTGGATTTATGATCAGCAAGAAAATCAAGGAATGCGTACTAGGTTTCGAGCCAATCAACGAAAGAATGTGCAAACTACGTATCAAAGGAAAGCTCTACAACACCACATATATATGCACCTATGCTCCTACAGAAGATGCAACAGATGAGTATAAGGAAACGTTCTACGAGGACCTTCAAAATTTGTGCAACAAGGTTCCTAAGTATGATGCCCTGTGCGTCATTGGTGACTTTAATGCTAAGGTAGGAAAAGAGGACATATACTCGGGTGTCATCGGCAAGGAATCACTGCACGAGGAAACTAGTGACAATGGCGAAAGGATATGCAACTTTGCAGTTGCCAACAACCTATTCATCTGCGGCACCAAATTTCCTCACAAAGATGTCCACAAGGGAACATGGAAAGTACCCGGTAGAATAATGTGCAACCAGATAGATCACATACTGTACAGCAAGCGCAGGCTGCCCAATGTACAGGACGTGAGGACACCCTCAGGGGAGTACAGGGGAGCCAATTGCGACTCTGACCATTTCTTACTTGTCGCGACACTGAAAGAAAAGACTTGTCGTATTAATAACACAAGCGGAGAAAGGCGAAAGAAATGGAACACGGAAAAACTCGAAGATGACACCACAGTAGATCTATACAAGAAGGAAATTGAAAAATAATTGAAAAAGACTATTCCTAGTGATGACATAGACGAGGAGTGGAAAAACATCAAAACATCAATCACCACAGCTGCTGAGGTAGTGTTGGGCCGAATGAAAACAACAAGAGAAGAAGAATGATTCGATGAGGAGTATAGGAAGGCATTATATGAAAAGAATCGAGCACGCCTTGCTTACCTAGAAGAAGACAATGACACTAATAGACATCTGTATACAACAGAGCGAAGCAAATGCCGAAAAATGGCCAGAAAGAAGAAAAGAGAAATAGAGAACGCAAAGATTAGCAAAATTGAAGATCTAAGGGAAAGAAACCACGTGAGACATTTCTTCCAGAGGGTTAATATTATAGAAGGGTATCAACCCAAAACGAACGCATGCCGGAATAGAGACGGAGGCCTTTTAACGGAAAAGGAGGACATTGTTGAGTGATGGCGTAAACACTTTGACAACCTCTTAAATGTTGGCGATGATGACTCAGATGTACTACCTACGTACTACAATGTCGAAGAACAGCTTGAACCACCCACACTGCTAGAAATAAAAGTAGTTCTTAACCAACTTAAAACAAATAAAGCACCAGGAGCTGATGCAATCAATTCTGAGATGCTGAAAAGTGGTGGACCGTCGCTTGAAGATAGACTTCATCATTTTGTCACAACAATCTGGAGTGTAGAAAGAATGCCAGAAGAGTGGAATTTAGCCATTATTGCACCCATATATAAGAAAGGTGACAAAACGGAATGTAGTAACTATAGAGGAATTTCGCTTCTTTCTGTAGCTTATAAAGTGTTTTCCGGAGTTGTGTACAGACGGTTGCGGTCTTATGCTGAGGAAATATTAGACGGATAACAGTGCGGCTTCAGACCAAATCGCTCAACTATTGACCAGATTCATCTTATGCGTCAAACAATGGAAAAAGCCTATGAATTTAACATAAACCTTCATCACCTTTTTGTCGACTACAGACAAGCGTTTGACAGCATACGACGCAAGAGAACGCTTCTTGGTATGATAGAGCTAGGCATACCAAGTAAGTTAGTAAGACTTGTCGAAGCCGTATTGGAGCACTCCAAAGCTGTAGTGGCCATCCAAAACGAGGTGTCTGAGCCTTTTGAAATACATTCCGGAGTCAAGCAGGGGGATGCACTCTCGTCCGTCGTATTTAACCTTACCATTGAAGCTATCATTCGAAAACTGAACATCAGAGGACTAATTGACTACAATACGTCACAAGTAGCCGCATACGCTGACGATATAGTCATATCAAGCAGGTCCCAAAACAGCATGATCAATCATTGCTCGAACCTCGAAGCCAAGTCTGCAAATTATGGATTGCAGATAAATGCATCCAAGACCAAATATCTGGCAACTACTAGACTGCCTGAACCAGCAAATCACATCAAGATTGGCGATAGTGATATTGAAGGGGTGGAGAGCTTCAAGTATTTGGGATCAATGCTTACTGGCCAGAATGAGATGGACGATGAGATAGAAGACCCAGGAAAAGATGGAAGGACTGCATAGAGGAGGATCTGTGGAAGATGGGCAAGTTTACGAACTGGAGGAGGGTCGCCAGAGATCGTGACAAGTGGAGGAAAATCGTGGATGAGGCCAAGACCCACAAAGGGTTGTAGCGCCACTGGAAGTAAGAAGTAAGCAACATGTTCACCACAGTATGACCACAGTATATTAATATATATAATATACTGTGGTATGACTGATTGATTTAACTGATAATATCCTAACGCTATAAAATAAAGGTATATATACAAATAATGGAAATGAACCATAATTTTTTTTTCTCTATTTATTTATTTATATACTTTATTGCACACTTAAGTGATACATAAAAAAACAACAAAGAGAAATATACAAAAGTAGCGGCCCGCCCCGGCTTCGCACAGGTATTTAACTAAAATTTCAAAAATTATTAATTTATATTTTTTATCACCTACACCTGCGTCGATACTGAAAAATATTTTATAATAGACGGATTGAGTTGTCAAACATGTGTCATAATAAAATGTAATTTAAAAGCACTAAGAAGTATTGATATCAACTTTGAAGCAAATAACTTTAAACCCCCTTTTAATCCCGTTAGGGGATGAAGATTGAATGTTTAAGAATAATTATGCAAAATTTGAAGTAGATTTGACTAAGGAATCAGGTTGTCCCATACAAACTCTGCCCCCCTTTTTCACCTCCTTAGGGGTAGAATTTCGTAAAATCCGTTCTTAGCTGATCTTTACTCGGCAAAAGGAATATTCCTACCAAATTTCAAGTCTCTAGGTTTTATACATAGTTCCAGAGATATCGTGATGAGTGAGTGACCTTTCGCTTTTATATATTAAGATAGAGTGCAAAGACGGTCTTATCGCTGATAGTGATTTATTCCAGACAACCGTTGTCTACAAAGGACATCCCTGTAATAAAACAGGAAAACGGTGCAATTAGTTTTTTTTTTAATTAAACATTTAAAATATAATAACATAAGTTATACCTAAAAAAAAAGTAAAACTTTGTCTTTAGTATAAGATACATATTATATATTTACAGCATTTACAATACACTTAAAGCTATACATAAACAATTACACATACATAAACATATACACACATATACACAGACATATACACATAATATACATAAACATTAACATACATATAAATAAACAAACACATAACTACATACACTTACATAAAAATA
This sequence comes from Euphydryas editha, assembly GCA_036937285.1. NCBI lineage: Eukaryota > Metazoa > Arthropoda > Insecta > Lepidoptera > Nymphalidae > Euphydryas > Euphydryas editha. The sequence continues at coordinate 17,029,410 of JAUPFZ010000014.1, forward strand.
TTTACATACATATATAATACATAGAATATAAATATAATATTTGATGATCGTTGACAAAAAATTCCATGTATGTTTGTCATAGACTTTCCGACGGACTACTTCATTGATCCCTAAAAATCAGCTCACGCATGCATAATAATGACTAAGTATACACATATGAGCTATTATATGTACAAGTTAGCTTGATCTTTTTGACAGATGTAAATTTTTCTGATCGATATAACTTTGCAATGACGAACATATTATTTTCTTAATTTAAATAATTTTAAAAATTATAAAAATATTAAATAAATACATATAACCCAAAAGTCCCTAAAGATTCAAGTGTCGTCCGAAAATTTTAATACTTTTCATTGCTTAAAAGTAAAATTTAAATAGGAACACTGAAAATAATAGACGCTTGTACAATGTTACAACGGTCGAATAAAAAATCCGTCCACCGATTGAATTTTTTTTTCTTACTGTAGCAATATGGGTATCAAATGAAAGCTAGTAAATTGTTTTATTCTTTTTAGTTTATAATAAGAGTATTTTACGCAGTCGGGTTTTTTGATTTTTTAAATTTATTTTTGAAGTGATAACTTCTTAAAGGAGGGTAAACCGCTTTCTTACGTAACGGCGGGCGCCAGTCTGTCTAAATTAACTTATAAAGGTAAGTTATGTACACAGATTACACAAATGTGTAGGAGGCATAAAAAATCCTTTTGTTTTTTAAATGGATAAAAAGAAATTAAAAGGACAAAGATCGTAATTTTTTCATCCGTGATAAAGCTTGACATTTTTTATTTTTTTTATATATTGAAGGAATATTTTTACAGATTACAATTCAAAAATGATAGTTTATTTTTTTTATTTTTATAATAGGTATGTATTTATATTATACGCACGTCCATAGAGTATTTTATTAATTTATTACGTAGTAATAATATAAAAAAAAATGATATTTCAGATATTCCATTAGAAAAGTACATGGGTGATTCCATTCTAACTGTGATTTTTTATGTCCTTTACTGTTTGTTCTCACTGGTCATTAATTAATGATCTATAAATGAAATTTTTGGGTTAGTTATATGTTCATGAACATATTTCATCACTTTTTTTGTAAAGTATGACTTGCAATTCAGAGGAAACTGAGATTATATCACTTAAATGTCAGTACCGTGGCATGTCCATTTTTAGAATTTTCCTATAAATTGTATATTTTTTTTGTCGCAATGTATAATTTAAACTAATTACCTGATAAATCTTACTGAGTATGATTAAACTTGCGAAATACCAAAAAATCGGGGAATTCATCGCAATTAGAGAAATTGATAGAGTTAACTGAAACGTCAAAAAAAAAAATTGTCATGATTAATATTATTCATTATAAAAATGTTCAATAATTAAATGTTAATTAATATTAAAGAGTTTAAAAGTGTTATAAAACAATAAATTAAACGATTTTTCTAAAGAATGTTCGTCAAATTTATTATATGTCAGTACCGTGGAACGAAAAATTTGAAATTTTATTGTCGCTCTCGAAATTTTCAAGTTGTAGCGAAATCGTCTCAGACTTTTCATTTTTACAATAATTCAGAGTAATAACATCCATAAACAGATTAAAAAAAATTAATTTTGATATCCAAAAATTATTAATAAAAAAAGTCACAGTTAGAAAAGAATCACCCACATGTACCAGGAAAACAGAAAACCCAAGTACGTCCGTTCGAAACGGTCACGGGGTCGTGGGATGTATGTATTCAGTTAGGTACGGGATCGGCCGTTACGTAATGTTGCCATTTTACAAAAAGTTAGGTAATATAGGTGTGTTAACTTTCATATCTGACTGACCCGTTGGCGCAGTTTGCAGTGACCCTGTTTTCTGCTCCAAGGGTTGTGGGTTTGATTCCCGCCCCGAGCCTGGGTGTAATATATGTTTATTTATATATGTATTATTTATATGTAGGTATATTTAATAAAAAATGTTTATCAGTCGGCTGTTACCTAAAACACAGGCATTAAGTTGCCTACCTTAGGAACAGACGACCTTGTGTGTGTGTTAAACATAATTATTATAAAAAAAAATCACTTTTGTATATGACTAGTTTTGTAATGCGGTTTTACCCGTTAATAGATTTTGAAGTGATAACTTCTTATAAGAGGGTAAACCGCTTCGTTACGTAACGCCTTTTGACGGCATGCTGTCTGGCTTCCCTTTCTCTCACGCATACGGCAGAGGTAGGCATGCTCCTCCTCTCTCACTCTAACCCACAGCACTAGCCGTATTTCGGACAGACGCTTCTCCCTCTCAGTACTTAGTGTTTAGTGTGAGATAGACATATACTGTTAATAGTGAGCATATAACCTAAAACTATCACCGTTCTCTAAGTGATTAGTTGATGTAAATAATAATATTAGTTTAACTTAGATTAGTTTATCACTTCTGTCGGGCGTCCCGAGACGCACACGTTTTTTAATTTATTTATTATACAGACAGAACAGAGAATTTTTCTTTCTTTTTTTAATGTAAATTTTACATAATAAGAAAAAGGTATACAAATACTTTTTAACGTAAAGATCCAAATAGGAAAAATATCGTATATAAATATCATATATATGTAATCTTTACGAGGAGTATTCCATAAAAAATGTAACTAAATTAAAAATAAACCGTATTAACCCAATATATAGAATTTTAAAATTGTAACTCTTCTTACTAACAGGTACGATAACTTTATTTCAATACCGAGAAACCTGTACTCTTACTACTTAATTGGAACTGCGAATACGATAAAAAGTTTTTAATTTATATAAACTTTTTCAATGTAAATATTTATAGCTACAGAAAGTAGGTTGAAATCTATGTGAGTTTCCTCGTTCAAATAAATAAGTCAGGAATGATCTCCTGTTTCGTTCGAATATCGGCTTTTATTTCCGAATATATTATTTAAAACTACTTTAAAATAAAAACAATTGAATTCGATTAGTTAATTTCATAAATAAACGAAAGTTTTATATGATCTCATACAAAAATATTTTCTAATAAAGTAATTTATAATAGAGTATTTAGAGTTCAGATAACCTAAATTATCGAAGTTCTCTTATCAATATAATATGATGACCCGATTATATCCAGATTGATGAGATACGTCCTTTAACTATAAGCTTATGAATTTTTTTCAAACAGGTGATTAAAATAATGATAGAAAACATTTATCATTATTAATTAAGTTTATTTTTTCTATAGTTATACCTAAAAATCAATATCAAAGTTGCTTCTTAGGCGACCTATTCACGCTACCTATCTCTAAATATCTATTCTGTTTGTTAAAAAAAATTTTTCATTCCTACATAAAACTCAAAAATAGTAAAAATAGTAATCCATTAATGCCCAATGTAAAAGTTAGGGATGTAAAAACTTTAAGCTTTGAACGATCGAAAAGAGTGGGAAAATGTTGGCTTCTCGCTCCGTCATAAAAATTCGATCGATCATATATGATTCAAAGTTCAGATTATGAGCATTTTGCGTAGTTGGGAATCGCTATCCAAGGTCCAATCTGGTTTTGTTATAAATAAGTCAATTTCTATCTAAACATCAACAGTTAATTATATCAAAAACTTTATAACCTCATAAAGTCAGGTACAACAAACCGACATTTCCGAATAAATTTCATAGCTATAAAATGTTTACAGTCCATCTATTTGAAGTCCAAAATACATTACGGCAAGGTAATCAAACGGGGATAATTCGTTTTGAATTTAAGCTTAAAATGTAATCGAAATATCGCTAGTGCTGACTTTGATGGTAATCTCCAATCACTATCCTTCCGTCCTCTGTAATCCCCCAAAACGAAAGCTGATTTTATAGTCCTCTTTAAATAGGATATTAGAGATGGATGGGTGGGTAGGGGGAGACGAAACAATTCTAATAAATAAGATGATTGATTATTTATTTATCAACAGGATTTCAATACGAACATTATTTGAAATAAGATTCTTCCATAAAAAAGATGTATTATTAAATTTATTATATTTAATGGAGGAACGATATTTTATGTTACGACGAGCTAATGGTTTCTAATATCGCAAGACTATACAACTTTGTGATCCATGCAGGAGTCCTATGACTTCTTTAGGATTAAACGCAATGCGCGGTCTGGCTAATATTAGAAAAAAACGGCAGAACCGTAGACATTAATCAGGTCTTCGGTTCTCCTAGTACTACGGTACTACGGTACTACGGTATCCATAATATAAAATAGAGGCAAAAGCGAATGGAAATAAAATTATGACTTTTTAATAGAAGTATTTAGTATGCGATTATGATAAACTTTTGTAATTTATTTTAAAACTACCGTCACTCAAAGGAATAATTGAAAATGAAAAGAAAACTTTAATTAGGTATCAATATTTATACATTTAATAATTGAGATCACAAGTTAGTAACAATGTTCAATATGTATTTCAGAAATCAGACAGAGTTTCTCCCTTTTAGATAAAGGCTACTATTTGCTAGCGCGTACCCAAAGGATTCTGAATATTCTGCCGATCCAAACACGTCCATATCAACTACACCTCGTTAATACGCGTCGTATGCATATAGGTATTACAGATAGAGCAAGGGAGCCAAGCCTTCAGCTGTCCCTCGGTTAGAAAGAGAGAGACGGTCGCGGTACCGGTTGAATTACAATATAATATTACTGTGCATATTAGAGTTATTTCTATTATATGTTTGTAGTCGAGAAATTAAAATAGAAGTAAATATATGATTATACTATATACAATAAAATAAAAAAAAATTAAAAAATTTAAATTTAATAAATAAAAACAAAAAACTAAAACAATTAATTTAAAACGTAGTCATTAAAACATAATTCAAATTAAATACTTTATAAAAATGCAATTCGTCAAAATATAATTTTTTCAATAATAGGCAATATTATAATAAAAAATAAAAACAAATATAAAACCTAGTCAATAAGACATAATTCAAATTAAATATTTTATATAAATGCAATTCGCCAAAATATAATGTATCAATCATTAGCAATACATAATAAAATATAAACAAATGTCAAAAACATAGTCAAGAAAACATAATAAAAATTAAATACTTTATAAAAATGTAATTTGTCAAAATATAATTTTAATCATATTCTTATTTAATCATAACAAATAATAGATAAAGCAGCCCTTGAATTGAATTCATTCATATTACAACCAAATAGGTCCACCCGATCTGACAGTTGATTCAAAAGGTGTGTGGCGCGAGTGAGCGGCGCCTCCCGCAGCAAATTGGTGCGAGCGCGAGGCTCCGCCAGCAGCAGCGGCTTCCGCCTCCTCTCCGCGTAACGGTCCGGCACGTTGAAGGATATCCTTTCTAGCAACTCTGGGTTATTTATCTTGCCCCTAATAAGGCGAAACATGTAAACCGCTATGGCCAGATGTCTCCTAACCCAAAGTTCGTTATATCCCACCATTCCCAGAATGAACAATGTGGGATACTTTAACGGGTAGAATGGGTATACTCCATACTGTTTCAAGTACAAATATCTAATAAATTTATTCTGTATCCGTTCCAGCATGAGGGTGTACTTGGTCTCATGCGGTGCCCATATGCCTGCATTACACTCAAGGTGACTCCTGACTGAGGTTTTAAAATCGTAATCTCTACGCAAGATGAAACCCAGATTACGATATGCCTTTTTGCAAAATTTTTCAATATGTTCTTTAAAAGACAGTTTTGAAGTAAGTTTTTTTTTTTTTTTATAGTTGTAATAGAATAGGCGTTTGTCTTCCATCTCACCTGATGGAAAGTGTAGATGAAGACGAAGGTGATACACGCCCATCCAAAAGAAACCTGTTCACTCTACTCTTAAAGGCTCCAGAGTTAAACCTATCTGGAAAAATAGACCTAGGCAGGTCGTTCCAAATCTTGGCGACTCTCACCAAAAACGAGCTGCCAAACCGTTTAGTTCGACTTTTGGGTATGTCAACAACGTAAGGATGAAACCTTTGTCCGCCAGAAGTTGAACCCCTAAATCCCTAAGTTCACTCACTCTTGTCATTAAAACATCTGCAATCTTGAAGTTGTTAACGATAGGATGACGTGCTCGCGAGAATTTTATCGTTAAACACTTAGAGGTATTAAACTGTAAGCAATTTCTATGACTCCAAGCCACCACTTTATCTATATCCTCCTGCAATCTTTCACAATCCTCCTGATTTCCAATTTTCATATACAGTTTAAGGTCATCTGCGAACAACAGACATTTTGCCTCTTTTAACACATCCGGAAGATCATTCACCATCAAAATAAATTCGAAAGGTCCAAGATAACTACCTTGACTTACGCCCGATCTAGTGTGATATGGCTCTGATACGTAACCAGCATACTTCACAAATTGTTGCCTGTCCCGCATATAGCTCGCAAAAAACTGTAAAAGGTGCGGAGTAAAACCGAAACTTGCTAACTTTCTGAGTAACACATCATTGTCTACCATTTGAAATCAAAGTAAGCAGCATCAATTTGAATCATCATCATGACATCTTTCCCTTCGGTATCCGTACAACTCTGGTGAGTTTCCATGTCTCTGGAAACACTGCTGACTTCAAGCACAAATTGTAAATGTGAAGAAGCGGTTCCGCTAAGACCTCCCGACAATCACGAAAAAGAAAAGCTAGAATGCCGTCTGGTCCCACAGAAGTCTTAGGTTTGAGTCGCTGTCGCCGCACCTGCCACACTTGTGTCTACATCCAGCAGCGGTTGTTCTGCTTTGTATACTGATTGGAAAAACCTCGCAAATTCTCTAGCGCACTCCTCTTCCATTAAAACCTCTCCGTTCTTAACAATTGTTCTTGGCTGTCTATTACCTCTTTTAGATTTAATATAGTTCCAGAATGCTTTCGGTTCCCTTGACAGGTGATGTTGAACTCTGTCTCGATATTTTTCATGCGCATGTTTTATATATTTTTTAAGTCGAGCCCTGCATTCAAAATACTTACTGTAGTCGCTAGGTGATTTAGTATGTTTATATTGCTTAAGTAAATACGCTTTCTGCTTTATTTCACTAATTATTTCAGATGTGTACCACTCCGGGTAAATGTACATCGGACTACCGGGATTCCGTTTTTTCTTAGGAACATAGTCATCTAAAACAGTATTTATTTTCAAAATTTACACACCCTCTTCCTACTTACACACACATACACACACTCACACACATCACACACGCACACACACACACACACACACACACACACACACACACACACACACACACAAATACACATACACAAACATACTATAACACAACATTAGGAGAGATCATATTACACACTACACATTATAAAAAATACTTATTAATGTTTTATGACACATTGTCTTTTTTTAGTTATATTATTTAAATCAATTTTGTTGTTGCTATTTTTTTCATTAAAAAAAAAAACTGTAATTTTGCTACTTTAATGCCATTTTGTTCGGAGGGAATAGGCGCTGTAAGCTGAAATACAGGCTTCCTAGTTCAGCTTCAGAGGCTATCTTCATTTTATTGTGTAAAAACTAGTAGTATTGCTTTTTTTAAAGAAACAATGTACTATTTTTGGTGAATAAAGATTATTATTATTATTATTATTATTATTATTATCACAATAGCTACACTCCACCCGTTCAATATATACATATACATATATTATTATTATTATTATTATTATTATTATTGTATTATAAAAATATAATAAACTATTTTCTAAGTCCAAATTCCGTATCTTAGACCAATCTATAGCCGCTATTGACATATACAACCCTAAAAAATCTGCCTTATTAAAATTCCATTGAGCTGGTCTAAACGGTTTAGTGGCGCGGCGTAAATAATTATTAAATAAATAAACCAACGTAGAAATAAATACATAGAAATAACTTCTAAAATTATAATAATGTTTTAATATCAATTCTTCAGCAAATTAGACAGCAAAATCATTACGATATTTAAAATAAAATGAAATGAAAATTAAAATATTTATTTCTGATGATCTGAACATAAAATCACCTTTACAAGCATTTACATTTTGCTTGAGCAACGATTCAGCGACTTCGGGCGAAGATATAAACGTTTTAGTCGTCGAAAGTGGAATATTGGCAAAGTGATTTTCCAAAGCCTTTGCCACTTTTTTGAGATTGTCAATTATCAGTTCACTGATACCATTACGATCTTTAATTCTTTTTTTTTTTTCAGTTTCGGCATTTATGATGTTTCAAGTCATTTTAATTTATCTATACAAATAATAAATCTGTTAAAACCTCTGTTTTATTAATACACTATATATCATCAAGAATAAATTTCAATAGCGCGTATTTTTTTGTATCAGCGCCATCTCTTATCGTGTTTTTCTCTGATCACGTATCACGTAAAAAGTACAAAACCAATGTTAATAACTTTAATACATAAAAATTGGTAATAACTCACAGTATAATTTAGTTTTTGTTTCATTGTAATTAAATTTAAAAATAAATATTTAAGAAAATAGAAATAGGTACCTACGCCGCCAACGCCATCTGGTCTAAGGAATCTTTAAAAGTCACAAAACTTATATTTGAGTTATTATTTTGTTAAACTGAAAAGTTTACTAAATATGTCGGATAGGAATAGAAATCGTTTTAATATTTTAGATAAACATCATTTTCAATTAATATACTACTATGTTAAATATTATGTTAAATGTCACTAAATATAAAAACGATATTCTACTTTTATACGATAGATGGCGCAGATAATTTTCTGAATCGCGCTGACCAAAACTTCGGCCAAAAGAATGACACTCGCCCGTATTTAAAAATCTGTTTTTCTTTTTTGTATATAATTAAATACTTTAGGGTACTACGGTCTTGATTGTTTGTTCGTTGTTAAAATTTAAAATATTTGGTCGTTATTTGTTTGTTGATTGTTCAAAGTTGGATGGTTATAGCTATTTAAGTTGTAATCTATATATATAAAGTCGTGTTAGTTACACCGTTTATAACTCGAGAACGAGCGGAACGATTTTTATGATTTTTGTGTTTTTGGATTTGTCTTCGTCGGGAATAATACTTATTAAAATATGGTATTCATCAATGAGAAAATAATTAATAAAAAAAACAGTTCAAATGTTTCATCCGTACTATCTATATACATATATATGTATGTATGTATGTATGTATATAGATATAATAAATCTGTCACTCAATCCGTCTATTATAAAATATTTTCCGGTATCGACGCAGGTGTAGGTGATAAAAAATATAAATGTATAATTTTTAAAATTTTAGTTAAAGACCCGTGCGAAGCCGGGGCGGGCCGCTAGTTATTCCTAAATTTAATCTTGTTTCTAATGAATATTGACTTAGCTGCGGCACAAACAAGTTTAAATATTTTTAGTAATTTCTAACATAGTCACAAAAAAACAATATTAGTATTTAATTATATTATGATTTCTCGTCTAAGAGATCATTTAACTTTTGCCTACTTCTATAAATGCCCATTAAATAGAAATTAAACAAGTTTTAACTTAAAATTTTATAAAACAAGTAATCAAATTACTAAGATTCCGCAAATTAATTGAAAATATTAAAATGTTTAATGTTAGCCTAATAAATTTCCAAATATAATTTTATAATTCTGATCAAGGCTAAGTTTTGAAGTCGGCTTAGCCTCCACGGCGACATGTTTTGAAATGTACCCGAGACTTTTTTCGCGAATATATAATAAAAATATGTATTTTGACTTTCATCTCTTCTTCCAAGGAAACCTTGCTGAATTACGGTATGAAAAGTACCCTCCTCCTCCTAGCTCGTAACTCTTAAGTAGTATTTACCACTAACTCGTAGTATGTACTACCAAAATAAACAGAGACAGACCAACAAACGCCCACAAATGAAAAAAAAAAGTACATTTGTGGCTTCGATATCGATTGTAGAGATTCCTCAAAAAAATCAAATCTAACGTGTTACAGTTTTATTATACGTCTAGATTGTATTATTTTAATACTATAAGTTGTTGTATAGGCATTCGTTATTTCAATAAATACTCATAACTTTACATGTATTTTAAAAGACCAATTAATAAAGGCAATTAGAATATAAAATAATTTTCTCATAATATACTCGTACAATTAAATAATTTAATCGAGATATTTAACATATTGTTTTCAAGAAACTTATTAGGATATGTAGAAAAATATATAAATTGTAAAATGAATTGAGGATTTCATTTTGATTATACAATTATAATTTTCCACAAATATTTATTTAAAATTTACAAGAAGTACTAAAAATTACAAAAGTTAAGGTTTCATATAAAATTTTCTATTACTGTTTTAAAAGTTTTGTGTTTTTCTTTGCCCTAATTTTTTAGTTACCCGACCGTTTTCAAAAAGTCCATTTGTATTGCTTCTAGTACCTTATAGTAGACCATATTATACAATAAGCAAATGGTTCTTCTAGTTTCATCTTCTATGTTTGAAAATATAGTTGACTTTAGAATCTCTATTTTATGTTCGTAACTGTTGGAACTAGGTTTGCGAGAAATAAATTTTTAAAAGATTCGGAGAAGAAGACGAAAATTTAGATGGAATTTTCATATGAAAGACACAATTAAAAAGATTAGACGTCCAAGTTTTATTTCATTCGCAACGTGTTTAAAGTGGGTGGTACAAAACAAAACATCTTGTAAGCAAAATAAATATTAAACACTGACCAGTATTGATACGTGAGAGAAATGGAAGGGGACATCTAGTAGAAGTTTTACTTTGATATCTTGACAACAAAATCATTAATTCTTTTAAATAATTACACAAAGTACTTTAGTTGTAAAGTACGATTATTATTACTTGATATTTTAAGCTATAAGACCGCACGAAATTGTTGGAATCGCTGAAATTGCATAATATTTATAAAAACAAGGATTTTTGGAGCTCAAATCGAAATTTCTTAAAACATAACTTTTTAAAAATTTCAATAAAATTTCTAATTAAAAGAAAAATATTTTAACTCATTATTGGTAAGCGAAACCTTGATACCTTTCTTAAAATTGATATTAATTTGATATTATTTACCTTTTTGTTGTGTACCAATATTATAAGTTTGAAAAGTTGTTTTTTTTATTTTATATTTGTTTGATTAATCGCTAACTGAATTCTGATTTGAAAAAAAAATATGTGTGCAATAATAAATAAATAAACTCCTCACACTCAACGGCCCCCAGTAGGATGTGAATCCTGTGTCAGAAGTCCAAAAACACACACAAAACCCTATAAGTATGCTCTACACAAATATTTGTCATATTCGGTAATCAAAACCGCGGCCGATAGCATATTAGCAAACTGATGTGACCACCGCAGCGTCAAAAATGTTCACACCACCTATATTATAAAACGTGGTATCATGTCGCTTCAAATTGCTACACATCTATTTGTAAAGTGGTGAGTCTCTTATAACATATAGCATGTATTCTAAGAGTAACACTCCTATACTACGACTAAAACAGTACAGTGGTAACTAACCGGGATTCAGAAAGCTCTATTTGTTATAATAGTATCGTTTTTCAAACTGTTATACCTAGCGTAAAAACAAATTGCAATGCGACATTTTGATGTTTTTTTTTTTCATATTTTTCTCGTTACGTTTTTGAATATGAATAGTAATTATTAATTAATATTAATTAAAGGGGACGTTTACTTTGCAAAGCCGGAAACTTATCATTGAAAATTTTATCGTTCCTTCTAGTGGTTACACTTGGGTCTGTTACTGTCAAAGTAGTAAATATTTTTAAGAATATACATAATTTTATTATAAATATACTGTGATGCAATTGTTAGCATGTCTATTTTTCATAAAAATCCCGAAGCGAGACTTGAAGTCCAAGACCATAAATGCTACGTTTAGCTTTTTTTGCAGAACAAAAACAATCTCAATATCTGAAGCGTTACCCCATTGTAACAAGCCGTAAGACAAAGTACTATGGAAATAACTAAATTGTACTAATAGATCAGAATCAATGTAGGTCAGCTGACAAACTTTCCTAAATGCAAATTGTTCAGACCTGAGTCTCCTAGTGAAAGACGACAAATGGGAGTTCCACTGAAGTTTTGAATCCAAGTTTATTCATAATAAAACTGTGGTGTCACTATCAATAAGACACTCGTTATATCTTTCCAAAATATTATAAGGATTAATAACACTAGGCAAATCAAACACAACACATTTAGTTTTCTTGGCGTTTAAAACCAAGTTGTTTATTCTAAACCAGTCTTGTATTCGTGACAAACCACCGTTTATGTCATTTCAAATGACTTTCAGCAAATAATATAATATCACAATTATTTTTAACATAAAATAGAAGATCATTTATATATATTACAAAAAGTAATGGGCTTAGAATTAATTCCTGTGGAACGCACATTTTTAACACAGATCCAGAAGACTGTTCCATTTATTGAAACATGTTGAATCTTATTAGTATAATGCAAGCAATGAGATCAAGAGATTTTTATTACTATTAATTAACAAATTAAACATTTATCTGTTAATTAATTATTTACAGGTAACCATTTTATTCAAAACTGACTTTCTACAAAACATCTGAGCATCGTTTGGTTAAATACCATAAAGGAGTCTCGACGAATAATGTTACTCAATGAAAAGACTAACCAATCAATTTACACTGGAGTACCAACCAATTTGATTGCGACACGTCTGTTAAAAATCGTCTGTAAACAACGGATAGAAGTCGAGCAATAATAAATATTGAAACTCATCAGGGTTAAAACTAACACGGATATCTGTAACAGTCACATGTAAAGCCCAAATAACATTATATATTAATAGAGCAATACATTTAAATAGTATTCACTATTTATTATACTTTAGCTATAATTATCGTAGAACACACGAGAGATGAGAAAACACAGAGATGATGAAGTTTTCATTAATTTAAGTAAGAAATTACGCCACGGATAATATCAAATAAATTTATTTGTTCATATCAAGAAACGTTCAACTACTACGAGTATGCTATGACAGCTTTTTTTCTAATATCGTTAAAGTCAATATTATAAAATTACCACAGATTTCAAAAATTTTAATAGCACATATTGAATCTCTTCGCTTAACTAAACTTTACCAATTAATAAAGTGATTGATGTGATTGTATCGTGCTATATAATTATAAATATATTACATAATCTATTGTGTGTAACTTGGATATTCAATGTGTATTATGAAGTTTAATGGACTATAATAGAATATCAATAGACATATTGAAGTGACAGTCGACGTCAGTCGACAATTGTTACGTCATATACTAACGAAATTCCGTGATTAATCTGGTTAAAATCTATAACAGTAAAGTTTATCGCGATTATAACACTTTGCTTTTCATATACGAGTAAATTAAAACTGCCAGGAAACTCGTTAAACTTCCTTTCCTTTCAACTTATTTCAGAGGGGTAAAACATTTCTGATGACGTCATATTTCCTATTAAACTTGGAATACGGATACCGTTAATACTTCCTAGATGTATAAAATTATGATAACCGCAGCCAGCAGTGACGTATCAAAAACCCACAAATGCTTCCACCCCATCCATATAAATGGAAATTTTTATTTTTCGATATTTATTGGAGATTATTCGTAGCACAAAATAGTTTTATTATTTAATAAAACCTAAAAAAATGGATGATAAAAAAATAAAACTTTCTATTTCCAGCAGGAATCACTAATGATAGAAGTCATTAGTTCATTTTGAGCTATTAGAAAGCCTATTAATTGAAAAACTTTATACAAGGATTGAAAACATCATTCAATCATTTTGACGATGAGTTGATACATTGATTGCACAGCAACTGAATGTTGCACTACGTATTGCGGATTTGATTCCCACTCGTGACAAATGTATAGGACTATAATCCATCCATATGTTTGTCTCTGGGTGTATGTATTTTTATTGTGTGTATTTCAGGAATCCCGACAAATAATCCAAATCTACTTTAGGTCATATAGTGTGTGTAGATGTTGGATATTTATTTTGCCACGGTATGAATAATAAAAAGAGAGTCATAAATAAAGAATGTTATCAAATTGCAGGGTGATGGCTCGGCGTTGGCTTAATTTGCTATGACCTTGCTTTCTGCTCTGGGGTTGTGGGTTCGACTTCCGCCCCGAGTCTAGGTGTAATATATGTATATATTTATTTACATATATATTATTTATGCGAAGTATTTATTTAAAAAAAGATTATATCAGTCAGCTGTTATCTAAAACACAGGCACTAAGCTGCCTGCATTAGAAATAGATGACCGTGTGTGTATGTTAAAAAAAAAGAAATTGCTAAAACAGCATTGAACGTCCCGTAAATAATTATCATCTAAATAATTAATAATTATCTAAATAATAATGTAAATAATAATAATTGTCATCTAAACAGCTCGGTAATACATTAAATTATAGCGCCGTTCTAAGCTGAAGTTAGCATATATTGTTATATATATCACCTTATTTTAGTGGTTTACTACTTTTACTGATAAGTTTAGCATTCATAGCAGCATTCGTAACGCGTGCCTCTGTTACTACATGTGCGTTTAAATTATTTGACTTGAATACTAAACTTGTAATTTGTTTTTCGATTTGGCTCAATGGTTCCAATAACTGTAGTCGCTGGTTCGAACCCCACTCATGAAAAACATTATTATAACTTATAAGGAAGGTGGTCTTGGACAAAATTTTTGGGTTCTTTGTGTTTATGTAAGTGGTCACTATTATATCTTACCACTTATCATAGAGTGATCTTCTAGCATTAGAGCAAAACTGTATGACCTCAAAACTGGAGATGACCACACGAACGAGGTCAGATAAAAAGTGAAAGCAGAAACCCAGAAATAATGAGAAGATAGATTGAAGACCTGTGACAAGGGTAAATGGACAGCTCGCTTGATCCTGAACATTAAAACCTGGATCAACCAAAAACACAGTGAGACGGACTTATTCCTGACTTAGTTGTTAACTTACTCGTTCAACGCCTACCTGTTCAAAATGGGCTTACACCACACCGATGTGCAAGTACTGCCCGGAAAAAACTGACGACGCTGATCGCACGTTTTTTGAGTACGAACGCTGGAGGGACTACAAAGCCAATACCGAAGCAGCTATAGGCAAGGCTTTTAACCCTGCGAGCCTAGTGAACTATATGGTACAGAGAGAATTAAACTGGAAAAAATCGCAGACTACGCGCAGTTGTTCCTCAAAGAAAAAACCTCAAAAACCAGTAAGGAAGCAGAGAACCGTCGTATGGTGCAACACGGACTGGGTTGAAGTAATGTTAACGTGGTTCCGGCCCGGCCTTCCTTGCACTAAGCGCGGGGAACAAGGAGATAGCTTAGTCGATGGGAATCCCACACGAATATACCACCCCCAATAATAATTATCACCTTTCGTTGTCGTTCAAAGATGTTGAAAACCCCCTTGTTAACCCCTTGTTAAAAAAAAAACCATTGAGTGATATAAAGCACTTTCTACTTGATCTATTTGCACCCAATAAATACACATCGGCCGTTGGGACTGCAAAGTTCCCTAATTCAGATGGCTGCAAAGCGTGCATACGTAACGTAAGTACTTATTTATTTCGTCGACGTACCCACGTAATTCACTTCGATATGAGTATGTACTAAATACTGATATTTATATTAAGTACTAGTAATAGGTAAATAAAAACCCGTTTTATAAATTATAAATGTATTTAGTAGCTATACATAATATTTAATATTTTCGAAACGTTAAAAAATGAAAATATTAAAAGTAAAATACTTTTTTGATTTATTGATTTAGAGTAAATTTGAGATTTCTCTTTAATAATTTGTATAATAATAAAAACTTTATTTCTCGTAATATAAAGTACTTTTCACCTGACTAAAAGTTAATTAGTGTTGCCAAACACGATACTTTTAGTATTGTTTCGAAATAAATAAAACGAAATTAGTTTCCATTTAAATAACAAAAATACGAATAATTGAAGAAGAAAAATAGAACGATATTTTGCTTATTGTGTTAGATGCTATCTGTAACTGAAAACAGCTTATATACAGGCTGACACAACACTCGAAAAAATGGTCAGGAAGTGCCTATTATAGCTTTTTTTTTTTTCGTACTGTACACTAGTAGTAGGAAAATAATTCAAATGATATACTTTTCTTTCCCATGGAGAAATATTTGTAGTGTGTGTTATAGTTCCTTCAGTTCTTTATTTATTTATTTATTCATACTTTATTGCGCAACACAATATTGAATTGAACAAAAGGCGCGCTTTATGCTTAAAGCATTCTCTACCAGTCAACATTAGCACGTACAAGAGCGAACGTTGATAGGTGTGCAAAATCGGAAATTCAAAGGTTTGAAAGGCAAAAAAGATAATAAGTTCTTGAGTTAGTAAAAATTTTATTACTCCTTAGAGTTTATACAATAGTACCTACAAGGTCGACGATGGTAAAATGATATCAAATCTCCTGATTGCTCATTAGTTGGATATTAACATATTATCTATAAGTACATATAATAGAATGGTAGGAAAATCAAAACTGTACATTGAATATTTTTTTAAAAGAATACTTGGCGGTGATCTACAATCGATACCGAAGCCAAAAATATAGTTTTTAGAATTTTTGTCTGTTTTTCTGTGTGTCTGTAATGTATGTCCGGAATAAACTCAAAACGTACTGCATGGATTTACTTCAAATTCGACACGAATATTATTAAGAAGTCGGGTCAATATATAGGCTATATATTACCTACAGGGAATGAGCAGTGAACCTTTATTTCTTCAAACTTTCTTCTGTAACAACGTGTGATCTAATAGCGTTCACGCAGACGACGTCGCGGGCAGCAGCTAGTATTGCAAATAAAAAGAAATCCAACAAAGAACAAACATTCAGAGGTATAAAATTAATAATATAAATTTGTGACGAATCAATAAATGTACAAATCAATTATAGGTTCTCCAAATAAAATCAATTAACATCAGTTAATTATAACGGGATTCCGTTTGTGAATAATTAAAAAGTAATTTAATACTCAATTAATTAATATGTCAACTTTCGACGTTATTATTAATATTGTAAAATACAAATCTATCTTTAACGTAAAACAATGATTGAACTAAACTGAACTGAATTAGACTATCAATGTTATACTGCAGAGAAAAGACGACTTCTTCATGTAGGAAAAAGGTTGGAGCTTAATCCACCACGCCGCTCCACTGTAGGTTAGTGGATAATTTATCCTATAACGAGTAACGTCTTTACTACAAATATCTGCTCCTAATCTCTATTGTGGTGTTGTTTGGCGAAGAGGCTTCTCGCACTACACCAGAATAATTGAATGCGTAACAGTGAATGCTTAAAAATATTTGAAGAATCCTATTTTTTTTTTAATTTAAGTAAACTACATTTGCATAAAATATACAGTATTTGCTAGTGGGACCGAAACTAAGCTACGCTTGTATCTTGGGCCACCATAATAGCTACAAGTAACCACGAAAGTAGACGCATGCAGGATACATTATCATAATTAAGTGGCTCAAACATCCAAAAAAGTACAACCAAGCGAAAGTAATATAAATACAAAAGTAACTAAAATAAAATAACATACTTGTAATATCTATCCCAGCACTATGCTACAATCCTAGACGTTAAACATTCAGTCTCGATGTAATCCAGGCTTAATAGAAAATTAGTCACTTTGGTTTTAGCTGTGAACATGGTGCAGTCCCTGAGAGAGCATTTGGATGATACGTTATTGTATATGAATGGATGACTGTATAAAGGGAATCTTTTTGCGAATGAAGTTTGAATGTATGGTAGAGGTATCTTATGGGAGCGTTTAGACTTACTATCACCATGCAGTGGAGTGTTTCTAATCTTTTTGAGTGCGCCTAGACAGACACGGAGAATATATAATTACCTTACTCGCAGAACTCTTGCCTCTATGTACAGATCATTGGTAGAGTAACGATAGGGTTTCATTAATATCACTTTTAGTAGTGCTCGTTCAGCTCTTTCCAGTACGATCGTTGATGTCCGGCCCGCTGCGCCCCACAATTCAATACAGTACAGCTTATAATTGATATATGAATGATATATTTCATACATTCATATGAATCATACATTTCGATGCAATAAATATAATTAAAAAATTATAATTAAAGAACATCACTGTTAATACTTAAACTACCAAAGTTATGAAAATAACTATTTTACTTATAACTTTACGTTAATATCGTAATAATGCATCTCATGCTTTGCCAATGCGTTTTTGAGTATTTTGATTGAATGTCAATCCTTTTCCATAATAGCAAAAAAGATTTTTGTCCAGAAGATGGACATTTAAAGATATCATTATACGCTGTACACTTTACTAGTACTATTCTATTTACTAGTACGGAGAACCGATGTCCGTCGGAGGATAAAAGTGTTATATTAGCCTAAAATATAACCACGGTAATTTTAAATTATTGATAAAATATATTTTTTCAATAAAACTTTTTCTATTGAACATAACATAGGAAGTCATACGTTCTAAAGAAATATTCATACTAAAATCATAATTGTGGAAACAGTTGTGTCTGCTCGTCTAGCTGTGATGCTTTTACATTTGAACCATTACACTTTATATAATAAAGTTTAATAATACATATATTATTTTGTAGGTTGAATCGAAGACATACGCTATATTTTGAATACTAGCTCTGCCCCACGGTTTCACTCGCGTTAATTTGAGGGAAAAACGTACTTAAATATTTTTAAACAATTACTCTAAGAGTAGGTACCCGCCTCGTTGGTCGAGTGGTCGCAACTGCTGTTACTGCCGAGCAAGGGGTCTCAGGTTTGATTCCTGGGTCGTTCAACGTATTATTGAGTTGTTTTTTTTTCGAAAATTTTCAGTAAAAGAGAGATGTTATATACTTTAAAAGTGGAACTATAGTTAAAAAAATGTCTCAAGAAGAGAAATAATAAAGGACGCAACGGAAGCTCTCAAAAAAGATTATTTTTTCTCATTTTTCTAACATTTCTTATTATTGCTCAGCCCCTATTGATCGTAGCGTGATGTTATATAGCCTATAGCCTTTCTCAATTCGAAGCAGTAGTTCCCGAGATTAGCACGTTCAAGCAAACAAACAAACAGACAAACTCTTCACCTTTATAATATTAGTATAGATAGGTTATTTATCCTAACCTATATTCTAAATATCCCATGGGATATATACCATGAACGGAAAACACTAGAAAGTCTTACATACACCAGAATGTATCTGTAGAAATTTTAATTCATGTATTATCTATATCCGCCAACCCGCACTAAAGTAGTACTTATGCTGGATCAAACTACTAATTCTTCTACTTAACAAGCGTACAGGCCTTTGTCCACCAGTGGCACGTTAGTGGTTACTTCACTACTCAAGTGATTAAAACGCTTTGTTGAAGCAATGTAGTAAGCTTACTACGGAACACTTACAAGTAAGCACTAACTCTCTGAGTTATTAGACATTTACATATCCTATATTTAACCAGACACAATGTAAAATCAGTTTTGATCATATTAGTAGTTGTTGTAGTGTAGTGGGATATATTTGATAGTTGAACGATTTAAATACTCAACTTCATGATGACAGGTGGGCGAAGTAGTCACAGCAACCAGATGGTGCGCTAGTGTAGTGTATTCGATCACCGTTCATGACACTTTATTGTATAAGTCATACTTGTTGTCTGGGCATTTGTGTTTCTGACCCCCGGGTTGTCATGCTACTGATGACCGCCTGCTGTAGAGTGTTTATTTAGTTATTATGAAAATTAAAACAGCAAGGTTTGGAATGGTCTCGCAAGCGAAAGGGATCCTATTAAAGCTCTGCACTATACGTAGTTCAGATGCAAGTATCAATACCGTAATAAAATTAAGTTTATTATCAATAGAAAAAAAGAAAAATTCTTAATCAATGTTGAAAGAGTAAATTTATAATTGTAGCACTCTTGTATCTATCCTGTAAGTATCATGACACCGCTCTTTGAACCACGGTCAATAAACTACATAACATACTTTATAACAAGCAACGCTAAGTAAAAGTAGTCAAACTATTTTGAAGATAAATAGCAACATATGTTTACGAAAACAATCAAACAAACACACAAACCACTACTTAATTAACTATTAACGTAATCGTATCTGATCTATGTATGTGGCAAAAACCTAAACAGGAAATTTCAATTTTTTTAAAGAAGCATTAAAAAAATGCATTAACAGCTTAACAAATAAAAATTACAAATTGGTAGCTAAATACGGAATGTTCATATAGAAATTCATTTATCACACAAGCTGACTTCGTGGCAGCTGTGCGCAATTCCCATTCGGCTTTGTACTTGTTTTTAGCTACAATAGCCTCCGTTATAAAGGATTTTGAATAAATTATAATGATAATGAACTGAAACTGTCCTTAGATGAGGCAAATAATTTGCAGAGTTATTCCGCAAAAAGGTTCATATTATCGCACTGATGCTGCCATGCTATGAATTATCTTGATGCCATTTTTAGACGTTATTTTTGACAATTATGCAAAAATGTCTTTACATAATTTTTTCATATACAAGTTGTTGAAAAACGAATAAAAGGATTATTAATGTTACTCTACGGGGCTATTTTGTCCCTTCATCAAAGACAAGATAAGATTAAGACTAAGATGAATCTGTCGAGCTACTTATTGTGAATTTTCATATAGACTACCTGGTCATGTTTTTCTAACGCCTAACCACGTGATATATTTAAGATAAAAAATACATTTAAATTCAGTAATTTTAACTCATAAAACTTGTACCCGTGATCACTTTTATTTAAAAAAAAATTTCATTGTGATTTTAAACAAGCTAAAATGAAATCGTTAATTGTGTTCTCAGCCTTATGCAAAATGGCCTTACTTTACCTACCTCTGACATTTTGAAACACTTCGTTTCTGCAAGCACTGCTGCGCTGAAACTAGTTACAGGTAATTACAACTTCTAGCGGATTTTATGCTTAAAAGTAAAAAGTCAACACGGGTTTTGAATACAGAACTGCTTCCGTATTTCGCGTTCATGTTAAATATATGAGTCATTAAAGTATATTCGTTGCGGTGGTTTTTAATTTGTGTAAAAAAAGGGATTTTAGAAAAGAAGAAATATATATATATCGGAAGACGGAGTATTTTTTACCTTGTTATAATATGAACAATTGTTAAAATTGATATAGAACAATCTATTTTATACTACTCGAATAAGGAATCGTAATTATTTGATTAAATAAATAGAAAGCAACATTTACTGTTTTCTTTAAAATAATTATTTAACTACCTTCTGTTA
Organism: Euphydryas editha; assembly: GCA_036937285.1. NCBI lineage: Eukaryota > Metazoa > Arthropoda > Insecta > Lepidoptera > Nymphalidae > Euphydryas > Euphydryas editha. The sequence goes on from JAUPFZ010000014.1 coordinate 17,050,795, forward strand.
AGGAATAAGCGTAATAAAAGAATAAAGTCAGGATAGTAAAATCTCATCGTATATTTTATCACAAAATATTACTTGTTTCGTATACTAATTGATTATAATTATTGTGAAGCTACCACCGATTCGGAATGCAGATTCTGCTGAGAAGAACCGGCAAGAAACTCAGCAGTTGCTCTTTTAAATAAGAAACCATTAATACAATATTAAATCATTACAACAATAACACAATAATTAATACAATCTACTTATCTCAGTCAGTGCTCCGTGCCCAGGACTCTAGTCGTGGTGATTGCGTCTCCGTCTACGTGTCTTTAAAAAAATAATATCACAATAGTGCTACGGCAACGGCTTTTATACAAATTTATCATAATAATAATCATAATCATAATTATCATAATCATAATAATAATCATAATTATTGTGATTCATATAGTAGGCTTTATACGGGAAGTGTTGAAAAGTATAACTCCGCCAGGCTCCAGTAGATGGCACCGGTGCTCCGATCAGTTGTGATTATGACTCGACTCCGACATATATATATATGGGACGTTCTTTGTCAACCGGAACACCTCTATACCCAAAATTTCTTTTGACCTAAAAATATTTAAAAATATGGAAAATTTAGGATTTTTTATGTACTTTCCATTAGAGCGTGGCCTTTTTTGAAATTTCGTTTACAGACAGAGCAGCACGTCCCCTAACCTTAAAAAAATACCACTTTACGAAATGATCAGGCTGTCAGAAATCACAGGGGCTCAGAAAAATTCCAGGTAATGACTATTTTCATGTATTTTTTGCTGCTGAACACGAATCCGGCGGTATATTTTACCGATACCTTAAGCGTTCGCCCCTAACCTCAAAAAACACCCCCAAAATTGCAGTTTCGCGCATTTGAGAGCTTTGTCCTGTGATGGACGCGAGGAAAATTATTGACAGACAGTATTTTTATGTATTTTTTGCTGCTTAACACGAATCCGGCGGTATTTTTTACCGATACCTCAAGCGTTCGCCCCTAACCTCAAAAAACACCCCCAAAATTGCAGTTTCGCGCATTTGAGAGCTTTGTCCTGTGATGGACGCGAGGAAAATTATTGACAGACAGTATTTTTATGTATTTTTTGCTGCTGAACACGAAGATTTGCAATATTACAAGCGGACCAAATTTTCTAAAATCAAACCATTTTTTTATAGTTTGGTGTATTTTTGACATATACATTAACAATAATATACGAGTGTAATCATTTAAAATAATAGATGTTTTTTCGTTTTTTTTTTTTTGTTTTTTTTTTTAATTTACATTATTTAGCAGTAATCTGTTATTGATAATATTTTGGATGCATTAGAATATCTAAATGCAGAAAGACAACGTCAAGTTATTACAAAATACGTATGTCACACACATATTACAAATTACATTATTTTTTATTCGAGGGTAAAAGAAAATTAGTAATTGATTCATAAAGAAACAATCCATATTCCATAAAATACGTATTACTTTATTATCTCTCCTTATTATTTTGTATTACAGTAATATTAATAAAATTGTATTATTTGTAAAAAGTTATCGGAGAAAAAAAAAGAATTATTGAAAAACCTTTGAAATTTTCAAAGAAAATTAAAAATATATGAAAATTACTTAAAATCTTTGAGAGTAACTAAGAATTTTCTTTATTATGTAATCATAACTTATAGATTCTCTCGATTTCATATACTTTTTTTTCTTAGTTTGAATTTCAACCACAAATTTATTAATTATTACAACGTGGTATAAATACTTTCCCATACCATCTAAATCAAAATACCCGCGTATGTATACAAATATTTTTTATAATAATATTTATGTATAATAATATTTCAAATCTTCGTGTTCAACATCTCAAAATACATAAAAATAGTCTCTGTCAATAATTTTACTCACGTCCATCACAGGACAAAGCTCTCAACTGCGCAAAACTGCAATTTTGGGGGTGTTTTTTGAGGTTAGGGACGAACACTTGAGGTATCGGTAAAAATACCACCAGATTCGTGTTCAGCAGCAAAAAATACATAAAAATACTGTCTGTCAATAATTTTCCTCGCGTCCATCATAGGACAAAGCTCTCAAATGCGCGAAACTGCAATTTTGGGGGTGTTTTTTGAGGTTAGGGGCGAACGCTTGAGGTATCGGTAAAAAATACCGCCGGATTCGTGTTAAGCAGCAAAAAATACATAAAAATACTGTCTGTCAATAATTTTCCTCGCGTCCATCACAGGACAAAGCTCTCAAATGCGCGAAACTGCAATTTTGGGGGTGTTTTTTGAGGTTAGGGGCGAACGCTTAAGGTATCGGTAAAATATACCGCCGGATTCGTGTTCAGCAGCAAAAAATACATGAAAATAGTCATTACCTGGAATTTTTCTGAGCCCCTGTGATTTCTGACAGCCTGATCATTTCGTAAAGTGGTATTTTTTTAAGGTTAGGGGACGTGCTGCTCTGTCTGTAAACGAAATTTCAAAAAAGGCCACGCTCTAATGGAAAGTACATAAAAAATCCTAAATTTTCCATATTTTTAAATATTTTTAGGTCAAAAGGAATTTTGGGTATAGAGGTGTTCCGGTTGACAAAGAACGTCCCATATATATATATATATATATATATATATATATATATATATATATATATATATATATATATATATATATATATATATATATATATATATATATATATATTAATTGTCTACGTTTACTTTTCTTTTTAGTTTTAATTTAAAACAAAAAAATTAATATAATTTTCTACGTTTCTTTTTTTATTTATTTATATAAAATATAGCTGTATCGAAGATAAAGTAGACAAGCCAGTTTCAGATGAGCCGTACGTTCAAAGATTTCTGTAACCAACCTGTAATTGAAACCAGTTTTCAATATCAGTAATAATTATATAAAACAATTTTTTAAACGAAATATGCACTGAAACAAACAAAACATTTAGCCTATATTTTGTAAGTTAAAAACATTATTACAATTGGTTCTTGTCATTATCTCCCCACGATTTCGATTAAAATTAATTCTAGTTTGCTTAATGTTCTTAATCAATTAAATTACAATATTAATAAACCAATAATGGCCTTGGAATATAAAGGACTACCTAATCTACAGCATCAGTCTTCCTCGTTAAGGTTAAACCGAACAATTTATATTGTACCTTCGTACAATAGAAGCATTCCCCAGCCTACCCTTTAGAAAATACCTTGTACACCTCTCCAGATCTCGACCTATATTAATACTGCTACAAAGAAATATGGCACTTATTCTGATAGCTGATAGGTTGACTTTGTCATGAAAAGTTCACTCATAACGTGTTTCTATTAAATGATATTAACGATGGAAACTGTTGAGAGTCACTATCCTTTGAGCTTTGAGAAGGTGCCTGATCGTACAGAGTCTGACGTCAGAAACTAATTAATTTGTTAGTAAAATATTTTAGTTTTTTTGAAAATAAATATTGTGTTACTGTTGCTTTTAATTTTATGAACTAACCCTCGTTAGACTTATCGTTTAGTCACTTGAAACTTAATCGTTAAAAAAATGTAAAAAATTAACTATTTTAATTATTTATTTTTTCTAGTAAATAGTGCTACCGACAGTTGCTTAAATCTATCGTGAATAAACCTATTTATTATTTTGTTACTAGACTCAGGACACCCGATACTTATAAGCTCCAAAAAACAAAAAATAATAATTATTTTCTAGGATAATATATATCCCGGAAAATCTTACTACTTCAAAGAGACACGAAGTGACTTTTACGTGGTCTAATTACACCACAGCCACCTCTAGCTTCCTACAAGTTACTCGTATAATTAGGAACCAGTATTTCAAGAAAAGGGCGGGCTTCTTAGAATCGATATAATAAGACATTAGTTTCGTATTTTACTCTTATAATATTGATACACGAATAAATGTATAACATGCTTATCAAGGTATTCAAAAATAAATTAATTTAAGAAGTGAATGTTTCAGTAGGGTTATGAGTATAGGAGGCTTCTCATTGCAGATATGGGATACAACATCAAGAATCCATGGAATATTTATCTAATTCAAGCTAAGGTGTTATTGCGTAAATATGGATTGCTGCAAGATATTTCAAATATTGACAGTTGGCCAATTTAATTCGATCTGGAAAGTGTAACTGGATAGGAAATCTCTCATGTCTTCCTACCCACTAGAGCAACCGTACTTTATGAATAGAACTATTAATGTTTACATTTCAATATTTTATCGGACATCCAAAACAAAGAAGCGGTGTAAAGCCACAGACGAAAAGTTCACAGACTAGCTAGATAAAACTCCTATGTGTTGTAATTTGACAATATCTTATAACATGGAACTTATAATTGCCGTAATGCGCTAAAGGTCCTGAGTTTGATTTCCATTTATGACAAATTTCTGTATAAGCCATACAGATGCTTGTCATGATCTCGGCGTTTGATTTTGTGCTTTGTGTGTTTTCAGACTCCCAATACAGGTTTTATCTTAATGGGGGCGTTTGAGTGTGAATCGTCATTTTATTTTACTCCTGATATGGAATGCTTTGCCAAGCAGTGGGACGTTTACATGCTTATTCAGTTCAGTTCAGTTCAAATCATCTACGTCCATTAAAGTCGTTTAAATCAAATATATTTAACGCATAACATGCATATCGTATTAGAGAAAAATCTTTGCACTAATAAATACTCATATACCTAGTTATAGGACCAAATGTAGGTACAAGGATGAACAACTACTATTGTACTTCTAGTTGTCTAAACAAAACATAAACTAAGATGCTGAGTGCATGGATCCTACATCCATGAGATAAGTTAATTCCTTTTTATCAAATTCAAAAGTCGTTTGACTCGTCTAATTTGCTTAAATCTAAAAAAAACATGACTTTCATAATAAGCTTATACTAGAGTCAATAATATGAATATTATTTATTTTCAATCAACTTCAAAAAAGGAAATAGTGCTTTTTCGTTTATATGTATTGTTTGTATTTTTACAACTGCCTTTGATAATTAATGGTAAATCGATTTAATTTTTTTTTTATAAACATACACCATAATAGGTCACACATTCACTAAATCGTAAAATCCAGGAAAGTCGAGAGCATGATTAGTGTAAACCTTATCTATGTATATAGATTAATTACTACAAGACTGGTAAGAGAAAACCGAATTCTGTAATGCACATCTCTAATTGCGGGTACACGACCTATTTAACAAGATGTATGTACCTTAGATAAATTTGCTGTGTATCATGCGTTAATAAGCCTTGAATAAATAAATAAAAATAAATAACTTAGTAAAAATATTAAAAACACATCTCTGCTATAATCAATTGCGACGAAATTTTATCCTACGATAGTGTGAAATTTGAATACTACATTTAGACAATACGTTTAAGAACTTGAGTCTGCTGAGTCTGCTATCAGCTGTTTCTACGGTTTTACTTGCTCTTCCGTGTACGATAGAGAGGGGAGACCCACAAGGACATACACCCAGACCGGAAACAAATATTTGTACAAATACAAATATCTGTCCCGAGCGGAATTCGAAGCCGTGACCGCCGGCGGCGTTGAGGTGACTACTCGCACCACTACACTAGAACGGTCGTCATATAAATAGAGAATTGATTGATAGTAAAGACCTATCAGAAATCACATAATAATAATAATTATAAAATAATAAATTTAATCCATAAGAACTGCTCCAACTATAGATGTTGTTCAAGTCATTATTGATTTTAGTAATAGATGTCGGTAGATCAGTCAATTTGGAATGGCAGTAAATTTGGAGATCAATAAAAATACAAGTGGTAGAGAGAAGATATGTGAAGACTTATTGAATTTATAAAAATCGAAAATAGGAGAGGAGACAACACGCCACCTTGTGGAACGCCGGCACTTACGTTTAACCAGTCTAAAAATGAATCCTGAACACGTAGCCGCTGCCGGCGCCCGAAAAACTAACTATGAAACCAATCAATTACTGATGGAGATATGTTAAGAGAGCATAAAACAGCTAGCAGGATATCAAAATCCACTGTATTGAATGCATTACTAAAATCTAGCAAGGTCAACACAGTGAGATTCTGATTATCCATAGCAAGTCTAATGTCATCAGAGATTTTGATGAGTGCCGTAGCCGTACTATGACCTTTACGGAAACCGGACTGATAAGGATTTAGGAGATTATTTGAGGAAAGGAATGATGATAGCTGTTAATGGACTAGACGCTCCAAAGCTTTTGATAAAAAAGGAAGGATTGCTATAGGGCGGAAATCAGAAAACGCAATGGGATTAGGTTTCTTCGGTAGAGGAATGATTTGAGCGTCTTTCCAGCATAATTGATGACATATTCGTAGAATGTGGAGTCAATCAGAATATACAACCTCATGTAATATAATATGTCTATCTGAAAACATTATCAACATAAACTAAATACATTTTACATTTGAGAGGCATTTATTACATTTGTAGTCGAATTGATGTTTAGTCATTTTCTAGTTTTGGAACATTTTATACATGACTTGTAGCATCACATCTTAAAATGTATAACAAGTTTTAAGACGTTTTTTTTTTTTAAATTCATATTATTTCTTTCCTTAAGTCCCTTATATTCAGACTTCAGCAAGCTACAATTTCATTACGTGTAAGTATATACTTATATATATAGTTATTTGAACCCATTCCCTTACAGTATCAATGAAAATATCAGGTCACGAAGAATATGAAGAAATAACAAGTAATAAATGTCGACAAAACAAAAGCCGGGGTCAAACATTTGTCGGAGGCAATTTGTCTTTTGTAGACCGCCGGTAAAACTGGCAGACCTCGTATGTGCGTGCAAGCGTTTTTTACAAGAGCCAAAAAAATCTAATATTAAAAGAAAAAAATATAAGAAATGTACTATATATTCGAGAAACTATTTTTGTCTTTATTATTACTAAAATTTCAGAAATATTATATAGATCAATGATTGTTTCAATTTTTTTTTTAATAAGCTCTAAAAAAATTCTCAACCAGTTTAACTGCTTTTAATATTTCTTTTACAGTTAAAATATTGTAAATCCAAATCCTACAACTACTTTTGAATCGTTACTTTACATATTGCTTTTAGGTGTAAGCTTAAGTGTAACTACCATTGTCTCGGAATGCAGTGTCAGAATGCTATAAATACTTATTTTATTTAGGAGTGGTATTACTAATTTACAAAAAACGCCACGCTATTTTAATAAACTTCTTTATCTTTTTAATGACTCATCATAGCGAAATAATTGTCAATACCAATGTAATGAAATCGCAAGACTCGTAAAATATATATATATATATATATATATATATATATATATATATATATATATATATATATATATATATATATATATATATATATAACAATATACATAATATATGCGGTAAAAAGTTCGAGGATCTGCGATATTTGGAGCTGATTTGGCATGGATTTTATTTTCATTATTGTGGTTTCTAGGATTCTGTACCAAAAATGAAACCCTATGTACTCGTATTTAGTCTGTTTACCTATTAATCCGGAATCTATTGGAATAATTCACTATAAAAAAATAAGACTGGATTTTGTTTAAAACTTATTTTAGAAAACCATTTCACAGACCTCTTATCTGCGAAGATACTGATTCTAAAATTAAAAAATAATAATAATATAGAACGAAACATATTGAAGAGTCTATTTCTGTAAAATAACATAGTATATTTTACAATACATACTGTACAAACTTAAATCTTGTAACTTACTGCAATATAAAGTTTGTTCTTGGGATAAATATGAGTACTACTTGTTCAACTTACTACATACTACCATATGTTTTGAATTTATACCTAGGGTAATTCTTTCCGAGTAAACTTCAAATAAGATTCAATACTATAATATAGAGTGTAGCTGGTAATCCAATATTTTTTCACGAATCAAACATACACAAATAAGAAGATACTCTATTTCTTTCATTCAAATAAAAAGAGTAATAACAACAAGGCAGCCTTTTTGGATAAGCGATTTCTTCTAAATGATGATACTTTTTAAACTAATTTATCTACATTTCTTAACTAGCTGTAACCGCGATTTCGTTAACGATTGTCATCTCTTTGATTAAACCTATAAAAATTTGTATGAAAGCTAGCTTAAGATGAGCTGTTCGTTAAAAGGTTTCTATACATTCCGGGTTTCAAGTAATTTCTGAACTAACAAACCGAATACCTTATGTTTACGAGACAATCTTTGAATTATCTCCTTTCTAACGAAAGAAAGAATGAATGAATCTGATTACGCCTTAATGGATTCAATATTTTGAATTTCATCTTTCAATTCCATCATTTCCCAAAAAAACCGTACTCAATTTCATCATAAAGTATCCTGTGTACTAGCTCATAGTATGAACTCACATTATGCCCACTTTTATTTCAATACATTTACTAGTTTCGACACAATGCTTGGTCAAGCCACAGAAAACAGACAGGCTAAAATAAAACAAAAATTAAAAAAAAATTTGGCTTCAGTATCGATTGTATAGTTCCCTCCACAAAAAAAAAAAATCGTCCCAGTTACAGTTTTATTATAAGTACTGTGTATTTTTATATATCTATTGCCAATTTTTACCTACATTTAGATCTTCATATAATTCATCTTAATTTTAACCTCTCTCAAACGCGGCCTACTTCTCAAACGCCATCGCCCTGTCAGTTTAGAGCTCCTTTCAAGGTTCAAGTTTATTGAAACGTATCTGTGAAAATATATTTAAATTAACTGAATCTAGTACATTGATAAAACAGATAGCCTCTCGATCTCTGAAATCATGAACGCCTAGTGTATTGTCCGGCTCGAAGAACCAAAAACTATGTATGAGCGGCTCGAAGAACCGAAAAACTATGTATGTGCGGATAGATGGACCAGCACAAACAGGTGGGCGTTTGGATGCAAAGGCTGCGGAAGGTCAAGGATAAAGATAAGTCGTACCTTTGTTGTTCGGGGTAGGTGATCTCTCCAACCCGGCGGAAAACGTTCCTGCCAGGAGTTCTTACTCGCGATGTTCACTTCTTCACTTTTATAACGGCTTATTTTCAAACATTAGGCGGTAGGCATGCCATTCGCGCGCGGTGTCTTTATCACATCTATGTTGCAACAAGCACTCACTTCAAAGTTCACGACGTCGACGCGAGCGCCGTCGATTCATTGTTATGCGTTGTCCTTTTCTTCCTTTAGGCAAAGGTACCGGAGAGAAGAGGAAAGGAGAGGAGGATATGGGAAGTTTATGCGTTTCAAGTAACAGATTAAAACAAAATAAATAGTCTTTTTTTTTTCTTTTCAAGTTTGTGCGTTCACCGCTAAGAAAACCCCATTCACTGTGGCCCCTCAATTCCAGGACACAACCCTTACCATCTCTAACAGTATTGGTATCCTTAGTGTCGACATATCCAGCGACGTCCAGTTCCGATGTCATCTGGAGGACAAGGTCAAGATGGCATCTAAAAAACTCGGTGTGCTTAATAGAGGGCAAAGACTGCTTCTGTATAAATCGCAAGTCCGCCCCCATATGGAGTACTGCTCTCATCTCTGGGCGGGAGCACCGGCATACCAGCTTGGCCCTCTTGACTCGGTTCAAAGGAGAGCTGTGAGAATTGTCGACGATCCAATACTGACGAGCGATATCGAGCCCTTAAGTCTTAGAAGAGATGTTGCATCCCTATGCGTGCTCTATCGTTTGTATAATGGGTTGTGTTCCGAAGAATTGTTCGAAATGGTGCCAACGGCCACTTTTTATCATCGCACCGCTCGCCATCGACAGGGAATTCATGTTCACACATTGCAGCCCAAATGGTCCCGTACAGTTCGGTATCAGAGGAATTTCCTCCCACGGACCATCCGGCTGTGGAATGAACTCCCTGCCGAGGTTTTCCCACAGGACTACAGTATGGGGTCCTTCAAGAGGGGAGTAAATAGGTTTTTAAAGGGTCGGCAACGCGCATGTGATGCCCCTGGTGTTGCAGGCGTCCATAGGCTACGGTAACCACTTACCATCGGGCGGGCCGTATGCTTGATTGCCACCGTCGTGGTATAAAAAAAAAACAAAAAAGTCTTTGCGATGTGGCGCCAACACCTAGCTATACGTACATTTTCTAAATATGCAACTGAATCAGACATCTATCGCTTTTCAAACATACTGTGCTCAGTACTTAAACTCTAAAACTTGACGGTCAGACAAGTGGCAATTAGTTCACAAATGATCCTTTGTGAGCGTTCATTTTATCGACGAACTACCTACACAAAAAAAAATGTCAATTTTAAGAATTATGTTTGAATAGTGACTTTATCCAGAGTATTTTAAGCTTCATTTCCAATAAATCTATGAAGCTTTGTCAAAGTCATTAGCTTTCTAGGCTTATGAATATGCATACGTGTGAAACTTCTACATATTTTATATTCTGTTACGTCAATGCTATTTATTGTATTATCTAAAGTCATTGAGTGAAGCCAGCCTCATCTGGAATCTACGAGATTACAACACAGATATAATGTTTAGGCTCACTAGATTAGTGATCCAGCCGTAGAGTGCGTCGATTATATGTTGCCAGGTGTATTGTTTGTTGACCTATCGTATACCGGTGATTCTTAGCATGCTCCGTCCTACCGTTGCTGCAATCGCTCCGTAGCCGGAAGTAGTGGAGGAGAAAAAATAATAAAGGGCTGAAACATGTGGAGCAAATCTATGTGAGGGTTTATGCCCATAGTCACCATGCTGGGTAAGCGATGGTAGAACTGGGATGGGTTTTATCGAACTAAAGACGCTGCCACTTTTCTCCCGTCTATGTATATAAGCTGGCAGATGCTATGGTTATCCCGCCATCAGTCGTTCATCTTATAGAGCCATAATTGCTAGTGGCACTTTTCTTATACCTTAGTTGCCTCTTACAATGCCCACAGGAATAGAGGGCAACATTCTATTCTTCTAAAGCCACACGGTACTTGTTTATTTACATAAACATAAATAAAAAATTAAATTTAGTTGCAGTAATTTAAAAAAATACACATCAAGGTACGAGTTAAGAATGAAGCAGTAACAATAAATAATGAAAATCAATGTCGGATTGTTTTTCATTCGTTGTATCGGAATTTCTAGTTGTTGAAACCGAAGCGAAAATAATTATGAGACGAAATAAAATTAATATATGCATCAGCAAAAAAAACAAATTAGAACTGTCTCAAAGGAAAGGTACAATTGAATGGAAAAGGAAAATAATGGAAGTAGTCAGTAAAAACGAAAAGTAAGGTCCAATGAATCCATCAGAACTTTCTTCGAAGGCAATTTGTCTGTTAGTAAAGTAGTCATCAATTCCGCAATTTCAATAGCTGCTTAGTCATTATTTTTATTCTGTATTAAAAGTATGTAACTAATCTCCTTTGCTTTGATACATGAACTTGACATATTGAAAGTAATCTGGAATAAAAAATAAAAATAACTTTTTTTTTTTTTGTTCAATATCAAACCTCTTTTAATATTATGATTTTAATTCTATCTAATATCAGACATATTCAAATCAGATATATAGCTCTAATAAGCTATAATAAAAATACAAACGTTTAATTTTTATCATATTGGAATATAAATTAATTAGTTTTGCATTAATTTGTTATTCTAGAAAAGAAAATACTTCAAAACACAAAAACATTAAAAATACAAAATATTAAAATACTTTTCGTTATCTATCAATAAAAATAAAATACTTATAGATGGATAGATACAAATTGAATGAAGTAAATATTTAATTTAATGTCGATGTTTCTGAAATTAAATGAAATAAGCTAAAAGAGGTTTTTGCGAGAATTAACGAATTTTCGTGAAACGTTGCTTCATTATTCAGGTCGAATACATTTCTGAGCATCATCATCATTTATATGTGTTGACATTGGAATAATAATGAAATAAAATAATAAAAATTAAAATATATAGATTCGAAAATATATAAGAAAGAATATAATACAAATTTTTTAATGGTTTTATAGTATTGACCTCATATATTCTTAGTTATTCTGCTGACGTAGCGACACAAAGTTTCCGTTGGTATTCAACATGAAGAAATAGAAATCGGACGATTTCTTACCAAATTTCAAACGTCGTGGTAGTCTTGACATTTTTTTTTTTTTGTTTTTCGTTCATCAATGACTTAAAACTACTTGTTAGCTTAAAAATTTTCTACTTAGAAATTTTCTATCTTGTTTGATAATTTTATATTTTACAATGTTTTTTTTTTCAATTTTGATTTGTCAAAAAAAAAACAGAAAGCTCTCAATTAGACTGGCTTGCAAAATAAGATTTTTGTTTCTCTTTAACTAAAAAATTATAAAAAAATATAGTATATTTTATAAGGAAATATAATATACTGTGTGTCTACACAAGTGTCTAATTTGGTCCTATTTAAATGAAGTTTATAAAGAACAAAATATTTATAAAGTAATTTAACATATAGTTAAATAATAATTATTACAATATTCATAGTTACAATAGCTTGTTAATCTGCCTCTACAAACTCGAAAGCTATAATAAGGGTATTAGTCCGTAACTTGCCACTTAAAACTTTTTAGGGGATGCATATTAAGAGTCTTTATTCTGAATGTTCGAAACAAAGCTTCATTACGGTCGAATATAATATTTAAATTTGTTGAATATTTCTCAATTTTTTTACCTTTATTGTGGATATTAAAATATTACCTTTTGTTACATTAAATAAAATATAGTTAACGTTTTTAGGCCTAGACTTTTTTTTCTTGTTTGGATGTTAGTTTTTGTGGGTCTCCCTACTGTGCCTCGAAAAGCACGTAAAGCCGTTGGTCCTGGTTGTTATCATAGTTATCATAAACATCTGATAGCTATTGTTACTCATGATAGGGAAATTATACGCCAACCCGCAATGAAGTGGCGTGGTGAATTGAGCTACAAACCTTCTCCTATACGGAGAAAATGACTTTACCCAACATTGGGTTGTTTACAAGCTAATTCAGTTCAAATCAGAACAGTAAATTTAGAAATTTTAAGATTACGAGGGAAGCGAATGACAAACGAATCTAAATAAAATTGACATAGACAATATTTGTTATTATTATGTGCAGTCGTTAAAGCATCTTTGAACAAACGAACAACTTGTTATCATTCAACAGCTTAGAAAGGCTTTCCTTTGCTTTAAAAAAAAAGATTTCACTTGTCAAAAAAAACCTCATATTATATGCGAGTAGCGTAGAGCAGAGAGTGATTACGAGAAATAGGTACAACTATACATTAAATAGATTTAAATGTCTAATAAGTTGTCGCAAAACTTTCCCTCCATATGTTTTTTCATAAGCAATCCAAATATTTTTAAAGGGTAACTCTTAAAACTTCAATTTAGCAAACTTCAATTTCAATCTCTGCCAATCAGATATGATCTGAACTTTGACTAGAAAAATTTATAATGCCTAATAAACTATCCTTGTTTTATTAAGATAACAGAAGTGAAGACAGATTGAATCGTCTCTATAACATAAAAAGGGGATTTCGTCCTTTACGTGACACATCACAAGCCGCTTTTAGTTGGTTTCAACTTATTGGCTTCAATATATCAACTTGATTCTTTCAATTCATATGAATTAGATACCTCTCAAGATCTCTCTTCCATTTAATTATATAAATGTAATGTATTTATATCCATAAATATAATGAACTCATTTAGATAATCTATTGCTATTATTGATATTCTCAAATAAAGGTTTCATATTTTTTATCAAACAAAACCCACCCAAGTGCAAATCAGAAAATCATGACAAGAGCTCCGTAAAATCATACAATATTTAGCTTTTTTTTTTTTCTTAGATACGTTTAAGATCCTTTGGTACCCTTACAGAGAACAGAGTACAGAATCATAGATAATAAAAGGAAAAATATTCGTGTCCGGGTTTCTTTAAATACACAGCAGGCCCATATAATACATATTTCCATAACGGAAAGTCAGTTGTACAAAGCCGTGTAGACATATGTCAGTCTGTAGACATAAGTTAGAAATGTGAGGAAGTTGTTATATGGTTATTTTGGTTATATTTGTTGGTATTATGATAACAATATGACAACGCGTTGGCGTAGTTGTCACAACAACTGACTGATGCGCTAGCGGTCCTCGGATTCGATCCCCGCACATGACAAATATTTGTGTAGGCCATACAGATTTTTGTCATGGTCTGAACGTTTATGCTTGTGTATTGTGTGTGTTTCCAAACTCCCGACACAGGATTCACATCCTACTGGGGGTCGTTGAGTGTGAGGCGTTTATTAAGTTCATATATAATTTACCTAAACATTTTAACATGAACGTAATATTATACAAAAGTATTAACCTACACTATTCGGTACCGTGTCTATAAATTTGACAAAAATCCCATTATATGGATGACGACAAGCGTATACATTTTTTTTAATGATTTACAATAACAAGCTATGCGATGCGATTTGACATACTACATCACATGACGTGAATAAGATCGATAACGTCAGATATAATATAGCAACTAGTTAGATCCGGCAAATATTCGCTGTGGTTTTATCTGATATTGAAGTTCCAACGGATATTTTATGCGTTTTAAATAAATAAATAATTTGTTATAGTTAGGTGGCCATAGTAATATTTCATTTGCAAAAAATACTTCTGATCATCGTGTAATCCTTGTGATACAAAATCCAACCCAATCCTGCCCAATTTTTACGCCAATTCATTTATATATTTTTAAATTTTTCGACCACAAAATCAAAATGAAAAACAACCTTATTCAAATAGGCCACACAAGCACCTTCGAATCGTCATTTTACAAATTAAAACTTTAGAGTGATTATTATTTTTGTAAAAGTAAAGCTACCACCGATTCGGAATGTAGATTCTGCAGAGAAGAATCGACAAGAAACTCCGCAGTTACTCTTTTGAAAATAATATATAAACTGTGTTTTAGTACAAAATTAGTTATATCTTGCGTGAATTACAGTGCCACTAAGTCCGCACATCTTTATCGACTAAGTAATCCGGCACCAAATAATACACATTATCTATAATTTTTTTTTTACAAACATAAGAATGCTATATTTTTCTATCACTTATCTAGATACATTCGAATAGCATCGATTCGCGTTGCGGCTTTTATTACTTACCTATCACATCGAGTAACGGCTTGCTGTTATGCTTTCCGAATCCCAGCCAAGACATATTCATTGCTTCAATGTATTTACTTGGCAACTTAAAATTGTCGCTACAAAACTGCACGACCACATGCACATGAAAATTTCAACTCCATTGAACATAAGTGAATAGACCGCTGTTTTTCCTCGCATTTATCACGAACTCACAATACCTCGTTTGTAAAGAAACTCTTGCCATTTAAACTTTATCTCGAAAACTCTCTCGTTTTATTTAACTTTATAATGTTTTAAATGTAAGACAATTATCTACTTTTATTTTATACAATTTATGATTTATAATTGTTACTATTTTAAAAAGGGGTTTTTTTAATGTCACGTAATATTGAAAATACGTGAAAAGATACGTACAAAAATCAAATATATAATTATTTTCTGATTTATTGTCTTTAAACGACTCATATACTTATTTGTATATGTTGATAATAATGATGAAATTTCGGAAATTATCGTCAGATATTTAAAATAAATATTTACTTTCATACAAAGCTCGGATTCCCTGATTAGAATCATAAGCTAGTTAATAAAAATAAAAAATAATTGATAATTATGACAAAAATATAAACAACTATCTACAGAAAGTGATCTAAATCTTTTATTCTTTTCTTTTATTTACGAGTAGCTCTAATTCCTATACTTAATCGAATATATTTATACCGTTATTATATGTAATATAAAAGTTATACGTAATATAAACCACTTGACATAAATTATCATCGTTTTACTTTAAAAATCCACGAGATTTTATATTCCGAGTTAAAATATCCGCTTTTTCTTTCCTTATATTCCGACCGGCACACCTTATGTGCTATTCAAATATTCACTTGAATCTTAATCGCTACATACTGATCTCTAGACAAAATGAGAAAAATTAAGCAAAGTTTTTCAAGTTTCTTACTAACACTAGACGCCGTGTATGACTATGTATCCGCTTTTACGATTGTGACATAGAAGTAATTAAAAATATAAATAAATAAATAAATAAATAAATAAATACATACATAAATAAACAACATGAAGTGTAATAAGATACTCCGTGAGAACAATACCTTTTAATCAAAGTTTTTTTTTTTTTTTTTAAGGACAAATTTTACTAAATTGTTCGTGTATTGAAGTCGCAAAACGTTCGTGTGATGACGGCTCACGGTGCGCGGCACGCAGCGCGCGGTGTGCGTGGGGCCGAACGTCAATTTCGTCGTTTCGCATATATAGGGTGAGTGGTCGCGGCGAGGTCGCGTTGAGCGACACCGTGGTGCGCACCGCTCACACACGTGGGATGGATTTGATGTCGATGACACGTGTCAGAGCGATGGCGCCGTCGCTAGGGCGCGTCTTCTGACGTCTACCACGTGTGGAAATGATACTGTAGTGGTGCGGTTTGACGGGGCGACTCGAAGACTGCTAACTGTAGTTGATCCCCTAATGATGGTGATGCATGGCAATATTAAAATATAACAGGAGATGCTACGAGCGTCTACCTTTGAAATATACATATATAAATATGTATTGACGGTATGTGGGGCCGTCTAAATAATTATTGATATTGATATTGATTCGTATCATAATATATGGTGCATGACAATATAATCATAAAGTTGGGAGTTGTTTCAGGCAACCAACTAACAAATAAATATTATAAGAGTGGCAAATAAATACATAATAGAAGATTAACAAATAACATTAAATGTTATTACAAACGGTAATGGCAGCAGCCGTCTTATTAAATAAAAATATAAATGTGCGTGATGGAGCGACACGTACAGTGAGATGATTGAGAATCATCCCGACAATGAAATGTATTGTACGATAGATTAAAGAGGCGATACACTTAGATCGAAGATCTGTTATACTTTGTATATTGTAGACGTGTCTCGCAAATTTATTTGGGAGCTGTAATACAATATGTGCAACTTGTAAAACTGTGCCGACCGCCGGACTTGCGTAAAGTCGTTACGTCTAGTCATCGGGTTTCTGAAGTTCGTTTAGTCCTTCGTGTACGTTCGTAGGGTGTTTCATACAGCACTGTTGGCATCCTCAACTGCGATCGACGAACGATATGGAGGGACCTTGTATTGACTTGATAAGTAAAGTGATTCCGTGAGTCCGTTAAAGTTGCTCTGTCGACTCATCGGTCGTTCGAAAAACTCTGAAACGTTATCGAAACGTATCTATATATGTCATCAAAAATAAAACATAAAACGACGATCTGGTACGATCACGTTGCCTCCGAGCGACGATTAATATGTTGGCGATAAATTTGTAAGAAATGAGCATTGCGCAATAAAGAATCTCGATTCCAATTATTACTTTCGATCGAGTGCTCGTAATGTTATTTGGTGAATAGCCACTAAATAGTATGAGCACTGCGCTGAATATACTCTAGCATTTTCTTGATGATTTGATACTGGAATGCAAGACGCTGTGGTTGATTTCGATCACCGCAGGTTATTGAGCCCTTTGTCAATGTCGTCTTGAATTTGTATAGGTGACGCAAAAGCGAGGCGCGATGCTCTACGTTGCGATATAATTCGTGATACGTGGGGTGTCCCTCATACTGTGACATCGAGGTAGAGGCTATTGTATACAACTTCGGTTGGAACACTGTGTGTCCCTCGCTCTGTCTAGCCTAGAGTAGTGTATGCGCCATGTGGTACTGCTGTGCTATTTTTAATTGACGTTACGATGTCTCGGATGATGTCTTTCGTTGATTAACTATACCGGAACCACGACCGAATTTTGCTCAGCGTTGCTGACGCCATTACGATGGTGGAAGTGATACGTTGCAACAGTGTTGGACCCTCACTGTGGATTTCATCCATAGTGTTTAAGGATAGATCGCTTATGAGTGATGTGCATTGGTTACACTTGCCTCGTCTTTGTAGAGACGTTATTTCGTTTGAGATTAGTTAACATCTTCCTGATGGTATCGGTATTAGTACACTCACAATTTAAGTACTGAGTTCTATACCTTGACGAGAGTCACATTAGAGAAATGTACTTGACTACGCCCTGAACTAATCTGATCCGAATTTAAATTACTATTAAAATTCAAACCTAGAAATATAAGTTTTAGATGATAAGATATAGGAGGTATCAACAAAATATTACAGAAAATGTACTTTGCTACATGTTTAAGGTATAAATTTTAGATAATTAAGGTATAAAAGGTATCGATGAAACAAACCAAAAAATATATAATAAGTAACACAACACATTTATAGGACCACACGGTTGTAGTTATAATACAAAATAACATATACTTATATGTGTGTCTAGGGAACATATTCATTTAGTTGTAAACGTAAAATGTGAATATATTCACGCCTTTTGAATTTAAGTTTTAAATTTGAGTTTATCACAATATTATAAGAAGTTATTAATAAGGTTCAGTAAGGAAAAGTCATTCAATTATATGCGAATCGGCTGGAGAACATATGATAAATGTTTTTTTTAAACTATATGGATCCACAGTTACGAATTTAACATAACAATCTTGATTGTCATGACGAGTGTTGAAAAGAACTTTAACTTCACAACTATATTAAATGTCAATATAAGGCAGGAGTAGGAGCACAATAAGTGTTCGATCTCATTGAGGAAGGTTCATAAATAATAGGTCGGAAACTACTGTAAGCGGCGGGCGCGGGGCCGTTTACCTCCTCTCCTCCTCTTGATTTTTTAAAGTATTTTAAGTTTTTTTTTCCTATTTTAATAAACTAGGGATGGAGAGGAGCTACTTCTATTAGCAACTATATAAACGAGGTGTTGATAGAAAATGAGATCGGGTCTTGATCTTTTAATATTTTTTTTTTATCAACTTATACACATACTTGGTTAATACAAAAACAACGTAAAACGGGTCCTAACTAACTAGACGATATAACGAGCCATACTACAAACAATTATTTTTTAATTTTTATGATCTCTCTCCATGGTGTGAGTAGAGAATAGTTACACGATCCGTAGCGTGACACAAATCAAATAAACAAACTCCTTCGCTCTATTATTAGTAGTAGAGATAAAATAATATGTATTTATGTATTGTGTGCCTAATAATAAGTCTTAATTCTAAATTAGAACATTTTTTAAACTAGAACATTACAAAAAAAAACATTTTAACTTCACTAGTTTATCAATATGTATTTTAAAGTTAAATAGTTTCTGTGTACGTACTTATCTAAGTCTAAAGAGGTTTGGTTTCAAAATTTATCCTTATTTTAGAATGAAAAATTTATAAAAAATATTATAATCGAACTCTGTTGATTCCCTTGAATTATATACCTCTTAAAATTATTTTAAAAATATTTCAAATTACTACAAGGTATAATTTTGTTAAAACTTAATCGTAAAGTTCTCTAACTAATCCAGCGGTGTGTCACAATAACGCAGATACGTAATGTTAGGAGCCGCAATTTTCTACCGGCGTCAAGCATCTGTTAAGAAGGCGATCACCCGATACGCGACGTTCACGAGACGTCTCAGATCGTTAGATCAACATCCACTGATAAAGAAGCACTCGATTTTTGTCGCTTCAATATTGAAATGTGTATGTATATTTATCTTGTTGTTTTATTTTCTTTCGTGTCCCACTTATAAATGCTTTGATATGGTTTATGTTTCGTGGAAAAAAGTAAAACTAAACAATTTATTACTTTAAAATTAAACATTTTTTAGCCAACTTAAGAAAAATAAATCCTTATTTTTACTACAAATTTTTGTACATAACGCTATAACTTTACAAACTCTGAACCATTTTCTGTCTCTCTTGAATACGGAATATATTTATAGAGCTGTTATTTAATCTATAAATAAAAAATAAGTCGGGTTTTCCTTCCTGACGCTATAATTCCAGAACGCATGAACCGATTTCCATGGTTTTGCATTCGTTGGAAAGGTCTCGGGCTCCGTGAGGTTTATAGCAAACGAAATTCAGGAAAAATTTCAACAGAAAAGCAGAAAAACAGGGAAAATCATTTTTCACATACAGCGCCATCTCTGATACATAGCATGTACTACTTCATCTTTTAATCCCCAAACGAAATGTTACAAAAAACGAAGCCATCTGGTGGCGAAACGGAGTTCGCCGGGTTTGCTAGTTTTTAACTAAAATTCGAATCAAGTTCACTTAAACAACCCACAAAACTAATAATGTAGTAAATATATACAGATGTTTTGAAGATAAATACATCTACACATCGATCATACCAGTCGGTCGGTACAATTTTGTAAGTTTCAAATACTCGTTATAATCAAAATTTACCATAAAAAATTTTGACATTACAAGTACGTCTTTTTTGTAAGACTTAGACACTTAAAAATTTTTATTCGCTTGTTATGACATAAAATAATTATTTGGCAGACAGTAGACGTTGCTTTGCTTTTCCAAATAGCGCCAGCTAGCTGCAGGTGGTATGGTAGTATGCTATAATAAATACTAAAAAAATGTATATTTTGTTTCAACACGCTAATCTCAGAATATACTGGTTGGATCTTTATAATTATTTTCTCATTTAAAATATGATTATTATTAAAGCTTACGTCAGTAAATCCAAGCAGGTCGCTTAATAGCTTAAGATATATAAAAGTTCTTATAATTAAATTTTAGCTACAAGTCTACAATCCAGTAACTGATACGTTTTAGTGTAATGTGTTACACATGCCTATACATCACTGGATTGTCAGACTAAATTGAAACGAAATTGAACGAAAGACGTTTTCGATTCGATTTTAATTTTATCCGTTTATAAGTTGAGCTCGTGTGCAATCAATTATTTTTTACGCTATTTGAGTACGATTTTGTTTGACATTTCCAAATTACCTAGAACATGGTCGTGACACGCTGATGAATTTAAGTTTATGTTTTATATTTATATTTATGTATTATTATTTCTAAATTAGTACATTGATATGTACACATTTTATTCTCGATAAAATATACTCGTGTCTTTATCATAAGGCAATATTTACGTCTTTAATATTTATGAAGAACGGACGAGTTCTTTCTACATGTTTATTTTTCCTACATTTAATATGATTGATAGTGACCAAAAAATTGAGTTTACTTTAGAACAATATGTCCGATATATCATGTTAGATAAAAAAAAAAATATGTTCAGGATTACATAACTGGAGACTCAAATTGATTGAAGCTTCGTTCAAATCTCATGTTTATATTGACACAAATATTTATTTTTAGGTCTGGGTAAAGAGCTGTGTTGTTCTGATGAATAGAATAAAATCTTAAGGAAAACGAAAGGAAAACATCGTCAGGAAACTCTTACCCAAAATTGAACACAAAATAACGCAGTGGATGATTGATTAAACAGGCCTTTTCCTTTATAGGAGCTAAGGAAATTTCCTAGCAGTGAAAAAGTGACAGAATGTTTCAGTATAGTACACATATGGTTTTTTCTAGAATTCGTCACAGGTCTCTCCATTGAAACTTGAGGAGTAAGTGAATCTGTCAATATGTTATTTTGATATAAATAAAATATGCCTTTACAGAATCAAGTTCAAATAAATTTCGAACAAGAAAAAAATTTCAGCTCATGTTTTTAGTTGCCTTTAACTTCAACAAAGAGACGGCTTCGTCTTCACTCTTTAGAAATTTTAGTCCGATCTAATATTAGCGTCCCTCCTGTAAAAATGAACTAAAAGTAATGTTTTTACAATTAGCTATTAAACTTATTTCACTAAACTTATAGTAAGGCAGTTAAGCTTAGAAGACAAATACATAATTCATACTTTGATAAAATAAAAAATAAAAACTAGGCAAGCGAAGCCACAAACATATGAATGACTAAATATCGAATTTCAACCTTTTGCTTATTTTATATCTTCTTTCTAATTAAAAAAAATAATATATATTTTTCGCTACGTAATATTAATTTAAAAAAAAATCTAAGTGTTCTTTCGAAATAGCGAAATTGTTTACATTCGTCATAATTGAAATAAAATTGAAATTTCCTTTTATCGGATCAACGTTAATCCAATTAATAAAATCCAATTATTTTATTAAAAAGCTAAAAGAAATAAATTTATTTTAAAAAGTATTCTGACTTTATTCTAAACCATTATGAGACAAAGAAATTCATCAAAAAACTAAATATCAATTTAATGTTTAAACTATGCGAGTTTTTATTTTTATTTATTAAATATAGATACCAAAGAATATATTATTATTACTTTATTTAAATATATACGAAAAATAAAATATTATGTTTGTATTTGTCTTAAAATTTACTGTCTATAAATTTACATGCGCTATAAAATGAATTTTATAAAACCTCGTTGAAAGTGTAGTATTCTTTTAGTCTGGAAAATGGTCTCATGAGTCATGATTTAAAACATGTATCTTAATGCCTAAAGTGTAGGCAAACGAAGTCCTGAGAACAATAATATATAAGAGTATACATATATGGAAATATAATATATACACATTACATGGAAGACGCCTTCAAGCTTCTGGAATGGAAAGGATTAATCATCAATATAAACGTCGAGTACATCACGCACCTTCGTTTTCCCAACGATATCATGCTTATGGCAAAATCCCTGGAGGACCTCAGCATTATTTTCAGTGACCTGGAAGGAATTTCCCAACAGGTGGGCCTGTCTGCGGTGCCATGTCGTTCCTACCCTGATATCGGTTGGAAATTCTACTCTCAAAGTTGTTGACGAGTACATCTACCTAGGACAATAGGTTCAACTGAGCATACATAGCTCGTAGAACTGACGGCGGATGGAGCAGAAGGATTCCAAATTGAAGACCACGTACCAGCATGCGTAGCGTCGGACAACCGTCTGCGAGATGGAAGGACGACTTGAGGAAAGTCGTTGGAATCCGTTGGATGAAGGCTGATTTGAACCGGTCGCTCTGGAGGTCGATGGGGGAGGCCTAAGTTCAGCATTAGACATCCTCAATCATCCGCAATCATCTCAATCATCTCTGCGAAGATTTGATATATGTAGTAATATTTTACTTTTTGCAGAATTAAATATATTACGAGTATTTACTCGTACTTGCAACTTAACTTATTTTCCATCATAAATCATAATATATATACGCCTAAGTCATTTTACTAAACCTTTTTGTCCGATCATACTGACCTAAATAAACGTATTTAACTTACCATTAAGTTAACCTAAAAGGAAAAAGAAAACAAAACCTTCCTTTCGATAATACCACACTTCACTGCCACTTGAATAATAATACAAAAAATACGTTTATAATATCGTATTGTCATAAGCAATTCCACGAAACCCTTCTCAAGAGCTTCAACACTCAAAAACCCTTCAGTATCATTGAAACATCAGTCGGCCATCATCGTATCGAAAATTCACGAACATAATTTCCTATCTCGTAAAACGTTTTTTAAGTAGATCCGACATTGAGATAAAATGCTAATTTATTCATTGGCGAGAAACGGCGTGAGCCTACTGGATTCAATTTAATCTTCAATTCGTAATTTACTTTTGATCTTAAATTAAAGACCCATCTCTCGGCTTTTGTCTATACGAGAATCTCACTGATTTTATTGATTTATCGTTTCATTCAAGAGAAACAACGGTGTCTTTGAGGATAATTTTTAACGATATTCGTTGAATTTTGTCGTAACGATTCGGAATAAAATGAGTAGATTCTGGTGATCATCAATTTGATCCTTCTTCTTTCCAAATTGAATTTCTTCTCTTTCACTGAGAGCTTTATGTTTCTTCTAGAATTCTTTCAAGTATGCCTTTTGAATCAGAAAAATTGAAATTTGTGATCGCGCTAATTATTAACTTCTCAAGACTAATCTGTTATATTTTCTATAATTGTGTCTCTCTCAGTCTATCAGTATGATAAATACATTTAAGAGTTTTAAGTTTTAAGCTATTCTCGATAAATTAATATTAAAGTTTCTACGATATTACATAAAACATTCTAGCAAGTATCTAAATCAAAGACGAGTTAACTTCTGCGGACTAAATTTATCGCTTTTTTACTTGAAACACTAACATGATAGCTGCCATATATTATATACATTCGATCCCTAGTTATTTCATTAATTATCTCGTTAGTAATTACACGATACAAAAACCTTTTTTTTTTTAACCTGTGGGATAAGAAATAACATTAGAAAAATCAGCTTTAATTAAAGAGAGCTCGAATATTAAAGGACAACAAAAATAGTCCAGACTATGAAGTTAAGTAGGTTGTGATGATTGAAAAAGAAACAATGATACTAGGGTATGTATACAAATATAAACATCGGCATATCACATATATTCACGACTTTACCACACAATTAATTACAACTATAAGAAATATCTCTCGCTGATTCCACGTAACATTATATTTAGTAACTTATAAACTTCTTCAACAAATGTTATATTAAAAATGGAGAGAGAATATTTTATTTTAATCAATCATTTCAAAGCCGGTTATAAAAGTAACTACTAAACTAAACTACTTTTTAATTACTTAACTAAAACTTTATTACAGCAGGTAAAGCATTTTCAATTGTCATTTTACAAATTATTTTTTTCGACCGATTTGGAATTTAGATTCTGTTGAGAAGAACTGACAAAAAACTCAACACTTACTCTCTTAAAAATATTTACTTCATTAGTCAACAATAACAAATTTATAATAGTTTTATGTTCTACACGAAAACCAACGTCTTTTTTATTTACAGAATAACATAGCAGGATTTAAAATATCTATTTATAGTAATATTACTTATATTAATTTCTTCTCCACTTCAAATATATAAATTGCAATTTACGAATAAAATGCGAAAATTTCTAACTTTTTAAACTAATTGAATTTTTTATTAAGAAAGCGAGGCGATAATCATTGAAATTTGAATTTAAAAACATCGGAATTGAATCTGCACCCCCATTTGCCTTGACTCGGTCTTGCGCTGAATGTATTAACATTTTTATGAGAACCTGACGGTTTCGCTGAGTTGTTTATTTTTCTGCTTTACTTATGTAGACTTAATGGGCTATTCTCGGAGAAAGAAGATATGAAACTGTATTTGTTCTACGTTTACGTACTACTAATCATAAATAGTAATAAATTTTTCTTATATTTTCATATATTTTTTTATGGTTTATAAAAAAATAAAATAACATTTTTCCTGAAATTTAGTTTTTAACATACCCGTCAAATGAAAAGGTGATATTGACAACTGTTGAGATTAATTAAAAACAGCTAAAGTTAATTTAACATGAGCGCCTGCAAAGTGAGGTGCGGCTGGGTTTGGCAATGAATAGTAATAATTTAAATATCATCAAAAGCAGTGATCAAAGAACCGTCTTCCTGGAATAATCCCTCCCGTGTAACGTATACAATTTTTAATAACGTTAGGATCGAAAGTTCGGTTTTAATTAAAATATATAAATAATAATAATTAGGTTTTTAAATTAATTTACTCATACATTTTATATTCTAGATGATGTCGCGTATCCAAACGACGCGTTGTTATACTCGTAACACTAGTATAAGCATATGAAATTCATTAAGTGAAAAATAAGATGAAATAATGAAATGTGTACCAGACCATAGTCGATAGAAAACGTTTCCCGCTTAGGAGGAGCAGATCGTTGGCTAGTTTCTATGTGATCCTTGCTCTACTATAGTCCAGTGAAAAATGACCTGTGACACCTAAAATGGCGTCGCCTCTTATATGATCCTGATTAGTTGGCCAGTGGATCCTTTACCTCACGGGGGTGAATACTTTATTAAATGAATCTTTATTTACAATATTCTGAGCTTTTATCTATATCTTACCTATTTCTATATTACATTCCCTATCTATTTAGCATACAATTATTGTGACGAGCGCGCTAATTATTTATTACTAAATAACGAGATCGAATCTAAAATCTCTAATATTACAATCAAAAATCGAACTTTCGATCCAGGTGTTATAAAAATTAATTGTAGCACTTAAATCCCAGCCTTAAAGTTAAGACATTAATTATAAGTTAGAAATTTTAAAAAGAATTAGAAATTTAGATTTAATGTTAACGATGTAATTGTATATGGTCTTGTTTTAAGTTTTTAATAAAAATTATAACATACCCTAGTAATGTAAGATGTAGTTATTTATTTTTGTAACTAATACTTTTTATCCTAAAATAGAAATCCCTTGTTTGATTTGTTTTATTATATGGTCTTATTTATTTTGTTTTAGTTTAATGTGCAAAAATTATGTTTTAATATTCATTGTAGTTTTAATATTATAAATATTTCACCTTCCCTTTATTCCTAATTAAGTTAGGCATTATATGATTGGTTAGAGGGGAACCTCACCCCTGTAGAAGTATGTAAGAAGAAAGAAAGAAGAAGTATGAAGAATGAATGTGCCAGAGAGAAACAGAGCAGAAACAGTCTTCGATTTCCATGTCGAAGTACACTGTATAAATATATATATATATATATATATATATATATATATATATATATATATATATATATATATATATATATATACATATATATATATATTGGGTGTCCCGTAAGTAGTGGACCAACGGAACACTGGTGATGGAGGGGATCATTATCTATAGAAAACACTAAATTTCATTGTCCTAGGTTCAGTACTTTAAAAGATATGATGTTTTAAGTAATATTTTGAAATTTTCATTCTGTCAACACAAAACTTTAAAATTTTATCAAAATATTTTCTGTTATACACTTTATTTCTATTTAAAGGGGTTGAGAAAACATGTATCTTTCTAAATAAATCGGTATTCATGCATAATTATTACCACAAATAAAATGAAAAATCAAATCTTATGCAAATATCAAATTACAAAATTTGCTACGTGATGTTTGAAAGAAGCTAGTGTAAAAAAAATGTATGACAGCCTTGTGGAACTTTATTTAATAAAAATATATTTATATTTATATAATAATAAAATATATTTATATTTTTATATAATATAATAATATTACAGTTAATCAAGTAAACTTAAAAAAAATACTATATCAGTCTCCAGTTCGGAGAATTGTTTATGGTCAGAGCAAGTGGTTCTGAGAATTGTTTTGTTCTGTACTTGCTCATGTCGCTTTTTTGTTTATTATCTTAATATTATTTATATATTTTTTTAATATCTTTATTTAGGGACTTTTTATACATATGTACATGACAGTCCGCCGATGTCTATTTTAGTACCCCTGGCCATTATGTTTCAACTCATTAGATGTTTTGTCCAGAGACTTGCTTACAGCTCGTAGCTACACACGTGTTTTTAATTCGCTCCCACAACGACTTATTTATTGTTGACTTACGCTTAAATTGGACCTTGTATGTGCTTGTGATTTGGATATTGTTTGCCCGGATATTATATATATATATACCCACGACCGATAGCAAGACCGGTAGGTAGTTACTATGACCGCTACATCAACAGGTCGTCTATTTAGAACATTAATAATAATTATGAACACTAATGTTTTTTACCAAATTATTCATATAAAATAGATAACATAATGATGAATATTATAGTAAGCCGTCAAAGAAATAATCCACCTTATCTTTACAGAATTTATTTATGCTAAAACTCAAACTAATAAAATATTCTTTAAGAAAACATTTTAATTAATATTAGAACTAATCAGTACTTTGTAATAAATTCATCATCTCTGAGCTTATACTTGAAACGATAGATATATAAGATTTCACAAGAAAGAGCCCATTATAACATAAACATGTAATGAATAATAAATTTTAAAAATTTTACCCGTAAAGAGTCGAAAAATTGTTGAATAAATCTTGTTCATATCTTTGATAGATGTATCAAACTTTACTTTTAGGTTCTTGACTAGAAAGGAAAGACGTTATTATGTTCCAATGTTATTGTAATACGCATAAGTAAAAATTGGGTGAAATGTAGGATAAACTATTTCTAACATGTCATAATGATTTAATATCTCTAATAGCTCATTAATATTAGTCAATATAGTACTTTACTGTAACATATTGGGTTGGCACAAAAGTTATGAGACACCCTAGACAAAATTATACATTTCCTTTTTCAAGTTAATTGCTTTCGATAATATTCTAGAACGTTCTAAAATATTCTAGGTAATTCTGATGTAGGCGTATATGAAGCCGCTCTCGCGATCGGCTTAATCAGTTTGAAGAAAAATGGACAAGCTACAAGTTCGAACACTATACTTATACGAGTACTTGTAAGGCCACAGTGAGCGAGCTGCGACTGACAATATCACCACTGCATTGGACGCTGGAAGTACAAGCCAGGCGACGGTGTTCCGATGGTTTGACCGTTTTAAATCAGGAGATAGGAGTCTTGAAAATCAACCACGGTCAGGACGACCACTCACAGAAAATGATGATGATTTACGCTGCGAACTGCAGTTGAATCCGAATGCTACTACTCGTGAATTATCGGAAGCACTTAAATGCAGTCGCCACGCCGCGAATCTGCATGAGCTTGGGTATTGAAAAGTTTTGACTCAGTGGGTACCTACTGCACATCCTTACAGATACCAGTCGTGCAGTCCGTGTCGCTATCTGGCAATCACCTTTGCTGCGACCCGACCCCATATATACCAGATACCCCACCCACCTTATTCCCCAGACCTCGCCCCATCAGACTATCATTTTTTTAGAGCCCTGAAACAGCATTTGCGGGGTAAGCAATTTAAGGATTTCTCTGACGTAGAGGCGGAGTTGAACAAATTTTTCAAGCCACAACCATCAGAGTTCTGGGCAAAAAACATCCAAACTTTGCCGAATCGTTGGCAAGAAGTTTTAGATACTAATGATGATTACATCATTGACTAAGCTTTTTGTATTATAATAATAGTAAAAAATATAAAACGTAAACCAAGTGTCTCATTATTTTTGTGCCAACCCGATATTTTAAACGTTTCACTGCCTCTTCCTCTTCCCAAGGCCTTATATCCTATTAAAGAGAAGTATTTGCTTAACTTGCCGTGCGGTGACCAGCAGAGAAGAATAATCCCGACCTCTTTCTTGCCGAGGTGTCGTAAAAAGCGACTAAAGCCAAAGTGGTGCGTACCAGGACAGTGATGGGCATCAGCGTCACCATATCCTGCCACAATACACAGCGCTCGCCAACCAGCCTGCCAATCGTGCGAGTATTGGCAACCAAGATATGATGGAGGAGGCCTTTTTTTTTGACGCTGGGAAATACGTTTACGTATCCCTCCGCCCGAAGGTGACGGGTATGTGGGACTCGCTGACTGCGAAGTCAGAATACCCACTAAAACCCAGCGGTGCCCTCGTCGTCGTACAAGGACGCCACGGGATCGCTGGCGCATGCCACCGTGACGCCCCGACATGATGGAGGAGGCCTACGTTCAACAGTTTAAATAAACAACAATTTAAATAAACATGAACAGGCTGAATAAATCAAAAATTTTGCTAGTTTTAGTAGCGGCATAAATGTAACATATCCGTTAAGTCAATTTTTAATCAATTATTCGGCCATTGACCTTAAGTTACGAGACCACAATTTGTATGCGAGGACAGTCATATTTAAGTTTTTTTGCAACTTTTCTGCATCGTAAAATTTTTGTTGGTTGGCTACACTCCATTCGTACGCATTGATTGGGTTATTAGTGTATTATAATTTATCGCTATTTCTATGAATTAAAAGAATCTACTCAAGATATAAATCTCATTAATAAATTATGTATATATTTTTAGAACAAGTTGATATGGAAAATCGTTTTTTAAATTTAACATATTTTGCTAGCCATCAAAACAGCAAAATGGCAATTTCAAATTTAAATTAAGTTTTCTTTGTAGCCTATAAAAATTTAATAAACTTTTGATATAATTGATACTAAATATTGCATTGCCATAGATACGAGTAAATGGAGATATACAAAATAGATTTATTTTGTTGTAAGTACTGTACTTATCAACATTACTGTGCCAAATGCGATTTTTTTTAACTTTAAGTTTATTTGTTTGTCTATTTGTATGAACGCGCTCATTTCAAGAAAATACTGAACTGAGTATATTGTTTATCTTAAAATTGTCTATAAAATATATTAGGAATCATGCAATTGAGGCCGAAAAAAAAAACGAGTAAAAGACCACAGCAGAAATGTGCGGATTGATTTCCTTTGTCGCTATATTCGTTTTAATTTTTAGTGATTGATCAAATCAACTAGGTGACTGATAATAAAAATGTGGATATGTATGTTTTTATCTACATTTTTAATTGGAAAAACAGTGAAGCGATATTCGGCGTACTAGCAACACACACTGTACAGTTAATAAAAACAAAAGTTGACATTTTGATGTAGAGGTTTCGTAATATTTTAAATTGGGGAAAATATAAAAAAAAATACATATCAACAAGGTTTTTTTATAAAGTCGTAGTTGACTCTACTTCTTGACAAGCACACTTAGTTACTGTGTCTACACAGGCTTTACGCACACATAGGACTTCGTATCAAGATGACTAGAAATATCTATAATACCTTTTGTTGTCTAAGAAGTCAGCTAACACATCCGATAATACGTCAAAACCATAAGACGAGATATTTATTCGGTAAAAAGGATCTATTGTATTTTTAATCTCTGTACATAATCTATTGTACTTTATGTGTTACAAGCGACTTAAATAATTTTAGTGCCGAAAAGATTTAATTAAGAAAGGCACCATTCCACGCGGACATGATTTATATCAAAACTGTTTGTAAATAATTATTTTAAGTTTTAAATTGTAAATATTAAGAAAGATTATTCACTGTATTAGCATATTCAGGAACATAATTAAATTTAGAATTTACATTGAGAATTAAAATATATTTTACTCGAAATTTAAATACATAGTGTATTGACGAATAGTCGAATAATCAACATTGCCATGTAAATACATTTTATTTTAATTTTTTTTACTACAAAATAGTAGAGAAATACAGAGATTAAGAGCTTAAATTACGATGCAGCTGTATTGCTGTATAACGAACTTGACCATAAACAGATAATGAATAAACCTAAATATTAAAAAAAAACATAACAATTTTAAGATTAGGAGGGACCTAATGAAAAGAACACGTTTAGTTTTTAAGTGATTAATTTCTTCAAAATTGGTCTTAAGCTTCTCTTTGAAGGTAAACAAATAATCGCGATTCGTTATTCAACCTGTAATAAATAAATCACAAGACATGGAGATCCACCGATATAAGGATGTCCGTGTCTTTTTGTTGTAGTAACCTGCCGGATAAAGTACCAATCTTTGTCCTTGATAATAAAATAGATACCTTCGTCCAGCATTAGGATACAAACTATGACGGTAGACTATCGAGGATCTTTATTAGGAAGTGAATGTTTTTTTGGAAAATAATTAAAAAAATATATTTAATACAAAATATATTTTATACAATACATTAGTAAATTGAGTAACATATTTTATCATAATTGGTAACATTTTAAATAGATATCAGCCGTTACAAGCTGTATTTTTAAAAACACACACAATAATTTTAGTCGAAAATACTCGTAACAAACCCAATAAAAACGAGGTGACCGTAAACTCTGTAACGACCTTTCGTACAATGAAAAATATTTGTACAATATTATTAGATTAACGAAATATCTGTATTTCGTTCGGATATTCCGTTCCGCTGAAAATAGTTATTACGCTTATAAAATAGTTTTAGTCAAAATTTTGTTTGTATTAATATTATAATGGAAATTTATATGATGTTAATTTGCACGGCTTATTACGCTGTGTTGTTTTAATATAATGAGAATATGATACATGTTAAATCTGAATAAAAATGTAATTAAAAGTTATGTTTACAAGACTTTTTTCATAATAAAAAATTGTTCTTTACTGTAATTATTTTGAAGACGCGTTAGCGCAGTGGTAACAGCAACTGGCTGATGCGCTAGCGTTCGCGGATTCGATCCCCGCACATGACAAATATTTTTATAGGCCATACAGATGTTTGTCGTGGTCTGGGCGTTTGTGCTTGTGTATTGTGTGTGTTTCCGGGCTCCTGACACAGGATTCACATCCTACTGGAGGTCGTTGAGTGTGAGACGTTTATTAGATTGTTCTTTACTGTAATTTTATGTATTATCACATTCTGTTACGGAAAGATTGTGTCACATAAAAATGAATTCACCTGAACCGAACTGAATCAGACAGCAACCGTCTCACTGCTGGACAAAGGCTTCTTCTCAATATAGAAGAAGGGTTGGCTCTTAATCAACCACGCTGCCCCAATGCAGGTTGGCGTATAATGTATATATAAATATGTTTAATATATGTTTAACACACACATAAAGCCGTCTGTTCCTAAGGTAGGCAACTTAATACTTGTGTTTTAGATAACAGCCGACTGATATACTTTTTTTTTTTAAATAAAGATACATATAAATAATACATACATAAATATACATATATTACACCCAGACTCGGGGCGGGAATCGAACCCACAACCCTTGGAGCAGAAAACAGGGTCACTGCAAACTGCGCCAACGGGTCAGTCATAACATATATACAATATATACTATACACACTGTCGCGACGCGTGCCTTGGCGACGCGTCGCCCCGCCAACACTCGGTCTAACACGCTGCTAATATTTCTTCTTTCATTTTTGTCTGTCAGTCTGAAAATTGACTTGGATGAATTTAAATGAAACTGAACAAGATTTGAGTTCGTAGTACGAATTAGAACACTAGATACTTTTTATTAAAAAATTCAACATATCATAGTTCCTTTGGGAGAGGGGATAAAAGTCAAAATGTGTACTTAGTAACAATTCATCACCGATTAGTGCGATTTAATTTTTACTTTTTTGTTAGAAAGTATTCGTAGATATTTTAAGGATAAATTATTAACATTTGTACAGCATATAACCATTTGTACGACTCATATTAAGCTGACGTACGTACTTTATCTTATGGACCTAATGGAAGAGTATGACTATGGTGAATGTAGTTATGGGTACAGTCAGTAAATTAATAAAATTAATGTTTAAAATTTACTGATTTAAAATATTTACAACCATTTACTGTTTTTTTTTTTTTTTTTTTATTAAAAAAATACTTAAAGTTTTTACAACTGTAACTTCATACACCCATTCATTAAATTTAACTTATTTCCTAGCCACATTCCTTTAACAAACTTTGGTATTCCACAAACATGTTGAAGTTTATAACTATCTAAGTTATTTTATCTTCGTGCTTTTAGAATCTCTAGTGTGGATTGAACGTAATTATATTTTATGAAATAAAGTAATTCCAATGATTTATTTCGACTCCAGAAAGCAGAAGAAGGTTTTCATTTTGACTCTTTGTCATGTTAAAAAATTTTTGTATATTACACAATATAAAGTGAGAGATGATAATATTTAGTACCTTAATTTATCCCATAAGGTAGTTTAGGGGTTAATTTTCATTGTTAATTTATAAAAGTGAAATTTTCCATTGTTATTGATAAAAAAGTTTTTTTTAGATATAAAAATACAATACCTTATTTACTATTTCATTCTATTAAAACATTCCACGATTTTTAAACATCCGTAATATAACATCAAATATATCCAAAATGATATATATCCCTATGACAGAAAATTGAACTGACAGAACGACGGACAGCGGAAATTTAGTTTAGAAAATGTAGACAGGGTTGGGACACTTTAGGTCGGAGCACTAGAAACTAAACCTATTTAATTTGAGTGTTAAAAAAATAATTCAAGCATCTCGAAGTAAAGCCTGTTAATTTAAAAGTATCAGTGCACCATTAGGGAGAACAATAAATAAATTATGGACTTTTTACACTGTGACTCAGAATGTACGTGACATTGGCGAAATAATCTGTGCTATATATATATATATATATATATATATATATATATATATATATATATATATATATATATATATATATATATATATATATATATGCTCATATGCACTATTGGATACCATGAAACTAAATGAATGAATGAATGAGATATGACAAAAAATGTCAATCGTGCTCGTTTATACGATTACGTAAATATATTTGTGATGATATTATACAAGCAGAGAGAGTCAAGTAACAACAAAATACACTTTTTCTTCTGCGATAAATATTTAACTGCTACGGGATTAGCGTGGGCAATAATTAGTTAGTGAGATTATTAAAAAAAACGGTTTCCGTTGAGATTATTCTTATCCAAAAACTTTAAAATGTCGAACTAAGGAAAACATCTATATGGCGTATACAAATACTAATTGTCATGAGTGTAGGTCAAACCCGCGACCGTCAGCGCATAAACCAATTACTATGACTATTGCACTAGCGTCGTGAGATTAACGCATTTAACAAAAAAAAAAATACTCAAATTTTCGTTTTTCTATTACGTTGATAATAATCTTAGTTAAAATGAAGTAGATCTATAAATTTAATTTTGACCAATTTGCATTAATTTCAGCTTATGATTAAATTTTACTCGCAATATGTAATTCAATATTTTCAATACAAACGTGATTATTTTGAAATATTTTAAGTAATATTTTAATTTAAAATATTATTGAAAATTATTATTTATATCAATGAAAATTATGAAAATATTTATGAAAACATTATATTGGTACAAAATTATAGTCGAAAATTAATAATTTAACAGCCAAACTACATTACCACTTCAACCGCAACATCTATTTTCCGAAACTAGAGTTATTTGCTCCATGGTTATGGAAGAATTGTTGTATTTTAAATTTAAACATTAACAATTACAGCGAAATGTTTATTGTTACTCGTAAATGTTTCATATCAATTACGTTTAACTGCATGCTATTTTAAATTTAGGTATTTAACAATATATACAATAACAGACGAACAACAGATTTTCATTGCGTCGGTTACATTGAGGGTGAAAATAATTTATTCTTATAGAGCCAGTAGTGCCATTATATTATTAACAAAGTATTCTTTTGGCCAATAATATCGATTGAGTATAATTTTTTGAAACTGTTCTTATATATTTACGCGAATTTTTCTCATTTAATTAAAAGTCTAGATCTCATGAGATCATGGACGCTGTAAAGGGTCCGAAACGTCGGGAAATAATTTAATTGAAAAATCGTTTAACTGTAAAGTTTTTTTTAAACAAATAAACGCGATAAAATCCGGTCTAGACTTTTAATGAAATTACTTATGCAAAATTAAGGAGAAGTGTTGGAGCTTTATCCACTACGTTTACTACTTACTTGTTCACGATAATCTCCCTAACAAGAGTGATGGTCATTATTAAGAACGATCACAGGACCTTGATTCAAAAAAAAAAATTGAGTTTAACACTTCCTCCTATTTAGATTTTCAAATTAATTTTTCTATCTTGACTGCCTAAAATATTGGAAAATATTCAATAAATGTTCAGTTTTACAAATTATTTTAAGAATTTTGTCTTACCTAATTTTTATATTATTAGTTCCGTATCGTTAATTACTATTAATTAAATTTTGCTATAATAATTTTCCGATTCTGTACTAGAGAAACTAAAAAATTATTACAAAAAAGTTGAGTAAAAAACGTACTTGATCTACCATTGATGCGCTTGGAATAGAAGAAATACACACCAAAATTATTATTATATACTAGTATGTAACGATTCACACAAAATGAAAATTAAAAGTTCATAAATATACTGACAGGCTTTATCGGCAGGAGATAAAACAGCCCTTTTTATTTCATCTAATAAACTAAAACTTTTGCATTCACAAGTTGCTAATAGAAATATCTGACAGATAAAGTGGAATTTGATTGCGAATAATAAAAATATATCATACTTTTATCCGTTCTACGTCAAATAGCTTTATCTCTCACATAAGTTAAGGGAGTAAAACAGACACTTAGGACCTATCTCACCTCAAATAATAAATTTCATCTTTTGTATTCACAGGCAGCTAATAGAAATATCTGACTGATACATTGGAGTTCGATGGTGAACAAGAAAAATATATCCGTTGGATACCGTTAAACTTTAGATAGTTTTATCATCAACCGATGAAACCACGGTCCCATAGAGCCTGTTTCACCGGCTGTTGATAGAATTTATAACGCACATAAATTTCTCATAGACTATATATCAGCAAGAGGTAAAATGTAGGCCCTTAAGGCCTCTTTCACCTCAACTAATAAACTAAGGTTGCGAATAGAAATATCTGACTGATATATTGGAGTTCGATGGTGAACAAGAAAAATATATCCGTTGGATACCGTTAAACTTTAGATAGTTTTATCATCAACCGATGAAACCACGGTCCCATAGAGCCTGTTTCACCGGCTGTTGATGGAATTTATACCGCACATAAATTTCTCATAGACTATATATCAGCAAGAGGTAAAATGTAGGCCCTTAAGGCCTCTTTCACCTCAACTAATAAACTAAGGTTGCGAAAAGAAATATCTGACAGAATTTTTTTGGTTTTGTTGCGAAAAAGAAAAAACAGTACCATAAATTTTTATCTGTTGGATACCGTTATACGTCAAATGAAAATTAACTGTAAAAGTCTTTGTTATTTATATTTCCTTATATTATTATGTATATCCTTAAGAGAATATTCAAAGAAATTAATATTTAGACATCATACTAAATTAAAAACCACCTTAAAATAGTTCAAACTGAAGAAATAATATAATATTTGAGATTGATTCATGCATGTTTAATGCATAATAAAAAAAATAAAAATAAAAAAAGCAACAGTCCTCTCGTTTTGACATACGGTAAATACGACAACAAATTATTACAGAAGGGTAAATAGACAATTTAGGAGTGTTTTGATTCTGTAAATTAATTAAAATATCTATTTTGGACATATTTTTGGAAAACGCTCTACAATCGATACTGAATAAAAAATAAAAAAGAGGAATAATAAAGAATTTACACACATCATAACCTATTATGCAGGGTTTTTTTTTGTGGAGGCACGTGGGGCCTACGTACTGCCTGACTCCAAAAGAAATTTCGAAAATATCGAAATATTGCCATAAAAACGTGACAAAGGATGGGAAAAGGTAGGAAAAATTCAATTTTCGAGAATTAGCGTGCCACCAGAAAAGAAGTTACAAAAAGGGCC
Source organism: Euphydryas editha (assembly GCA_036937285.1). NCBI lineage: Eukaryota > Metazoa > Arthropoda > Insecta > Lepidoptera > Nymphalidae > Euphydryas > Euphydryas editha. The sequence continues at coordinate 17,088,133 of JAUPFZ010000014.1, forward strand.
TGCTATTAAGTACAAATAACTTGAAACTTGGTATGTACAGAAACATTTGTATGTATGAACTGAAATGAACTGAATCAGCCTGTAAACGTCCCACTGCTGGGGAAAGGCCTCTTCTCCATGAAAGAGAAGAGTTGAAGACAGTTGAAAAGTTGGCGGATAATTTCTCAACCAGGAGTAACGATCGTTACCAGGTGTCTATGATAACAACCGGTACCGACGGCTTTACGTGTTCTCCGAGGCATGGTGGGGAATCCACAAGGACATACACCCAGACCGGAAACAAATATTTGCACAAATTCAAATACCTGTCCCGAGCGGGAATAGGTCCCATGACCACCGGCGTTGAGGTGACTACTCACGTTCGTGTACTGGTACACCAAAACGTCGTCGTTTGTATGTATGTATGGCTCTTAATCTCGCGTATAAACTTAGCTTGAGTTTCGTTGTCTAAATAAGTACGCATTAAATATAATAATAATAACAACCTAAAAATTTTAATAAAAAAGGCATGGGCAAATAAAGCCTGTGGATGTATAGCAAAAAACTCGCGTACATATTTTGTCATATAGATCAAAGGTATGGTAGTTCCTAACGAAGTCACTGCTACGGCTATTTCTAAAAATATACATTTTTATTACCATTCATTCGGAAACAATGAATAAAAATACTTTTATTAATTACATAATTTCATCTAATAAAATATTTAGATGCAAAATCCTAATACGGCTTAACGCGGTGAAGCGATCAGTCTAAACAAAAAGCACAAAGACGAACCGCTTTGAAATGCTTTGAACCACTTTTATCTGATTTGATTGCATGCCTCGATGAAGCTGATAGGGATAAATGATTCCATTTGGACCATTAAAAGCTTTTAGGTTATCGAAATGAAATTTTAAAAGATTTACGCTCAATCCTTTGATTGAAGAAGGTCTGGTCAAGCGTAAGATTTCACGTCTCTTTTTGGCTTTATGCGATGACACTTTATACATAAAAAAAGGTAATAAAATATTTTTGTATTGTAACTTTTTTGTTTTTAATACTAGACATCGCTCGCATTTTCAGCATATTTAATTTTGACAGACTATGTTTTGAGGCTGACATGATGCAGGTATGATGTCAATCAAGCTGACGCTACATTAACGGTCGTTAATTTATATGCGTCCGTAATATGAAAAATTGTATTTATAATTATATATATATAGAATGCTGGTTAAAATTATACGGTGGTTACTAACATGTGGAACACGTTATAAGTAAAATCTTGCGACAAAATCTTAGACATTTTTTTCAATGTCAAATGGTGTATTGCTATCTAAGTGTACACAATATTTTACATTGCATGCATGGATTTATAAAGTTAGATGCATTTTCCAGACGCTGGAAAATTTATTTACATTTTGGTCACTGCTTAACTAATATATATATATATATATATATATATATATATATATATATATATATATATATATATATATATAATAATAATAATAACTCTTTATTGTACAAAAGCAACATAACATAAAAAAAAAAAAAAAAAAAAAAAAAAATATATATATATATATTATATATATATATAAATATACATATATTAAACTCACATATTGTATCAGCCTGTTAACCATCCACTGCTGAGCGAAGGCCTATTCTTCATACAGAAGAAGGGTTGGAGCTTAATCCACCACGCTTTTCCACTGCGGGTTGGTGGATAATTTGCCTACCATGACGATCGTTATCAGGTGTCTATGATAACAACCAGAACCGACGGCTTTACTTGCTCTCGGAGGCACGGTGGGGAGACCCGCAAGCACATACACCTAGACCGGAAACATCTACGGAGCAGGAATCAAACCCGTGTACGCCACCACTACACCAGAACGGTCGTCATAGTTCAGATATTACAATGATAAATATATATAAAAAATTCACATATTTTTAACTACTACAATTATATCAACTAGAAAAAATATACAATTCATATATCGATTATATGTATGTATAGATATTTAAAAAAATAGTTTTTGCGTTGAATTTACATAAATCTTCAAACGATGTTCAAGCCGGTTTGCGATCAAACGGAAAACTCACTGGCTCGTGAAACCATGTGAATATTTTTCGCGCTCTTTATATATATCATAAGATATTTTATTTTAATAATTATTCATTCGTATTTTACCTTAATAAAAAAAAAAAAAAAAAAAAAAAGAAAAGACCAATATTCAAACCTATTACAACTTCCTGGAAGAAAGCATAAAACACAGTCTGAAATCATGTAAAGAAACTAAACAAGAACAACATAAAATATTTAGCGAAGAAACTATACGATTAATTAAAAGACGCACTGAGTTGACACATAAGAAGAACAAAACTAAAGAATTGAAACAAGAACTTAGCAGAATTTATAAAGAGACTAATAGATCGATCAGAAAGGACTACTGCAAACATAGACAAGAAGTCATCACAAGGAACATAATCAATTTTAGAAGTACCAAAAAAGCCTACAAGGAATTGACCACACACAAAACATGGATACAAAAGCTTGAACAAAACTCAGAAGAAACTAAATCAAGAAAAGATGTTGTAAACTATGCAACAAGCTTTTATACAGACCTGTACCGGAAAAGAAATAACAACGAAATCGAAACCGTAGACGAGCATCCAAGCAATAGCATCAAACCAATCGAAAATTCCGAAGTATATGAACATATAAAACGCTTAAAAGTTGAAAAGAGTCCTGGCCCAGATGGGCTTTGCAATGAAGCTCTCAAAATTGGAGCACCAACTTTAACTCAACACTTGTCACAGCTATTCAACATGGTACTAGATACAGAAACCGTTCCAAGTCAATGGTGTAATTCGGACATAATTCTGATTTTCAAAAAGGGCAATCCGCTGGAAATCGGTAACTACAGACCCATAAGCCTTCTGGCGAGCACATATAAACTTTTTTCATCAATACTTCTAAAAAGAATAACACAAGACATTGATAAATTCCAGCCAAAAGAGCAAGCAGGTTTCCGATCCGGATTTAGCACAATAGACCACATACAGAGCCTGGAGCAAGTTATAGAAAAATACAGAGAGTATAACAGACCTCTTTATGTGGCCTTCATAGACTTTTGCAAAGCCTTCGATAGCATCAGCCACTGTTCGATCTGGAACGCATTGCTACATTCAAAAGTGAATCAAAAATATATCAACATCCTAAAATATATTTATAGAAACAGTACGAGCAGGGTAAGGTTGGAAGTCAGAGGAAGTAAAATAAACATTGAACGTGGAGTCAGGCAAGGAGACCCTTTGTCACCAAAGCTTTTTATCGCAGTGCTTGAAAACATATTTCGAAAATTAGATTGGTCTAAAAAAGGAATACTAATCAATGGAAGATATCTAAACCATCTAAGATTCGCTGACGACATAGTCTTATTAGCTGAAACTTCTACGGATCTCGAGGAAATGATGAGGTCGCTGGATAGCGAAAGTTCAAAAATTGGTTTAGAAATGAACGCAAGCAAAACGAAAATAATGACCAACAGCCTAAAAAGACCTATTGTAATAAAAGGAAATAACATAGAATATGTCAGCAGTTATACTTATTTGGGGAAGCAAGTATCATTTAACAAGTCCAATAATGAAGAAGAAGTAACGCGTAGAATCAACATAACCTGGAAAAAATACTGGTCACTAAAAGAAATTTTAAAAGGGAATTATAGTTTGCATTTAAAAAAGACAATTTTTGACACATGTCTCTTACCATGCTTACTGTACGGTTGTCAGACTTGGGTTTACACCAATAAAGTTAAACAAAAAATTAAATGTACCCAAACAGCTATGGAAAGGAGCATGTTGAGACTCAGGAAAATTGACAAAATAAAAAATAAATATATCAGACAAAAAACAAAAATAACTGACGCTCTAAAACATGCACTCAAACTTAAATGGAGGTGGGCAGGACATATCGCACGTTGTACAGATAGTAGATGGACCATAGAAACCACACGATGGAAAGGCCCTCAGGGAAAGAGGAATGTTGGCAGACCTGTAAGACGGTGGGCTGACGATATTGTCCAGGTGTCAGGAAATGACTGGACAAATACGGGCAAGGACAGAGATTTGTGGGAAAAGCTGGAGGAGGCCTTCACCCAAAAAGGGGTCCATATTTTAACATAGACTAAGTACATTAATACTAACACTTGAAATGTAATTTAAAAATATGGAATAAAAAGGCTTTTTATTTTTATTTATTTTTATTTTACCTTAATGTTTTATTTATATTAAAATTAAATAAAGAAATTTATCTGTTGGAAATCAATAATTTATGAAAGTACTGAAATTATTGTGTCATCATCTTTAAGAATTGGGAGATCTTATGAAAGCGTCAGAGAAACAATATTCAAATATAAAAAAGTGTGTGTGTGTGTGTGTGTGTGTGTGTGTGTGTGTGTGTGTGTGTGTGTGTGTTAACGCACACACGTATATTTTTTTCCATTATTTTAAAAATTAATTATTGGCTGCTAATATGACAGTCATATTATGAAATTATGGCTAATTTAAATAATTTAATATACATTTACTAATACTTAGAATCAAAAGTGAGGTTGAAATAAAATAATACCAAAATCACAATCACGTGATGATTTTTCAAAACAATAAAAAAAATTATCTTTCACTTTCACTATTTATTTAAATGAATTTCAATAAGTCCATTTATCATCACTTGTTATCATTAAAATATTTCTTTCTAAGTCACTCCTCAATTTAAGTAAACACGCATGGCGCCGTGACGGTCTAAGCTGACGATTTTTTCAAGATGGCGTCGGAAAGTTTGACGATTTTTTTTTTATTGCTATAAGATTTCTCCCATACGTCGATAAAGAAGTTTCACTTTAAAAAGAATCATCAAAATCGGTATACCTTTTTTTTTATCGCTGAGAAATGCGTTTACGCATCCCGCCGCACAAGGAGACGGGTATGTGGGACTCGCTGACTGCGAAGTCAGAATACCCACTAAAACACAGCGGTGCCCTCATCGTCGTAGTGGGGCGCTACGGGATCACTTTGGCATGCAACCGTGACGCCCCGAAAAATCGGTATAACTAGGAAAAAGATTTACACATAAAAAAAATACAATCTAATTGAGAACCTCCTCCTTTCTTTTGTGAGGTCGGTTACAAAAATATGAATATTCTATTTTTTTCTCACGTAACTGAATTACTTTATTTTATTTATTTATTATTATTTAATTTTTTTTTCATATTAATATTTTATTTAATAGTAAAAAGTAGCGGTATTTAAATGGTTGTTTTTTCGGATCGGTAACAAGAAATTCTTGTTATTTATTTATTCTTGTCAAGAATTCAGTTTAGTAGCAAAACCTGCCTTTGTTCAAGTCCTAACTTTGTTTTTTTTTACGATTCGGTGTGGACCTTTCGTCGAAGTTTTCGTTTCGACTTGTAATTGGTAATTTTGGGCGAAGTGAAATGTTTTGTTTGAGAATTTGTTACGATTGAAATGCAAATTTACTTTTTTACTGTATTAGTAAGTACTAGAAACTTTTCCGAGGCATGTGTAATACTTATACGTATATAACAAGAAAATTAATTAAATAATAAAATTAACGACCTTTCTGGTGTCGTGGTGCGTGGTGCCTTCGCTCAGCAGTGAGTTGTTGACAGGCAGATACAGTACAGTACAGTATACAAAATTGAAAGAATATTCCTTGTTCGTACACAAAACAGTAAATATCACTCTAATCACACGATAGCTTACATCAAAGTTGCTTAACAAATGCAAACTTGGATGGATGGATAGATATTTATTACTTATATACACGTAGAAACTACCGAACTAATAATAATGAAATTTGATTTGTAAAAAGCAAAGAAATCCAGATCAACGCCGACTACTTTTACCACGCTTGCTAAACGTGTTGGCGAGCGCAGTGTGTTATGCCAGTACATAGTGACGCTACCACATGAGTAAATAAACCGTACAGAGTGAAAGCTTCATACAAGCGCGCTACGATAGGTACACTACTACAAGCATGAGACGCGTGTGTGCGTCGGCACCAGCGCCTCGTCACATACGAGAGAAACCGGCCTATCTTGTGTTTAAACTCAAGGGCTGCAGCAGCAACGTTGCACCGTGTTTTTATTTAATGATTTATTAATTTAAATAGTGTTTTAATATAATTTTATTAGTGTTTTAGTATAATTTTAATAGTATTTTAATATAATTTTAATAGTGTTTTAATATAATTTTAATGGTATTTTAATATAAAAGTGTAAATAGGGTTTACTGTACAGTGTGTATGAACAATAATATAAAGAATAAAAACACATCATTTTTTTCTTATCCCAAAGACTCCACTAGGTAAGTAGTACTAACATGATTATAATTTATTATTTTTAATGTGTTGGGTAGATAGATAGCTCGTATAATTATATTTGATGTTATTGTGAAATTATGTAACCGCATCGTGCGGTTCGCCGGCCAGCCGTAGCGTCGGCAAACTCGCGTTCAAGCTAGAATAAGATACTCTATAGTTATCTCATTCTCTCGTAGGTTACTTTTCTGAAGTTTCACTTCTGCCGTGTGTGAATGCACATACACATTTATTTAATACTTAATGCCAAATTATTGGTGTTGATTTGAAATTTGTTTAAATATTTGAAAGTGGGGCTCCTCCTTCAATCGCGTTGAAAAATTTTTTAAACGTTTTTTTTATGAATAATACACATAAGAGAAAGCGAGAATAAGGTGGCGCACGCCCAAAAAAAAAATTTTTTTATAGATTGTTAGGTCTTTTTTTTAGCGTTAATTCTAGTTTTAAAGGCAAGTCATTTAACAAGAACTAGTTCTAAGTAGAAAAATCGCGTTTTACATTTAAAAAAAAAAAAAGACGTAACAACCTCTAAATAAAAAAAAAAAATCTTTTTTAGGGCGTGCGCCACCTTATTATTGCTTTCTATCGTGTTTATTATTCATAAAAAACGTTTTAAAAAAATTTCAACCCGATTCAAGGAGGAGCCCCACTTCCGAATAATTATCGAAATTTATAGGTAATACCTACTTATCTAGTATTTGAATTATTGTTTATCATTGATTAATAATGTTTATAAATTAAAATACGAACATTTATAAAACAAAAAATACGAACGAGCTTTACAGTAGTCACATATGTAATTTCTAACTCGGTATGCGTTTTGGCATTACTGTAAGTGTACCGAGAGTGTTATTTTAATAAATCGATATGATATTTGACATCTCACTTTAGTAATAATAATAAATAAATAATTTGTTTTTTATTTTTATTTTTATATTTATTTAACAAAATAAAAAATATCAATGGAGAAGTTTTCTAAAAATGTTTATGAAAGAATCTTTTTTTTTTTTAAATCGCAAAATCATAAACATCAAATTTGATAGAATAATATTTTAATACCTTGAAAATTTATAAAGTTTTTTGAAAATATTTAAAAAAACAAACACAATAGAAAACACAACAAAAATAAACTTTGTCATCTTATTGAACAACTAACTATTGTTTATTAAATTTTATCCTCCTGTGCCAACCCTACTAAAATAGGTATAAATTTTGCTCGCTCCTTAGAAGCTTTCACTCTGTACGGTTTATTTACTCATGTGACGCTACTGCCCATCACCACCCTGGTCAGTGCCTGGTTGTTCGCACCGTTATGGCCTTAGTCACCTTTTACGACACCTCGGCAAGAAAGAGGTCGGGACTATTCTATTCTGCTGATCACCACACAGCAGAATAAAAATATAACAATTATACAATTATAAAATTGTAAAAACTAGACTTGACCAATTTTAAGAACTATTTCTTGTGCCAAAAAGTCAATTTATTTAGAAACTTATAGCAGGCTACTTTAAAAGCACAATGCTGAAACTCATAATAACAAAACTTTCCTTTAAATAAAAACGAATCTGAAAACGCTGGTGAAACGGTTCACCTAGTTAAATAATAAACGCAAATGGTCCTTTATGTAAATTAACATTTTTCTAAACGACATCACAGTACACCTGAGCAGATGGATTCAATTTGCATATACTTATAACATCGTCGCTTCTTGACTATTTAATTTGTGATAGCTCTTCTCATTTAACTGAACTTAATTATACAGTCAAAGGAATTCAAAGTAGGTTTTTTTTAATGATATAATTCTATTCTGAAATGAAACTGTAAGATAGTCTTCTTTATTTTTATATGTAAATATTATTTAGTTAAGCTGGAGGTCTAAATAATACAAACTCTATTAAAACGTAAAATAATTGTTAAATTTATTATTTAGTTTGTAAAATATTATATTTTCGTGATTATAATATTCCCCTTAAGCACTAGATCGATACTATTACATGAAACCTCAAACGAATTTCAATGACTCTTAAATGAAATGAAAACCCAAACATTTACAGTTAAAATAACAAACAATTTAAGCATTATACTTCAGACTCGTGATGTATTTTTTTTAATAACGAGTAGTAACATTAGTCTACATGAGGTTGGTGTTGATAGAAATCATGAGCGAACGAGAGAGATGATGAGAGAAGTTGTGACAAAGGTGAGAAATGTACATGATTGTGTAGTGGATTTGTCATAGTCTATTCTATTAGAATTATAACTCGCACTATAATAAAAATATTGAACTAGTTGCAGATGAATGAAATGTAGAATGAATTGTCGTTATTTTTTCATTATTTTTTTCTATTGAAGTAATAAATTTCAATAGTTAAATATTACTGAAGATTTCGTCAATGTCGCGACAGCTTTAGGTGCCAATCTCATGAAAAAATATCTACCTATGTTAAAGGCTAAAACTTCTAATCCACTAGACAAAGTAAAACTTAATTCATACTCGCCAAGTTTTACCATCATCTTTACCGGTGTAGTACTCATTATAAAATGTATGCCTTTTATAATGTACAATTTTGAAACTGAATACTGAGCTTAGTCACAAAATATATCACAAACATACGTCAAAAAAATTACTCCTAGCCTATTGGCTAAAATAGAAATGAGTGATAGGGTAAAATCCTCAAAAAAAAACTCCATCTAAGACATCTAAGTCATTGCTGTATCAGCCTGTAAACAACCCACTGCTGAGCGAAGCCCTCTTCATATAGAAGAAAGGTTGGAGCTTAATCCACCACGCTGCTCCACTGCGGATTGGCGGATATTTTCCCTACCATTTTTTTTACGCTGAGAAATGCATTTACGCATCTCGCCGCGAAAAGACGGCGGGTATGTGGGACTAGCTGGCACGCAGAATGTGCCAGAATACCTGCTAAAACCCAGCTGTGCCCTCATCGGCAGGTATTATAAAATTTTAAACTATTAACCTATAATTTCCATTTAAAAGTATAAACAAATCGTTTACATGGAAAAATATAGATTCTAGGTAGAACGTGGATTATATTTTAGTTGATATTTTACTCAATTATAAGTTAAAGTTATTTTAATTTCAGACTCTATGTAGGATTACCTGTATATGGATGACGACAACGAGATATGGACAACGCGTTGACGCAGTGATCACAGCAACTGGCTGTTGCTCTAGCGGTCGCGAGTTCCATCCCCGCACATGACAAATATTTATATATAATTATATATACATACAGATGTTTATCCTGGTCTTGGATTTACATCCTATTGGAGGCCGTTATTAAAGTGAACACTTCGTTAGAATCGTTGTGATTTGAAATTCGATGTAACGAAAATTGCGTCGCAATAAACAAACAAAATGTAAAGGAGAGAATGAGGTAGTAAATATAGATTTGATATTCTCGATGATGTCGCGTAACCTCGCAACGCGTATCCTAGCAACGCGTAACTAAGCAATAGAATGTTTATACCCTGTACAATTTAGCTTCATCTTTTTGACACATGTAAATTTTCTGTTCGACATAACTTTGCAATGACGAACATATTATTTTCAAATTTTAAATTATTTTAAAAATCGTAAAATTATTAAAAAAATACATATAACACAAAAGTCCCTAAAGATTCAAGCGTTATCCGAAAATTTTAGGACTATTTATTGCTTCAAAAGTAAAATTTAAATAAGAACACTGAAAATAATAGACGCTTGTACAATGCTACGTCGGTGGGTCGGATTTTTGTTTCGACCGTTGTAACATTGTACAAGCGTCTATTATTTTCAGTGTTCCTATTTAAATTTTACTTTAAAGCAATAAAAAGTTTTAAAATTTTCGTAGTTAGCTTGATTTTTTACAGACGGGCTAGTGATGGGAAACAGAAAATATCTAGTAGTCCAAAAAATAACGTTTTTTAAATATATGTATATGTAATATATAATATATGTATGTGGTGTATTATTTGTGAAATTCTTTATTGCACTAGACATATAAAACATTGGGTAGATAAGCGACGGTGGGTCAATATTCATAATAAGTACTATATTAACTTACATTAATATTACAGGGTTATTTTTGGACCTCAAAATGAGACCCTCCATACGAAATCGACCACGTGATCGAGCAGTTTTCTATGGGAGGGTCGAATTTTTTTTCACTTTTCGTCCCATGTTTCTTTGGAAAAGTTGTTTAGTTTCATGTTCTGAACCACCCATTTAAATTTGACGGGAGGTCCAAAAATAATCCTGTATGTAAAAATTAAGGTTGAAAAATAAAATAGTTTTATCTTTAAAACAGTTTTTATTGGGGAAGAGGAGCACAGCCAAGATAATAATCACCAGAGTCGTCGGAGCTTGTGTCATCATCTCGAACTTCAATTATTATTTCGTGTTCAATAAAATTGTCGAAGTGGACGTCGCGCATCCAGTCCGATAATATTACTTCTTTGACGTGTCGTACTACATTCGCCCAGTTTTCAGCGGTCACTTGACCACAAGCTTCTTCCAATAAGCGGAGCATTTTGTTTGCGGTGAAGGGAGGAGATGTATTAGTAAGTGCTACATTTCCTGTGAATGAAATAAGTGATTGTAAAAATAATACTATTAATGAAATAGATGTTAAAGAATTTATCAAGAAAAAAGTTTTTTTACTTACCTTTGATTTGTGCCCATATTAGCTCTATGGCATTATATTGACAATGATAGGGCGGCAATCTGATCACTGTGTGACCGCGTTGCTTTGATGCTTCGTCCAGTAAATATACTGGCTCCCTCGGTTTGTGTGTGGCCACCAGGCGAAGCAGTTCGTACTTGAGCATTGTCATGTCGGCATTTACGCCCTTGTTTATGAGCCACTTTATTATATCAGCTTTTTTGTTTGCCATCGTCGGAGCCTTGTCAAATTGCGTGGAATGATAGGATGCATTATCCATTATTATTATATGAGGACCATCCAGGTTGTCCATCATTTTATATAACCATTTCGAAAACGTTTCGAAGTTCATCTCTTCGTGATACTCATTCGTTTTTTTGGATTTAAATGCCAGTAAACAGTTTGGCACAAAACCTTGGGCAGTACCTGCGTGGCAAATTATCAGTCTCTCCCCTTTTCCTTCTGGTACTTTTGTAGACGATTGGGCAGTACCATCGTTCCATGTTTTTTTAACAGTGTGATTGGCATTCAACCAAGTTTCATCTAAAAATACAACTTTTTCCCAATCGGTAATATTTTTGACTTTTCTTAAGAAATCAACTCGTTTGAGGGCAATGTCATTCCTTTCCATAAGAATCCTGCGGTTGTTGGATTTTTGGTAATGAAATCCAATTCTACGCAGTAGTTTTGACAGCGAGGTTCGACCGCCGTCATATAAATGAACTTCTCTTAGTGTCACCAGCAACTTGTCAAGTGTGGGCAATTCTTTTCTTGAATAATAACCATAAATGTGGTTCCGTATGGCCGCACATTGAAAATCGTCAAGATTGACGATAGGTTGGATACGCCTACGTTTTTTATTAGGAGACGACAGTTTTTTCTCCTCGTTACCTTCTTTACCATATTTTTCCGTAGAGATTCGTGTCACAGTAGCTAATGCAATCAGCAAAGCGTCAGCTACACGTTGCCGCACTTGAGACAATGGCAATAATGGTCCCCCATTTTGTGACTCACGGTCAAAATAATCGCGTAAGCGAATTACAAACTCACGCATTTCACTGTTGAGTACAGTTTTTTTCGCCCTTTTAGGCATGTTTAACAAAATTTCAAAACAAAAACTTAAATTCAACAATAATAATGTTACGGGCAGGTAGTCTTGCTTCCTCTTAACTTCTTCCTTTAACCTCTTCTTTCCTCTTGACTTTACTCCACACTACTGACCCCGAGTGTTCCCGACGTTCGGCTTATATGGCCAGTCGATGGAACAATGGAACGCGTAGTTCAAATTAGAATTCATTTTTTTTTAATCTTATTTTTCTAAAAAGAGTTATACCAGCTAAAGAGATCCCAACCACTAGCCAAAGAAACCCCAATCAAAAGGACCCCCGTTCGTAACAATAACTTAAAAATGATCTTTAATAATGATTTTTTGTAATCGATATTTATTAAATGTTTTTATAATTTTCAAAATCATTAAATTAAGAAAATAATATGTTCGTCATTGCAAAGTTATGTCAATCAAAAAAATTTACATCTGTCAAAAAGATCAAGCTAAATTGTACAAGGTATAACTATTAATAAATAATTTTTAAAATTGAGTTTGCTTAAGATGTTACACTCCTGACACGTGTACTACGTACACCCTTGTTTTTTTTTTTTAATTTTTTTATTTACGTAACCAACGCAGTTTAAACATGAAAATATAAAAAGATATAATAATATAAGATATAGTTATTTTCCCTTCTTTAATAATTCGTAATATGAATATATTAAAAGTATAAAACTTATAACATATAATTCTCGAGTTTTATTCCCTTAAAGCTCTCCCAACTATCTTAAGAGTATCTATTCCACTAAAAGAACCTCTATTTTATACGTAATGTTCCACTAGAGAGAAATGAAGACATATTTTTACCTAACAACGTTTAGAGCTCAAATAGAAATTTAAAATTATCTCAGGAGTTTTTCAAACGAGGTGATGCTATCGAAATACTTTTAACGATATACCAAAAAAGTGAAAAACATATTTATTTTTACTTTCACATTTTTTATTATATTAATAAAACTGCGACAGTACTATTCAAATCTGAATACTTTTTAAATTGTAGGGTTTCTCATCCGACTACAGCGAAACCCTAAAAGAGGGTTATGTGTGTTTACTTTTTCCCTTGCAATAGTTTCACTGTTTATATTTATTATTCACTAGCGGCCCGCCCCGGCTGCGTCCGGGGTGTGTATATGTACATTCCTCGTGAATCATTCTATCTATTGGTGAAAATCAGAAAATTTGCACATGAAAATCTGTGTAGTAGTTTTTGAGTTTGTCGCGAACAGATAGACTGACAAACAGACAGACGCGGCAGGAAACTTTGTTTTGTAATATGTAGTTATTATTAAAAATATTAAAAAAAATAGAAAAAATTATAAATTACATTTACCTCTTTTTGAAAACAAGATTAGTTCTCCCGAATGGAATACAACTAACAGACGCTTTAGAAGCGAATTCGTTGTCCTAAATGACATTAGATTAATGATATTTTGGTCTGATCTAATGTAATTCTGCTTATATTTAGAGGTCACAAAAAAGATCAGAATTATGTCTATAATAGTATTTATACTATAGACTCAATAATTGTACCGTATGTTTACATTATCCCAGTCTAGTTATCTAAATATTCATTACATTCCTGGATTACGGATAATATAGTCTTCATTAATAATGGCTGTCCAGTTTAAATCTGTTAAAGTATAAGCACTAAGATCACAAAAAAAAAATGTAAACAACCATTTTATACTAATTACTGAATTATTTTTAAGTGCAATAAAAATATTATATAAGTTATAAATAAATTGTTAATGGCACATTGTTACTTGTAATTAAGCTGTATAATTTAAGTAGGAAAATATTTGAATTAACGAGTGCAAATAAATTTATCGATTAATTCCTTCTTTGTATTATACAAAATAATGATAATTCTGTGATAATAATTCAATTAAATTCATAAACGTATGCAAAATTTCATCAATGTTTTCTTATGACGCTATCACGTAAAATAATCACGTAAAATTATAATATCCATAAACCGAGTTTACAGATGAGCAATTTTTTTTCGTATTGGTTATTTGTGAACTCTCTACGTTTGTTTTTATAAATTTTATTCTTGATACATTTAGATGTCACAACAAATCAAATCAAAAACAACTTTATTCAAATAGGCCCCATGAGCACCTTCGAATCGTCATTTTACAAATTAAAACTCTAAAGTTTATTTTTGTAAAAGTAAAGCCGCCGCTTCGGAATGCAAATTCTGCAGAGAAGAATCGGCAAGAAACTCCGCAGTTACTCTTTTGAAAATAATATATAAATTTTGTTTATTACAAAATTAGTAATACCTTGCATGAAATACAGCGTCACTAAGTCCACACATATTTATCAACTATATTCCGATGTCAAATATGTTTGGGGAAAATATTGCATCATATAATATACTGATCGAAAATAAGCTTAAATTATTAATACTTATCAAAACAACAAATAAAAACATTGGGCAATCGAAAAAATATTTTGCTCTAAATGTCATCAAAAGTTTAGCCCTTAAAACTTTTTCCTTTGTCACAAGCACTTATAGCGACAGCTGTCGTTTAAAGCGATATTAACAACATTATCGATTCTCTTCACCGTAGCCGTACCAAAACTTCTATTTCACTTGTTAACAATTAACAGGACTTTTAACTGCACCTTTTGACGTCTCATTTAAAACAATTCCATCTTTTTACTTTGTTGGAGTTTTACTCTTGAGTTGGTTTTTGGATTATTGTTTGTGTGAAAAAAAATAACCACGAATCACCACTGTTTATTACAAATTATTATTAAAATAAAAATAAAATCTACATATATATAGGAGACTTTCTATAGATATAGTCACTCATCACGATATCTCTGGAACTATGAGACCTAAAAACTTGAAATTTCGTAGGAATATTCCTTTAGAGGTCAGCTAAGAACGGATTTTACGAAATTCTACCTCTAAGGCGATGAAAAAGGGAGGCAAAGTTTGTATGGAACAACGTGATTCCTTGGACAATTTACTTCAAATTTTGCATATATATTTTTTAACAGAATTGATTGAAGACGTATTTCGTATTTTATCGAAATTCATCCCCTAACGGGGTTAAAAGGGACTAGTAAGTTATTTTGATATAAATACTCCCTAGTGCTTTTGATTTAATTTCATTTTATTTTGACACATGTTTGACAACTCAATCCGTCTATTATTAAAATATTTTCCAGTATTGACGCACGTGTAGGTGATAACTTTTTTGGGTGCTCCTGCTGGAACAGGCAAGAATTTATATTAAACGTAACAAAATTGAGTTGTAAATATACCGTGTGATCGCTTTATTGTAAAATAGTGTTTTATATAATATTTTTTACTTCAATGTTGGTGTTGTTTTAAGTCACGGGTTTTAAACTAAATGACTCATCAACAAGGCATCTGTAGTTCACAATGATACAGATATAGAAGACACCGAAGTGAACTTGGAAATATTTTTGAATTATACGGCATTAACACCCCAATCACTACAGATTGGCACTACTGACTAATGTTGGAACAAGATCAGAAAACATTATAAATCATATCATCATGCTTAAAACTGTAAATGGTGATTTCCGGGAACTGAATAATAATGTAATGTATGAGTTTATATGAATATGTATTTATCATAAACAAAGCTTAAGGTCAAACTCTTAAGTTTACTTGAGGAAGAGCTGCTTTTCTCACAGCCAGTTGTATGTGGCATGTTCCAGAGTAGCCTGGTGATTCTAGCACTCGAAGGAAAAACAAAAAATATTGTTTATAAAAAAATACTGCGGATGGTGTAATATTTCGATTTCGTTGTAAAAAGATAACATCCCCGTATAACTTTCTCCAGATCAAAGGCCATCGTGTTCATAAAATATAACAAAAATTTATTTTATTTTAATGTTTATCTAAACTTTAGATCGCTACTTTTATAATAAAGATTGTTATATTTTTTTAGTATTCCAACATTTTAAAATAATAATTTATATGTTAAAACCAATTAAAAATCCTATTAGAATCATTTTTGACTTCTACGCGGACGAAGTCGCGGACTAAAAGCTAGTTTAATAATATAAAACTGACTATGTAAAAACTACAAAATTAAAAACATTTCTTTTTTTTTCTTGAAATAAAAATTCTTATACTACTTGAATATATGACACTCACAGAGTACAAACAACACGCAAGACACCCACTACTTTGTATTGGTTCATTAGCTTTTGAATTAAAGATGAATGTCTATATATGGCCACAAATACAGGTAAATTACGAACGGCTAAATTTTTCTATTACGGTTGAGAGAATCTTTAAGAATATTATTACAAAAATATTTTTGGGAAATTTGAAAGGTGGCGTAACATAATTCTGAAGGTCTACCACACTTGCAAGCGATGCTCTTTAAATTCGGCTCATATAAGCAATATAACAGAGTATAATCGTTTTGGTAAGACTTAACTGGAAAAACATACAAGCTGTTTTCGAACAATAGTAATAACATAAGAATACACCAGTCATAACCGTGAACCCTTGATAGGTTTGTCAGTGCTGCCTACTCTAATCATTCTTTGTGTACTACCGCAATAAGAAATCCACATGTGGTATTTACCACAACGCCCATGACTGTGGCTAGCCCGCAATTTTCGGTCTTAGTAGCAAGTAATGACGAGAGAATACAAATGCAGCACAATTTCATGGAGAAGCAAGTCCACTTTCAAAATTAAAGTAAAGCTGCTGTATAGGAAACAGACATCGATCGACCCCGGAGGTGCGTTGAGATACAAGATTGATTACGTAATATCAAACATAATGCATTTTTTTATAATTTCCCGTGAACAACAGAATTAAAACCGGTAGTGATCACCACATGGTTGAATATACTATAAATTAAAAGCAAACTCGTATATAAATCCAAAATTCGGAGAGCATTCAATTGCTTTGAGAACTGCATTTCTTTGGACGATTGAACAACGCATTCATGAAAATTTTATTCAAGCGGTTTGTCAATACTATAAAGCCTTGCGTTAAAACTCAAATTCTCAAAGCTGATTTTCAAACTTATCAAGGACAAAAAAGACTTCAGTAATCAATAGAGCGTCTGGTGTCCTATGTTGATTTAATATTTAGCATATTAATGCTATCATCAAAAAAAAAACTCTAGGGTACTAGCACAATTCATATTAAGCTGAACAATTTCTTAACAGCCTTTCAAAAATACTTAGTTGTCTATTTTCAAGTAAGAGGCATGTCACCCAATTTGATTAGGATTATCTGTACCTAATTTACATATCTTTAAATGAGATATTATCAGATGTAAGATAAGAATGATTTTTATCAAAAATAGTTAATATTAGTTTGTCAATAATTATATAAACTTTAGAAATCTCAAAGTCCAAGACACTTATTGAGTCTATTTATAAAAATTAAAATAAAAAAAACAAGTGCCAAAATGCGGCAATGTATTTTAAGTTATCACAGACAATATTGGGTAATATTCTCTACTCAGATGGTTTACACTCATGATACTTTTAACTCAGAGACAAGTGCCACCAGTCTAGAAAAAAAAATGATCTTGATCACTGATGGAGAAAAAAAAAAAAAATCTACTTCAAACAATTTTAAACCATATTTGGCATAAATAAAGAGAGTCATGTTCGATATCATTTGAAAGACAATGAAATGGAAATCACAAAACAGTTTAATTCATTATTTTTCTTTTACTGGAAGAGCATAAAAAAGTATACAAAACACTTGAAATGTTGCTCCTTAAAACAGCCGCTAGTTGCGCTAACTTTTGTTGGTATAAAAGAGTCAATACAGGTTCAATCGGGATGACACCAACGCTAACCCGCTCCGCAGGAGGTGACCGGGGGTAGGAGACGCCGTTACGCGCTCCTTCACACTTCGCAATAGAGTAGAAGGAGCACCTATTATCCTCCCACTCGCCACCAGGGCAAAAAAGTGATCACGGTGCCCGCGAGCGCTTAATAGGCGAAGGCAGCATGCATAGGTGGGCCAACCGTCGGGGTGTCACGGTTGCATGCGAAAGTGATCCCGTAGGGTCCCACTACGACAATGCGTGCACCGCTAGGTTGTAATGGGTATTTTGGCACGTTCTGTTGTGGCAGCGAGTCCCACAATCCCGTCGCATTGTGTGTGATATATAAATGCAATTCCCAGCGTTAAAGAAAAAGTATAATTAAAAAAAAAAGGTTCAATCGGGATCGTTTATTACCCAACCATTGATGTAGACACACCAGAAATTCATTCCTAAGAAAAACACCCCTGAAAATGAATAACATTGTTGATGAAATAACTTTGGGCGAATTACTTGGGCGGCCCAAGTAATTGTTCTACTGGAATCAGACATGTGACATGGCATGTCAGTTCAAGAGCTGTTTTTTGGTTTGAAGAGTGTACCAGCATTTTCTAGAGACCGGTAGCTACGTCCAGAAGCATGGGCTGGTATAGTGTTGGAGAGAGACGATCGATTCATTGTATCGACGTCTTTGAGAAAACGGCTCTTAAATACTGTTGAGTTGTAACAGCAGCTCTAGACAGCTAAGAGGCGAACTGCGAACATATCTACGGTTAGACGAAGACTAGGGGAGAAGAAAATAGCGGCGTGTAGAGCTGCTATGGATCCAAAATTGACCGCTAAGCATCAGCGAACCCGCTTGAAATTCGCACGCGAATACGTCAATTAGACCATTGAACAATGGAAAGCTATTCTCTTCTCAGACTAGACGAATGTATCCCTTTTCTGCAACGATAGACGCAAAAGAGTATACAGATGACAGGGTGAACGTTTCGCCCAATCCTGCATCCAAGAGACGGTATATGGAGGCGGTTCTTTTATGTTTTGGAGCGGCATGTCTCTCGAAGGCAAAACAGACCTTGTTTACATCTCCCGAGATCGAGGTGCCCACGGGTAATGGTCGCTGGCTGCTCACCGGTACATCACAGAGCACCTAAGGGACGATTTAAAACACAAGGTTCGTTCTCATAATCCCGCTCCCACAACTCTTCAAGAATTCAAAGATGCCGTTATTGAGGAATGGGTCACTATCACTACTATCAAGAAAAATTTTAAAATTGATCAGATAGTCGTTCTACTCGAAAATTTTCTAAAATAGCAGTAAATTGTATTTTGTGACTAAACTATTAATAGAAGAAAAAAAAGTTATAGGACAAATTTGTAGACAATTTTGTGCTATACAAAGGGGTTGTTTCAAATTTATATGGAGCCTGGGCCAGGTATTTCTACAGTATTTGAAAATGTTCAGGATTATGAAAAAGTAAATAGTTTTTCTTTATTTCTCATGAAAAGGCCCTATTTAAGAGGTAGTTTTAATTTGCGAAATAAAATCGCAACAAGTTGGTATCCCTTTTGACAATGACATACACAAACGTCGTGATGACATTTTAAATATAAATACCTACAAAAAATAGGGCCGTACCTAAAACCAAGTCGATCGAAAGATTTTGAAAACGATAAGTCCAAAGAAACGCCGGGGTCGTTAAAAAATATTCAGTAACAAAAAGAAACAACGACAAAACACTCCAACGCTGCTAGACGCTAATGAATGACTTGACATTTGACAATTAGTAGGTCGATGGAATTCGAGAGTTGCTATTCTACAAATGTACCTAATTATTAATTTTATAACTACCTCTGTATTATAATAATCACTGTAAAACTGCTTAAAAGCATATTGGAGTTTACTCCTTAAGGCCAGTATATTCGAGCGTTGTAGGTATTTAGCGCTACCTCCCTCCCCGCGCGACTAGTTACGCGAAGTCTCCGATCAAATGAACTCTCGATGACCCCGCGCGCGGCGACGGCGCACGGAAATAATTAAATATATAATTTTACAGTAACTTACTAGGTTTTTTTTTTACTTTAGGTTATTTCATAATTCAGTTTTGTTTTAGATCCTGAAGGCACAGTATAAAATGCAACATAAACATTTAATACCTAAGAGAAGTAGATAAAAACCATTATTTAATTTTTTATGGGTTTATAGCTAAAAAAAAAAAATTACTATTAATATTTTAATTTATATTAATTATCAGTAATTTTTTTTTTGTTAATTAATACACTTTACAACATTTAATACCTAAGAGAAGTAGATTTAAACTTTATTTCTTCTCTTAGGTATTAAATGTTTATGTTCCACCTATTACTGCCACCAGGGCCCTGCGCTGGGGCTCCCAAGCGGCGCATTCCTCCAGGGTGTGACGCGCCGAGTCGATTGGCGCGCTACACTCGTGGCAAAATCAGGGGTGGCTTCTCGCCTAGCGATTTGGTGCAGGTACTTACCGAAGCAACCGTGCCCGGTAAGCACCGGCGACAGCCGGAACGTAAGGACCCTATGCCGCCTGTTGACCCAGCGACGAAGGTGAGGACGTCGCTCTGTCCATTGCCTGTCTCAATTCGTTGTCGGCACCTCGCAGGTTAGTCCCATTGTCGGACCAGATTTGAGCAGGTTGTCCTCGTCGAGCTTTCATTCTTCCTAAATTCATTATCACTGAGTCTGTGCTCAGTGACGTCGCTATCTCTAGGTGGATCGTTCTTACAGTGAGGCACGTGAATACTGCCACGTAACGTTTCTGTTGGCTGCGTCCCACGGTGACTGTTAATGGTCTGAAGTAGTCCACCCCTGTGTATGTGAAGGGTCGCTGATGGTGAGCTAGGCGACACGCAGGTAGGTCTCCTGTTCTCGGGTGTGGCGGGATCGCTGCCCTAATCCGGCAGTGTAGACACTGTGGAAAGAGCGTTCTTGTGACGGGCCGCAGGCGTAGTATCCAGTAGTGCTGTCGACATTCGTTCACAGTCGCCTCGACTCCCGTGTGATGCCTCGTTCTATGCATCGCTATGATCCACAAGTTCACTGTGTGATGATTTCTATCTAGTATCATCGGGTTTTTAGATGGCGTTGATAGTTGCTCCGGCTCAGGCGACTGTTTTGGGTAAACGACTTCCCGTCTTTAATGCTTTCTACTTCATTTGGGAAAGATTCTTCTTGGACTGTTCTCATGAATAGGTCTTCAGCTTTCCTGATAAGTTCCGCGGAGACCGGACGAACCTCCAAAGTTTCTTCGAGCTCTACTCTTATTTTCTGGCGTGTTTTCAGCTTCTTGTTCGTCCTTTTCCAGTCTGGGTCTTTTAACGCGCTTTTCTTAGTCCTTTTATAGTTGACTCGTTGTGTATTGGCTCGACAGAGTTCTATAAACTGTAGCAATCGAGCCGTCGTGTAGCGTGGTCTGTTCCAGCTGGAGTACCGTGTGCAGTCTGGTAACCCTTCTCTGAGTCGCGGCTGTTTACGATCGGTGACGTGATGAGTTTTTTCTTCGCCTGTAGCTTCGGTTGACGACGACAAGGCGGACGTTTCCGTGGGCCAGGTGGACTCCGGATGATAAGGAAATTCAGGACCTGTGTACTATCTGTGACCACTGCTGAATCCCGCTGGTACGTCCCGCGCCGCGTCGTCGGTTACGTTTAGCCTGGTTGGGACCCATCGCCATTCGCTGACCGTCGAAGAATCTTCAATTGCCGCTAGCCGCTAGCTAGCCGCTGTTAGGTGAAAATACTAATATAACTTAGTGAAATTTTGGATATGCTAATATATCGGTCTAAGATATCGATGACAATCATTATATTCTAGCTAAAAATAGATTGAGTGTTCATTAAACTTACGAGTACTTATCTGATCGCTTTTCTAAGCTTACGTAGTTCACGTCTAGATATTTTCTTTTTATTTCTAGTTTTATTCCCCATTTTATATCTACACTACACTGCTATTCAGTAAAAACACTTCCAACGTTGTTAGAGTACTAACTAAACTAATCTAATAAAATAATCAATAATAATCTATACTAATAGATAAAACTGAAGAGTTTGTTTGTTTGAACGCGCTAATCTCATGAACCACTGGTTCAAATTTAAAAATTCTTTTTGCGTTGGATAGTCCATTTACTGAGGAAGAATTTAAGCTATATAACATCACGCTACGACAAATAGGGGCTGAGTAATAATAAGAAATGTTACAAAAACGGGAAAAAATAATCTTTTTTGAGAGCTTCCGTTGCGTCCTTTATTATTTCTCTTCTCAAGACATTTTTTAATTATAGTTCCACTTTTAAAGTAAATATAACATCACTCTTTTACTGTAAATTTTCGAAAAAAAAACTCAGTAATATGTTGAACGACCCAAGAATCAAACCTGAGACCCCTTGCTCGACAGTAACGCTTGGTACCACTGGACCAACGAGGCGAAAATATTTAAGTACGTTTTTCCCTCAAATTAACGCGGGTGAAACCGCGGGGCACAGTTAGTACTAAATAAAATTATCCAATCTATTTCTCAAACCACACTATCCATTCTCTGAGGATAGAGAGGTTCACTGGCGCTCGAATTCCTAAGAGACAAGACCGGACCCTATACATCGGTTTTCACACAAGAGGAAAAGAAGACGTTGATAGACAAGGGATACGGCACCGGACAGGGATCGAGCGTCATGACTATCCACGAGGCACAGGGACAGACACGCGAGGCAGTCATCATCGTCCAGACAAAGACTAGGAGGCTGCGGATTCATGACAGTGTTCCGCATGCTGTGGTCGCGGTGACCAGGCACACAAAGACCTGTGTCTACTACACCGACGACGGTGGTGATGCAATCGGTCGTTTTGTCGGTCTCGGTGGAGGCCACAACAAAGGAAATACTCGAGCACACCCTCAAGATGGCTATACATAAAAGAGACACCGCCGTCATTGAGGATGTGCTCGAACAGCTTCCCTCGGGGGATGGCTGCGGCAGAGTCTCCAATAAATAATACAAAAATAAAGAGCCCAAATGTAAATGTAGACAAGCCGTAAAAATGTGGTGGCTGGTATGTATGTACTAACAAGCAATGAAATATTAGATTATATTAGATCAAGGAATAAACGCATGTACATAGAAAATAAGAAACATGATGTAAATAGATGTAAGAAAAAAAAAGACAAAATAAAATTATATATATATATATATATATATATATATATATATATATAATATATATGTGTGTGTGTGTGTGTGTATATGTATATGTATATATATGTATGTGTGTATATTTGTATATGTAAATTATATTTGTAAATAAAGATTATGTTTATTAAAAATGATTATATGTATGTAAATATGATTATATGTATTAAAAAAAATTATAATAATAATAAATAAATAATGGTCAGTATACGGACTCGCGTCATAGAGATCCTGACAATAAGTCTAGCTAATGTAAGTCTAAAATAGTACGCATGAAACTATATTAACAATCTTATACATTTAATTAAAAAAAGGCACGGGCAAATATAAGCCCGTGGATATTTTTGTTATGAAAAAAAAATCCAATCTTTAGAGGGGGGGGGACGCCGCCAGACAGCAGAGATACAGGTCCTACTTCGATGACGCCTCGCAGGCAACTAAAGCGAGGCGCGCGGGCCGTTTTCTTATATAATTTAAATATTTAATATTTAAAAAAAATAGAACCATTTATTTAAAAAAGTAACCGTTAAATGTTCTACTAAAAGTTATTACCTATTTTTACATGTGAATATTGTAACTTAAAATCTGATATTCTTCGAATAAAACTCGAAAAATAATCAAAAACATCCTTTCTTTATGTTTTTTTTTTATCGAGTCAAGTTACAATTATCGTGTTTTGAACCGTTGAATAATCAAGAACGTTTGTTAAACTATAACATATATTTTTAACGGATCAAAAAAATGAATATTACTATGTTTAAAACTCTATCAAAAACAGGTGATTTGGGATATACTGGCCTTAAGAATCGATTTTCATACATAAGGCGCCCGGTATGAGAAAAATATGAGAGGTAAAATCTACTTATGAATGACCTCGTTACTTTTTCGGTGCGCGCGCACCTATGGTGCGGTGCGAAAGTAATGTTGCTCTATTTAATATTGAAAAATAATATTTAAAAAATAAATGATAAGTGTCAGATAATAATAATTACATAATTTATCAACATTCCTAATGAAATATTTGTTCACATCTGAAATTGACTATTGTGAAAAGTTTAATGTAAAATATTTCGCCGATTAGTTATAATAAATGTATATAAAATGAATAAATATATATTTATATATGTATATTATTTTCATTAATTTGTTACTTTACCCTTTCATATTGTATTAATCTTATTTTCAGTTGGATAAACTCTTTTTGCGTATGTTTAGACAATCGTACTTAAGGAGTAAACTCCAGTCGTGCGTCGGAGCTGACACACACAATTTTTTTATTTTAGTTTCTATGATTTTATACTATTTTTTGCAATACCGTACAAAGACCTGGCCCAAAATGAAACAACCCCTTTGTTTTAGACCATTTTTATGTAACACTCACAGTTTAGCTACTCAAAGCATTAAATTTACAAAAATTCAGTTCTGACGATTCCAATTTGTGAAAAAAAAATTCAACTTACAGATTTGTCTCGCTGGATTTTTTGAAGGTAATTGAATATTTTTAAAGAATTAAGTAGCAAAATACGAAAAAAAAAATATCTTATTATGCAAGCGGAAGAAAAAATTTATCATTTGATTTGATGAGCAACGGCTTAAAATCAAAATTAGTCCATTCTTTTAACATTTTTTTTTTTTATTTAATCAGAGAATAAGACTTTTCGATGTATTCGAGTTTATTTAAAACAGTAAACGTAACAATTACTGTACAAAATGCTATCATTACAAATGAAACGCTATGATTGTTCTGCATGCAATTAATGTGAATAGTCCCCAATGAATCATTGACTGGCCAGTCGTCACTGTGGAGTGTACGAATTTGTGTGCCAGAATTTTCGCAAATATCGAATGTCAATATTTGTAATTGGTTGTGAGGTCGGTTTGCAAGTACTTTACACGTATATCATACAGTTACGATTTTTTATTTGTACGTTTTTAAATAATCGTCCTGAGCCTAATATCGTAATATTACTAGAACAAGTCACATTTTTTCAATAAAGATACGATGTAATAAATTTTTATGACTGAATTAATTTTTGTTTCTAAATCTATTTTTTTTTCTATTTATTTATAAATTATGGTAATAAAAATTATACAAGTACATAAGTACACAACTACAAAAAACACATAACAAATTTTATGTAAGCGTGCAATAGTAATTAAAGGATAAAGTTCATTATCTTACGCCAAAAAAAACTATTAATTGAAACATAATCTGATTATATATACAATAGATATAATGACTAAAATTTTCTTCAAAAATAAACAATGTATATATATCGTACTAGCAACATACGAAAATTCAAAGGCAGTGCGTGCAATTAATGTGAATAGACACTGATGAGTGATCGAGTCAGCTGATCTGTAAATAGAGATGAATGTGTAATCGTGACTAAAATTTTATATAAATTTAAAGATTTTTGTGTAATTAAATGATGATTTAGGTTTTTATATAATTAAATGATGCTTTAAGTTTTAAAATATCATTACATAATTCATTGTATGTAGTTACCAAGATTAGGGACATAGGAGTGCCTTATTAAAACGAATTTATTCTTTAATGGGCGTGTGAATGTCCTTTCTGTTTGTTGTATAAACAAATTGCCCTGGTGGTGAGTGGGGGGATAATTGGTGCCCCTCCCACTCCATTGCGTAGGGTGAAGGAGCACGTAACGGCGTCTTCTACCCCCAGTCGTCTCCTGCGGAGTGCGGTGACGTTAGCATCAGCTTCACGCTCCCGCCTCCGTCCTCCTTCAATGCTACGACCTCCTCGCAAAAAGAGCGCACGGCCTACAAACACCTCTCGCTGCCGAGCATGCAGCAGACCACGCTCAACAGCGAGAGGTCTCCGCTTATCACGGCCACCAGAGCATGGCGCTTTGACCCCTAAGCGGCGCACTCCTTGAGAGTGTGATGCGCCGTGACAATCGGCGCGCCGCACTCGTGGCAGGCAAGGGTGACTTCCCTTCTAGCGATCTGGTACAAGTACTTGTCAAAGCACCCGTGCCCGGTAAGTGCCTGCGTCAACCTGAAGATCAGCACCTCGTGCTGCCTTCTGATCCAGCGACGAAGACGGGGACGTATGGCATCCACCGTCGCTGGGCCCGCCGCTAGGGACTCCAGGTCCTCCTTCCACAATGGATCAGGGCTCTCTGAGCCTGAGCCCTGATCCGAGACGTCTGGTTCGCACTTGGGACCTCTGTGTGGGCCATGGAATAGGAGGGCATCTGTCTTGGAAACAGAGAGCCTCAGACTAGACCTGTGTCAATCGCGATCGATCGAATCAATTTGATTCGATCACAACCCGCGAGTGAGTGACTCGATCATGACCGTAGAAACGACTCGATCATTTGTGATCGACGGGTCGCCCACCGCCGCCGCGCACCGCACTGGTTCGCGGTAGGCCGTGGGTCGTGGCGTGGGTCGTGAATCGTGAAACGATTGGTTGATTGGTTTACGAAATCAATGCGCTATGACCTATAACTCACGAGTCACGAGTCACGACTCGCGAACACGTGTCGCTCCCGCGTAATTTACCGAATGTATAATATTTTTGTGTTATTTTTCTTTAAATTTGGCGGCGGTTTAAGTAATATCATTTAATGCCTCTAAGCACAATTATAAAATAATAACGTGTGTGTATACATATAAATTATTTTTGTGGTTATTGGATATAAATTAGTTTTTAAGTTTTATAAGTATATCGGAACTTTCTTCCTTAAAAAAAAGTTATTTGTCCTACATCTAACCATAACTACGTATCAGGTATGTCTACTGTAGATTCTAGGTACCTACCTAACCCTATATATATTCGTGAAGTACCTAAGCAATATTGAGTCTCGAACTTGACCCGTGCGTGAATGAATAAATGATCGAGTGATCGAAGTGATCGAGTCTTTGTGACTCGATCACTATGCCTATGGGTCGCGATCGACTCGGCTCGCCACGAATGATCGATCGACGCAGCTCTACCTCAGACCCAGTTCTCGACGAGTACATCTACCAACAAGGACAAAATGTCCAACATGCTAGGCCCAACTTCGAGAGAGAGGTCAATAGTCGAATCCAGCAAGGATGGGTAGCGTTCGGGAAGTTAGAAAACGTCTTTTCATCCGTCATACCTCAGTGCCTAAAATCGAAAGTATTCGACTAATGTGTGTTACCAGTAATCACATATGGATCTGAGACGTGGTCTCTGACTATGAGCCTTTTAAACAAGCTCCAAGTCACATAGCGCTTGGTATTTCTCTCCGAGATCGAAACAAAAATGATGAGATCCGTAGACAAACGAAAGTTGCCTACATAGCTACACGACATAGCCGACTTTGAACCGATCGCTCTAGAGATCGATGGAGGAAGCCTACGTGCAACAGCGGATATCCAATAGCTGACATGGTGATGATAATAATGATCGAGACTGAACTTTATTTCGTAATTCATTATTAATAAATTAAATTTATTATGTACCTAAGTAAGATACACATACGATAATTTATTTTTGTGTGTAAAAAAAGCAAACCAAAAATGTTTACCAACATAATAAAACCAAAAGTAAACATGGATTTATATTTATGGTTTGTTTAGGGATATGGTTATACGAGAAATACAGTTAATATCAAATAGCTGTAATATCAAAGGCATTTAATTTTGTTTGACGTGATTAACATTCAATACAAATTCAATATTAATATCCCGCAATAAACGAGATCGCATACCAATATTAAATCGGAGTATCGGGTTTAATAGAAAATTAACTAATTATTCATCGTGAATGACGCTTGTTGCATTAACATCGCTTTACTGACATAGATTACATCTATATAAAACATCATATGGAATATTATTATATTATATTATGTTATTTTTTATTGCCGTTATTATTTAGCTATGCAGTGACCGGCAGAGAAGAATAGTCCCAACCTCTGTGCACCAACCAGGATGATAATGGGCATCAGCGTCACCATATTCTGCCACAACACACTGCACTCGCCAACCCGCGTGCCAAGCGTGGCGAGTATTGGCAAACCCTCCCACAAATTACACCATGATCCAAATGGGAGACCTACGTTCAGCTGTGGACATCGAACGGCTGATGTGGTGGTGGTTTTTTCCGTTCTACTCTCAAAAGCTAAAATATATAATCACATTAAAAAACAACGACAATTGACAAAACAATATTAGGATTTTAAAAATCTATTAAAATTATGTATGTAAAATAATGTTTTATATACATTTTTCTTTTTTTTTACCACAAGCCTACAACACAATACCTAATGTCTGTACTACTATCCAGTAAAAATGAAAGAGCCCAAAGAAAGTTGCGATAAGATAATAACACCAAGCTTCCGACTTCGCAACGTGAATGAGCCTTTAGTTACTAAATGTCACTCGTATCTTTCACAAAAACATCTAAATTACGTTGCTTTGTTGATAAAAATGTAATACACTTGTGACTAATAAAGCTAAACCTTGTGATACTTTGGAAAATTCTACTAATGACGTACGTAGTTGTACAAAAAAAATAATTTTTAAAATAAAATTCATAAGATAAATCTTGAATGTTTTACAAAGAACCGTGCACCATTTCACAACTTAATGGCAAATAATTTTTCACAACATCTTTCTAATAGCTTCATTGATGAACTACTCGTATTTTAACACGCTGGTCCTAATAAAAGGAGAAATTAATCAGTTATGCTGTTGCTGTAAAAATATATGCAGTAAATATATATATTTTTAAATAAATAATTTTATAACATAATGTTAATGGGAAATGTTATATATAATATTATTTCTGAACCTACGTACATGAACTGACGAAACGGTGGTTAAGAGCAGTGGTCACAGATCCTTGCTATTGCGTTAGCGGTCGCGGACTCGGTCTCCACTCAAAAAAATGTTAGTATGATACATATTACAAATATTTGTAGTGATCTGACCGTTTTTGTTTGTATGTGTTTTCAAACCAGAAACAATGAATATAAATAGTTTATAATAATCAAAAAACTTTTTATGAAAAAAATATTTTTCAAAAAATTTTATATATTAATTGGTATAAATTATATCTCTTGTTTGATACAAGAAGGTTGTTTGATACATTATATAGTAAGAAAAGAATAAAAATCTATCACCTGTTTATTTATAGCAAATAATCTCGCTAGAAAACTAGTATTATTGCTTATAAAGGTGTCCCAGAATTAACACAAGATTTGAATTTATCGCCAGTTGAGCAGTAAAGTGTTGGTAACCCTAAAGAAACCGATTTGACAGCTGATAGTTTATAGTTAGTAAAAATGTAGCTTTACATGATAGAACAACATGTCTTTATTGTTGAACATTATTTCAAAGATAATAAATATTTGGCGGCTACAGTTCGAAAATTTCATACAAAATATGGTCGGAATAGTGTTTTGACTTTATCCACTGTGAAGATATTAATTGAAAAATTCAGAGAGACTAGATCAGTTGAAGAAACTAAACACACTGACTGTTGAAAAACAAACCGTTTAAATATAAATATCATCAATAATATTCGGCATCGTGGACAAGAATTGCAAATTTCAAGAAGCTTACTACTGCGTATACTCACTAAAGATTTGGGAGACCCAAACTACTTTACCCAACTTACTTAAAAAAATTCAGTTAATACAACAATTTAAGCCTAATAACCGTGCACAGAGAAGAATGTTCGTTAAATGAATTATTGAACATCAACAAATGTATGCTGATTTTTCGAGCAAATTTATTTTAAGCGATGAAGCACATTTTTATCTTGCTGGCTTTTATATTCGACAAAATTGTCGCATTTGAGTTTCGGATAATCCATAAACGATTATTGAAAAACAAATGCATCACTGTCAATGTTCGGTGTGGATTTTTGCCTGAAGTGTCATTCTACCATTTTTTTTAATGAGTCTGGTCAAGCTGTGACTGTTACTGGTGATCGACATCACGACATGATAACTAGTTTTTGTGCCGAAGTTAGAGGATATTGATACGGTCAATATATTACAACAAGATGGTGCCACATGTCATACAGCCTTGAAACAATTCAATTACTACATGAGACGTTTCCAGGTCGTGTACTCTCTCGTTTTGGTGATTAGAAGTGGCCCCTAGACAGTGTCATTTTTTATAGAGTTATTGGAAGTCAAAGGTATATATCAACAAGCCCACATAGTCCACCCGTGTATTATAAGTGGAAATTCAACACTACATCAATGAAATTCAACCACATTTATGCAAAATGGTCATGGAAATTTTCGAAAAAAGAGTGCGTATGTGCTTGCAAATTCGTGGAGGCTATTTGCCCGACGTGTTATTCTATATACGAGTATAACCCTATTCTATATACTTTATAAGTCAATAAAATAGTAACAATCAGAATACTGAAAACTGTGTTTTCTATTTAATTTAAACCTTAAGTTAATTTTGGAACACCGATATAAACTTCATAAACTTTTTAAAGAATGCTTGTGTAGCGACATCTTGTTCCGACTTAACCTGCTATAGATCTCCGGTCTCGGAGGGAGTGATGTAGCGGCATATATCTCGCCACATACGAACTGACGTATCTTACATCGCGCTATCAAAGTTATCAAAGCGATTGAACATATAATTATACAAGAGCCTGACAACAAACGTCGGGGCAGAAGCCCACCAGACACGACACCGTCTGGTCAGAGGATCCTCCCTTTTCAATGATGGATGAGGAACTTCACACCCTTGTTCCTCATCACTTCCCAAACTTGTAAAAGTCTATTTGAATTTTTAAACGGGACTCTACTTCTTTAATTTGATTTCTCCCTAACAATTAATGTCCTGTCTTTAGAAAAATAATTTATAATTTTCGAAGACAGTTTACTATTTAAATAATTCAATAATACGTAGCGAATTTTGAATTTATAAAATGAGACGATTAATCTTTTAGCGACAAAATATACTCGTCTAATTAGGAAAGGTTTAGATAATGCATAAAAGTAGATAGGCAGTGAACGAGAACGTTAAAGAGTCTGGATGTTGCGAGGTAAATAAACAATAAATAAACACTTCACAATTATTGGCTCCCAGCAGAGTATGAATCCTGTGTCTAGGGTGTGGAAACATCTACAACACACATGCACAAATGCCTAGACTATATTTGTATACTGACTACTGACTACTAAACAACACACAGCTGGGCAAATGACTCATTTCCGTATAGGAGAAGGGTTGAAGCTTAATCTACCACACTGCTCCACTGCAGATTGGTGGATAATTTCCTACCATTAGTAATTATCGTTACCAGGTATCTATAAAAACAACAGGGACCGGCGGCTTTACGTATTCTCCGAGAAACGGTGGGGAAACCTACAAGGACATACACTCAGAGTAGAAACAAATATTTGCACAAATACAAATATATGACCTAAGTGGGAATCGAACCCGCAACCCACCGTGTTGAGATGATTACTCGCACCACTACATCTGAACGATCGTCTATTTGTATGGCCTCCTATATAAATATTTGCCAGTACCGGTGTCAGTTGCTATGACGACTACGACAGCGCGTCATCTAACGAGATAATATCTGACATAGTGTTATCCGTAATGCAACATAACATCTATAACAATGCTTAATAAGACGAGGCTTCGGTTCAGCAGAACATTCGAGCTATTAAAGTACAGAAGAGTTGTACTTGCCTTATATTACAAACAAGAATCAGCATCAAGGAAAATAATACTATCGTTAACTTTGCTGAGAAGATTGTTCATCTTCTGTGTCATGTTATTGTTATGTGAACAAAAGTCTGTTCATCTGAACTTATTACTCTACCTTTATTCTGGAATAAATAAAACCAAAGAATTTATTTATCATATATCTAGGAATAAATCTTAGGATATTAATATCATCATCATTTTCATTATATCAGACATTGTTTATCCACTGCTAAACATAGGCTTCGCACACTGACCTTCAGAGCGACCGGTTCGAAGTATTCTCCATCAAACGACTTTTGGCAACTCTCCTCAAGTCGTTTGTCTATTTTGCAGTTCGCCATTCTATGCTGTACTTTTCAGTACGTGTTCTTTACTCGAGAATCTTTCTGAACTATTGGCGTTTACTAACAAACAAATCAAATTTTCCATTTTATAATATCAATATATTTATACTTGACATGAAAAAAAGTTAAGTGTCAAATTTCAGTTATTCGTTCATTCATTCATTTGGATTAATTACTTCTATTATTGCCAAAACAGCACGTATAATTTCGCCAATGTTCCGGTGGGGTCAAGATTACAACCTCAATAGAATTTTGAAGACCATAGAAATAGTAAGTATTTTATAGCTAACCTAAAAAACATTAACATTTGTTAGTAATGTGTGGGTGTCAAACTTCATTGAGCGAACTAATTTGTTGGTCGATGAAGCCTGTAATATTACTTTAATATTGCCACGTAAAAAGGTTCAATGTCACTCAGATTTTGTGCCAAACTATATGTAACATATCCCGTATTCATATTAATTAAGTTCATAATCGCTCAATAATTAAACATTGTATACAATATAACCACACTTGATCCAATCAAATATCATCTGAATAATTCATCATAGGAATCTAGGTCGAACAATTTAAATCGAATTCAAATAATTTTCACTATTACACAGTATTGATACCTTTTACCTCACGTGCAATCAAATAAACGAATATAATTTGAAATGTTTCAAAAATGACAGACAGACATTGCATGTATTTACTTGAAATTAAATAAATAATTAAATTTTTTACTCATTAAGTTTATTCCTTTGCCGCTCGCTTTCCAGCAGAGAAGAATAGTTCCGACCTCTTTCTTGCCGAAGTGTTGTAAAAGGCGACTAAGGCCATAGTGGTGCGATTAACTGAACACCAACCACGATGATAGGCAGCAGCGTAACCATATCCTTTTTTTTAACACTAGGAAATGCATTTACGCATCATTCATGCATTACGCAAACTTTCTTCTTCATAAAGAAGAGACATGTTGCCAACATTGGAACATAGACAGGTTGTGACATTACAGTATAATACAGAATATACATTTGTTATGTAGAAGTGTGTAAATACGAATCGAATATTCGAAAGTGGTATAAAAATAAAAATAAAATTGACAAATACAGCAATAACAACAAATCTAAGAGAAATTTGAACTCTCAAACTAATATTATTGAAATGAAAAATATAACGCAATCCGATAGCAGTTTTGTTTTGTTTTAAACTTGAGGTTATTGAAGTTTGTACGGCTTGAGTTGAGTTGACTGCTCCGCTTAGTTTCGACCTTAGATCAGAAAATGTACTAAAAATTGCATGGAATATAGAAAACGGATGTGATCAGATTACTCAAATAGAAATGATATTAATGATATTCGATTGCAAGATATTATTATTGTTTCGCACGCTTTGACATTTATGGTGATATCTTGTAGCCTATGTTATGTATGGATGATACGTCATTATGAAAATCATTCAAAAGATTCAGAGTTCACTTATTAGCTCAAAAAAAAAATTGGTTATCTGTAAAGTCGGTTTGCGGACGATAAGTTTACGTGATAACGTCATAAGAAAAAATTGAAAAAAAAACTTGCATACTTTTATGAATTAAACTGAATGATTATCACTAAGTTATTATTATTTTGTATTATACAAAGAATGAGTTAATTCAATTAATTACAATTTTTTTTCGATAAATTAACATTTATTTCCATTCGTTAATTCAAATATTATTTTACTTCAATTATACAGATTAATTACAAATAACAATGTGGTATTAAACATTTATTTACAACTTATATACATGTGTGATATTTAAGATCCTCCAATCTGCGTTATTGTTTTTCATTCAGAAGTCAAACGCTTAGGTCGATCGTGCCTCTCTATCGCTTGTTCCGCGCTCTTGCTCGCGACACGTGACACTTCTTCGTGCGTGCAGCCGGCATTCGTCGATTAACAAAACGTTATCACGTCAAAAAAAATGTATGTTTTGTTGAAATTTTTGTCTTTACAAAATTAGTAGTAGATGGAACATGCGAGCTAAAAATATTTAATGGAAATAAAAAGGAAGCGAACTACGAACTGTGAGGCTCCTGATGGGAAGTAATCACCTCATCTCATAAGCACTTTCATTTTGAGAAGAGCCACAAATGTATAGCTGGTTCAAGAAATCACGAAAGGGGTTAATGATAAAATGATAAATGTATCTAGGATGGAACCTATAGTGGGAAAGGAAGACGAAAAAATATAGCAGCTTCCGGTTATCGCAGTCAATTATTACGTTGTTAACTACGTAATGTCATTTTTTTAAGAGTAGGTATGCTACTACCTAAATCAAACCAGTTGAATACAAGCTGTAGTCAAAACTTATCAATTTATTATTCAAGTCAATAAAAGGTATAATGTTCATCAGGCTTAAAATGAAACTTTCAAAAAAAATCAAAGCCGTATTTACGTGGTCTTCAAGGTACGGTGGGAAAACCCACATGAAACCAGACCAGAAATAAATATTCTTACAAATACAAATCTCTGTTCTGAGCGGGAATCGAACCAACTGCTAGCGTTTAGGTAACTATTCGCAATACTTACTATACCTATACGATTCTTAGAAAAAGTATATACGAGAAAATAGTTTGTATGAACTTCAGAAATAAATTAATGTATTATAAATTTTTTATTTGTCACTTAAGCTATAAGAAAGAAATGTCAAAATATAAAATAGAAATTATCATTTTATTTGCTTTATTTTATTCCATTCCTAATATTTCGATACTTTTTAATAATTTTGCAATAAATCGTCTTACATATTACGCGAGACTGTATACGTATAAGATGATACGTATCAGACCAGAAACAAATATTTGTACAAATGCAAATATCTATCCCGAGCGGAAATCGAACCCGCGACCGTCGGCGCGTGGCGTTGAGGCAACTACACCAGAACGGTCGCACCACTAGGTACACCAGAACGGTCGTCACACCAGAACGATGATCGTCAAGCATCAAAAGAAACTATCTAATTTCTTGTATCGTGTATATACAAGAGTTACAAACAGTTCAGTAGTTTGCAAATTCAACAAATAAACAAATATTTTCTCTCTTAAGTATCATATAAAAATTTTAAGTATCTCATTATGTTATCGCATGCTACGCATGCTACTTCTATTCCTAATATATCTGAGTTTTAAGTGGATCAATAAATATTAATAAATATTATTAACCAACAATCACACCATGTTAACCTAGCCCCGTGCTAAGTTCGTAAGAACTTGTGTTACGGGTACTAGGAACGGAAATAAATTTAAGATATAAATACATATATACATAAATACACATCCATGACCCGGTGCAGACATCTATATTCGTCATACAAATTATCTGCACCTGGCGGGATTCGAACCCGCGACCGCTGCGTAAAGTGTCCAGTTGCCTGACCACTCGACCAGCCGGCCTGATGCCTGATGTTTAGTATCATCAATGATACTAAACATCAGGCAGTAATCCAAAAGAGGAACTAACTTAATGAGTTGAGTAATGCAATTTACATTGAAAAAGAGCACTGAGTTTATTGTAGTACTTAGGTACGATTTTATTTTTAAACAGATGGTCTTGCACCACTGCTTAGTTTGACACACAAATATTACGTTGTTTATTTTCATTACTCAAAATATTATTCTATGTTTTTGTTTTACAATAGAATTATATCTTAATAATTAAATAAGTTCGCTTAAAATATGATATGACAACCCTTCTGGTGTAGTGGCGCGAGTATCCTCAACGACAGCGGTCGCGAGTTCGATTTCCGCTCGGGGCCGATATTTGTATTTGTACTAATATTTATTTCCGGTCTTGTATCGTTGGTCGGTATATCCTTGTGGCTCTCCCCACCATACCTCGGAGAGCACATAAAGCCGTCGGTCCCGGTTGTTGTCATAAACACCTGAAAGCGATCGTTACTCATGATAGGGAAAAATTATCTACCAACACGCAGTGGATCAGCGTGGCGGATTATACTCCAACCATTCTCCTAAATGGAGAAGAGGATTTACAGGCTGATTCAGTTCAGACCAGTTCAGTTAAAATATTAAATACGTATTATCACATTCTTATTTCAAAGATACGTCTCCTCCTCATTTACAACTATTTTATTACAAAACACATTAGTTTTACATACCAGCGGAACTTATAGCTTCAATTCCATTACGACGAGGGATTTACAAATATAACGTTGTTAAACAATTCGAATTGGATAAAGAAAGGCGTCGCGTTACGTTCTCGAAAAAAAAATGTGAAACTTAATTAAATTTCTCTTTTGTTTTTGTATTCAAGATAAGCATTTCTCTCATCAGACGCGTCTGTATGATTCGTTTGTGAAAAAAATGCTGAATAAATTTGTATTCCAATGGTTTCAGTCAGCGCAGTTTTTCCATTTAAAATAAATTATCGCCAGATGAGGAAAAGAATAGAGTCACTTACCTGCCTTGATATCTCTGACTTTGCAAGTTTACTGTGTGACATACGTACAGCAATTGCTACGAGCAAATATTTTATTACTTTAAGATAGTTTTTTTTTTCTGTTCGGAGCTTAGTAATAAAATTAAATAATCATGATAACTAAAAAATTTATATTATTTTCTAGACAAAATAAAAACTACAAGAAGACCTTACCAACAAATAGTAATTTGTAAATTTTCACTGCTAAATAAATGCATAATTATCTTTTTAACATAAACTAGTCAAATTAGTTTGTGGGAAGTGTATTATACCGTTTTTAATTTTTATTACCTCTTTTTGTATTATGTGAAAACTCCTTATCATGGCTTATTGAACAGCAGCGACAGCTGTTGACAGTTAACTGACACCCTAAGAATATGGAAATTGCAATCCTATTTTAATTTTGTTTTACCATCGAGAATCAATCAGATGGATTTGTAAAGAGATATTATATACCTATATACTCGTATAACATATTCGTATTTGTATAACATACATTGATTTTGTGCTGAGTGGCAAAGAAAAACTCCATGAGGAACAATTTGAAGTAAATTCTAAGATAGGTATATCCATCAACTTACGGTGATGAGGCGAAATAAGCTCCGATCCTATTAAATGTATAAAAAACAGCACGGGGACGTTCGCAAAATATAGTACAGTACAGTTGATACATATCCCAGATTTTCGTATGCATAATGATGATTTTTATTACAACATTTTATAATAAACATAATATTTAATTATATACGTGAAATATATTAAACAATTCTGATTCTTGTGATAGTAAACAATTTAAGTTCGACGTAATATCTCCTCTTGCTCGCGAGATATTCTTTTATCTTGACACCTACGCCACTGAGTCAGCAGTTACGAGGTTGGTGTCACGTGATCTTTCAATGGAAGGACTTTATAGAGTTTTGCACGATCTTCTTAAAATTCTTAAGATTTCATTTTGCACCTGTTAGCTTGAAGTTTCTTCTTTAATCGAACTGTAAAAGAACAGTATGTGTATTGTGATTGTAATTCCTTTTGAAACTGGGCCACCAAATAAGTAATCACGTACCTAATGAAAAAAAAATTATAATAAGAAATGGTTTATTATAAAAACACTACTAATGTTTTCGTCTACGTTTAATTTAATAAAACTCTGTCATATTTTTCTAAAATTTTCATAGGTTTTCATTTGGGCACAAAACCCTAGAATAACAACTAATACAAACGTAAAAAAAAAACATAATTTCATATAAAAATATTTGTTTTCAAAACTTTTGCTCTTCAGTCGTCTTCCACACGACATTGAAATAATTTCTTTTAAATTAAAAGCAAAAAAGTAAAAGTTTTTAAGCGCGTAAAAACGAATTATTACTGTAACAAATGTATTAAAAAATAAATAGTATACAGAAAGTTCAATATAATATTAATTTCTGTTTTATTTATAAGTGTTTGCAAGCCATTAGTTGTTTATCTAGATATTTTGGTTAATTTATTGATTTTTTATTTTAAAAAAAATTCTTACTTTATTATTTATAACAAAGAGTCCCTACGAAGAATAAGTACCTCTCGTTATAAGAGGCATTAGGAGAAGAACCGGGACAGTATATTTTACATGCTCTCCGAGGCACGGTGGGAAAATCATAGAATTAGACATACACCCAGGGTACTACAAATATAAAAATCCGTTCCAAGATGGAATCAAACATGCAACTTTAGACGTTATTGGAACCTTTATCACTTTAATATTAGAATCATGGTCGTCAAACTCTTCAATCTTATTGTGAACTAGCTGTACACCAAACTTCATTTGTTATCACATGGATTGACAAGGGAACCGTATTAAATTTCGGGTCTCGTAAAGGAATTACTCACGACACGTATCATTCAAATACATTCAGTAGTTTCTTCGTGACTCACAACCAATGTTACAAATGTAAAAGATTGCAGTTTGGGCTTCGGTTTCGATTATAGATTGCCTTCTAAAAATAATTTTCAATATCTCCAATTCTTGTGATTTAAAAAAAAAACGATTCTTATAATAAAATGCGATGATGACAAGATATATTTAAAAAATTGGATCGTTATTTGATAAAAGATATATCAAGAAAAGAACTCCCAACAATTTTTAATAAAATGTATACGAAGATTAATATCACAGATTGTGATAGAGTCATTATTCGAAGTGCACGCATTTATCATAATTATTCTTGTTGTGACGCTACTGTACCGCTATCGTATCCATTTAATTAAGAAAATATTTTAATATTTTGGTTTTATATAAAGATATCAAATCTATATTCCAATATTTTTTAAAACAAAAATTTATAAAAAAATATAAATAAAAAATCCTTTTATTTAGTATTTTATGTGTCTGAAGTCATAAAAGACTTCTTAAATTGTAATTAATTAAAAAATGTATGGACGAAAATTATTATATGTAAATTAAAAGATTAAAAAAAAATATATTTATTTCTTCCGTTGATGGATTATAATTACAACGGCCTGAAAAACTTTTTTGCTGTGATCTAACAGACACGTGCACTTGTGCGAGAGTGGGGAGGGTCCAAGCGGCCTCACACTCCCTTGGGATACGTCAATTAGCAATAAAACATTTTATTGTTGTGCAATAATATAAATAATATAAATAATATAAATACCTTTATGAAACTTTTTGATAAAGATTTCAAAAACAAACAATCTATAATTTCAGAGTATATATCAGAAACGTCGAATTAATAAAGCATAAAATTTATAAAAAGCTTTTAACAACATAACTAAGCTTGTATTTAAAATTCATCAAAAGAATACCTCGAAAACGTCGTTTCACAACAACGCAGCGAATCGACTCGGCGGATTAAACTCCAACCCTCCTCTATAATAAGAGATATCTCTACCATTACAGGCTTAACAATAAGTTACAATAACCGATATTACAAAAAGATTATTCTTAAACAATATTAAGGTAAGCAACCTAATAGTATAGCTATATATAATAAGCTTATAGCAGTTTTTCAGTTCGTGCGATTCATATTACCATCATCAATCATACTTCTCTAATTAAAGGTCAACTTTTAATGTTACATCAAGGAGCACCTGAAGGGACTACGTAATAAAATTACCTTTTCCGTAGAGGGCATTAATCAACCTTTGTGAACGACCACACGGCATTATATCCTAAACTATTTATAACGAGATGTCTGTTATAGGGTTGCTAATTTTCAGAAAAATTTTCGAGATACTTCATATTGATTTAATAAATCAGTATATATTTTTGGTAACCCTATTACCAACGATGTATATAAATATAATAAAAAACGCCAATTTAAAATTACAGTATAGGCAGAACAAACAATAAAAACAATACATTGTTATTTTTAGTTTTATTTTGACATTAACAGTTTCTTATTTTACATAAAATTTCATTGGGAAAGTAAGAATATAGAATTATTAACAGAAAACGAGTACAAAGATTTTCATAAGGCAAAGGCATAACATTACTTACTGCATGGGAAATTACTTAAAATGATTGATACACAAAATGTACAAATATTTTTTTTCCTACAAGGTTTTCTTATACCGTAACAATATTAACAATTATGGTATACATTTTTTCTATAAAACTTTCCTCCAAAATGGATAGTGTCTTTATGACGTCATCGACCTAAATTTCAATAATTTTTAGATCAATTATTGATTAACATTTTAGCTTTTCCAACATTTCTTTCTCTTCTTGTCTTATAGCTTAAGAAACTTTGACAATAAATTGAAAATTGAAGCGTTACTTTAATAATAAAGTAACAAATTATTTTTATAATAGGATTTTACTAACTAATAGGCATCCTTGAGGTTGGTTCTCAGTAAATGCGGATTCATGCGGTGAGGTAAGCGTTTATTTGGTCACATGCCATGTTGCCACTGAATTGTTTCAAGTTGTAGGTATGGTCAAGGCTTTGGTCATGCTAACTAATAATCGATTTTACCATATACCTATCAATAAAAAATCGAATTCAACGGTTATTTTATAAAATTTTTACAACTTAAATGAGACTAAAAAAAGTACAAAAACGATTTAAAGTTTAATTACATGCATAAATAATAAATAGATGTTAAAAATATAACTTGTATTACGAATACGTTACTCACTTGCGATGAGGTAGTCCAATTTCTCAATTTTGAAATAAAAAGATATCATTGATATTTATGAGTATTCGTCTGGCTATATTAGTATTGACTTGAAGGTATGTTTGATTAGTGCCTTAATTAGATTGAGAGCGTACTATCATCGTGCTCTGATACTTTTATTCGGTTGCTTTGTATTAGTACGTATAAGATCTGCGAATAAGGTCTTATATTGACCCTGTTACTAGATATCAGTTGATGTACACAGCATGTCTCTGGCTAGGTTTAAGATAATAATTGCTCATAAGCTGAATTAGTAATCTTTATTGCTTCTCGTGTTCTGTACTTAGCACTCAATTTAGTTTGTAAGACATAATTTTATATAGAAAATAATAAAGCATGCGGTGTATACCTGTAATTGAACCTTGCAATTAGAACATAAAATTAAAAATTTACCACTAGTTGTAAGTATCACTGTAACAATCGCTGGCATGCCAAATAAATAAATAAATAAAAATATTAGTAATTTAATCGTCTGTCGTCATTCTGATCGTGGTCACATAATCGCTAATTTCAGCGTTTTTATAAGCATCGCTTGTCTTATCGCTTTAACTGTAGACGAACAATTATACTAACAACACCACAGATAAATAATGTGTATTCAATCGTTGTTTGTAAACGCTAATTTATTTATGTATGAAGATTTACTATGCGAGCTGTATTGTACCTTCCTGTGAGGAAACTTATTTCCTATTATTTAATATTAGTTATTTATTGCTCTGTGCATACCACAATGTACGATGCATTATTGTTTGAATTTTCCTTTGGTAAATTATAATATTATGAACCGCTATGAATCAACGGATGGAATACATAAATTTTAATCATAATGTACAAAACCAAGATAGCACTATAGTACTTTCAAATTCCCAATATATTAAAAATCTTTGCAGTGATTCTGCTTTCTGCTACTGGGGTGTGTGTTCGATTCCCGCCCCGAGCCTGGGTGAAATAAGTATTTATTTCAGTACTCCGGCGGTACACGACATTAAGTCCAATTTTTTTTTTTCGAAATTATTATTTTTAATGATCCCATTATAACTTTTTGTGATTTTTATAGTAGTACAAAGCATAATATCCTCATCCTAACAGTTATGGAGGTACATATAAAATTTAAAGATAACATTATGCCACTAAAAAAACTGCGAATAAAAACCTCTTTTTACACTTCTGTAAAAAAAATAATTAAGATGTGACTTAGTGTCGTTTACCTCCGGACTACTGATTTATATATGTATTAAATTATTTAGGTGGTAAACAGTGGCCCAATAGTACACAGTGCACCACCACTCATATCCCAAAAACGCGACGTTGCCGAACCGTATTGTAAACGCAAAATAATTTGTCCTCTACCACCTTACGCACTC
Source organism: Euphydryas editha (assembly GCA_036937285.1). Classification (NCBI taxonomy): domain Eukaryota; kingdom Metazoa; phylum Arthropoda; class Insecta; order Lepidoptera; family Nymphalidae; genus Euphydryas; species Euphydryas editha. The sequence continues at coordinate 17,130,334 of JAUPFZ010000014.1, forward strand.
CCCAGTCGACGGCGCGCTCTCACCCGTAAAGGTCGCACAGTGCATATTATTGTCTTTGGAGTCAAAAAAAGTAAGTACACGTGTTTTCATTTATTTTCTTTCTAGAATCTTTGTATATTTAGTTACATTATATTGCAATGTTTCCATGTGTAAAATAACTATTCCTTAATAACTTAGGTTTACAAACCTCCTTTGAATTTGAAATTTTTAATAGTTACATAACCTTATAGGTTAAAAAGTGGTGTCTGCACACAGTGGCTCAAAATCGTAGGGTACACAGTGAACCATGGTTGATCATGATGAATCAGTTTTCACAGAAATTTCACACAAATTGAAGACAACGTGGTGCCCTCTTCACCTAGTACCCAACCACCTACCAACCTAGTGACCAACTTCCAAATTTTAAACAGCCAGAAATAAATGCTAATGCTCAAGAAGAGTCAGCTTGTCCTTCTATGACCACACTAGAACCAAAGCTACAGGATTCAGTGCCCAGAATGACAATTTCGCCAAGGCCATTAACCTCACGACAAGAGGAAACTTTCATTACACCTAAAGAAATTAGACTACCTTTAAAAGCAGGTCCTCGTAACACTAAAAAACGAAGGACATTGGGCAACAGTATGAAAGCGACAGACATTCCCGAGAAGGATAAGATAGAAGAGAAAAAGAAGAAGATAAAGGGACTAAAGAAAGTGAAGAAAAGTGATATTTTCAAAGACAAGAAACGAAAGAAAGAACAGAAAGTGAAGAAAGTAGAAATACGTCACTGTGACACCAGCAGTGGCGATGAAACATTTTGTGCCAGTAGATCGTCTTCTGGAGGAGAGATATTTTTAAACGATAGTGAAGACGACGACACAATGGTTCTGGATGATGACATCATTTACAAACCTCTGCCAAAAAATCCTAAATTGGGTGACTATGTGATTATTTTGATAGAGACAAATAAAAAGAAAAAATATTATTAGGTCGCGAAAATTTTAGAAGAATCGTAAAAAACTAATGATTAAAGTTTTTATAAATTTGCTGAGCCTGTGGAACCAGATATGGCAGGAGATTTAAAAATGACAAATAAACAAATAAAATTTATACTTCCTGACCCTAACATTGAAGGCAGTAGTCGCCGGCAAGCAACTTATACATGCGCAATAAATTTGTTACTTTTAACGTTTCCTTTTTGATTTTGTTGGCAATTTATAGAAGTTTAATTAGTACCTGTTTGTTTTTTACTGATTTTATGTAATTGTTGCTAACAAATACAAATATATAAACAAATTATCAAATATTACATTTCTGTAGTTTTATTTAATGATATTTCTATCAATAAATATTTTTAAATATGCGATAAACTTAAGTAATTAAAGTGATGGTTCACTGTATACACATTGGTCCACTGTCGACTCACCCCCCGATTCACTGAGTACTTATACTGGTACACAGCGAATAATTTGCCATCTTTTAAAAAAACCAATATTACCAATAACCTATTAGAATTGGTGGTGAAATTGATATGAAAAACACAAGTTTAATAAATTTCCTTTCATCTAATGTCAATAGTTCTTCATTACATTTACATACGGTAGATTTATAAATGTACAAACTTTTAGTGGTTCACTGTTTACCATGTCACCCTATATGTATATTTATTTAAAAAAAAAATGTGAATCAGTCGATTTTTACCTAAAACACAGGCAATAAATTGCCTACCTTAGTAACAAAAATCCCGCGCGTGTGTGTGTGTGTGTGTGTGTGTGTGTGTGTGTGTGTGTGTCGTGTGTGTGTGTCTGTGTATGTGTATGTATGTGTGTGTGCGTGAGTGAGTGTGTGTGTTTATTATTGTTATGTACATGCATCAATTCTTACGGAAACAGTACAAAAGCTCCGTGTCTTGATTGTAGAATAGGCATTTGCCCTGTCATAGAAAAATTACGAACAGAAATTAAGATGCCTTGTTTTTAACGTATATACGAATATCATAAATATATAAACCAAATTTCTTAAGATTTAGTGTATATGGAGAACAATCTACAAAGTTTTTTTAAGAGTTCTTTTCATTTTTTTACTTTTGAGGACTTTTTATACGGCTTCATAAAAACTATATATATATAAACATCGGAAGTAATCTGATTAGTATTGAAATTCAACGTCTGTAAAACTACAAGAAATGATTGGAATTGTATAAAAAATTCACTCAATAAAAAATAAAAATGTGTTTATACTTTCATTTATTTATTTACGCTTTATTGTACACCACAACATAAAAATATAATATAGTAATACAGACAATTTAAGATTGTGTAGTACAAGAGGCGGTCTCATGACTAGTTAGCCATTTCTTCCAGGCAACCTGAAATAGTAATGTAAAACTTTTCTATACAGGGCTTCCCAAAATTGGTGGATAAAACTGCACGTGCGTATCAGGAAGAGGGGAGAGGTTGGGTTCACACACCAAAAAAAATCTATCCCAAATACTTCGCGGTCTAAACCATTTTTTATTAAAAAAAAATCCCAGTTTTTCTCACATTTGTGGTCACTACATCTGCTATTTAAAGCTACTTCGTGTTTTTTTTTTTTTAATATGTTTTCTAATAATGGTGTTTCTAAATTATATGTAAAAAAACTCAACTACTTAGAATACTAGTTTACAAGTCACTAAACACAAATTTTAGTTTTAAAATTTACTTAACTGTTAAGTTTGAGAACCTGTAGTTTAAAAAAAAATGTATTCACCAATTCTGGGAAGCCCTGTATATTTCAATAATTATTCACAAAAACTAAGTATCCTTTTTTTATAAACGTTCATTTTATATAGCTTTATTGAATAAAATTTTAATCATTGTTACAAAAATTTAATTTTCCAGAATGAAACATTAAGAGAAAATGTTACCTACAACATAATAAATTCATTTTAAAACTCCGAGCACGTTTTCTATTTCATTCGGAGCAATTTTTAAATCTTCACCCGTATGATGTGTAGAGCTACGTGGGATGTTCCTAGATAATAGATATCACAATGGAATAATACATTTATAAAATATCCATTGCATTTACAACTGATATTATAAACCGATAAACAATTTTAAATTTTCTTATTATATGTATATATATTTACGACCAGATTTTTAATTAAATTAGAATGTTAGATATTAATAAAATTAATGAAATAATTAATTGCGATTTTATTATTTAATTTATTTATTTATTTAAGACACAATTATAACATCCTAACAGTACAAATCCAATACGACGTTATAAGCAGATAAAGAAAAGTATGTGTTCATGCAAACAAGACATGGATTAACAGATAGATGTACAATTTATACACATATTATATACGGTATATAATTTACCATAAAAATATTCAGCGAAATAAAATTTTACATTTATTCATTTATTCCTCTTTTTCAAAGAACCCTCTGGACTAATTTCATTAGTTTCAGCAGATTATGGGCAAAGATGTCTATATCATTATCAGATAGTTTATTCAGTAATCGAAAAAAAAAATTAATATCTATATTAATATTTTAAATAAACTGTAAATAATAAAATATATGGATAAAAGTATATGGATAATAAAAAAAAGTATATGGATAAAATATGTGACGGCCGTCTGGTCGAGTGGTGAGGCAACTGGACACTTTACGCAGCGGTCGCGGGCTCGAATCCCGCCAGGTGCAGATAATTTGTATGACGAATATAAATGTCTGCACCGGGTCATGGATGTGTATTTACTATTTACTATTTATGTATATATATGTGTATTTATATAAATTTCTTAAATTTATTTCCGTTCCTAGTACCTGTAACACAAGTTCTTACGAACTTAGCACGGGGCTAGGTTAACGTGGTGTGATTGTTAGTTAATATTTATTATTTCTTATTTAAAATAACATAAGTATTTTGACGGCCGGCTGATCGAGTGGTCAGGCAACGGGACACTTTACGCAGCGGTCGCGGGTTCGAATCCCGCCAGGTGCAGATAATTTGTATGACGAATATAGATGTCTGCACCGGGTCATGGATGTGTATTTATGTATATATGTATATGTTTATATATAAATTTCTTAAAATTTATTTCCGTTCCTAGTACCTGTAACACAAGTTCTTACGAACTTAGCACGGGGCTAGGTTAACGTGGTGTGATTGATTGTTGGTTAGTATAAAGTCGTATAAGTATGATGTATATTGTATATTGTCAGTACTTCCTGCACGGAGAAGTGTCCTACTTGACATAATAAAGGGTCATATATAATCCGGAGAGCGGATATTCATATTTGTTGTATATATACTGTAAATTTTAGACGTATGATAATAAATAAAATTAATACATCCCTCACATGCAACGGTCAAGGTATGATGATATCATATAATATAATCTTGTGTCGAGGGTTCAGAAACACACAGCACAAACACAAACATCCAGACTCCAATCTGTATGTTCCACACAAACATTTGACCAATTCATGACCAATGATCATTGACCTTGATCGCTAACGCAAGTCGCAACGCTCAGTAGCTGTGACCACACTGCCAACCTCGTCATCTATACGTCATCAACACGTAAAGAGTGTCACGAACAATAAAGTTTTTTTTTAACTTTGTCAACTAAAAATATAACACACTAGCTGCTGCCCGCGACGTCGTCTGCGTGAACGCTTTTAGATTACACGTTGTTACAGAATGCGTTGAAGAAATATAGGTTCACTGCTCGTTCCCCGTAGGTGATAGCGTGATAATATGTAGCCTATATACTGACCCGACTTCTTAATAATATTTGTGCCAAATTTGAAGTAAATCCATGCAGTACTTTTTGAGTTTATCCCGGACATACATACCGACAAACAGACAAAAATTCTAAAAACTATATTTTATGCCTCGGTATCGATTGTAGATCACACACCAAGTATTCTTTAAAAAAAATTCAATGTACAGTTTTGACTTTCCTACCATTTCATTATATGTATAGATAATAAATCGAAAAATATTTTCATAAAAATAACAACATTTCAATAATCGAAACACGTCTTGTGAAAGTTCAAAGCGCGCAAACTGAAAGAATTGGCGAGTCAAATGTCTGAAGCGTCAGCAAAGTAAATTTCAAATCCGCATCTTCTCAAATTTACATTTCGACGTTTCAACGTCTGTGTCATTCTGGAACTGCAAAGTCTTAAAATGGCGTATTTATTTTAGTTAACTCTCCGATTTCACGTGTAACTAAATGTGATTTTAAAACCGAATCGCTTGAACGAGAAAGACTTCGGAATGTATTTAAGAACAAAGTAAATATATATTTTTACACTAATATTGGTAAGATAGTCCCAAGTTCGGTGTCGGCTGCAAGTACAAATAACGGGATGGCTTTTATAATTATACATCGATGGATGGCTTTAATGAGTTTGTCCTGTGCTGAATTTGTCTTTATAATTCGTTCCATACTCGGCAATGGAGGAAAACCTGGTAGAGAAAATTTCATTTTTATTTTATTTGTGAGATGTGTTTATCCACCAATCCGCAATGGAGCAACGTGGTAGTTTAAGCTCTAGTCTTCGTCTTTTATAATACTGTACAGTGCAGTTTAATGTCACATGAAAATTTGAATCTACTTGAATATCAGTCCGATTCAAACTTATTATAACTTAAATACCTCTTTTTATTACCTACTTACACGCTTTTGAAGGTCAGATGCTATAAAACATAAATCTCAAATTAATAGAAAAGAAGCATTGAATACTATTATCAAATTTTCTGACAAATATTGAATCTTAACGTGAATAAAACCATAAGCGGTATCTGATGTGCAACATTTCTTGAAACTTTTGATCGTTTTCAAAATCACAATGTCGATGTTGTTCTTATTAATGCTCTATAGTTAATGCAATAATTGCAATAAAGCTGTAACTACTATTTCAAAAGAAATATATAATCATTTACAATGTAATAATTGTGATTTTCTAACCCAAAAATTAGCGATGCTCGCCCAGATTTAACTCTACAATAATTGGTCTTGACCCACACCTTTTCAACAAATTATGTCCGGTAACTTTTTTAATCAACTGTGTTTTAATTTAAATAATAGATTTATATCTACTACGAATATGATGACCCAGTATGTTGAAGGGAAATATTTTGATGAAATCAACATTTTATAGAATAAGTTAAAAGACACGTACATCCGCCAATCAACACCACCAGCTTGACAGATTATCTCTTAATTTTTCTCCTTAAAAATAAGCATTTGTCGAGCGGAAGGACATTTTCAGATAACGAGATATTAAACAAATAAAATTTTAATTCGCTTTTTTTAACATAGCATTGAACTCGACGACTGTAATAATAATTCAGTATTGAACTACTCAGTAACTAAGGTGGATCAGTAAATAGAACGTTTTGATCGATACCGAGACTCGTGGACTTAAAAAACAGGTTAGAGGTGCTTAAAAGCTTTTGTTTAGCTGTAGGATATTTATAGATTAGTCCAATTATAGTACATAATCAAAGAAACTATAAAGAATTAAATAGAAAAAAAAAAGAGATTTACTAAAAAGAAAAAAGATATAAAATACACTACAACAACAAGTACAAACAATACAATAGTACCTAACAAGGTTTTGTAATGTAACATATGACTAATCCTATGAACAAACAATTCGACCAATCTGCTTTCTTTGTACTCATTATTGATCGATCTAATAAACGTGATTTTTATCTACGTCAAATATTTGCTGGTTTGACGTTAACAAACCGAATGTTATATTACAAAGATTTAAGAATAGTATAGAAGTAGTATCTGAACTATAACCGTATTATATCATAATATGGATTTGTATATCTGTCATGATAACGGTTGATAAAGCTTAGAACTGTATTAAATTATGATACATCATTCCGGAAATAAAATTAATCTCTTATTTATTTATTAATACCTTATTGCAAAACACATTATTAATGGTACAAAAGGCGGGCTTAGTGCTAAGAGCATTCTCTATCAGCCAAACTTAGTACGTTCAAGAGTAGACGTTTGTAGGTGTACAAAATCACAAACTGAACAATTAAATTAATACAAAGATACATATATCTAAAGCTTTTGCTGTTAACGAGAATATGAAACAAATATTCTAGTTTGTTTTTACAATATTTTATATTATAAGACTATTGACACACTCTGGCATCACACGAGTACAATCTGTACTTAAACTGAAACAGGTCCAATTCCTTACATTGAAGAATTAAAAAAAAAAATCTAGAAGGCGCTCTGTTATTAATACTGAAGCCAAAAATGTACTTTTTTTGGCCTTTTAATTTAAACTAATCTAAGAGCGATTTGAACTTATCCTACAATATTGGACCCTAATCACTTTTCATCCCGAAAACTGTGTTATCCTGACACGATAAGATATGAAAATCAAAGTGTGTACTTGTTTAAAATTGATTAATCTGTAGTCCAATTCCATCCCTCTTTTTGTTAAAAAGGAAATATAACTAGTTTTATAGTAAATTACAACAAAACAATGAAAAGAGCGCTTACCAAATAAAAAATTTGGTATTTTATACACTGTCTCTAGTCCTGTTGTTTAGTTTATCGTTGGTGGAAACATGTGATAACAGAATTGCTTACTTAAGTGAACATAACTCTAATAAATAATTTTGTAAATATATAAAAATAGACTTCATAATTTAAAGATTTTCTGAGATTATTCTTCGATTAATTTGGTTCGAATCCCGCCAGGTGCAGATAATCTGTATGACGAATATAGATGTCTGCACCGGGTCATGGATGTGTATTTATGTATATATGTATTTATATCTTCTATATTATGTATATATCTATTTATTTCCGTTCCTAGTACCTGTAACACAAGTTCTTACGAACTTAGCACGGGGCTAGGTTAACGTGGTGTGATTGTTGGTTAATATTTATTTATTTATTTATTCTTCTTACAAACTTTGTTAATAGAATTACGAGCACAACAAAAATTAAATAAAATCATCTGAGCTGTTCTTAAGACTATCTTTCAAATTAGCGACAAAAACTTTTTAACTTATATTGATTTATCGTAGTAGCATGTGTCATAAGAACAATGTTATTCATAAACAGGAACAGAACGAAAATATAATGTCGGTCCGGTCGGGTCGGGTATTTGAGCATATTATCTCGTATCTAATTGTATTGTTATTTTATATAAAAATATGTAGTATATAACAATATCTAATATTTTCTTATAATATAAGAAATATTCATTTTGCGTTACATGATCGTGATAAAGCGAGTATCTCTTGTTTGCGAAGGACGTCTTTTCAATTTCTATGTACATAGAATACGTTCTGGTTTCGAAGACGTGTCTTAGTTTTGGTATCTTCGAGTGTGTAGTTTGCCAAAGTGTATTATAACAAGACGTTTAATGGATTGATCTAATTCTTTCTTAAGACATTGTACTTTGTTGAGAAAATGGTATACTTTAACAGCCCGGTAAATGTCCAGCGCTTGGCAAATGTCTTTCCTCATATTAATGAGATGGACTGAGCTTATTTCATCACGCTTTAGTGTGGATTTGTTGACGCATGTAACTCTGATTTTTTCTACACATACAGAGAGTACGAAATTAGCTTGTTATTTAACGCTCACAATGAAGACGCAATGAAGTTAGAATTGATCTGGAGCCGTAGCTATGGTTTAGAATTCATGTTTCTATGCACTAGATCATCTTTGTTTACAAGGCAGTCATAAATCATTAAACTCTTATCTATCATTTATAGCATATCAATTGAACTTTAACCATATATTTTATTATAGCTTACCACTGATACCAATTTGAATAGCTTTAAATAATCGTAATCTATTAATATATAGTCTAATGTAGTAGATAAGATCTGTGATTCTATTATATTAAGGAAAAGACTCTGTTTCTAATGGAAATCAATATTTATTGAAAAAATATATATATTACCGAGCAAAATTTTAGGCATATCGCGTCACATCACGTTTTGGAACGTTGGATGTCACTTCTAATTTTATTCTGATCTCGACTCACTATGGCAGAGAATTTGGTTAATTCGCTTTGCGGTGATTAAACGGAACAGACGATTGGATTGCCGTTTGAATATTAATGGAGATAAATTTAGGACAGGTCATAACGATCTTCGGTCAAATTTGCAATGCTCGACACGATTTAATGAAGACAGATACATGGGTGGATTTATGGGGATTTAATTGTGAACTCGTTTGATTAAATTCATTTTAAGTGAGTTACTGGCGTCGTCTTCATACTAATTAAACTTCATATAATCAAAACAGCAATGGGTTATGTGAATTTAAATGAAAAGTAAAATACGTCATTTCATCCGTCATATCTTAAAGCCTAAAGTCGAAAGTTTGAACAATGTGTGTTACCAGTGATGACATATGGATCTGAGACGTGGTCTCTAAACTTTAAAAAAGCTCCAAGGCTATGCTTGACGTTTCTCTGCGAGTTCGAATCAGAGGTCAAATCAGTGTATATATTGTTATAACGTCGTTATTATTTTCATAATATTATAAAGGACTAGCAAACCCGGCGAATTCCGTTTCGCCACCAGATGGCTTCGTTTTTTGTAAAACCATATTGGTTTGTAGTACATGCTATGTATCAGAGATGGCGCTGTAAGTGAAAAATGATTTTCCCTGTTTTCCTGCTTTTCTGTTAAAATTTTTCCTGAATTTCGTTTGCTATAAACCTCACGGAGCTCGAGACCTTTCCTACAAATGCAAAACCGTGGAAATCGGTTCGTGCGTTCTGGAATTATAGCGTCAGGAAGGAAAACCTGACTTATTTTTATATATAAGAATAAAATTGGTTGAAAATGTTTATATTTGAAATAATATTTATGTGTATATTTGTTAAGAGAACTTGGACTTGAGAATGAGACTATTTTTACAAATATTTTTTAGAGATATATTAATGTGTTTGGATAATATTAAAAACTAAAAAATATTACTTAGAAATTTTTGGTATATTTTTTTATATTTCAAATGCGCTGTTCTAGGTAAAAGATTAACCATAAAACACCTAGTATTTCCACGGTCTTCAAAATTCAATTGGGGTTATAATCTCGGTCATACAGATCAAATTCCTTCGTGTCTTCTTTATTCTACGTAACATTGGTCCATACGTTGATCTATTTTGGCACTATTGAAAGCCATTAATATAAATGAATAAATATTCCGAACTTGAATATTTATACTAAAATAATAAAGCTTAAGAATTTGATTGTTTATTTGTTTTTTGGTTTGTTTGCCGATCGGATTAGAAAAAATATTTTCGTATATGATAGCCACATTCAAGAGAAAGGTCTAGAACTTCTTAGGTAGCCTTAAATATTGATATTTGTAAAGTAAATTGGAAGGAAAAAGCGCTATCGAACTGCCTTGTTCGCATACGTTGGCGTAATGGCCGATTTTACGTAAGTACCATATACCTACTACAAAAATATTATTCTTAGTAGACACACTAAAGCATTTTGGTACATATAATTTATCGAAAATTATAAGGCAGGCATATTAATCCTTACGAGAGAGAATTCATCATCAAGACAATTTTATGACAATAAACTTAAGCTATTATAGCATGCTATTTGGATGTACAGCTTAGGAGATTAATAATCTTGATTATAAGCACGTTGGATTAATAATCTATTTCATACTACTCGAATAAGGAATCGTAATAATTTTATTGTACCTACTTAATAAACAGTAATTTTATTATTTCAAAATATTAATTTATATGGCTTAACTTAAGAAATAATTTTATAAGACATAAAATAATAACATATGAAATAAAAGAATAACTATAATCTCATCCGTTAAGTATAATCTCATTGTATATTTTATTACAAAATATTAAATAAAACTTCATTTAGTCAAATAGGCTTCAAAGGCACTTTTAAATATTTTTAAACTAATCAATTATTATTATTATTGTGAAGCTATCACCGATTCAGAATTTAAATTCCGTTGAGAAGAATCGACAAGAAACTGAACAGTTAGTCTTTTAAACAAAACCCCCAATAAAATATTCAATCATTATAACAATAAAACAATAGTAAAAATAATCTAGTTATCTTTGCCAGTTCTCCGTGCCAGCGATTATGGTCGTGGTAATTAATTTTTTTTTTTTGAAATATCACAATGCCTTCCCTATCATACAATGAGTCAGTTGATCAACTAATTATTAACAATATATAAAAAATATATTTAACGATTCCAAAACGTAATAATCCACAAAACTAAAGTATTAAAAGCCCTCTTAACAATCAACAATGACAATATTAAATTATTTTAAATTAAACTCTTAAACCATCGTTACATTTGTTTCAAGCAAGCAACGGTACTCAATACAGCTTCTCTTAAATAAAATTATTTAATCTATCAAGTTTACAATACATATAAACCTTACGTATTTTACACATTAATTATATTAACGTATACAATAATCACGTGCGTAGTCTGTTCTAAGTAATTTGCTCAAGTTATAAGCCGGTGAAACCGCGGGGCACAACTAGTTAGATATATATTATTAATATATAACATCTCCAGTGAAACTTATTGTTCTCTTTACAAAAGAGAGTCGTATCTTTGCAATATCGAACTTGTCAGTCTTATTCAATACAAATCAACTTCAATCAAAAAACTACTACTTACTCGTACAACAGAAACTCTGGAAAGAAATATTAGGAAAGTTCAAAATTAAGATGGACGTATAAGATTGTAGTATTATTGGATTAATTCTAAAAACAAAAGCTATTCAGAAGATTATAACTATATTGCCTTTTTTCTTTTATATGTCAAGTAAATCTCTACCTATATAATAAATGTGAAATATAAGTTTGTTTGTTACGCTTTCACGCAAAAACTACTTAACCGATTATCATGAAACTTTGTACACATATTCTTGGAGCTATTAGAAGTAATATACCATACTTTTTTTTTTGACGACGCGCTGGCACAGTGGTCACAGCAACTGACTGATGCGCTAGCGGTCGCGGTTTCGATCCCCGCACATGACAATTATTTGTATAGGCCAAACAGATGTTTGTCGTGGTCAGGGCGTTTGTGCTTGTGTATTATGTTTGCGGACCCCCGACACAAGATTCACATCATAGTGTGAGAGTGTGTGTGTATTATTCTTTTTTTTTTTTGGTCTCGATAACCGAGATTCACACTGGCAAAGCCATTGGTGGATGCTAGTATATTATATATTTTATAGCATGCAAGCTTTTAACCGCGAATCTGTACACTTGGAATTAACTTCACAAGGATATCACTATAATTACTTGTAGATTAATAACTTCATTTCTTGATGGTGTATCAAGATGACAAGATGACACAATATTTTAAACTAGACCTCCAGAAACACCACTATTTACACTACTAAGCTACTTTATTATTAGGCAGCAGATTTTTCGTCATATATATATGTAGTAACTGATTGAATGTGATATATAATATGATAGCTAGTTTATAAAAACTAAAAACTGTTTATAATACTTAATTTCAACTTCAAAGGAAAATCAGATTTTTTTACCAATAACTCGTCAGAAATTCCGAATATTTTACTGTCAAACGTTACATTTATCGACTTTTATCATCACAGATAATACGAGAGCTTTTCCGAAGAAACAAATTTTAAATCATTTCTCTAAAAAATATTCCTTCAAATTAATAATGGCCCGAACTTTTTTCTTTTTTTTTTTTCAACTACTATTTCACTTTTTAATATAACATAAAAAAGTCTATATGAAAATAATTGAATGTCTGATTTTCAAGAGGAAGTTTCATACAATATTGATACAATATTGATTTTAATTTGTAATTCTATTATAGTCACAGCACAATATTTAATATTTCGTATTTATTGGGATATGATGAGAATAAGTAAGACTTTGATGAAAATTATTATAAATTATTATGTAGTAATTTGACTCTACTAACTACTGTACACGAATACTAATATTAACACTCTATTAACATTTTTTACTCTTACGAAATAAAATTTAAAAATCTGGGTCATATTAGTAAAGGTTGCAAAGTTGCAAGTCAAATGTAGCAAAAGAATTTAACTTTGACATCAAAAGTTAAATCTAAAAGCAAATTCACGCTTATTTTTTATGATTTTCCTTTAGAACTGATGTAATGTGTAAAATATAAAATTGCAAATGCGCTAATTGGTTTTTTTTTATCATAACTAAACATCGATTTGATATATAGGGCCTCAAATTGTCTAAGAATAATATTGTATTATCTTTAAAAATAATCACTCTTAAAAAATAATCATATCATCATCAGTCTCCTCCCTACCGCCGTAGGCGCCGCACGATGCCTATGGTTCGATCCCCACGGAGTGACGCGCTGAGACGTGAAATACCGTCAACCAGTAAAGAATTACAATGTACCAGCTGTAGTGTGATAATTAATGAACTATTGGCATTTATAAATAATAAAGTGGACGTATTACCGGAAACAGCAATATTGCAAATATGTGTGAGCGCCTATACGAGTGAAGAAATAGAAAATGCTCGAAGTGTTGCGTACAAGTTCCTTTCGCCGACAAAAAAGTATATGCGTAGAAAAGAAGGCAGTGAACAAAAAAGTGTCCAAGAGATAATAAAATTGATTAAAGAGTTCGATCCGGATTGTTTACCTGTTTTTGTAGCTAAAAACTTAAACAAACTCCCACCGGTGAGTTTTGACCACATTGACGTGACTTCATTCTTAAGGGAAATGTCATTACTACGGAATGACGTAGCTAATATAAAAGCCGATAAAATTGATCGCTTAACAAGTGAAGGTACACCATCAATGCCTGAGCTTGAAACAATTAAAGCCGAGTTAAAAGAAGTAAAATCGATACTTACAGACCTACAGACAAAAAATAGTGTAAACAATTTGTCAAAAACTGCTTACAATAATTCGGTCGGAGTAAATGAAGTTGAATTACAATCGAAATGCATACCACGGGCGAGCAACAAACAAAGAAGCAACGATAGATGCATTAATGACGCGGGCGCTTCCATAGTACACACTCGCTCACGGTCAAGGTCGCCCGAGCCCGACAGCTGTCCGTTGGCTCACGCACAAATAATGAATATACCGACTTATCGAGACATTATTGTTAGTGCAAAGAAGCAAGTACGAGATTACCAAAGACATACTGATAATAAAAAAGATGACGGCTTTACAGTCGTTGAAAAGAAAAAACGTAAGAAAATAAGTAACTTAACTGGGACTGCGCAGGTGTCAACTAAATTACAAATAGCTGAATTAACTTCTGCGATTTATGTTTCGAGATTGACAAAGACGACTACCGTAGATAACATTAAAGATTATATAACTGAGAAAGGTGAGGATTGCTCGAGAGTTGAACTATTAACACAGAGGCATGAAACTGAGTTTTCTTCATTCAAAATATTAGTATCAAAACGCAAATTAGATAAGTTTTTAAACAATGACTTCTGGCCCGAAGGAATTAAATACAGATTGTATCGTGAATTTGTACCGAAAGGAAATAATGTCAAAAGTATAAATTAATTTATGGATAGTACAACTCAGAAAATATCTTTGATTTCATTCAACTGTAAATCCGTCAAGAGATCAGTACAGTGTGTGCGTGATCTGACAGCGTCTTCAGACATTGTCTCGCTCCAGGAGACCTGGCTGCTGCCACATGACCTGAACTTTATTCATGAAATCAACAGTGCATTCGGATGTGTTGCAAAATCGTCTGTGGATACCTCAATTGGTATACTTCGTGGGAGACCATATGGCGGGCTTGCCATCCTGTGGAACAAAACCAGGTTCCCTAACGTCGTTCCAGTGGAATGTGCGAGTGACAGGTTGATAGCTGTTCGGGTATCGGTTGGTGCTAGTGCTTTTCTTGTGGTTAATGTGTACATGCCTTATGACAAGCATGATAACCTTATTGAGTTTACTGACTGCTTAGCTAAATCCCTCCGCAGCGCAGAATTCGGTCTGGAACTAAGTAAGTTTTGTTCTGATATGCTATGGGAATGTGTCGATCAAAATATACTCGGTATAGATTCGGAGACCTATACCTTTCAGAGTGAAGCTCATGGTACAAGGAGGTGGCTGGACCACTGCCTCGCCACTAAGGCCGCATGGGAAACTGTGATTGAAGCGAGTGTCATGTATGACGTCATGTGGTCTGATCACTACCCCCTGCGAATTGACTGCCTTGTAGCGAATGTAGAGATGGAGCCGGCTATTTTTGCGAGCGATGACTTATTAAAAAGAGTTAAATGGGGTCAAAGAAACTCAGACCAAACTAAAAAATACTCAGAATATTGTTACAATAACTTAGATAACTTGGATAACTTGGATTTGTTGCATAAATTATATTTCTGTGATTGCATAGATATAAGTAGTTGTTCCCACTTAAATGAATGTTATGAATGTATTAGTAAATATTATAATCATATTGTTAAGGTGTTGCAAAACGCTGCTATTATCAGTTCTCGTTCTTGTGAAGGGGTCGGCCGTAGAAAAGTGATCGGGTGGAATTATCATGTCGGAGAGAGCCACAAGGAGGCTAGGTTATATTTTAAGTGCTGGGTGGTTGCTGGCAGGCCCTCTGAAGGTACAATATACAATAATATGCAAAGTAGTCGTAGAGTTTTTAAAAGTAAAATAAAATGGTGTCAAAGAAATGAAGAAAATATTAAAATGAACATTCTACCGTTACATAAGAAAAACAAAAATTTTATAAAGTTTTGGAATGCCACTAAAAATTTAAATTACAAACAGAGTTTACCAATTTCTGTAGAGGGCCTGCAGGAACCGTCAGCAATAGCCGAAATATTTGCACAAAAGTTTAAAACTGCTCCCTTGCCAATTGACACTGGGTGTGTAGGCGGTGTATTTTTGCTCACGGATAGCGACTTGACTGAGTTTACCCCGGATGATGTCGCTAAGGTCATTAAACAAATGAAACGTGGCAAGTCACCTGGATACGATGGGCTTAGTGTCGAACATATACTCTGGGCAAGCGACAAAATCAATTATCATCTCTGTCTTCTTTTTAACAAGTGTATTAAATACAGCTTTCTTCCCGACGCACTAATGAAAACATTAGTCGTGCCGGTGACCAAAAATAAGACTGGTAACCTTAGCTCGACATCTAATTATAGGCCTATTTCCCTTGGGACTGTTGTGGGCAAGGTGTTTGAAAGACTCATATACCCTGGGCTGCTTGACAATATAAAGATTGATGACGCGCAGTTTGGTTTTCGGCCGGGCCTTTCTACGGACACTGCTATCGTTAGCTTGAAAAGTACTGTTCATAACTACACCGCGAAAAATACATCTGTATATGCATGTTTCCTAGATCTGAGCCGCGCCTTTGACCTAGTTAATTATGAAATTCTCTGGGCTAAGCTGTTGGCATCTGGGGTCCCTGGTCCGTTAATAAAAATATTGAGGTATTGGTACGAAAACCAAACCAATCAAGTAAAATGGGGTGACGCAACTTCTAGTAGCTATAGACTAGACTGTGGAGTGCGCCAAGGTGGAGTAACCTCCCCGGACCTCTTCAACTTATATGTGAATGGCTTGATCGAGGAGCTGGGGAGCGCTGGCATTGGGTGTCACCTGGGGGATGTTTGTGTAAACAACCTTAGTTACGCCGATGACATGGTGCTCCTCAGTCCCTCGATCAAGGGGTTGAGGAGACTCGTTTCTATCTGTGAGCGCTATGCCGGTGCTCATGGGTTGAAATACAACGTCTCTAAGACATAAATGTTGATATTTAGGGCTGGGAGGGGTCCTGAGAGAGTTCCGGACGTTTCTCTAGATGGAAATAAGATACGTGTTGTCAAGCAGTTCAAGTATCTGGGCCACTGGTTGACAGAGCGACTAAACGATGACACGGATATTGAACGTGAGCGGAGAGCCCTTGCTGTCAGAAGTAACATGCTTGCACGTCGATTCGCAAATGCAGTAATGATGTTAAGATCATGTTATTCAAAACATACTGCCTATGTATGTATACATGTCAGTTGTGGGTATCGTACACTCGGAAAGCTTACAACAACATAAGAGTCCAGTACAATGATGCATACCGTGCTCTTATGAAGCTACCGAGATACTGTAGCGCGTCGAGCATGTTTGCTGAGGCAGGGGTTCCTGACTTTTTTGCTGTGATCTGATCTCGCATAGCTGCGTTTTAGACCCGCGTTGGCCGCTCTAATAACAAAATTCTTGTGGCTGTCTCTGACAATTATTTTAATGGTTATATTTATGGGCACTGGATATCCGTTCACAAGAATGATAACAAAAAATGACCAAGCACTTTTGTGTTTATTCTATTTTAAGTTTTATATATCTTTAAAAATTTTATACTTAATAATTATTATCATATTGTATTTACTATGGGTATATCACCTGAAATAAAAACTTTATTATTATTATTATTATATCACACCAACCACAACTTTGCTACTGATTAAAGGAGAGTAGAAGCTAAAAATTAAAGAGAGAGAAACGGGCATATTGTCTTCTCTCTTACTCACCATACGTAATTCACAACAAAAGGTACTACAATTTATTTATTCTTTTTCTTACTACTTGTATATTCATATGTATATATGTATGTATACAATGTCGTGACAAATTACTAGTTTCATATAACATTTAATTCTTCCCTCGTAGAAGAAATTAACGAAACGTTTCAAATTAGTTTCGTCGTTTTTGTGAAGACACGACGCGTTAAGCGTCACGTTATATTTCTACCCTAATTAACTCTGTAGGTTTTGTGAATGTCATAAATGGTAATGTTATACTACCCGAAGGACGTAATAACTCATGGATATATACGAGTGTTTATATTATGGGCTCATATTTAACGAAATAAATGTAAGCCAGGAAAGTGACGGTATCGTTTTATTTGTTTATAAATGAGTCAATTGCAATATTAAAACAATAAATTCGATTTTGTTGTATGTTGTGAATAATCTAAGTTCACTGTGGTTCCCTGTTTTGGAATTCTAGCCTGCCTTTACCCAAACCGTTGCCAGATCCAGGAATAGAAGGCCTGCCAAGGACTGATGGCCGTTGTTCGTGATGGATTTTTCAGAGTTAACCCCGAAGGACGGCCACACTTGCCAGATAATTTAAATACAAAAGTACACTTTGGCATGTGGTAGTAAAAATCATAGCTAATAACGTTTATAAGCAAACATTTAGTAAAAATATTATATTTTTACTCGATCTTCATGGCCCAATAGAAATGACCAAACGTAATGTCGATTACATGTCGCTTTATGGATGGTCTAATGTGTAAACATGTCTTTGATGCTTAGTCCCTTGCGTGTCCAAAATAATCGACTTAGTAATTATACAACTAATCTCGATCTAGAATTGCTATCGACGACGAGTGATTTATTGTTATTGACGAACGTATAGCGATGTTGTTGAATGTATTCAACTTAAAAGATAGTTTAGATACAGTTTAGTTTTTATTCTTTAAATATAAAGTCATGTAAGCCGACTTATATTTACTGTTTTTAGAACAACTTCTTTATACAAAGACTAAGTCACAATCCATTTTACTACGCAAGCATCGCGGCACAATGCAACTAACACGACTTAAAATCATATCGACTAGGTTATAGAAATAAATTACTTTTGCTAAGGTTTATCAAATACATATGGCTTAGAGCTGTTCCTGAAATAAGGTCTAATTGAAATGTATTATTATATTTGATGTGTATTTTTATATTTTTTTCTCACCTTGAAATGTATTTCACGTATGTATCACCTGAATATGAATTCAGCGACTGGAAATAAATACAATAAATTAAATTTTCAAAACACTAAAAAATAATTAGCACCAATTCAATTTTAATACTTCTTTTGAGCGACAGAAGTATTGATATACCTACTAAATTTCATTATGAAATACGACGTAATTAACTAATTACCAAGCTATATAATATAGAGTACGACAGCAATCGTGACACAAATCTCAAACGCTATTAAATATACATCTTCTCGAATTAACAGCGATACGTAGTTTATTCTCGTATCACTATAAAAGTCAAAAGCCCATATTCTATATATACTCTCATGTCACTATAATGTACAAATTATTTGCTATCATCATTATTTTGGAAAGTTCCAAATAAAAGTAAAGTTTAGTTTTGCTTTTTTTTTCAAAATGAAATAAAGTTACAAATAAAGTAAAAGTTTACTTATTGTCTCTCAATATATCAAAAGTGGAAACTAGGACATGGAAACAGTAATATTCCAATATAAATGGATGACAACATTTTGTTATGTCAAAATGAAGACCGCTCATCCTGCAGCGACGTATACCTTCAAGTCATATTATCAAGAACTTCACTAAAAGATATATTTACCAAAGATCTTCAGTAAATTGTAGAACATACCTTATTCCGATGGTAGGATCCAGGAATTCAATTTATTATTATAATATTGTCATTCAATATTTTTGTTGGTAAATCCTAAAATTTACAACTTTTGTAACATTTTTCGCACAGCGACTAAGGCCAGCGATGTGGCGAAATGATGCGAGTAACTGTACACCAATCAGATGATGGTGGGAGGCAGCACCATACCCTTCCGCAACACACTCGCCAACCCGCCTGCCAAACATGGCAAGTATTGGCAACCAGTACCCCCCCCCCCTTCCCTGAAGAAATGATAAGGGAGGCCTATATATATCAATGGACATCCAACGGTTGATGTGGTGGAGGTACTTAAAGTACGAGTAACAATACACTGAGTATACGACATATAGTATCAAAATTTTAACACCTTATACGCCACTTATATAAAAATGTACCGAACATTAAAAAAACAATTTTTAAATTAAAGAGTAGCATTGTAAATAATATTGAATCAACAATGTTTCCTTAATTATCATGATAATAAATGACTGATAAAATAATTCGTTTTAAATTAACCAACATTAATTGAATGTTACTCGATTATGTCGTTAACAAAGGTAACAGGAAATGAAATTTATATGCTAAATTAAATAAATTTTCAATACAATAATTAAAAGGACGTGTTTTAAATAAAAATATTTTTTTAATTACTCGTAACGATGAAAACTCTTGAGGGATTAATTAATTGTGTAGGTAATTATTACGACCATTATTTTTAGTTTCATTGACTATAATAATATTAGCAACAGCTTAGTACATTTTATTATATAAAATTTACAATATGAGTTTCGTGAGTTAGACAATATGGTTTAATTAAAATATATATCATCAATTATATCTTCCCTTATCATCGTCATTATATTAAGTCGACAATAACCACTATCATCGCTGAATATTAGGCCTCTTTTAAGGATTTCCAACGCCCGTGGTAGCTTCAGAGACTAGTCCCGCGAGTTGCTTTCGGTCTAAATTCTAAGTTGACAACAATCTCTTCTTTAAACTTCTTCTTCTCACTTCACGTTCGCTACAAGTAAAGAGAGATACGTCATACTCCAACTCTTTTAGAGATCACTTTATTTCTTACACATACATCTTTTTTATGCACTATGTTATATATTTTTTGTATGTTTTGCAATAGCTTAACAGTTGCTTATGAAACTTTGAAACTAAGAAAAAACTCAATTGCTTTTATCATCAGGCAGTTTATATACATATGAAACATCACTCTATTATTCGTAGTAAACTTTATCTATAATTGTCAAAGTATGTAAAAACGCTCGAGAATTCTACTAGTACTTAACAAAAAGTAATAAACTTAATATAATATATTACTTTTTTAACATAACGATGTTTTCTAATCGTATCATCATCAACATCATCATATCAGCCATTGATCCACTGCTGATCGTAGGCCTCCTCATCGACCTCCATCTCGTGAACGGCCTTCTATAGCTGTGGTATATGCTATCCTCTCGTGAACCTTTCTGTTCCATCGGCCGGTTTGGTCAGGTCATGTTCGGTCATCGGCCAGTTCTACGAGTTATCTGCAGTGTGCTAAATTAATGCTAATTAAAAACGTACTGCACCTAACTGTAGTCGAACTTATCTTGTAATTTGTGAAAAAAGATAAACTAATTTTACTATTCAATTATTTAATAAACTTTTAAGCAATACTTAATAAAGCAATGTAAAATATTTTACAATGTCAAGTAAACATATGTATAAAGAAATCCAAAAACAGGTAACTCTTTTTAACCCACAAATTAACTTTCATGGAAGGGTTGGCACAATCGATTTTTCATTAAAGAATTTATTGGTACTGAAAAAAAATCGCAGGTTGTCTGGGAATCGCAGCTAATTAATTGCAATTGCTACTAAACGAACCGTTCGTGCCCAAAGGATTATTTTTTCCTTTTACGTACAAAAATAAAAGTAAATAAATGTATTATCCTTCTATATCGAATTTGAATATAAAAAAAAAGTCCAAATAAGTGTCGGACCAATTGCAGTATGATTTCATTTATACACGTCACAAATTACCGATTTTTATGGGGAATGAAGTAATATGTTTTTTTACCTGTTTCACAAAACCAACAATTTCTTAAGTACAAATTAAATAATGTTAATTAAATTTGTATTTTTTTTTTTACTTCTCTAAGAACATTATACAAGTTGGTCAATTACATTACTCGTTAAGTTGTATATATAATTCGTACCTAGATAATTATGTTTTTCTTCTAGCTTCGTTTTAAACACTACTGTCCTGAAATTTTTGGGGACACTTGACTCTAATAAAATTTATCTTCTTGAACTAAGCTTCAATAAATATTTAACAAAGTTACTTTGAGTTACTTGAATTGCGATATATATTTCCCACGAACCTAATAATAGTTCAATCATAGCTTACTTTATGTATATGAAACTTTAGCAGGATAAGACTGAAACTGAACGTTACTTATTGACTTGTTAATATTCGTATTATACACTTATAAGGCTAACAAGTGATGTGTCACAGCGTATTATGACAACAATTGAAAATTTATGATAAATTTTTCTTTTTAATCATCATACGCCGCTTTATTAGTCAGATTTTTGATTACAATCTGTGACTGCAAAAGTTATACTTTATTAGTTGAGGTGAAACACGCCCTAAGGGCTCGGTTTTACCTCCTGCTGTAAAAGCCTATTAGTAAATTACATGCGGTCTAAAATTTGTCAGCAACCGATGAAAAGGCCCGTAAAAATTTAACAAAGCTATTTACTTTACACTAGTTTATATCGACGACGCGACGTGCGTTGTATATTCACAACCGAACACTTGTACACGGAACACTTGATTTTGATTACTAACGATGTCAATATACGACGAGCTTGTGCGACATTCTATGCATCTACACTAATGGTTAGAGAGCTGGCTTAAATCTTACAACACATATTTTACGGTACCTGAAATTTCGTCTAGTGATACCCAGTAAACAAGCAATGGGTACTAGCTAAGCCGGACAAAATGGCAGCCATTTTTAATATTAGCTTAAAATAGTTCAATAAATGATATATTAAAATGGCAGACGCAGTAAAATACTTTAAAAAAATTTTTTTTTCGAATTTTGAAAAGTGGCTGCCGTGATGTTGCAACCTTTAAAATCAGCAGCCATAGTTATTTTTCAATTTTTCTAGAGGCATATTATAACATATTAAAACCTCAGATGCCGTAAAATACTTTAAAATTTGCTTAATTTTCATACCTGGCTAGCCCGAGGGACCCCAAACCTACCACGGCCGGGCTTAGCTAGTACCCATTGCTTGTTTACTGGGTATAGTAGTATCACTAGACGAAATTTCAGGTACCGTAAAATATGTGTTATCAGATTTAAGCCAGCTCTCTAACTATAACATGACCCTAACATGCTTTATCTACTTCATTGTGATGTAAAGTTGGTTCGGTGGTCAGTGCAAATAGCTTCTATGTATAGAAAAAAAATCATATAACTATTAAACGTACGTACTATAAAACGTACGACATATTAATTATTTTTGAGTATAATTTTAAATTGAAATAGTATTATTGATGATTCTTCAGATGTGTGTGTGTGAAATTCAAATTTCTGTGCTTCCGTACTGAAACTTCTGAAAAACTGTTCATACAAAATAATACTTCATTGCATGTATGCAACAAAATAAATATAAAATTTATTGTACTTCTTACTTCTTCTATATTTCCAGCCTGTCAGCCAGGAACGCGTTTTTGGCTCCTTTAGAGCTAAAAATATCGTGGGGCGACTGTCCCTGCTTTTACAGACCTGATCACGTGATCCTTCCCGAATGCTGATTATTGCCGCAAAAAAATCTAAAACATTTCATAAATAGTTATAACTATCAAGCGTAAAAACGTGATAAATTGTTAGAAAATTAAATTATGAAAGCATCTATTTAACGCATCGTCTAGTCAGTCTAATATTGCAATATTAAGAATAACGACTGTGTTTTATTAGCTTTACTACAACTGATTTACTGTTAGAATTTAGTTGGTGTATTTTAGACCACTAAGACCCGCGCTGTCTCGAACCACTCAGACATTAATATTGGAAATAATATTCGAATAGTGAATACTCTGTTTCTTGCATAAACCTACTGATATCAGGATCTAATAGATTCGATTTAAAGCAAATGCGTTTGATAGATACTACGGGCTAGGACAAAAGGTACTTGTGTCCCGTAATTCGGCCCGATTCCCTGGACAGAAAAGATGAAAGTCAAAATATGTACTGTGTAGTTATAATTCATTAATGTGTAATCCGATTTCATTCATCATTGTTTTTTAGAAAGAATATTTCAAGGTTGGCAAATTGGCAGGAATTATAAACATCATAGTCCCTACTTTATAATGAAAGGAAAAAGGTCCAAATAACTTGAAACTCACATCGTACAGCTATCTTTAAAGGAACAGCTCATCTTAAACTGGCTTACATATTTTATCTTATAGGCTTATTAAAATAAATCGTAATCACGAGCGAAGTCATGGGTACAATTAGTAGGTACATTATAAATAATATTATAATAAAATTAATAATAAGACATAATATGTATGACTCATAAGGTCCAACAGCGAAGGCTGGTGAAATATTTTTTCTATGCCAAGAGGATTGGGTCATGAAAATTATTGAAAAACAATGGTAGAGATATGGGATATTTTTCTGATTAAGCATGTAATAATATTTTATACAATTTATTTATATTTTTACATAGTGATTAATAAAAAATTATTGAAAAGAAAACAAAAAAGGATAAGAAAATAAAAGCTAATCACAAATTAAAACAATGTTGTTTCGTTCCGTAAAACATATTTTCATGTCGGAGAAAAAATGATTTACAACGAATAACCTGAAGCTCGTCTACATTTCAAAGTTCATGCAAATTAAATCGTGATTTTAACTCAAACTATTTTGAATATTACACTAAGAATATTTAATTGAAGACTTCTACGTTCTCGTCGCAACTTGAGTGGAAATGGAAGGTAAAGAAGACGGGATAATACAAGATATTTTCCATTTGATATTTTAATTTAGCAAATTAGCTCCACGGTGTAATGCGATTCCAGTTCTAATAATTTATTTATTTAAATCTTTATTACACAAGGTGGTAAAAAGGTATGTTTAATATTCCTAGCATTTTCTACCAGCTAAGTCTTTTAAAAACTTAAAGGTTTTCTTTATCAGTTTGACAAGTTAGAGAGCATCCAAGTGAGTAAATCAAAAAAAAATTGCCTCTGGTACTTGTAATTGTGAACAATAAATCAGCCTTCGTCCATTATTGGCTGCGATGATAAGTTATGAAGATGAACAATTGTACAACATTGAATAATATCAATTACTGGTTTTGTGATAATGCAAAATTTCTCAAGTAAGTACTTATCTGTACTAAAACGTATTTAATAAAATGGATGCACTATCAGCTTAACTTCACACCAATTATATTTACGTTCACAAAAAAAAAAATATATTTTTAAATAAATACTCTACCATATGAATCTATTGTTTTATTTTGAATATCAATTTTAAAACAATTTGCGTGGAGGTCCATTAGTCGCCTCCAGTAGTTGCCCCCAGTAGTCGCCTCAACGCCAGCCGTTCGCAGGTTCGATTCCCGCTTTGGTCAGATATTTGTATTTGTGCTAATATTTGTTTCCGGTCTAGGTGTATGTCCTTGTGGGTTTCCCTATCGTACCTCGAAGAGCACGTAAAGCCGTCGTAGTTGTTATCATGGACACCTGGTAATAATCGTTACTCACGGTAGGGATATTATCCGCCAACCCGAAGTGGAGCAGCGTGTTGAATAGAGCTCCAACCCTTCTTCTATGTGTGTACGTGTATTTTAAGTTGAAATTCTTATCTAAGTTTTTTTATGCAAATTAGGAATATAAGTAACTTTAAATATTAATAACTGAATCGATAACTAAATTTAAAAACATCAAAACGGGGATCTATTAAACGGACTGTACTCGAACGTCCATCTTCCTTTTCATATTTCGTCCACATCAATCACTGTTGTTTGACCAAAAAGAAGCGAAAAATTCACATAAAACGAAGCACGGTGAATATTTTTGAATTTCGTAGCACCGCCTGTAAATTCATTTTAGTGTCAAATAATGAAAGAAAAATAATACAATCATAATTATACAAAACAGAATTTTTTTTTATTATTCAAAAGATAATTTCTCTCACCCATTATTACCATTAATCTCTTGATATTTACGTATCGTTGTTTTGAAATTTACTTTAATAAAATTTGTCAAATTTATTATAAAATTGCAAATTAATTTGCAGCGAACTTCTTGAATTTCGGTTTGTATAAAAATGGTTGATGTTTTTGGTTTCTGAACCGCTGTTATCATACTTACTGAAAATTAGTTTTATAAGTACTAAGCTTTCAATAAAACAACACAAAATTTTCGGATTTATTGAGTCGAGTCGTTATTTTTTAACTAAGATAATCACCATGACATACTAAAACTCACACGCTCAGATATGTACGCACACACATTTTTTTACAGTATAATTATTACAGTAAATTTGTACGAAAAAAGATATGAGCAGACGAAAGACTTGATATTATGTGATCACCACCGTTCATTAACAATCACAGCACAAGAAGAGACAAACAGGATTATGAAGTATTGACTAGATAGGTGAATAGAAAGAGGAGACAAGGGGAAGGAACAAATCCAGATCTAATCAAATGCGAACTAAAAAACTGCTTACAGGTAGGTTTTACCTCAACAAAATAAATTTTTAGAATAATGCCATTCTCTAAACGAATAGTAATAAAGTAAAAATACTGTAAAAACAAATTTCCGGAAAAATCGAGTAATTTACGAGATTTTTACATTTTAGAAGAGTAATTTCGTTCAAATTGAAATATTCACGGAAATGACTAAGGAAATTGTTTTTTCGCTTCGATGGCTATTTTAATTGAGTAGATTCCCAAATATTAGCCGCTTTGAAGAATCATTGAACTTTATACTATTAAACCTTATATATCATAAAATATATAGCTCCACGTCTGTAATTATCTTTTGATTCACAACAGATATTTTATGTCTTATTTACAGCCGAATCGTTATTATTCATTCGAAAAATATTTCATAAAATTTGGCATAATTATATAAATTAATAAGCGGCCCACATACAACAGCCATGGCGAAATCTTGTGTCCAAAACACTTAGACCACGACTGACTGTGTGTAAATATAACCATTACGTCAACTCGTCGTCAAAAATTTTATGATTTTATTAACTTTTATTATTAACTTTTGTATTATTAACTTACATTTATTTACTTATATATTATTAACTTATATTATTACATTACATTATATTATTAACTTTTCACTATTTGACATTACTTCAATATTGATAAAACAGATTGCGTGCGTTTGCCGCCATTTGCCGCTGTCAATTCTATTCGGAGTTCGGACGCGTCATAAGTTAGGCCGACCGCCGATCGTGAGCCGAACGTTTAGGCCGAGCCTATCGTGCTTCTCTAACGCTTGTTCCGCGCTCTCGCTCACTAATTGTGACAATGACGTCATGTTTTTCGTACATGCACCCAGTAGCTTTCATCAATTTACTAGACGTTATCACGTCAAAAACATTATCTTCCTGTTCATTTTATCAAATGTCTTTTCTAAATCTACAAAAGCTACATGAGTATCTAGTGCTAGGTCGAGTCTTCTGTTACTTATAAGAGACGAAGATCTTCAGCAGCAAAAATTCGTTCTACTATCGGCGAAATTTTTGACGCATATTGCATGCTCATTATCCTCTATTCTACATGTTTTATTAATTTTGCTTTTTTTGGTAACAATAAAAATCACTAGGAACCTTCCCTTTTTTGTACATGTACTGCATTAGTTCAAATAATAATTCATCTAATACTAGTTACAGTTACATGAAGCTATCATTAACTTCTAAAAATCGAATTCAGGAAAACAATTTTAAAACATAAAACCAATTAAACCATTTACGTATGAATTAGCAGGTACTTAATATTACGTATCTATATACATATAATAAAATGGTAGGAAAGTCAAAACTGTACATTGAATATTTTTTTAAAAGAATACTTGAGGTGTGATCTACACTCGATACCGAAGACAAAAATATAGTTTTTAGAATTTTTGTCTGTTTGTCTGTTTGTCTGTATGTATGTCCGGGATAAACTCAAAAAGATAAACTCAAAAAAGTCGGGTCAACATATAGGCTACATATTATCACGCTGTCACCTACGGGGAACGAGCAGTGAACCTTTATTTCTTCGACGCATTCTGTAACAACGTGTAATCTAATAGCGTTTACGCAGACAACGTCGTGGGCAGCAGCTAGTCACAAATAATTCTGTTTTGACACGTTTTATTTCACGGTCAAATAAAAGTACAACAATAGAAACATAATTCAACCCTTTTACTGCTTCTTCCATATTTTGGCTTCTTGTCTTGTCTTCTCTGTAGCTAGCTCTAAGTTGCAGAGCTGCTAGTACATTTTTGAATTATCTGGTATTGCTATACAAATGATAACTATTTAACTTCAGGTGAACTTACACCTGCTCGTTCGTGACTTAAAAAATTAAAGGGCAACGCAGTAAGCTAAAACTAGTTAATTTTGATTCATTTCGTGATTGTTGTTTGTTATTTATTGTAGCAGTAATTGGATCTGGGTTACAATAACAAGTTTGTTTGTACATATTTCGAATAACAACCAATGTGGCAAAAGATAAGCCACCTGTTTGGCACATCCGCTAATGGAAATGAACAATATTTGAAATAGGAAACACTCTTGACGCGACTTCGATTGTACGGATGTTTATAAAACACGAATACAAAAAAAAATCTTCGAAATATTACGTCACTTCCTCTTTTAAATCATGTCATGTCATTTTGAAGCTATATTTAATTATATGTGATACAAAATTCAGCATTTACATTTGAGTTTCAATAATATATCCTATAATTACTTTAAAAAAATATGTAATGCAGATATCGGCGTACAATTTAAGTATACAGGTATAAATGAAATACCTTCCCTGACACAGACAGATAGACGTAGACACCATATTTAGTAGATTAGAGTATTTGTGTAGAACGCCTCTACTTGTTTTTTTAACGTTTGAAAAGCATGAACCACCATTACGGAGAAGTATAGAAAAACAACTTTTTAAAATTCGTATTGGTTCAACAATAATGATAAAAAGAACAATCGGTCTCGAAACTCAACCCAACTAAGCCGCAAGGAGAGTCCACTGTCTGATAATTATACTCAGCAGAAAGGTCTTGTCTGCTTGCCAACTTTATGTCGCTATCATATTAGGGAACGTACCCATACTACGTGACCCGTTCAGGGTGGAGGGAGTCTTCAAAAATGCACTGCTTAGTCACTTCTCTTTTTCGGTTTTCGTCATGTAGTCAATATCCTCTAGAAAAATCTCACGCTTTTTCGAGCTATATTCAAATGTGGTGCACAGCGCTTAGCCCTTTTTTAATGTTAGTTGGATAGGCAAACTGGCAGAAGTTCCATCTGATGGTAAGTGGTTGACGTCGCCCATGAACATAAACCAGTTAACCTGGAACTAGCCCAGGCAACTCATTTATGTGTTGCCTATCCAGAGACATAAGATGTTAAAGTCTTGCTGCCAATAATTAATTACACTGCCTGTCTTGCCCTTCTCTCCGAAACACAGCAAAGCTGTTTCACGGGAGAAACAAGCAAATTTTTTATACTCACAGGTTTTTTATACACATAACACTACGCTACACTACCAATACTACTACTGACTACACTTTTTAACTTTCTGTTTGCAAAAAATAATTTAAAAATATATTTATAAATTATTACATTTGAGGGGAAGGGGGGAGTCTTAACAAATACTACGGGTGCCCACCAATGGAGGAAGGGGGGTAGAACATTGTAAAAAATGGGTCACGTATTATGAGTCCGTTCCCTTAGAGTTTTTCGATCCTTTGACATTTAACCAGCGTCAATGCTGCGTGCTCACGGTGGTTGTATTGCTTTATGCATAACTGTCTCACACGCTTCGTAAATGCCACGTGCGCACTGCTTTTATGCTTGTTAAACTTGAGAGGAATTAAAAGGTAGAAATGCTAATATGATAGCAGCCGTAGACATTGGTTTAGTTGATGACAAACTCGACATGACTCGAATTCATCACATAGTCATTGTTATTTTAACAGCCTTGGTTATCGCCTTAATTCACGTCGTGTTAAGTATTCAATGTAAGTATTATATTATGTAAGAGGTCAAATTCTATACAACGATGATAAAATGAAAAAAAAAATTGGAGGACACTATAATCTATAATGTATATACTGAAGATTTTTTTTTTAAATATGTGTATCTGAATCTTGGGCGCACATCACACCAAAGCCACTAAATGAATTTAAGTGAAACTGGGCATACGCGATTTGAATTCATACTACGATCTAGGACACTGGTTAATTTTTTCTTAAAATTCGATTTATCGTCCAATAAATATTTCAAGTTTCCGTTTAATAGTTAAGAAATTACAGATGTCATTATATAGAAATCTTGGAACGTACGGCTCATCTTAATCTGACTTACGTACGAGAACTTTATCTTATAGACTAATGAAAGGGATAGTAATTGTGAAAGAAGTCGCTATATAGGATAAGGATATAGCTAGTTTTATTAATAAAAATGATCTGCGAAATCGAATCAGAAATGATGAGATCTGCACACGAACGAAGGTGGCAAACATAGCCTAACAGGTTTGCAAGCTGAAGTAGCAGTGGGCAGGGCACATACCTCGTAGAACTGATGGCTGATGGAGCAGAAAGGTTCTCCAGTGGAGACCACGTACCAGCGAGCGCAGCGTCGGACGGCCGTCCGCGAGATGGGCAGACGACTTGAGAAAAGTTGCCGGAGGCCGTTGGATGAAGGCTGCTTCGACCGGTCGCTCTAAAGGTCGATGAGGGAGGCCTTCGTTCAGTAGTGGACATCCAATGACTGATGATGATTAAATTAAATCAAATGAGCCTTAGCTGAGTTTGAACTCAAATCGTGCCCATGATATACGACCAAGATACAGATAGATACAGACAAACAAAATTGAAAAATATTCCATTTTTGGCTTCAGTATCTAATACAGAGTGTCCTCCAAAAATATTTAAAATTATTTCTATGTACACACATACTCGTATGTACATTGAACCTGTTTCGGTAGTAGTAGTAATAGCAGCAGTATAGAAATCTTGTTCATACTTTCGTTTCAACTGCAATGGGAATCTCAAAACAAAAACATTTTCTCTATTTTATGAGTGATTTACAATCAACAAAGTATAGTATATTACAAAGTATATATACGAGTATCTCTCTATCTATTTTTTATGCATCGGATTGAAAATGAAAAGATATTCATGAACATCAATTGTCTATAACTATGTTATTTCTTATATGAATATTAGATTGCTTTATTTGAAATATGATTTATGCAAATGAAAACGATGTTCAAGGGGATATATATCCTCAGAAATTGTATCAGAATTTATCAGAACATATTTCTTTCTTTAATATACATACGTACTTGCTAATATTATTAGAAAGTATAATTATGGTTTATTTAATTACTGAGCGATATAATTTGATTAATAAATTTATAGCCATCGAATTGTTTTAAATAAAGGTAGCGTTTGTGTTATTATAAGTCGTCAACTATCTACTTCCCAAATACATCACCCACACATGCACATCACATACCACCCTATTTTCATTCGCAATTTCAAACTGAACTTAATCAGTGTGTAACAGTCCCTGCAGAGAGCTTAACCCATAATTCGTCTCTGTGAACTGGTGAATAATCTTCCCTGCCATAACTAACGATCGCTTTTAAGTGTCTAATATCTTATATCTTTAAACGAGCAATTCTTGTACATATATATATTATCTGAATCTCGGAAACGGCTCCA
This sequence comes from Euphydryas editha, assembly GCA_036937285.1. Taxonomy (NCBI): domain Eukaryota; kingdom Metazoa; phylum Arthropoda; class Insecta; order Lepidoptera; family Nymphalidae; genus Euphydryas; species Euphydryas editha. The sequence goes on from JAUPFZ010000014.1 coordinate 17,161,787, forward strand.
ACGATTTTCATGAAATTTAGTATGCAGGGGGTTTCGGGGGCGATAAATCGATCTAGCTAGGATTTATTTTTAGAAAATGTCATTTTATCTCTTTTTTACACAGTTAAAATATCATTAGAATACGGAGGTAAATTTCGCAATCATTGACAAGCTTATAATAGCTCGGATGGGAATCGGGCGGATTCGAAATCGGAAAACCCGAGTTCGAATCCAGGTCTCTACAGACCAAATTTTTCCTTTTTTTTAAGTTTCTTCTTTTGTGAGAAAATCTATTATTGAGAGCTTTTTTATTTTGTTATTTAAATAACCAGTTCCTATTATTTTACTATTAAGTCGGTAAGATCGAAAATATTATTTATGTTTCATCAGTACCTATGTAATGTATATAAATATAATTTAACCGAGCAAAGCTCGGTCATCCAGGTACTAAGACACTTAAAAGCGATCGTTATACACCCAATAGTATATACACCCAAACCAGATACATTTTTTGGAGCAGATATTTGTATTTGTATAAATATATGTTTCCGTTCTGGGTGTATGTCCTTGTGGGTTTCCCCATCGTGTCTCGGAGAGCACGTAAAGCCGGTTGTCCCGGTTGTTATCAAAGACATCTGATAATAATCGTTACACAAGTTAGGAAAATTAACTGCCAACCCGCAGTGGAGCAGCGTGGTGAATTAAGCTCCAACCCTTCTCCTATATTGAGGAGAGGCCTTTGCCCAGCAGTGAGACGTTTACAGTCTGATTCAGATTAGTTCAGTCCAGATACATTTTTGTACATATACAAATATCTGTCCCGAGCGGAAATTGATCCCACGAAATGATGAAAAATAGCCGGTACTCACGAACAACTGTCACAAACCGCGAGCGAGAGCGCGGAACAAGCGATAGAGAGGCACGATCGGCCTAAGCGTTCGGCTCACTTATGACGCGTTCTAGTAGAAAAGATCGTATAAAAATTTAAATGTTTTTATTTAGTATTCAATGAAAAAAAAATGATATATAAGTGTTAATAATTTGTTAAAAGCACATTGTTACTTGTAATTAATCTTTATAATTTAAGTTAAAAAAATATTTGAATTAACAAGTGCAAATAAATGTTAATTTATCGAAAAAATTTTTATTATTTGAATTAACTCCTTAAAAAGTGTCACTTTTGTCCCGCTTAAAACGGCCAAAAATCCAACTTTTGGCGGAGGTAGGAATTTTTTTTTAAAAAACGTAATTTTTATTCTTTATTTTACCGAACCCAAAGCACAAACATAAAATGAAAACAAATTCACCTAAGGGCGTACACATACACACATACAAACACACACATATCTTTATTACTATTTAAAACAAGAAACTCTTCGCGTAGTCGCAAGCACAGTTCTATTTTTAAATAAGCATCAGTCGTCCGTTGTCAATCAGTGTATATTCCGAAATATCCATCATTCGACTGAAGGCGTTTACCGTCGCTCAAGTATTTATCTTAAAGCTATCAGAGGAAACAAATTAAACACTTTAATACAACGGGCGTGACTAAAAAAGAAAACGGGGATGTAAAAAAAATCTATCGTAAAGTGATATCCTACCTAGTTATACTGGATGTGGCTAAATGGTAAATTGATAATTTAAATTTTTTATCGTTGGATAATAAATTTAATGGGTAGGATGCAAAGAAGGACCGCTACCCAATCAGCTAAACTATAGTACCAAAAACAGCGGCTGCTTGCAAAGCGAGGCCATGATGGGCGTGTAACTGGTACAGAACTCCGGACTAGACAGTGGTCCGACGAGCCAAGTGGAGCATCCACGGAAACCATATAACTGTCCGGTCCAACAGGGAAGGCATATGATCTTCCATATCTGTGATACGGGTTACTAATACTACCAATTTTGTCAGATCATATGCTAAGGCAAAGTCGTAAACTGGTCTTCCCGCATGATTGGTTGTACGCGAACCGAGCCACTCAATGGTCGTTACGTTGTAAGAGTTTATATTACTATCGGACTCATATCGAACTCAGTCATAAAGAGATGTTTTATAGACTATTACTTTTCTCGATAAACATATAGTTGAAGACAAAAGTATTTTTTCATTTATATTTAAAAAGAGAAACTAATTAATGAGTTTTAACATATTAATATAAAGCTGAAAAGTTTGTTTTTTTGTTTCACGCATTAAGACTCACAGAAGCCGTGAAACAACGCGAGTCATCTAGTATTAATAAATAAATATAAAATATAATTCGTAACAGAAAACAATTAATAAATTGAAAAAAATAGAAGATCCCTTCCAGTTAATTTAATTCCGGCCTCGCTTAACCATCAGTGTGACAGTAAAAAATTGTCAGTCCCCAGATATCCGGATTCTAAATTTGTGGGGCAACTGCGTCCCCGCGACGTATGTCGGCCATCCTCTGGTGTTTCATTAGTATGGTTTTTATTTTATTTATTTTTTTACTTAAAAGTGACCACCGTGGTGTATCAGTTCGTTGTATCGCTGAAACTTATCAATTGGAGAAGACTGAAGCTATTATTATACGAATAAATACAATTTAAATATTCGTTTGTTTGTTATGTTAAAATAACAGCTTTTTATTATATATATATATATATATATATATATATATATATATATATATATATATACATATATATACCTTTCCTACAAATATCATGAGTTTTGAAAAACGTGTGAAATTTGAGCCAATTATTTTTTATTGATTTCTACACATGCCCGACAATGCCAGAAAACATAGACCTTTTTTTTCATATTGGGAGAATATAGTTGAATCGATTTGAAAATTCAGTAAATTTCAACATTTTATACTAATAACTACGATAAAACCTTGATTTATAATCACTTGACATATATGCGAATATAACTATGAAATTATTACCTCCTAACTAATATTGAATGTATTCCAGATAAAATGAGACGGTAAAATTTTGTAAATTTTTCTTTATAAAAAAATTTGATAAAAAAAAATAACATAGAAATCCAAATCCACTAAAACCACCCTCGCTTATATTATTTTAAAATTACTTATTTATTTACTCTTTATTGCACACCACGAATACATTAAAAACAGGATTAAAAGTTAGTTATGATTATATAGTACAATAGGTGGTCTTATGGCTAATTAGCCAGACAACCCAAATGAAAAAAGAGAGTTCAACAACGAAACCGGGTAAGTTGCCCAGTTATACCTATAATAAACGTACATACTAATATCTACATACTGATAGTTGTACATGATACATAAATAAATTAATATATAACAAATATCGCTATTATGAAGTAATAAATATAAATAAAATGAACGAAAAGTTTTTCAATTTTCCTTTATTTTTACAATTTTTTTTTTACTTTGTCTGATTTCTTTATTTGTTCCACTCAATCTCCGTTATTCGATTATGATAAAAAAACAGGTAAAACTTATAGGTAGACGTCACACAGAGTAACTTAAACTATTTACAATTGTAATTCCGTTTCTACAAAAAAAAAAATAACATGAAATTAAAAAGAATAACTAAAATTCCAGGCGAACGAAATCGCGGGTAAAAGCTATTAGATACATAAATCAGCCACAACGTCTAAAGTATAAAATCTTTCGTAAAAACTCCAATCAAATAATCGTTTATTAGTAAAACTTTTATAATACGCTTAAGAAAGCTGAATCTTATTATAATTAGTCTGTCTGGTAGCTGATCATACTACAGATCAAGTCTAGACTTGTCAGCTGACTCATGTCTGGAATTGAAGATTATTTTAGAACATGTAGCACGTGACTTACCGACTTCAGAACCCAGGACTACATTACTAATAATTATAGCTGTTTTTAAAGTTCAAGTGAAATTTTTTAAGTAAAAATTATTTTCGTAAAAGGAAATGTATTAACGCAGTGGAAATACGAGAGAATTAAGCTCGAGTGTAGAGCGTGGCGAATTTAGCTCAGGCCCTTCTCCTATATGAAGAAGTGGACTTTGCCCAGCAGTGGGGTGTTTACAGACGCTAACTGAGTGCAGATTTGCAGTTCAGTTTAGATAAAAAATTACTTTTTAGTTGTTAATCCCGCAGTTACCACTTGACTATAGTCATACACGCTTTGACATTCATTGCTTTTGTTCTGATTTTAACATTGGCATTAACGATTCTAGCAAACCAATATTATAAACATTAAGTGAGTACTTTATCATCTCAACAACGACTGTATACTAAGGTAGAGCAGTTAGTCCAAGAAAGCTGATTTACGTATTCTCCGAGGCACGATGGAGAGTACGTAACAAGGACAAGAACATACACCCAGACCAAAAACAAATATTTGCAAGAATATCTGCCCCGACCGGAAACTGAACCCATGATCACCGGCAGTAAGATGACTCGCACCCCACTTAAGATGAAATTCTCAATTTTAAAATTATCTCGATTTTAAAGTTTTTTCAAATGTTATATCTAGTTTATCTTTCAATTTTTCCAGAAATTGAAAAAGTATTTTCTATTTAAAACCAATTACACAATAATATTAAATCAGATTTCTTGTAATAATTATATTATGACGATATTAAAAACTTACTGTCGGAAAGTAACTCAAACAAATCGTAAAAAAAAAATCACAAAAAAAAACTGCAAAATTTACAGCGCTGTTTATAATATCGAGACGGCAAAATGAAAGTAGATTTATAAGTAAATAGGTTTATGTACATTATTATCTTTATATTTTTCTTTTTTATAACCTTCTTGTAAATGTAATAGAGACAAAAAAATTTACGTGAAAATTTTACGACGTCCGCAACCAACTTTAACGGTCGCATTTAAAAAACCACGTCACGAGTAAATGGGAACAACTTAATATTGAACTTAAAATATACATTCGAAATCATACTCTATCACGTTAAGTGTAAGTTATAAATTTGTTTATATTAAATATAACAAAATTCATTTAATACTATCTTCTTCTAATGAGTTTAAGCTAAAAAGAGACGACAAATGAAATTATCAAAGTGTTATAATTGTAATTTTCAGTCTCTTTACAAAAATGTTTCATATTCACGTTTGAGAGAAAACAGCAAGATGTACTCTGATAATATTAATGTATGTGTTCTACGTTAACAAATCTGTAAATAATTTTGGTAAGAAACAATGAGAATTCAATAATTAAAAACTTAATGGTTGTATGCATATAGATAGAAATCAATAGCCATAAATGACGGTGAACCGTTCTGGGGTAGCGGTACAAGTAGTCGCCTTAACACCGACGGTCACTGATTTAATTCCCACTCGGGCAGATATTTATGTAAGTCCAGTTATTTGTTTCTTGTCTGGGTGTTTATTATTTTGGATCTTTCCACCATAATTCGGAGAGCATGTGAAGCCGTCGGTTGAGGTTTGTTGTCATTGATATTTGATAGCGATCGTTACTCGTGATAGCGTAATAATGCGCCAACCCGCAGTGGAGCATTGTGATGGACTAAGCTCCAATCCATTTACTATATGGAGAAGATGATTTGATTCAGTTCAACTGTAAATGTGTAAGAATACGACAAATCTAAAGTATTTTATTTTGTTTATCACAGAAGTTATCAGTCAATTAAAAAATGTTTTAGCTACTGACAGTTTGTTCACTTTGGAAAGATGATACGAGTAGATAACATAGTCCTGCTAATAGGAAGCGAGAATAATGCCGTATTCTGATTCATATCTGAATTAGCATCTTTGAGTATTAAAATAATTAATTTTTGTTTTCAATAATCCCGTCAGGATATAACGTATGTTTTGGGAGTAATTCTTAGATACTTATTTGAAAAAAGTTGTCTCGCCAATCTGCATTGGAGCAAAAGATCAAACACATATATTTTTCCTTAGTGAGAGAAGATACTTTTTCCCAGCAGTGGTATAATTTTAAATTGTAAATTTACTTACCTTTTGTGCACGTTTGAGGAATTTTATATTTATTTATCTTTTAAAACATTTCTATCATTGCGTAAGTTCTACTCATCCTATAAAAACAATTAAATTAAAATATATATATTTTCAATTCGAATAAACTTTAAAAAACTCTTGTAAATCAATATTTTATATTAATTAATAAATATGAGAAGCCTCGGATTGTAGATTTTACTGAGAGATCGCATGACGCTTAATTATTACTCGATATTTTTCAATACACAAATTTAATTTATACATCATCTATATAGTACGATTTATTTATCTTTTGTAGAATGTTCTGGTGTATTGGTTAACACCTACGGTTCCAGGTTCACTTCCTGCTTAAATTGGATATTTATATTTCCACAAATATTTTCTTTGTAGTTATTTGACTTTATATGCTTACATTTATTGGGGCAGCCGTTTTAGACCAGTTCGACTGAGAACCGACTTCCCATGTAAACGGTCCTCATGCATTAGCGGTGCCGTGCGATCACCGGCAGAAAATAATAGTCCCGACCTCTTTCTTTCTTGCCGTTTGGTCCTAAAATGTTACTAAAGCATAGTGGTGTGAATAACTATATTCCAACCAGGATAATGATGGGCAGTAGCATATTCTGCCACAACACACTGTGGGAAGGCCTACGTTCAGCAGTAGACATCCAACGGCTGGTGTGGTCGTGATGGTAGGTATTAATCCTTGAAATTTTCTTCACAGTGTCTCGTAGAGCACATAAATACCTAATAACGACCGTTGCTCTGTGTAGAAAAATAAGTAGACTGCAGTTGAACAGCATGGCGAATTAAGCTCTAACCCTTCTATATAGAACTGCAGGTCTTAGTTAATGTATAGTTATACAATACATATCCGTATATGTATAGTAATGAATCAGCTCATATTCGTATATTTTAATCGAGATCATTCTGTATTAGACAATAACAAATTATATTGACATCTTCTGAAGGTAAATGGTCTAACAAATAAACCTAAAGTAATTATATTACAGCCATTAGCTTAGCACATTTACGAAATGCAATATGTGGTTTTACTCGCCTTATTACACTACTTATAACTTGTAAGTATAATTGCCGTATGATATTTTACAGACTTTCTCGATAAATAAAGATAGAAAGAAAATAAAAAGTGCAACAAATCAAACTGGTATTATTCCAATTCTGTGTACAATTTTAAGAACAGATTAAAATGTCATTTACAATAATAGTTTATACACTTAATACTAGCCATATTTATTAAATATTATTATACAAAAATATGATGAAATTAATGCTTCTTAGATCACAATATTTACCACCTTCTATAAATTTAAATAGCAATCAAAAAACATACACATATTATGTCAGATCATCATTGAGTGCGGACACTGACGTACATTACACATACGATTAAAAACTCTCAAAACGTTTCATCTTCAAGTAAAAATGATGTTAGAAAACCTTGAAAACGCATTAAAATAACTTCTATCAAGCCGAATAGTTCAAATAGGAAGCGCGTGCCATAGTTAATGAGAATAGGAACTAGAGTCGATTCTATTAAACGAAGGGCCGGAGGTTTATTTTTGGATTATTATCTTAACTAGTAAAACTGGTAACGAGGAAATAAATGGAATTTCAGTATCTCGTACGCTTTCCTGAGTGAACGAACCGGCTGAAGTTATTTATATAAAAGCGTCGAGGGCGCGCGACTTCCCCTCCTTTTGTTCCTATTACGTTGAAAAATAGAACCGAAGGGTGTTTGGTGCGCATGAGTCAGTGACGGTCGACGCACCGGCGCGTGCGCAACCGCGCCGAATTCGATTTTTAAACGTTCGATTGTGTGTGTTTAGTGATTTATGTGCTTGTGATTTTTTTTTCTGTGTTTATATATAATTTGTACTTTCAACTGGTAAGTTTTAAATGTGATATTTGTAAATTAATATTTCGTTATGAGCCACGTGTTTCTAATATTAGTCGTTCCATATATTTAAGCGTGCCGCCAGTTAAATATATTTATTTTTAACGGTGGGTAAATTAATGAAACGAAATATGTCAAAACTAAAAAAAAATTATTAATAGCTTATATTATAATTATAATACACTATACCTTTATTTCTTAAAAATTAATTCTTATATTTGAATTCTTAGACATGTCTTTTTTTTTTTATGAAGTGTGAAAATTTAATAAACAGCTAACGAAAGTGAACTTGCTATGCCTTGGTTTTGATCACTCAACCCGACTATTTGATCAGTACATCAATGTTACGGTAATTTTAAACATTCATTGTAAAAAACCGCTGTTCACGATACGACAGTCACTAGAACCGTTAAGTAACGTCGGTAACCTATTAGGGGTCTAAACTAAATTTTCGCTCGCTTATCCAATGTTTATGACATTTTATTGCAATTTGACTCGTTTATAAGTGAATCCTATAATTAAATCATTTGTCCAGTAATATAATATACTCATTGTGGCAGTAATAAATTAATATAATTATAGTAAATATTATGAAATACTCTTCTATCGAAAATACATTTTAATTTTATAAAACAGATTGGTACTTTCATTTATATGCTTAAACACACTATAATTTTATTTCAAAAATAATTCAATAACATTATATATGTTTAAATAAACTAACAAAATTTGAAGTACGCATTAATTGACAAAGCGAATCTTTTAGTGTACACTGATGGAAAAATTTCGTCATAAAATTGATTCATAACATATCTAGAATGCAACACGAACTATCATATAAGATATCAAGTTTAATAACTAATTAGTATTTCTAGTTGCGGGTTCGAATCCCGCTCGGGGCAGATATTTGTACTTGCAAATATTTGTTGCCGGTCTGGGTGGGTGTTCTTGTGTGTCTCCCCACCGTGCCTCGGAGAGCACGTAAAGCCGTCGGTCCCGGTTGTTATCATAGACACCTGGTAACGAGCGTTACTCATGGTAGGGAAAGTATCAGCCAACCCGCAGTGGAGCAGCGTGGTAGATTAAGCACTAACCCTTCTACTACATGGAGAAGATGCCTTTGCCCAGCAGTGGGATGTTTACAAGCTGATTCAATTCAGTCCAGTTCAGTTTTTCCACATATATCACAAGAATTGACGAACTGACTTATTGGAGGACTCAGTGCCTATAATATAGTAATAAAAATAACAATAAAATTAATAATTACTTATTGTATTCTTTTGAGAAATAAAGTCCAGTCATTTTATAAATTTGAAGCCCCAATCTGAGGAAAAAGTCCTAGTGAGCTGAATCTTTGTACATACCTTTATTACGGCGTTGTTATGAAGATGTGAAAAATCGACATTGACATCGTGCCGGCTAAAAAAAATATAATATTCAAAAGGTCACGAAAGTCGGTTTTTCGCAAATATCTCGCGACCTATTGCTCGTAGGTCAATATTGTTTGTCGTGAAATTATCTACAAAAAATGTCTCTTGCATTTTTCAGTAGTTCATTTTCATTTTTAAGTAGAGCGCTATAATATCTAAAATGACTAGACTAAACGTAATATTTACGACTAAAACAAATAAACATAAATATAAAAAAGAAAAAAATAATAATTAACAAATAACTTCTTATATAACTACGTCGTTACATTAAAAAACATCAATTAAACCAACATGACAAAAAATAATAAATAAATAAATAGAAAGAAATCAATTAAATTAAAAACAACTACCTACAACCTACATTATTACATACTAATTGGTTATTGAGAGAATTCTCTTTTCTTTTCGTTACGAAAAATAATAGATCTATACCTTTCTACCTTTGTTTATCCGTCAACACATCGTAACTTTCAATCGACGTGGCGCTTTTAATGGTATTTTCACGGATAGATAATGATTTTAAGATATCGCGATGAAAATCTGCTTAGCTGTTTAAACATTATCACGTGTTTTTATAATATATGTTGAAATGAATATTTGCATAAGTAGTTACGAATTTCTTTTGATAAATTGAGTAGGTATGTATATGTTTATAGAGGATAGATTTAGATTACTATACGAAATTGAAATAGCCTGTAGTTTCAATGCTGGGAAAAAGTCTATTCTATATTGTAGAAGTAGTTAGTAGTCGGAGCTTAATACACCATGCTCCACTGCGGGTTAGTATTTATATCATAATTATATATATACTCCCGTATCCATGCCGATATAGCTCCCGTATAAATCATACGTTTAACAATATATATAATTGTTGAACAAACAGGCCATAATACATAATTAAAAAATATTTTTCGATTCTGAGTGATTAACGCACACAAACAAAACGTTTATCTAATAGTTACATAACAATATCACTAAAAATATCAAGAGTAAGTTTTGTGTTTAGCAAAAAAAAAAAGTAAATGTTATTTAAACAACGCACCAACCAACGTTAACGCGGGAATTAATAAAGGGGTCAACATCCTCATTCTGATAATAATTTTCCGGCCGTCTGTTGGTCGATTTCCACCGCGGAGAGATAACGGATTTACTGCGTAGCCATCTTCACCTAGATTTTAACTCTGAATATTATAAATTTAAAACAACTATAATTAAAAAAATAACTCAGAAAGAGTGATTAGACATAAAAAATCATTTAATTACGAAACTGTCTTACTTTCTATAGATAATTTATTATAATTTATAATTCAAATCTGTTAAAATACGAACCTGAGATTAGCAGATTAGAATAACCGAACAAAGCACTCTTTAACCGTAATTTTAACTTTTTGTCTGTAATTTATTTATAATACTATAATCATTTGCTACTAAATTATTTTGAATATTGAGAGATATTAAAATGTCGATGAGGTTCTTTTAATTCTAATGAAAAACGAATGATATTGCGATACGATTTAATGATCTCCCGCTGATTTCAATTACACTTAAAGCAGAATTAATATTTATCGAAAGGTAAAAAGTATATTGTTGAAAGATTTTCCACGTTTATAAATATTTTAAGAGTTCGAAAGAATTTTATTAAAATTTCGTTACTTTTAATTGAATTCTTCAAATTTTTACGTCTCGATAACGCTCTTCGATGTAAATTGTTCGATTTTATTAAAAAAATGTACGTCGTGTAACAAATTTAGCAAAATCGACACGGGTTTTTTTGCGTTTTGGGATAACTACTTTCTTCATTAAATTAAAGTAATTAAGTCAACGGGATCAGATTTCTAAAACTTTTCGGTCTGTAGCTATATTTACAAATATAGCGATAAAAAAGTTTTTTTTGACGTATTCTTACTATCTAGCGGGTATCGTTAAACATTATAGTGGTGAGGTACCACTTCAACAGGATTCCGACTTACGTTGCGCCAGTTTTTACTTTAGTAATATAAACACTCGCCTACACAGTCATGTCTACGCGGTGATTGTGTTTACATTGACCGAATAAGATTGCAGTATCTAAATCATCCATTTCTCACAACCACCATTTCTATTACTAATGTTTGTAAATATTTAAAAAGGTATACTAAATTATTAACGACCGTTCTAGTGTAGCGGTGCAAGTAGTTGCTTCAAGTCCGCGCCCCGGTGTTCGCGGGTTCGATTCCCGCTCGGGACAGATATATGTAGTTGTACAAATATTTATTTCCGGTCTGGGTTAAAGTTTCTAATATCGATCTGATCTGACATTTCGGTTAAAGCTTCTGATATCTTTATGTGTCTCCCCACCGTGACTCGGAGAGCACGTAAAACCGTCGGTCCCGGTTGTTATCATAGACACCTCATAACGACCGTTACATCTGGGTAGCGAAATTATCCGCCAACCTGCATTGGAGCAGCGTGGTGGATTAAGCTCTAACCCTTCTATATGGAGAAGAGGCCTTCAATCAGCAGTGGGTGATTTGCAGGCTGATACAGTACAGTACAGTACTAAATTATTTACAAATTTGCATGTTAGTATTTACGATTTTACAACTCTTATTTTGCCCAAGATAGTATTTTAAGACTTTAATATAATAGGTCTCAAATAAGGTTTTTCGTATTTTGTATGTATAATATTGAAGAAAAATCTCTTTGGTTGAACTATTTTTATCTGGCTGGTTTTAATATCAATAAATATAGGACAATAACAAAGGAAAATAAAACGTAAAAACACTTTCCCGCCATTTTTCAATTGATTTTCCTGCCATCAAAATGAGTGAATCTAACGAAAAAAATCAATTCATTCTGAACTTTAAAAAAAAAGGTTAAAATGCGACTCTAGCCACGATAAATTTGTGACGTTTATGGACTTAGGGTAATGTCAGTAAGAGTAGCACAAAGTTGATTCGAGCGTTTTCAATCTAGGAATTTTGATGTCAAAAATGCAACTCGCTCTGGTTGCCCTCATACGGACAAAATTTGTGGCATTTTTGAAAAAGTAGAGCAAGATCGGTTTATTAGTAGTTTCGACATAGCCAAGGAACTGATTATTGACCAAAAAACAGTTTTGACCCATTTGAAAGATCTGGCTACACAAAAAGCTCAATATTTAGGTGCCACACGAGCTCACGGAAGGGAACCTAATGAATTTTATACTCATTTGCAATTAGCTATTTAAACGTAATGAAGCTGAACCATTTTTGAAAAGATTGATAACTGGTGATGAAAAGTGGATCACCTATGACAAGATCGTATGAAAAATATCATGGTCAAAGCGTAGTCAAGCTCTACAAACTATAGCGAAACCCAATAAGATAATGCTGTGTGTATGACAGCATTGGAAAGGCTTCGTTTGTTAATAACTTTTACCAATACTCATGCAAGAAATTGAGAAGAAACCGCTTTTGAGAATTGATCAATAGAAAAGCAGTAGTCTTTCATAATGATACCGCCGGACTACACACATATTTGGCCAGAAATCAAAAATTGAGAGAACTTTTTGAGTGTTAGTGTTGATGCATCCACCATAAAGTCCTTACCTTGCACCCTCAGTCTTTCAACTGTTTCGGTCTCTTCAGAATCCTTTGGGTAGTGTTAGGTTAACATCAAGAGAGTACCGTCAAAACTACTTGTCATATTTTTTTGGTCAACAAGCCCAAGATGTCTACAGGATTATGGATATGGATATGGATAGGATTATGTCACAACCAACAAGATGACAACAAGTTATCGAAAAACATGGCACATCTATATTATAATTAAATGTAATTAAACTTTAAAAACAATTCTTTTGAATATTTATATAAAATAAGAAGAAATTTTTTTTTCGGACCTTAATATAAAGTATAATATAATATATCAATATTAAAATCTTACACAGCCGCAATAGGCGCTTATAAACAGGATAGCAACGTGTGTGTATGTTGTTATATGTAAAACTTGAAACAGTAAAATATCGTTTCAATGATATAAAGGACTCAATAGCACTCTAACAGCCTATTAACATCCCAATGACGACGCGTTGGCGGAGTGGTCACAACTGACTGATGTGCTAGCGGTCGCAGGTTCGATCCCCGCACATAACAAATATTTGTATAGGCCATACAGATATTTGTCGTGGTCTGGGCGTTTGTGCTTGTGTATTGTGTGTGTTTCCCGACCCCCGACACAGGATTCATATCCTACTGGGGGCCGTTGAGTGTGAGACGTTTGAGTGTGAGACGTTTGAGTGTAAGACGTTTTAATGCAAACGCCTGCTCACCATTTAAATAAAGAGTTGGAGCTTAATCAACCACTATGGGATTCACTATGTCGAATAATTTTCCCAACTAAGGACCTATTTCACCAGTTGCTGATAGAACTATCTGATGTATAACGGTATCCGTCAGATAATAGTTTATGATATATATTTCTTTTTCACCATAAAAATTCACTTCATCTGTCAGATATTTCTATTTGCGGCCTGTGAATCCAAAAGGTTTAGTGTTTTAAATCAAGTGAAACAAGCTCCGAGAGCCTTTTTTTTTAACGATGTGAAATGCATTTACGCATCCCGCAACCCGCAGGCGACGGGTATGTGGGACTCGCTGGCTGCGAAGCCAGAATACCCACTAAAACCCATCGACAGTCTGCGCCCTAGTGAGGCGCCACGGGATCGCTCGCGCATACAACCGTAATGCCCCGACGTTTGGCCTGGTGGCCCCTCCGTATGTGATTGGGGCCGCTCAACTGGTCCACTCTGCTAATTCACCACCGAAATCTTCGCGCCCTCTCGGCGCCACTCCCTCACCGGCCACACCTCCTGTGCCAACACTCTCACCGCGCTTTTGCACCCCGCCCAACACTGGACGCCCAGCTACCCCAGACGACGAAACCCTGCTGATGGGTCCACACATCAGCTGGTACAAGGGGCCCAGTGGCTTGTGCGCCTCCGCACCCAAACTACCGCGCTTTCGCGCCACCGAATGGAGGGGGAGAGCGAGTCATCCCCCTCCTGCGCTTTCGCGCCCACCACTGCTGGTTTTGGTCCGCGGGGATCCGAAGACCCCAACCACTCGCGAGGTATTCGAGTGGCGTTCCCCTATCCGCCACCGGGGGACGCGTCCAGTAGGAGACCAGCAACTCCCTTGGGAAGCTCTGAGAGCCTATTTTTATCTCCTCCTGATAAAACCTATCAGTAACTTTTGTGTCAGATAAACTTAGAGATAATTAAGAGTAACGATCGTTATCAGGTTTATATTATTACAATCTAAACCAATGAATTTACGTACACTCCGAGGAATGATGGCGAGATCCATAAAACAAACAGTTATCCCAGAAATATGAATTTGAAAAAATACAATTATAGTATATTTGAGGATATCGATCCCGTGTCATCATTAGTGGAACTTTCGCACTACTGCACATTACAAAAGTTCGAATAACTTTAAAATTTAAATTTCTTAAAATAAATTATAGTTATATTCAGATATTTAATTAAAAGTCTAAATCGGATTTTATCGCGTATATTTGTTTTAAAACTTTACAGTTTAACGATTTTTAATTAAATTAAATTATTTCCCGACGTTTCGGACCCTTTACAGCGTCCATGATCTCGGGAGACTGAGGTGGTGGGTGTCCGAATTTTAAAACAAATAAACGCGATAACATCCGATTTAGACTTTTAATTAAATGAGTAAAATTCGCGTAAATATAAGAGAACAGTATATTCAGATATTTTATTCACCCAATAATCGTGGCCAATTTTTTTTAAACATTATTACTATAAAATCCAAAATCGGAAATCGAACCTGCGACCGTCAGCATTAAGGCGACTACTTAAGTACTTACATCACTACACCAGAACGGTTGTCAACACATGTTTATATTACCGAGTATAATTATTAGTACCCGGATGACCGAGCTTTGCTCGGTTAAACTATATTTAGACACAAATTACATACTGATAAAATATGAATAATATTTTCAATCTTACCGATATAATAATTAAACAATAGTCACTGGTTATTTAAATAAAAAAAATTAAAAGAGATCCTAGTAATATTTTTTTCTCACCAAAAAAGGAACTTGAAAAAAAAGGAAAAATCTTCCGTTTTCGAGACCGCCCGATTACCCACCTGAGCTATTATAAATTTATCTAAGATGGTGGCGAAACTTACTTTCTTATTCTATGATATTCTAGCAGTTTTTTTATTTAAATAACCAGTTTTTTTTCCTACCTCTGCCGAAAGTTCGATTTTCGTCCCTGTGAAGCGGGACAAAAGTGACATTTTCTGTCCCGCTTCACAGGGACAAAACCTGAACTTTCGTCCTAGAGAGGAAAAAAAAGTATGTGTAACATGGGACGAAAGTACTACATCCATTCCCGTATGTTTGCTACCCTCGCCTTCGGCTCGGGCGGCAATTTCACATGAAGGTCTAAAAATAGTACGTTCATCCCCTTGTGACACAAAATACTATATTATTATATAGATAAGATCGAAAAATATTATTCATATTTCATCAGTTCTATCGTATCTAAATATAATTCCCCAAAAAATAACGATTAACAAATAAATTTAAAAAAATACCGAACAAAACTCGGACATCCAGGTAATACAGGGCTCTCAATAATAGTTATTTTATTTACAAAAGAGGGAACTTAAAAAAAAGCAAAAAAAATGGGACTTGAGGCATCGGGATTCGAACCCAGGTATACTGATTTCCCACCTAAGTTATTATAACCTTGTAGATTATGCCGAAATTTACCTTCGTATTCTAATAATATTCTAACAGTTTTTAATTGTACTCGTGATTTTTTTAAAATAATCAGTTCATATTTTTTTTATTATTATTTCGTTAAGATCGAAAAATATTATTTATATATCATCAGTTCGTAATTCGTATGTAAATATAGTTTCCAAAAACATGAATTACAAAAAATAAAAAAATAAAATACCGAGCAAAGCTGGGTCATACAGTTAGTAAAGGGCTCCCAATAATAGTTTTTCTCACAAAAGATGAAACTTAAAAAAAATATTTAAAAAAAAATAGTTCTGATGACATCTGGATTCGAACGTGGGGATCTTCTTATTTTGAATCCGCCCGGTTCACATCAGAGCTATTATAAACTTATCGTTGACAGCGAAATTTACTTTCGTATTCTAACGATATTTTTTAATTGCCTGAAAAAAGGGATAAAACGACATTTTCTAAAAATAAATCCTAGCTAGATCGATTTATCGCCCCCGAAACCCCCTGCATACTAAATTTCATGAAAATCGTTGGAGCCGTTTCCGAGATTCAGATTATATATATATATATATACAAGAATTGCTCGTTTAAAGATATAAGATTACAAACGACTGTAAGTTGAAAAAAGAATAAATTATGAGTGTGATTCACCGCGTGTCATATTCATATATTTCTCATCCTTTTCCAAAAAACATATTCAACCAGACTATATAAAAAAATAAGTTTGTTAACATTTATTTTTAAATTTATGTGTTAAAATATCTATATCAAGAAATCAAACAAACTATACATAACAACAATAAAAAATTCCACAAAACAAAAAATAAAGATATCCAATTATTAAATCACAGATACAATAGAAAACTGGATAGGAAAAACAAACCGTAGGTCTGCAAACGAGGTGTAATCAAGAGACGCAAGGGTCCGGAAACTCGTCTGCTGAGATACGTGCATGCGATTGTGTTATCTATATATATTTACAATACGGCCCGAAATTGCTTACACGATAACCTTTATAGTTGTAGGTAATAACGAGGGTATCGTAGTGCCTTTATAGAGCTGAAGTGAGGGTGACAGGCTGGGCAGAATATGTATTTGGCTTTGAATAGTTTATCAGTAAAGAAATTTTGATATCTCACTGAGGTAACTCGATTTTATGGCTAATAACGAATAATCAAATATTGTTATGGGAGGTTCGTTTCATGACTGTTTTAACCTAACTATTCACTGTATGAATGGTTTTATTTGTTTGTGTGTTTTATGTTCATTTTGAAATTAGACGCCTGGTTTTAACCTTGTTGATATTTAGTCTCGTGCTTCGTCCCTATGATTTGTATCCCTTTATTTAAGCCTATGTAACCTGAAAAAATTGGACAGTAGATCTAAAGATTATTAACGTTTCATATAAAAAAACTCTTTAGGTTCATAATATTAAACCTAAGACTATATGTACGTGTTTGCATTTTACTTAAACTAAACTAAACTGAACCAGCCTGTTAACGTCCCACTACCTGTTAAAGGCCTCTTCTCCATATAGAAGAAACCAAATAGAGAAGAGGATTTTCCCAGCAGTAACTTACATTTACATTTTTGATGATAAATAATTTTAAATAGCTGGACTAATTGCATTTCTAACAAACTTATATATTTGATCATTCGATCGTTTCTATCTATTCGTAGTTTTAATTTTATTTTGTAAAGCAACGTGATGAAAAATGTCTCAGGGTGAAATGTGATACTTACTGAAATTCTTTTCTGACATTTGCCAACTTGCCGTAGAGCATCTTGACAAATGTATCTAATATCAATAAGACAGACCGTCACAATTGGCAGTGGGCTCAGTGAACAGAAACATCATTAAGACAACATATTTTGTGGATTTTTAAGACACCAGTGGAGGATTACTTTCCAATCCAAATAGAGAAGAAAATTTATAAAGTAATAATTTAGTAAAGAAGTTATGCATAATGGTAATTTGTTTACAGTCTGTAAGAGTACAGGAAATTACAGTACAAACGTGTATATGTATTACCTGTTTCTAAATGTTCCTACACGACTTGGCTTGCTCTCCTATTCAGGTGAGAGAATTAGAGCTTAATCCACGACATTACATTTGTTTTAGATTAGAACTCTACCTCGTGACATATTATATTACCTAAGAAGTTTTCCTCGACTCGTGATGGATACGAAGCTTAACTGAACTGTGGATGTGTTTGAGAGATAACCAAGCTAGCAAGTACTTGCTGGAATCAATGCTTGTAATACAAAATTGTATGTATTATCTTTCGTAAAGATGTGCTGAATACTATGCTGAGACTATAAATATATGTCTATAAATAGGAGCTCAACAGTCTAAATAAATATAACTTGGTTTCATTAAAGTATTTATCAAATTCATGCAATGTTAATCAATGGGGTAGCTATGTAACCAAAGGTCCTGGTGCAAAAAATTAACTAGGGCCCCAACTAAACTGTTTAAGTTTTATCAATACAAGCCAAAAATAAATAGTTATATTTAAAAAATTAAAAGTTGCAAAGCTACTTTATCATCTGCTCTTTATCATGCACAGCAGGGTCAGGCCAGGTTCTATATGTAAGCAAATTTCAATAGTTCAATTTATAGTTTGTTGGTCAGGTTCTGAGGGCCCCCTGAGCTTTGGGGCCCCGGTGCAAAGCACCGTCTAGCCCTCCGGTAGTTACGCCACTGATGTTAATACTAAGTTTAACTTACGCAATATTTTATCAGAACAAATGAAATAATAAAGATGACACCGATTTGAAGCTACAATAATATGTATGTTTTTTATAAAAGAGCGGGTAAACCGACAGTCAGTTCACTTGGTGGTAAGTGACAGCGACATCCATAGACACCCACTACATCAGAGGATTAGCAGATGCGTTGCCGGCCTTTCAAATAGTACTCTTTTCTTGAAGGTCCCTAAGTCGTATCGGTTCGGAAATACCGTAGTTGGCAGCTGGTTCTAAATAGTGGTCAAATTTATTCACAGTGTAAGCGATTGAATTATTAGAATACTATAACTGTAAAAAACAAATATTAGAAAGTCAGTATTATTTTTATTGCGTAACGTTCATACCTATATCCATTTAATATATTTCCACTCAGGTTTTAGGTGCGAAAGTTTTTTTTTTGTGAATAATTTCGTTTCACCTCTTTAAAAATCAGTATTTAGTAATTCTTTTATTTAATGAGTTATTGTAATATATGGGTATATCTCAAAAAACCTAAAATCTTTTAATTATTATATTTTTGATAAATATTTATATATATTTTTTTAATTACATTGGAAAATTGTACGAATAAACTAAACTTAATATTTTAAATAGCACCCTATTATACTTATAATACATAATTTTTATACATTCGCAAACCGAATAACAACACAGATACAAGTATTCGATTGCATTTCACGGGAAGGATTTAGGAAATCCGGTCGAAATTGCATCGGAGTCACAAATCCATGCTCAACGTTTACGAACGAACTGTATCCAATATGCAGCTTACGAAACTACTTCGGCTGCGGATTTGAGAGACAATTAATGAAATGCTTGATTTATTATACCAATGTAGCCTTATGGTTCTATAATGTCTGGGAATCTGGTAGAAATAATTTGCCAATCAATGATTTCCTTCGTGGACAAAGCAATATTAAAGAAAAGTATAGATTATTCAAGTAATCTTGACGCGCGGTGCATGTGTCTGTATAGACACAATTATCGCGTGGAACATGTCTTGTTAATAACCAAAAAATAAATACAAAATATGCATCCCAATGTCAAATCTTATTTTTAATTATTTTTTTTTTTTGACCTCGTAATACTCATGGTTAACGCTGAAATACTCATAAAGGGTGCGTTTTCATTAGATCTGACAGTTATGGATACTACTGTCACTATACGTCGTAATATGATAGCTAGGGAGCTGTTGGCAGTAAATTTTATATGATTTCATCGACTGACAGAGGTTGATAATATTAGATTACTAACTAAAATAATCATTTTAAACCATTTCTGCCATTAATTCAGTCAAATAGTTGCAGTAAATAACAAAAATGTTTATAAAAATAAGTGTCTTAAACGATATTAACGCTTCTATCGATCGTCTTAATAAATTTTATTTAATATAGAAAAACGTAGGTCAACATAGGTCCCACGGGAGTTGCTGGTCTCCTACTGGGCGCGTCCCCAAGTGGCGGATAGGGGGAACACCACTCCTGGTCCACGAGTGGTAGGGGTCTTCGGACCCCCGCTGACCAAAACCAGCAGCGGTGGGCGCGAAAGCGCAGGAGGGAGGATAGAGGGAGATCGAAGGTACTCTCTCCCTCCCCTTCGGTGTTTGGCCCGCTCCCGGTACTTCTCTGTATTAGCAGAGTGGATCGGTGAGTGGCTCCAGTTATATACGGCGGGGCGCGGAGGCGCGGTGGAGTGTGTTGGCACGGGAGGTGCGGTCGGTGGGGGCGTGGCGCCGAGAAGGCGCGGATACGAGGAGGGGCTCCTGATCTTCTCTGCCTCATGCAGAATGGACCGGTAGAGCGGTGGAGGGAGGATGAAGGGAGATCGAGGGTACTCTCTCCCTCCACTTCGGTGGTTGGGCCACTCCCGGTACTTCTCTGAATTCAATAGCAGAGTGGACCGGTCGAGCGGCTCCAATCACATACGGAGAGCCCGCCATGCCCGGCATCGGGGCGTCACGGTTGTAAGCCTTTGCGATCCCGTGGCGCCCCATTACAGCGCAGACGGCCGATGGGTTTTAGTTCTGGCTTTATCAGGAGTCAGCGAGTCCCACATGGATCCACAGGATGCGTAAATGCATTTTCCATCGTAAACAAAAAAAGTCAACATAGGTCCAGACTACATTACGTCTTGGTATCAACGACGATGAAATGATATACTATGATGCTATGATGTTTTATAGCATACTATATTCCTAAAGTCAATTGATAGTTTTATAGCATACTTTGTTCCTAAAGTCAATTGATAGTTTCATAGTTCATTGATTACAAACAAAGAAACAAATCTTCTCTATTTATAATCATAATAATTAATATAAATTTATAGAATTAATAAGAATTAAAAAAGAAAGTCAGTATAATCAACATAAAATATTGCTAACCTCAAGATTATAGACATATGTACATTTATTTAAATACTTGGATACCATAGTGTGACCCCACGGGATAGATTGGCAATATTTCGCAGCATTCAATATGGATAGTTTTATACACTAGCGAGCCACGAACCGCAAACTTCATTATATGTACGTGAATATTCAATCGGGGTTAAATTTTTCACACAGTACTAGTTTCTCAGTCTGACTCCTTGCTGGCTAAAAATCAAAACTATAATATTAAAATATAAAATGCGTTCAGATATTTTTGTGCTCTTATTAACTGCCTGTAAATGTGAACTGCTGAAAACCTACTCTCCTATAAAAGAGAAAAGTTGGATCTCATTCCGCTACACCACTCTATTATAAGTTGGCAAATAATTTTTCTACAAAGATTATCTACTACTATAATTTAAGATTAGTTTACCTGGAACTAGCCCAGCCAGCTCATTTATGTGTTGCCTATCCTGAGACATATGATGTTAAGTCTCGGTGCCAGTAATTACACTGCCTGTCTTGCCCTTCTTTCCGAAACACAGCAAAGCTGTTTCACGGAAGAAATAAGCAAGATGGTGGTACCCATGCAGCCGGGAGCGCGGCACAGCGCATCCCTCCCACCGGTAAAAAAACACACAAATGAAATATGTTATTCTGATGGGCCGGTACAGCAGTCACCACAACTAGCTTCTGGTCTAGCGATTGCAGGCTCGATATCCACTCATACCAAATTTATGAATATGCCATTCAATTTTTTGCAGTATTGCGGGCGTTTGTGTTTTTATGAAGTGTTTCCGATCCCTGGGACATATTTCATTTTATTGTGGGTCGTTGAGTGTGAGGGATTTGTGTTTGTCTATGTTTCATGGTAGAAGTATTTTACTATAGCTAAATTATTATTTTACGGATATGAGGATACAAATAAAAGCAAAGAGAGTTATATAAAAAGAATATATAGAATAAAACATAAGTGCCTTCTCAAGTTGCCAATACTCGCCATGCTTGGCTGGTCGGTCGGCGAGCACAGTGTATTGCGTCATTATATAGTGACGCTACTGCCCGTCACCACCCTGGTTGGTATACAATTGTTCGCACCTATAAGACTTTAGTCACCTTTTACGACACCTCGACAATAAAGACGTCGGCACTATTCTTCTCTGCCGGTTACCACATGCCAAGATATTCGTTCTATGCGCCAGATGAAAGAATTTGTATAACAGATGTGAGTATCGGTCATAATTTAATGTGTTTAAATAATTGGATAACAATTCAACAATGTTTACAATATTACGCTATCATATATGTCAACATCATGGTATTATTATACACGAATTATATATTATTCGGACACCCACCACCTTAGTCCCCGAGATCATGGACGCTGTAAAGAGTCCGAAACATCGGGAAATAATTTAAAATATTCTTAAACTATAAAGTTTTAAATAAAAGCGATAAAATAAAATATAGACTTTTAATTAAACTATTTGTTTCTTTTTGTAATGGTTATCGCTAATTGACCGCATTTGTTTGTTGAGAGATTTTTAAATATAGACCTACACTATTAAAAACTTTATCACTACATCTAAAAAAAGGTATTATTAATCAGTGGCATATCTTTGGTAGATAATGTGTTTAATAGAAGAGGTCGGTTATTTACTATAGAAAATAAAAAGTTTTACTTCTTTTCAGATAGGTACACTGTACTAGTTCACATACAAGATATCACATAAATAAAATTTGATTTTAATAAAAGAACTGAAAATTCAAAATTGCTAATTTATTTGTTAATTTTATTTGGATATTAACTTTGCTCGGGCATCGAGGATTTATGTTATTTTAGCATTTTATTTTTCATGCAAGTATAAAGGTGTAGTGAAGCATTTTATTTTAGGATGTATTGATTTAGTCACAAATTTGTTTGGACAGCGTATATCAAACGCTTTGGCAGGCTAAGCGACATGGTCCGACGCAATAGATTGACGATATTTTGCGGCATTCAGTATTGATAGCTTGCTTTATCGAATGGGACATTCCTGTGAAATTAAAAACTTCAAAGACGGGATTTCACATTTAACAATCATAACTGTTTTTGTAAATTATAATTAATGAGTCATACTAATATTTCATTAATCACAGATAATCTACGAAGAATTCCGTTTTCTTTCTTCGTCTTTTTCTAAGAAATTTAAAACAACCATATACGTTATTGTAATTTGTAGTTTCTTTTTTTCCGGTGGGAGGGATGCGCTGTGCTGCGCTCCCGGCTGCATGGGTACCACTATCTTGCTTGTTTCACCCGTGAAACAGCTTTGCTGTGTTTCGGAGGGAAGGGCAAGACAGGCAGTGTAATTACTGGCACCGAGACTTTAACACCTCATGTCTCAGGATAAGCAACATATAGATGAGTTGCCTGGGCTAGTTCCAGGTAAACTAGTTTATGTTCATGGGCGACGTCAACCACTTACCATCAGGTGGAACGTCTGCCAGTTTACCTATCCAACTAACATTTTTTTTAAAAACTTTGTTTGAATTAGTCTCCAGATTCAAACAAATAACGATTCTTTGAAAGAGCTCCGAATATTGGTTTGTGTTTTATTTGGATATTAATTATTAAGGAATTAATTTGAACACAAGTCAACATAGTGTATAGTATTCATTTAATAACTATATGCTCTATATATCTATTGTTTATGATTGACTCCATTAGAGAAAAGCGCCCCCTCTGGTTCCGATTCGCGACTACAGTACCAGCATATCGAGTGTATCCGCATAAATACTTAAAATATAACAGAATATAGGACACCATATACATATAGTTTGTCTAGTTCTGCCAACCCGAAATTCATATTTAAGATAATATCGTCGTATGAGTACTTGTAGTACAAGGTAACAATAAATTTGTTTTTCCGAATTTCTTACAGAATTTTGTTCGAAACAATACATAAATACTTCTAATCAAACGAAATTTATAAATGGTAGTAAAACAATGTTTAGCCAAGTCTTGATAATGTCTAAAAACCTTGGTAAAACTTTATTATTGTGTATATACGAGATAGTATTATATAGTGTCTATACACTATCATATTCTAGTCTCTATCACTAGTCAATTCATAACATTAGTGTGATTTTTTCTCACATACGCAAAACTACGTCAATGCATCATCACACAATTACGTCACTAATTCGTCATTGCACCAGAGTTCTCGCGGTCGTTAACAAAATTTGTTCATCCGTCGTTCAAATTTATTTCCCCAACACTAATTGGTCGGACAGATGAATTATTAACGTTTTAATTGTTTATTCAAAGTTGACTGTGGATTAAGTTGGCAACTTTAACAATTTATCCATCTCGCTTGCTGATTTATGGCGGTGTATTTTTTTTTTTTTTTATTTCGTAATCCGAAGATTTTGTTAGTAATTAGCGAGAAAATATTGCTGAAATAAACATATTTTACGCTTGTATCTTGACTATATTCTTCTCGTGGCTTTACATATTACGTCTTAGTATGTTTCATACTTTTTTATTTGTTATTTAACATAGAACATAGATATAATGGCGAGTTACTTTACTATTCTTACAAAAACCAAGTGGAAGTTCAAATTGTACAAATATATTAAATACTTTATCAAATACTCTCTAATTCATTTTCCAATATTACTCATATACAATATGCAACATTCAGCTTAGCTCGTGAGCTCTATCGCTTTTGAAGTCGCTCTTTACAATGGCTGTGGTTATTGGTAGGAATGCAGTTAATTGTTATAATTTTGCGAAATTGTTGGAATAATAATTATCGATTCACTGATTAATAATTAACTAACAAATAATCAAAATCCAAATTATTATAGTCTGATAAATCAAAAATCCAATATCAATAAGTCTAGATCTCTATCATATACGTGTAGAATCCATTATTCAATGTCTAAATACTAGTACCTGGATGACCGAGCTTTGCTCGGTTAAATTATATTTAGATACATTACATACTGATGAAACATAAATAATATTTTCGATCTTACCGACATAATAGTAAAATAATAGGAACTGGTTATTTAAATAAAAAATAAAAAGAGCTCTCAATAATAGTTTTTCTCACAAAAGAACAAATTAAAAAAAAAGGAAAAAAACTGGTCTGTAGACACCTGGATTCGAATGCGGGTCTTCTGATTTCGAATTCGCCCGTTTCCGATCGGAGCTATTATAAACTTAATAATAGTGAATTTTAATTGCGTGAAAAAAGAGATAAAACGACATTTTCTGAAAATAAATCCTAGCTAGATCGATTTATCGCGCCCGAAACCCCCTGCATACTAAATTTTATGAAAATCGTTGGAGCCGTTTCCGAGATTCAGATTATATATATATAAGAATTGCTCGTTTAAAGATATACGATATTCCAATTTCAAAACTATTAATTAAAAAAAGTTTAATAAAAACATTAACATACTACAATTTACTTCGAGAAAATCATAAATTTCAAATAAAATTTAATACAAAATTTAATTATAACATTCGTTGCCCTAATTCAAGTGTAACAGAGCGAAGTAATCAAATAACAAACCAACAAAACTCCCACTACATTTACCGAATTGAGATATCTGAAAATTTCGTTATAAAGCGAACATTTTAACGGCAAACAATCGACAACCCTTCCCGCAAATGGAACCGAATATCATCCTTAGATCTTCCGCGTCAAATGACGCGGATTCCACATCCAACGAAACGAGGACGTTTGATGTGTGAGTCACAAGTTCAGAAGAAATTAGAAAATCAAGTGACAACCTTGTATATTTTGTTTACATTCCGTTAACTGAGCCTTTGAAGTCACATGATAAACAAAATAACCACGAACTCGCGAATATTACGTTTGAAATAAATACACGTAACTATAATCTTTACTTCAATTCTGCTAAGGGTGACATTTGATTAAAATATTTTCAATGTCATTTTGATTTTCTCGTTAATGGATAGTAGCAAGCCTCTTTATACCCAAACTGTTTCTTTATGTTATTATATAAAAATTTCTATTTACGAAGGAAAATATATAGTGTTTGAATATCTTTTGGACTTCAGAGACAGTTTTAAACTGAGAGCTTTTGGGTGATTTTCGTGGAACCGGAATTTAAAAATCTATATTATATTTTTTTATTACAATTTACAGTATAGCTTATTGAGGAAGATCATAGAATAGAAACCGTGGTCATAAAGGTCAATGCAACAAAAATCGGGTGGATCGTCTAGAATGTAGAATATTTTATAGCTAACCTTTTAAAAATTAGAATACAACAGCACCACCATTTGTCATTCTAATGTACATATGAGTACGTCTCAAGAAATTTCTTATCACGTTTCAACTCGATTAGAACAAAAGACGCTCTCGAAGCTGAATCGTATTCAATGCGCACTCATTTCCATACTATTAAACCTTATGCGTCCCTTAGAAATGAACGGCCCGGGAATGACTTGGCAGAGAAATGAGTAGGCACGGGAACGAGGAGGCACGGCAATGAGCACGCGCGTCGGGGAATGAAAATGAAATTTGGCTTTCGGATTTTGTCGTCGTCGGTTTCTCGTGAGAAAAATTCCTTTCTTAATTTACAATGACTTTGTTAGATTTTATTACGCGACAATAAAAGAAGTAAATTGACTGGAACATTAGGGTCTGATAACTTCATATTGGACTTAGGTTTTTGCATATTTCTTCTGTCATTAGTCACGTTTATGTCACATTTTTATCTTTTCTACAGCCGGAACTTAAAAGTATAAAGGTACATTTAGGCGGAGTAGATTTCTTTTTTGTCTGTTTTATTTGGTTGTTCAAACTAATTTTCCCGATTATAACCAACCATTTACCGCTAGACTGTCTAAGTTTTTGCAGAGTTGTTGTGGATGTCGAAGTGAATACTTCCATAAAAAAAATAATTTAATTGAATGAGTAATTCAATGGCTACATTTAAGTAATTCGTGAAATTTTGCCAAATTTTTATTTTTATGTTTTTTGACAACGATATATATAGTAAACTACGATGAGTAACGAACGTTATCGGGTATCTGTGATTACAACCTAGACAAACGGCTTTACGAGCTATACGAAGCACGGTGGGAAGACACACATGGACATACAACCAGAAAAGAAACAAATATTTGTAGAAGTACAACTATCTGCCCCGAGCCTGTATCGAACCCTGCCTGTCTGCGTTGAAGCAACTACGAGTACTCGCACCACTACACCAAAACAATTGAAAAAAAGAGTCGTCATTGAGTTTTTATCATAAAATGTGTTATATAATTATCCTTTAATATATTTTAGAGTTACGTAAGTTACAAGCTGCAAATTACTGCAACACACTGTAAATTCCACACTGTTGGACAAAGCCTTTCTCTATTTTTCATTATAATTTTTCATCTTTTCCATTACATAAATATTGCATTCATAGTATATAATTAATAATAATATATTATATTATATAGTATATATCGATAGATAAATGAATGAACGCACGTTTGTTATCCATTAACGCAAAAACAACTGTATGGATTATGATGAAACTTGGTATGTATATTTGAAAATCCAGAATAAAACATAAGTTTAATTTTCGGTTAATTCAAATATATTTTTAAGGAAACCCGTGGTAAACTTTTGCAATCGACGGAGCTGGAATCAGAGAGAGTGCCACACTGACGCTTGTCCAAAAATTCCCAAAGAGCGCAGATAAAATAATTAAGTATCTCAATAAAGACAATAACTGACAATGGGTATATAGACCAGTAAGATATTATATGTTCCGTAATTCCCACGGGATTGGGTATTACGCGAATAAAACCGCGGTCATATAAAGTAAATAATAAATAATATTTTGTCAATTGCCTTTATCATGTTTTACTTAATAACTAAAGAAAAACTAAAAAAAATTTAACTATGAATATAGTGTTTTTTAACTTCAGTATTAAATTCATATTACAAAAGACAAGTATCCAGTAATGGACGTATAAAACGACTAAAACTTTGACACTCGAAGTAACTTCATCACTTAAAACCTCCGTTCCTATTTCCTATTTTACTAAAGAAACCAGCACAAGCTGCCGTAGTCAAAAGAGACAAATACCCTCGTGAGGGGGTTAGCTAACTGAATGTAAGCTAATGCATTATTTATAAGCTCCAGCTACCCAATTTCTACCGCATTTCTTACAATGGATAAAGCTTGTTAGAACCAATCAAATTATTTATAAGATTGTTTTAAATATAAAATCACCTATTTCTATAGTTTTATAAGTTAAGAAAAAAGTTATGAAATTCGATACTTAATGTACGTTTAATCGTATACGTTTCTTTAAGCACTAACTATTGCCTATGGCTTTTCTCGTGCAGAATTAATAGTAATTTCACTTTATTGTTAACCATGAAATATTACATACAAAAAGAATATAGCAAAATATCGTACGGTACAAAGGGTGATTTCCACTTAAAAGCGATCTTTCAGGCAACCTTGGGATAGAGGAATTGGTCTTGTACGAATTTAGTACGCCTACCACAAGTTTCGATGTAATAATAGTTTTATAGTAAATAAATAAGATATACATAAGTATATATATATATATTGAAATGAAATATATAAAGCTATTTTCCTGATTTTAAAATCGATTAAAAAATTCGAAAATATTGTATGATAAAAAATTATAAAAAAAATTATTAAATTAAAAAATATTTCATATCATGTATATATATTTTTATGTATTAATAAATAAATAAAAAAAGTACATATAAATATGATTAAAGCTGCAATTTATGTCATCTTTAAAATTGCAACGCCTTGTACACCTCTTATATAATAATCGAATGAAAAATTCTAAAACTTTTCAGTTTTAAATTCTTAGAACTAGACAGAATAGACTTCTAGTCAATAATTTAATCGTAAAATTATGTGGTTTGTCGATTGACTATAACATTTAATTGTTCCGCAAAATAAATTACTTAAGTATACTTAATTACATTAAATGTGACGTTAACTTGTAAATATTCCTTTTTATTTAATTTTTTTTTAATTAAAAAGTTCGACCTATTGTGCATTGAAAGTTATTTTATAGAATTTTCGTTTTCAACAATTTTTTTTTTTGTGTAAAATAGTTTTATCATACAATATTTCCGAATTTTTTAATCGATTTTAAAATCAGGAAAATAGCTTTATATATTTCATTTCAATGTATGGCAGTCAATGAATCGTTGCAATCGACTGCTTGTCACAGTGGTACTTGACAAATGAAATTTTCGAACGAAATGACGGTCGACGATAAGGGAAATGGTGTTATGGAATTTTTCAATACGCATTTTGAATTTATTTAAAAATCACACTATTATTATAGTAAATTAAATATTGTATTAAAATTGGTATTGTAAATTTAGATTACTTTCATTTATTTTACGCTTTGCGAGATAATAAATAATAAAAATAGAAATTCTATCAAAATATTTTTATAATATAACAAGATCACCGCGGTGTCAACTGCATTGCTTTTTTTGTAGATTAGTAAACTTTTAACCTTAATGTTACCCTTAAAAGAGTAGTAACTTGACATTTTAAAGATAATGATATTCCTTAACAAAAAGTATCTAATCGGACTGAAAATATATAATCGGTCCTGAAATAAGTGCGTTTAAACCGTGGTATGTTCCACCATTTTTGGTTACTACCGTAACCTACCTACAATAAACATACGAAGGGTACAAAGCAAAACACCACTGTACTCGCTAAAATCGATTCAGGCAGTCGTGCGCTGGAGAAAATGTGGGCTACCACTTCTTTCAAAGTCAAAATAATGATCTGAAAATTTATGGAAAGATTACTACGGTGTCAGTGATGATACAGTTAATACGAGTAGATCACTTTAATGCTAGATTTTATGTTGTGTTCTTAGTGCTTGTTCGGGCATCCGCAGTGCCATCTACCGACAAGTTAAGGAAGCAGACGGTGGCGCTTTACTCTATTCAAGACGGCTACATTTCACTAACCAATCAGATTATATAGAATCGACATACCGATCGATATCGATATACAGTGCTAAATATCTTTAAGATTTAAAATTTCTTTATTAATGTCTAAAGAAAAACATCGTCAGAAAATATACAGAATGACTGGTAAATTACTATCAATATTTAAGGAGAATACTCGGTACATGATTCTCATTCGAATTATGTAAAAAAATAGGTACTTAATTTTTGACCAAATTTTCATAAATTTCAATTCAAGTAAATGAAGCATTGACACTCTACAGTCATGCCGGCGGCACGTGCACAGGTGTTGTACTGTGCCGCTTGTCAACATCTAAAAATTGCCAAAGTTCACATCATTTTTTTTAAACGAGTAAAATATCTTAGTATTTTTGCCTATCCTAAGCCAGGATTAAAGTATTAAGGGGATTGGATCATGCTTGTTTATCCTGCTACCCTGTTAACACGTGGCGGCGTTTGGACGTAGGTAAACTACCTGTTTTGTGTCGAAAGTGCAGCTAGCTGCTAGGGTGTCCAGACGACGCGTACATAATTGGATAATTGTTGAGAAACTTTACTTAAAAGTTTATTAATATTTACCTGTTTTTTTACATAATTCGAATGAGAATCATGTACCGAGTAGTCTCCTTAAATATTGACAGTAATTTACCAGTCACCCTGTATTTTAAAAGTCGGACATGTATGCACTAAAATCTATACGGCAGTAGCATTACGGATTAAGCTTTTCTTTATAGGATAGAGATATAGGAAGAGAGGATTTTTCTCAGTAATGATGTGACATTTGTGAACAGAATTACATAAAGATCATTCTTTCTCTAAGCCAAGTAATTGAACAATAAATAAAAATTATTTATTTTACAGTTTATTTACCAATAAAGTAAAAAAAAAATTGTTACCAAAAAGACGGATTTAATGCCTGGTGGAATTTTCTCCCAGTCAAACTTTAGGCCAAGCAGAAAAAAAAATACTTTACACAAATAAATTATAATTAAAAATAATAACTTTTGAACTATTTGTTGAATTATTTTATTACATTATATTCATAAACCACTGATTAATACTGATATAAATCGAATTTTATCGGTTCATAATTAATTAATGAAAATATGATTAGGTACTCTTATTAAAATTCAATTCGTATATTTTAAAAACAATTATTATTATTTTTAAATGAAATAAAATATTAAGGCAAAATATCAATATAATAAAAATCAATAAATCATTAAAGATATTTATTGCTAAATATGTCAGTCAGTCAGTCGGCTGCAACCTAAAACACAGGCATTAAATTGCCTACCTTAGGAACGAGACGACCATTTATATATGTATGTTTAAAAAAAAGTAGTATTAACGAAAAGGATTCGAATTTTTTCCATAAAGCTACTTTAGTGCACTGTTGATTTATAGACACATGTCCCAGTTTTTATTTCCTCTACTGGCAAGCGCTAGATGAACTTTACATAAACTAAACACTTCATAACTTAGACATGCTCGAATTTGATTTTCATTTACTTGTTCTATCCACGTATATAAATATATTCAGGATCGGCAACGTGCTTTTGATGCTCCTGATGTTTCAAGCATCCATAGGCTGGGGTTACCATCAGGAGGACCGTAACTTTGTTTACCACCATAGTGGTATAAAAAACAACTACAGCTTGGAGTCTTCTCTAAGATACGTCATAAGCCACATAAACTAAAAAACTAAAAATCATTTAAGCTTTGATGTTATGTAACAATTTCTAGAACTACCCTCTAACGTTTGTAAAAAAAATCTATATAAATAAACCATTTGATCTCAAAATCTTTTTAAGGAACGGATTAGGAGCTAAATCCACTTCCCTAATTTAGTGGACAATCTGCCTTTAAAAAATCCATGGCTTTTGTTAAGATTCACTGTTTACTCTCAGTTTGTTTGTCTTCTGCAGTTGACGTATATACATTATACTATATAATTTTACGACACGAACAACCATTCTGGTGTGACAACTACTGGTGTGAGTAGTTGCCTACACGTCGGCGATAGCGGTTTTGATTCCTGCTTGGAGCAGATATTTGTATTTGTGCAAATATTTTTCTCCAGTCTGAGTGTATGTCCTTTTGAGCGATTTTACGTGCTGTCCGAGGTACAGTGGGTACCTCGGACAGCACGTAAAATCGTCGATCACGGTTGTTATCATAGACACGTGATAGTAATCATTACTCATGGTAGGAAATTAAGGGACAAACCGCAGTAGAGCAGCGTAGTGGATTAAGCTCCAAGCTTCTATAGGGAGAAGAGGCTGGGGGGGCAGTGAAAGCAGTGTGACTTGACAGGCTGATTCATAGGTTTAATGCTGTACTCTATTAGGTAATATAATAGGTATCGTGATGTTTTATATCATCTAAACTTTTTTAAAAGCAAAAGTTTTTTTTTTAATGAAATTGGTTTTGCCGAGATTAGCGCGTCCAAGGAAATAAATCTCTTTTCAAGATTCCTATTAATCCTATTACTAAGACTCCGCGGTTCACCCATTCATCTGGTACAGGGCTGAATTCGGAACAATATAAAATAAATAAAAGATTAAAATTAAGTGAAAGTGTATATACAAATAATATAATTTACTTCAGGGAGTTTAGCTTAATATTTAAAAAAATTGTCGTGCTAAGTCGTATTATGGTGGAATCTTCCGTATATTGGTTCGACTCACACTTAGTCAGTTTTATTTATATCTGTCACCAATCCTTTAAATACTGGCTGCTAGACGACTCGTCTCAACATAATTTGCATTCCGACACGCCAGTAGCATCACGAACAACTAACATGATACACTATTAAACCGAAGATTTAAAGGACAGCATAAAGTTTACGCAATATCACATCTACTTTTTTAAGATAAGTTAGAACTTATCTTAAAAACTAAGAGTAGACTCTTATTTACGAAGGTGCGCACCGTTTTTAGGAAGTGACAAGTATTTTTAGTTTGTTCTTACTATATTGGTAGGGTCAATACTAAACAAAAAAACAAAAAAAAACATCGTGATTTTTTCAAGATAAGTATATTTTAGTTTATAAATTACTTGTTACCCAAAACATTTACAAATCTTTAGGTGGACATTTTGCTAATGTCCAACTAAAACACTGCACCCATTAATATCAGTAATGTCGTCTTTTAAACCACGAAACATAATATAACATATTATTCTGTTATCGTCCACAACAATCGATTTTAACAAAACCTTCATAATTACGCTTGTCAATGTAATATTTATTTTCTCCCGCATAACGCGACGCTTATCGCTTTCATTTAAATTCAGCTCCGACATTTAAAATAAAATAATCCTTTTCAACTCGATAATCATTTGTACATGATAATTGAATTTCTGTTAACAATTCGACCTACACGTGATGGAAAGGAATACATAGGATTGTTAATGTTGCTGAATTATATATGATTCAATAAAATAAATGATTGAAACGAAAAAATAGTCTAAATGTTATTATTTATTAATTTTATTAGAAACCTGCCACACAGCACACATTGCTGTTCTTACCGGATGAAATTATGTGATCTCAACAGAAATGTTATGGCTTAATCAAACATTTCAAATGAGCAATTGCAGTTTAGATAATGAGTTGGCGCAGTGGTCTCGACAACCAACTGTAACACTATCGGTCACGGCTTTGATCCCCGCTCATTATAAATGTTTGAGTAGGCTATAGACATATTTGTCTTGGTCTGGGTTATGTGTGTTGTGTTGTTATGTGGGTTGTTTGTGTTGTGTGTGTTTACGGAAACAAACATCCCCAACACAGAATATTCATTTTGCTGAGGGGCATTGAGTATGAGGCTTTTTTTATTTATTTATGTCTCATATAAAATCATAATAATTACTTATTGTATCGTGACTAATATTATTTATTTCTGTTGTGCTTATATCAAGTATCCCGGGTTACTAGAATCTCGGTAACCAAATTTATTCTAACGATCAAATGATTATTAAATATCTGTCTAATATTCATCGTATCGTCACACTTTTATAAATCCTTTTTAAGCTTTTTATTAAAAAAGAAAATTAAATTAATCTAATATCAAAAAGTCAGAGGTCCCCGCTTCAAGGATATTAATGGATAGGACGTAAAAATGTAATTTTGTTGTACAGTCGCTGAAAACAAAAGCCGGTCGTTAATTAAGAAATATTTTTTGTTTCAGGGACAGTGAAGATTTATAGTTTAAAATGGAATAATATCAGCTGTGAGTACTTGCTTTATTTATTATTGTATAATTTATTTTGATTATTAAAAATGTTACTGTAAAGGTTACGAATTATAATCTTTCCTATCGGATCTATTCTACGTAATTTTTTAATATTTGAGTATAAATCTACATCTATCGAAAAAACTTGTAAACATATTATTTATTTCATCATTTTGATATATCGCCTGAATAAAGAATTAATATAATAAAATTATTTAATTATATATATAATTAAGTAATTTTATATAAATGTGTGTGTGTGTGTGTGTGTGTTTGTGTGTGTGTTAGGCACAAGGCCTTTTTTATATCTGTAAAAAAAAAATAACGTCAAAATTTTAGTATCAGAAGCGAAATTACTTTGGGTGTTATTTAGCTAAGCATTCGTTGTCATTAAAACCAAAATTGTATGATATACATAAATTCGATCTTAGTAATAAATAAATCTTAAAGTAAAAAACAATCTACACTCTGATTCTTAAATGAATTAATTTCTACTATCTTCAGCTAAATCATTTAACCCAATAGCGCCAAGCATGAAACACTGCTACCTCAATTCGACCATAAGCCTCAGTAAATAAACCATTGTTCCTTGCAAAATGCGTCTTGATATGTATCCAAAAAGCCTCAAGAGACAATTGAATAGCATAAAATAAAACAAAGATCGTTAATCTTAACTAAATGTGTCTCAGGAGCAGCATTTCCGTCTAAGCGTTCCGATAGTACATTCAGTTTCACCCAAATTTGTCCATGACTCAATTCTACGTCGAATTCTTTCGAATTTATGTCACTTCCTAAATTAATTTTTTTAGCTATTCTTAGTATAGTTTAATTCCTATATCACCCACGGTGTGGTTTATACTTCTTAGGCTCATTTTTCAACAAAAATGAATTAATTCTAATAAAGCGGTAGAGTTGTTTGATTGAATATATTTGATTTCACATGAGTTTTTTGTTTCAGCAAGCTTATCAACGAATTCAAAAAGTTGTTAATCATTAATTTACGATTCCCATTCCCAAAACAGACGAAGAAATATCTTAAAGCAAGTGAAATCACCCGGGAGGTCTAGTATTACATAAGTTTACACAGGACCTAAAATAAAGTTTTTGTACTTATTTAACTATGTAAGAGAGGCGAGACAACGTTTCTCATGATTATCAGATATCAAGCGGGCAAATATTAGGATAATTGATCATATAAAATACAGCGTCTCTACAATACCTATATGTATTATCTATACTTATATATAAAGCTGAAGAGTTTGTTAGTTTGAACGCACTAATCTCAGAAACTACTAGTTCGAATTGAAAAATTACTTAATTATGAATTAATTAATAAAAATTAATTATTATTATTGCATTATTCTCCTCCTTGGTTGGTTTATAATGGTTTAAAAATATTTAAGTACGTTTTTTCCTCAAATTAACGCGGGTGAAACCGCGGGGCACAGCTAGTATAATGTAGGTACTAGTATAGCTGTCAAAGTTAACCTCTTTTCATTTATTTGAATAGTATTGTATAATTTTACTCGTAAAGAACGATTTGTACTTATAATATGTCAGTAAATTATTATTATTATAAAGAAAAATACACTTTTTAATAACTTTCATAATTTTCTTTCGAGTCCACGAAACGTCTTGACGTAATGGCCGACGGTGCTGCCCTCACCTGGGTGGTGTACCAGGCATCGTTTTGCGACCGTAATAATAACTGTCTCCGACATATATACATAATATGGCTATAAAGTTAACGACTTATATACTGGGTGTTGTGTAATATTATTTTCGGGCGAACAAAAGGTTCCCAAAGGACAAACAAAAGCGGTATCCATGCATCAAAGCCTATAAGAGTAAAAATATTAGCACGCAGCTCCTAGTAACACCTTTTTTTTAAAAAGCCGAATGATATCTGATGAATGATTAAATATTTCAAAAGAATCTTAAAACCCTTTTTAAAATTAGGAGCAGAATTTGAAGAGACAAGTTTAATTTTAATATTTTATCTCGAGTTTCAACTTTTGCTTGTGGAAATTAATTTGAACACTCTTACCTCATTTTAAAATTTATAACATATTTTTTCCATTTTGGAGCAACAAGAAAGGTGATGCCATAAAATTGTCCGCTTGGTACACCGAAACGAAATTTAATACTTTTAAGCCGAATGCTCATTCCATATATTACACTAGAGGTACCCGCGATTGGAACCGCGTTGTGTTTCGTTACTTGCCATGTAGGCAAAGGGAATTTAGCCCATAAGTGGCAATCAAAACTTAAATACGTAATAAAATATACTTAAACATTAAAGGGTTCTCTAACAACTCGAAAACCCGACATTTTTAGTTCAATTTTTTTTTTTTTATCATACACACCAAGTCAACTGTTCCTAAAATAGACAACTCAGCTATTAAATATATTTTAAATGTTTCGATATAAATTCAACATATATATCCAGACCAGAGGCAAGAATCGAACCCGGAACCATAGCGCGGAAAGCAGGGCTACTGCGCCACTGCACCGATCCGTTAAAAACATGTATATTAAATACTAGCGGCCCGCCCCGGCTTCGCACGGGTATTTAACTAAAATTTTAAAAATTATAAATTTATATTTTTTATCACCTACATGCGCCATCTATCGTATAATAGTAGAATATAGTTTTTATATTTAGTGACATTTAACATAATAGTACCTTACCTTAGACCAGATGGCGTTGGCGGCGTAGGTACCTATTTCTATTTTCTTAAATATTTATTTTTAAATTTTATTACAATGAAACAAAAACTAAATTATACTGTGAGTTATGTTTAATTTTTATGTATTAAAGTTATTTACATTGGTTTTGTACTTTTTACGTGATACGTGCACACAAAAAAATGATAAGAGATGGCGCTGATACAAAAATAAACGCGCTATTAAAAATTTTTCTTGATGATATATAGTGTATTAATAAAACGGAGGTTTTAACAGATTTATTATTTGTATAGATTTATCAAACAGTTCTTGAGAGCCTTATTGCTACTACAAGTGTAACAGCGTACGTTGTTGAGCATAGGCCTTTTATTATTAAATCGAAGAATTGAAGCTCAGTGACTACACTGTACTTCTGTGGGTTGTGAATATACGCAAGAAATATCTAAGAATATATTCTAAGACATGCATGTTTACGCACGATGTTTCTTCCTTAATCACTGAATACAAAGATATTTTAAAACAAAATGTCTCTAAATTTAAATGCTATTTCTTCCTTAATCACTGAATACAAAGATATTTTAAAACAAAATGTCTCTAAATTTAAATGCTATTAGCCAGAACTATAGCATACCGACATACCTCGGAAGTAAAGATTATAGCGTAAAACTATTCAAATCAAATTAAATCATAAGTTGTATTATTGTTAATGTGAAGTCACCGCTGGTTCCAAAAATGTAGATTCAGCTGAGGAGACCTAGCAAGACAGTCAATTCTCTTAAAACTTGTTAATAAGTGTCAATTTAATTTTAAATGGTTTTCATTATTTATCATCGGTCATCTCATTCAGAAACGAAAAACTTTTCGTAACATTCGACTGCGCACGAAATAGACAAGCTACCTTAAAACACGTATTTTCATAAGTTAGTATAATACCCATAATAAAGTTCAAGTCATTTTATTTATTATTTCTTATATTTATAACAGTATTGCCGTAAAATTTTGTACATCTTTATTATAGAACGAAACGAAAGCAGCGGTTACTAGAAACGAATTTATAGCAATCACGTAAAAAACCATACAGACATAAATCTTAGTTTCGGTTATTTATAGAAAAAAAAAAATTATGATTATGTCAAAAGTAATTACGTGTCATTTTTGACGATTATGAAAGCCCAAAGACTTTTGAACGTTATTTATTAGTTTATATTTTAATTTATACTGATATATACTTTTTGTTTTTT
Source organism: Euphydryas editha (assembly GCA_036937285.1). Lineage (NCBI taxonomy): Eukaryota > Metazoa > Arthropoda > Insecta > Lepidoptera > Nymphalidae > Euphydryas > Euphydryas editha. The sequence goes on from JAUPFZ010000014.1 coordinate 17,200,108, forward strand.
TGAATATGTATTAAATGTTTTTTGCACATTTTAAATATATTTAGTCAAAATTAGTACAATGATGATATCGTACATCAACATCTTGAATTATTACACGACGTTGTGAAAGCGTGTCAGCTATCAATTATTAAATACAGAGCTCATCTTCCGGCGTTCCTCTGAGACTGAGAGCACTTGATGTACAATAATCTGTTACGTCCACCAGGAATTTAGCTGTCGATAGCATTTTGGAAGAAAAATACGCTGTTTCTCTTCAAATTCATAAAGAATAATCTGTTTAGAAGGATATAATAGTTACTAAGAGGAATACTTATTCCATTTTTAAAATCATGACAAAAAATTTATATCGAAATCCAGCTTGCTTTAATATAATATACTGGAATTTCAAATACTATCGTAGATTATATCTACGATTGTAAAAACTTCTGACGTCTATACTAATCTACATTATTATTTTAATGTTAAAGAGGTAGTTTATTTGATGAAACCACTACTTCTAGAATAACTTGCTTCCATTAAAAAAAAATCGGTAAGCAGCCGTATTTATACCACTCATAAATCCAAAAAAAAAAAGATTTATTACCGATTAAATTTATTTTCTAAAGGATTATTGACCTCCTACGCAAAACAGGATTATTAACTCCTTAAGACATCGTCGATCTTCAAAAGTGGTTAGATGAATCCACTTGGACAAAGTATAGCTTAAATTTATATTTAAAGCTGAATTTGTTTGCTTATGTATATTCTATCTATATAGATTCGTAAGTAAAAACTATTCTAAAAACGTCAATGATGTGTATCATATTTTCAATAAGTGATTTATTTCAGTGTTACAAACTTATTTTTTAAGCTATTATTATCGTTGTTTATACCTTGGTATTTTGCCGTGCTGTGACAACCCGGGAAAAAATGATCAGGCCTGATCATGCATGAAAAATGACCGGGCCTAAACAGGTCTGATCAGACATGAACAGGCATGATCATGTCTAATTTCAGGCCTGCTCATAGATGAACAGGCATGATCATGTCTGACGTCAGGCATGAGTAGGCATGACCATGTATGATCAGGCCTGAATGTATTTTTACTCTTCAGATATGATCATGCATGAACAGACCTGATCAGATCTGATGTTGTCTAATTTCAGGCCTGCTCATACATGAACAGGCCTGCTCATACTAGATCAGGCCTGATCATACATGAACAGGCCTGATCATGGCCATTTTTCATGCATGATCAGGCCTGTTCATTTTTTCCCGGGAAGCAGAGAAGAATAGTCCCAATCTCTTTCTTGCCGAGGTGTCGTAAAAGGTGACTAAGATCATAGTAGTGCGAACAACAGTACAACAACCATAATGGTGATGGGCAACAGCGTCACCATATCCTACAACAACACACTGCGCTCGCCAACATGCCTACCAAGAGTGGCGAGTATTGGCAAGCTCCCCTAGAGATGATGGTAAGGCCTGCGTTCAGAAATGGATATCCAACGACTGATTGGTGGTGGAAGATTCTCTGGTAAAACTGGATACGTTATTTATGGAGTGTACTAGTATTATGTGCTTACTATAAAAAAAGTCGTGTTGTGTTCTATAGTATTGTAATATCAAAAACTTTCCTAACGAATTGCGTGACGTCTTAGTGCAACATTAGATATGCGTCCAGCTTGGTACAAGTATTACGACTACGTTTTATTAGAACGTACTCATAAGAAAAAGGGTTTACGAAAGTATCACTTGAAACGGATATTTATATTTATATAAATTTTTTTTTTTTCTGGTATACATTTTGTCTTTTGAAATCTCTCAACCAGAACTTAAATAACAGCGTGCTGTTGTCATTATAAATATGCAAAAATGGTCGTTCTTTTTATTATGTATATTATCCTTCAATCCATATTGCAAGGCAACGGCATTTAATCTCTGACAGCTTAAGCTCCAATCTTACTTTGTTTAAAATAAGAGGTCTCCCTTAAAAACACTCACAAGGTTGAATTTCTTTTTTGACATGGACGTTTCCTGACGATGATTTAAAATAATTTTGAGCAAAATTGAAAACAAAACTTTGTTATACCGTAACTAAGGATTTATAGAATCTATCCACGGTGCCACATTGGCTGATAAATATGCACATAGTATAAAAATACATTTTGTTTAGGTAATAATCATGAAACCGTTTATTTTAGCGTATTATCTGCGTCGTTGTTAAAAGGAGGACAGAGTTAGTTGAGCGACGGAAAAGCACAATTATGTAAATGGCAAAATTCTTATTGATGGTATTTTTTGCTTCACATATTTCGAGGGTCGGTCCCGATTCTCGCCCACTTGATGTTATGAATAGGGATTTTGAAGGACATTTTATTTCATGATTATAGTGATTCGACGAAAGTTCAACTGACCGAGGATAATATTAACTTTGATAAATGAAACGTTTAATTCTTATGAAAAATGGAATATTTAAGGAAAAAAGGAATGAGTGCTTTACAAGAATCGTTAAGAGTGTATGCTACCTCAAATTGCTTATTTTCCACTCGGCAGGATGTCCATATCTTCCAAACTACTGAATATTTAAGTTTAAAATTGATGTATGGTAAAGTTCAGGACATAAACTATCTTTCATATGTTTCGAAAACACGATTCCATAAAATTTTATCGATACAAAAAAATCGCAAAGTTACCTCTATTTTTTTTATTAAATCCTTAATATCTCAGTAAATATAGAAGTTATGAACTTGAGATTAAGCATGGTAATTGAAATAAGTATGAAGAACATTTTATATGTTGCGTTTTTTAAAAAATAACTATTGATAAGGTTTGTGGGGAGAAAATACCTATAATTCGTGCGACGAACAACCAAGCGCTCTCAATTCTCATATTTGTCAGTACCGCTCCGGCTTTCGTAAGGGATACCTGTGTCGCTTGCGCTCGAATTGAACGGAGGACGGTACTATACTTTTTACTTTTTGAGCTTGTATACTTTCATTCAAAATCTATATACATATAATAAAATGGTAGGAAAGTCAAAACTGTACATTGAATATTTTTTTTAAAGAATACTTGGGGTGTAATCATGTTTTGAAAAGACGCGCGCGCTCCCCGCGAGCGTGTTGCGGTTGCGACGAAGTGGGGGTGAAATCTGAATTCGAGCTGAGGTAGGGTGGCCCCTTATGTATCAATGTACCGTGTTATAGTGGATCAACACAATATAAAATTATACTTGTAAGGAAATGTGTTACTGGCAAGAAATAAAATAGAATGGAAAGCAATAAATGGGAACGAGAGTAGAGATTAGTTATTATGAGATTATGATATTATGAGATTTAGTTCAGTTCAGTTCATGAATTTTAAAAAAAAAAAAACCTCAATCTATGTTCAAAATTATAAGAAGAGAGAATAACGATAAATACAAAACAATCTGAAAGCTAACCGCAACGCAGGTGAAGCAGCATTAATTTATCGTCTAGAATGATAAAACTAAAGTGTCTACGAAAGTGTAGACGATAAAATTAAGTGAAGACATCGTAGCTCCGTAGCATGCTCGTAACAGAACGCATAGATTTAATGTAATGACGTCTACGCCACAATTTTAAATTAGCTACAATTAATATGTTAATCTAAGCTAAAACATTTGTTTGACAGACTGTATATTATATAGTTTAGTTTTCAGACTTTACTGTATCATATGAAAGTTATTCTAATCAGAGATGCATTTGCGTCGCCTCCAGATACTGTTTTTTTATACGACTTTATTTTAATAGTGTTTAAAAAAAGAATTTTCTCAAACTTTTAAACTATAACACCGATTTCAATCATCCTTTCTCCATTAGAACGATATATCATCCTTAAAAACCATAGAGAATAAACATTACTACAACTCATTGTAAAGAACCGTTAGTAATATCCGTGCATATTTAAGCGGGTAAAACTGGAGAAACTGTCCAGTAAATTATTATTAAATACAATTCGAAGGGACTGAAAGGTTAGAATCATTCTCATAGAAACTGGCAATTAACAAATCTAATGTATTCCACTCATCTTGGCTTAGGTGTATACGTGTGATTGTAAACATGCAGGTGATTTCGGTGACAGTGACGTGAGCGTAATTAAAAGAAATGAAAAATTTACACTATTAATTAATTTATAAAAATTAATAATGTAATTTAACGAATCAAGTTTACCGAAACTGGCCAGCGGATCCGTAAGCTGAAATGGCAGTGAGTAGGGCACATAGCTCGAAGAACTGACGGCCGATGGAACAGAAAGGGTCTCGAACGGAAACCGCAAGGCAAACGTCACGTCGGACAGCTATTCACGAGATAAACAGATGACTTAACAAAAGTCGCCGGAAGCCGTTGAATGGATGCTACTTTGAACCAATCGCTCTGATGGTCGATGAAGGAGGCCTACGTTCGCACTGTGGACAACCAATGGCTGATATGATCACAATTATGATTATTTTTAAACAGATATTTTGTGTTATTAGTAAAAACAAAAAAAATAACATATTCAACACACATTTTTATGTCTAAAAACCCACTAACTCTGTACGGTTACACAAGATAAATTCAAACATGTATTATATTTTAAGTTATAATACACATTACAGAATACATAGGTTAACATAAATAAAATATATTCGGAGGCTTTTCTTAATAAATATATGACGTTAGAGGTTAGACGTGCTAAATTCCAGTGTTTTTGATACTTGCGGTAACAGTTCCGATCTTATTATCATAGCGTTAAGTTCTGTACTTTATCTTCTTATCTATTTATACATCTATCTTCTCATCTATCTTTCAATCTATCTATATATGTATATATGTATTTATCTTACTACGTCCTGTTCTTCTCTATAAATAAATTGTAAACGTATGGATATGTCATAACCATATTAAAGAATTGGCCACATCATGAAATGCTCGAGAATATGTTGTATTAATATGTTAGGTTGGATTAGATTTTTTTTTTATTATTGATCTTGCTAAGTCACATTTTGATGTGGCCAATGGTCAGTGAAACATTACATGAAATGCGACCAGTTCATGAAATTCTCAAGCATTTTATGATTTGGCCAATTCTGCGATATGGCCACGACATATATATCAAATTAACTTGTCGATTTAAGCTGCCTGTCTATGTAATTCGTTTTTTAAAACATACTAATTTTCATGAACGTTTCCACAAACACATAACTTTCACGATATTAATGTCCGTCCATAAATCACTATAATAAGCAGGTAGAGGTACATTAAGGAAATAAATATGTGTTATACAAACGGCGTTCATGATTACAGTTTTTGTCTTCATTATTCAGCATCTTAGTACATGGGCGAAATAGGTTCGAGGCACGCGATCGAGTTTTCGTCGAATATAACACATCTTTGCTACCTTGGACAGTGAATTAAAATAACTACCACAAATTCGTTCTATAAATATCTGCCTTTTTAAGATTCGTTTTTAATCTATGTTTTTAACGATCTAGCATGGATGTGTCAGTCCCATCGCAATCACATTAAAATTTATACTCTAGTAATTAATGCTAAATATGTCAATTATGTTAAAATAACAAAGTTAGATTTGATTTGATTGTACGATTTTAAATATTCTTCGTGAGGAGAGGAGACCCGTTTGTTGTGATAACTAATAGGCCGTAAAATATCACGCTATGATATTAAGCAGAGAAGTAACTATAAATATCAACACGGATTAAAACTAGTGACTTTTATTATAAAATCGTAATATACACCATATTACGATGTAATATCAAATAATAATAGGATTATAATGTCATTAAAAAGATGAGTATTGTATTATCGTAAAACCCTCGGTAAGACATGGTCGTATCTCCTTAACGCGTTCTTACCTTTATAACATTGGATTTATATCACACCGTTGTGTAATCCTGTTATGACTATTTTTTTTAAATTGTATAATTTATCGATTTTAGAAAGGATAAAATTTCTTAGATATGCGCATTTTATGACAACGGATCGGTGCATTGGGCAGTTCTATCACATATATGACTAATGTTTGTATAGGCCATATATATGTTAATTATGTTCTGGGATTTTGTGCTCTTATTGTTTTTTTCCAGATCTCCAACGCAGGAAATCAATCTACTGAGAGCTATTTAATGTGAGATGTTAAATAAAATTTGTTGAATAATAACAAAATTTTCATATACGTATTATGTTATACAATTTTTGCCAAGGTTAGTACATAATCTATAGGTATACATGTAGGAGACTTTCTATAGATATAGTCATTCATCACGATATCTGAAAGTATAAGACCTTAAGACTTGAAATTTGATAGGAATATTCCTTTTTCCGAGTAGAGGTCAGCTAAAAACAGATTTCACGAGATACCACCCACAACGGATGTTGCGGGGGCGTTTACTATGAAGAATTCCCGATTTTAAACTATAGCTCCTACAGGCGTCAAATTTGGTAGGAATGTTCTGTATGATTTAAAAATGATCTATAAGCGGATTTTATGATCTCATCTCCAAAAAGGATTGCAGGGGTGGGTATTAACAAAAAAAAATTAAAATGTCCGAGTTATAGCTTCTATAGGCTCAAAATTTGGTAAGAATCTTCTATCTGTAATGTAGAAATGGTCTAAAATCGGATTTTGTGACAACCTGCCCCAAATATGGATTGCGGGGGTGGTGTAAACATTGAAAATTTTAAATTTCTAAACTATAACTCCTATTATTTATGGTGTAAATTTCATTTAAGAACGGATTTTAATTAATTTTACTCCCCAAGAAGGATTGCAGGGGTGATAGCAATAAAAATTAACTATTCTAAGCGATTACGTCTACGGAATTGAAATTTTAGATCACTTAAGAGTGATTTCTCGAAATTCCACACCCAAAAGACATTGAGAGTACGTTAAAAATGAAAATTTTACCCTCTCAAAATATTGCTTCCACATACGTGAAATTTGGTAGGGGTATTATTTTCGCTATCTAAAGATCAGAAAAATTAACAGTTACAAACTACTGCTTCTACAGACTTGAAATTTGGTAAAAAACTTTTCCATCCATGAAGACATCAGCTAAAAATATATTTTACCCAATTACTCCCCTAAATAATTGCGGGGGTGGTAACAATGAACATGTATATTTTAAAACCGTAACTTTTTACGGACCTGAAAATTGGAAGAAATTTTATAATTGTGATGTAGAAGTCAGTTAACAACGAATTTTACGAAATTCCAATAGAAAGATATTGTGGGGCTGTTAATTATAAAATATTAATTTATATTTAATCTTTAAATACATTTTTACAGACATGAAATTTAAAAGAAATATTATTATGCTTTTTATGATGTGGATACTAGCTAAAAATAGATTTTTCAAAACTTTAGCCATACTGGAGAATGCGGGGATGTTAATTATGAAAAAATTCGGATCTTCGCAGGAATATTTCTTTAGTCAATTTTTTAGTGCATTTTACGATATTTGCGAAAGGAAAGTTATTAGGTCCTTAAAAGTTGATATATTCTAAGATATCTGAAGCTTTTGAACCAAAAGTTGTTTGGTAGATTTTTTTAAAAAGTTTGAGATTGCTAAGATCAGATTTTGCAAAAATCTACTCTATATTCAGGTTGCGTAAGAATGGTGGGTAAGGTGACGATGATTTTTAAGAAAGGACACCTCTATTTATCCGTAGAAATTTTTTATTGATGTTTTAATCCAGATTGCGTGAGTGTAAGGTCTTTATATTTACACATCGCGTCGAATTATCAGGACTTTTTTATGCATGATAGCTATTTATCTTAAGAAGACTGGCGAGGATGTTATAACTGGTAATCGTTTGATTTTATGCAGAATATTAGCTGCAATCAACAAATATACAGAAAATATATATATATATATATATATATATATATAATAAAATATTTGACGGCCTGGACACTTTACGCAGCGGTCGCGGGTTCAAATCCCGCCACGTGCAGATAATTTATATGACGAATATAGATGTCTGCACCGGGTCATGGACGTGTATTTATGTATATATGTCGTTTTATAATACGTTTGTTTAGTGGTTTAGGAAAGAATAAACTTGTGTTGCTCTGAAAATAGAGTTTTATTATTACATCTTTGGATTACAATCAACAATACAATAAAACATTATTAACTTTAGAAAAACTATTCCTGAAAATAGAAAAACGACAATTAATGTTTATTCCTCACTATTTTAACCATTCACTTAACTTTTAGTAATTTAAACATGTAACGATTAAATGCAATTTTTCATATCTGCCATTTTGTAAATTGCACCACAGATAGTCAACTAGTTGTCTATTGACAAAAGCGCCCCAAATTTAAATTAGAAGGAAATACATTTCCTTTATATATGTATTTATATAAAGTTCTTAAATTTATTTCCGTTCCTAGTACCTGTAACACAAGTTCTTACGAACTTAGCACAGGGCTAGGTTAACGTGGTGTGATTGTTGGTTAGTTTTTATTTATTTATTTATAAAATCATTTAATTTAATTTTAATAAAATATATTACATTCAATTACTTATATTATGTAAATTTTAATTCTCTAAAATAGAAATATTTCAATCGAGTTTCCAGTCTAGATTTCAGAAATAAATTTTATTATACGCCCAGCGAAGCGGGCGGGACACAGCTAGCATTATATGTTTCCAATTCAAAGATTAGACATTCTGCACATCATAGTGTATATATATATATGTGTGTGACTATAGTCTTATTTATTTTTTTACTAAAGGATCAATGTCTACTAATTTTATACAATGGGTGAAATATTATTACGACGACCGTTCTGGTGTAGTAGTGCAAGTAGTCGCCTCAACAAAGGCGGTAGCAGGTTCGATTCCCGCTCGGGGCAGATATTTGTATTTGTGCAAACAAGTTTCCGGTCTGGGTGTGTGTCCTTGCGGGTTTCCTCACCATGCCTCAGAGAGCACGTAGAGTCGTCGGTTCCGGTTGTTGTCATGGATACCTGGTAATGATCGTTACTCATGGTAGGGATATTTTCCGCCAACCTTTCTTCTATATGGAGAAGAGGCCTTCGCTCAGTACTGAGTTATTTACAGGCTAATACAGTATAGTACAGAAATATAATTTAAAAGTTTCCTAATATTCTTTGATATATGTTTTCACTGTCACTTAGAGAATTTATAGCATTAACACAACCAAACAAAAGAAATTCTATGATCAAAAATACATAAAAAACAAAACGATGACGATGATAAATTATAAATATTCGATGCATGCATGGTTACGTATTCTGTGGCCCGTACGCTCTTTGTGTCTCTGTGTACTTAAACAATGTGTATTATTCTTCACTCACACCAGTAATCAATAACACGTAAATCAAATTTATATTACGCAACGGTGTGATGTATTAAAATTGAAATCCAAATATACTCGGATCATTATGGTTTCGCAGGAATAATGAGGTGCTTGTAGTGGCAATTTGGTTTGACATGATGATTCAAAAGGAAGTTTACTGACCGAATATTTCTTAGGTTATAATTTCAGAAGCTTTGATAAATTTTATCACTGTTTGAATAGAATTTGTAAAGTTTAGATTCATTGAAAAAAATACGCTTATACAACCATTATTTAAAAATGTAAGAACCTACTACTTATCGATGAAAATTTCCAACTTTTATTTTTTTAAATGGATTTTCCTTACAAAATTATATGATAAGTATAATTTTATTTCGATTGTATTTTCATTCCAAAAATATCGAATATATTGGTCAAATCAAATTTACTTTAGACCGGTTTTTCGCATATGTCAGTTAAAGTTTTAACCGATTTTGATTTTAACCTTACTTTAACCATCACTAAACCAAATTTCACTTTTGTCAAAAATAACGGTGATTAATAGCGCTGCTAGTCAAAATGTTACTCATTTCCTGGAGTGTGGCGTCAGCTTAAGATGTTTTTTTTTTCATACTAGTCACTATCCCGTACTTTCCTCAGTCGCATTCTTCCGCGTCATTTTAACCGTCAACCTATATAAATAGTGGGCGCGTCACGGAAAACTATAGGATTTTTTAACATGATTAGTTTCAATTAAGTCTTCTTAGTTTTATTTCTTACACATACACACATACACAGGACGCTTATTCCTTATCTAAAATAAATATTATATAATAAAAACTGTAAAAGGTCCAATTATGTACGTTCAAGATATCTTGAAAAAAAAATTTTTGGAGGGTCCTGTTAACTATTATAAATAATTGACACTGAAAACAAAAAATATCACTAACATATAAAATATACGAACAACTTTATTTAATAATATTTCATAGAAGTTGTACAGTATTTCTTAACGAAATAATTTTCTCTTGGGTGCGCTTTAATATACCAAATGTTTCATTTGTATCTTCATGCGTTTTAATAAAAGCTTAGCCTTGAAACCAATAAAGTTTCTTAGTAAATCGTTTTATAGACTAAACTAAATAGGGCTGTTACAAATAAATAATTAGTTACAAGAGTAATTAAATAATAGCTCCGTCTTACATAAATATGATTTTTAAAAAAATTCAATTTTTGTTTCATTAATGAAGTTCAATAATAAGAGTTATTAAAATTTGTTTGATAAAATAAATTTAAAATTAGCATTTTTAGTAGAATAATTAGTAGTATATATAATAATATTAGTAATGTACGACTAAGCAATAGCAAAAGCAATAGCAAAATAAGCAATATATATATATATATATATATATATAGAAGTAAATGTCCTTCTAAGAACACATTATGTATACATAAAATGCATACTAAGTAACATCTACTATATGTAAACATAATTATGTCATAGTATAGTACATACATAGTACGTACGACATACGTCAGTGCACGTTGACATAATTATATTTGAGAAAAACTTATTTTATCAGAATATAATTATACATAATTATGTAATAATTCCGAGTTTAAATAATATTATATTATTTTTATAATAAATACCTCACACTCAACGGACTCCAGTCTCAGTCTGTCAGTTTAGACCAGTTGTTAACCACTGTGTCATCACTTCGTCAATGTAAAAGACAATGTACGTATTTTGTAATTTAATAAAATACCAAAAATAATATTCTCAGAAAAGCGTAGTGATAACCCTAAGGTGTAGTGGAAAAATTAAAAAAAAAATTTGGCAAACATGGCAGCCATTTCGGTTTTTTTCGCTAGCCAATTGACACAGTTAGGAAATGGAGTACTCGGTCAAGCGTGGGCCGGCCACAACAAACCGTTTTAAAATAATTTTCGTTTCGTCTAACGTAATTTTTGCCTGAATTAAAATAATTGTTTTTAATTACGTTTTTATATAAAAACGTGGATTACGTTTATATGTGTTATTTAACCAGTCAAATTTTATGTATGTATTTAATAAGTTTCAGTTTTAAAATTTAGCATATTTATAGTTTTTTTTTTTTTTTTTTTTGGAGTTTATTGGAGTTTACTCCTTAAGAATCGATTTTCATATATAAGGCGCCCGGTATGAGAAAAATATGAGAGGTAAAATCTACTGATGAATGACCTCGTTACTTTTTCGGTGCGCGCGCACCTATGGTGCGCAACTTTCTAATTTGGTTGTGAGTGTATTAAGGTGGACATGCATAGGTCGACTTTCATACATTTTTATTTTTGATTATTCTTGAAATGTATACATTTTTTTAAACATTTAATTTGTTTTATCATTTCTTTAGAGCTTTTTATATGAGCAATGTTCATGTCAGCTGTAATTAAAAATGAAAGTAATGTTGATCTAATTAATATTGAAAAATAATATTTAAAAAATAAATGATAATTGTCAGATAATAATAATTACATAATTTATCAACATTCCTAATGAAATATTTGTGCACATCTGAAATTGACTATTGTGAAAAGTTTAATGTAAAATATTTCGCCGATTAGTTATAATAAATGTATATAAAATGAATAAATATATATTTATATATGTATATTATTTTCATTAATTTGTTAATTTACCCTTTCATATGGTATTAATCTTATTTTCAGTTGGATAAACTCTTTTTGCGTATGTTTAGACAATCGTACTTAAGGAGTAAACTCCAGTCGTGCGTCGGAGCTGACACACACAATTTTTTTTTAATTACATTTCACTTTATTTTATTTTTTATTTCGAACATTTTTTTTTCTTTTTTTAATATAGTATCGCTTTGTAATAGATAACCGCAGTGGAACAGCATGGTGGATGAAGCTCCAACCCTCCTCCAATATATGAAGAAGAGGTCTTTGTTCAGTAGTGGGACGTTTACAGGCTGATTTAGTTCAGTCAACTTTTTTTCATTTTTTAACAATCAGTTCAACAAATTTTTATGTGTATTGTTCTTTTTATTTCTTGTTTCCCTTAATAAATGTTTCAATCTAAGTAATTAAAAATTCTAAGTCTATAAATTAACCAAAAACAATAAATTAAAAATAAACACAGTTTTTTGTGTTTATTTTTAATTTATTGTTTAATTATAATTTTATACGTATTTTTTAAAGTAAGTTTTTAATTTTAAAGTATCGTATTTTATTATTTTTTGGTTGCAGTAATAAAATTCTATTAGTTGTTAAAACACATCTCCGCACATCTCCGCTCTGGTGGAGTCTCGGCCTTAGGTTAGAAAAAGTCGTGCATAAGTTCAAGAAACGATTACCGTTCTGGTGTAGTGGTGCGTGTAGTTGCCCTAATGCCCCGCGCCGCGGCGGTCGCGGGTTCGATTCCCTCTCGGGACAGATATTTGTATTTGTACAAATATTTGTTTCCGGTCTGGGTGTATGTCTTTATGGGTCTCCCCACCGTGCCTCGGAGAGCACGTAAAGCCGTCGGTCGCGGTTGTTATCATAGGCACCTGATAACGATCGTTACGCATTATAAGGAAATTATCCGACAACCCGCAGTGGAGCAGCGTGGTGGATTAAGCTCCAACCCTTCTTCTACATGGAGAAGAGGCCTACGCTCGGCAGTGGGTGGTTTACAGGCTGATACAGTACAGTACAGTAAGTTCAAGAAATATGTTAGCCTAGAATTTAACAATTTTAATTAAAGTCTCAAAAGAGGTCATTTGACCGCTTTGGTAGGTTTTGTGTTACGAGTAGATAAATAAATTAATAAATAAAGGTTTAGCTATAATATAATTGACCAAAAAAAATGTTGCTTTTATTTTTTGTAGAGAAGTCATCTTTTATTCATGTTAGACATACTCTAGAGATACATTCATTTGAACTAAAGTTTACAAGTTTGAATTCACGTATACATATTATTGTGTGTATTCGAAAACTAATGATATATCTGTATTGTGACTTGGTTTATTGTTTGTTTTTATTTTTACAAGATTTTGTTACAAAATGTAAAAAAAGCCTTTGTGAATTTTGTTAATTGAAACTTATATGCAAACAAATTACCAGTGAGTAATTACAGACGAAGAATACGTGTCAATTAAATCCACTCCAATCATTACATAATTTAAAAAATTCATAAATAATTATTTTAAAAAAAATCATATCCTTTTTTAAAATCTCCACGTAATCACTTAATTAAGTAAAATTTCATGAAGATGATGAAATTGCAATAAGCTAATAATTTATTTTAGAAAATAAATTATTTATTTAATAATAAATAATTTATTTTCTTGCTATTTGCAAGTTATATAAAACAAAAGAAAATAAAGAAATAAATGAAAGAAATAATGTTTTTAACCATGATGTAAATGTTTCAAAACGTAAAAGAATTTTGAATACCAGATGAATAAATACCGATAATAACACATTTAAACAAAAAAAAAAGTTTAATAGTTAAGTAGTTTTACTTGATAACGTCATAAGAAAACATTGAAAAACAATTGCATACTTTTATGAATTGAATTGTATTATTACCACTGGGTTATCATTATTTTGTATAATACAAAGAATGAGTTAATTCAATTAATTACAATTTTTTTCGATAAATTAACATTTATTTGCACTACTTAATTCAAATATTATTATACTTAAATTATACAGATTAATTACAAGTAACAATGTGCTATTAACAATTTATTTACAACTTATATACATGTGTGATATTTAAAATCCTTCAATCTGCGTTATTGCTTACGCTTAGGCCGATAGTGCCTTTCTACCGCTTGTTCCGCGCTCTCGCTCGCGACACGTGACACTTCTTTGTGCGTGCAGCCGGCATTCATCAATTTACAAGACGTTATCACGTCAAAAAAATTGATTGTCTGTAAAGTCGGTTTACGGACGATAATTTTACGTGATAACGTCATAAAGAAACATTGATGAAAAATTGCATACTTTTGTGAATTTAATTGAATCACTGAATTGTCATTATTTTGTGTAATACAAAGAAGAGGTTAATTGAAAATTACCTTTTTTTCAATAAATTAACATTTACTTGTACTCGTTAATTCAAATATTGGATGGAGTGGAAGAGAAATAGATGCGTCACAAGCCGAACGCTTAGGCCGATCGTGCCTCTCTATTCCGCGCTCTCGCTCGTGGAACGTGATAATGAGTCATGCTTTTTCGTGCGTACAGCTAGCGTTCATCGATTTATAAGACGTTATCACGTAAAAAAACTATTCTACTTTATGATATTAGTATATAATAAAAAAAGTGAAACGCCCAAAAGAAAATTAAACTATTTGACCTTTTTACTAGATTTAACCTCCCCACTGAACACACAAACGTTTTTATACAAGACGAAGCTAGAATAACGAAGTATCCGATAAGAGTCCTACTTATCTTTGTACGAATGCTGTCGGGACACGGGTTTGTCCTGATATTCTGATAGGGATTATTGCCAAGGCGTCCCGATAATCGAACGAATTGCAAAATAAAGTTATGAACAAGATTTTTATAAAATTAATTAAACAAGTAATCGCTAAAATAATATAATTTTAGAGGTAATAATTAAAAATGTTAATAAGCGTTTTGAAGTTTTTAAATTATTTTATAAAATATATTAGAAAGAAGTATTACTACGATAATAAATTTAAAATTACGACATTTTTTTTCAAATGACATTTATATATTTATGCATATGAAATTTTATTTTCACATACTTATACCACTATAATATAATATTTTAATGTTGTCGAAATAAATTATGTAAAATATTTTATAAAATAGGTGTCCCGATTTTTTTATTGAATTGTCCCGCTTTTCAAATACGTCAGCCCTAACAGATGGAAGTCAAACGATCTCGGAATATAAAGTACGATATTACCCCAGGGTTGGGTAATGGCTTGTGAATCTGTGCGCAAATCTCTTATTCGAATTAGTCTTTCTTGAAGAAGACATGGAATTTATCTAACGTCTTCACATTTGATATATGACATTGTTACATAGTATAAAAATAAAACTGACTAGGACGAATATTACGACTAAAAAACTACCTATAGACAATATATTGCAGAAAAATTCCTACGTTTGTATAAGCCTAAAATAAAATACCTCAAAATATACTGTCAGACATTGTCATTGTGCATATATTGGCCACAATTCATTACCTACGTACTGTTAGAACCACGTAGAAATAAGGGATATAACAGTGCGTAAAACAACCAAGCAGTAGCAGGTGGAACCAAATATGACAGATAGTAAACAAACGAATGTAATAAAAACGACAAGTTAGCACAGTGGTCACAACAACTGCAAATACACAACAGCAACAACAAACAAATATTTTAGGTATTATTTAGGTATTTGTCGGGATAGGGTCGGACATCAGAAGTAAAACAGAAAGATAGGTACGGTTATAAATGAATTGTTTTATTACATTAAATACTATTAATTACTTAATAATTGAGCCGACAGTAAATTAACAATATTATTGTAGTAGGTGCACAGATAATCAATATTAACATAGATTATACAATAAATTAAGATTTTACACAAGCCATATAGTTAGCAAGAGTACTGACTGACTAATGACAGTGACGGAGTCAGAGACTCGTACTGAGAAAACAGTCCCTGCACCGAGACGCAATTGTTAGAAATACGTGCGATACAACGGAGCAGCCCATTTTATACTTCCCAAACGTAGTAGTGCGAGGTAGGTGGTGCAATGACGTTCGGTACACGTGCTGCTAGAGCATGATATCGTTGTCTCTTTATATATTGATTGCTTCAGTATGCCGATGTAAATCTTTGAGGGTAGAACGGAAACATCCACCACCATATCAGCCGTTGGATGTCTACTGTCGAACTTAGGCCGCCCACATCATCTCTTGGTGGGTTTGCCAATACTGGCTACGGTTGGCATGATATGGTGGCGCTGCTGCCCATTACTATCTTATTTTGTGTACAGTTGTTCGCATCACTATGGCCTTAGTCGCCTTAAACGCAAGGCAATATATATATATATATATATATATATATATATATATATATATATATATATATATATATATATATATATAGGGTATCACAGGATTTCATCATACTAGAAGCCGTTGAATATAAGTTATTTATTTGAACATCATCATCATAACAGCAATTGGATGTCCACTGCTTAATATCGGCCTCCCCTATCGACCTCCAGAGCGACAGGTTCGAAGCAGCCTATATCCAACTACTTTTGGCGACTTTCTTCAAGTCGTCTTTCCTTGAAAAAAAAATTTTTAGCAAGAAAAGGTTAAAATTATTTTGCTATAATCCGCCAACAGCAGAATCTGTATGGTCAAACATGTAATTAAAAGCTAAGCACCGCTCACCTTCACAACCAAGCAAGAAAGCCAAGTTCCCAAGCAAGCAATACCACCACCATTCACATGCACCACCACACAAGACTCTAACACTACTCTCGACGCACGTTTCGCTCCGACACCGGAGCATCCTCAGGAGATATCGACTTTACAATGCTGTATTGTCTAGTGACGTTCGTGGCAAATGCGCGGTCTTATATACCGTTTGTTACCCTTACACCTGTTGCCCCGCCCATTACCCCCTTCCCCCTGAACCCCTCGCACCCCCCCCCCCCCCCGTCCCCTTCAAACAAACGAAGCAATGGTGAACTTGAAACGTTAACTTGTTCATTTAGCAATTTAAACTGATTATTATTATTATGTTTTATTATTTCTAGTTGTTCCAACATACTCAGTCGAAGCCCTTTATCGCAAGTGTGTAAGATTTTATATGAATGGTTCGATGATAATTTGTGTCCACTATCAAGGAGATGTTTAGCGAAGTGTGATTTTTGGGGTTGGTTGTTCCTAACCGCGGCTATATGTTCTTTGTAACGTGTTTCAAATTTACGACCCGTTTGACCAATATATGTGGCTTTACAGTCTGAACATTCGAGTTTATAAATGCCAGATTTTTGTTTATTGTTTACTTTATAAGTAGTGTGTAAGGGTAACAAACGGTATATAAGACCGCGCATTTGCCACGAACGTCACTAGACAATACAGCATTGTAAAGTCGATATCTCCTGAGGATGCTCCGGTGTCGGAGCGAAACGTGCGTCGAGAGTAGTGTTAGAGTCTTGTGTGGTGGTGCATGTGAATGGTGGTGGTATTGCTTGCTTGGGAACTTGGCTTTCTTGCTTGGTTGTGAAGGTGAGCGGTGCTTAGCTTTTAATTACATGTTTGACCATACAGATTCTGCTGTTGGCGGATTATAGCAAAATAATTTTAACCTTTTCTTGCTAATCATGAACTTCCGCAAAGTAACGCCTGATTCTATCCAAAAAAATTTTTTTTTTGAATAATAGCGGCGCTACGACACATACATGAATATTTTAATTCCCTATTTAAATATTGTGCTATCCTTTTTTAAAAAAGGCCTTACCCTGAATTCAAATCAGACTAAACAACAGTGGTCTTGACGTAGGTCTCTTGATTTCGAAGCAAAAATTGTAATTTTTCTAAGATAAAAAATTAATTTAACTTTAAGTACATTTCAGAATTATTCTTTATTTCTATTATTACTTATTTTACAATGTGAAAATTTTAATAAAATCCTGCTAAATTCGTGCTCACGGGCAAGTGGTTCCTTGTCGTCATTTAATATTTAATGTAATATGTTTTTAAAATCTGTTTAAAAACACTGAAAAAAAAAACATGTACCAGGTTATTTTTACAAGAAACGTGTTTTTTCGGCGTTTGAAACTTTATTTTTACCTTATTTTATTGATCTTTAATAATTTTAGAAAAACAAACGCGTTTACGACTGAAATTGAAATGTGCTTAATTGCACTGAAAAATTACTTTTATTTTAGAGAATTAGAGAACATCATACAATACAATATAACATTTCTGATATGATACAATTCTGGGGAAAGGTAGAAAATGTAAGTAAAGGTAGCTATGAACGTCAGCGTGTGTGTGTCTATTGATAAATTCAATTAAAACTACTGCAGATTTATGAAAAATTCTTGTAATATTCAAAAATAATAGTATTATAAAAGATCATCATATAATATTTAAAATGCAAAATTTTAAGAGAGTTTTACTTATTTACGCCAAAACTAGTTAAAGATTGCCATAAAATTGATATTTACGTACCAAGAAATGTTTACCGAAATTTTCACAGTATACGGCGTTACATAAAACACAACTATATAATATATAACAAAC
Source organism: Euphydryas editha (assembly GCA_036937285.1). Taxonomy (NCBI): domain Eukaryota; kingdom Metazoa; phylum Arthropoda; class Insecta; order Lepidoptera; family Nymphalidae; genus Euphydryas; species Euphydryas editha. The sequence goes on from JAUPFZ010000014.1 coordinate 17,218,704, forward strand.
TCAAACCAAAAAAAAAAAAAAAGACCGAGTATATTTATTTAGTTGAAAATAATTTTATTTATATTTATTCATTTGGATTAATAGCTCCAAATAGTGTCAAAATAGGACGCATGATTTTGCCTATGTCACGTAGAATGAAGAAGAAAGGAGGAGATTAATCGGTGCGGTCGAGTTTACAACCTCAATAAAATTTTGAAGACCGTAAAAATAACAGGTATTTTATTTTTATTTTTATTTTTATTAATCTCTATATATAAATACGCATCTCACACTCAACTACCAATAGTATGATAAAAATCTTATGTTGGAGGTCCGAGAACACCCACAAAGTAAACACAAATGCCCAGAATATGAACGCACAAACATATGTATGGGTGGTTCTCCAAAATTTGGTTAACTTGGTGTTAGCAACAATTTTTACATATTCATATCAATTTTATCCAATATTTGAAACTGCTGAGCTGTAATATAAAGTCCATTTAATTTAGTCACTCATTTTGATATATATCATAATATTCTTTATTTCCAAAAATCGACACTTCTTACTCGAAATATCAGGCCATAGCCATGTAAGATCTCCCAAAATTACTAATCATTTCAATGTAATTATAATTCTATAAGAATAATTTGATTTAACTCTATTTAATCTCGTTTACTATTACATTACTAACCTTGTCATTACTATTTAATTTATAATAACAATATGTTTAGTCACATTATTTCAAGTCAAATAGTGTAAGCGATAAAAAACATCAGGCCCTAGTCATGTACGAAACTCAAAAATACGCGGCATCCAACCATAAGACCTTTTTCATAACTCACTCAATACGATTGCATCCATATTAAATTAATTGTAAACAATCCAAGCCGGGGCAACCATTTTGTTATTAGTGTGGTTGCCGAATTCACTGCGGAAACACTTGCTGTGCCAGTCAAACTCTCAGGCCCTAGGTAAGTCGTTTCAAAGGTAGTTAATTAATAATTGATCTCATTACTTATTGTAAATTCGAGTTTGATTTGCTTTGTTATTTTGACCACCTATTGATTTTAATGTTTATTCTAAATAATGTGTTATATTTGATTTTGTTTCGTTTCGTCAGTCCCTAGACCATCAGGCCCTAGTCGTAAAAGTGTACTACATACTGTGTGATGCATGGTTTCAAACATAATACCAGTATATTTGTTGTAAAATATGGCGCCTAGGAAGAAAACAATATTGTTTAAAGAGGAAATTGCAAAAAAAAGTCTAAACAAACAATAATGCGATTGGAATAAAAATAAAAATAACCCTGTGTTCCTGGCCTGATATATAAGAAAAAGGACAACAGAAATGTGTAAAAGACATAACTCCGCGTGACCACAGAGAAGCAAGAAAAGAAAATTGGTTAGCCTTTTCATCTGATTATGGAAAAAAATTTTGAAAATTCTGATTAATTATAAAAAAATCAAAATTTCTCTTAAAATATGAAGTAAAGTGACTGGCCCTTTTAGATGCAGCAAAGTAGATGTTATACCTACAACATAGAATTAAAACTTTACTGATTATTAGCTAAAAAAATCACTTTCAAAATGAGGTCAGAAGTTAACCAAATTTCAGAGAACCACCCGTATGGCTTAATGGTTTATACTCGCGCAAACATTTTTTATGACTCACAACCGATTGCTTAGCGGTGCATTCACTCGACGTTAAATTCCAAAACTTACATTTTATTTTTGGAACTTTTCAATGCATTTCATAAAATACTATCTTATTAAAATTAAATTAAGATAAACTTAATGAAATACAAAAAAGTAAAACTAAAAGTAGAAAGTAACGAAACTTTAGAATGCTCGTGTTTAAATAAATATAAAACAAACAAACGCGTCTCGAAGTTTCGACTTACTGGTAGTTCCGGGATGGTTGAACGTTGAAGTTTTCTTGTAGTTCTGATTAAAACGACATACAAGCCTAGCTGAAGTATTAATTATTACGCTGTCATATTTCTTACATCTGTTCTGGTGTAGTAGTACAAAAGTACCATTAACGCCAATAGTCGCGATAACGACTCGTAGCAGCTTAAATATCTGCAAATTATATATATTTATACAATTCCTTTCTGGTTTCGGTGTTTGTACTTCTCTACTCATCTCGCCTCAAAGAGCACGTCAAGGCATCAGATCCGATCGCTATCGTACACACTTAATAACAATTGTCATCCTTCGTAAAAATAATTATACGTTTATTCAATTTATTGACGAAATACGCTAATACGTAGTGGATTAAGCTCTTATCCTGCTCTTATGTCGAAAAGATGCCTTTTCCCAGCAGTCGTTTTCAGTCCACTCCATATTTCGTAAATAATAAATAATTTCTAATTTTTTTTTCTGAGGCGACGAAATTAATTTATCAATTTCATGCGTACTTTTTTTGACAGAAAATTCATTAAATTTGGTGACATTTGACAAGGAAATAGAGAAGATTTTTAATGAATCCATTTTAGACGAATATTGACTCATTAGAGTTGATCTTATATATTTTACTATTTGTAAATAATTATTTTAAGTTTTGAATTGTAAATATGTATAATATTGTAAAATTTCTGTAATAAATTTATAAAGTCTTTTTATTAAATACTCATAATTAATAAACAAACTCTAAACTTATTTTTGTCATATATAAAAACAGGTTTCATTGTAAACTCTCCTCGCCCTCCCACTAACAAGCATATGCTGCATATGTATTCTATATTTTACTGTGAATAAAAGTTGGAGCTAAGCAATAAGCAAAGCAAATAGAAGCTTAAGTTCTGAGCTAATAAATAAAAACGTGTTTATTCGAACACATTATCAACAATAAAACAAAGAGAATAATGGAACATTTCATAGAAGAAAAAATAATTAAATAATTAATAAAATAAATAATAACAATAATATATATATATATATATATATATATATATATATATATATATATATATATATATATATATATATATATGTGTGTGTGTGTGTGACCGTATGCATGGAGAAGGAGCTGCATGGACGGTTTTACAAGGCGCTCCACGCACCTCACGTGTATGTAAAGGCCTCCGTGCAGTGGCTGCGATTCGGAGACCTCTTTGGGGAAACCGAAGGTTTTGTCTTTGCAATACAGGATCAGGTGGTTAAGACGAACAACTACCGGAAGCACATTCTGAAGGATGGCACTCCCGACTTCTGTCGAGCTTGTCGTCATCCCGGCGAGTCACTCAGACATGTACTTACGGGGTGTTCAGCGCTTGCCAACACTGAGTACTTGCACAGACATAACCAAGAGGCCAAGATTCTTCATCAAGAGCTTGCTCTAATGTATTTTCTCCTGGAACAGAGGATGCCGTACTACCAGTACACACCGGCGCCAGTACTCGAACGCGACGGAGTCCGGCTATACTGGGACCTGCCTATCGCCACGGACAGGACGATACTGGAGAACAAGCCTGATATCGTAGTGATGGACAGGGCACAGTCGAGGGTGTTTTTAGTGGACATCACCATTCCGCATGACGAGAACCTCTTGAAAGCCGAAACAGAGAAAAAACGTAAATATCTAGATCTGGCGCACGAGATTGTCGACATGTGGGGTGTTGATTCCACTGAAATCATCCCTATCGTTATATCTGCCAACGGTTTGATCCCGGTTAACCTCGCTCACCATCTGAGGCAGCTGGGTATCCGTGACGGTTCGCTCGCAGCCAGGATGCAAAAGGCGGTATTACTCGACTTGGCTAGGATTGTACGCCGACTTCTCAGCCTACAGCCCTAACCCCCGGCCGTTTGATCTCCCTGCCATGCCGGGGCGTAATCCTCCACCCGCTTATATTTATCTAAGTAAATTTATGTAAATTTATTATATTCCTTATATATTGTATTATATTATATTTATTTATATGTATATATTGAACGGGTGGAGTGTAGCACTAAAAGAATAATAATATAGTAGGTATAGTAGTAAAGACACGCCCATTATTGATGAAAGTGTCACTATTCAAGTTGCAGCAGCACTTGTATTTTTTTTTTACTTTTATTTTTTGTTAAATTTTTAAGTTCATACTGTTCTCTTCTATTTACACGAATTTTACTCCTTTAATTAAAAGTCTACACTGGATTTTATCACGTTTATTTAAAATAAATCAGTTTAACGATTTTTAAAATTATTTCCCGACGTTTCGGACCATTTACAGCGTCCATGGTCTCGGGGGACTGAGGCGGTGGGTGTCCGAATAATGAATTAATTGTAATAAATAATATCTAATAACAATGATCACCCAGACTCTTGGCGGAAATCAAACCCCCGGAAAGCAGGGTCACTGCCAACTGCGGCAACGGGCCAGTCTTACCAGATTGTGAATTAAAGCACGAGCTAAAACGCATACCACAACTAAGAGACTAATTATCAGAGTATACAATTCCGAATCATTTTGCATTTTAAATTATTAAATACAGTTAAATATTATTCGGAAAATAAATTTAATTGTTACTCTTTAACTTCCTTAAGTGACTTTCATAAAAAAAAGCTCTATTTGCTACACGTTCTTCAGAATTTCACAAACTTTTGCCTTTTACATCTTTCAGGCATAGAATGACTTGACGTCGTGAGGAGTGGTATGATTATGTGATTGCCGTTTAGTCCACTCGCAATAATCTGATAAGAAGCTCAAATATGAGGATCTCTTTGTCAGTATCCACACTTTCTAAAAATAATACTTATGTTTCGCATTCATACAATACATTATATTCAAATGTATTGAGAGAAGTGTAAGTAGTGTGTAGTAGTGAGTAGTGTGTGTGTGTGTGTGTCTGATAGGTAAGTTTGTTTTCAAACGTTACGCAAAATTTAATAGTAAAAATAATATTTTTATTTATTTATTTATTATTACTTTTTTTGAGTTTATACACGACTTATATTTTTTAAGTTTCTAAGTCTATTCCAAGCCAACTAAAAAAATTAATTCAATCAAATAATGAGTGAAAGCAAAACGTTTTACTAATTAATTTTACTTACTGTTACTTATGTACCTAATATCGATGAATAAGAAGCTAAGCTTTATCGTATCTATTTTTTAAAATTGCATTAAAGGTGCCACATATTTTTAAATATAAAAAAAATTGAGTAGTCAGTGTTACTACTAAATTCACCAGCAAATTTTAAAATTTTGATCAGCCAGTCTTTTTGATAAATACCTCATTTCATGTACTCAAAATATATCCAAAAGGGAACCCAAAATTTCTACCTTGACGTTAACAATGTACTCTCGTGAACTGCATATTTGCCATTTACAATACTTACGTAGAAATATCAAAACTTACGAAGCTTTATATGTATAAAATACCACAAATCCTCACGATGTAGTTTACTATTCCATACAATCCATAAATACATACATTATGTGACATATAGACCACTGTAGTATCCATATGTTCACCGCATGTCTCATATTTGCCAAACAAAGATACCAAATACAGAGAATACAACACAACGTCCCAATAAATCATAATTTTTATCTCTTTGTATATCAAACTTGAACCTCGTTTTCACGATATCGTAACGATATATTTTTAACAGTATACTTTACCCTGATCTTAGTTAGGCCTTGGTAACTAGTGACCTGAATATCTTGTCGCAGATTGTAAACCAACTTTAATAATTGATTTTTAATGATATATATCAATAGCGATCCCACTATTAATTTTGTGGAAGAATTAAATCCTAAGTAGACCTTTTTCCGTGCCATTTCAGTTAAGACCCGTGCGTTCTAACCACTGAATTAAGAATATAATATATTAGTTAGCTACTTAGTCTAGTGAAATGATATATTAACTGTAAGAAGACATATTCAATAATATTCAATAGCCTAGGCTAACACAGCTAAATTTACAAATATTTAATCAGTTGTAAAATTAATCTTTTGCTCAACGATGGAGAAAAACATCGGAGAAATTACATGCCCCTGTGGAAATTTTTAATTGTACGCCCGTCAATCTACAGTAAAGCATTGTAACTAATTAAGCTTTTCCTTAGCATAGAATATTATTTTATCAATTATGATAAATTTTGGTTTTTGGTTAAAAAAAGGTTTTTCGGCGGGTAGGAGTGTTTCTGATAAGTCGCGAAATTTTTGCTGTCGTAAAAATATTTTTTTTATAATATATATATCTTATATATAACATATTATATTTTATATTAACTAATGTACCTGTGATTTCTTCAAACCTGCCAGCATCACTGTATATAGTTGTGCAAAGAATCCTTCACCTCTAATACACTGCATCAAAGTAATATTGTGTAATGGAGTCCATAAAGAATTCTCTGGCTGATCTTGCTGAACATTTCAATACTAGGATGGCTGAATTTCAGAAGGAGTTGAAGACTTCTATCCCTGTCCCTGGGGCCAGTCCATCTTCTAATAGCTTAATTGCCTCTCAATTCAATTCCTTCCGCCTTTTTGTGTTCAGCGCTCTCGAGAACCTACAACTGCAAGTTGAATTTCTATCACGACAGTATGACGAAATTGAGATGCGGACACGAAGGAAGATTTTACTTGTCCATGGAGTTCCTGAATCCAAGCGAGAATGCTCTTTGTCCTATATCTCAACAATGCTGAGTGATAGTCTTAAAATTCCGGAGGTCACTCCAGACTCCATTAGCCGATGCTATCGCTTGGGAAGAATTAATTCAGACAAGCCTCGTGCTGTAGTACTGAAGTTCCGAGACGTATCACTCAGAGACAAAGTGTGGAATGGCAAGAAAAACTTGAAGGGCACTGGAGTAACATTGTCGGAGTTTCTTACCAAGGGTCGACAGAAACTATTTTTGGATGCGCGAAAACGATTTGGTGTCACCAAGTGTTGGACAAGGGGAGGGTCTATTTTCGTACTGGGTACTGATGGTACCAGACATCGTGTTAATACGAAGACGGACTTGGACACCATCGCGAGTTCGTTCGATACACGGGCACCCCCCGCTACCACAATGGCCCCCCAAACAGTGAGGGATACCAAACCTTTAGTTCCAAGATCCAAAAGAATAATCAACAAAAAGTGATACTTTTGTACTTACGGTATTTTTATAAATTTATTTTATTGTTGTTTACATTAGTCTACCTTATAACCACCTTCTTTTATAATAGCAAAATGTATGTATCTTTTTATTTTATTACCTTTTTATTTTCATTACTTTAACTAACGAAATCTCACTTTGTTATAAATTACTTTATCTCGTTACATATTATATCACAATTGCTTAAGATAACTTATATATTGTTTACCTGCAAATATGACATATATACAATGGTAATGCTGCGTTCTGTTTATGCAAGCACTGAATACCGCAATATGCCGTGGCTATTTTATTTATAATAATTATTACAATTTTTCGTTTGTTTGTTTTACTTTAATTATTATTATATTTTTAATTTTAATTCTTTTTTTACATTTTGTTTTTATTATGTTTTTGTTAGTTTCTTTATATATATATATATATATATATATATATATATATATATATATATATATATATATATATATATATATATATATATATATATTTGTACATTATGAATTGTAAATTAATAGGTATTGCTTTTTAAATTGTGTTTACTTTTAAATATAATGGCAGTATCTCTTTTTTTTCTAAGAAGTTGGTGCTAACGGTAATGACTATACTTAACTATTTTAGTCAATGTTTTAAAATTGTTTTTATTTTTAAGTGTTTGACTTCTGTCTTATATAATATTTTATTTTTAAATCTTTGCAATTGTTTATTTCTAATCCATTCTGCTGGCGGGTTAGAAAGCGATTATTTCATTTTGTAAGTACCTACATATTTTAAATTATAATTATTAAGATTATTATTATATACTCGTATTATATTAATATATACTATTGTTATTTTACTCGTACTATTTTTCTTTATATTATCAATATATTTATTATATTATGTCTTCTACATTTATTGATGAATTTATGTCTTTCTCGTCTAGTGATAATTCTAGTGAGGCTAGTTTCCATAGTGCATCTTTCTCTCCTTTAAATTTAACTTTGAACTCACACTTCTCAGACTCACCGAAAGATTTTAATATTATACATATAAACGCCCAAAGCATTCCAGCCCATTACACCGATATGCTCGCATCATTTGAATCTCGCAATATCCACGCCATTCTGGTTTCGGAATCCTGGCTTAAACCGTTTCTTCCATCAACCTCTTACTCATTACCAGGTTTCCGTCTCATTCGTAATGACCGTGTCGGTAAGGGCGGTGGCGGAGTTGCGATTTATTTACGTTCTTATATCCCCTTTTCCTTAATAAGTTCATCTTCGCCACCACTTCTTGCTGATACTATCGAGCATCTTCTAATTGAAGTCACTCTTTCTCATACCAAAATTCTTTTAGGTGTTTTTTACAGCCCTTCACTCCATATTGACTACTTTTCTAATTTTGAAAAACTATTAGAAAAATTTATTCCCATCTACAATCACACTATCTTCATGGGTGACTTCAACACGTGCTTGTTGAAAGGTGATTCTCGTTGTAGGAGATTAATGTCTATAGCGGAAGCTTTTAACCTACATATTTTGCCTTTGACTGCAACTCATAATTTACCTAACTGTACTGCATCTCTTCTTGACCTAATGCTGGTTACGGCTCCAGCCTCTGTGTCAAAATTTGGTCAGTGTGCTGCGGATGCCTTCTCTTACCACGACCTAATCTACCTTTCGTATAAATTACGTCCCCCTAAAGCGAAGTCTCGGACAATTCTGCAGCGTAGTTTTGGGAGAATGGATCTTGACTGCCTCAGAAAAGATGCTCAGGCTATCGAATGGTCTGCTGTTACTCAACCTGACTCAATTGATGACAAAATTAATATATTTAACTCCTTAATAACTCAATTATATGACAGTCATGCGCCACTTAAGATTGTCAAAATTAAACACTTACCGGCGCCCTGGTTGTCTGAAGACCTAAAGAAACTTATAGCAAAGAAACACCGAGCTAAAAGTAATTTTAGGGCCAACAGTTCAGATGCCAATCGTGAGAAATATCATAGGATTCGTAATCGCTGCAATACTATGTGTAGAGACGCTCAACGACGCCATATCCATACTTCTGTCGAGAACGGCGACACTGCAAAGGTCTGGAAATTTCTGAAGTCACTTGGAGTTGGTAAACTAACGAATAATTCTTCTCCTAATAATATTGATGTCGAACTTCTTAATAAACATTTTTCTTCTTCCAGTTTACTTGACGATATTGAGCGAAATCGTACTCTTAACTTTCTTTCGAAATTACCAACCCCAAATTTTCAACCGTTCAATTTCTTGCCATTCTCGGAGTGTGATGTTAAAAGACACATTGTTTCTATCTCGTCTAATGCCGTAGGTACTGATAGCGTTGGCCGTAATATGATCCTGCCTATTCTTGATATTATTTTACCTATTTTAACCTACATCCTTAATGAATCCATTTTTTCTGGACATTTTCCTAAAGCATGGAAAAGTGCTCAGATTATCCCTATCCCTAAAAAACCTAATCCTTCTGATTTTTCTGACTTTCGCCCAATCTCCATTCTCCCATTTCTTTCGAAAGTTCTAGAGAAATTAGTTCATCATCAATTAAGTACATATCTTAATGAGCACTCTCTGCTTAATTCCTTTCAATCCGGGTTCCGCCCGGGTCATAGTACGGTTAGCACGCTGATTAAAGTCACTGACGACATTCGATGGGGTATGGACAACAAACAGATTACTATCCTTACGTTGCTTGACTTCAGTAATGCATTTAACGTTGTTGATCATGAGATATTGGTAAGTCTTTTGCGCTCTTTTAACATATCTCCACCCGTGATGAGCTGGTTTCAAGATTATCTTGAGGGTCGCCGGCAGAGAATAAAAATTGACGAGTCTTTCTCCTCCTGGCATGAAGTCCGAGCCGGGGTCCCTCAAGGTGGCGTGTTGTCTCCCCTACTATTTACAATTTTCATAAATTTTATCTCTCAAAACTTAACTTCTCTCTACCATATGTATGCAGATGATTTGCAAATTTATACTCGCTCATCTCTTGACAATTTATCCTCAGCAGTGGCTTCCACTAATAGCGATTTAGCGACTATTTGCCAATGGAGTAAATCCTTTGGTCTTAAGGTCAATCCCAGTAAGTCGCAGACCATTGTTATTGGAAGCCCAAATATTGTTTCAAGAATTGACTGGAGCCGTATTTCTCCCATTTTATATGACAATGTTATTATACCCTACAGTTCAGTTGTTAAAAACTTGGGTATTTTTTTTGATGTTAATTTATCATGGGTACATCATATTAAGGAGTTAAGCAAAAAGACTTTTGCAGCTGTAAGATCCTTACGGCGTCTGCAGTCTTTTCTTCCTATCTCTACTAAAACTATGTTAGCACAATCCCTTCTTCTCTCTGTCCTTGATTACGCTGATGCAAGCTATCCTAATCTAACAGAAGAGCAATTAAACAAACTTGAGCGACTGCAAAATGTTGCTATTCGCTTCGTATTTGGATTACGGAAATTTGACCACGTCTCTGAATTTCGCGCAAAGCTCAAGTGGCTTCCTATCCGTCTTCGCCGGAATCTACATATTCTCTCCCTTTTATACTGTGTGTTATTTAGCCCAACTAGCCCTACATATATGAAAGAAAAATTTGAATTTATTGGAGACCATAGCAAGGTACTGCGATCTTCCGAGAATCTGACACTGAGATTACCTATGCATAAAACCAAATTCTTTAAGCAATCATTTGAAGTTCAAGCTATACTTCTTTGGAACGCTTTACCTTTATCTATTCGCAAGACCGAAAGCTTAGACATCTTTAAAAGACGAGTTAAGGACTATTATCTATCTCTTAATTGACTTATGTTTATATATGAATATTTAATCGTATGTATGTATATGTATATATTTTCTATATGTATATGTATATGTTTATTATCTATATGTATGTATATATGTATGTGTATTTTATGTAGTTTTATGTATATATGTATGTGTAGTGTATGTAGTATTAGTATGTTTATATGGTATGTACCTACTGTATAACACCACCTACCCCTATCAGATCCATGATTCTCTAACCCTAAGGTTGTCTGGAAGAGATCGCTAATAAGCGATAAGACCGCCCAGTTGTCATCATTCTCTTTTTCTTTGTATATGTTACGCTGAACTTGTGTTATTCTTTTATGTGTGGTGTTCAATAAAGTGTATATAAATAAATAAATAAATAAATAAATATAAAGCTTACAGTACAATTTAAAAAACTACCCAATCTAATATCTAGGATATTATTTCAAATTTAAAGTTTTAAATTTACATATTTATATCATGTTTAATAATATGAAGTAACATTTTACTACGATTTAAAATAGAAATCCCTCTTTTAAAAAAAAGAACACAAAAACGCTGAAAGCTCTATCTCGTCGGATTATATTTTAAAATCACGTCACCCTAGGTGGGCGTCGCTAAAATTTAAAATTCACGCGTCAGGGTCATCACACCGTTTTGTGGAATATTACAAAAAAGCAATGAATTTACATCACATTATATACCTACACACATTTCAATTTATTTTTATTTACCTATATTTTTGTAATTTTTTTTTAATTGCATTAATGATATATTAATAGGAAGAATTACAATAAGTAATATATTATTACATATTAATATTTTAAGTAATTATTACAATAAGTATTATATTATTATTTGTTAGTAGTTATTTCGTTTATTCTCTCTTTCTCCTTGTGTTTTCGTGACATTTAGTTTTTATGAAATATAAAATAATAATAATAATAATACATTTTATTATACAACAAAACATAAATATTACATAGAATACAAAAAAATAGCAAAATAATATAAGGTAGAAAGAGCAGCCTTATCGGTGACAAGCGATCTCTTCCAGGCAACCTAGCGGCAGAGGAAACGGTCTTGTGTCGGCATAATAAAAGCACTTATATGCATATAATATACTATTATATACATACATAAATTAATACATAAACACATATTTACATACATACTCATATACATATATATAATTTTAACTAAAGTTGAATTTCAAGGAAATGTTTTATGCCAGTCTATATTATGTAACCAACATTTTTAACAATGTTACAAACATATAAATCTTTTACTGTTCAGACTAAAAAATTATGGCATACTTTACCATTATATATAAGGGAAGGTAAATCGTTATCGACATTTAAAAAGAACGTTAAAGATCACTATTTTATGCTGGAGACGATTTGAATTAAATTTCTATAATATCTATATAATGTTTTTATCTTATAATTTATTTCATTTTCATATATTAATATTGTTTTTAATTAATATTTATTACTTAATAATAGATAAATATATATTATATTTCAATTTTTACATGTATCTTTTATAAGTATTAGGAGGTAGACATTTGTATGTAAGTTTATTATATAAAAACACCACCATACCCGCTCTCCATGTTAATATTTGTTTTTCCCATTCAGGTTATCTGGAAGAAATGGCTAATTAGCCATAAGTCCACCCGTTGTACTACACAATATCTATCTATTTCTAAGCTATGTTTAATAATGTATTTATGATGTACAATAAAGTATAAATAAAAAAATAAAATACAAACTAACACAGGCGTGGGTTAGTGTATATTATACTACTTAATTAGTCTCGGTTTGATTGCCTTTCTTTTGCTCTCATATGAAAAATCACGTATGAAAAATTTTGTCAATGATATCGTATCGAAATTTTGTAATAAGATTTTTTATAAATATTTTAATACCTATATTACGTAGGTATTTTGTGGATTCTAGTTCATGTTTTAATTTATATATGTTTATGTTTATTTATATATATGTGTGTGTGTGCGTGTGTGTATTTAAAATTTCTCGATTCAATTATATTAAATTATGCGCTTATTACAAATGACATTTTACTATTTCATTTGTTGTGGAATTAAATATACTGTATAGTATTTTTGATTTTATTAACCTTTTCAATACAAAAATATATATGAAAAAGAATTAAATCTTATATTAAATTTTATAAAGAGTTGGATATAATTTTATTTAGTTATAACATAACAGCGTACAAAAGTAAATTTGGAATAATATTATAAATAATTTATGTAAATACAAAGTACTGCCATGAATTATAATTGTCCATATTCCTTTTTATGCTTTTTATCTTTCTTCTTTTCTTTCGTGTCGTTGTTCTTCCATAATTATTTTCATTTAAATTTTATTATTATTTTCTTTCCTTCTTTTATTTTATTTTTGTACACGAGCGAGTAGAATAAAGAATACTTTTATTTCTTTAATTTATGTAATGTTTTATTTTACCATTATACATAATTACATACGAGGAGATATGTAATCAGAATCACGATGAGTTGGCCTATAATTGCGATGATGTTAATAATATTTTATTACTTTACTACTAGCTGCTGCCCGCGACGTCGTCTGCGTGATCGCTATACAGCACCAAAAATACCTACGATCATACCTTTTAAAATAACATTCATTTACCCGTTTCTTCTTTACATTTCATATCTACAGAAAGTGCAGTAACAGAGGGAGACTGTCTTTTGTAAAATTGACCTTCAAAAAGTGCTTATTTTTAGCCTGCTTTGAATAAATGACTTTATGGTGATTCCACTGAATTAAGTCATAAGTTGTGACTGAAGCAGATGGAGAAAATAATGAATAAGGAATACAGAATAGGGTAAAAATACATATTTATAGGACTTCTCGATAAACAACTTTAGTAGTTTGGCTCTCCGCAGCCAAAATGTAAAGAGAGTCAGGACTGGTGACGCGGTAGCAAGAGACGTACAGCTGCCCGTGTGAGAAGCAGCTCGTTCTCAGGTCGACACCAGCTACCCTCAGTGTCTACCCCTGCGACTTATTGATGGTCATCGCGAAGCAAACACTCACGGGGAACTGTACGTGCTTGAACTGGAACGGGAAGTTATGAGGTATGAGGAAAAAGTGGTATAAATACTGCCTCGCCGACGCCACAACCCGTAAGAATTTCCGCCTCAATGGTGTGTCTGTGGAGCGAGATGACTTTAAGGCGGGTCCCGTTATAAAACTTCGGAGGAAATAGGTTCCGAAGAAGCATAAGCATTTCTTATCTTTATGATATATATGGAATGCTTAATTTTCCTCTTTCTTCGTTATTTAGCTTAAATTGCTTACAGCAATAGCGTGCTGTTTTCAAGTTTAAATTTTGTTATACAACTATGCAGTTCTTTTTGAGTTCTGTTTTTTATTACATACAGAAAAACTCGATGAATTTTAGAAGACATAGATGAAGCAGCTTAAAACTTATATAAACACGTTTTTTTAAATTGTCTTGCTCATCTCTGAAACGAATTAACGATACAATTTTTATTAAAATGCACAACTCCATCTATGACTTTTAAAAACAACTATTAACCTCGCCAACATGATCAAATTGAAATTATTTATATCCAAAAAGGGTTTAGACATGTAATTCGACTTGATGTTTTTGAAATCTCATAGATGGCGCTACTCTAAAATTGTCTTGATACTACTTATATTCATTTCTTATATTACATTCATTCTTACATTCATTATCTTTATCAGCCTAAGTTACTTATATTTCGTGATTTTTATAGTGTGAAGATAGCTTATAGCATGGTTATTAAAATAATAATTAAACATTTAACATTAAAATATTTAACATTCAAATATGCGTCTTTAGATTACACGTTGTTACAGAATGCGTTGAATAAATAAAGGTTCACTGCTCGTTCCCCGTTGGTGATAGCGTGATAATATGTAGCCTATATGTTGACCCGACTTCTTAATAATATTCGTGCCAAATTTGAAGTAAATCCATGCAGTACTATTTGAGTTTATCCCAGACATACATTGCATTTCCTACCATTTTATTATATGTATAGATAGAAAGATATATTACATTGTACGATTACATTGTGTTGGTTTTCTATAAAATAAATAAATAAAACGACGTTAAAAATTTAATTAAAAATTTATAAATATCTAATATTCATATTAATTTGAATCTCGATAAAAATATATACGAAAAATCTAGATAAACATATTTGAAAAATGTACAGGATTTGTGATATTTGTTAATTAATTGTTATTATAAGGCTTTTAGAAATATTCTAAATTCATGCTGGACATCAACATCATTATTTAGAAATTTTAACTCTTAATTTTTTTGTGCTTTTTTTTTTAATACATCAGGTATGTAATCCTAAAGTAGGCAATTTAATGCCTGTATTTTAGGTAACAGTCGATTATGTTTATATATATTTTAAATAAATGAATATGTAAATGTTTCACCTAGATTTGGGCGAAAATCAAATCCACCCTGGAGCAGATAGCAGGATCACTGCCAAATGCCCCAAGCAACGGGCTGGTCAAAAGGTCATTAATTCTTAAAAAGACTTTCACAGTTCTTATCTACGACAAATTATAAGGAGTTAAGTTTTTAGCGTTCAGCTTCACACTGAACATCCGAAAAACACTCTGTGTTAGAGGTCCAGAAACCTAAAACACAAAGAGCCCATAACTGAATTGAGCTCAGTTAAAGTTACTTTTAGGTGAAATGAACCATTTGGAAACTTGAATACAACAAATGGAAACACTCACTCGCGCCTACGTTCTTCGTAATTTCTTCATGAAGTGTACGAATGAGCAAAATTTTATCTCGAACAATTTAGAAACATACATTTAGTTACGAAATTTACGAAATAAACAAAGCCACAGGTGCGGAGGTAGAAAATTAAATACACGCTGTAATATGTAAGAGAACTGCCCAAATAAATAATTCGCCCTTTAATAAGAGAACGACTGTGTACCGAGATCGCTGAGATAAGGAAACTAGAAACGACAGTTGTTAAATTTAAATATTCTTATAATAGAAACAATAAATATAAAAAAATACCGCATAAGTAACCATTTAGTAGTTTCGGTGTAACGTGCGGCCAATATACAGATAGACAGATTAAATTACAAAAAAAAATTTACAGAGATTAAGATAGCTTCAGTATTGATTATAGGATATCCTCTGTTACAGTTTTATTATAAATATAGATTAATTTATTATTTATTTAGAAACACATTCTGAATCTTAAATGTATATAACTATATACTTTATAAACACGTATCTATAATCTATGGGCAGATATGTCTATTTTTCTGAAGTCAAATAATAATTACTAACTATATAGTGATGTGCGGGTCCTATTCTAAAGTACCTAAAGCATCCATTAATTCCCGGGGCTCCAGTAGTCTAAAGAGGGCCCTCTATGTAACTGAAATAGTTTTTAATTAAGTAATATACTAAACCAATAATAAAATACTTTTAATTTATCCTAAAATAAAATCTTTTATATTAATTTCGTATCATTGTTACAGTCTATACAATTCAGACCGCCTATTTTATATTGTGAATGAAGCTAAAAGGGTTCTCAAGAACCCGAGTCAATAAAATTTATACCAGAGAAGTTTACTAAGAGCCACAATGACCATTGTTGAACCGATTTCAAATTAGTTTTAACGTCCTTATACAATTTTACTATTTGTACTAAAGATAACGAAATATTGGCTTTCGAATTGAAAGTGATTCAAACAAAAAGGAATGGGAACAATTAATCTAACTTGACTTTAACTCTCGATTATATATTACGTTTTGTTTATTACATAACTTTGAAACACTTTATTTAATCTCTTTAGCTCGGCGTATTTTAATAGAATCTATTTAATCATTTTATCAAAACTTTCACAAATCTAAAATTAGAGATTATTCATTATATTTAAATAATTATTAATTTGATGGGGCCGTTTGCGCAGTTGACAGTGACCCTGTTTTTCTGCTTCAGGATTATTTATATATGTATAATTAAAAAAATATATATACCAGTCGACTGTTACCTAAAACACAGGCATTAAGTTGCCTACATTAGGAAAGGACGACCGTGTGTGTATGTTAAAAAAAATTAAATACGCTTACAACCAGTTATTTTAAATCTATTATTGAATTATACCAAACAATTCTTAAATTAGAAACAACGCATTTAACTAATTCAGCTCTTTATATAAGGAAATAGAACTATGCTTGACTAGAAAATTTAAGTACTTTGAGGTATCACTCTGCTTTAATATTTATATCACTTTAAAGCGATCAAAGCATCGAGTAACAAATCTTTTTGGCTATATAAATTATTCCTTTGGTATGGGAATGAGACTCAGTAAGGCAAACCTTAATCACAGACGGTGCTAGAATGTTTATTAGTTTGCTTTTCATAAAATGTAAATTTCAAAAAGTATGATACAATTATCCGGTATAAGAGGAACTTGGAAAAACGAAACTTGAATATATGAGATCCTGCAAATAGCTCAAAAAACACCAAATGTATCTTTCTAGTTATTTTCATCAGTATAATATTTTACTAGCGACTTCGCGCAATTCATAAACAATGTCAGAGATATATAGAACTCAAATCGAAGAGTACATGACATGAAAATGCTGAATTTACCTCATTCAATTTTATAATATTTTATAAAACACAATTAATTTGTCGCTATTTTTACTATAAATATATAAATAAATAACAAATAAACGCCTTATATTCAACGTCCCCACTAGGATGTGAATCCTATGCCCGGAAACATATATATTGGCTACAGCCAAAAATTCAATCAACAGATCATTCAAATGAAACCTTTTGCGCTCTGTCCAGATAATACACCCCCTTCCCTATTCATAGTTACGGTACTTTTTATCCCTTCTCCCAGTCCCAGAAACATCAATATCGTTTTGCCGGAAACGTCAAAATGATATCGACAATAATCTAACACTATAACAAATCCGAATTATAATTAACATAATAAAAAATATCCTACAAAATTAAAACAATTATAAATTCTTTACAACAGCATTGATGAAATAATAATTTATGTACACAATTGTACATTTGACTGATAAAAAACGTAAAATGACTACCGGAATAAGTAAACAAAAGATTCAAGAAATTACTAATTTCATACACAACACAATTTCAAACGCCCAGACGATAACAAATATCATAGGGGCTATACAAATATTTATTATGTTCGAGAATCGAACCCGTGACCGGTAGCGCTTTTGCCAATTTCTGTGACCACTGAGCTATCGCGTCGTTTATATGTAATGTGATATAAATGGAAATACAATAAAAAACACATCATGTATCATATACTACCAACCTTGTGTTCCCGCAAAAACTCTTCGATATACGGATGTTCTTTTTCATATATCCTAAGAGAAATCCAAATCATTTCTTTTTTATATTTCCGTTTGGTTTTTCTGTAATCTTAAGCTCATTTACTAATATCATATCATATATTAATTAAATCTATACCATGATGTTTGTTTTTTTTTTCTAAATTTTGCAATATTACACATATTTACAATGCAAAACTTTAATTATTATTTCTATGCTATTCATTTGATATCTATACAAAGGTAGTGTAAAAAAAACTGTCTATTTTTAATTCAAAATTTTAATCCATTAATTTAAAATTTTTTTTAATTGTTTCAATCTATCAACTATGCTAAATGCTTCACAGTAAAAAGTTACAATACTGGACAATACCTACGTTGCTACACTGTAGGTTGACAGATAATCTCCCTTCCGAGAATCATAATCGTTTTTAGTAGTTAATGATAACAACTTTTAGGATTTACATAACCTGGACCACCGTGATTTATAATGACAAGAAATCTTGACAGCACTAAACCAAAATGGGTGTCGTTCTCCTTCATCGTTGTCCAACAGTATATTATGGTAAACCGTAGTAATTTAATATGGACCGACCTCATATTTTTAAAATATAAATGTATTTTAGTAATAAATAGTAAAAAATTTATATTACACGCAATATTATGGAAAAATATTATATCCCAATACGACTTGTTGTTAAAGTCAATTGACTTCAAATCGAGCGTAGGCCCTTACCCGCAGTAAAACTCGATGAAGGAGAAACAGCGATAGTACAAACGGATGATGTTACTGTTGTATAAACTCCTCAAATCTCGGGAAATATGGATAATCTCAACTATTGGGAGAAGTGGAATGTTATCTCGATGGGATTATTCTTGTGTGAGCTGGAATTCTTTTACAAATATTAAATACCGTTTTGATAGTAG
The DNA here is from genome assembly GCA_036937285.1 of Euphydryas editha. Classification (NCBI taxonomy): domain Eukaryota; kingdom Metazoa; phylum Arthropoda; class Insecta; order Lepidoptera; family Nymphalidae; genus Euphydryas; species Euphydryas editha. Next base: position 17,237,919 of record JAUPFZ010000014.1, read on the forward strand.
CATTACGAGAATTAATCTAGTTTTTATTCTGAAATTCTGCTAATTGCGATTGTAATTTGCAAATATTTTTAATTAAAAAAAAAATTTTTTTCATTATATCTTACAGTAATTTAATACATCTTAAAAAAAGGTTATTGAGTTATTGAACTCTTATATTCTTCTCTGATATTAGTTGTTCTGGCTAATAAGTTTCTGGAACGACAAAAATTTTCATAGATTTTGCTAGAAATAGTTTACGAGACTTGTCAGCACAATATCATTTATAAATCAATTAGCTTAGCTCAATTAAAAATTACAAATGCAGGTAAAGATGTGAGTAAAAAGTGCGGACTGTTTGGTCTGTCGTTTAAGCATGAATTTAATTACAAATATTTGCGATGGATGTATCTGGTACCAAACAACAAATGCTCCTTAAATCTATTATTATCTCTAAAGCTCTTCATTCTGGTGTATGGATGAATCAAACCCTTTGTTTACTTACACTCATCCGTAGTACATTAATGAGAGTCATTCACCTTTGACTTAGGGTGTAAAGAAATCGCCTATGACTATTAAAAATGTCGGATATGAAAAAAAAAAAAAACTTTACAGGAGAGCGATGCAAAGTGTAAATTGCATGCGTCTTTTTACATTTTTTTATAAATACTGACATTTATAAATTAAGTGATTAAAAAACTATGCATAAAATAATATTTTTCTTTTCAGCTGATGTTAGACTTGGTTATTTAGGAACGTTTTATGAAATCAATCCAAAAAAATCGATTTTGCAGTTCCGACGATGTTAATAGTCACTAGCGAAATATATGCATCACTATTTCAGACGTACTAGGAGTTTGAATATTTTTCGAGAGTATATTTTTCCGAACGATAATAACGTTCAAACGATCTTATATCGTAAAATAAAAATATGTTTTTAATAATTATCGTATATAATTTTTTATCAAAAATCAAATTTAATTTTCGATTAATTTAAGCAGACTTACAAAATTTGGTTTTTGAATGATTAATGTTACTTTTCCAATCTGGTGATTTTTGTCGCATAAATTCATATCGTTCTTAGTAGTGATTTTATTTTGGTCCCTTGGTCATAATTTCTTTACAAATATACTTTCATATGACCTGTTCGTTGATTTATAGATTCTAAATATTTAAGTTTGCGCTAAATATATATCAATACTTAAGAGCTGACGAATCAGTTTAATTTTATTTTTAAGTAATGTCTCAACAGAGACTCAAACACATGATAACATTATTCCAGATACGTTAAGATACAGAAGAATTTTGTCACATCACTTTTTAAAAAAGAAAACAATTATGATTCTAAGAATTATAGATCTTTATGTATTCTTCCATCTGTAGTATATACATGTAATCTGCAATTATACATAATAAAATATATGAAATGCAATTAATATACTCGTATTCAAACAACTTATACATAATTTCAATGATTGTTTATTTTTCCAAAGAGAACAATATGGATTCATTAAAAGTTGACTGGCCCCTTTGGCACCATTGAAAGCCTTAAACCAAATGAATGAATGAATGAAATGTCGACTGTCCACTGTTACTGTAATAAAATGAATATAAATAATAATTCATAGAATGTTATTGGTGTATTTAGTGATTTATCTAAGACTCGTGAGTGTACTTTAAACAAAACGCTTATAATTATATAAAATGAAATATTATGGAGTTTAGAGGAAAAACTTTTGGCCTAATTAGTTCATACCTTTCTGACAGAATTCGCCTTGTTTCTCTTAATGTAATAAAGTATATCTTAGGTCCTTTATTGCTTCTGATATATAAATAAATAAATAAATAAACGTCTCACACTCAACGCCCCCCAGTAGGATGTGAATCCTGTGTCGGGGGTCCGGAAACGTACACAATACACAAGCACAAACGCCCAGACCACGACAAACATCTATATGGCCTATACAAATATTTGTCATGTGCGGGGATCAAACCCGCGACCGCCAGCACATCAGCCAGTTGCTGTGACCACTGCGCCAACGCGTCGTCAAAATCATATAACTGATATCCACTAAATACGCTTTATAGATATTTATGATATAGTATACCGCGCTTTTTTTGTTGACAGAAAAAAAATCTATGACGTAAAATATGACTTTTCATGGATTCAAGAATTTTGTAACAACCTACCAAAAATAAATAATTGAAGTTCACTCTACCTTATGAATGACGTTAATCGTAATGATTAACGAATAATACTATTTAGAACTTGATAATAAATAATGAAAACTTAATAGTCACAAAACAGTTTTTTTTTTATTAAGTTGAGAAATTAGTTATTTAATTTTTTCTTTTTATGATTTACACATCGATGGCATTTCCGTTGAAATTAATTTTACTGTTTATGTAACAAGATATAATTCAATATTCTGTGTATCTCTCATTACCTTTGTTGTACGCAGAAGCATATTTAATAAAACGTGGTTTCATAAAATTTCAGTCTGTAATAATCCAAGTCTAATCAAATATATTCTGTTTCAAATAAGAACATCAAAAGAAATGTTTTATCAAAGTTCTTAAAAAAATGTGTTTTTATTATTTTGTTTACGCTATTTTTGATTTACATCTATCCCGTCGTAAGTCAGGGACTTAGGACGTAGTTTATTGTGATGAAAAGTTCTGCCATCTGGGAATACGACGTCTAAATGTGGAACCCTCTTATCTCTGGGGCGTATTTTAATGGAAGGTGACGGCTGAAATATCTTCATCTATTAAAACTGGAGATATCTGTATTATATTATGCCTAAAATACTACTAAATTAAAGTCAAATTATAAAATTCATTAAAAGTTTTCAAAGAAATAATTGTAGTTCTTTTTAAATTGTTACTGAACTGAATTAGCCTGTAATCAACCCACTGCTGAGTAAAGGTCTCTTTTCCATATAGGAGAAGGGTCGGAGCTTAATCCACCACGCTGCTTCACTGCGGGTTTGCGGATAATTTCTGTACCATGAGTAACAATCGTTACCGGGTGTCTATGATAACAACTGAGACCGACGGCTTTACGTGCTTTCCGAGGCACGGTTGGGAAACCCACAAGGATATACACCCAAATCGGAAACAAATATTTGCACAAATACAAATATATGCTCCAAGCGGGAATGGCAACCGTGACCGCCAGCGTTGAGGTGACTACTCGCACCACTATACCATAACAGTCATTATTGAAGTGTTACAGTTATAATTAATAATGACCTAAATACGAATATTTAAATGTTTACAAAAGTTGTGTACCTACTAAGATTTTTTCAAAACTTTTTCTATCATAGAAACTCAAAACTTACTCTTACGTAGAATAATATTACATAATTTGTATTTGAATAAATTCTTGTTCTACAAAATAAGTTATAAGATGCCCATTCAGATCCATCAAATATGAGGATTCATATAACTTCTCCCTATAGACATTTACTTAATTAGAAATTCTATATACCTCACACCTATCTCCATCGCATTTAGTCCCTTTTATCAGAATAGACAATGCTTTTCAATTTTGATGGACACCTCTATTTGATATTCATCGTTAAAGCTTATATCAATGTTGTTTATCTTGTGGGTGTCATTAACCTCCAACACACTCGTATACTAGAACCAGGTGGGAAGAATTTAAAAATACATGACAGTGATATTGGGATAACCTTTCCAAAAATATCACCCTATAAATTTGGGATATGAAGTTTGATTTATGGTCGATGGATGGGTTATGTTTCAACCGTCTTGGTTTTATCCAGCTGTGATTTACTTTTAGTAATTTGTTCGGCATGAGTAAAATGAATATGATTCAGAAACTTTATAAGAATATTTCTAAAACGTTCTTCTTTTATAACAAATTTCAATATGTGAATACGAGATACAGTTTAATGAACTTAGCCTTTATCATTTGTTTCATCATAAATTAGCTCGTCAGTTCAAATATTTTTACCCCATTGTCGAGGAATAATCTTGCCACACTATGTATAAAAATAAAGGTGATAAGGTTACTTTAGATTTGATATAATAAGAAATGATTAAAAACATTCAAAAATAGCATCCGAGAAACAACACCATCAACATAATCAACATAATCTTATATTCCGAATGCATAATTTATTTTATAAGATGCATTAATATTACATATATTATACATTTACTAAAATACAGTCTAGAATTGTTGCGTATGTATAAAAGTTATAGACGTAAGTAGACTACATTGACAAAAATACGTCATATTACATTTCAAAATAGAATTTCATTTCGAATAGTTAAAAAAATATATTTAAAAAAGTAAATAAAACAGAAACAGTAATAAAACTGACATCATTAGTGTTTGGAAAACATTTCTCTTGAACATAGATACGGTATCGGAGAGGTATGAAGTATCAAAGGTATGAAGCATGACATTATTTCGTTTTATTCATGACATACTCTATTAATTGGACTGTTTGATAAAATTAGTTCGTGAGATCTGTTCATATAACATATTTATGTTGGTTTTCGGAGTACTCTTACTGGTACAGAAAGTAATTTATGCATTAAATAAATTTATTAATCACTTTACCATATATTGTGAAGTTGTCGCCGAAATCATATCGAGTTCATATTAAAAATGAAATCCAATTTCTTTGATAGCTTTGTGAGATATTCCGCATCAGAAGGCCTGATTTTGTGTAACCACAAGCAAATAAAGAGTTACGTATTTGAAAAGCGTATTTATTCTGCTTAATCAAGATTAAGATTTCTATGATTTCCTTTCATTCCAGGTATCTGCTCAGGTTTATATATTATTGTTATTATTTGAATGGCTGTTGCTATTCATATAACAATCGTATGAATTAAAAATTATTATTAAAGCAAATAAAAAATAAATAAATGAATAATTATTTTTAATTAAAAAAAATACCTAACAACCTATAAATAAAACTAAAAAAATCCTAACAATAAAAAAAAAATATTTTTAATTAATATAAAATAAATCGTACGAATAACCTGTTAAATATTTTACTGGCAGTAGGTTTATATAAATCTGTATATAGTTTTTTCTTATTTCTTTTACCTCAAAATATCTGAACTTGATAAGTTCAGTGCTTAGATAAAATTTTGCTATTAAAACACACCTTTAGTTATTCGACTCTGTAATCGTGATTATCTGTTTTCAAAGGTAATTTCAAATTTAAATTGAGTTTTCGTATTTAACAGGATAATGGCGTCACCGTTCTTAAGATCATGATGAAGACCTTAATGGGGAAATTAAAATGAGTTTGTATCAAAATTTCTTTAAAAAATGATAGATAATATTATAATTCTTTTATTGGCCGATTGACGCCGCTATACGATGCGCCCATTTTTTCTTTTTTTTTTTTTCTTTGACCAAACAAGTATTTGTAAATGTATTTATATTGTGTACCTAGATATACCCGCGACTTTTCTTGCGATTTCCATATTTTTCTTTGAAACTATAAGTTAAAACGTGAACACTGGGCTAAATTGAGTCGTACAGTAGAAGGTTAACAATCAATACACAGTGTACATTCCGGTGGGACTATTACGGTTACGGTTAGTGGTGTCGAATTTCAATACTGATTGAGGCTCAGCTAGTATTGACAGTCGACACCACAGTGATTTCTCGCGATCAAGCAAGTTACGTAATAATTGTACGGGCTTTAGGTTATTTTGGACAAAACACTGAAGGTTATAAAATCTGTCATTTCTGACCTAACAATTCAAATACTTTAGAGTATTTACGGGACAAACTTTGTTAAATGTCACTTTCTAAAAAACAAAAAAAAAAAAGAATTAATAAATCGGAAAACGTGTTACTGAAATCCGAATGAAATATAAAAATTATCCTGTCTTATCTCGTAGGGTAAACTCAAATTGTATCTAGTTCTATTTAATTTCATCCATGTGTTTCGGAGTGATTCTTGGTCAAGATACAGATAGATAGACAGACAAAAAAGACAGATAATCAGACAGTGTAAAAAAAATTAAAAAATGCAGTTTCGGCTTCAGTATCAATTATAAAGCGCCCCCCAAAAAAATTCAATATACAGATTTTAAATTGTTAGTTTTCGAGAACATCCATCAAACCCGACACGTGTGAGATTTTTCATGAAGTTTGGCTCTACGAATCATCAATTGTGAGATTTGACTTAAATCAGTATATCGTACTATGTTGACTAAGCAAAAGCTTAATAATACATAAATTGTTTATTATTTTAGCTAAATAATAACAAATAATTGAAATAACATCTTGAACTTTGCGTTCAATTAAACTTTGTGACGAAAACAGCTAAGAAGAAGGTCTGATATCTGCACTCTAAACAATAACCTTAATGGTAACTGTACAATATCTGTAATTAAATATTTACAATATAGTATTTGTTTAGGTGCTTCAATGGAAATAAAATTCTTTCGTTATGCACGAGTCTTTCATCGAGCAGTTTATCTTTTAAAAGATAAGTCGAAAGTGAAATTAACTTTCTTAATTTAACGAGATAATAATTACTCGAAATTGAAACGAGTTGAAAATGACTTTTATAAGTAATAATGTCGTCATCTTTTGGTGCTGAATTAAAATTTTATATTAATTATCATTTTTTACAGCTCTTAAACCCTATTAATATTAACTTTTAAATATAATTAGATTGGACTGAAATATTAATGGTTTATTATTTTTATTTAATAATTAAAAAATAAATTATATTCCTTCAAGAAATAGTTAAACATATATAAACAGGCATATGTAAACATTTTTCGTGATTAAGGATCGACTCGCATCAGCTAGCGCGACAGCCATTTTTTGTGACTACTGTGCCAACACATCATCAATTATTACTATAATTAGCTTTATAACAGTGAACGAATTATCAAAATTAGTGCAATAGTTTCAAAAATTATTATCTAAATCTTTCTTTCATTAATATATATAAAATTTCAAGCCGCTTTGTACATACAGCTTACATCGTAGGTATTATCCACACCAGATTGCAGCTTATATGTAATATATTATTAATTATATGTAATTTACGTCAGACACAGATCCCAATTAGTTTCAAATCGCCTTTAATTACGCTAAGGAATATCAAGCATATTATTACATTTTAATATCAAACGCGCAGGTTCAGGATTATTTTCACTATTGAAGTGTAGTATTAGTATTAATTACCTACACTAATACATTTTTAAATAATGATGTTATTAGAGAATAGTGGAATCAGAAGAAATTTACCTGCACGGTGTAAAAGCTACCTTCATGATAGAATATACCGAGTAATGGTGACGCGAACAGTTTTCTAGTTCAAGTAACGTAGGGCACGGCTCAAGGTTCTTTTCAGAGACCCCATTACCAAATTTATGTAAACAGTCTTTCCTTCAAAAAAGAAGTGTGAAATCTATCAGTTTGCCGATGATACCTGTCTAATTTCTGCTGGATGTAATCTAGAAGAGGAGGAGACAAAACATCACATGACGACGGCTCAATGCTAACAAAACAAAACAAACGTACAGTAGCACTAGCCAAAATAGAAACTCTGACAAAGCCACATTAATAACACATAAACACCATTGTTTTCATATCAATATACCGGGAATTCAGATTACTTGTTCTTGTGAAGTCATCGATCTAGTAATTAAACACACCTATCTCATGTTTGTTATTGACGATCGATTGAATTGTAATGACCAAGTCAACCATGTGTGTTAGAGGCTTAGAGGCATGTTAACTAAATCATCTTAAATTAAATATAAAGTACCTTACGGAACAGTCCAACTTACATACAAATATTTGAGTGAATCAGCTTTACTATATTATCGGTCATCAAGTTAGGGTAGAACTTGTAAAACACACTTAAGACGGACTCGTATTTTTACATTTCGTTTGCAGATCGTAAAAAATTTTCCCGAATAAAATAAATATAAAATTTAAAGAAGATTACCATAAACTTTTTGCCTTTTGTAAAATTATACCGATACAGAAAAAAAAAGAACTTGGGATATTACGTGAACAATATTTCAATGATTGCCTTGCGATCCCTTATTCAGCACAAAGAATCGACAAACCTAAGCAACTATTACTTAGTTATAATAACTTATAAGTTATACGGTAAATTAAATTTTTTAAGCTTTAAGCTGTGTTGTTCCTTATAAAAAAGTTGGCTTCCTAAATCACTTACAAATGTAGTTACAGCAAAAATAAAATCAACAAGAAACAATTTTGAAACATACCTTAAGATTAAAAAATGCGTTTCTTCGAAATGCGTTACTTCGAATCTTTCGAATATAATTTATTCTATAATAAATCATCGTACTAACTATTATTATTGTAATATTGTTTATTAGTTATCAGTTCAGTGTATAGACATACAAACAAGACAAATCGTACAACAAATTGATGATTAGACGGAGGAGGGCGAACAATTTGACAGGACACGGAATAACAGAAATATTATTAACTTGTCCACTTTTGATTGATGGTTGTATTAGGTATTATCTACAAATATCAAATTTTGTATTTTTGTTTATCTTTTATGATTGTATATATAAATAGGAGTTGTAACTGTAGAATACAAAGTTTATATTGCGGTCTTCTTTTTACGGGGCATTATTTAATTGATTAATTTACTAGCTTTCCGCCCGCGGCTTCGCCCGCGTGGAATTCGGTTATATCGCGCGACATGGTAAGTGCGCTGCCGCCACCGTCGCTCCGCGTCCCGCCTACCGCCCGATACCCCCCCCCTTTCCCCGTGCATGCTTTTTTTGTCTTTGTCTTAAACAATTGAACAATCTTACATGATTTTATGTTCGACAATAATAAACTTCCATACAAACTTTCATCCCCTATTTCAACCCCTTCTACCCTTATTTTCGCGATAAAAAGTATCCTATGTCCTTTTCCAAGTTCAGTTCTATCTTCATACCAAATTTCATCAAAATCGGTTCAGTGGTTTAGGCGTGAAAGCGTAACAGACAGACAGACAGACAGAGTTACTTTCGCATTTATATATTAATAGTAGGGATTGTCAATTTATGTTTGTATTGTCAAATTGACCATGGCGCACGGTAAGGGCCAAAACACATAACGGCGTTGCGGCGCCGCAACGCTAAAATCGGCGGTGGCGGCACCGCCAATTTTAGCGGCGCGGCACCGCCAATTCCGGCGTTGTGACGTCATACTTGTTGACCATGATTTATTGACATTTTGTGTCTATTTTTATATTTTATTTTTTTGTGTCTTTATTAGACATGGGTATCTCAATGAATTTTTATGAACTGCAGATAAGCTCATGAGCCATATGCTTGAACCGGAGCTGTGAAACGGCTCACAGTTCAGCTCAATTGTTGTTATAGGTATTGTTACTTTTAACCACTTTTAACTATTAGATTTACAGCTAATTTATGACTCGGTTCAAAAAATGACATGTATGATGTACCTAAATTATAAATATGTAAATTAATTTTATGCTAATTTCATCCATATGATAAATGCTAAAGTGAGTTTTTTTGTTTGTTACGCTTTTACGCCTTAACTATTAACCTGAATCCCGATCATCATGAAATTCTGCATACCAGTTTTCTGGGGTACAGAAAAGTACATAGAGTACCTACTTTACGTACCGACTACCGTTGGTGCCTGTACCATGCGAGCGGAGCCGCGGACAAAACCTATTTATTTATATTTAATCTATAAAACTAATATAGTAAGATATTAATTTATGTATCACTTTATTTCAATTTTGTTTAGGCTTTATAAGACAAAAGTTGTTTAAAATTCTACCAGCATACAAACTTGATTCACAAAATTATTTCCGGTACAAAGGATTACTTTTTATGCATTCTACTAAATAACAACTTCACAAACAATAATTAACAAATTTCACGTGAACTATAATATTTAAAATAATTAAATTAATATCCACAATAAAAAATCACGAAGAACTGGTTACCCTACAACAACGCTCTTTTTCGCGGCGCCGCAACGCCGCAACGCAAACTGCCGATTTTAGCGTTGCGTCGCCGCAACGCCGTTATGTGTTTTGGCTCTAAAATTCGTATGAATATATTTATGTTTACAAGATCATTGTTATAAGCCCTCTGTAAAATTTGTACCTATGAATAAATAAACAACTAAGCACATTTTTGCTTATTTACACTGACAGATCTCAGACCAGTGCGTTTAAAACAAGCACTTCTGATTAATATACTGTTCTCTTATATTTACGCGAATTTTACTCATTTGATTAAAAGTCTATACCGGATTTTATCGCGTTTATTAAAAACTTTATAGTTTTACAATATTTTAAATTATTTCCCGACGTTTCGGACCCTTTACAGCGTCCATGATCTCGGGGGACTGAGGTGATGGGTGTCCGAATGTGGGTGGTATAGACTTTTAATCAAACTTCTAATTAATGATAGTATATATGAGCTGTAATAAATAGAAACAGTCTTTATATATCCCACAGCTTGGCAAAAGCCTCGTCTTCTATACGTAAAAGGAACTTAATTCGCCATACTGTTAATGTATAAGCTGCCACATTTCTACGCATTTATAATGAACTAAAACTTCAAAGGTTAAGGATCATAGATGTGTTGAAATACACACAACACATGTAAACATAGTATGTAAACAAACTCGAGTCAAATTTATCGATCACAAAAACGTCATCAAATAAAATATTACTCCAAAGTTCAGGAGAAAAAAGTAACCACTTCGCTTTTTAAAAAAAAAAAAAATCAACATCTTTCTGTAACAGAATCACTCGACTATTTTAATGAAAAAAAAAAATCCCTCCGCACTCCAACCTTTTTAATATTCAGAAACTGTATTCAATTCAAAACAAGCGAAGTGTATTTTTAAATAACCCTGTGTAAAGTTATAAATTTTATTTTAAGGTTCCGTAGCTTTTAATTATAAAATTTTAATTAAATATTGGATTAGAATAAAGTTAAAGTTGGTTATTTTCGGTTTTAAAACCGAAGTTTCAAATTTGAAACTAAGTATAATTTACTAAATGAATTTCGGAATCAGATCATTAGATCATTACCTTAGGTGATAATTTTCAAACAAAAATTTTTTTTTTTTTTTTTATTACAATATTACTAGACATCCCACATTGTTTCACATGTCTTGATTTAGACTCTGGTTGGACTGGTCAACATTTTAGTAATTATTTCGCTCCGTAAACTATAGCTTAATATTTATAACCTTTACGTTATCTAATAAACATCGTTTATATCACAAAACTAATTTTGAAAAATCAATTTTATAGATCCGGAGATAAGTTCGCTAAATATAATTGTCAAATTTTTTAGCTTTATTATATTCTAATAATAAATTTACTATATTCATGGTCGGAGCATTTGTGCTTGTGTATTGTGTATGCTTCCGGGTCCCCGACACAGGATACACATCCTACTGGGAGTCGTTGACTGTGAGACGTTTATTTATTTTATTTGATTTATTTGTAATGATGAAGTTTTAGGATTTTTTTCTAAAACAACAATGAACCCAAAACCAGTAGAGAAAAATAAAAACGCCTACTGTTTCGGGGCACGTAGCGAATTTACGCATTTCACTTGATCCTGAACCCGATAGCGCTGGATGCGTATAAGGGCACGTGACAACCGTATTTTGAACTGATAAGCCCTTTGCGATCTAGAACAGGATATTTATTTCTTTGTTTATTTTTAACACATTTAAATATATTTTGATCCATTATTTTATGGGAATTTGAATAGCTTATTCAGGAAGCCTGAAACAATCCATGTCCATCCAAACCATCTATGACTATGGGCAAACACTTCTATTTATACTACATAGAATTCTTTGACTATGTGTATAGCAAGGAAACCGGAAATTTTCTTATACCAACCTTATTGTACACATGTACTGACTCTTAATGAGTATAATTAATGAGAAATATTTTTTTGGAAATAATAACCAAAATGAAATCATGTTTTTTCAAACATAAAATTTTATTAGACTTTGCTTGCAATAGTTTTAATATCACAGATTATGTTATTGATATTTTAATGGAGTGTGATTGAAACGAAGAGGTGATCGTGTGAGCAATATTGCATATTTTAATAGTGTATTAGCTAAACTATACTAATTAATGAATGAAACTAGGCGTATATTACGATTGATAGAGATTGGCAATGGAAACAGATAACTCCTTATGTTAATCTCTTTCTTTCGTAAATAGTGTGTATAAATAAGGTATTAGTTACAGAGCGACCATAAAAAAATTATTCTCTGATATCCTTAAAAAAAGAATGTAAATAAATACACGTAGTAAAAACTTTTTCCGACTATATCATTCCAAAAAACCATTGCTTAATCATATACTAATGAACAGTCTCGTATACACGCATTATACAAAGCTTCCATCATTTCCATTAATAAAAGATCATATAAAACCTAGGCAACATCTGTTGTTCCCTCATATTTTTGTCGTCACTAAGTTCATATAAAGTTTCTGTCGTCAGACTAACGACCTAGGTCAAAAAAGACGACCTGTTACTAACTGCGGAAAGATGTCTGAAAAACTGCCTCCAATTTATCATCGTTTTAACTTTTTGATCGTCTTTTAAAAGGTTGCAATAATTTTTCTTTCTCTTTTTTGCAGGTTTTCTGAACTTCCACTGCACATATTAGGTATGTTCACAATATAGACTATTTAATCTTTATAACTAGATCCATATAGCGGATATGCCCATAATATTGTCTGGTGCATTTTAATAGAACATTTAGTTCCGAAAAATAATCTAATTATGTGTATGTCAATATACTCGTAACTATGTAAAGAGTAAATTTTCTGTGATTGTGTTTATTAATATATTTATGTGTCGCTGACTTAACATGAAAAATATTAAGCACTCTGCTTTTACCATGGAATATATAAGTAAAGGAACACTATTTTGTTTTACGAAAAGTGTTCCCGAAATAACCTTCTACGAGTATAATGATGGCTTTGCTGTACTAGAGGACCGTTTTTAGTTTCGATAATTTACTTTTACTCGAATTACAACACATTTACTAACTAGTCTATGAGAATACTTGAAATTCGTTCAAAATCATAACCTTCACTACACCAGCGCCCCTTTATATAATGCTATTTTGTGGCCATTATTTGTTTCAAACATCTATATGAGATAGTGCTCCTTTACCTCTGTACTCCATGGCTTTTACTCAAAAAATGTAACAAGTAACGATTTGAAACAAATTCGACATTGTTCAATACATTTTACAGTTCATTATATACTGTTAATTTTAAAGAAATTATATTTTGTACTACTTTAAACTTCTTCTTTTTTTTTTTTTACTTTAAAGAAAATAATTTAAATTTTTTAACACTCGATACTAGCAGAATTTTTGACCTTAAAGATCATTGATGATTATAATTCGTAGTGCCATGTTGACCCGTTATGTTAATATAATAATAAGTTACGAGTATATGGATAGTATAGTTCATTTTGGTCTCAGGTGTTATGCGTATGTGTACTTCTAAACAGTGCCGGATTAGCCTATAAGCTATTTAAGCAATTGCTTAGGGCATCCCGTCTTGGGGGGCACCAGAGACGACATGACAGAGACGAAATCATGTTGTGTCGACCCCACCTAGCATGTGATAGGGGTGTGCGATAATTCGTAAGTACTCGATAATTTTTCATTCGATAAATATCGGTAAGTTTTTATTCGATGATTATTGATAATTTTTTGCGATCCGATAATTATCGATAATTTTGTGCCATCCGATAATTATCGATAATATTGTGGAATTAGATAATTATGTTGTGTATAATTATTTGTTTTTGGATCCGATAAGTATCGATAATTATGGTACGGCGGAGGACCTTTTTTTTTTTTTTTTTTTTTTTTTCGTCGTCCGAACATTGAACCGATATCTACCTACGATATGTATTCACATTTATTTTCAATTACTTCTTTGTACTTCACTTAAGGATAGGGGGGCCCACAGGGGAAAATTGCTTAGGGCATCAAGTTACTTTAATCAGGCACTGCTTCTAAATAAGTGCATTTGGCTTTGATATGTGTGACACTTGACAATGACGCTACAGTCGTCGTTACAACAATATGTACGTGTTGTTCTTGCGAGCACAATCAATAAAAATAAAACTAGCCCGCTAATGCAATAAAAATGTATTATTTTAAATATGCAAAAACAATAAAAATACTTTTTATACATTGGTTCTATTCTTTTCTTCTTTTTTTTTTAAATTAAAATAGTATTTTGAAGGAGAGGTTAACGTATCGGTTGCCCGTGTTTATTTATTTATACAGATACAGAATAGACACTTTTCACAGATATTACAAATTTAATTGGAATGTATATTTCTATTTAAAAAAAATTAGAATATCTAAAAGAAGAACATAATAAATAAAATGACTACATACTAGAATATAAATTAATAATATAAATAAGATAATAAAATGACTACACTAAGAAAACATTTTTATTTAAAAAAAATACCTATTTTACTGCATTTTTTTTAAACAAATAATGTTATAAGAACTGAGATTAAGAAAAGGTCTCTCAGAAAAATCTCTGGTTCGAAGTTAGTATAAGGATCAGATTCTCAAATCGTACGATTTACATGCGCTATGCGACCTATTCTTTCGTACTCAGGTCATACTTGTTCAGATTTCTAAATGAGATAAAGGAATCCTCTATCGGTTCTTTCGACTTTTGAAGGGCGACTTCAAATGAGCGGGAACCCAAGCTTTCAGAGAGTAATGTTTTGAATATCTAATAGATTCTGCGACAGGAATAATCATAAAGGACAAAATACAAGTAAATGCGTTTTTTACTATTTTTACTGTTTGCAGAATTTTTCGATTCTATTTTCAGTTATTTCATAATATATTTGTGTAAATTAAGTTTATTTTAAAAATTAGACATAATTTTAGTAAAAGTTAAACCAAAAAACACTTTCCCCTTATTATCAAATATATAATAATGCGAGTGTAATAAGTAATTTATTTTACGAAACTCCTAATCCTCTCCAAATTTGTAATTCGTAATTCTTCAGCACACTTTTTCTAAATAACTAAGTTTAAAATTCGGCAACTTTATTTAATTCTGTCTACACCAAAATTAATTGAATTACATGACACCGTATATTGACGTGTTTGTGGAGAAAAGGCCTTTGCCCATCACTGGGACTTTCAAGGCTGATTAAATTCATTTCAATAACGCAATCTATTAGTTATATTTATTATATAACTTAAAAGTTACCAGTCAGATTTTACAAAAATATTTTAGGTTTTAATAGCCTGTATAATAAAATTACCTATACTACATAACATCACAATATGACAAGTAACCTTAACAATTTAACGCAAGTAACAAAACCTAGTGCGTATGAAACTTACGGCAATGTTTAGTATGCGGCGCGATCAGCTCCATCTATTTAGCGGCCCTAATGGTGAAATTGTTTTCTCATTTTTACACCGTTTTTTAAATTCTAGATTTGAAGTGCTAATGAATATTTGTGATCTTGAAAATAACAATCACACCAATTGCTATCAAACAATGCTAAACAATTTCCAGAATACCCTTTTTTTTATTTTTGTCGCAGGGGAATCCATTTACGGATGATATCCAGGATGCCCGGGTCGGTCGGGAGTGCAATACCGTACTAAACCCCTGCGGGAGCCTTCAGCCGCTTTAATTGGAGGGTCCCGGATCTGCAGGTAACAGGATCCCTCCAGCGACAGGCTGGCCTCGGCGAAAAGGCCAGACTTCTCCTCCATGGATTTCCAGAATACCCTGACCTTATGCGGAGTTACCGCAACGATGCGTTTTCCTATTGAAAACAGGTCATCCGTTGGAATTGAGGTGCTAAAATTATAATACAGACGTCCTTGCAATTTTAAGCCCCTTGTAATTAATTTTATACTGCTGACCAATCATTGTAATCTTCTGACTAATTGTACATATTTCGCTACTTTCAAGGATCTTGGTTTGATAATGTGAAATTCGTATTTTTATTTTTATATCAAAAACGTTGACCAATTATCAAAATCAATTGAGCAATTGTGACTATTTTGAGAGAAATTAAAACGATTTTAGAACCAATCTATGGGATTTATTTGAGCCGCCAAAATTTTATAAATGACCTTGAAATTTTAAGCTCTCTGTAATTAGTGTCAAAGCATTGACCAATTTCTAAAAATTACATACCAATTATGACCAATTTGTACCACTTTTAAAGAGGCCAAATTTCACCATTTGGGCCGCTAAATAGATGAAGCTGGCGCGATTCTATATTTTTAACCGTACTTATAGTATTTATTACATGTGATTTTTATTCCAAATACATGTTCAGTGTCACTGATATTTCCTCAGAAAAACATCATTGCAGCATCATGACACCACTAAGACTCAAGATTGAATTAACCTATATTCTCCATTTTACATGACATCCATGCTATTTTGGTACATACATACACATACCATACATTCAAATAAATAATTATCCTAACCTGTTATTATAAAACAGTATATAACAACAAACTTATAAAACAATAGTTGAAAAATATTTGATCGTCTATTGATATATCATTATGACACGATTTGAGTAGCAGAATAGTATCACCAATATTGTATACACTATATATATAAAAATTATAAGATCTAAAGCAGATTTATCGCTAAAAATGATATATCTAAATAAGGCATGTAATTTCAAACATTTCTTTCTGGAATTGAATGAATAATCGAGTGAATAAAATGTTTGCAGACAGTTGTTAAAAAAAGCAAATCAGGTTGCTTCCCGTCGAACGTCGAGAAAGGTCTTGTATCACACCGTATAGAAAATAATAATAACTGAATCCAGAATTATATTTTTAAAAAACCTTCAAATATTAAAATACTGTTAGTTCTCAAAATAGAGCGGTAGGCTTTAAAGGTGATTGTACCGCGCCCTTTTCTATTTACGACCATGAAAATAACCCTCATTTAACCCCTTTAAAAGGCCCACTAAAGTGACGTAGTGATCCATTCTTTATCAAGACGATAAATCCAAACGGTCTTTGGTACTAGTAAAATTTTATACGTGACATTTTTTTTTTTTTTTAGATAACTTAAGTTTAATTTTTAATACTCAAAAAGCTCGTCAATAACCATTACGTATACTTTATTTTTATCTCGCATCGTAAAATAACTTTACAAAACATGCATATTTTTAACAATGTACAAACTTTCTGTACGACAGAAATTTATTTCGTCTACTCGTATTTTATGTCGACAACGCATCCGTACCTCCTTTAATGTTGCAGGTGTCCATGACGGCAGTAACCACTTAACATCAGGTGGAGCTGTCTGCTCGTTTACACCAATTTCTTATTAATCAAAAAATGCGTATTGTCGTGTACTTCATTCTAAAGATTAAAGTATACTACGATCATAGCTATTTTTAGAATAGAATTAATAAAATATAAGCCGTTGAATCAATAAATTATTGTAAAAGGAATTTTAAAAGATATATTTAGATGACTCTGTCCCGCTTCCAGAAGCATAACAATGTATTGATAACAACAGCAGACGGCGCACAGAAACGACTACTTCAATACGCTGCTTTTTATTATTTCCTAAGTAGTGTTGCCAGCTGCAATACTTCTATTTCTAATAATATATAATTTAATAAGTAACAATGTAAGATAAACTTAAGAGTTTATCTATATATGTAACTTACAGTTTTATCCACATTTATGTTCACTTCTACGCTTGTATAATATAACGAGACTTTGTAATGCGAAATGTTTTTTCTTTTTTTTTTTTAATGAACTGAATTCTGAAACTGATACGTATAAACATTTTTTTTTTTTGGATAAGAAAGACACAAAAGTCGTAGAAGAAGAAAAAAAATCTTGTTTTATTATTGTCTTTTGTTCTTAATAAAACATTACTACTTATTCGATAATTATTATAATTGACAAAAAAAACATTCTAAAATTATAAATAAATAGTAATTAAAAATAAAATATACTCGAGCTTTAATGTTGACGGTGTGATTAATGGCATGGAGGCAGTGACGTCACCGGAAGCGACGCGGCGGCGGAAGCAGAACCGCCATGTTTCCCTTCATTTGCTCCCGCGCAAACTTGATCAGTATTTCGAGATTGGAATCGAATTGAATACCGC
Organism: Euphydryas editha; assembly: GCA_036937285.1. Lineage (NCBI taxonomy): Eukaryota > Metazoa > Arthropoda > Insecta > Lepidoptera > Nymphalidae > Euphydryas > Euphydryas editha. The sequence goes on from JAUPFZ010000014.1 coordinate 17,256,101, forward strand.
AAGATAACGTTTTGCTAATTTTATGTTTCTGTTTCAATCAAGATATTTTTTTGATTTAAAGGTACCATTTTTTTTTAAAGGAATTTTTATGATAAGTACGTATTTGTTTTTAATAGCGTGTAAAGTTGAAAAATATGGATTGTATTTAGATTTTTTATTTTCAAATTCAGAGAGTTTATTTCGAAATTTTACAATATTATACATATTTACAATGCAAAACTTATTAAAACTAATTATTTTGATTTGGATATATTTTATATGGAACATATAATCAAACTATACTGAGACGATAATGAACAAACACGGCAGCTTACATTAAAATAGGAGCATCGTCCTCAGACCCCCTGCAAACGGATGAGATATTTCCGTTCCAAAAATATAAGGATACAAATAGCCCAGTACGAAGGGTATGTTATATAAGAATGATTCATGGCGACGAGTATTTCAAATACTTTACTGAATATTGATACTTTACAGATCTAATCACGATTATGTTATTACGTTTTTAAACCGAAATAGCATATAATTGTTCCACTGATGGAAAGATCTCTTCTCCCAAACTGGAGAAGGGTTTGGGCTTAATGTGAAAAGCTATTTCAGTGATTGTCCGATCATTTTCTACCACGAGTAACAATCGCAATCAGATGTGATAACAACTTGGAAACAAAACAACTTAAAGTGTTCTCCGTAGTACGGTGATGAGAAAAAAAAATAGACAAAAATATTTGTACAAAGTTAGTCTGCACTGAACTTTTATTAAGCAAGCTTATATGCTTTTCATCATGCTAGGACTAGAATGTTGACCACACATTCTGAATCTCAATGTGACTGAAACCGCGTGGGACGTCTGTTCATTAATACGCCGTTAAATAAGGGACTAGGGTACGTGGCACACACGTGACTTTTTTTGTCTACTATTGAAAAAGTATAGCTTTATAACACGTCTTTAAATGTTTTTAATATTTACAAAAAACTACCGAACCCAATTGCGATGGAACTTGGCTTGTAGATAGCTGGAGCCTGGAAGTCCAAAATATCATATTAACCTTAAATATAATTTTATGCTGAATTTCGTTTGGTATCTGTAACACTAGAAACTATAATAATTTAAATATTTTGATTTTCTAGATTCGTATTTGAAATAAGTAGAATTAACATTTTCGTCAATTTTTTTTATATTAGAGACGAACCTAAGTGGTGAATTGTACCACTTCTCACGTACACACAATCACCGTAACTATATAAGCTTTACAAACATATACCGCTACGCATAGGTGTAGCGAGGTACGGGCAGGGGAGGGGCAGCTGCCCTCCTCTAGCAGAGCGGTCAGTCACTGATAAAAAAGATTTTTCCATGTTTTCTTACTCTAAGCAATGTCATTAATAACGATAAGTGAAACGAATAAAAGAACACCTCCACTACTAATGTGAGATACTCATAATTATAATATGTTAAAAACCACGATTTAAAGAATACAGTCTAGGATTTTCTTTATCTCCACCAATCAGTAATGAAGTAACCTGGTAGATAAAACTCCCAACTATTCTCCTCGTCAGGAGAGTGGAGAATGATAGAAGAAACTGGAAACTAGCTGCCCAGTAAGGGAACTTTAGCAAGAAGTTATAGAATAGTACAGTTTATATTATATAAGTCTTTGTTTATTATCGTTACTATTCCTCCTATATATATCAACGAAATTATATGAAGCATCGTTGGTAAAGTTCTTTGAAAAGATTTCTAGTCATCGACGACTGACGGTTCTGCAGTAAGCCGTGCGCCAATACAAAATGAACGCTTATTACGTGTACACATACAATTTTCTAAACAAAAATTACTATTGAGCACTTAAAAATAAAATTTGCTCAAAAAATTAAAGATACCTATTATGTTAGTTAAAAAGTTAACTATGAAAAACAGTTTCTTTTTATATAAAATATTCATGAAAATTATAGAAAAAAAAAGTTTGTTTATAAGGTTTAATATTATTGATTATAATTACAAGGATATGAAAAACTTTTCATTTTAATGGCGATCTTATTGTTATATCACTTAAGTAATTTGACTTATCTTATTCAGAGCCTTGTTAGCCTCGAAATGAACTATCAAACAATCTACAACTTTTGTAAGCTATGATTTAATGACAATAAAACCTCCTTCATGAAATAAATAAATCTTTAAAAGATAAGCCAATTCTATTGCAATTATCATAGCCATACGTAATAGGTATATAATCCAGAAAGTTGCCACCCAATAATCCCTTGTAACAAAGGAGTTTGACAGATAGGGATTGTTACGTTTGTCGATTTTTTCTCGTCGATTCTTCTACAGATATATTCCTCTTATTTTTTTATTATAAAATAATTAAATTAGTTTCATTCCTATTAAGTTAAAATAATAATAAAGAGTTCAAATAACACAAATTTTATCACTTAGTCAAAGATTAAAAAAACTTCATTGATGCTTAAGCTTAAGTTTATTGGCTGATATTTCATCAAGTTTCATCTGATTTTTATACATTAGATAGCTTGCATATCAAAGGAAAGTAGGTTATAAAATCTGAACCTCTACGGAAGTCTAAAAAAGTTATAAAAATATAAGTGAATACATTGTAAGCCATTTGAAACAATATATTTTCCAAGCGAAAGTTCGAATGAAAATGCTTACAGAAAACTCAATTTCATAAGAGTCTTATAAGAGTAAATTTTTCAATTATAGTTACATAAATAATTAAAAATATGAGACTTTTTTTTAATCACGTTAAAATATATTACAATTATCACATTAACACGTATGTATTAAATATTCCATCACAACCTATATAATATGTTTCCCTAGTAGACATCACTGTTGAAAAATCTGGTATTAAAGTGTTCTGTTATCGAAACATACCACTGCTGAAAAAAATACCTCATATAAAGAAAAAATGTTAGAGCATAATCTACCATGATTTTTTACTACGGATAATCGAGTTTTTCTAAAAATTTCTTCTAAGACTTGCAAGTGTTCTTACGATGTTTACCGTCGCGTAATAACATAAATTTTACTGAAAAGCTCTTGAAAATTGATTTGAACATAGTGTTCCATTTAACCATCGGCTCGCCAATTGTAATTTTATTCTTTTTTTCTTGATCACTGACTTCCATTCCTTTCTTGTACAAATATTTTTCAGTCGTTGAACAAATAGATAATTCAATTTTCAATGTAGCGAAAAATAAAACACGCAAATTCGCAAACGATTAGACACGATACCGTCACAAAATACGTTAAAGCTTCAAAATGAAATTCCCCTTCTTCCATTGCGAACAGAAGTTGATTTTACGCTCGAATAAATGTTGATTTTTAATGTTATTTGTTGGGTACAGCCGAGAAAATTATGCAAAGGAAGCGTCGGGCGTGATTGAGAGACTGCCAACGGTATTACTATAAGGAATCGATTTCCCTACCCCTACTAAGAAACCAGCTGTAACCAGTAAAAGCTCAAAACCTATACACAATAAGAATTCTCGTTTCACCCCTCTTTAAAATATTTCTAAGTATAAAACCAGAAATCAAATTTTCTACCATAAAAGCACCTCAGAACATAAAAACAAATGTCCATTACATTTTTTGAAGTATTGTCCGTTTCAAAAGCGTTTCACGAATTAGTGATAGAACCACTAAATTTTGTGTGTGTAAATTAAGTGTTTAAAAATATACCTAATAACTATACCTATACCCTAATAGAATCCCATATCCTAATGGGTAACCAACCTTGGCTCAGAAGTAATATATTTACATGACAGTACAGTAAATGAGGATTGTGAATGATGATCAGATAATCTATATTTAAAAAAAAAAACCAGATTTTTTAATCATTTTGATAATTTCGAGTTGAAACAGTACGAGCGATGGAAGACGAGTATCATCAGCAAATAATTTCTTATTACCAGCACACACTAAGCCCTCTCTTCAATTTCGCAAAACAAACAAAATACTTTTCGGCGTTTTCACTGATCCGAAAAGTATTTTGAAACCTCGACTTGCTATATATAATTCATGAAAAAATTAATATTTATCTGACATTGGCCATCAGTGCTACGAGCTATGTGCCCTGCTTACTGTCAACGGATGAATTAATTATTTTTGAAAAAAAATTTAACCCGGTCGACGCACCTGCAACTTCATTAATCTTGAAGATGTCCATGGGTGGCAACCACTTAACGTCAGGTGCTGCTGCCTGCTTGTTTGCCCTCCTTTTATAGAAAAACAACACATAGTTTTCCGAGGCGTATATTTAGTTTAAAAAATACCTTAGGGCATGCTTATCTTGATACAAGTTTTTGCATACAAATCATAATTTATAACAATATTAATTTATAACACTATGTATAAGGTATATTCGTGGTTTCTAATAACTTCTAAACTTACTGTTTCTAAAGTAACTGTATTAGTAGATACTCATATCAATGAGAGGTTTTATAAGATAAGACAGTTAATTGCTTAATGAAACCATCAGAGGGTATGAAAAAAAAAAACAAAATAAATAATAATTACTGCTTGGCGTCACTGATTTTTTGTGCATATTACGCAGTAAATTTTGTGAATTATATAATCACTTTGCCCAGTAGTGGAACACCTACAGATTGTAATGGTGAACTACAAATTAAACACTTAGTATAGCAGATTTTAATATTTTTCCAGGTTTTTATAAATCTTAATAATATATCTATCTTATAAAATATCAATGCCGATGGCAGTCATATATATCAAAACTGTCTACGTATACACGGTTTTCTCATTAAAAATTATTTATATATACAAAAGGAGCTCCTCTTACATATTAACTTAAAATTTTATAGACAAAATAAAAACGGTACGTCGAAAACATTTTCCATGTGATAAAGAAGTCTTACTAAATTTGCTAATTATTTATCGTAGCCTTAAATTGAGTTTTCCTCGAAATATCCGCGGAAACCATTTAAAAGTATTGGCTAAATTGATTTATAAGATCATTACTCGCTCCGAAGCGCAGTTTACCAATTCTATTAACGCTCGATAGCTGCCGTCAGCGACAGGTATCTTTAATAACCTAAATGGGGTTTAATTTTGATATATACTAAATATATAGGCGGATTGAGTATGATACCTACATAATTCGCTTTAATCTGTATCGACGGAACCAAAATATTACGAAAATATCCATATAGCTCTTTTAAATACCTATGCCAAAAAAGAGATTAAGTAAGAGAGAAAGAGAAAAAAATTATTTGAATTGATAGCTTTCAATAGTGCCAAAATACCACAGGTAATTTCACCGGTGTCACGTAAATTTGAAAAGACAAGAATAAGATTAATTAATAAGGGGATTATTTCTTAGAACAATTAGTTTATAATATTGCGTTCTAAGACGTTCCTAAGATTTTCGTAATATAAGGTTTTAAAGTTTATCAGAATGGTTCATTGATTAAAACTTACTTCTGATAGTAGTATTTTTTTTTATTTATATCAGAAGTTAAATTTAAAATATTTCTTTCGGAACTGAAATGGTCCTGTAGACAGTACTTTATCACCGGCTTAAATACATATTAACACCCCACAAATTATAAATTAATTTCATTCTTGGCTAAAAAAAAATCCTGAGGAGATTTGCAGGCTACGGGAGAAATTCTGAAACATACATATCCGGCACACTACCGTTTAAGAAGGATAACGCTCCATTCCTTCTTTTTAATAGTATAAGAGGCCTTAACGCATTAGTGAGACAGTCACAGTTACACTCAGAGCCGGATTTACACTAGGGGCAATCGGGGCTAATGCCCGGGGCGGAAAGTTTTCTCGGGCAGCGAAATTCGAAGCGTGAAAAAAAATATCTTAGAGCGAACTAAATTGCCTTAAAAGTATAATTGTAATAAATAAAATAAGTTTCATAAATACATTATATAAAATAAAATAAGTTTATTCATAATTAAGATAATGTAAATTATCTGTAATGTAATAATTACACGTCGCAATTTTATCAACAATATAATGGAAAAAGTTCTAGTGTAAGTATTTAACCTATTTATATCTAATTAATTTTCTGCTGTAAATCATTTTATTTATTAACAAATTGTATTTCAATAACTATAATTTGATGTAAAATTTCGGTGGTAGGGTGGCGTTTTCTTCAGTACCCAGGGGCGACGCTAATATTAAATCCGGCTCTGGTTACGCTACTAGTTATTAGCTGAAAATACTGGGTTAAGGCAATTTATTATGAACGGTCGTTTATTCTAGTCAATTGATGACAATTTTTAATGTAGTTAACTGAACTAAATCAGCCTGTAATCGTCCCACTTCTAGGCAAAAGTCTATTATCCTATTCAGGAAAATGTTGAGAGCTTATTTACCAAAAGTAAAGATCGTTATCAATCGTTCGGAACGGTAAAACCAAGTTAAACACCCAGACCAGAAACAAATATTTGAACAAAGATATATATCCACACCAAGCAGAAATCGAATCCACGACCATTGGCGTTTCTTTCGTTTATTTTGTGTGAGTTTCTGAACTCCCGAGCGTTCTCCGAGATATCTCCGAGGCGTTTAATTTATTTGTTTATTTAAATATATTTTGAATACATTTCATTAGTAAGTTTTATATCCTACAACATATTATTACTGATTTCGAAGAAATCTCATAACTCTAAACTTGAAATAATTCCGGGGAGACAGGCTGTATAGGGTCCGGAATGCACTGAAATCTTGTAATGCTCGGAGTTCTAGGAATTCCGTACACGCGTTAACCGAGGCATGTTGGATATTTGCATTCCTTTGCGAAATTTAAAGCAATAAGCGCCTATCCTCTTCAGACGGATCTTGAGATATGTGAGGATGGGTCGACTTCTAGAACATTGTCTCCTGTTTTAATTTAAACAATCGGTTTTGGGTTCGAGTTTGAGTTATTTCATTTTGAGTTAAAGTTTTGTTTAGTAATTTCTCTGTACAAGATAATTTTAGAAAGTTTTACTTCTTTTAGAAAATGATTATTTTATTTGACCTTTATTGTATATTTCTGTTTTAAAAATATAGCCTGACATAGCCTGATTATATTTCATACGAAGCTAAGGCTGGTATCTAATTATATTATCGTATATATATCATATTATAAAGCAGTAGTGTGTGAGCTAAATTTAAATTCCAAATTTTAATAATAACTTCAATAAAAATCAACGTGAGTGAAAACACACGAAACGTCTTGTATAATATAAAACGTGTTAACTTCTCTGAAAAATATGGCACCGTTCGCCGGAAATAGAACCAAAATGGAATATTAAGAAAAATATCGCAGTTCTGTTTTAGGTAAAACGGGTAACGAAAATCTTGATTTATTTCGTAACGCTAAGAGCTCGAAAACGTATGCGAAATACGGAAAGACGGTGACGGAGTGTATTAAGATTAACTGCAAGTTTAAAAATTTATGTGGTGTATTATTTATGGGGTCGCGAATTTGTACTTTTTATATCGTATGTACTGTTAGAATCCCCATAAAGTTATTTTCATGCAAGAATTAATGTGTCAACTAATTTAAACGTAGTCGCTTCTGTGTAGGTACTAGTAAAATATTTTTAAAAACATGTTTAAATTTTTTTCTTACCAATAGAAATAGAGAAATAATCTCTTCATTGATGGTTTCATATAAAAGTCAGATAGACATAGTTTTGTTATGTTATATATTAAATATTTTATTTTGATTATTCGACCGTACTTTAACACATGTATACCCACTACTGAGCAAAGGATCGAGCTCTAATTAGCAATTAAATTACGAATTAACAGATTTACATATTTTTAAATTTTTTCCGAGAATACAAGTTTCAAACGCACTAGAAAAATATGCGGATACTACCTTAGATTTGGAACCACGATCATCGATGTCAATATAAGTATTCTACGTTTTGATTTTCTTGTAATTTGAATCATTATGTTGTATTATTTAATATCGTCTTTTATAATACAGTATTTCATAATTTGGGAATAAAAAATATTACATTTTTAAAATAGAACTCCTGATACAGACATGTTATGTTTAATAGGAGTTATCCTAAAAATATGTACTGTGTAATTTAATTAAAAGAAGTAAATATTTTTTATATAATATTAAAAGTAATAAAAAAATTATGAAATTATATTTTATACTAAATTAAGTAACGAAATCGAAAGTAGGTCATATATATTTTATATATATATTTTTGGGTTCGATGTCAACGCTTAAAAAATGATTACTTATGATAAATTTATAAAAAAAAATAATCCGTGTTATGTACGTGTGTATAAACAATTAGGTTGTTACATAAAATATCTTTTAAGGAAATAAAACAAAACATTTTTATATCAAACAAAGAACAAACAAAAGCTTTTAAACTCGTAAAACATATTCCTTAATATCTTTCCGACATACGTGAAGCTCTATCCCGATGAATAATAAAGAAGCACTCGAAGAGACGTCTCGAAAATCTTAATGAAATGTCAGTTTGTATTGAAGGAGAGTGTGTAAAACGAATTCGTAAATCGTTTACTTACAATTAGACGGCTTTTTAAAATATTTCAGAACATCTTAGTACTAATGATACGAGTAATTAACATAAACGATAATTAAAATTAATAAAATCCTGATTTTATTCGTTTTTTTTTTTTTTGTTTGCCTGTTTTAGTTCATTGTTCGAAATTGTTGCCATCATAAAGGAGAAGAGCAACTTTTAATACTATAAATCGAAATATAGATTTTATAAAATTATCAAGAACATGACGACAGTTCTGGTGTACCCAGTGGTGCGAGTAGTCGCATCAACGCCACGCGCCGGCGGTCGTGGGTTCGATGCCCGCTCTGGACAGACATTTGTTTGTACAAATACTTGTTTCCGGTCTGGGTGTATGTTCCTGTGGGTCTCCCCAACATGCCTCAGAGAGCACGTAAAGCCGTCGGTCTCGGTTATTATCATAGACACCTGGTAACGATTGTTACTCATAATAGAGACATTATCCGCCAACCCGCAGTGGAGCAGCGTGATGGATTACGCTCCAACCTTTCTTCTATGTGAAAAAGAAGCCTTCGCTCAGCAGTGGGTTGTTTATAGGCTGATACAGTATATACAGTACAATAAATACATTAAAAAATCATATTTTTGTTTTTAATTGATATTTGATTTCGAAGTTTCATTTATTATTGACTGTGACAAATTAATATTGAATGTACCCAACTCTAATAGTATTTAAGACCATATGTAGCAATTTTCATTCTATTTTTACAAAGATTTATGTAAAAAAAATACGATATCAAATATTTAAATATACATAAAGTAATATATTTTATAATAATAAACATAACTTGTTATTTAAAAATATTTCATATTCATTAATTCATTCATTTCATAATAAATTAAATATTTGGCGCAATGTATGGATAAACATTTATGCATGAATGGGTAAGACAAGACACGTTTCAACTTTTCGTCGCGCCAGTCCAATTCCCCTTTAAATTTTAATATAATATATTTTTTTAAATATATTACATAAACCAATTATACTTTTTATGAATCAAATAATAATACATTTACTATATTATAATAATTTATATCATAAATAAAACTTAGTATCCCATTACTCTTTATTAACACTCTAACTGATACAAAATTATTACCAATGCGAAATTTAGTCACGAGACCGTGATTTCTGAGGAATGTAAGGGATTAATATTTGATAACGTGGTTAATTCAGTAAAGGTGCGTATTTAATAGAGGTCTGTTACAATATTTATATTAAATTATAAATTAAAATCTATTATAAAGTTAAAAAATATAAAATAGCTGATATTTAAATGTCATTTAGTTAGATAGTAAGACTTAGATTATAGAAAGTAGACCATCTGTAGTACACTCTGATGTGAATTATAATGTAAAAAATATTATCACATTAAGAAATGTAGAACAACAAAATAAAAGAAGGAAACGAAAAACAACAATGCATTTCATTTATATTTATATTTAAGTATTTAAAAGTATATGAAATATGCTTTTTTAATGAAGCACAATAAATACAAATATATTCTAGAACATTTTTTTTTCTCATTTAATTCTCTCATTCAATATTTTTTTTAATCAGAAAACAATATGTAATAATTATTTAGCACCTTTTTTGATACTTTTATCGTTGAGAATTAAATTTTTTAGAACATGTTTTTTATTTTGACTCGCTGTAAAGATATATAAACTAATGTTGGTAAAATAAGTCATTCATTTATTCGTCCATTCATTTTTATTTGATGGCTTTCAATAGTACAGAAACAGCACAGATTAATTATCCATTAATCCTAATTAACAAAAATAATAGCACAGATGATTTCAAGGTGTATGTTTTTATAGATCCCCCTACCGAGCCTCGGAGGGCACGTAAAGCCGTTGGTTCCAGTTATTACCATAGACACTCGATATCGATCGTTACTCATGCTAGGGAAATTATTGGCTAACCCGCAGTTGAACAGCGTAGTGGATTCAGCTCCAACCCTATAACAGCAGTAAAACGTTAACAGATTGATTTATTTCAGTTCAATTCATAATTTTTATTATCAGTATAGTATTAATAATGATACATGTCTTAAGAAAATTGAAATGTATCTATTATTGTTCTAAAGACGCATTCCTGTGATAGCTGAATGAAAGAATCAACGAACTGACAATTTAATCTTATTAATAGGGTTTAATAACCTTTCGGTATGACATTCATAAAAAAATATTACATCAAAAAAACATTAGTTGGTCACAAGTTTGGTTTCGTAGGACACAAATTTTCTAACCCTCTAAAAGTCTAAAACTTCAACAAAATTGTCACGTGACAAATAAAAGAAATAGTTGTAAAGTTACGGTGTTATTATCTAAACATATAACGTTGGTAATAATAATAATAAACATAAACATATAACGGTGGTCGCGGTGAGTAGGCACACCAAGACCTGTGTCTACTACGCCGACGACAGGGATGACGCAATCGGCCGATTCGTGGGGAGGGCGGCGGAGGCCACTACAAAAGAAATCCTCGAGCACACCCTCAAGATGGCAATTCATCATAGAGACACAGCAGTCATTGAGGATGTGCTCGCACAGCTGGGGGCTGGTGCTGATTAAGATAAACCGAAATTATAGAGTACCAAAATAGGAGAATTATAAATAATGTAATATTTATAAATATATATAAATGGAATAATATAATAAATGCATGTAGTTATAGTATTGTAAAAAAAAAAAATAGGTATAGGTATAGTATTGTAAAAAAAAATGTATATATATTAGGATAAAAGTGGTCAGTTTGGACTCTCGTCTCAGGGACTAGAGATATTAAGTCTAGTTTTAAGTACTTATTTACTTTTGCTGAGTAAGAACGTCTGTATGTTACAATAAAATATATGAAAAGAAAAGGGTATAGGCGCATGTAAGCCTGTAGATGTGAAAAAAAAAAAAAAAAAAAAAAACATATTACGTTCTATAATAATCACTACATAATACTGTCCACAATCTTATTTTCAGGAATACACTATATAAGATAAAATGGCTGTATTCACGATACAAATATTTAAAAAAAAGGACAATATATGTAGTACATACATATGTACTCCATGAAAGCATCGTGTTCTTTATTCTACCTATAAAGTCTATCCAATTCGTCTATTTTAATAATTCAATTAACAATTAATATTTTAATGCTTACTACCGCGTTAAAACTTAGCTTTGTGTTAAGAGTTCGCTCCAAAAGTTCAAGGAAATATATAAAACAGAAGCGACATCCGTATTACGTGAATGCACTTTTCAAATACACCTGATACACCTACGATATCTAGACTAATTTATATACGGATTCGATGACTTTGACGAGTAGTCGATCTAATATGACGACACTAACTGGACATGAAGACAATAACATATGACCAAAAATCACAAATACTTTATTTGCTTATAAAAACATTTTTCAAGACATTTTTTTTTTTAAATATATATTCCGCTTTCGTTTCCGTTTATCCAAAACATTCATGTATTATATCTTATTCTTAAAAATATTTTTATTGATGGGCTTTTATGTTTATGATATCGCTAACGTACGTGGAATTATCGTGGATTAGTGAAGGGTATTAGTATGAGGCTTATGAAACTGTAGTTGTATGTATCATGTCTTGTAACAAATATTTATTACAATATCGTTTGAATGTATTGCCGAAAGATTAAATTCTAAAAAAAGAAAGCTACATTTAAACTATTTATTCTTGAAAATAATACACATAAATTCTCTATTTTTCCATAAATTCTCGATCTAAATTAAGTCTCCTCTAAATTATCTATATCCTCAGATCAACTCAGCGAAATTTATCGTCAAAACTTGGTGTAATTTATGTTCGACAATAAGTCAGGGCGTTACCCCAAAAGTTTTCGGAGCCCACTTCATTATTTGGCTTGCTTGTATTATTAATTTATAGGAATTCTTAATTCGACCTTCTCACTTTTCGAACCTGAAAGGGTTATTTACAGAATAGGCGCATTTTGATTGTTTTAATTTTACTCCGCAGTCAGCCTTTATCAACAGTAGAGTGTGTATTTTGTATTGTATTCTAATATTTGAACAATTTATATTTATAAATAAGGCTATTCCTGCTTATGATGTCTATGGAAATGTCATCTTTATTTTACATCTTCAGTTTGATTAAAAAAACTGAGACTGACATTAAGGACACTGTATTTGGCATTCGCATTTTGATAATATTTTTGTAACAAATATATTATTTTAAATATAAGTAATCCAGCTTTGTGTGTGAAATCTTATTTTTAGTGTTCTAAATCGTAGAATCGTATAAATATCGTGTCATGCCATGACTTCTTAAGGATATCCAGTGATCGATGACAATTAGGAAACGAACTTAAAACGAGTCAAATCAAAATATACTTAATCATGATAATAGCAGGCTGTTAAAAGTATTTTTGTATGTCATAATATTTGGTTGTTATACGGTAAAAGTCTCATACTCACGTATTACATGTAGTTAATGAGAAGTAACTCAAATAGACTATAATGAAAGTTCGATAGAATTGAAATAAAAATTCTATCGTAAATAAATTCAAAAGAACTCACACTCCCTTCATTCCAAAACCATTAGAAAAACTAAAATACAATTGTATAAACCGAATAAAATAAAATTTGACAATTTTCAGCCCCAGGCATCTTCACATATCACAAGTTTAATAAGATTTAAAACGTAAACATTACTTCGGATTTAATTATATAAACGAATACCTTGCTGCAAATCGAAAATATTGACTTTGCGAAGTTGAAAGCTTGGCGTTATCTGTCCTTTTCTAGTAAGAACTATATTTGTATTCCTTTAGAATACATAAATAATCGCCTCATCCTAAAAGACACGAATATAATCATTCGTCACGAGCGATGGTCGAACTTGCGACCGCAGTTACCAATTGCCTTGACCACACTACCAACAGGTTATAAATAAACAATATACAACATGCATAGGCTGTAATTAAATCACGTACATAATAAGTATAATTAAGCAGAGGCTGTAATTAATAACACCTAAGCTTAGACACACTCTAATGAGGCTAATTGTCGTTCGGAGTGCTTTGTGTCGGACAGTGCCCGTACGATGTCGACTCGCTTTGATCATTGCAGCGTGGATAAATCCTACACAACACACACCTTTGTATTAATGCAATTACTTTAACGTTTTTTAACGTGTTTTACAGTTCCTGCTCTAAATCTTGATAATTGCCATTCATAATTAATCTTTAAGCTAATTTGACTGGCCCCTTGGCGCACTCTTGGCAATCTTCCTTTAAATTTTATCTGATGTTCAGAAGCAGGTTGGATTAGATATTGTAACAGTGTAAATATCCCACTGCTGAGCATAATTTACTTTGGGATGGCAATGCAATAAAAGAAATTGAAACCCTAATTTCGATATTTAAAATTACAAAATAATGAACTTACATAACTTTTACTTCTTATTTAATCTTTTGGATGAACTAGTATTTATAAAAAAAAATACTTTGTATAAAGTGTATTCTTACCTTATATAAAAAAGTTTTTTTTTTTTTAAATACGACTCGCAAAAATTAAAGAAAAAAAAACAATGCACATAATACAACTAACTTCATGCTAAGTTCATTTTATACTTGTTTAACGAACTAAAATTATATATATGAACAAGTTCAGCACCAACTTACAGAACTAAATGAATATTTAGCACACGAATCGCTCGAGTACGAGTGGTACAAGAATAGTATATTAAATATTACTATTTTATAATATACTACTATTAATAATCTAAAAATATACATTTACTATTTAATAGAAATAAAAACACCGAAGTAAGTTTCTTGTGTGCCACTAAGAGGGTTTCCTTTTAATTTTTATCGTCATTTTATTTGTCAATACAGCTGAACTGAACTGATTCAGCCTGTAAACGTCCCACTGCTGGGCAAAGGCCTCTTCTCCATGTAGGAGAAGGGTTGGAGTTTAAACCACCACGCTGCTCCACTGTGAGTTGGTGGATAATTTCCCTACAACAGGAAACCCACAAGGAAATACACCCAGACCGGAAACAAATGTTTGCAAAAGTAAAAATATCTGCCCCGAGCGGTAATCAAACCCGCGACCGCCGGCGTTGATGAGACTACTCGCACCACTACATCTGTACGTCTACCATGAGTTTTTGTTACAAGCGCACATGACATAACTACAATAGTAAACGTAGAAACGCAATAGTAATGACAGTATCCGCGAGAGGTGCTGCTCAACTTTCCATACAAATTGTCTGCTACACTCCCTAGCGTGTATCGTGAACTATCGTCTCTGGAAACTCATGGTAGACGTACAGAACGGTCGTCACATGCCTGCCTGTACAAATACTTTTTATTACGAAATTCAGTACATCCCTCAGTAGAGTAACGACCGCAAACGACGTCGCAAGTATCGCTAATTTGATAGTAAACTTAAAATGTTCAAGAAAGGGTGTCATCAACACTTATAATAAAAAGTTTGTATCTAAAGATATAGTTCCGTTACAGACGGAGGAACAGCGGGAAACTAGTTTAACCATATCGCCAGTAACGCGAACAGCGTTGTTAGATAACGTAACGTAACATCTAGTTCACGGCTCTCAAGGGACGTCGGTTCTGTTTCCACGTATCCAACTTTTTAACGTGGATTTTAAAATTTCGCATGTTTTGTAAAAACGGGAGTCTGTTCGTTTCCGTAGTGCAATTTTTTTTTTACGGAAATATTAACCGGATATCAATCCTCTAAATGCCAGTATGTCAATTCCTGTATAATTTTACTGAATGTTTTAAGTGTCAGAGAGTAATTTTTAGAATTTTTTTCTCAAGATAAAGTTATTCTTATGACTTTATTGACAATGAAAAAATAATAATTATATTAAAAACCTACTATTTCAAAAAAGGTCTAATTTTTGACAACCGTTCTGGTCGCGAATTCGATTCCCCCGCTTGGGGTAGATACTTTTATTTGTACGAAAATTCCTTTTCCTGTCTGGTGTTTGTGGGTCTCTCCACTGTGCCTCGGAGAACACGTAAAGCCGTTGGTAACTATCACTTAACTATTTTTTTTTTTTAAAGAATTCATGCATTCTCTCACATACCCAGATAGACATTCACACAATCGCACTACCAAAGGATTTTAATCAATGAATGTAATTATTCTCTGGATGCTTTGACGTCAGGGCATAGTTGCATGTCATTCAGTTCGCTTTGATCACAACAGCGCGGGACAATTTTCATGTATCCCAATCGAAAGGGATATTAGGAAATAAAATGAGTTCAAAAAAACTACAGTTTAACTGATTTTACGTTTTTGTAAATTACGTGACTAAAATTTGGTATGGTTGTAATAAAATATTTAATTTCCTCGGGTCTCTTGCATTGAAAATAAATTGTAACAATTGTTGAACGTTATAAAATAAATAAAAATTCTCAACAAAAAAAAACAATTATGATCAATTGTTTTAATAGCTATGTTTTTCTTTTTTTTTTACAAAAAAATAAATCTGATCAGAAAATACTGAGATTAGCTATTCAAACTAATTAAAATAAAAAATAATCTTATTTTTTTAATAACTATATTTATTTATTTATTTATATACTTTATTGCACATTTAAGTAATACATAAAAAAAGTAACAAAGAGAAATATACAAAAAAGAGTGCAAAGGCGGTCTTATCACTAATAGTGATTTCTTCCAGACAACCCTTGTCTATATAGGACATCCCGGTAATAAGAAAGGCAGACGGTGCAATTAGTTTGTTTTTAAATCAAACATTTAAAATATTATAACATAAGTTATATCTAAAAAAACAATTAAAACTTTGTCTTTAGTATAAGATACAAATATATGTACAGCATACAATACACTTATTATAAAGCTATACATAAACAATTACTCATACATAAACACATATATACATAAGCATTAACATACATAAACAAACACATAACTACATACATTTACATAAAAAATATTTACATACATATTATATCATATAATACATAAATAAGTACCTATTTACCTAAAACAGTATATAAATATCATACAAATTACTAACGATATGTAGATAAATAATGTTTTTTGACAGATCGCCTAAAAATACGTATCGACTGCGCTTGGCGTATGTCTCGCGGGAGGGCATTCCACAATTTCACAGCTTTAACAGTGAAAGATTCACTGTAGCACTGGCTATGAGAAAACGGATGTTTTAATTTATTGTCGACTTGGGAACGAAGGTTTAGCGTACTAGGGACGTCTGAACCAAGAAAAGTAAAGCGTTCCTTTAGATATGGAGGAGTACTAGGATGGAAGAGGATAGAGTAGAGAGAAGATAGGAGATGTAAGTTACGGCGTTCTCTTATTTTAAGCAAGTTAAGTCGTGCTCGATAATCTACAATTATATTAAATATAAGGTTTTATATTATTAGTCCTTCCAAATATTTCAAATACCAATTCAGTATTCAGTATCTAAATGGATTTTGATAAGCCGATACGCTGCTATTGTTCGAGAGCCAATCGCTTTGATATCAAATCCAAGGCACCATAGCATCCATCCCTCCATTGAGTCCATTGTGATGCAGCGGCTACGAATATTAACACATTCCAAACTGAAATAGAATGAGCAAAAAACAACAGCCGTTGTTTTTATGCCATACATATTTGAAGCTTCAAATATAGATTCAAAAAATATTAGTCCTAAGTTTTTTAACGTTTTTTTTTTTAGTAGCATTTTATGGCCAGTGTTATTGACATTAAGCGTGTCACGTTTTTATTAATCGCCGTAACTGTAATGAAAAGACTAATAAATCTCTGTGCGTATGTATTTATATATGCATGTATATTTTTGCGAGTAATTGTGTGTGTGTGCGTGTGGGACATCGGTTATTATAAACGTCATCAACAACGACAGTACACTGTGCTATATTTTAAAAATCGAACGCGAATATAAAATAATTTCTAATCAAACACTTACTTACTCAACGCGATTTCGACGAAAAAATAAAACAAAGATACTTTAAAAATCGAACGTGAAAATCAAATAATTTCCAATATCACTATCAGATGTTCGTGATAAAGGCTCACGTAGCGAGGAAATAAATTCAACGGGAAACGAACCGCGGAGTTTTGAAAACTAATACTGGCCACAATTTGGAGGCGAAACTCTCGAATACCCCTGGTAATTGTCGCATGCATACGATTTAAAAATTTTATGCTTGTCGAATTTTTAGTAGCAATCCCGTGTCCAACTTTTGCCGTCTGTGTATTGATGCAATGCGGATGCATTCTATCGAATCCTTTGTTCTTGTTTTGATACAACACTAATGTTATAAAGAGGAATGATTGATTTGTTTCGACGAACGCTAAAACCACTGAATCGATTTAATAAATTATTTTACTATTAGAAAACTATTATTGAGGAGTAACATAGGCTATAAAATATCACGCTATGACTCATAAAAGCGGAAAGTTAGTAAGAAATATAGACGCTGGTTAAACCGGGTGTGGCCATCAAGTCTAAATTAATATTATTTTTGTTAATATTTGTATTTTATAAACGAGTATGTCTGTTGCTCTTACACGCTAGGACCTGCCTACAGCAGTTTATTTTATTCTACTAATGTGACAGCTGTATATTTTAAGCTCTTCTAATTTACATTACACATATTATCTGCTCTGTGACTTGTACCCTGAGCTGTTACAGCTCGTGACCAAGACGTTATTAAATAAAAGCTATATATCTAATACTACCTCAATAAGACACATAACATATAAGTATGAATCAGTCAAATAATAATTACGTGTTTAACTCTAAATACGCATTCAATTTGACAACAGCATAAGTGTATAAGAACGCAGAATCACGAAGCAAATATACACCAAAAATGTCGAGAAGAAAATGCGAAAGCTCTTTAGTTATGGGCATTGTTTTAATTGCGGTAATTAACTTGTTAGCTAATTACGGAAACTTAAGCAACGATTACTACAAACAAAGTTAGTTTATTGAGATCACTTTTATAAATGAGTGAAAACTGTAAAAAATATCTCGGAGAGCACGTAAAGCCGTCGTTCGCGATTATATTGTAGGTACCAGGAACCGATCGTAGCTCATGGTAGGCTAGTTATCCACCAACTTGCAGTAGAGCATCGTGGTGGATTAAGATCCAATTATATATGGAGAAGAGGCCTTTCCCCAGCAGTGAGACGTCTACATGCTGATTCATTTCAGTTCTGCAGTATATTTATTGTTTATATTACGACTTTCTAGTATGTAATACAACTTATAATAAATAGTTTAAGCCAAAGACTAGTTGAAATAAACTACATATTTTAACCGACTTTAAAAAATAAAGAGGTTCTACATTCTTCTGTGTGCATTTTTACATGACATTTTTATATATTTTTATGCGTTTAAATAATTCGGAAGCCTAATTAGTAGACGGGGCTACGGCCGGACTTCGAAACAGTGTCTTATAAAGTTAATTTTAAAGGCTGACTCTTCAATTATTTATTTTTTATATATTGACAATGTTAATCTACTTTGCCTTTTCTTCATAAAATTTCATTGAAATATAAATTATAAAAAAATATTCTTAAATTATGTTATTATATATATAGTTGTGTTTATAAGCAGCTTAAAACTTGAAAATCTCGTAGTACTCCTAATTAACCAGCTTCATTACAACGCCGGCGTCTTAAGCCGTGGTCACTCGCAATTAGTCGGCGCTTAAACGTCATAGTCTCAACTTTCTCTTGTTAGATTTTGTTGTTGTCTGTGAATTGTGTTAAAAATGTATTTTGTTTTAAAGAAATTGTAGAACTTCTAAGACTCCTAAGTGGATTGCAAATAGGTCTAATGTTGTTTGTAGGCTATGTAGCTTAATTACTGCTCGATTTTAGAAGCTGCTATAAGTTTAGAAGGGATATATTTTCCAGGATATCTATATCTATAAATATATTTAAATTTAAACCAGCTGAAGTTATGAGATGCTATAGAAACCAAAACATTTCTTTTATTGTTTTTTTTTTGTCTATAATATCTGCACATGATTCTATTTTTATAATCCTAGAACTCTAACTTAAAATCTGGTGTAGATTTTATCTTGATACGGCGTCTAGAAGAGGAGTTATTATTATATAAGCAATAGTAATGAAATCGTAAGAAGTTCTTTTCGTATACACATTTTTTTTTTCTTAATATTAAACGATGTCTTTACTATTAGTATAGGGATCAAATCCACAATAAAAAAACCATCAATTAAGCAAGGTCACAACCAAAAGCGCCAAAGTCCAATCAAAATTCGTTCTTTTAATTAATTCTCTAATTTAATTACTGCTCTTCCATACATACAAATTAATAAAGAATATAGAAGATAAAAATATTACATTTAATACAATAAGTTAACGGAGAATAAAGTTAATATTCACATAATAAGAGATCAACAAATTCGGAACGATGTTATATACAAAAAGTAATATCAATTTATTGCCCTTAGCAAATTCATATCCTGCTCGTACGGTCCTATTCTAATATTGTAAAAGACATGTACAATGTAACATAACAACCAGTCTCATTTCCTTTTAATTTCCTTTGACTTTGTATTTTTTATTGATTAATCGTTTTATTATAATAAAAGCCAAATAAAAAATAAATCAAATTTAAATGTTTATACAGCACAATAAGTTATCAAAAGACCATTAATTTTTGTTTAAATATTATAGCGCCATCTGTTATATCTTATTTAAACTTATAATACAAGGTCTTAAAATATACTGTTCTAATATACTACACTTCTTTACGATAGCGCTGGGTACATCGTAGTACAAATAACGATTGCTAGATGGCGCTGTTCATAAATTTATAAAAATATTTGTATTATATGTTTTTAATAATAAATAAAAATAAATAATTTTTAACTTTATTTTATATAAATAACGTTGTGTTAAATTTAATTTTTATTTACTCTTTACCTTTTTTCTATAAATAACTATATTGATTTCATAATTTATTTTGTTTCAGATTCACCTCCAACACTAGGCGCTAACGAACGAATAATTCCATTTGAGTAGTCATAACAAGTTCCTAAATAGCTTAAGTTAGGATAAAATGTACAATTCCAATGAATTCCTGCACAGCGCAGGCGTGAGTCGCCACATGCAAGCAACGGGCGAAGCGCCTTCCCAAAAAACTAGTATGAAAAGGCGATCATGTGAAGTCCCTTTAGGTGACATATCCTCAAACAACTTCAAAGTATCCCTCGGTGATATCACGAATGAGGGTCCAAATTACGACTGTCGCTCACTAAGATCCATCAAATCAGAAGATACACGATCGTTGCGCTACTATCGCCCGATAGATAGTCGGAGTGTCAAGAATTTTCGATCTTCTTTGGCTGACCTTTCAACCTATTCACTATCTCGTCCGCCGAGTTATGATCAGTTGTCCAGACGGTCGTTGGTTGAAGGTCCGGAGGTAAACTGCAATACTTCGAGCATCGAAGGAGTATTGTGGTCTGATGAAGAGGAAAACGAATATTTCTACCACGAGAATATAACTTCAGCATGGAATCAAGGTAAGTCAGATTTGTCAAATGTATCTTTCTTAATTAACATGTTGTTAAAAATATTATATTAGATTTTGAAATAGTACAGTTAACTAATTAGGAAAATGAAAAGTATACTAAGCAAAAAACAAATTAAGTTTATTTTACAATATGCTTAAAAGCCTTACGGTATCATGTCAGAACATGTTACAAAAGAATTATCAAATCAAACTTCACTTTATTCATTTAACTTTTCTGGTCGATATTTCAATTTTGTTTATCCTACACAACCTTTACTCATAATTATGAACACAAATGATAACAATATAATCTGAGACGCTTTTAAGTCATTCAGCAAATGTTTTTTTGTTTAGGTGTATTCGTGGATATGGACATTACTATAAATTATTATTTATAAGCATCGTTGGTGTTAGCCGACATTTTTAATGATTAAGTAAATTTGTTCGGAAGCTCACAAATGGATACGTTATCAAATTTTTGCATAAATTACTGTAAACGATGTCAAATCTTACGGTTGTAACGCGTTAACGTTATATTAATGGGATATTAAAAGAAATTAATGGGATTTGAGAATTTATGTAAAAATAATATTTCGATAATTATTATTATTTTTTAATTATTAAAATTATTATTGTTTTGAGTAATTATTACATTTGTTTTTACTTCATCAACGGCAGACACAACTTAAATGTCCACGTAAACGTCCCACTTCTGGAAATAGCCCTCTTCTCTTATTATATCTCTCCTATAATCTTCTGTGATTCTACTGGCCCAAACTCGATTGGCTTCCTTCACGAGACCTTATTAGTTTCATCTATAATTCTTTAGTAATAAAAACCATACATTGTGTGTATGTTTGAACGCGGAAAACGTCAATCCTGGCAATCTAGTTAGAAAAAAATATGTTTTTCTCTTAGCTTTTGTCTTTGCGGTGTTTTAGAGGATTTGTATTCTTCCATTAGGTATAGGACTTATATATAGTAGTATCGTATAGGATATGAAGCTGTAACTATTAACAACGACCATCAACAAATCAATCACATTTAAGAACGGGTTTGCGCTGTGGTACCTAACTGTGTTTGTGCTAGTGTGTTTCTGGACACAGGATTCACATCCTACTGGAAGCCATTAAGTGTGAGGCGTTCATTTAATCATTATTAACCTAATGCATACAACTCCACCTGGGAATAAACTCTACTATCAAATCATCACTAAAGTATTATACCTAAAAATACTGCAGAAATTTTCTAAATAAAGCAAGCAACTGCATATAACCATTATAGAAAGTGTTCAGATTCTTCACAACGCCAATACTTAAGTGCATTTCAGTCAGTGCTGAACTATTCCAGCGATTTCCGCCTGCTGCGAACGGAAGAAATAACTTGAAGTGAGATTTGATAATGAATTTATAAGCCACTTGTAATGTTTTTTAATTTAACAAAAATCTTAACTTTTTTGGAGTAAAAACATTTTTTTTTTTGTGTTCGGTACCCGGGAAACGGTACCGGTAGGTATATCAACGGAAACCTTTTAATAAGACTGAGCTGTCCGTCGCTCGTTTGTCATAAAACGACAGTTTACGTATTTGGAACCGCAACAGCATTTAATTGGCACTTTCACATATTTAATTGCAATTTTGTTTTTTTTTTTTTTTAATTTTTAAGTTATAATCGCGCTAAAAATACGAATCTAGTGAATGATTTATCTCTGTCTCAAATCACTTAGTCTGTTTTTTAGTAACAAGGGAAGATAAGAACGGATAATTGTATATACGTTAATACATACAGATCAAATACATAAACTTCCTCTTGGACTTTGTCAAAAACTTCTTTCACTAGTTAAAATAACGGTTTTTTCATTTCTAAGAGTAATTTTTTAACACCAACTGTAGAACATGTTTTAGAATATATCCTATATATTGAATTATATAGACAAAAACATCGAGTAACATACACGAAAAACAAAATGAAAAAAGATTGTGGAATACAATTCCACCTTTTTCTTTTCCACCAAATTTATCTTTTTTTATTTATCGTAACCGATTACTAAATAAAAAACAAAACTTTCTATATAACTCATCTAAGCCGTTAAAAAGAACGCACTAAAAGTATGTCTACTAGAATTTATAAGAAATATGCAAGGATTGATAAACTCACGAACATTATCTTGATAGATGGTCGACGGTAGGAGAAGCACTAATTGACTCTCTTAATGACACCGAAGCAGTCGCCGCGCTTTCTATTCTGGATGCTTTGAAAACATAGTTTATGTAACTACTACTACTAAAACAAGTTAATTACTCGACTTACAAAGAAATTAACTTAAATACTTCCTTAAAATTTAAGAAATAGTTTTAAAAAAGACATAAAATATGGCGGTGTATAGATGAAGAAGAACACTGAGTCAAGTTGATATTAAGTAGAAAAAAAAAATGGAAACGTCTACCTAAAGTTTCGGAAATATATTTTCGTAATTGTAAAATTATATTTAGAATAGAGAATTATATATCGTAAACACAGAAAGCATGTTTAAAATGAATATAAAATTAATATATTTTTATTAAAATTATATCAATGTTACAAAAGTGAAAAGGTTGGCGGTTTCTCACACCGATCTTAGAATGTACCATATATTATAACACGTTACGTTTATTTTCTTATCGTCATAGTAAATGAAAACGCTAGGAACGTATACCTATAAAATTGACAAACTACGATTATAATACATGTAGCCGTATAGTAAAACATTTTATAATTCCTATCTACTATCACCTAGAAATAAATGATACAATAACTTAACTAACTTAATTATGTATCCAACTTGTATCCAACGTTGATCTAAACTCGAAATACAGTACAACCTTGATATAACGAGCCTCAATATAACGAATTCCTCGATTAAACGAATTTTTCGAAATCCCCTAGAACTGCCCGTAAGAGATAATACAAAATATACCTCTACATTACGAATAACATTTATCAAAAACCTCTTTATAACGATTTTTCAATCATTGCAGAATATAGGTAGAAGGTATTTTTACATCTATTTAACGGATTTTTTAAACTTAAAACCTTGATATAACGTATCCTATTAATTATTTCCACTTAATTCCAAGTTCTTACCTCGTTAAAACGAATCGCAGTCCAGTCTAACCTCTATATAACAAACCTCATTATAGCGAATTACTTGGTATAACGAATATTTCCTAATTCCCTTCAGTTTCGTTATATCGAGGTTGCACTGTATTTGTAACCATTTTTCAGTAACGTAAAGTAATAAATAAGAAAATGTAGGCCTAATTGATTGCAATTACCTCGTTAAGACGAAACAATCCAGACACGTGCTTCAACTAGAATCGATAAATTATTCTCCAGAAGGTGGTCGCATTTCAACATAATAAAAAGTACGTTTTATAACTAATAGGTGAAAGAAATCGTGCAAGACATTAAGTGTCACGATATATGAGCTTAAGTCCGTTTATATCAAAGGATATTTGTGTATTCGATTATCGGATACGATTATCGAAAGGTTTTCAACAGTTTTTCTTTTTGTATCCAATACAGTGTTAATCTTTCAATGTATTATTAACTATTAATTGTTTGAAAGTAATACATTATGAAATTATTTTATGGCGAGGACAAGACGAATTTAAAACAAAAGTACTTGAAGACTTTCTGTAAGAGGCAGTGCCATGCTGCTTTGCAGCCGTATTGGGCCAGCACGACCGGGGTGGTACCTCTCGCTCACATGATACCGGCCTAAAGTGACAGCTATGTCGTCGCGTTTCGTGCGGTTTGTGAGTATCTGGTGGCCTATTGGGGGGTATGGGGAAAAAGAGGGCAACTCATCTGCATCCTCTTGTGCAGATGTTCATGGACGTCGGTAGTCACCAAAATGCTTCGACTGCTCGTTTGCCCCCTATACTATAAAAAAAGACTAAGTTGGAATAAATTTTAATACATGTACGTGTTTTATCTCAACTTAATCCACTAAACTAGTATTATCTAAAACACTGTACTGTACCAGCCTATTAACATCAATCTGCTGGTCAAAGGCTTTTATTATATTAAAATCTTATACGTAAACCCACAGTAGAAAAGCGTGAACAGGGTTAATCCGTCATATTACTCCACTTAGGGTTGGTCTACTTTATCATCGAACGCCAGGTGTATCTTAACGACAATTTTAGCACTTGAAAACAAAGCAGTGTCAGCCCGTATACACATCAGAGACCGGAATTAGCAGTAACCTACTTTCCGCTCCAGTGTTGTGGATTCTAGGTGCAATATTTATACACATCACACATACACACATATATTATACATGTTTATTAATAAAATATATAAATATGTAAATTGTAGTTGTAAGTTGCTTACCTTGGGAACAACCGACCATGTATGGATGTTAAACATATTTATTTATTTTATTTAATTCATATAACTACAGACAAATATAACGTCGAATTAAATAACTTGAATACGACATTCACGTTCCGATAATCGCAAATCAAATCGTACGTACATAAACGGCTTAAAATGCACATAACGCATTCAATAGTGTAGTAAAAAAAGCAAATAGAACGGTCCTACCGTCTAACAGTTCCTGTATAAACGAGACTATAACGATAATATCGTGAAAAATATGAGCTTAATAAGTTCTAAGTGACTTTTTTAATGTATCGAGAATTTTCAAATTGAATATGTTATGGTCACTCAAACGAACAGGACTAGACATAACAGCCTGCAAATGATTTACTACCAGAGTAGTAAAACATTTGCCGGCCTCTTCCCCTATAATTGGGTAAGTGTTGGAGATTAATCCGGCATGTTGCTTCACAGCGGGTTACGCTAAATAAGATGTATTTTTATAATATGGTTTAATATTTCTAATAATAGTAATGATAACTAGGTACATTTCTCGCGTTATAAAAAGGAAAAATATAATCAAAAAACGATACAAAAACGATAACAACATCTGATAAATATGTAGTATTAAAATTATTATTTATGATTAAATACAAAGCACAGCGGGTTCTCGACAACCGACTTCCACAACTTTTTTTTTCAAGTTTTTTACTCTCCGAAAGTCGTTCGTACTCTATTTCACGCCACAACGTAAACAGAGTTGGAATCAAAATCAAAAAACAACTTTATTCAAATAGGCCCCCATGAGCAGCTTCGAATCGTCATTTTACAATTTAAAATTATTTGATTATTATTTTTGTAAAAGTAAAACTACCACCAATCGGTTTAAAACCCTATTAAAAACAAGTAATACTCCTTCATAAAGAGTTATATACTAATCTAATATTTAACAATAAATATCAATTAAAACCGAACTAAAACATAGAAAAAGCAAAATTATTTTACCTAACCCCATACATTATTATTATTTTTTTTTTTACTTTTTAAGATAATAACCAATATTGGTTATAATTATAAATATCTGTGATATAAATAGTTTTAAAATGTTTACCTATTTCGGTTCCAAATATAAAATCATATGAGCGACGGGCAAACAAATTAATGCTTGGACAGCAGTCTAATAAAAGAAACCTGAACACCTCAAACAAATAAGTTTTCGTTTTGAATTTCGATATTAAGACCAGGAAAAAAGTCTTGTATATTATAATCTATATATTAATACGTACCTAAAGCAAAAAGTTTTTACCCCTTTTTACAAAAATTACTCTGACGGAGAAATATGAAATTTGGCACAGTTCAAGTTTATATGGAGAAGATGTGCATTATGCTAATATTTTTTATAATAATGCTCAAAAAATACATTAATATTATTTAAAAAACATTACACAGACTACGGCACACACACATATGTACAATGACATATATAGACAAATTTTGTTTATTGTCAAAGTCTGTTGTCAACACGGTCTCAAATACAGGTCTTGCAACGAATTTTTATCGAAATTTATTATCACAAATCAGGTCCAATGTTATGCGCAATCATATTTTAATGATGTTGACAATGCTGTCAATTATAGATTAGGTCGAATTTCGATTACTTGGCGACCACTAGTTACCATATTAATATAGCAGCAATTAATATAATATAATTGCTAAGTTAATTTCATTGAATTAAATGGTATAAAATTTACGACGTTCGATTTGTATCATGTAGGTATTCGAATCGTAAATCTATCGACTTCTGGAGCGATAGTAATCATCTACGGAACCTAATTGGAACGCTGATCAGCTCGTCCTCTCACTTCTTATCAGCTTTATAATGTTATTGTATTATCTGATGGGAAATATATTATATAGACACAGATTTATATATACAGGTACTGGTTGTATTTTACGCGAGAAAATTCCAGATGATTTTCGGGATAAGAAGTATCTAAATCCGTTAAACTAGTTTTTTTTTTTTTTTGTTTAATTTTTTTGTATAGTAAGCGTTTTAATAATTTTGAGTGTGAAACAGAAAAACATCATTTCTTAGCTTTTAGACTAATAATAATAATACAATAGTATTTATGTAATACGAGTACGAGTAACAATGTTTTATGTAATACGAGTATGTGCAATGGGACAAATTTTTTTTTTAAATTTAAATGTATTAATTGACAACCGTTCTGGTGTAGTTGTTCGAGTAGTCGCCTTAACACTGGCGGTTGAGGGTTCGATTTCCGCTCGTGGTAGATATTTTTATTTGTATAAATATTTGTTGCCGGTCAGGGTCTATAGTGGTGGGTGTCCTTTACCGTGCCTCGGAGAGCACACCGTCGATACCTTATAGCGATCGTTACTCGTGGTAGGTAAAATTATCCGCTAAACCGCAGTGAAGCAGCTTGGTGAATTAAGCTCAACCCATTTCCCTGTATGAAGAGGATATTATTTCTTTCTTTTGTAACACACTCAATATCAACGGCGAATATAAACCAAATTCCAAATTTATTTTAATACAAATTGTTTATATGAAACATGGTCTCTTATTTAAAAACAATAATAGTTTTTAGTTTTTTTACCGATGCATGTAATGAAATCATTTTTAATAGTTAAAAAAAAACTAAGATAATTATTTTAATACGCTTATTTTAATTAGAGACTTAAGTAATAAAATTACACAAGACGACTTTATACTCGTACTGACATTACGATTCAAAACTTTAACAGAACCTCGAGGAGATATCTCTTATTCAATTATATTTTATTATATACCTTTAAATATATCAAACTAGAGATATGTATTTTACGACATAAAACTATTTATTACGAACGTTATAATAATAATAAATAATAAATATGTTTAACACACACACACAAGGTCGTCTGTTCCTAAGGTAGGCAACTTAATGCCTGTGTTTTAGGTAACAGCCGACTGATATAATTTTTTTCTAAAATAAATATACATATAAATAATACATATATAAATAAACATATATTACACCCAGACTCGGGGCGGGAATCGAACCCACAACCCTTTGAGAAGAAAACAGGGCCACTGCAAACTGCGCCAACGGGTCAGTCAAAAGAATAATTTCGTATATTTGATCATTTAATATTTCAGAGCTTCTATAAAGAAGAATACTTCTGTATAGAAGTAAAGTAAATAATTACGTGTCTATTTAACACGGTACATCAAGATCTTCGATGATTAATTAATTTCATTAAAACGTTTATGGGTCAAAAACAAAAATAGAAAAATAAGTGTTCATGCAAATTAAAACCGTTATTTCAATATTATATCAACATTAAATACATTAAATAATTATTTCGTCTTGAAATCTTGAAATGTTTCATGAAAAAATTGCACTATACTGAAATTTACTTAAATATTTTTGATTTTGAATCTGAAAAACTCCCCTTCTGTAGACTGTTCGGATACCAAGAGATTGAGTACAAGTGATGGTTAAAAATATATAAACATACTTTCGACAATTTTATATGGTTTCATTACATTAGTTATATTATCGAATACTCATAACAGAGCGTGTTAAAAAATATATAATTCAAAATTTTGTAAAAAAACGAATAAACATGTTGTTCACAAATATTAGGTCTACTTCTGTAGACGCATAAAATAAGCCAACATTTGGCTATTATGAGCGCATCGTTTTAATTTCGTTTTTTATATTGGCAGCACTGTGTTCTCAATCATTTGCTTGGTTGTGATTTAAGGTAAAGTGCGTGTGACACGAAAAACTCCAATTTTATTTAATTAAACAAGTTTTCGGTCAAGATCAGTGTCTTTCCTGTACAAGGGATATCTGAGTAAGTAGCCTTTACAAATAAATAAAAACATCAAGATAGTACAAGCTTATTGGGCATGGTATGAAAATAACGCATTGCTTAAATTCTAACCTCATATTGACGGATGCCATCTTTGATTTATGAAAATTTGTCTCTCATGTAGACATCTTTACTGTAGAGCTTACTGTAGAGCTACTGTAGAACAAGCTTATAAGCAATGAAATTTCAGCTTTTGCAAAAAAAAGTAGCGTTATTTAAATAGCGCTTTTTACCGATTTATTCAAACGGGAGGAAGATTTTGTAGATAATTAAAGTAAGTTTTGTAAAAAATAGTTCCTATGTGTAATTTCGAAGTTAAATCCTTATACTATAAATAATCATTTCATCATTAATTTTGCTCACTTTTGCTTTCCGCTTTGGTTCGTTTTTTTATTTTGTTGCTTACAGCGCATGACGGTTGGGGTCTTTTGTTTTAGTTACTATGCCACGAACGAGTCAATCAGGGAATCAGCTTTCCTATGAAGAAAAAAAGAAACGCAGGCGTGAGCAGAAAAAAAATAGTATACGCCGTGCTCGGGCACAAATGGATGAAGTAGCTCTCGAAGAAAGAAAAAGGAAGGATAGGGAGAGATACAAAAGAAAAAAGCAGTTAGGTCAAATTAAGACTGTTAATGACTATGCGCCAAGAAAGCAAAGGCAGGTAAGAAAAATATGGAGAAAAAGTAAAAAAGAAACGCGATAAGGAAAAAATGAAGAAAAGAGAACGTGATTTTATGCGAGAGAACACACCTTCATCAAGCCCTTTGTTGTCGTGTATACATGTTGACAGAGCGGTGGCTGCAAGGAATAGACAACGCTTTGTTGAAGAAAATAACCATTTAAAGAGAAAAAGTTCTCGATCGTCGAAATCGAAAATCAGAATCACCAGACTTCCCATCTGAGCATTTGTCGATCCGTGATTCTCCTGTGACTCTAGCTAGTCCTGAGGCCCAACTATCCAAATTAACCAGGACTCTCAGATCGACTGACACCAGATGTTTCTATCGAAATATTTAACCAAAGGCATAGGCCCCAGAAGAGGAGAATCTATTTAGACGACTCTGAAGTCTCAGAAGATTCACCACATATAATACGGCTGACGGATTCCATGTGATATGATTCTGACGAGGATAATATATTTTAATATCTGTCTCTTTATATGCCTACAGAAGCATAATGTCTGTTCTGTGGACAAATTTCGATTATTTTTTTGTACAGAATTGGTACAGAATGTTGATTATGTTTTGCTTAGGGGTTGAGGAGAACTCCATTTTAAGTTTATTTTCTTTTGTTTCTATTCTACATCTTCTTGATTTGAGTATATAAGGTCAATTTTTGTTCCCTTCTGTAGACAACTCAATCTCTTCTGTAGACGATAAAAAATTATAAACGTGATTAATTCCTAGAATATCCAAGACTGATCTCTAGTGATATTATTGTAAACATAATATTAACTAACTTTAAATTAATATAATGTTTTATGAAAAATCGTGAAGTTTTATTTTAATTATATTTGTAATATCCACTTTTGTTTATGACCCTTATATAGATATAGTTTTGAAGAATGTTCAAATCTACTATATTAAACAACATAATTATGTAGCTCTACATGCACACCCATAACGAGAAGAAAATAATCATTCACTGAATTTATTTAAAATCTTTTGCAAGCGCAAAAGCAAATGTCTTCATACTTATTTAATTCGATAAGTATATAATGATGTTACAAAAACATACGAATTGTTATGATTCTGAATTTATATACAATTATTCAATAAATGAAGTTACAAAATACAAAAATGAATTTTCTACATTTCCTTTAAAAAAAAAAAGTTAAAATAATCACATATTAATGAAAGAGTTTATACATACTGATACCAATTATTTATTAACCTAGATATGTTACTGTTACTAGTTACTATCTCTTAAATATGAAGATATATTTCTAATATGACGTCATTCGACATCAGTCACATCTACATAGATGCTTAGTACTTATATATCGAGTGTATTTAGTACATATATGTCATATACAACAGATAATCGTCTGTCATTGCCAATATCATTAGGCGTCATTCATACCACTGTCATTACCGTTTCCAAAGGTAATGACAACATGGAATAAACGTCGTTACACGTGAACTCAATATCTTTAAAGAAAAGTTTAAGAAAATATCTCATTTAATTGTAAAAATAGGATTCAATAAAAATTAACTTATTTATTTAGGATAGGAATAGGAATAGGAATGTAATAAGCAATATATTCTTCTTATTACTACTTTTATTTGAGTGCTACTACGGTAGCTTAGTAACAAGTAGGCTTAATTAAAAAAATCAAAAAACCCGACTGCGTAAAATACTCTTATTATAAACTAAAAAGAATAAAACAATTTACCAGCTTTCATTTGAGAGAGCACCCATATTGCTACAGTAAGAAAAAATAATTCAACTCCCCCCCCTCATTTCACCATTTGCGGGCGCCATTTTGAAAATTTATATAGCCTATGTCACTACTACAATTTAGACAAATCCAACGACACCTCATATGTCAAAAACACTCCAGCCGTTTGGGCTGTAGGGCGTGCCAAAGAAATGGACATACATACATACATACATACATACATACATACATACATACATACATACATACATACATACCTACATACATACATACATACACTCGAAAAACATAACCCTCCTTCTGTCGCAGTCGGGTAAAAAGTAAATAGGGTAGGTAGTCCCCAGAGTAGTAGGTCCCAGTAGGATGTGAATCCTGTGTCGGGGGTCCGGAAACACACACAATACACAAGCACAAACGCCCAGACCACGACAAACATCTGTATGGCCTATAATACAATAGCCGCGCGCTTTTAATGTTTAAAATTTGCTTAAAAATATAATCTGGTTCTCTGCAGTGATGGGATCTTATTTAATCTTCTGATCATTGTGATGATGAAACATCTATATGGTTCGGGAGAATTTTGTAAACCATACCTTATTTATTGTGACAGTATTGAGAGAGTACATAGATTTAGAAACGCGTATACCAAATTTTAAGCGCTATCAAATTTGCGGGTATTAGATTTAAGTTAGAAAAGTCTTAGGTATTTTATAAAATATGTAATTATAATGATACATGACATTGTCTTAATAGTTTCATTTGTAAAGGTTTTCATTGGGCACGTTAAGTGGTAACCGAGTGATAGTGATCTAAGTAGGACAGCAATACCATCTTACAAGTGGGTTGACGTCATTACCGCGTCTAGACTAAACTGCCTATCGACTTATAACTATACTAAGGTACAAGCGAGTGACTTTTGGAAATAAGTGTTATTTTTTAAATAAATAAATAAATATGTTTAACACACACACAAGGTCGTCTGTTCCTAAGGTAGGCAACTTAATGCCTGTGTTTTAGGTAACAGCCGACTGATATATACATTTTTTTAAATAAATATACTTATATAAATAAACATATATTACACCCAGACTCGGGGCGGGAATCGAACCCACAACCCTTGGAGCAGAAAACAGGGTCACTGCAAACTGCGCCAACGGGTCAGTCAATCATCAAAAATCAATTTATTACAAATACACCATTCTATACGTATGTTTGTAAAGTTATACAGATACATAATTATATACATATTACTTTTATGTTTTACGTACATTCTAACTCTCGTCTAATGTATAAAGGATTACTCGTATTAGGCCGTTATTCGACATCGCGCTCCTCATAGTACCTCTCTCCATTCCTACGATATTCTAAGCCGAGGTGCGTTCTCAGACAGTCTTATAATGTCCTCTCTGAGCCCTCTCTTGGATCTCTTTTTAAGGCTGAGTACTAGGTGATGTTGGCAAGCTCAGTAGGACTAACATCTACTCTATCGATTTGAAATATAAATATTCGGCTCATAGCACCCGAGTTCAAACATATAAACTAAAGCTTTATTGTAAGTATTGTTATAAATGATATCATACTGAAATTTGCTAGACATAAATATATGCCTTCAAATATATCTAGATCTAGGCAGATTATCAGAGGGTTAGTTCACCGCCGTAAACTAAAATTTAAGTCTTGAATTAAAAAATACTGAAGAATATATCCGTAATCTTATTTACAAACTCCAATAGCTGATGCTCTTGATCCACTGAGTTCTCTCAGTTCATTCACATGATTGTTGCCAGTAAAACTGAATGAACAACTTTGTACTGCAAGACCAATCTGGAACTTTTTGTTCCTATACTTATATTGTAAAGTGAAAGTGAATTTATGCTGGTTTTTTTTTTTTTTTTTTTTGAATATGTTTATACTTCTCGTAAGATTTTCTTCCTGTATTAAAAATCATGTTAATGAAAGAGGTTATAAAAATGGAGAATTATAAAAGGAGAAGTAAGGACAAAACCGTACCAATCGCTAATCATAGTAATATAGATGAAATCGCTCTTTTCCTAGACTTAGGCTAAATCCTACAATATTATTGAGTATCTATATCGTACTCTATATGCAAATGAAGGGAAAATGAGGACGCTAATCCAACAGTTGACGCTGATATACAGCCTGGACGCAGCCTGTCATTATACGATGAAAAACTCTTAAGGCTATCGACATTACACTACACTTGTCACGATAGTACGTGTAATGATTTAGATTAAATGTCTACTTAATGAAATTATAGCACTGGCTCATGTTTGTATACTAAGTGTATCGTGTGGTTTTGTCCGATTTTATTTATGATACTTTCTACTCGGCTTTTACGTTTTCTACAATAATAAACAAGAAACCAAAGTACCTTAATAAACAAGAAATTTATACAAGTGTAATGCAATCATGGTGGGTAGTTTAAATTTATTTAAATCAAATCATGAATAATGACCAAATTAAAACGTAAAATTCATTGATAAAGCCTACATAGCAGTCAACAGTCCACGTTGGTCCACTGCGGAGTGCAGTGAATGTGTATCTGTGTTTTAAGTTTTATAAAATTTCGAAATGTCTAATATGTTATATCCTTTTGACTAACCCGTTGGCGCAGTTGGTAGTGACCCAGCATTCTGTTCCACGGTTGTGCGTGCGTTCTCGCCGCGAGTCAGGGTGTAATATATATTTATTTATATGTATATTTATTTTAAAAAATGTCCATAAAATATATTATATCAATCGTCTGTTTCCTAAAACACGTGTGTGTTTGTTATAACATATTTATATACTCGTATTTATTTTTATATATGAAAAATTCATAAAAGACAGTCTTACTATGTGTGGCATATTAATAGCTTCCTCTTGAAGCAAACCTTAAGAAGTACGTTTAAAAGAAAACCCTATAGATTTTTAGCATATAAATATAATAAACATATAACATAAATACATATAAACATAATTGTGACATATAACCATTGAAGATAAATGTCTTTTTTTTATTTATTCAATTGCCAAACCGTTAACTTACAAAGACCGAAGAATATCTAATTGTAAGACAAGAATCTGCCCACCATTACTCGCTGGTAGCTTTCGTATACTTTCCACACATTGCTATTGCTATAAATAATAATGTTCGCACGGTAAGTTATTTAACTAAACGTAACAACTTTCTAACTTAGGTTCAACACAGACTCGACAAGAGAAATGTCTTAAGGACTATTCATGACATACGTCACGTAATATTCTCCATATAATTTATCTGTGCGACTTTCGGTGATATTGTTGATTTTGTTAATTTAAATTATATACATAATCTATTGTAACTTCAGTGTACGTCAATTTTTTTTTTACAGATCTACACATTTTAACAATATTTAGTTTAATAGAAAATATATCTATTTGTAAAGTGTCCTTCTATTAATATCTATCTTATTCTAATATTAATATTATCTAATATTAATATTACACAATACAAATAATATATATTCTGTTTAATATTCTAATAATATATATATACAATATGGGACTCTATTACTCGATATGGGCGGCGCTGCGTCAAGGTCTGATGTCGGTCCTCGGAGGGGACTTGTCGCTCCTGAGCATCATCACCGCGATGCTCGGCGACGACGAGTCCTGGAAGGCGATGGTCTCCTTCTGCGAGACAGTAATGTCCCAGAAGAAGGCCGACGAACGGTTGAGTGAGGTGGCCGCTGCCGTGGCCTCCATCCGCGGGCGACGAATGGGGGTGCGTAGGAGGCGCTACTTAATACGCCTCCAGTAACGCCCCTGTGCCCGTATCTGGCCGGGATGGGAACCCAGTCGTGCTAGACACGGCGTCGTCGGGACTCTTCAGAGGTGAGCCGGACAGTCCCAATGAAGGAGAAGTCTAGCCTTTTCGTCGAGGCCAGCCTGTCGTTGGAGGGATCCTGTTGCCTGCAGATCCGGGACCCTCCAATTAAAGCGGCTGAAGGCTTCCGCAAGGGTTTAGTACGGTATTGCACTCCCAAAGTGTAAAGTCCGACATAGGTCTAGGACTGCATACCCGGGCGTTCTGGATATCATCCGTAAATGGATTCTCCTGCGACACAAAAAAAGGACTCTATTACTTATGTCATTAAATATCGTAAATCAAAAAAGCTATCAACTAATATTAATTTTTTTAGGATTTTTTACAACCTTCTTTCTACCTTGTTTGATTTTCTGATTGATTCCGCCTGCTGTTGCGGCAGGATATGGTGATGCTGCTTCCGTGTACAGTTGCTCGCACCACTGTGGTCTCAGTCTCGCCTTTTACTACTACTACTTTTAACATTTTGAAATAAGTTTGTGTTCTGCCTTAACGATAATTACATATAATGTCCTACGACAACTCTCTTAAGTAATTATCGCATTAATGGAAATAATTGTTTAGTTATTTTTAAACAGCTAAGATCAGTAGTACGTAACATTATCGATCAATTAACTTAACTTTGACTTAACTAAGTTGTATATCATATTACACCGATTTTTTAACGTATTTTTTTTTAAATCTTAATAAATATTCAATTTATAACCAACTTAAAAGTATTACTTTAAATCTTAATTGAACCCTAAATTTAATTTAATTTAATATATAATATACGTTAATCAGATAGTTGACTTAAATGCTCTAATAAAAGTATGTAAAACTTCGATTTTAAAGATTGTTTTTTAGTTGGAAAGCTATGACTCTAGAGTCAGAGCAGTATCCATAAACGTACATCAATACAATTTAAATAGCCTGAATAAACTAGTAACAATATAAAAACTGTACATTTTAATTTTACTAGATGTGGACTTTTTATTATAATATGTTTTGTATAGATTATTGAAATAGAGTTATAAGCAACTGTACAAAGTTGCTTGTATCGTTGGGCGTCAATTAAAACGAGTAAGCAGCGTAATAGGCGCGGAATCAATTGACAAGGTTCAATGTACCGAATGGTTAATAGTTACACGGTAGTAGACCACAACGAGCTGTACGTAGGTTTGACGTAAGTGCTATGGAGAATTGTTATAGGAAATACTACTATGCTTACATTTATAATTGAAGAATCAGGCAGTTTCATTAATAATGAAGTAAAAACGATGTGAAATATAATAGAATCGAATAAATGCGAATCGGTCTCGTACATGAATTGTAACATTGAATATGTATTTATTTCCTGTGTATTTAATATGATTATTGTTAGTTATTTTATTCTTCTTTTATCTTTTTTGAATACAAATTGTTCAATTTTGCACACTTACAAACGTCACGCTTTTAACATTAAGCCGGCCTTTTTTACAATTGAATAAGGTACTGTGCAATGATTTAATTAAAAGTCTAAAAACGGATTTTATCGCGTTTATTTAAATAAAAAAAATCCGTTTTTAGACTTTTAATTAAATGAATAAAATTCGCGTAAATATAAGAGAACAGGACTGTGCAATGAGTTATTTAATAAATAAATATTTAACTTTATATATTATAAGATCGGGCTACCACGGATCGTGTAGTCGAAAAACCCGTATCTTGTATAGGGTAGGTATATTTTAATTTTGAAATAAAGCTTATTACTTGTAGTTATCCATGTTCAACAATCTCAACAATATGATTTGTTTTTGTTATTTTTGATTTAGATGTTTTTCCATAATTTTTTGCGTGATACACGCACACATAAGAAACGAAGCGAGTTTATTGATACGCATAAGATTAATTAATTAACATCGACATGGGAATCTAAAGACTATAGTCAATTCGCAGATAACATTAAGAAAGATCTAAACACGATACCTTGACATGTTCAAACACGTTTAGATAAAAGAGCCGCTACGGGAAATTACTACTATACGTCTGTGCAGTCTTAAAAGCCAGATACGTGAACAATATAAATAATAAATATTTACCATTTTTGACGACGCTTCCGTAATTAATGAAACAGAAATAGATGCTATGAAATAGAGGGCACGTGAAGGTAAATTGGATTAAACTTTCGTTAACCGACTACATAATGCTATCTTTTGTAAACCGATTTTCAAAGTTCTTTATTTGTTTGAAATGTCCCACTCTGGAGGTGGTCCCATATTCACGACAACATGATGCTATGACTGAATCTCAGGGAAATCAAGAAAGTTCCGCAAAAATTACACATAAGTATATTGCATTTAAATTTCCGGGCCGATTTCCAAAATTTTTTGGTTTTACGTATGTGTGTGTGAGTATGTGTATCTATGTAGTCAAGCATCCATTCATGTGTCCGTGTTGGGTGTTCGTACCTACATTGTTATGTAAGTATACGTATTTAGGTGAATAAACGCTTCATATATAACGCCCAGTAGAATGATATTTTGTCTCGTCAATCCAATATCAAAGTTTAAACGAAAACATCAGTTTGACCTATATTTTTATGCTAATGTATCTCGTCCGCTTAAAATTTTCCTTAGATACACCTTGTTGTTCATTGTTTATGTAGTGAATTACTTTTCATATTTTATTTTACGAATAATTTATTTTAAAAAAATCGATTTTTTTTTTTAATATAGAAGTATGAGTTCCATTTTAAAATAATTTTAATTCACTACACTTTGCTCACGACTTCAACACATTTACATATTAAAAATTCAAACGATGCGTCAAGGTACCGCATTCTCGCACGATGTGACCAAATATTTAAATATATTTTTTAGCGTTTACTTCATTAGTACATTGTCTATCACGTTACTTCTGTGCGGCACGGTGACGTCCGCGACTTAGAATTTTGACTGAAAGTTACAGAACTCAATTGAAAAACAATTACTTGAGAAGTCGCCCGAATTTGGACTCGATCACAACTCTCAATACACAAACTCTCCTCGTGATATAATTACATACAATTGATAAAAAAAAAAATATATATATATATATATATATATATATACAGGATGACTGGTGAATTACCATCGACATTCGGGGAGAGCGCTCGGCGCACGGTTCCCACTCGAATCATGTAAAAAAATAAGTAAATATTAATAAACTTTTAAGTAAAGTTACTCAACAATTATCCAATTATTTACGCATCGTCTGGACACCCTAGCAGCTAGCTGCACTTTCGACACAAAACAGGTAGTTTATCTACGTCCAAACGCCGCCACGTGTAAACAGGGTAGCAGGATAAACAAGCATGATCCAGTCCCCCTTAATACTTTAATCCTGGCTTAGGAAAGGCAAAAATACTAAGATATTTTACTCGTTTAAGCAACAAATTTGTTGACTAGGTAAATTATGTGACTTTGGCAATTTTTTGGTGTGAACAAGCGACACATTACAACACCTGTGCATGTGCCGCCGGCATGACTGGAAAAGTGTCATCGCTTCATTTATTTGAATTGAAATTTATGAAAATTTGGTCAAAAATTAAGTACCTATTTTTATTGCATGACCCGAATGGGAACCGCGCGCCGAGCGTTCTCCCCAAATATCGATGGTAATTCACCAGTCACCCTGTATATATATATATATATATATATACCTATACATTCGTTTAAATTCATAGGCGTAATATTACTGTGGAACTAAACTGAACTGAAGCAACGTCCCACTGCTGGGCAAACGCCTCTTCTACATATAGGAGAAGGGTTAGAGCTTAATCCACCACGCTGCTCCACTGCGGGTTAGCAGATAATTTTCTATATCATGAGTAACGATTGCTATAAGGTATTTATGATAACAACCGGGATTGACAGCTTCACATACCCTTCGAGGCACGGTGAAGAGACCCACGACCCACTACAAATACAAATATATACCCCGAGCGAGAATCGAACCCACGATCGCTGGCGCTGAGGCGACCGCTCCCACCACTACACCAGAACGGTTGTTTTAAATTCAATATATATTACTTTTTCATAATTTTAATAGTGCGAAAATAGCATAGATTTCACCAATGTTACTTAGAATGTAAAAGACAAGAAGGAGATTGATCAATGCTGTCAAGATTACAAACAGTAGAAATAACAACTATAAACTATATAATGCTTAGCAAAACTCCATTCACTAGACCTTAAATAATATGAAAGCCTAAAAAATGAAATAGCTGACTGGGTCACATATTTGTGTTTGTATAACAAAAACACTAACATTTACTTCACAAACCACTTTCGGACACTCAAAACTGACAGCTCCATTCACACAAATCAAGTGTTGTACGGACAGACAGTTGTATATTCTTTCCCGAGAATAACAATGAAAACAGGTTGCTATGTCCGTATATAGAAAACAATTCACTCGCATATTAGATGCGCAGAAAAATGAGAAGGCTAAAATGACGAGAGCCCGAGTCGTTTTGTAAAAACAAAATTAAATAAAGTAATTTTGTTTGTTGTTAGATTATTTGCAGTAGTTTTCTTTTATAACCAAATGATAATTTATTTATATGCGTATTTTTCTAAATTGTACAGAATTTTGAACCGTTTTGAAAGTATGTTTTTTATTTTATTATTTTCAGATGGTTTCAAAATTTGAAATTTATTAAAATAACTTGTTATGTAATTATAGTATTTGTAGTTTAATAATTTACTAAAAATATACTTATGTATGTATATAATTCACTAAAATAAAAGTAAATATAATCATTAATATAAAATCGATTAAGTAGACTGATTTATAACCCATAATATTTTAAAACCAAACATTTTATATGCCCTTTTAGCTGTAACGATTTACCTAACAACAGAAACACATTTTGTAACGACATTTTAGCTACACCTGGCAACTTTTTGCCGCCGACTATGGAATGAGTCACCGATCCACTATATTTTTGAAAGCCTTTTTTCCAAATTCAAATACATACAACACAATCTAATGCATATAATCTAAAAATAACATATAAAATATTGATTCAACTAACCACATTATAATCATGATAATTATCTGTCTTTAATACCTATCTAACCTCCAAAATAATATTATAAGACAGAAGACTTTTTATGTTTGTTTAAAATAATCTCGGAATCTCCTGGACCATTTTAAAAAATTCTTTCAACGTTAGCATTTTAATCGAGTAAGATTGTAGGCTATAAAACAATACATTACATATTCATATGTAACCACAAAATGTCAAAGCAGGTGAAACCAAGAAAAACGACTAGTCATAAAACAATATAATTCATAAATCGTTACACAGACAAAATAAACTGACTTTGTAAGGGCAGAGATGCAACCGCATTGTTTCATAAAAATTATTATTATTATTTTGATTTATTTTGATAATTTATTAAATATAAATAATGTTCTAATTAATAACTTATTTAAGTGTGACACGAAAGTATAATCCTTTCTATTGTACTTATCGAAGAAGTATTTATATATTTACTTTTTCTTTTCGTAAATCGAAAACATGTAATTAAATTGCTTCGTTACTACCTGGACTACAATATATAAAATAATACATTTTCCTTTTTTTTTTCAATCACTAAATAAAAGGAAAAAAAATTATTATTCAATTCGAATTTTTTTTTTTTTTTATGTTCTCCCGTATTTATCGTAGAACAAAACTTTCTAAATAACATTTCGTCGATTCCATGTTTATTAAGTATTAATCTTCGTTATTTTAATGTCTTTTATTAAAATTCGTTCCACGATTCACTCCACTTTATGTCCAACATTTTTAACGTTCACCCTTTACTTAAAGTTGTTTATATTCATATCACGTGACCGTAGTGTTACAATCACACCAATTAATCTAAGGTTCACAATCTCAAAAAAATGTAAAGTATGGCGTTATTAAAAATAAGATTAGTATCGGGTTTATGGCAACGCATTAAAGTACTTTACATACTGAATGCGGGCGCGACACAGTGTTAAGATAGGTGTGACGCTTCTTAGAAAATTATACGTCGCACCAACGCATTATGCGTTAGGAAAAGTACCCATAGTACGTCACCACTAGTATTTGTTAAGTTCCCCTCCCCTCGCGTTTTCACGTAATGGTTAATAAATATGGTTTTAAACCATTTTTTGCAAACAAAAAGTTAAAAAAGTGTAGTCAATAGTAGTTGTAATAGTATAGCATATTGTTGCCACCTGTAAGTTAAAAAAGCGCTAAGCGCTGCGTGAAATATTTGAATATAGCTTGAAAAAACGCGAGATTTCTCTAGAAGATATTGACTACGTGACGAAAACCTAAGGCCAAAGTGACCAAATGTGATATTTTTGAAGACCCCTCAGTAACGAATCACGTAGTATGGGTACGTTCCCTTAAGTTACACATACAAACACACATCGATTAAGTTCGGTGGTGCGGTCACCGCATCGTACGGTGCCGAACCGCATTCGATATGAAATTCTCGTAAAATCATATTAAAATTAAGATCTTTATTCGTTTTAAGGGCAAATGAAATTTAATTATCGTAACGTAATTTTAAAACATATTTTTAGAATACATGTCTATTATGAAATAAGTTTAAATTTTATATATTTTTTTATGTAATAAAATTCGTAATTTTTAATATGGAGATAAAATTTATCAGAATACTGAAATTTTTACAGTATTTTTACATGTATTTTATTTAATACAGCCTAGAACTTGCCGTTTAAATATATTGTAATACTCTAAAGAAACGATTTAATTTTATTTTTACATACATAAAATAACTTATTTCACGACCACAAAACAACAAACGCTTAAAAAACTGAACGAAACAGTAAAAAAATTATAGATCAACACGAATCAAATAACGTATCGAATAAATCTAACAAAAAAGATATTATAAAAAAACGTTGAGAACGTTCCAAAAATGGGACGTCTAAAAATGTCCAGAGCATTTCAAAGGACGAAGGGAGAATTTTAAAGAGGTCCCTTCATTTGGAGATGGTTGGATGCCGAACGAAAAAGGCCAAAGTCCAGAAACAGGCTACAAGCGAGCCGACCTTTGAATAGTTTGTCTGGTAATTTTGTGTCTCGGATATTTCACATTTTTATCTAATACTAATAATTATCAAACTGAACCGTCTGTTTGATTTCATTAATCTTAGAATATATAAGACCTATTAAAAAAATAAAATTCGGTACAAAATAGTTTTTTTAAGAAAAAAATAATTAAACATCAAGTTACGAAGATGATACTGACTACAAGTCTGGCTGAAATTCTGGGTGTTCTATCTTTTAGTAGATTCTCCGGAACCGTTGACCGTTTTCCTTACGATACTTTTCTTTACGGCACGAGATATAAGTTTTAAACAAAGTTACTTAATGTTACTTAACCATTTTAAAACTAGATCAAACAATTAAACTCACAGTTTTAAACTAGATCAAACAATTAAACTCACAGTTTTATACTGTTATATTGCTTTTTTTATATTAATCTCAACGACAATCATTAACAATGTAGGTCGAGCCCTTCCAATGATATTGAAAATCGAAGCAGTGACATTAAGCCCCATTTACACTTTAAAAGCCAGTCATTATATCGATTCAAACTATCGAATAGCGTTATAAAGACTAATTATATAATTGTAAATGATATTTCTTACACCTTGAAATATATGTAAGAATATCTGTTTGTATGTATTTTTAACTGCACGTATCGCGTGTTTTAGCCTGCATTAAGGTAAGCTAAGCCTTTCTCAAGTGGTTACATTCCTAATATAGCCCATAAAACGGTCATCTTCAAACACGATATAATTTTTTTTAATAATGCGAACTAACCCACGAAGATTTGTGGTGTCTGAAGTCACAGATTCTGGCTTGAGGAGAAAGCAGGAAGGAGTTACGAATTTAGGTATCACTTCCTCAGTAGTCATAGTAGCAATATCATATGGATTGTGGTATTTGTCCTGATATTTATAAAATATTTTGATTAACGCATTAATAAATATAACATCACGCTTAGATTTATATAAGTAGTAACTAAATATATACATGTATAGGTACAAAATTAAAAAAAAAATCAATTACACTACGAGTATATCTCAATTTACTTGTAAAAAAATATTACGTTGCCAAATTGAAAATAGATTGCTCAAAATAGGTTCCAACAAAGGGCAGTAAAATCCTAACCTATACAAGTATCGCCGCAGGTAAATATAGTGAGATATTACGTGCCAAAATCATAAAGCAGGAGTCGTGAAAGTCAAACTGCTTGAGTAATCAGATTGGCCGTAAAATATCCATCTGATTGGGCGCGGTTGATAATTTGTCTTCCATCTTTATTTATTGTTAACTAGCGATCTGACCCGATTCCGTTCACGGGAAATTATTATCAGTAGCTTTTGTTGATTGCGTAAAGACCTTTATAATTAAATTTTTACATCAACAGTTTATTTTTAAAAATTAAAACGGGTACATACTACAATATAGTTTTGTCGATATTTCAAACCAGTTACATGGTCCGTCCGTAGTGACACGGTTTTGACTTTATCCCTAACCATTTTATTTTAAAAAATAAACGATGTTTAAAAACCGCGAGTCTATAAGTATAAAAATATGTTCATTAAATATAGCACATATTCATTTTTTTTTTGTAATTTAAACTGTGTATTGTTTAGATATTTTTGTTTAATACTAGCGGCCCGCCCTGGCTACGCCCGGAGTATGTATATACCTAAACCTTCCTCATGAATCACTCTATCTATTGGCGAAAACCGCATGAAAATCCAAGCAGTCGTTTTTGAGTTTATTGCGAACGGACAGACGGACAGACGCGACGGAGGACTTTGTTTTATAATATGTAGTGATATATTTCGAAATTTTACAATACCAAAAAATATGTATATTTACTATGTAAAACTTAAAAACAAAATTTTATTGAATTAAGTATTCTTCTTTATTATTTTTATCAATACCTACGTGTAACAAAAAAGGAGGATGGTATAAGCTTAGATCGATAGGTACATTAAATGAAATTAGTAAATACTTTTTAAACTCATGATCACTAGCACTTAGATTCACATGTCATCATCATCATC
The DNA here is from genome assembly GCA_036937285.1 of Euphydryas editha. Taxonomy (NCBI): domain Eukaryota; kingdom Metazoa; phylum Arthropoda; class Insecta; order Lepidoptera; family Nymphalidae; genus Euphydryas; species Euphydryas editha. Next base: position 17,300,844 of record JAUPFZ010000014.1, read on the forward strand.
ATAGTCATCATAATCATCATAATATCAGCGATTAGGTGTCCACTGCTGAACGTGGGCCTCCCCCATCGACCTCCAGAGCGACCGGTTCAAAGCAGCCTCCATCCACTAGAGAGTCGTCATTAATGTAAAACTAGTACACGCTATTCGTTGTTGATTAGGTATTTTGAGTTCCCGATATTTCGACACAATTGCAAGTGCCATGATCACTGGTACACTAACGTAAAACAAAACAGACTTTAGGTATACAGGTACTTAGGTACACAATATACAGGATATTGTATTATAACAAATATTTAAAATATTCCTTTTTACATATAAATCATAGTATAGTTCGTAGAAAAATTTATAATAATTATAAAAGTATACCTAATCATTTCCATCATTAATTACTTATTTACTACCCATAATTTCAATTTCAAACTTACATACATAGATATTTCTTTTTTAACTGTGTTTTTATAGAAGATTATATTTTTAATATAATAATAATTATTTTAAAACAACTATACTCTATAGAAACATAATTTTACTCGATTATTTTGTTTATATCCATGTAGATGGTGCTTTTACACCGGATGTTGCATTTTTAATGTTCGTACTGTATATAATTGGGAAAATGAATTCTTGGTAAACTTGCATAATTCTTACCAGTATCTTGTAGTTAACCTTTGTAATTTCAATATTAACTACATAATATGGAGAAAAACAAAATATAAAAGCGTAATAAATAATATGTGCTAATATCAGAACTTACCAGTCAAATTTTTAAACTTTATTTGACATTACGTGATTTATTTAATTGAAAAACATTTAGGCTATAAATATCAAACTACAACTCATTGTGGAGCAATGATTATATACGTCAAATTCTTCGAAAGGCGGTCTTATCACTAATAGTCATTTCTTACAGACAACCCTTGTCTGTAAAGGAAATATTGGTGACATGACAGGCACACGGTGCAGTAATTCTTTAAATTTAAATATTTTTAATATATGAACATATAAAAAATAAAAATAAAACTTTATGTAATAAATATAAGATAAATAATGACAGCATATGCAATACACTAAAAACTATACATATATATATATATATATATATATATATATATATATATATATATATATATATATATATATATATATATATATATATATATATATATACTTTGTGTATTTTGCTTATCTTACCGTAATAATTTAAGCTGACTGCTGACTAGCTGGTATTCTTCGTCCATAAACAGCAATAACGCTGGATGTATTATAAGCCCAAGGCGCTACATTGTTTTCCTTTCGCATTGCCTGAATTTAGCTGTCCTGTATTCCGTTTGCAGAGGATCATAAAAATACTATACACACGTGTTCAATCGTACATAACAATGTTGCAAAGTAAACCTATGTTTCAATCTTGGAGGTCTTATAATAATCTTGAACATTTCTCAATGGCTTATTTAAAAAAACTTTTCATTCATACTAATATTATAAAGTTAAGCAAACTTAACTTAAACAGTCTGTAGTGATGTACCCGATGATCTCGTGCATGTATTGATGGAGTGTGCTCAGAACGAAACAGCGAGAGCAAAACTAAACTTAGATCTAAAGCCCGTACGGCAATGCAATGTGATTCTGGCAGACCCGATGTCAAAGCTCGCGAAAATGTTGTCCAAATTAAGTCATAGACCTATTAATTAAGTTAGTCTTAAGTTATAATTATGTTAGTTTTGTATTAATCCTCAACCAGGGCGGCATGTTCCCATGGAGGAGAAGTCTGGCCTTTTCGCCAAGGCCAGCCTGTCGCTGGAGGGATCCTGTTGCCTGCAGATCCGGGACCCTCCAATTAAAGCGGCTGAAGGCTCCCGCAGGGGTTTAGTACGGTATTGCACTCCCAAAGTGCCGAGTCCGACATAGGTCTAGGACTGCCGACCCGGGCATCCTGGATATCATCCGTAAATGGATTCCGCTGCGTAAAAAAAAAAAAAAAAAAAGGGCGGCATGTTCGCTTATGCGACAAAGCCCTTTTTTCTTTTGAATAATAAAAAAAAACAGTCTGTAAATATGCCAGTGCTGGACAAAGGCCTCATCTAGATATACATACTGGGGATAGAGCTCAATCCGCCACACTACCTAACAACGGATCGGCAAATAGTTTTCCTACCAAGAGTAAAGATTCGTATTAGGTGATAAAAACTAAAATTAATGATCAAAATGGTTTTACGCCCTTCAAGTTACGGTGGGAAGATCCAAAAGGACAACCCAGAACAGAAACATATATTCGTATAATGAAACTCATGGCTATCGGCGTTTTCAGAGGTTAGCCGGACAATCCCCATGGAGGAGAAGTCTGGCCTTTTCGCCGAGGCCAGCCTGTCGCTGGAGGGATCCTGTTGCCTGCAGATCCGGGACCCTCCAATTAAAGTGGCTGAAGGCTCCGCAGGGGTTTAGTACAGTATTGCACTCCCAAAGTGCCGAGTCCGACATAGGTCTAGGACTGCCGACCCGGGCGTCCTGGATATCATCCGTAAATGGATTCCCTGCGATAAAAAAAAAAAAACATAGGCTATCGGTGTTAATAGGAACTTTCACACAACTATACCTGAATATTTATCAATATACTATAAATACTGTTTTTAATTGACATCACAAAAAGGAAGAGGTTCTCAATTCGACTGTATTTTTTTATGTGGTTAACAATCTCATAACTTTTTACTGGGTGTACCGATTCTTTTATATTCTAAAGCTGGTGGTTGTCATGTGGACCCATTTGAATTTGAGCGTGATCTGACGAGTAGTTTTTGATTTTTCTCTAATAATGCGTATTTAATTGACTACGGTGATGATGTTCTCATTTTTTGAAGTCGGTTAAAAACAGTGTGATTATCACTTCTATTATAACATGAGACAAAAATCTTAGGTATTCTACTTCGCAGTAGATATTCCATTTACTGATAGTAGTTATATAGGCAAAATACATCATGACTTACAGAAGAGGAGCAGAAATTACCTATATACATACATTCACGCTCGACATTTGATACAATACTATATACATGCAAGTTTGTTATATATTACATTGATATATAACACAAGTGAATGCTAGAGTTCACCTGCAGAAATATATGTACCTACATCATTTAGTTCACAGTGAAAAATAACATTCGCCCGAAGTCTAAACAACAATACAATGTTTCGAGAGGAAAGGAAGCACGCTATTTACCGGTGGTAATGACATAGCATTTTATTTACGATGCATGTGGATGCAGAATTCGCAAAGGTTTGACGATTTTATAAGCTCTTTCGAACATAATTATTTTCAATATTATTGGTTAACTAATAAAAGATAAACACTCTCAAAAGGTGATTAGTTCACATTATTTATTTATTAATTTATTTATACTTTCTTGCACACTTAAGAAATACGTAGAAGAAGAAAAAAACATACTAAAGCAAAGGCTGTTTTACCACTGATAGTAATTTCTTACAGACAACTCAATATTCGTAACTCTTAGAAAATAACAAATTTGTTAGTAATTTTATATCAAAAAAATAATTTACTGATGATTTTGTTGTAAACAAAGAAGAAAATTAAAATGAAGCGTTGAATCTTGTATTTTTCAATAAAGAAAAACAAAAGAAACTACGTTGAAGAAATACCATTGTAGAAGAGTTATAATGACTAATCCACAAAGTTGCTTCGTTCTGGATTAAGTTCCTTATACTTCTGATTAGTAAGAGTTTACTTTTTTAGGAATCGAAAAAAAATCGCTAAGTTTAATCACTGGTAGTTAAGTTTATTTTTATATTTACTTAATCTCAATTTAATACAAGCTGTACTGCGACTTCATTCGCGATTACGAGTGATAACTTTGATCCTCTTCTAAGGGATCTGGGATAAATTTTGGGATAATAAGTATTTCAAAGTCCTAACTATATCCTAACATAAATATATAGGAAACGTTGGTAACATAACAGGCACACGGTGCAACTAGTCTTAAAAACTAATCTAAGTTATTAAAATATGGTATACCGTATATCTATTACCTATATAGTAAAACTATATAGTTCATAATATAATATATTTATACAGCATACACAATACATTAAAAACTATATATATACATATAAATGAACATATGTATAAAATATCTACATACATAATACATGAATAAATGTTTATTTAAAATTAATATAATTAAAACATTTAAAAGATGTTTAATTAAAATTTTAAATCAAGATTGTGTCCGCATCTGCTACCATGAGCGACAAATTTAAAACGTGAGATAAACTTGATGTATTTTGTAACGCAAGTGCCCTTTGGTCGTTAAAAATATTTTAATAGTTAAAGTTTAATATTCAGTATAAGATTATATAAGCGATTAAGGTATGCTGGTTTTGATATGAGATGTCTATATTATTATTTATTATTAGATCAGTAACTGTTTAGTTTCTTGCTGTATCTTCACATCAGAACCTTCCCTCCAAATCAGTGGTAGTCCATTATTAGATAACTATATAATTTAGTATTTTATGACGATTTATAATTGTTTTAAGCCTATACTTGAGTGAAGCATTTTTTTCATTTCGTGTGCCATCAAAAAATTTTTAAGAGCACAAATCGCATCACAAAATTTTTATATAATTTTAATTTGTGATTTTCACTTATACTGCACTAATATCTTAATTAATTCATCCTGTAAATGTCTCACTGCTGGCCAAAAGCCTCTTCTCCATAGAGGAGAAGGGTTGGCAAATAATTTTATCTACCATGAGTAAACGATCAATATTAGGTGTTTCTGATAACAACCGGAACCAACAGCTTTACGTGCTCTCCGAGGTACGATGAGAATGTATACATATAACAACCCACAAGGCATACACCCATATCTGATACAAATATCTGCCTCGAGTGGGAATCGAAATCTCGACTGCCGTCATTAAGGCGACTAATTGCACGCAGGCACGCAGTGCCCCCAACGAAAATTTCGAAAAATTACCATAAAAACGTGGCAAAAGGGGTTACAAAAAATGATGGACTTACAAATTTTGCGTGCTCTCAAAAAGGAAGTGACGAAAAAAAGGCCTGATTGATACTATATTATTACATGAATAAGGCGCCAGTATATGTATGGAAGGTTGCGTTAAAAGTCATGTCTAAAGAGACATATTTCCCAGACAGGCTTAAAGGTGAAAATACAAATATTATGAACACATTCCGGTTTGCGGTTTGTCGTTTACGAATCGGTGAAGATTGATGGAACGCTAAATTATATGGTGGTTCGTTCACGAAATTGGTTTAGGAAATACTCTGTGGATTCGTGGTCATAAAAAGAAGGGACTTGTGTGGGAACGAGTCGGCTTTATCTACTATCCTCTTTTTTTTCTTTTTCTTTCGGACTCCAATCTCGCAAGGAGTTATTTCGACCGATCAAATTTTTATGGCAGTTCATTATGTATCAACGATGTGATATCCAATCAATTATGAATATACTCTTATTTTTATTTTTTATTTTTCACGTGACAACGTTTCGAAGATTTAATTAATAAAGGCAATTTAATGCAGTATGTTTTAAATTCAATGTTATCAAAAGTTTAATGAGTTTTAATATTTCAAGTTCCATTTTTAAAATTGTAATATAGATTAAATAATATTAAGTTGGTGTCTTGTGAGTCCTTGGTCTTTTTTTGTTTCTGAAACAAGACAATCGTTTCATAATTTGTTATTAATATTTTTTTACAGTAAGTTGTTACTAGGTTATACTAGAGCTAGTTTAATTATATTGCAACAACAAAAATAATTCGACATAATTTACATTTTTAAATTACGTAGGCAAAACATTAAAATGATTGCGTGCAAATGTGTGGCACAAATTATTACTTGCGAAAGGGTCGGGCCCTATTACGTACTGCGATTGAAAAATATACCTTATTTATAATACAATTAGTGATTTATCTGTATGACCCACCGTACCTCATTGTTCTTGGAACGTGGCAGATCAATTCACAATACCATCCCTCACGTCCCATACAAGGGTTTGTAACCTTTATTATTCTTGGGATATGGGCCATTATTGAAGGATTTTTTATAGAGACGCGGTAACTATTTATAGAAGTAACAATACCGGTTAATTTTGTTTTAAACATAGACTTTCACACGTTCTGACATGTAAATGGAATAATTTGAGTGTCTTGTAACATTTTTTGTGTTTATTTTATTTATCCGTCTGTATAAGTTATAATTCGTCGCGTAATATGCATATAACTTAAATAACTTTTCTCAATTAGTAGGTTATTTTTTATTTATAAATTAATATTTTTTAGATACTCTGATTATAAACGTAGGTAGGCTATAAAATATCCCCCTGTAACTCTTGGACTACATTAACGGAACATAACACAATAATAAGGTTTTTTATGAAACAAAAAAAGAATTATAGTAAGAGAAAAAAGTAGAATATATTAAGAATTAATTATTTATTATATTATTAATAATATAATAAATAATTATATTATTAATAAAAAGAGAAAATAGATTAGGAGATTCTGAGATAACAAATAAACTCTCCTCGTTCGTAATCTCTGAATAAAATTATCATTATTGATAAAGTTACGTTTTTAATAACATAATTATGAATTTATAATGTCACAACATAATTTTTGGAGATAAAAGTTTTAAGAATGATAATGTAAAAACTGAAAATGCATATAAAAATATCAAATTTTAAAATATCAAATTTTAAAATATCATGACAACATTTATCTAGAATTATAATAATATAGTATAATAAAATATGATTTTTAAGTTAATAAGAAATATTTCAATAAACAAAATATTATTATCCATTGAATTTTTTACTATTCGAATTTTCATCAGCACGCTGTGCACTCATTAAAAAAAATATAAAACAATGTGTTGTGGTAACTGAGGCTGTTCAGGAAAACAATTCGTTCATTCATAATGGCACGTTTATAGAAAATAGAACAATAATCGCAAAGGGCACCTAATCAGATTAGCGCGCATCTATGTGTGTGTTTCTGTGTGCGTGTAGCGTTATGCGTCACTCATTCAGTCTCATTCGCGTCGGTGACTTGGACTGTGTTGGCCGACAGCGCGCGCGCCGCCCGTAAAACGAACGAATTTAAAAAAACCGTTGCAAACATTTAACAAATAAGTTTATACAAGTAAAACTTGAGATAAAATTGTGCGTGAAAGTGCAGTGCGAGACGTGTGTGACCTTTAAGTGTTATGTTTAACTTAGTGCTGGAAACATGAATTCAAAAAAGCTGGAATACTTTAATGATAATGACTCCGTGGATGAGAAAATTAATCTAAGCTGTCTAGGTGAGTTTTTGTGTCATACTTTTGTTCACAGTTTATTTATAAGGAATGTTAATTGAGTTTGATGTTATGTACGTTACAGAGGTGTTTGTGCATAGCTGATTAGAATATCGAGGAACCTACGCCTCAAACGATGAGGCGAGACTGCTATTGATGAGTGACAAATAAAGTTCACGAGAGTACTGATTAATGTACAATAAAATTTATTAGATACATTGAAATATTTAATTGTAGATCAAATTTATTATTAACACAAGTGATAACGAGGAATAGTATGTTTGAAGGCATTAATCAATCGTTTCTATTATTAGTCGTTTGATAGTGTATGCAAATTATAAACAGACAATTAACTAAGGAATTTCTGTAGATAGTCAAATATTTCAATTCTTTGCGTAGTTAAATTGGCAAATATATAACGGAAATTTCATCATATTTCACAAAAGAAAATCGAATTTTGTATCTCGGGGGAGTAGATTATTGAATAATCTTAATTTTTTTTGTACTCTGACTCACATCAGTATAAATTCGTAAATTAAAATGTCTACTACCACTTATGTCTATTATACATAAACAAAGACACCGCTTCAGAAAAAGTAAGGAATATATCAATAAAAAGTAAAACTAGCAATCTTCTTGCTTTGCCCAGAGGCTACAAAGGACCAGAACTTTCGTCTCTTTCTAAGGTAAAGCTTTCGAAAAGGTACGCAGGAGTCATTATATTGCAACTGTGTGAGTTCGTCTGCCTATGCGGTATGCGCTGTACCTACTGTTTACATTTTTACAATAACGTTAAAATAAAAAAAGGAATGAAAATTGAATTTAAACAATATAAAACTATTTACAAAAAAAAAGAATTAATATATTATATTAATGGTAAAATATATATGAAAAAAAAATATTAAAAGTAATTGTCTTTTATATAATTCATAATGATTTACGCGTTTCGAAAAGTGAATCTCTATTTTTTTTTTAATAATTACTATAACGAAATTGTTGAAAATTTTATATAAAATATTACAAAATCGAACATCCACTTGCACTGACGTAATGATGACCCAAATACATGATATAAACTATTCAAATGGTTCTCTCTCGTCTGTCTGAAATCGTTAATGACCTCTAATATAGCGTGGGTATTTACAACAGCAATAACATTGATCTAAGCTGTCTTATTAGAAGCTACATCAATTTTCTTAAATCACAGCATACTTTGTAGTCTAACGTTCTATCATTGTAACAATTAGTTTATAGATTTTATTGAATACCAATTACGTCAAACTAATAAATATTACCTATCTAGTGTAACTTGTTACTCATTGTTTTCATTTTAAATTATGTAGGAAATAATTGTAGCATATTTTAGGGATTAATTTTAAATCTGAAATAGTAACTTAAGTTTCGTTTCTCATTTATTTCTTGCAAGTCCAATGAATTTATTATTTTAGACGATTTCACGCTTTTTAACAATTTTTTGCCTTTTTTAGCAATCAGTAAATTCTTTTGCGCTCTTGAAGGCTAGTAAAAACCAGTTTTTATTGTCGTTTATCTTGATTTTGTGCATAAAATGTTTTATAATTTTACAAAACATGGACGAGTTTAATAAATTTAAAATGCTTTTGTTCGCAAAGTCGTGTATAAGTAATGTGTATTCGATTTTATTTAGATCTCGTTAGTATTATGTTCACACGGGTACAGATTCAAACGTTTATCTATTTTAATAAGATTCTACACAACTATGCTATATGTAGAGATTTTTAAATTAATTTTATTTTTTGTCTTTTTGACGTATGTATTACAATTGATTTTTAAAAATCTTTATCATCAATGTTTATAATTATTTCTGTAGTTGTTAGAATTTAAGTAATAACATAGTCTGTTTTGCATATGCAGTAATCGCATGTTATTTAAAAATATTTCGTTCGTTACAATTGCACCTGACGACCTTTTAAAGCTTTCCAATTTTAAATTTAAAAGGCGATAAAAATAACAACGTATTTGATCAAGTAAATCCAGACAAAATACGGTTGAATTGCCGTAATTTGAAGCACAATCCGAAGCTAAACGTTTTAAGCTTTCACTGACTTCAACTGGGATTTAAGAGGATATTTTGATAGTAACACAAAAGTAGTTTTCTTTGATTAATATAATGGTACAGATTACGCTACCTGTCATAAAAGTGGTTTTATTGGAAGAGAAACTTTATTGTTGGTTTCGAATCTCGTTTGAATGTTAGATGGCCGACTTCGAGTTAAGAAGTGGCTGTCTATTTATTTGAGTACTTTTTTGTTCATGCCAACGTTAAAGAACGCGAGACCGTACCCTCTACTGTAACTATGTCAATAATTCAATATCTTTGTGTGTTCATGTCATAGATATCGTGTGTGATTATTATGTTCAATGTTGGAATATTCAATACAGCGTTTGAATTAAAGGAATGATATTTATGTCACTACTTGAATATATATATTTGTAATTCGATGATAAGTTGTTGTAATAGGTTTTTTTTTTTTTTTTTTTGATAATAATTTAAGTACATTATTTGCGCGTTTCAACAACGTTTAAAAATGATTTTATTCTTTTTAAATACAACCATTAAATTCAGATTAATCGTTTTTATTTCCATCTATGATAGTTATTAATAATTGCATTGCGTCGCAGAACGATCAAAACATATCTTTCGACATTCATAACATATTCTTATATTACAATTTACTTCAAATTTACGTAAAGTTATTTGTTACTAAGATTTTTCACATTGTAATCTCTGATTACCCTTCACAATGGTAGCTTAGTGGTACAATGGCGTGAACATCTTGTGTGGTCGACTGATTAACTTAAAAGGATCCGTTGTGAGCATATTTAGCACTACCCTTTGTAATTTTTGAAGGGTAATGAGGTGAGAGTGATGGGGATATCCGTACCTAACTGGAACAACCGAAAATCAATAGTTTTAAGTTTCCTTATACAAATATTATTTGAACAAGTTTTTACATGTCACCAATGTAACACACACGTAGCTACCATATACAACAAATTTTAACCCGTTGAAATTAATTCCAATCAATAATAATCATATTATTTTTTGCGAATATTGAAACATATTATGAAGTTCTTATACTGACTTGACTTTATACTGACTTTAATTATGCATCATGTCATATTTAAATATGTCAATGGAATATTGAATTTTTTTTGTTTTTATATAATTACTGCAAAGGTCACAGACAGGATGGATAAATCGTTAGCCCCTATATAATACGGGCGGTGCATATTTTAGCAGAGGACTGAGGCATAAAAATTCCAAATGTTAAAAGTAATTAAAATTGCGGCTCGATTAAAAATACCTTCACAATCATGATCGGTTTTGATAAAGCTATTGATAGTGTGTTTAATACTTATCTCGTGAATAAAGATGAAGATAAATCTGGTACAACTTTAGAATGTAGGCTAAATATTTTCATATCTTTGGTAAGAATTTTATTTAAATAGCTTAAGACGTAAAATACATAAATTTTATGTTATTTGAATGTTTTCTTAACCTTTTATAAGACATGGTATGTCCATTCATCGCTGTTTTCACAGATTGTAAACGCGCAATAAATATGAAATTAAAAAATAGTTTATTTTGACAATTTCGACGTATTTATTGCAAATTAATTGAAATTAAAAACGAATTATTTTGAAGAACCTATTCACATTACATAAAAGACTTTAAGAACGTTGAAGGTTTGACCAATACTAGAGATAGATTTTAAATAAAGATGTCTCTACTAATTTAGTACATGGACTTTTTCCAAGGTTTTATTACCATATCTGTACTATGCATTGATGTGTTTTGATTGTAAAACAATTCATTTGTATCGTTCAAGATATCGATAAGATATGAAATGTCTAAAAGACGGAATTATGTTTGATGAAATAAGGTAGTCTAATATGTAGTTATGTATATAAGTTATCCAGTAATTAGCTTGTGTCGATAAAAAAATATTATTTGGAACTGGTATCCAAATTTATCAAATTATGAAAGACAATATGACATGTATCTTATAAATGTATGTTTGTACCTACAGATAATACAACAATAAAATGAATGTGAAACAGTCAAGATTTAAATATATATGTATAGAATATAAAAATTTAAATGCAAATTAAATTTGACTCTAATGAAAAAATATTAAATTAAAAAAAATAGTTCATAAAATCTTTGAAAACTCTATTTTCTTATGTAAGAATATTAATTATAGATAATTTTACTATAGGAGTGTCATGTATATATGTACAAAAAAGTCCCTAAATAAAGATATTTAAAAATTAAGAAGAAGAAATTTTATAAAAATGTAATAATAATAATAACAAAGGTCTTGTTAGTGTAGTTATCTCACTGTCTGTATAGTAGGCATTGTTCTTATGAAGGAGTCACTTTGGAAGCAAATGAAGACACGGTCCCTAAATAAATACAAATAGAACCCGAAGTTTGAAGGAAAAGTCACTAATTGTTCGTCTAATATTGACCATGCTTTTTGGATACCTTCCGGCATAACATATACTATATACATTTGAGAATACGAGACCATGGACGCTGTAAAGGATCCGAAACGTCGGGAAATAAATTTTAAAAATTGTTAAACTGTAGGTAAAGTTTTTTAAATAAACGCGATAAAATCTTGTATAGACTTTTAATTAAATGAGTAAAATTCGAGTAAATATAAGAGAACAGTACATTTGAGAATAAGTTAGCGTAGTGGTCATAGCACTGGCTGTTACGCTATCGATCGCGAGTTCGATTCCCGCATATCACAAATATATATTAAGACAGATGTTTGTGTTGGCCTGAGCGATGTGTCCGTGTTGTGTGTATTTCCGTACTACACAGGATTCTTAACCAACTGGGGGCCGTTGAGTACAAGGCGTATTATTTAAAAACATATACTACGTGCTACTCACAACTTCGCCCATCACTATCACTACATACAAAGAAAGTTCTCAGCCGCATCTGTCTGTCTGTTCGCGATAAACTCAAAAACTACTGCACAGATTTTCATGTGGTTTTCACCAATAGATCGAGTCATTCATGAGGAAGATTTAGGTATATATAATATATACTCCAGTCGCAGCCGGAGCTGGCCGCTAGTATTCTATAAACCTCTTGTAGCTACTAATGTTACTAATTCTATCTACACCTCAAATTTAAATTAACTGAATTTTCGCTGAACGAACTTAAAACAATGTTTCTAAATATGAAGGAACATCAATAGTGAAAGTTACATTAAAAAAGTCATTAAAAATCAAATGCTGCGTAGTAAATAGTATTAATAGATTAACTAAAGATACCAATTTACTTTTTTTCTTTTTTTTTTTTTGACAATAACTTTCAAGTTTCAAGTTTTGTTTTAGAAAATATATTATTTTGAGTAATACTAAATCTAATACGGTCATCGCTTTCACTTGAAACAATTAATGAACTTAAACTTTTCAATAAAGTAATAAATAGTATAGTAATAATAGTAATTCTTATAATATATAGTAATAAGTAATAATAGTATTTAATGGTTCAATTAAAATAAAATAAAACGTGAGTGTGTGTGTGTGTGTGTGTGTGTGTGTGTGTGTGTGTGTGTTTGTGTATTTCAAAAATCGAATAATAAAAAGAAGACGATTGTAAATTCAAAATTACCCTCGTGTCTAAATTCGGATTTGTTCTACTATGAGAACAAGAAACCGGTATAACACAACAATTAACACTAGATACTATAAACGGTGTAATTACACACCTGGTGGTGGTTTGTTCGCTAAATTAGCGTGTAGTTCAACGAACCTACACATCTACATATTGTATGTGTTATATAGAATTCTCGTCTGTGATAAAGAATTATTTATTTATTTATATACTTCATTGCACACTTAAGTAACATAAAAAAGCAATAAAGAAAAACATACAAAATAAGAGTCTAAAGGCGGTTATATCACTGATAGTGATTTCTTCCAGACAACCCTTGTCTATATAGGATATCCTGGTAATAAGACAGGCAAACGGTGCAATTAGTTTGTTAAATTAAACATTTAAAATATAATAACATAAGTTATACCTAAAAAAGTAAAACTTACTACAACTAACTACACTAAGTAAACTTAATACACTTTATTTAATAATTCTCACTAATATTATAAATGCGAAAGTTTGGATGGACTTTTTCACACAAAAACTGACATAGTAAAGATTTATAATACAAGGGATTACTTCTTACGAAATCTAAGTCGTTTTGAAAATAAAATAAATAAAAAACATTACTACATAAATGGCATTAAAAATTATTTGGTAATTTTTTTTTTAATAAAGCGTATTTAGAACAATATTATCGAAATGACAACAAAAACAAAAAAACAACAAAAAATTTTTAAAAGAGAAGCTGTTCATTTTTTGTCGCATTTTCCGAACAGAATCTGCATTTCGAGACAATCTTTTCACTGATTGAAAATGACGATTCGAAGGTGCTCGTGGGGCCTGTTTGAATAAAGTTGTTTTTGATTTTGACTTTACTACTTAAATCAGCCTGTACAACCCACAGCTGGGCAAATACCTCTTCTGCGCATAGGAGAAGGGTTTGAGCTTAATCCACCACGCTGCTCCACTGCGGGTTAGCGGATAATTTTACCTATCATCAGTAATGATCCCTATCGGGTGTCTATGATAACAAACCGGTACCGACGACTGACCCACGAGAACATACACCCAGACCGCAAAACAAATATTTGTATAAATACATATAATCTACCCCGAGTCGGATTCAAACCCTTGATCGTTTTTCAACAATAATATCAGTTTCAAAAAATGATAAATTGTAACGATAATTTTGGCTTCGTTTGATTCGAAACACTCGTGTAATTAACTATTACATATGCTACATTCTCGATCAATAACTCACCATTTTTTACATAACAATAAAGTTAAAACATTATATTGTTGTTGAACATAAGTACTGATAACAAAGCTTAGTTTAATCGTAATGAGTTTCATCATATCATATTAGCCATTGGATGTCCATCGCTGAACGTAGGGCTCCCCCATCGACCTCAAGAGCTACCGCCTGGGCTCTGTATTACTGAGCATTTTAGAGAGGGTTAGCCAATACTCGCCACGCTTGACACGCTGATTGGCGAGAAACCACAATGAGATTGATATTATTCTTTTTTTTTACAATTTTTGTATATACCTACCACAAATATATATAAAAATACAAACTAGCCAGGATTATGACAATAAAAAATTGTGTAGTATGGTGGTCTTATGACTAGTTTTTTTTTCTTCCAGACAACTGACTTTGACGGCCGGCTGGTCGAGTGGTCAGGCAACTGGACATTTTACGCAGCGGTCGCGGGTTCGAATCCCGCCAGGTGCAGATAATTTGTATGACGAATATAGATGTCTGCACCGGGTCATGGATGTGTATTTATGTATATACGTATTTATATCTTAAATTTATTTCCGTTCCTGTAACACAAGTTCTTACGAGCTTAGCACGGGGCTAGGTTAACGTGGTGTGATTGTTGGTTAATATTTATATTTAACTGATAACTCTGTGCTCAAACCTTTTTTTTGTGTATAATATACATAATATTATCCATATAAAAACGATCAATACGAGAAGGGGTCTCTGTATTGGAGACAGGTGTTCCAGCTCGCGTTTGGTGTTTTTTTTTTTGCTTCTACATCGATCGCGATGACTCGATCTTTTTATGGATTCCCTTTAGTATATATTTTTAGACCGTTATACGCTTGTAGTTCTTCTTGTTTTTATTATTACATCAATACAAGGCCTTGAAGTTATCTGATGACAAATGATGACAAAAAATTGACATTACAATTATTAACAAAATATTCAAGATCATTTACGTAACAAATATCGACTCAACTTGACCATGGACATTGAAATGCTTTCGAAACAATGAAAAATGATATTTAAGAGTTGAAACTATAGTAATTAATTTTGTAACTACTCTTTTCTAATTATGTTTCAGAATAACAGCCGTCGAAATATGTTTATAATCAAAACTAATTCGTTCCTTTAAGTATTTAAATGCTATAATATATATTTGGTTTAGTGTATGCATGTGTATTAATAATTAAAATAATATAATTAATGAACAGCGGGAGAGAATAATGTTTATGTGTACGTGGGTGTCGAATGATCCTGAGACGGAAATCAAGGCAATTACAGAAATAAAAGTATAAGTATTATTATTATTCTTTTCTTTGGTAATGATAGTCTGTGTTTTTCAATCCTTTAATTTAATTATTCGAATCACATATTTTCATAGTTACAACTTAACCTTTCTCGTATTTTCTTTATACCTATTATCAAAAATAATAATGAAAATGCCAAGAAATTCCATAGAGTTTAAATGAAGATTTAAAATTAACCGTTATATGTATTATAAGTTATTGTTATATAAATAACCAGGTTGAGAAGCACCGAACAATAACAATACAGATCCAGATATACTGGTTGCGTCACGAAAATTACTACCTGTTAATGGTAAAAAAAGGACTCCATAAAAAGACCGGCAGATTCGACATTCAATACTGCCGGTAATAATGGACTTTAAAATAACAGTATAGATATTAAAATCGCATGCAAACGATTATCCATTAAACCATCTGTCGCTCGACGGACAAAATTAAATATTTCGGTGATAGCATTCGGATCCCACGCTAATTGAAATGGTTTCGACTCCGTTGTAACTATTATCAACCTAAAAATTGTTTTTTTTTTTTTAATATTTTAATTTTATTAACATTTGATAACTTATTATAATAAATAAATAAATATGCTTAACACACACACACATGGTCGCCTGTCCCTAAGGTAAGGCAACTTAATGCCTATGTCTAAGGTACCAGCCGAATGATATAAATTTTTTAAATAAATATATATTACACCCAGACTCGGAAGGGAATCGAACCCACAACCCTGAAGCAGAAATCAGGGTCACTTCCAATTTCGCCAACGGGCTAGTCATTAGTTATTGACTTCCTTATGGTTCTTTCATTGTCACTTGGATTGAAAACTTGATAATTTTATAAGAACTCAAACTATTTCAGTACAGTAAAATAACAATAAATAATACAACAAATTATTCTTAATTTGCAATAAGCTGACACTGACGTTTGTACTTTCATCATGATTCACTACAAAGTTTTATGAAAACGGAAAATAAATTACACAGCATAATTACAACTTAGTTAAGATTGTGTAGTACAACATGTGGTCTTATGGCTAATTAGTCATTTCTTTCAGACAACCTAAATACAACGCAACCCCCATATTTGGATCCTGTTGCCTGCAGATCCGGGACCCTCCAATTAAAGCGGCTGAAGCCTCCCGCAGTGGATTAGTACTTGGTATTAGTTAGTAGTGGTAGTAGTTGGTATTGCACTCCCAAAGTGCCGAGTCCGACATAGGTCAAGAACTGCCTACCCGGGCGTCCTGGATATCATCTGTTAATGGATACCCCTGCACACAAATAAAAAAAAACATCTGTTCTGGACAAATGTCAGTAACAATAATGAGTATTTCTAACTTAGTACGAGATATACATAATAATTTAAAGACTAATTATGATTATACTCCGGACAACGATCGAAATACATTAAAACTCTACCTCTCGTCTTATTATTTTTGCCTACGATTATTCTACATTATAAAAACATGCTTGAAGTAATAGTGTTAGAGTCTCATTTCCTGTAGCACGATAACAATAATTTGTCTAGATATAAGTCCTGTACGTTAGAGATTTATTGAGAAGACAATTAACTATTGATTGCCTATCGAAGGGTTTGCATTTAGTATGGACTAATGAAACTTAATTTCGTTTCTTCTAATCTCTCTATTAATAATTTACGAAAGTGTACCGGGTTATTTATTGTTATAGTGTAATATAACTACGGACACAGCTTTGTATTTCATTGGAAAGAGAAAACCTGCGGTTTGCTGATTCTATTTTAATAATTGTTCACTTAAGAGCGAAATCTAAGTATATTTTCTGTTCAAAAATTCCACAACATCTTACAAAAGAAATACGTGTGTGATCAATTCGTGCCCAAAAATAATACTAGAAACATTAAACAGAAATACGAAAAAAATTGTCGGTCAATAATTGTCCTCTACCAATATTATCTTTTCTATAAAATTCCATTAAGATCAGTCCAAGAATGAATATTTTATTTCTTTCACTGCAAAATCCAAAAGTACGATCATTAAAGGTAAATCAATTCCATAAGAATCGCGAGAAAAAAATAATTAAGCGTTGAAAATTGATAAGCTCAATTCAAAAACTGAAAGTTAATGATGTAACTGAGCAAGTACACGAGGGAGGTGTCGAAACTATATCATACCTTACAGTACATAACCAAATTGTCACTCGTTTTTTTTGTGACGTAACATGTAATTTTTAAAGGTCATTGATTTTTTTGTATCGGGAAAGTAAAACAGAATGACGTTACGTAAAAATAAACCTTTGACATTATAGATTCCGAAGGAAGAGGCGAACCGAATTATCGCGAACTTTTCATACCGACATCGGAGAAAAGATTTTGGTGATTAAAATGAGTAAATTGATTTATACTCGGTTGAAACTGAAATCTGAAGAAATCCATTGAAAATTAAAGACTTATTTGGCATCGAAATGATATTTTAAATATAAGTTCTGTATGATAAACGAAATTCTTTAAAAGTAAATCTACTAATTATTACAATGTTCTTTAGGATAACATTTCTTGGCTATTTTTATAAAAATTTTACTATGCCTTCTTATTCAGCTCCGGTATGTTAAGGAAATTAAACGTGGCTTTCTTGACCTGGACTTGTAAGGCCTCGAGCTTTAGCTTGTGGGCGTAACATATGAATACATTACAAGCAACTTAATATATTGCAAAAAAATCTTACAAATGTATTTAAATGGACAGAAAAATTGTTTAGAATAAAATTTATATCCTAACGGTAGTTTATTGTACATATTATTATCTCGTTCCTTATATATTATCTGCTAATAAATATCTAATGTCAGATCATTATTATGTACCTACTATTAAAATGTCAGTGATAATAATTATAATAAGATTTAATTTAATTTATATTTAATTTCTTATATGCTGTTGTACGTCTTCCTCATCTATTTTATTAATAATATTTCTGTTAGGTGTTCGTGAAGAAATATCTTCTATAGCATGTTTTTATATATTTGTGTTTAATAAACTTAAATAAATAAAAATTAAAAAAACCGTAAGTCACTTCAACGAATGATTGTCGGTTCTAAAAAATATAGAGTAGTATTAATTATAGACCTTTCGTTTTGGTCTAATAAATTATCTTTTATTAATATAATGAAAATTTTAATACCAATATGGTGAACACCCAATATTTCATTTCTATCATTTAAAACGCGATATTGTCGCTAATAAATTTGTTCTCAACAAGCCTCTTCATAGATTTTATTGACGGCGTCTTTCACGATTTGACCTCAAACGTGATCAAAAAGAAATTATGCCATCTGATTAAGTCCGACATCACACTTCGAAATGAAAAACGAAGTTAAATTAACTCGATTTTGATATTTATGAGTTGTTAATGAGATCTAAATTTTCTTATAAAAATGTTAAAATGTAATTAAAATTTATGTCACGTCGAGAAGACGGCAAAGATTAGGAGAAATTAAAAAATTTCACACACTAGTAAAAAAATCGGTTCGACCGACTGGTCAACGGACTTTGAGTCTTCGACTGAAGTTAGTAAAAAACTTTTAAAGGCTTCATTAATCATCGGATCGCATTAAACTATTGAAATTCCAAACTTATTGCTCAATACAATTTATATCGCTTGTACTGATGAAGTTTCATTTATACGGTACCATCAAAGTAACCATTGTATTTGAAACTGGTACCCACAATGGATCGTCTCTCGAGCCCCCATTTGTACTTCCAATAGCAATACCAGATGAACTAGCGATACCTTTGCGTAATAAATTGACTGCCGACATTGCATTTGAATGTATGCACCGTTAACGAGTAATAGAATGGCGCTTTCACACTGCAGATCACTCCAGCAGCGGAAGTAGAGAGAGACGCCTGTTCAAAAGTAGAAGTCATTCAATCACCGCCCTACAAATGTCTAAGTCACCGAGTCAGTTACAAATTCTTCGATTTATTGCCCTTTCTCTGATATTATTTTAAGTTCTGTTATTAGTATCAAAGTCGCTAATTTGCTTGATACATTTACTCAACTTTGTCCGTGTTTCATTGTATACAACTAAAGAGAAATTCGAAAGTATATATGTTTAAAAGCTCACGTGCTTAATACAAGGTGTCTTCATTATTCCTAACAAGCGTTGTATCCAATTTTATTTCCTCCCCACGATCTGGCATTCGTGTGAAAGGACTTTATCGTTATTCAAAATAAATTATTTTCCCAGGCCTTTAGTAGAGAAATTCAGTAATAAGTATAAAGTATTAAGCATCTCAAACCCTTCATTTTGCTTTGCTTTCACCGACTTATTTCGTAAAGTTCTATCTAAATAGGAATCTTTTACTTTGAAACAGCCTTAGGACTAACTATTAACATAATTGTACTTTGCTTATTCGTCATTCCATTTTCTGTGGTCTTTTAAACTGAGTCAGACTCTCGTTGTCATGATCTTATATCGTTTATATTTTCAACAGAAGTTGAATTAACAGCGTTGTTTTTGTAAATATTTTATTTATTGCACAATGATGTTATTAAAAGCAAAAGTGTAAAGTTTTTACTTGCGAAATGAGTCCCGAATTGGCCACCAAACATGTTAGTGTACTCGACAGTACCTAAGCAAATAATAATATATTTTTGGGTACTTTTATGTTGGTTACGCTAATTTTACAAATAAGCAAAATGCTATTTATTTCTATTATTTCCCATTCTAGTTTGTTCCTAAGGTAACTTAATGCCTGTGTTTTAGGTAACAGCTGACTGATACATACATTTTATTTTATTTTATAATACGTATAGAAATAAATATATATTGCACCAGACGCGGGGCAGGAATCGAACCCACAACCCTGAAGCAGAAAGCAGAGCTACTGCCAACTGCGCCAAAAGGCCAGTCATAATTTTTGTTTTCCATATTCAAAATTTAACGATTTTTACCAACGACCTTATTTCTTAGATGCCTATTGAAGATAATTTTCTATAAATTGATCTTGTTATCAAATTTTGAAAACAGGTTATTTTGAATGTTGTTTTTAACATATGAATATAATATTTTGCGTGTTATTAATTCATGCAATACATTTGATACATTTTTTACTATTTATTGTGTCTTGTTCTATTGTAGTAAAAATATAAAAAGTGTTACATATTTTAAAAACTTCGTAGCAATCGAACTACCTTATCGTACTTTGATGTTTAATTTCCTGTACTTATCTATTTTATGATTGTATGTGATGCAATCTTTATCTAACATTCAGGTACGTATTTATTAAACTGAGGTCTTATTGCTAAGAAAATAATGACTATAATCAGGCGTCTTCCCAGTTTTATGTCTACAGCGTCGTCTTCAACTGATGAAAATTTGATAAACTTTTCGATAGTTGATGCTATAAATATTTCGTAACTCTAAGTTCATAAATTAATATAAAAACTACTTTTCTGAATTATTGGTTATAAAATTTATATATATCTTCGATAGTGATATTAAAAAAAAACGTAATCAATTAATATTTCATAAGAACAAATGCATACGTATTTTTGGGTGTGAGCTATAAATGGCAGTAAAGTGTTTGTTGCTTTATAGAACATAAACTGTTATTTTTATAGCCATCATATACTTGAGTTTTGTTCAATTGTTCAATTAACAAGAGTTCTGCATTAGGGCACGGTTGGAGTTTCGTTCGATTTGTATTCGTGATGTGGTAATAACAGTCCTTAAATACTTGGCCCACTGCTGGGTAAAGACCTACTTTCCTATTGAGTTCACTAAGACATTCCTCCGCCGATATTGAATTAGTAAAGAATATTATTAATAATAGTTTTTCCTAAATATAATATTTTTTCAACATTAAACAGTCTGAAGATAAAACGTAAAATAAAAATGGTAGATAAATAATAAATATCGATCAAATTAATAAAATAATATTCAGTTTTCGGTCTAAAGAAACTTGTTCTCATTCAAAGATAAATTTATTCAAAGCAAAGACAGGCATAAGAACTACCAAAGCCTGTGTAAACTGTGTGCTTGATACCTACTATATTACACTATGAAATACTGTTTGTAATAAATAAATAAATTATTATGTTATAATTAAAAAGTAACATTTTTCTTGTGAGAGAGACAATGATAAAATAGAAACTCGTGAAAAACGTGATAAAAATACTTCACGCTTTACCAATTTTATGACTTCCTAAACATGGTTAAAGTCGTCATGACTATAGCTATTAGACAGATGAAATATAATTTTAGTAATTAACTTACTAACCTCTGTTATTTATCGTCATTAGATTGAAGCCTACTCGAAATATTTCCTTTATATTTATGATGATTAATTGATTTCGTAGGTATATATTATCTAATACGATTAGATCGCACTAATCATCAGAATATTCAGTTACTAAACGTCTCGAGAATTTTACTCGCATTGATTTTCAAAGTATTCACTGATTGATACTTTGGGACTGCGTTTTTTGCTCTTATCAAAGCATAATTTGTGTCTAATAGACGTTCTCGTGTTTTGAGATCGTTAAAGAACTTAAACTTGTGCAGTTCCTACTGTTGTCTTTCAACTACAAGAACTACGCAATGTATAGAAAGAGAGAGAGAGATGTTGATGAAATTAATTTCAAGAACTATATTAATTAACAAAATAAATCACTGAAGGAACGAACTGATAAAGGGACGGTGATTCAAATGGCAATCCGAAACTTGCAGCGAATAACCAAGTTTCACTTGATCAATTCATTGATCAACCATTAAATCAACGCGACGGGGTTTAATTGTGAGCAAGTTAATTAGATTGACCGGTGAATGCGATAGTCAAGATTTTACTGGTCGTGGGAATGTTGTAAGGATTGTCCGCACTATTTCTAAATCAATGGGAAATGGTTAAGTAACTTCGCTGTAATCATGATGACAGTAAACGCTTGTAGATTCAAAATAAAGCATATTTCTTTTGATATTCATTTCAATTATCATTTTTGCTAATATTTTTTGAATTTATTGAACTAAATGTAAAATGACGTATTGGAGTTTCTGTAGGTGTCATTTGCCATTCATTTTTCTTTTCCGTTACAGTTCTACAAATCTAGGGATACCTTGTTCGTTAAAATTGCTTAAACTAGAGTAGAATCTCTCTCTAGAATCTAGACACGTCGTAACTACAACGACTACCATTTTCAGGCGAAAACATAGTGGCATGTATTTGTAATTCATTTCATTGTGTAATTTCATTGTGTAATTCTTAATATCTTCGACTATGGAATTTGAATTAGGATTTATTTTGACGGTGTCTTCTTTGTGTGAGTTTTTGTTGTCTGCAAGTGACATTTGGGAAGTTCACGGACTTGCTCTAAATTTAAGACACGTAGAACAAACCTTGTAGGTTTCTCTTAACAAGCCTTCATTGAAATAAATGATGACTTATCGAATATTAACCGGATTTAGTTTCTAACATATATACATTAAAAGATTCTGTCATTGCAGTTTATTAACCACAATCATGAACCATTTCATTTTAAATAAAATTACCGACCGTCTAAAAAAGTATCAGAATGATTTTGATTAATTATAAAACTTATCGAAAATGTACAATCAGCAGAAACAGGAAAATCGATTAAATAAATTCAATGTGGATGCACAATAACATGTATATAGGAGAATTTTCGTGCAAGTATTAATAATATACTTATACATTGTAAAATTAATTCATTTTGCCATTATAATATAAAACCTGCCTTACTTAAGTCATAATCTCGACAAACCAATGGAGTGAAATGAAATTACCGAGCAGATAATTCATGAGGCATTCAATTCCTTAAATGGTTATCGGAAAGTGATTCTGAAAATACACCGCGGCCATCCGTTGCCGAAAAAAGTAAACAAAGGCTGTCGATTAAAAATAAATGAGATTGTACTGCTAAGATTTTCTTGTATTAAATATTAAAAAGAGACTCCACTATTAACAATTTGGAGAGTGATGTAATTTATAAAAAAATATTGGTATGGGGCACGTTAACGATTTAGTTTTTAACTGAAAAGTAAACTTAATAGATCGTCAATTCAAAGCTTATTTTTTGAGGCCTTATCATGTAGAACTATTTACGGCATATGAGGTTTTTTATAGATCAATGGGCATATGCCTATTTTTATGTGTCACTTTTTATTGAATAGAAGAAATAGGTATAATAGGTATGTATTTAAAAAAAAATATAAGAGTCAGTGTTACATTTTTTTTCTTTTCAGTTTTTTTCTGCATTTTCCTCGTTAGTACTGTACATTTTATATCAATTTTACTTATCTTTTTCACTATAACTTTATCTAGGCATTCTTAGTAATGCCAAAGTGTTTTAGGTTTGCAACAAATTTTCTAACTAAAGTGATATAGTTTTTTAGTTATAATTCTAATTTCCTCCAAAATTATACTTACTAGTAATACCCAATTTGATTATAGCCTATTTCTGAAATCCTCAGCATAATCATGGTGTTTCTCTCATTTTCTTCTGAAACAAAGTTAACTATTACCTATAATCAAGAGAAAACTAGTATTTTCTAGAAAAAAAAAACACTTGAAAAAGAAAACTTGTCTTTGAAATACGTATAAACGTGAATTCCATTCCACGGTCCAATCTTACAACAACCTTGTAACATAAAGATCTTACAAAAACTCAACGATTGTATGTAATTAATTGTTCTCTTTTAGTGTATTACATCATACAAGATTATATATATGTTATGTATTAATAATGGTAACAATATATTGCGCAAGCGTACCTGAGATCTCTGTGATGTAATTAGGTGATTGATACGATCATTACTCGACTCGGCTTTATTATTAGGATCAGATACTATGTGTGTTCTCTGTTCAATTATATTGATTGATATCTGTATTTTAATATTTAATTATTTATTATCATATTCTTATCGATATTTTCCAATATCATCGTCTGTAATTAAAATATTTATATTTTTATGGATGATGTTAGTGATCAATGATTTTCCACATAATTTTATACTTACATTAACCTCAAACTGCTGGACAATACTTCTTCTCTTATGAAGAAGAAGATCTTGAACTTAATCCGCCAAGCTGCTATATTTTAAGTTGGCGGATATACGTGTCATACAATTTGTTCTAAAAGATGTATGTTTTGTCATTCGTTCGCCGCCGCATACGAGATGAATTAAACAACAAGTATGCTTAATTAAAAAAATCAAAAAACCCGACTGCGTAAAATACTCTTATTACAAACTAAAAAGAATAAAACAATTTATTAGCTTTCATTTGATACCCATATTGCTACAGTAAGAAAAAAAATTCAACTCTCTCCCCCTTATTCCGCCATTTGCGGGCGCCATTTTGAAAATTTATATAGCCTATGTCACTACTACAATTTAGACAAATCCAACGACATCTCATATGTCAAAAACCGTTCAGCCGTTTGGGCTGTAGGGCGTGCCAAAGAAATGGACATACATACATACATACATACATACATACATACATACATACATACATACATACATACATACATACATACATACACTCGAAAAACATAACCCTCCTTCTGTCGCAGTCGGGTAAAAATAACCACAAGTACCTAATACACGACGGTGCACGGGTTTAAACTTGTTTACGTCTACCGTCGGTGTGTTCTATCCACTAGATTCAATATAAATGCGTCTGAAGTAGAGAAATTATTTCATCCTAATACCCATTAGAATGTATGATTGAATACAAATATTACTGACGCGAGATAGGAAGGAAAGTTGAAGATACTCAACGAAATGATCGTTCGCAGGGAAGTGCAACATTAAAACGTGAACAAATTGCCATAATTAAGACATAAAATGCATGTTCGTGTAATTATACTTACTCATTTGTATCCTAAACATCAAGTGTAATAACACTTTATATTGCTTAGTGTAAATAATCTATTCGCCTTTCTTATGATCTAATAAATAATAATATGTAGCATAATCTGTAGCGTGTTTCATCATAAAACGATGACCATATTCCCTTCTGCAAGTGTTATGGCATTCTTTCATTTACCGGTGGGAGGGATGCGCTGTGTTGCGCTCCCGGCTGCATGGGTACCACCATCTTGCTTGTAGTTCCCGTGATTCCGTGTTCCAGTGATTGCTGTGTTTCGGAGAGAAGGGCAAGACAGGCAGTGTAATTACTAGCACCGAGACTTTAACATCTTGTCTCTGGATAGGCAACACATAAATGAATTGCCGGGGCTAGTTCCAGGTAAACTAGTTTATGTTCATGGGCGACGTCAACCACTTACCATCAGGTGGAACGTCTGCCAGTTTGCCTATCCAACTATAATAAAATTAAAAAAAAATCTTGTTGCAGCCAGACATAATATCATATCATTTTTATTTAAGATACGTTAAGAAATTGATTTATAAATAAAAATAGACAAATCTTAAAAATAAAATATAGATCTTAAAGTACGTTCACAATTGAAAAAGATATCCTGGAACAACATACAGCAAAAATAATAAAAAACAAATATGGTTTTGAAGTCTCGATCGAATTTTCGAAGGTAAATTAAAACATGTGTGAACCAACCCTAATTCTAATCTAGATTGGTGTACTCTCGAACATAATAGTTGTACAGCGCTGTCGGAAGCAATTATATCGACAGTATCTTACAACGGTCTCCATTTTAAGATCTACGGTTCCAGAGACAAAGTGCAGTATGAACTGTAATCTGAGGTTATTTATTTAATAAAAAAGAGTGATTGCTTTATTGCAGTGTCTTATGAGATAAAAGCGTAGCAAATTATATAAATGGTATTCAAAACGAAGTAAATTATAGCACTTTATCATAACTAACGTAATGTGATGCCGACGTTATAGGTACATAAAAAAATAATTTAAGTAAATATGTAAAAATCTATCAGATGTAGTAATTAAACGAATTGTAGTTAGAAAAGGTACATTTGAATAATCTTATGAAGTCAATAAACTACGGAATCAAACCCTATTTCGAAATTAACATCCAAATTGTTTTGTAATTGTTATTTTACGAGCGTTCCATGAAAGCGTTTTCTATATTAAGCTATCATATTCCATTCATCAGAACATGTCTTTATCGAAAGCCTCGAGCGTAGAACCGAATCACATAATAAGTCACGAATTCTGACTTAATTGCTATATCAAGCAAAATATATGAAATTGTCTAATATATATATATATATATATATATATATATATATATATATTAACCAACAATCACACCACGTTAACCTAGCCCCGTGCTAAGTTCGTAAGAACTTGTGTTACAGGTACTAGGAACGGAAATAAATTTAAGATATAAATACATATATACATAAATACATATCCATGACCCGGTGCAGACATCTATATTCGTCATACAAATTATCTGCACCTGGCGGAATTCGAACCCGCGACCGCTGCGTAGTGTCCAGTTGCCTGACCACTCGACCAGCCGGCCGTCAATATTATATTGGCCGGTATTGAAAAAATATAATAAATCTTTTAAGTACCTACATCGATATATTTTAAAAATTATTTAACGCGAGATTATGATAATGAAACTTTAATTAAATATGTTTCTAATAATATTACCAATTACATTTTAGAGTACTGGTACGTTAGCCGCAACCAATCATAAATTAATGCGTATAAATAGTACTAACATAATTATGTATGATATTCATCATCGTCATCATATCAGCCATTAAATGTCCACTGAACGTAGGTCACCCCATCTATATTGCTCTATATTGCTGGACATTTTGCGGGGGTTTGCCAATACTCACCACGATTGGCAGGCGGATTGGCGAGCGCAGTGTGTTGCGGCATGGTATGGTGACGCTACTGCCCATCACCATTTTGTTTGGTGTACAGTTGTTCACATCTTTACGGCCTTAGTCGCCTTTCACGACACCTCGCTAGAAGGAAGTCGGGACTATTCTCTTCTGCTGGTCACCGCTCGGCAAATATGATAATATTAGAATCAAAGTTTAAGTAACACATTGCTAACGGAATAATAACCCTCTTATTTTGTATGTTAGAATTTATATTTCAATATAGATAAAATTATAGAATTTAGTACTCGTTTAACAGATTTAACTGCTATGACATAATAATTGATACTGCACTATAAAAGCAAAACTTCGCTATCCTTGTTCATTCTTTAAAAATATTAAGAATAACTAATTGAAACCTACGTATATCTATAAGTGTATCTACGCTAGAAACTTGTAGAAGGTATTGCTTTTGAGGCCTGATGTATCTACATCAATAATATCCCGCAACGTGATCAATAATGTGTACCATTTCTTTCATCAATTCAACAATAGGGTATCGTGGAATCGGAAACAGTTAACTGACCAGTTTCAATATATTGAAACTGGTATAATGTTTTATTTATTTTGTTGATAAGATTTAAACTGTAATAAAATGTGTAAATAAAATTATTACATTTCAAATTATGTCTTTTAACGATAAAATCGGTACACATTGCAGTATTGAGTTTTTTAATATTTCATCATACGTTTTTACAGTCACATTAAATTCAAACACATCTTCAAATGAGACTTGAACAAGATATCTTTTTAATGATATATGAGAAACCTTTTTGTACCGATAAATAATAGGAATAAAGTTGAATCTAACGACTGACTGGCCCGTTGGCGCAGTTGGTAGTGACCCTACTTTCCGCTCTAGGGTCGTTAGCTCGATTCCCGCCTCAAGTCTTGGTGTAATATTTGTATATTATGTATATTTACTAAAAAATATATATGTACGTATTTCAGTCGACTGTTACCTGAAACACAAGCATCAAGTTATAGCATAAGAGCGACCTGCTTATATTAAAAATATTTATTTATTAATTATTTATTAAATGTTCACCATAATATCATTATCCATTATATTTGTATTTGTTCCCACGAAAATATTATCAGCTACTTTTAAAGTCATGTTTTGTATGTATAAAGGTACGAAGTACAGTTAAGAATTCTATTCGGCAATAAAATGATTAACACCTTGGTCCATTTGATTCGAACTCCGATTGGTGCATTCGCTTACACGTGAAAGTAACAAACTTACAAATAGCCAGTGCATTTCTTGTTCGTAGTCAGTTTCCATACCGATTTATACGTATAATATATTATTGTATACGTATTTATATAACGTTATACATTCTTCAATAAACCATTTCCAATTTTATTTTTAATCAACAATTTTGTCTCTTGTTATAACAATATAGCATTGTTTTATATTTTATTAATGTCCTTAAGATTCGTGTAATTATATATTAATGTGTGTAATTAACGAGTTAATTTGGTATACTTTGAGATATAGCTTAGTATCCATTTTGGACAGCATCTGTTTCGATTAGTGTCACTAAACAGCATTACAAGTTACCTTATAGTTATAATCTCGTAACGGTATATTATATAAGATCTTAATTATTATCGCTTTATTAGTTTCCAAATCTAATAATGTCAATTTTGTTTCAGGTAATTGAAGCTATACAATTATACTTCACGACTGGTTCATATATCTCGTAAGCAAACAAAATTCAATCGATTCTTTTGTAAATATTTGTATTATTGTCATTATTAATGTAAGTAAAAATTATTTGACGAGGGTTGTAGGTCACACTAGCTGTTGTGCTAATGATTGCGGGTTCAATCCCCGCTTATGACATTGTTTTGTCGGCCAAACAGATGTTTGTCGTTGCCTGGGCGCTTGTGCTTGTATTGAATGTGTTTCCGAACCGACACAGGATTTCATCTGTGAGCTATATTTATGAGCCTTTGCTTTGACTGTGAGCCTTTGATTGTAAGGCATATAAATCGGAAAATTACAATAAAAATACATTGTTAACATGAAGTTTTTCCATTGATTTTCGAATAATATAATAACGCTTTACTTTTCTAAATATGTAATTTTGTAACAAAATGTTACATTTCAATCACGGTAACGTCTCAATTATTAACAACATATAGAGCGATACAAAGGATGAACAGACAAGACGTTTTCAATTTCACATATTTAAGAAACACCTACGAGATTCACAAACAAAAAGAATTAGTCAAGACGACTCATTGATAACGCACAAACTGACACAGAAGCTTGACGCGTTTTGTAACCATATTTGCAGACAGACCGGCGTTACTACAACTTTTCATTGATATAAATAGTGTAGGCGGACCGCATTGACCGCTTCATTCATGAATTGGGAAACATAGCCCACGCGGCTAACGGTCCTATAGACGATACATTCTAGTAAATTGCTAGTTAATTAATACGAAACCTGTGTTGTGCTTAATTTCACGGAATACAGGAAGCAGTTAATCAATATTGTACATTCGTTTTGTAACATCGCTACGATGAAATTAACAATGATCTCTTTGATTGTATTAATCGAAAGAGGTTTAACGAACGTCTTTTATTTAATCTTTTACGATTAAATTTTAAAATTAAGATAATAATTACGTCAACATAAAAAAAACCTACACAAAAGTTTAATCAAATAAAACTTATCTGAAGTTATGTGTATTTAATTAAATGTATTTCCTAACTTTGAAGAGATTGAAATGTTATAAGATTCTAATCTATGATATTTCATCATAACCAAATACTAAACAAGCGAGGCGAGACGAGACACCTACATGGGACAAATATAGCGAGCGACAAGTGACGCTATTATGACCGTAATTATTGAGTCATACCTAATGATCAATACTGTTGTATTTGGAGTTAATTTTATTGATGACTATTAAAATTTATTATTTAAAATAAATTAATGATTTTGGACAATACTTTTTTAATCTATACATAATATAATAAAATGGTAGGAAAGTCAAAACTGTACATTGAATATTTTTTTAAGGAATACTTGGGGTGTGATCTACAATCGATACCGAAGCCAAAAATATAGTTTTTAGAATTTTTGTCTGTTTGTCTGTTTTTTTGTATGTATGTCCGGGATAAACTCAAAAAAATATTATTAAGAAGTCGGGTCAACATATAGGCTACATATTATCACGCTATCACCTACGGGGAACGAGCAGTGAACCTTTATTTCTTCAACGCATTCTGTAACAACGTGTAATCTAATAGCGTTCACGCAGACGACGTCGCGGGCAGCAGCTAGTTAATTAATAAAAGTCTTATAATCAACAGCTGCCAATAGGATGATCACAAGATTGGAAACATTCGATACAAATTTCTGGACCACGAAAAAATCTATATGATATATTCAATCATTTCGAGTAAGGAAAATACAACACAACATGTCTGTAGCGAAAGAGCTAGCTGTTGTATCTGTGACTATCATATTCATAGATCGTTATCCATACTCAATAAGGACTTATTTATTTATTATTACTTTATTGCAAAATACATTTAAGAGTTGTACAAAAGGCGGTCTTAATGCTAAAAGCATTCTCTACCAGCCAACCTTAGGACGTAGAAGAGCGGACGTTTGTAGGTGTGCAAAATTGAGGATTAGTAAAATTAACTTTAAAAAAAAATGGCAAAATAAGATAACTAGCAATTAATACATATACATACTATATAAACACATACATACATAAACATACAAACATACATACATACATAATACTTAATAAGTTGACTTACGTTTTCTACACCATATAATTTCACTCTACAATCGATTTACGACTGTATTTTTGTCGATAATTCTAATTCTAATTTTAATAAATTTAGGAGTATTTTTTCATCAAATCCGTTCAGTTAGTTCTAACGTTCCAATGCGTAGAATCGTTTGCTTAAACTCCGACGAACATTTCTATTAGCGATAGCCGGTGCCGCATTGTCTCCGTGATAGTAAGCTCTGGCAAATGGCCCATTGTTTGCTGATATCCGATATCTATATTCAATTTTATAGTTTCGAAGCTGTCGTATATTCTTGGCTTTTAAACTCTGGCGTCCGAATCACGTATTAAAATACTAACATTACGATTTAAGCCGCGTTGACTTTAACGGTTACTGCCCCGCTTGTTTGAGTCGTATCGTGATGTTATATGGCCTAAGTTATAACCGTAGTTTCATAAGAATCGATCAAAATTTTCCGAGATTTTTCTTTTTCATACCAATAGGCAAAAAATTTAAAAGTCATTGATTTGGAACCAGTAGCAAATACCTACAACATGAAACAATTATAGTTTTAGAGAAATATTCAATATATAGGATATACCTACCGCGCTATTTCGTTAGATTAATGGCTTTTTGATTTTATCATATGTACTTATATAGATTATTCTATTTGATGATTGAAGTGTGTTACCTATATTATCATACCAGTCGAACAGCGGTGTTTCATTTGTGTTTATAGTTCCTGCTCATTTTAATGAGACCGATATAAGCTAAAATTAACTCTTACAAAATTCAAATTTATTCGTTATACAACTGTAATAAATTGGAATCAGATTTTTATCTATGTAAATATTACTTAGCTACTTAATTTTATAAATGAAATCTAAAAAAATTAAATTGATATTTGAAGTCAAAATGTTTATAAAAAGCTTTCCAAGTGCGAATTGAGCTCAAACGTACTATGTACGACTGTAAAACTTAACAATAAATATTCTTTGAGATAAATCCTAAAATTTTAAACCATTTTTTTTATTCAACCATTTTTAGAATATACTAGTTGTGTTTAAAACTGGTAATAAAAACTCATATAGATCCAAATACAATAATTTTGTCACCGCTAGAAAGCTATATAATTCAAACATAGGCTATAAAAGATCACCTATAACACGTGATGACGGAACACAAGTCGTAAACGTCAACGCGGACGAAACTGACCAGTACTACTCATATAATAACAAGATATAAACTATCCCCTCCATTAACATACGGAGTAATAAAGAACTTTTAATTATTCGCGAAATACTACCGAGCTACCGATTTCATTTATACTCTCGCTCGACAACCCTATTAGTCGTGCTTATGTTGATACGTTTTATTTGGCTGTATTTGTCCTAATTGGACACATTCTGCTAAACCAATC
This sequence comes from Euphydryas editha, assembly GCA_036937285.1. Classification (NCBI taxonomy): domain Eukaryota; kingdom Metazoa; phylum Arthropoda; class Insecta; order Lepidoptera; family Nymphalidae; genus Euphydryas; species Euphydryas editha. The sequence continues at coordinate 17,333,442 of JAUPFZ010000014.1, forward strand.
GGGTAAGCGATCTTCGCTGAATCTACTACGGATCGGTAAATCGGCTTTCTTTCATATTACTCTCTAGTTTTCCTTGAATTGACGGATCTTCATTGCTTCGGCTTTGATAACTCTTGTAAATAAGTTCATGAATTAACGACATGTCTGCGTTTCAATTTTTTAGCAATACATGAGCATTGTTGATAGATCGACAGAACCTAACGGAATTTAGTTTTACCGTCAAAATTGGCTTAGGCGCATGATGTAATAAGTAAATCAACCCGAACTAAATCACTATTATAATTATATTCAAAGCCGACCCGCCTATGTGCGTAGCACGCTGTACATAAATATATTTTAAACAAGTCCTAGACAAAACACTATTAAAATAAGATTATTGATTGATTCAGCCTCCTGATGTAAAGGTGTTTAAACCTTTGAGGGTAGAATGGAAAAATGCACCTTAGGTGTTGGTTGTCCACTGCAGAACATTTTCAGGCTTTTCCCATCAGGGTTGGGTTTTGCCAATACTCGCCACGCTTGGCAGGCTGATTTCCAAGCGCAGTGTGCTGCGGCAGTATATAGTAACGATGCTGCCCATCACCATATCGTTTGATGCACAGTTGTTCGCACCGTTTTGGCCCTAGTTGCCTTTTGAAGTCCAAGGTATCATACCTCGGCAAGAAAAAGGTCGGGACCGTTCTTCTCTGCCGGTCATCCCACATATACGAGTATAATACATAAATAAGATTATATTTATCCATTAATTTTAATAATAGTGAATTTTATGTGTCGACAAAAACAATATATCTATTTATATGATTCTTGTAACTTGTTTTTATCAAGAAGTACTTATATTAAATCTCAAAGATTAATATCTTAGGTTTAATTCTTCATTTTCAATTAAATTGAATGATAAATTTGCATATTAATTGATATAGGTAAGACTAATTATAAATAAACGGTTATCAAATTTAATTACAATTTAACGAACCGGTAGTCGTTAACAAAGTTAAACAAAAAAAAAAATGTTTATTTCTTAAATTTTTCGGTCCACGGATTTTTCTTTAGGTCTGACATTTAAAAATTGTGACAGATAATCCATTCATATCGAAAGCGCGTGTAATTAGTGCTCGAATTGACATTTAAACGATGTATTTCGTAATAAACTTTCCCAGTTAACTGTAACACGGTTACGTAACTTAGGGTTTGCTATGACCCTTCTTACACTCACGACAACACTTATTTGAATAAAGTTAATAATGAGATGTGTTGAACACCGCGAAAAACGTAAAAAAAAAACAAAAAAAAAGTATGTTCAGCAGCGTAATAAACAATAACTTCTCAAATATTTAAATTAATATGTTAAATACACATATATTAGTCCTGATAAAATTCTTGTTGGAAATATTTCTCTCATATACTGTACTCATTTAATTCATAAAATTACTGATATTCCGAATTAAAAATATTTTATTAATCACAGATATTATCATTATCTTTAATTATTGAAAACAATGATAATGGTTCGACATTTTTGATGAAACGAAAAGGGTCGAAAAACCTTACACCATAACCGAAAACCCACGCATCTTTGCGGGCGAATATCGTAAATAATTTTATCACTTTACGTATAATATATTATTACCAATAAAACGCCCGTGTGTCCGTATGATGTCATCAATAACGATTGTCATATTATGCGAAACTAGTATACTTTATTATGCAACAGTTCATGCTTCACGATAGATAAGGAAGCGTGTTCGCAAAAAAAACACGTCGAGCGTGTCTCGTTTGACTGAATCGTGAATGCAATTAGGAAAATAAACTTTAAATTATAGCCACTTTGCGTAGGTAAGTTTGTTCTTTAGCACTTTGATTATACGCTTAGTAAAGTAACTGATTGCGAATTTTCTTTCGGTAGGTAAACAAAAGCATTTTGTTTATAAATAAATTAGAAATTTTAAGTAATAAGTACGGAATAGACATACAGTGCAAATAACCTTAACAAAATCTAGAACTTGTTCGTAATATTTTTATATAATCAAATAAAGGATGAAATGTATTACAATGACGCTATCGAAATCTTGTAGTAATGTTTGATATTGCCAAATTCTTCAAGTTTGTGTGAACAAATTATTTAATAGCTAAATCATTTTCTCTAATCTCTTTAAATGTCACCTTTCTAAAAGACAGTGTTATGTTCATTTTGAGGAACCTACAATAAAATAAAATAGAGGAAATAATCATGAACATTCCATTAATGTCAAAATGTAGGTATACTCTAGAGACTTCTAGAAATAAAATATACATTTGAGTTTTATTAAATCATTTAATTATAGATACACTTGTGATAAATTGATTGTATGGATAAAGGCTTTAAGAAGCTTTGAAGTCTGGCGCTGTCACATTTTAATGAAACTTTAGTACTAGATATCAGAAATTACTGTTGACTAACGTACGTAGTTTAATGTACTTTAATAGTTATTTAAACTTGATTTTAATACAAGTAATCTGTAAAAATTTGAAGGAAAATGGGCTCCGATACTTAAACTGCTTTTGGACCATTCAGATCGCTTAATTCGGCTGTGTATCCCACACAGCGAGACATTTTTTCGCGTAACATGAATGTTAAAATTTAATGTGTTAAGTAAAATCTGATTTTTAAATCAAGCTTTCAGCTTTTCATGTTTTATCTTATATCGACGTAATAAAGCCTATTGTCGTGTACTTTTCGTATCTAGAGCGATTTCATTAAGGATTTCAAATTTTATAGGCGATATCTCAAGAGAAACAACCCAGTGTACACTTACTTTGACATTCATGAATGATTTTGCGGTTTTTCGACTCAATTTTAACCAATAAACCTTTTGTGAAATACGGAATTAATAAGAGGTCATTGATCCTTAGATTTTTTTTAATTGGATGAATTAAAGTTCAACTATTAACGGTACGATTTTTTTGAAATTAACGATTTTATTGATATTAAGAAAAAAAAATAGGCCAATTAAAATTCTCGTCGTCAATTTTAATGTTTTAAATATCTATTAGTAGAATTTACTTTCACGAATTGTTTCTTGAAAATGAAGTTAAAATTTGAAAATATCTTTTATCTGAATATTTTGTTAAACAAATAACATTTTTCAATTGAAATATTGAAACGCAGCAGGTGCTTACTGTTTTGTGTATTAATCAGAGCCACGGAATCGAAATAGGTCCACAGTTCAATTGACTAAAGTGGACGCGATACTAAAAGACTAAGTAACAAACCTTGCTACCAAACAAATTTTGAAATGATTTTCAACCTACAACGACGACGTAGTTAAAAGATCGTAAAAATCCTAGTTTCAATCTCTTTAATACGACAGATAGGGCTTTTACTTAACAGCACGCACGCTCATATGTGTCAGTCGTGAGTCCTTACTGATCAGAATAGCATCTTGTTAACCACCCTCTTGCATAGCTGATAAAATATATTAGAGTTATGTACCTGAGGTATTATGCTCACTACAGATAAGAAGGAATTCGTCAAATATTTCATAACGACTTTTTATTTTAAGAGTCATTGGTTTGCATTAAGCGATGCCGTTAAATTCACATGTGTCATCAAGTGAGTCATTTAGCTCACGGCTTTATATCCTGATTATTAAAACACGTTTATGTAATAACAGAAATAATAAATAAATAATGACATCATTTTTCAACGGTCCGAATTTTTTAAACTATTCGCTAGAATAATGCTATTTATGTTTGATCATAATATTTAAGGTGCCTTCGTTTATAAATTTCAAATAATAATATTGAAAAAACAAGCAATGGTTTTCTAGACAAGCCCACTCCAACCTAGATCTCATCTTCGCTTTCGGTCAGGCAAAATTATCCCTAAGCACAATCTTGTTTTACATAAAAAATATTCAAGTATAATAAGTAAACCATGACAGAATGTTAATCAAGCTTTAAAATATCCTTAAAGTTGGTATAGCCAGATTATAAGACAAAAATGTAACATCACACATTTTTTAACCAAAAATGGCGACTTTTAAAACTTCGAACATCTGTGCAAATACGAGAACTTTGTCAGGCATGGTTTCAACAGGACATTGAACTCGTTACACAATAGATATTTTATGTAGGGTATCCATGCATACGAATTCCAGTTTATCGTTATTATGTGTAAGCATTTTAATTCATGTTCTGGGTAGACTGAGATAATAATCAAGCAACCATCAACGCAGCAGCTAATTGGTTATAGTTTTAATTAATGGTAATTTTATTATTGATATTTGAAACAGAAAATATCCTAAATATCTTATTAAAAAAATTTGATATTTAAAACAGAAAATCTAACTATTAAAATCTAAAAAAAAGTAATTAGAATTCTTTATTAGATGGGCCTTTGTGATGTTACTTAGTCGATCAAGAAATCATTTCGAACTTGGCCAATGATGGTGACCCTATTTTAACGATACACATGCTTCATCTGATTATTTGCAGGAGGCTGTGTAACCATTAAATATGTCTTCTGGAATTGTTGTATACGTTAATTTTTAAACATTTATTTAAGATTGCGATAAAATGTCGACATTAATCTTTTAATGCTACAATGTATACAGATAATAAAATGTTAAAGAGATTGTTTATTCAAACGCGCCAATCTCAAGCATTATTAATTTAAAAATAGTAATACTGATCGTCTAGAAACAAAAAAAAAAATAGTGACTACGATAGTCATCATATAAAAAAAAGGCTTTTGCCATCGTTATTCGTAAATAATTGCTATATGGCATACCCCAGTGAATAAAACAAAATAAATTAAGTATTTTCATAATTATGTACAGATAGACAGTTAAAATTGTATTACCTCTGAGTATGCAGCTATAATAAATTCGGAATCGAAAAAAAGTGTACAAGATTCGGTTTCCAAAATATTATGTTAAAAAAAAAGTTTGATGCGTGCCACTTGTAAACATATGTGCAACCGACAGACAGGAAGGAAGTTAGCTATTAAGCTGTATGACGGGATATAAGCCACGTTTATATTTTCTTTAGACTTATGACCAATGAATCATTATAATTATAACAATTCTTGTGAATTATTTCCTTAGTTCTTGCATTGATGAAGAAAAGAGTTTCAATTGATCTCCTTTCATTCATTCATTTGGTTTATTGGCTTTTAAAATTGCCAAAAGAGCACAGATGATTTTGCTAACGTCACGTAGAATGAAAAATACACGAAGAAACTTGATCGGTGTGGTTGAAGTAACCATTGATTTTCTCTATTATTGATGAGGTGATAAGCGATCACTTCAGCCCTTAAATTTCATGGTTTAACTAATTTTTTTTATTCTGCTTCATGGCAATCTGTTTTTCAACAATAAGCCACTTGTTTGTTTGATTTCTCAGTTTATGTTTTCCTCAAGAGCCATACTTGTATAAAAACTCATTTCACACGACTCCTTTAATGTCAAGGTTTAAATGTTTAATATCGTTATGTATAATATAAGTTATGTCCAATAGTCAGATGGTATAAGCAGGCTGTAGGTGTCAAATTTAATTCAGATATCAATATTGCTTATCTGTTTCAAACGGTATTAATTCACTTAAGGACGATGTCACGACAATTAAGCTATATAACCTTGAGTCTGTAGTTGATTTGCGATGTTTATACGCTCAAACACTATGGAAAAAGTGGAAAAAATGCTACTGTCCCAATATGAAATGCTCGAAGGACTTGCTGTTTCTTTTTCACTTTTAATAATGCTAACCACGTTTGTGATACAGCAATATAAATTTCTACTTGACATTTAAATATTTGGTAAATGGACGTAGTGCAAGACTGCCAGTTTTATGTTCAGTTACTGTAAAATTTATTATCATAACAGAAATAAACCGTTGCGTTATTGTCTTACGGCCAAAGTATGAAAATATAAAACATTTTGTAATACTTCCGGTTTTTGGACAAGTTTTTTTTTTGGGGTTATAATTCTTTTACTTGCTTCTATTGCCATGTTTGTTTCATTTTTTTTATATTTAGCTTTTTTATTTAGGTAAATTATTGTCCTACACTAAGATGCAGCCTAATTTATTAACACTACAGATTTTTTCTCTAGTATAGAAATCATTAATGATTTTAGATCGATATATCTATTATTTGAGGAATATTATAAAAGATTTGACTTTGGTGACTTCTTATTACGAATTTTCTTATTATAAACATTATTTTTATTACTTTCGCTTCAAAAATGTTCAGATATATAAATACTTGTATAAATTTTCAAATCAACTACAAGTTATTTCATTGTAAGAAGTGTAACAACCTTATCTAAATTCCTTTAATTCTACTTCACCAACATTTGCGATAAAATTTACTTCATATTTATTTACTTAAATGTGACCTACCACAAAGGTCCTATGCAAATGGCTAGTCACTACGTGCCAACGAGCAACGTGTTCCGCTCACAAATAAAGACTATTAGTTATTCTTGGTAGCGATAGTGCTGAACACAGGTACAAAAATTATATCTTAAGCTGCTAGATAACCTATAAGGCTCGCGTCATTTTGTTTCTGAATTACAGTACCTGTTTATATATACTATAATGTACTTTACTGTTAAGTAAATGAGACATCTTTTTGATGAGGTCGATATCTTTTATTAAATTGGGTCTCAATACTGTACCACCTCTTGGACCATTTATTAAACCTATTGTATACAGACATTTGTCAAGCGAATACATGTTATATCTTTTGCTTCAATTCTTCAATTCAAACGTTTTTACATGTTACTCCTTATTTTAACAGCTTTCTTTGACTCTACTGGCTTTTACTAAGACCGCTTTTAATTTTTAATTACAAGGCTTAAATCAGTCAAACAAAAGTTAAAAATTTATCACTAAACCAGTGACAATTGGTTCTGAGCCAAATAGGTAATTTAAAAAGAATTTTCAGATGAAAAAATTTAGCGAGAAAAATTGTCGTTAACCTCATCTAAAACACTAAATACTAAAGATTCAAATTGTAACAGTATGAACTCTTGTGACCCAGTGATGGCATCTTAATCGGGGAGATAAACTTCAACGGCTAATGAAATCTAAAAAGTCGTAAAACTTCGTTTAGATTTTTGTCAAAGGTCATATTCCACTTAAAATGAGAATCGAAACGATATTATATTACCAATGAACCATCAGCAGATAACCAGAAGCAGTGTGTCGGATTAAAAATCATTCCTTATCTTACAAAGGAGAAAAGACTTACAGTAGAGTAATATCATTGTTTTTTCTAAATAAATAAAATATATCCACTTTAACTTTTCAGAGAACGATACTTTAGTAATATAAAAGGTTGATATAACTTTGGTTTTAACAAAAATGAAAATGGAAAACATGTTTTGAATCAAGTTTTGCGAGAAACAGTTACTGAAGAAATAAACATTACATAAAATTTATTTTAATTAAAATACTAAAACGGATTTTATCGCGTTTATTGAAAATTTTACAGTTTAACGATTTTTTATTTTATTTCTGACGTTTCGGACCCTTTACAGCGTCTATGTTCTCGGGGGACTGAGGTGGTGGGTGTCCGAATAAAATTCACGTAAATATAAGAAAACAGTACATACAATTTGTTTATTTATATTAAAAATATAATAATTTTGAAAATTGACAATTATTAAAAAGGTTTCGCTTATTTATCCCTCCATTATGCAAATGTTGGTGTTGGTGGTCATTGAAAAACGATTTTAATAAAAATGAACTTTACTCCGTTATATTTATTAATTGACACGTGTACAGATATGGACACGCGTTAATGGTAAAAGAAATATAGGTATTGTCCAAATTTTGTATGTACTAAAAAAAATTAATTACATTGTACAATTGACTGATTTAAATCTTATCTTTCATGTATCGTTTTACATTTAAGGACTAATGAGGAACCGAGCAGCCGAACATTAAGGGCCCAGCTCAGAATTCGATACAAACACAATCACATATTTTCGTGTTCAGAAACTCTTGGACACGACGCGCGTGTTTTTGCTTACTTTCATGATTAATTACTTTTCGTATAAAACATGTATTAATAATCGAAAATATGTTCAAATTAATACTTTCCCTTATTTTCATAAGGAATTTTTTTTTTATATTACCAAGGCTTTAACTACCAATAAAAATAAGTACTAGAATGTAGTTGAGTCTAGGTGTAACACCTATTAATATATTAAACCTATTCATATATAAGTGGCTACTTTACCTACTTTTAATTCGATAAGAAGTGAGATTAAATCTTTTCTCACCTTTTACCCTATCTTACTTTCTTCCTAACCATCCTTCATCCCAAAATAAGTATTATAGTTTCATAATTCGGCGATATTTATAAAAAGTTTATAAGTATGTAAATGGTACACTTCAATATTGCAAATAGCTTATTTCTATTCAGTTAAATGTTCAGCGAAACACGGATTGAACTAGCCCATTCATTATGACAATTTTCATATTTATTAAATTAATACATTCATTTTTTTGTATTTTTTATCAAATAGCACATTATATGATGAATCAGCTTTTGAAAAAAACCAGACAGTTTTTCACGAATAATAGATGATTCAATTTAACCTTGTTCCACACAGGATATGATCCGCACAATGCCTCATTTCGGATGTTGTTTTCGTGTACAGTAATTCTGCAACAATTGTTTTTATTTCATATCCTCCATAAAAGTTACAAAGCGTTAGTACAAGCGTTTTCAAAACTGCAGTAGCATGATGTTAATGCAGTGTCCGCGATGACCTGTAGGTCAAGCGAAACGAATTTTTCATATTTAAAATGTGCAAGCCTCTCATGTGAAATACCTCGGTTAGGTACTGTATTTTCCGATTGGGTGATTTAAAAATATCAGAAAGTTTTACTATATTGAAACAATGTTTTTTATTGTTCATTTCGTATTTAGATATTGTTTATTAAACAAATAAAAATCAATTTGTACGTACTAATAATTGCGACGACCTTTCTAATATAATGACGAATGTTTCATTAAAGTAAGGGTTGCGAGCTATTTTCCCGCAAAATTTTTGTATTTGTACATAAATATTAATGGGGGAGGGGGGGACATTCTAGCTGTCCGGTGGTCGGCAGAGAAGTAATAGTCCCGACTTTTTTCTTGCCGTGGTGTCGTAAAAGGCAACGAGGGCGTTAATTGTTCGAGCAACAGTGCACAAAACAAGATGGTAATAGGCAGCAGTGGTACCATACGGTATGGTCCATACCCTGCCGCAAAACACTGGGCTCACCAAACCGCCAAGCGTGCGAGTATTGGCAAACCCTTAAAAATTACCACAGAGCACAGAGTCAGATCACGGAGGTCGATCGGGGAAGCCTTTAACCTACGTTCAACAGTGGATAACCAGTTGCTGATATGATGAAGATCACACAAATATTTGTTTCTGGTCTGGGTATTTTTCCTGGAATCTCCCCACCATGCTTCAGAGAACACATAAAATCGTCAGTGCCGGTTGTTATGACGTTACTCTTGGTAGTATCTTGTGTAGGATATTACCTTTATTAATATTTCAAATTAGTTCAATTAATATAATAATTGGCTGATTACTATCAAATGAAAGCAAAAAACACGATAGTGGTGTAACACCTTTTTAGTTAAGCAATTTTTTTTTAATATGGCAAACGATGTAACGTATTCCTTTGTCAAACTGAGTGCGTAGTTTACGGACATCGTAGCATTACATAAAAACTCACGCTAAAATTGTATTATACGTTTTCGTTTCGTGTTGTCTCGCTAAAATCGTTTTACAATCGTGTTGAGTTCTATTGTAATTTGTAATATTACAACGCTGTCGAAGTCTATAACATTTTGGCTTTCTGACGCCATTACGTGTCCAGTTTAGCAAAGTGAAATTACATGTGTCAAGTTTATTACTATGTGAATAATATAATAACCTCTTCGTCTACAATTAAGACGAGTATACAAACTGCGGCTGATAGCACCATTAAATTCGCTTTCCATTCGGTAAAACCACCCATGCCTTACCATTCACATCTATATTTTATTATTTAATCCTATTAATATTATAAATGCGAAGGTTTGCTTGGATTGATGTTTGTTACTCTTTCACGCAAAAACTACTGAACGGATTTAAATGAAACTTTACAGTAATATAGCTTATACATCAGAATAAGACAATAAACACGAATGCGGATAGTCTGAAGCGTGGGGAAGGACTTAGGCTACTTTTTGTCAATAAAACCGCGCGGGCGAAGCCTCGGGCAAAAGATAGTTTATTAATAATATAAAGTAGAGATTCATAGATAATGTAATAATTAAGAATAATAAAACTTGAAAATAAAATTATGTATATATATTCGTCTCTTGTAGATATCTGATTAAAATATTTGTCGAGATTTTATTTATCGTATGAGATAGCGATCAATGGAGTCATTGTTGATATAAGGAATGAGAAACTAAAGCAAGTGTTACTTATATTCCTGTGAAGGAATTTTTATATCTTTTTATGACGGCATCTATGATAAGGAACGAGTTTACCAATGTTAATAACACAATAATTCTCTAACTCGTACCTTGTTTTTTTTTTTTCAACGTGCAAAAGATTTTGTATATTCAAAAAGGTTAATCAATGTATCCTGGAAAATTTTCTGCGTAAAATTATTATATATTTTTTTTTGTTTTTTTCTCTTAGTAACTCATGTTTGATTTTGACACTTCATATTGGTGAATGTTTATCGCTGCTTCTATGCTCCTATAAGCCATATAGCGTTATGTTTTATAGCCTATATAATATATATTTGTTCTATTCTGAATACATGTTTTTTCTTTTTATAGCAATATTCCTAAGTTATGTAGCGTATAGATTATCTTAAATCATTAAAGTTAAAACAAAAGTGGCAATTCCTTAATCGTCACCATCTTAACCGCTGTCGGCGTTTTCAAATCAAGCAAATGTGCCGATATTATCGCTGTGCGCACACGCAACGGTCGCTTTTGAATTTATACACGATACGCAAGCGACTACGCCACACATAGAAGCTAGTTTACGACTTTTACCTCTATGTGGTATCTTTATATGTTAGAATAAAGTACTTTAAGTTATATATGTGTGTGACAAAGTATTTTTTGTATGTGATGCTTTCTTTAAATTTAACTGAACAAATGTCTCACTATGACATTTGCAGGAACTTAATCCGCCACTTTGATATACTGCAGGTTGACGGCTAGTTTTCTTACTAAAGGTAATCAAAGTTATTTATAATTACAAACCGAATCAACGGATTTACGTTATATGATGCACATGCACAAATAACAAATATTTGTACAAATATTTCGTCATAGTCGTAGAATAGTGACGGATCTTGCAGGCTCGAAACTTTGCAGGGCAGACGTTTCAAACAGTTAAATTGTTGTTGTTGTTGTATATTTGAAATGTCTGCCCTGTGAGGTTTTGAATTTGTAGAATCCGTCACTATTCTACGACTATGACGAAACACCAACAAAACATACAACAACAACAACATAGTTGTTTGAAGTGTCTGCCCTGTAAAGTTTTAAATTTGTAAGATCCGTCACTATTCTAAGACTATGACGATTTGTTGGGTGTTAATGAAAATTTCATAACCATTGATCTAAATAATCACAATACCAGAATAGAGTGTAAATTTTAATATTGGTATAGACGACGTAATTTATCTGACGACGTTGTACGTATATGCATGATCTTAAAGACGCTATAGCGTTTGAATCCCTCGAGATCAAAGATAACTTCCAATGGTAAAATAAGACGCACAACGCTTCAGGCAAAAATGGATCTATTTTCAACGTAAACGAATCTTGCGCAACATAATGGATTCGATATGCAGAAACAGTACTTTCTCGTGTTTAACTCGGTCCGGAAAGCCGTGATAAGTTTCCTCCGGGCAAAACGAATTATACATCAACATTATTTATACATACAAACGATCGACTCGCTTCTGTCTGTACGTTTGATCTACAAACTATATTAGCGAGTAGACTATATTTACAAATAATTGTTTTGTCTAATGATAAGATTCATGTTTAGACTTTCCTAACTTTTTATATATATATTTCTAGTTACAAAACTGCAAATTTTTGGAGTTTACTCCTTAAGAATCGATTTTCATATATAAGGCGCCCGGTATGAGAAAAATATGAGAGGTCAAATCTACTGATGAATGACCTCGTTACTTTTTCGGTGCACGCGCACCTATGGTGCGGTGCAAAAGTAATGTTGCTCCAATTAATATTGAAAAATAATATTTAAAAAATAAATGATAATTGTCAGATAATAATAATTACGTAATTTATCAACATTCGTAATGAAATATTTGTGCACATCTGAAATTGACTATTGTGAAAAGTTTAATGTAAAATATTTCGCCGATTAGTTATAATAAATGTATATAAAATGAATAAATATATATTTATATATGTATATTATTTTCATTAATTTGTTAATTTATCCTTTCATATGGTATTAATCTTATTTTCAGTTGGATAAACTCTTTTTGCGTATGTTTAGACAATCGTACTTAAGGAGTAAACTCCAGTCGTGCGTCGGAGCTGACACAAACAATTTTTTTTTGTAAATATTCGTTCTTATGTATCAATTTTTAATTATGACGATTTTATGCAGTAGACGCAAGCAGTGTAACTCGTATATGAAGACAGTAAAAACTAAAAAAAGGTTAGGAATTTTATTTACATACGGAAAGCGATCTATAACCTACATAACCCCGTTTTAAAGACGGTTTATAGAAGACGGACCTGTAAAAATTGGCTAAAAATTAAAAATTAAAATTAAAACTAATCTTAGTAACAACTTACTTAATTTTCACGGAACTTTTTAAGACATGGAATAGACATATGGAAGTATTGAGTAAAATGTTTTTGTGTATAAAAAATCGATAGGAAAAATAAAACTTATTGAAATGATTTGTTCAATAAAGTATACGTTAATTGCGTTTATTACTAGACAATATGATATAAAATTTTCTATTTTGTCTTAAAACCGTTCCGAGTTTTTGCTATGTTAATATTCCTTTCGAAAGTTTTATTGCGAACCATTGTTTTTAAGTGGTTATAAACCGTAATGAGAGGTCTCACGTAAGTTATATAGCTTGCGAAGAAAATGTTCCCGTGATTTCTTCAATGAACTAAATTCGTGATAAGTGTTAAAACGCCAACATCATATCCAAACACTTGCTAACACTAACCAATTTAGAATTAAATTTGTAATAGCTATAATATAATCAATCAAAGGAACCTAATTTTCTTCATCAACTGGGTCAAAGTAACGCTGTTTTAATAAGTTTGTACCGCTTAACCAAACTGTCAGTCGTTTAATTATAACAAATAAAGATAGTTGAAAGTTGAAGATAGAAAAGGATTTATGTTGTCTAATGCGTCAATAGGATTATCAATCAGTTGATATCTCGGGCGACAATGTGTATTTATAAGAAAAAGATCTCGGATTTTGTAAGATTATTTGGATGCGCTAACTGGATCGATTTAAAGAATTATTTTTCGTTGTATGGACTGTTTATCGAGGAAGGTTCTACTAGGCTATAAAACGCAAAAACACACTCAAAACTTACGCAAGGACTCAGGCACGAGGCAGTGACCTTAACGTCATGCGGGTGATACCTCACGGATCGTCTTGTACAGTATAATGTATATTCATATTTGTTGCATATGTATTGTTGTGTGGAATTCAAACCAAATTCAAAACAACAACAAAAAATCTTTTTTCAAATAATTAAATTGTTATAACAATTATCCGAAACATGTTTTTTATATTAAAAGAAATAAAAATAGTATTTGATTGTTACATATTGTTGACAATTACTTGAATAACGGTTGATATTAAACTTTATTACAAAGAAATAAGAAATAATTAGGCAAACTCTTAAGGAATAAGAACATTTCATTTCCGGTATATTTCATAAAATATTTTTATTGCACTGATTAATTAAATGATAGTTGATGTATTAATTTATTGTGTCGTAAAATATTTTTTTTGGATATTCTTATATCAACATTTATTTAGGTTTGAGATCTTTTAAGGAGAATGAAAAGTAATTAAATGAGACCCAAATCGGTCGTAACATTGAAAAATCTCGGTAATTTCGACTGTTTTTCGTTTCGCGAACGGGTAATTATTTATCGTGAACCACTTTATCATTTTCAAAATTATTTCTTAAAGTTAAATTGAGGATATCATTAAAAATAAAACTTCTCCTTACTGAAAGAAATAAAGTAGTTTGTAGAAATAAAAAATTTACATAATTTAAAATGTTGATAATTAAAAAGTATATAATAGATTGATTACTTTAATAACTGTGATCATTTCACCTGCATTGAATTTCAATAATCCGAACATTGGAATAAAGAAAATCTATGAGATACATACAACTCAAAGCACCTTATACAAAAAATATTCATTAGTTGTTATTATATTGTTTGAAGGAACAAAAAATCAACAAAAAGCCTCCTTTATTGTCTTAAATATATACGTACATAAAAGGACATTAAAATTTATTTAAACGTCAGTATGAAAATCCTATATTATGGGAGTCTGGAACAGACACAACAAACACAAACGCTCAGACAACAAGAGCAACAACTTTGAACATCAAAAATCAAACGTAATTAAAATAAATGATAAAACACATGCTACACTATAGTAATTGATTGGTACAAGTGTACCCAGTTCTCATGCTGTTTATAAATTAATTTAAGTTCATTGTCGATAACGTTTAAGATATATCTTTAGAGATGTGGAACATTTTGATTTATCATTTTAATTTATTGATGCATTGTGTCTTATTACTAAAGCGTTTTTATTTGTGAATTGAAATGAATCGGTCTATAAACGTGCCGTGCGGGGCCTTTTTTCCATAAAGGAGAAGAATTGGAGCTGAATCCACCAGGCTGCTTTTCTGTGTGTTGGCGGATAATTTCCCTACCTTAAGTAACGGTTGTTATTAAGTGTCTATGATAACAACCGTTGGTAACGTATTAAAAATTGACTGGTTAGTGCAGTGATCACAGCAACAACTGTTATATTCAAGCGAATTTATATAAAGGAAGAAAAAATTCTAGTGAATATGATTATAAGGGAAAATCGTACAATACTCGGTATTTCGTTAATATTGATAACAGCTTATCTATCGAGGCCACGAGTCTGAAATACTATCTACGATTTTATCAGTCGACACAAAACTTGGGGACGTCGTTCAATTAGGCAATAATATCTTCAAAATTGTATCTATGTCTTTGTAAATAAACCTAATTGAATTTGAAACAAATTGCATTAGTAAACTTATGAAAAAAAAACAGATTACCAAGAGATTGTCGGTAAAGATCTAAACAAAAGCGTTTTAAGGGATACAGTTAGAAGAAAATTCAGATCGATACAAACAATATTAATGAAAATGCAAATTTACTTTGCGTCTAAAAATTACAATCTCATCCGTTTCGGAGTCAGTTAATACGTATTTTTCAGCAAAACTCGCTGACAAAAAACTATAATATAACACATAAATCCATGCAGTAGGTATAGTTAAGCTGAAATTGTAGAAATTATAATTTGAATATTGGTCGTTATATTCGTTATAACTTCTTGTTTAAAGTAAGTATTCAGACCTCTTGAACGTTAATAACTATAATTGTCAGTTTAATAATAATAAATAATAAACGTCTCACACCCTACGGCCCCCAGTAGAATGTTAATCCTGTGTCGGGGGTCTGGAAACACACACAATACACAAGCACAAACGCCCAAATCACGACAAACATCACTATGGCCTATACAATTATTTGTCATGTGCGGGGATCGAACCCGCGACCGCTAGCGCATCAGCCAGTTGCTATGACCACTGCGCCAACGCGTCGTTTTACCGCAATCTAGGAATTCTTTTAAGTACTAGTTATTAAGTAGACTATCTAATCGAAAGAGTTAAGGATATGATAATGTAGAATTAATAACATATACCTTTATAGCTATTTATATCACAAAAATAATGTACGATTCATCTCATGACAGAGTGACGAATAGTCACGAAATCTTAGAATACATGAATTTCAATTCCATTTAATAATTACTTAATCTCCAATTGTTCCCTTAATAGGAAAGAAGCTTCCTAATTCAATTCTAATAGCCTCTCGTTGGTTTACCTTCTAAAACAATTAGAAAGTATCAATTTAATAATTCATTTTATACAATAGCTAAATATAGAATAATTGCGCAGCGCCGATATTATCTGATAAAATTATTGAGTAATAACTACGGAGAAAGTTGTGATTATTGTATTCATTTAAGTATGTATTTCCATATAGTAATATGTAATTCTAAAATAGTTACAACAACTTACGATACTGTAAAAATCAAAATTAACACTTATTTAAATGTGTCAATCAGATATATTTTTGCAAAAACTAAATTTCGTATAACATTTTTTAATTTTTATTTAATCTTGAAGTGCCTCTGCGACTAGCGAAGTTTGGCAGTTAGTTCAGCATAGGATTTTACTATCTTTTGCAAGGCATAACTGATGGACGGCATTCACAATTCCAGTCCACTCTCTGATGTTGCATAGCCAAGACTTTTTTCTACGATCAATACCTCTTTTACCGACAACTAGTACTATTTTGACGAGTTTGTTTTGTATTTCTAAATTTATACATTTTATTTTATACCTTATTAGAATTTCCTTGGTATCAGAATTCAGATTATGTCATATACGATACGTGCGTTAACCGCAAGAAATAGATAGATTTACGTCATAAATTACATATTAATATGAAAATAAACTAATTTAAAAATAATTTTATTTTTCTGCCTGTATATTTTCAATCCTATATGATGCCTGATAACTTAAACCTTGGCGAAAAATAGTATATAATTATCTTACGAGATAATCTACATATTTAGGTATTCTTAGAATATTTTTACAATATATTTTCAAATAGATCGACTGTCCCTACGTATACTATCGAAACTGAAAAAAGGTACTTTACATGAGAGCACTTTTAACTTAATTTTGTGTACAAAATTATCATTTATTTGTTAAGTATCGATATTATACTCATGAAAAATGTGGTTTAATATGTATTTTTACCCGACTGCGACAGAAGGAGGGTTATGTTTTTCGAGTGTATGTATGTATGTATGTATGTATGTATGTATGTATGTATGTATGTATGTATATATGTATGTATGTATGTATGTATGTATGTATGTATGTCCATTTATTTGGCACGCCCTACAGCCCAAACGGCTAGACGGTTTTTGACATACGAGGTATCGTTGGATTTGTCTAAATTGTAGTAGTGACATAGGCTATATAAATTTTTAAAATGGCGCCCGCAAATGGCGGAAAGAGGGGGGGAGTTAAATTTTTTTTTCTTACTGTAGCAATATGGGTATCAAATGAAAGCTAGTAAATTGTTTTATTCTTTTTTGTTTATAATAGGAGTATTTTACGCAGTCGGGTTTTTTGATTTTTTTAATTAAGCATACTTGTTTTAGCTTATTCTCTTTTTTTTTTTGTATGAAAACATATATAAAAAGGAGTTTCTTAGTGCAATATAAAAAATCACAAATTTTCAGTTTCGATACTGTACGTAGGGACAGTCGAGATAAAACCACAAAATTAAATAAGTGAATCAAAACCTGATATGTCGATGAGCAAGTTTTATCTATATAGTTATATAGTATCTAGATATACCTTTGAATTAAAAAAAAAAAGAAAAAAAAACAACACGACAGATAAGTGTGTATGCATTTGTAATACACGTACACAAAGATATATTGATGTATATGTATACAATAGCTGTGTTCGGTAATTTTATTATACAACACAATAAATCGATATTATTCATAGATCACTTAATATTAATAATCAATTGTAACCGATCACGGTATTGACATACAAATAGGGGCAAATTATAATATAAATCAATCAGTACAAATATTAATGGTGACAAAAATGCTTATTATAATAAATAACAGGTTTTCTGTTCATTAACTTCTTTGATGTTTAATTTATTATAGATAACATAATTTTGGAATAATTTCCTTTAATCTATGCGACAATTGAAATCCAGATTAGATAAAATTTCATATAAGTTTGAGTATTTATTTTTGGAGATGAGACCATTGCCCAATATTGGGATAATTAGAAGCCGTTTTAGTTCGACAACTTTTAAAATAGCTTGTACTAGGACAGAAGTGTTTATATGTGTGTGTGTGTGTCATTAAGCGTTTTAGATATAGTTTCAATTAATTATACTATTTCCGTATCACTTAACGGAAATTGTAATGGAAATAGCTACCTCTGTCTCTAATGAAAGTCACATTAATAAATTTGTTTATGTTTTACAAATGTAGAAGTTTTATACTATATCAATAGCGTAAGGCTTTAACGGTTAGCTTAATATTACTATCTTAATATGTTGTAATAACTTAGATAAAGTTAAAATTAATATAATCTTAACTTAACAGCAGTGGATTATGAAGTATAAGTATAGGAATACTAGGGACCTGTTTCACGAATATCTGATAACGTTTATCAGGCATAAAAGTTACTGATAGACTTTTTCAGTAGCTTAGGTGCAGGCCTTTAGGGCCGGTTTTACTTCAACAATTCTTAGATCCACAGGTTGCGAATAAAACTATCTGATAGATCAAGTGGAATTTGATGGTGAAAACGAAAAATATATCATACATTATTATCTAATGGATACCGTTATACATCAAATAGCTATATCAGCTAACTCATTGGTGTAATAGGCCCTACGTGTCTTAGCAGCAGAAAATTTAGTATAAACAAGTATGCTTAGTTAAAAAAATCAAAAAACCCGACTGCGCAAATACTCTTATTATAAACTAAAAAAAAAAAAACAATTTACTAGCTTTCATTTGATACCCATATTGCTACAGTAAGAAAAAAATTCAACTCACCCCCCCCCCCTCATTCCGCTATTTGCGGGCGCCATTTTGAAAATTTATATATGACCTATGTCACTATTACAATTCAGACAAATCCAAAGACACCTCATATGTCAAAAACCGTCCAGCCGTTTGGGCTGTAGGGCGTGCCAAAGAAATGGACATACATACATACATAATTACATACATACATACATACACTCGAAAAACGTAACCCTCCTTCTGTCGCAGTCGGGTAATAATGAATACAAAAATAAGTCAATACGCTGATAATTGCGTATCTATAAAAGTATAAATTAAACTATTACAATACTTAAATGTTTTTTAAAAACCGTAATAAAATAATAATAAAGACTATTGCAACAAATTTTATATCTCGTGTTATTGTTGATAAGATAAATATATCGCTTATCGTCTCTATATCGTTACCAATTGGCGGTCAATCGTCTGGGTGGCGCCAGTGTTTTTAGGGTTCAATATTATTTATACTTTTTACCTAATCTATTTAATCAAAACTAATATAATTTAATTTAAGAAAAATAACAATAGTGATAATGAAACGATAAAATAATTTAATAGAATTTAATTAATTCTACACTTAGAATGATAAAAAGACATTACGATCATTCACACATTGTAATTAAAATATACCTTTCGATGATACTCACTAATGTATGATACCTAACTTATCCTTTAAATAACAAAACCAATCCATTTAGACAGAAAACTTACAATCTAAAACGTGGTATTAATTTATTTTTATTTTTTATTTTTTTCTTTCTTAAAAAGTACTCTGGACGCAAGCTGTTGATGTTATCAGAACCTATTAAAATATTTACTTTTAGTAACGTAAAAGCTTAAGTCACAATTCAATTCTTGTTCTTTGTTTTAACAAAGTCTTATTAACATATACAAATATCTTGAACACATCTCGAAATATATGATATATCTTCACACGAATTTATTTTATCAGATTTACTATCTTGGTATCGAAAAAACCTTTTAACTCGAAAACGATTAAAATAATTATCACAGATTATTTATCGCAGATCATAGAACAATTACATATGTCTACAGTACGGTAATCAAAGTGCCGATTGGTGTCATTGAGTACACAAAGTACTGCCAGGTTTTACTTGCGTTTTTTCGATACTAGTTCAGACATATTAATAATGAACCTCACACTCAACGGTCCCCCTGTAGGATGTAATCATAGAGATCCGGAAACAGGCAACGCAGATATAGACGTCCATACTACGACAAGCATTTATATAGTTTATACCGGCGGCTTGCCAGTTTTTACCCCCTCTACTTATTTGACTACCTATTCCATCGTTATACCACATCAACAAATACAAAAATAAAATAAAAACGATTAAAATCAAGTGGTAATTGTGGTATCAATGCTAATTACAGGTTCATTTCGTCGAAAAGTGGCAGTGTTCTAATGATTTATATCACTAATTTCAGTTTTTTTTTTCTTTTTTTGACATAATTAAGTTGGTAATGTTGTGGAATAAGATAATCGAATTCTAGTCAAGAATCTATTAGCATTAAGTATCAAGCCGGTGGTTTATACAAAAAAATGTCAAAAACGGGGATTGAACCGCTTTTTCTTCTATTACAGCTGCGCTAATCTGCCGTCAAATTCATATTTTTGTTTGCTATGTCATAATTTCATGTGTTTTTATGTTTCTGTGATGCTTTGTCAAGATTGTTTGACATTTTTGGCTAATATTACACTCGTGAAACAGCAGTTTTTTTATAGCCTAATAGCTTCCTTTATAAACAGGATACTTAACGGAACGAGAATTAATAAAGGATAGATATATAATATAATTACACTTGCATTAGAATCTATACCTACAAATAATAAAATTGTATGTCTATACATGCGAGATATTTAGGAACAATTAATTATGAGGGCCTTTATATCAGGTAACAGAAGCTAAAATAATTATGTTTTGAATGTTTCTCTGCGTGTCGATATTTTTATTCCGGCATAACGCAAAATCAACTGCGAAATGAATGCGTCTTTCACATTTATCGTCCTCGTGGCCTAACTTAAAAACTGGTGTAGATTTAATATTGATATACTATCTATAAATTAAGCTATTACTTTATAAACAATTGTAGTGAAATCGTTTCACTAAAAAATTCCACGCATATGAAGTGTGAGGTAAAAGATAGTTTTAAATATAATCAAACAGTCAAAGATTTTAAGTACCAGTAGCAGTTTTAGCAAAAATAATATATGCTATAATAATTATGTGAACCATTTCCTAAAACGGTTCACATAATTATTATAATGTCGCTTATATTATTTATCTTGATTTCAACCGCGTTTTATTTTTGTTGTAAATAATAAAAAAGAATATTAATGAGCCATATATGATGGTATGATATGACGATGTTAATAATAGAAATCTGTACATATAATAATTAAATGTACGACAAGTATGTACGTTGAGTCATTTTAAAACAATAATTTCATCTACTGCATTTATGCTAAATAATTTACAGAATTTTATCTGTTTTTCCGTTTGAATTATATCCAAAAGTACATACTTGTAATTTGTAGTGTACCTATGGGCCATAACCAAGAGTAAAAATGAGATTTCAACACAAGTAAAACCACGTGTGTAGAATTGTTATAAATAAATGTAAATAACCTGTCCGTTTTGTAATTAATCTTCCGACATTATTATCTATAGATAAAATTAATTATTTATATTTTCATTATACATAATATTATGTTTATTAATGTATTCTTAAATGAGATTTATATTTATTATATGGTGTCGTCAATCTCCTTTTGATTTCTGTGTCGTTTCTATAGTCAGAACTTATCCTCTTAGAATAGCCGGGTCTTTGACTTATTCATAATTATCACCAGAAAATACCGTTTTTAATGTCGTTGAATAAAATAACCATTTGTCTAAATTGAGCATAAAATTATATTTTTATAATGTTTGGTTCAATTTGTTAATTATTAAAAGTATAAAAAAAACAATTTAGTTTCATTTTTTTTTCCTTTAAAATAACTTTTATTTCGAAGTGTTAAAGTTCAAAATAGGATGAAATGACATATTTGAATTCGCATACTGTTATCTATAAAATGTTGTAATATTGAATATCAAACTTTAATTTGTATGAAATACAGTCTAATTTTAATTAACTTTTATACTAAATGTATGTTGCATTAAGACATTCCTTGCCATAAATAGTAATGGTTTTAAATATCGGACGCCGGCGCCTGCGCGTACTTGAAATTTAACCTCGCCTGTGTTATCTGCTTTTCGTACAATAAAACTTTTCGCAAGATAAAAATGTTCTTATAGTCAAATAAAAAAGATTTTTAAAACCGACTTAAAAAAGAAAAAAAACTACTACTACTACTAGAAAAGGTACAGCTAGGTTGGTTGTGGACGTTTACTAGGCCCTTAGGGCCCGTTTTACCTCAACTAACTACAACTTTTGAAACCTCAGGTTGCGAATGGTGAAAAAAAAATAGTATGAACATTTGTCTGATGGATAATGTTGGATGGTTGATGGATGGATGTTATACGGCAGACGGAATGCGGATAATTTTATCAGCACAGGTGAAATAAGCACATAAACACGTAAATTAACTCTGTATATACGACGTGTTGGCGCAGTGGTAACAGCAACTAGCTGATACGCTAAGGGTCGCGGGTTCTATCCCAGCACATGACAAATATATGTGTATGTTTTATATATATATATATATAATTTACTAACAACTATTGAGGAGTTCGGTCGATAAGATAAGATCATTATCATATTTGTATGGAAAAACCTGGTAGTATACATTTTCAAAAAAAAAAAAAAAACATTTACCAAGTAAGTCCCAATTTTCATTTGTTGATAGTAATTAGAAGCTACATAGAATATTACTAATTGTTAATGTGGTCAGTTTTCTTTAGTTTCAAGTATTAAATATAAAATTTGTACTTATTAAAATATTTACATATAAGTATGCAAAGGAATGCCCATATATAGCGGTAAAGTGTAGTTACTCCGTTATCAGCGCATGCGCCGAGTTTAATGTTCTACGATAACTCCCAGCAGAGAGCTCTCCTCTCTATTATATACTTTTACTTGTAAAACCATTTAGTAAATATTTGTTTACGTAGTTACTTTAATTTTATACTATTGCTTATGTAGAAAAAAAAAACATTTTTTTTCAAATAGAAATAGTTTTGGAGAAGTTGAGAGGCTGCCATTGAAAAGGCAGGATCCTTCGACCAGACGGGTGTGTCTGGTGGGCTACGCGCCACTTAACATTTGTTGTCGAGTTTTTGTATATATATTAAATCGCTTTGAAAACTTCGATAGTGCGATGTAGGATACGTCAATTCATATGTGGCGAGATAGTTGTCGCTACATCACTCCCCTCCGAGACCGGAGGTCGATAGCAGGTTGAGTCGTCCATACATCTTGTGATGCTTGCCGGGCCAGCGGAATGTTCCAGTGAGTCGGAACCAGATGCCGCATAGTTCATGGTGAGTCGGAACTGTCTGCGGTGATGCCCCAGTGAGTCGGGGTGGTGCAGTGCTGCGTAGTGGCTGGCTGCTGCGTCGACCAGGAGAGAAGTGCGTCTCTGGTTGTTGACCGGCCGAAGTGCAGTGTGCTGTGCCAAGGTCGCTGAGAAGGCTGTAGGTGATGACCAGGAATGCGCGTTCGCTGCATGCTAGTGGTCAGGATACCCGTAGTAGCCGTGGATGCTGGCTGGCTGTATGACTCGCTGCTCGAAAGCTTGAGGAAGTGATGATGACGTTACAATGACGTAGATTTGCGAAGGCTGCGCTGACGTTCAAGCTCGGGGTCACCAGTTTGGCGAAGAGGGGCTGCCTTTGAAAATGAAGGATCTTTCGACCAGACGGATGTGTGTCTGGTGGGCTACGCGCCACTTAACGTTTGTTGTCGGGTTCTTGTATATATAGTAATCACTTTGAAAACTTCTATAGCGCGTTGTAGGATACGTCAATTCATATGTGGCGAGATAGTTGTCGCTACATAGTAATTAGTTGTTAATTGTTAATTTAACAGTCTTGAGAAAAAGTGATTTATATTTTTTCTTCTTAAATATATGTATTTCCAAATTATTAAGCGATAAACTTTATTGTTGAAAGACATTAATTGTTCCCACCCTTCTTGTTCTATATGGAAAAGAGGCCTTCGCTCAGCAGTGGGTGATTTACAGGCTGATACTGTAGTGTATTATAATCCTTAGGAAAAATATATCAATTAAACAAAAAGTATAAATAATAAATTCATAATAGTATATTAATTTAACAAAATATCGTTTGCAAAAACGATGAAACAAATAAAAGAAAACGTGAATGAAAACCTTATTCTTTTAGTCAGAACATACATAATATCCTTTTAATAAGTAAATTTTGACTGATTGTGAGACAGACGAAGTTGGCTGCGACCTTGCTTTCCGCTCCAGTGACTCGATTCCCGGCACGATTCGGGTTGACTATATAATTATGTATATTTACTAAAACTTTTATATACTTTAGGAACAGACGACCGTGTGTGTTGTGTATGTTTAACATATTTATTTTATATTTATAATAAGTAAATTAATAAAAGCTTCACACTCAACTGTCCCCATAGGATGTATCCATGGGTCTCAAAAACACGAACCATTGTAAGGTGGTGATCTGGGAGAGAAATGAAACGGCTACTTACGGCTTATACGTCTAGCTTACATGGTATATACGCTTATATATTATCATCTCACCATACACCACGACAAAAGTATGTATGGCACATATTTGTTACGAGTGGGGATCGTAACTACGACCGCTGACGGGTCAGTCCTGTGACCTGCCCCAACTCAATACATAACTTAATATACATAACCAACATTTATGCAAACGGAGCCGCGTGTAAAAACGAGTAAATTAAACTGTAACAATTGTTTGAAAACTCACATAATGAATTTTAAACGAAAACTTTATGTGAAATGTTGATGAATTCAATAAAAAACTCGTTATTCCCTTGACATTTGCTGCTAATTGAATACTTTCTTTTTGCCCGTATTTGGATCTGATTTATATTTAAACATCTGGTAATGGGATCTAGCTTTCATGTCGATTATGAAATTATGTAAAGGAATATAACGAACACTTTAAAAGTTAAGGTGTCTTCATTTTCGTTTGCACGTCACTCATCACATAAGTAATGATGTTTTCACGATTCCCAAAAATGATTATTTTTGTCGAAATTTTATATTTATATTATTAAATAATACTCATATTTGTAATAATTGTCACTTATAACAAATTAATTAATGTATTTCCTTTACTCTGTACACCCTCTCCGCTTTTTTCACTTTAATTCCTTCACATTGGTTGTCTGGAAGATATCGCTGTTTAACTTTAAGACCGCCTGTTACACAGTTCTGTTATATTATACTTAAGCCGTGTGTTTTTTTTTTTTTTTCGAATAGAACCCTCAAGGATTAGTTTAATTCGAACTTGACTCGTTTTAACAATAGGTGAAAAATAAGGAAAATAACGGTTCATTATTTCGTATGTATTTTTAACTGAATGGCGAATCTAATTAATAACCGTTACCGTGATTCCGTTTGGTTACAATAATAAAACTTTTACCTATGACTTGGCAGTTTACTTTTTTTTTTAAATGAAATGTAAAGGTTTACGTTCACTATGATACTCATATATGTTTTCCTTTTTTACTAGTTTCGACAGTAGAATTCTACAAGAAAATAAAATGAATTAGTATTTTAGTGGGGACACTCATTGTCTTTGTAAATAAACAATATTTGTAATTCGTCGATTTCACAGAAGTGGAGCCTAAATTTTCATCTCAGATTTTATTCAACCGTAACGTAAAATTGGCACATAAATTACTTTAATTTTTTATACGATTCAATGAACCTAAAAGTCTAATTAATTTTTTCCTTTTTACAGGTAATTATTTTGCATCTTCCAACATCGTTAACATGTTTGAAGACTTCGATTATGGTTCGTTTTTAATCTACTTCAAATTTGAGGTTCTCAGTTTGACCAGTGGGTACGTAATTACGTATATTTTTCAAAGATTTTGATTTTGATTTTTCAGCGATTTTTCAAAGGTCTGAATCAAATTTAAAAGGTTTTCGGTTAGAAACTAAAATGAATCAAAGCTGCAGCTACAAATCATATGAGAAAGATAGGGCCAATTTAAATTCAGTCAGTAAAGTTTTTATAAATCGGTGTCTAGTACATCTTGATCGAGATCGATAAATTTTCCTTAAAAAGGTATTAAAAACGATCATTTTTAATACATATATTACTTCTTAAACAAATATAGAACTGAACTGTTGAACTGAATCAGCATGTAAACATCCCACAGCTAGGCAAATACTCCTTCTTCATATAGGAGAAGGGTTAGAGCTTAATCCACCACGCTGCTATACTAGCTAGCGAATAGTTTCCCTAACATGAAAAACAATCGTTATTAAATGTCTGTGATAATAACCGGGACCGACAGTTTTACGTGCTCTTCGAGGCACGGTAGGGAGACCCACAAGAAGATACATCCAATCCAGAAACAAATATTTGCACAAATACAAATATCTGGCCCGAGCGAGAATCCAACCCGCGACTGACCCGTTTAAGCGACTACTTGCACCACTACACCAGGACGGTTAACAAATACTGCTAATTGTGTAAGGAAAACAACCCCTGATGAATTTGGAAACAGCATTAAAAAAATCTCAAACCGATAATTTTTTTTAAACTCAAAAGTCAGAATCAAAATTTGATGACGGGACGGTCTTTTATCGTAGAGCTTCTGCGCCAGTCTCAACGATAAACAGCCGTCAGAAATAGTGTACTTAAGCTTGTTACTTCTACGAGTATTTATTTATCTTAAACGCTTTATATCCGTAAAAATATGAAAAATTATGTTAACACAAGCAAGATAATATTTTCAAATATGTGTATATTTTGTAAAGAAGAGGTAGTGACAAAAATTGAGAAAGGTATGCTAAGATGGTTTGGCCATGTCGAGAGAATGAATGAAGAACGGTTGACGAAAAAAGTATATACGGCGAGTGTGAATGAAAGTGCTGGAAGGGGTAGACCTAGGCGGACGTTTCAAGATCAAATTAGAGACGTCTTGAAAAAAGGCCAGGTCAAGAGTACCCTAAACCGAAGAGCATGTATGAAGGGAATAATGAAAGTGGACGAAGCGAAACAAGTATGTAAGGATCGTAGCAAGTGGAAAGAAGTGGTCTCTGCCTACCCCTACGGGAAAGAGGCGTGATTTATATGTATGTATATGTATGTATATTTTATAATATTTTTTTTCTATTGTTTATTTTTCGTTAGTTTAGTATTTAATTCAATTTTTAATCTTGGCAAACTCAGTCATACTGACGTATTATGACAAAGCATCCAGACTAGTAAGGTTTAATATCCTAGTATATTGTGCTTGATTATGACGA
The DNA here is from genome assembly GCA_036937285.1 of Euphydryas editha. Taxonomy (NCBI): domain Eukaryota; kingdom Metazoa; phylum Arthropoda; class Insecta; order Lepidoptera; family Nymphalidae; genus Euphydryas; species Euphydryas editha. The sequence continues at coordinate 17,360,898 of JAUPFZ010000014.1, forward strand.
CCAGTGACGATTTAGGCACCTTTCTTAATAGCCATTAAATCATCAATAGGCTGTTTACAAACTGTTTTAAATTACTGTCATTGTCATGATATCAGCCATCGGATGCCCACTGCTAAACGTAGGCCTCCCCCATCGATCTCCAGAGCGACGGGTTCGGAGCATCTTCCATCCAGACTGGGGGCCTGGGCTTTGTAGTTCCGGTTATTTTCAAATGTGCTTGCCAATAGCCCAATACTCGCCACGCTTGGCAGGCGCGTCGTCGAGCGCAGTGTGTTGTTTCAGGATATAGTGACGCAATTGCCCATCACCATCTTTGTTTTTGCACAGTTGTTCGCACCGTTATGGCCTCAGTTGCTTTTTACGACACCTGTGCAAGAAAGAGGTCGGGACTGTTCTGCTCTGCCGATTATCGCACGGCCTATAATATAGGTACTATATTATAGGCTAATTGATATTAATATCATACAAACTACATTTTCATCTTTATTGATTTCAAATGGGCTCTAAACTAACGTTTTTCAATAATGTAAAGACATGAAAACAGTTAACATAAAAAATAAAATAAAACTTTTATTTAAGTATAAGCTTAAAACTTTCAAATATACCTCTCACTTCGTAAGCTTTAAAAATGTTATAATTAACTTTGTAAGGCTTTTTTTGTTTGTAAAGGCTTAACTGACGCTGTATTTGCTTGTGATAACTTAATTTTGCCTTGAGTTCTTGACGGGCGTTAACTAAATACACGGTAAGTTCAAGGTTTCGTTATACACGTGTCGCTTTGTCTTTTAAATAATATCATTTTAAACTGCAATAAAAAGTTTTTTGTACCAAATAATAAATATAATTTAAGAGATTGAATTATATTTATTATTTGGTATGATTGAAGGAATATTGTAGTTGACGTGGAAGCAATTTAGCGTATTAACTTTTGAAAAAGTTTGTTTATAAATATAAATAAATTGTAATTAAGATTTTAAAAAACCAACACTAATATCTATACTAAGTGTACGTACGTAACTGTGAACTTTTTTTTTATTCTGTAATAGTATTAAATGTCCGTTTTGAAAAATTCCTCTTGTTCTAGCTATACTGTTTGTATATACATATATCATAAAACATAATACATACTACAATCCATAGTTGCGAATAAATAAACGTAGGTGTTACGAATTTGTTAAATGTATCAAAAATCAACGGAGGAGAAATAATGACAGTAGTTATTTATATTATAAATGCGAGAGTATGTGAGAATTTCTGAATTGAATTATGTTTATTACTCTTTAACGCAATTTTTTTAATCGAATATGATATTTTATCTTGTTATATAGATAACTGAAGACCTATAATGACATATAGGCTATTATTTAAGCTGAAACTCTCACGGAAACGGAATTTGTGCTGTTAAAACCACAACGCAAAACTAGGATTGATATAAAGGCACCGGATAGAGTTACACTCAGATACTTTATGTATAACGCTTGTTTTACGATTTCGTAGATAGCCATTATTAGCTCAAAAACCTATCGTCACAATGAAACCTTTAGACTAAAATGGTCATAGAATTAATCTTAAAACCAACATTTTAAGATGTAATACATTACCATGTGATTTCCTATCAACTTATCTCACACAGAACAAACTCTAGTCACGATCTTTAAGTCTAGACGTATCTAGACTGTGATTCAATTAACCTTTTCATGTATTTAAAGCAATCTCTCATAAGTCCCTTAGTGATAAAGGCTTCGCCATAAATCTTTTTAGAAGGGTTTTAACAGTTCGTGACTCTAATGACGTATCCAGCCGTGCACACTGTAATTTATTATTCTATCGCCTGGTACTGTAATTGTTCTGTAATTCCTCACGCTTCTTCTGTTGGAATACATCAATCATCTTCAGTTAGAGGCTTAGAGCCTCGACTTTACCATATATGATTCGATTTACATAATAAGTTTCCGTCCTTGAACGATTTGTTATAGAAATATTGAAATTACATAAAAACAAATTTTGTAAATGTTTTAAAAGAAGCTAGGACAAGTTGAAGAGGACTAGTGAATAATAAAAGTACCTAAATCTTAAAAATATATCTGTGAGCTTTATATAAATATAAATATATTTAACTCACACACACGTTCGTGTTCACGTGTGTTTTAAGAAATAGCCGACTGATATATATATTACAATCAGACAGAAAGCAGGGTCAATTCCAACTTTTTTAAGACTAATTAACTTTTCCTTCCCTTTTATATTATTTGAAGTTCTTAGCTTGAGATAGAAAACCGGTCGAGGCTGTACAAAATGATTTAACGATTGTCAATACCGCCTGTCAATGCATCAGTACATAGAAAAATGATTATATGTATGGCTATTGATAAAATATGTGATAATTGTTTGACATTTCCATATCGCATAAGCCTATACCCGACTATTCGCAGTGGATCAACATATCGATATGTATTTATGTATATACAATAATATATTGAAATTTACAACAACAAAATTAATGTCAATAATTATATCGTTAAAGTTATTATAGCTATCAAGTATCATCATAATTCACAACTCAGATTAAGTTTTTAAAATACAATTGCAATTTTACCTCGTTTTACTCGTTAGTCGTTTCAGAACGTTACTTTGGAAAGCGCGAACGTTTTTTCAACAGTAAAATAATAATAAAATTATTCAAGAATTATTCAAAATAAGCTGTTATAACATTAAAGCATGTATTATTAAGAACAATTAAGAACATTTTGCTCCATTAGTAGTGATCGTAAAACACCTCTGTTTTGGAGTATAAATATTTAAGGGTCAGTGTTGATTTGACGCAAAGCGTAGAAGAATCTATATGGATCGATCTTATAATACGTGTAAATTATTGATTTATCTTCCACTTCAATCGTCTGTTAAATTAAAATGAACAAATTCCACTGTAACTACTTTAGTCCACCGTAAAAGCGGCTACACACGACCCTAAAATCACTGGCGATATCGGGACAGCGATAGTGGGGATGAAATCGGCTACTACTCTACACACGTCCCTCATCCCTGCCAGTGAGTACGAAACCGACCGTGCAACAGACTACTCGTTGTTCCGAGATGCCGCCGACACTCACAAAAGAGCAGAAAATCGCAGACTGCGTAGAAATCAATCCTGATTTCGCTACACACGTACTGACAACGCTCCCTAGACGATAATTGTCCCTAAATCGTGAGCTCGCTCGGAGCGATTTAGGGACGATAAAAATCGGGTAGGATTTGCCTACACACGAGGCGATTTATGATACGATCTAGGGTCCTCCCCACCACTGTCCCGATATTGCCAGTGATTTTAGAGTCGTGTGTAGCCGCTTTAAACAATTTATATTAAATTTAAGATTAAGTAAATAATTAATTAATGTTTTGGATATATGTTTTTTAGTTTTAATATTCTTGCATTCAAAAGATAGATTAAAAAAATAATTTAAATTTGTCTTTATCTAAATTCTTTATTTTTAAAATTGAAACTATAATTATAAAAGTAACTACACTTACAAGAGTTAAACGAATACTACTACGAATACTATTATTTTAAACGTATCTAGCCAATTTAGTTATTGTTAATAATTATATTTCAATATCGCTTTACATATTATTTTATACAAGTAGAGGAACAGCCTACAACCGAATGTAATAAATCTCCAGTACCGTACACATCGATCGTTTCTTTCTGTCGACACCTCCTATCTCTCCATTAATCAATTAATAAAATCGAAAGCGACACGTTTTGTTATGGGTACTACAAATTAGATACATAGATATGTTATTAGTACATCTGTGTAGTACATCTGACGCTTAGGAAAGTAGATACATTATATATTCGATAAACAAAAATTATTATTATTAATGAATAGCTTTCACTAGTGCCAAGATATAGCACGAATCATTTTGCCAATGTCACGAAGAATACAGAAGACACGAAGGAGATTGATCGGTGTATTTCAGGTTACAACCTTAATAGAATTTTGAAGACCGTAGAAATAGTAGGTATTTTTTGGTTAACTCAATCTAGAACAACACAAATATTGTTATTAATCTATTTACATTATTTTAGAACAATCATAAATATGTTTACAATTTAATTTCATTGCGTTTAATATATTTACATTAGAAAAAAAATATTACACTGAATATAGTTTTTCGTGTAGTTAAATTTAAGTAGCGGTAGACGAATCTGTTTGTTAACAAGTCAAAACATGAAGAACAAATAGAATCTCAAGCGTTTCAAAGCTTTAACACCTACCGATATTAAAATTAGATTAATTACCTCTAAATACACATAATACTATTATGATTAAGCCTTAGTGAGCCTATCTAATTTTCCTATTTTATTATTATTTTGTTATTATTATCATTTTATTATTATTATTTCGCCTATTGTGATTGGTAAAATTTTAACTTCACATTTAATTTTTTATATCTTGTCTGTTTAACACAGCTTTATTTTATGAATTTGATTGTTATCTATAAAAACTTGTAATTGGCCTTATTTTAAGTATATTTTTAGATATAAAACTATCTAGCTGTAAGTTTTCTGTAGAAATAAATAAATGATTACGTAATGAAAGTGTCATCATAACTCGTTGTTAGCTCGGTGGATAAATATTAATACTCCAAAACCTTTCGTGCCTGAATCCGACTCGCACTGGACTGACTTTTTAACTTGCTATCGTTTGAAGTTATTACAAAGAATAAAAGAAACACATCAATACGGTACTGCACCAATAAATAACTTATAAAACGCACGTGTCTTCACGAAACGTGACTGATCTCGTGTGGAGGTCGAAATATCGAAATAATACATCGTGATATTCAATACTTGTTCGATTTTTGTTTTCCTGATCTCAATATAAAAAGGCAAACCAGTATAGTGGCAGTGATATGTATTAAATTCATATTTTTGCTATTATATTTAAATTGACTCAAATATATTTTTAAGGAGACACTTGATAAAGTCTTACAATCGTCGGAGCCGGGAAACAGAGAAGGCACACATTGATACCTGACTACAGACTCAAAGATGTCGTTTGAGCGAACATATAAAAATTCTAAATCATGGAGTATAGAGATAAAAGAGAACTATCTCATATGGCTGTTTGACACAAACAGTGTCCATAAAATAGTATTAAATAAAGGGGGCGCTGGTGTATTGGAGAATATGATTGGGACTTAACTGTTTTAGATAACTTGAAGTTTGTTGAGTGAAAATAAGTATAATTTGAAGTATTCTCATAGATTAGAGTAGTTAGCAAATTTGTTTTTGTTGAAACTTAAATGACTAGCGTGTAAAATAAATTTATCTAACCTAAAATCGGTCCTCTGGTACAGCAACGCCATCTTTATTTAAAGTTATTTCGAGGACACTTTTCGTAACACAAGATAGCGCTCCTTTACCTCTATACTCCCATGTTCTAAATGCAGACAACAACTTCCAATAGATATATCGATCACATGTAACTTTATGCCTGTGTTTTAGATAACAACCGACTGATTGGTTGAATCAGCCTGTAAACTTCCCACTGTTGGGAAAGGCCTTTTCTCTACATAGTAAACCGATGATATACAAATTTATAATATATTTTTTTAGTAAATACATACATAATATATAAATGTTACACCCAGACTCGGGGTGGGAATTGAACTCACGACCCTGGAGCGGAAAGCGGGGTCACTGCCAACTGCGCCAATGGGACAGTCAACATATATGCCCACTCTTTTAGAAAACTTAAAATATATACATATACAGTGATATGCCATAATATCTCGATTTCACCACGACCACGCCTCTTCTATCAGATCGTTCCAATGACATTTGCCATACGTTTGCCATTCGTTCACCATCGCTTGCCATCACAACTATCCAATGCTCATTGCATTCAAATGGCCAATATATGCGAGATATAATTTTGTGGGTGAAAGCATATCGAACGAAGTGAACTCTTAGTTTGGTCTACTTGGATTTGGGCTAAACGTATGTTGAGATATAGACGAACAAATACAGCGTACAGCAGCATAGAGCAGAACAAATTTAATCCTAAACAAGAAATCAGATGCATGTGTCACGCTTTTGCTATAGATATGACACATATATTATAAAAAAAGAGCTAAATGTTTTTACGCGCTAATCTCAGGAACTAGCAGTTTAATTTGAAAAATATATTGCTTAAGATTTTTTATAACTATGATGCGTAGTAATTTGCGCTTATATTCATCTGGATTTCTCCTGCGATATCTTGGAAGAAATTCAGGAGGGGGTGGGAGTACGGGAGAGATTTGAGAAAAGTTTAAAAGAAAGAAGATGACAAAATACCAATTACATTGTATTCAAAATTTAAAATAATTAAATCAAATTTTAAGTCGAGGCAGATGCCGGCAATAATAGCAGCTCTACCATATGAGCTTTGTCTATTTGTACGTTGAGCCTTGCGCACCGATGTTCATGTGATATTATCTCTAAATGGATATTATTAACATACCATTGTTTTAGACGGAGTAATTTAAGAGTGTGTTACATGACTAAACATTGAAATATACTAACGGTTTAGATTTCAATCTTTAGTGATATTTAATACGTGTTTGAACATGCTAATGTAAGAACTGTTTATTCAAGATGTTATGTTATATTATGTATTTAAATATATCTAAGACGGTATATGAACAGACAGTCAACTTGAATATGGTAAGTAGTCACCATCGACACCTGGCACATAAGGGGAGTCGGGAGTTTTGACGTTTGAAGGTAGGAAGGTATAGAAATTATAATTACTTTATAACCTTCATCCGTTGGAAATACAGACAGAATTGCAAATAGATACTATTTTAATATGTAATAAATTAACATTTATTACAAAAATAAAATATATAAATTGCTTTTTCGATTTTTGTAAAGTTATTGAATTGATATATTGAATCTTAATTCTATTGATTGTATATACAGTTATAAAGAATTAAAAGGTATAAGATACAAAGTTTATTAAAACCAATTATTAACAGACAGACAAATGGACAGAATAATAAAGTTTACGATTGACAGACATTATTAAAAAAAAAAGACCGAATCCAAACCAGTTTGCGTGTTGCGTGTTTTTGTCGGATAATAGTAATATTATCGTAACAATGGCAATCTAGACGTATGATAATGACCTAAGTCAGGCCTTGGCGAGCTGTACGCTGTACCAATTCGTCACATCTCGCCGCTCGTGTTGATATCAACGTGTATCGTTTTAATTTGCATATTTATTACTCTAATACTAATTTGTTTTAAACATTGGGATAAAGATACCAAAATTATAATGTTAACACGTTGACATAATAATTAAACTTTTTAATTTTAACTTTAAACGCGCGTGTCCACATATACACTCACACCCACACACTCATATGCAAGCATCCTCACACGCACATAATAACATTCGTTCATACGCGTGAATAAACTATGTTGTACACGTACTAAAACAAGTATGCTTAATTAAAAAAATCAAAATACCCGACTGCGTAAAATACCCTTTTTATAAACTAAAAAGAATAAAACAATTTACTAGCTTTCATTTGATACCCATATTGCTACAGTAAGAAAAAAAAATTCAACTCCCCCCCTCATTCCGCCATTTGCGGTCGCCATTTTGAAAATTTATATAGCCTATGTCACTACTACAATTTAGACAAATCCAAAGACACCTCATATGTTAAAAACCGTCCAGCCGTTTGGGCTGTAGGGCGTGCCAAAGAAATGGACATACATACATACATACATACATATATACATACATACACTCGAAAAACATAACCCTTCTTCTGTCGCAGTCGGGTAAATATAAAATAAAACTACAGATAGATCGAAAGAGAAATAAATCTAAATTTATTACTTGTTTCTATAACAAATCAAAATTTGTTGAAATTTATTACAGAACAATTTTCTACGTCGTACTATTAAAACATACCACCTATTCGTTATTTACTTATACGTTAAGTCCCCGCTTACTTGTAGTCTAGTCAACAAGTGCTGTTTTTGTCAACTTTTTTCAGCAGTCTCCGAAAATTATGATTGAGATGTCAATCGATTCGGAATGGCATCTAGATGATTTTTGAAAAAACAAATTAATTTCCGCTTGCAAAAATTGCAAAAGGTATTCTCAAATATCTTTAAAAAAATTGGGTTTAGTTTTTTGTAAATATTTCAAAAACTAATTAAGATTATAATTTAAGACGTTTTCTAATACTGAAATAAAGTTATAAGATCGGTAGAAATTCGAAGTTATCAATTTACAAGCTAATAATTTCGCTCTATATAATATTGTTATAATTACGTATATATATTTTGCATATATTTTTATATGAATTTAGTTCCTCCAAAACCATAAATTCGATAGACCTTGCCAAAGCATATTAACCATTTCAATACCGTCGCAATCGGTTAAAAATCAGTCGCCATTCGAACGCTTGTTAAGATTCCCATAACAGTAAATGGCTTCACGAAACTTCCACATGTTTTTGTTCGAAGCTTTCAATTTAAAGCAAAACTCATGGTTAACGGTCACGAAAGTGAAATTGCATGGAAATTCGTGAAGTAACTATACACAGTTACAACGAACTTTGCCGTCAATAGTTTAAAATGCAACTTCTAAACATTAAATATAAAAATAAATAAACGCCTCAAACTCCACTGACGGACGGAAACACACAAAACAGCGCCAAAATCACAATAAACATCTGTCTTTATATATATACATATATATAACTAGCGGCCCGCCCCGACTGCCCCGTGAAAACCGCATGAAAATCCGTGCAGTAGTTTTTGAGTTTATCACGAACAAACAGACAGACACACGCAGCAGAGGACTTTGTTTTGACTTTGTAGTGAGTCTTGTGCCAACACGACGTCAATATTATTAAATTCTCAATTAAAATGTAAATAATTAATACATTTTCTTGAAAAGTATTTTTATATTAATAAGACATAATGTTTTACTCTTTTACTACACTTTAACGTCAAAATAACACTAAATAATATAATATTAAAATAATTACAATCACATAAATTTATTTTGCAATAAATTCTTTCAACGCCTTGTTAAATACACATTATCTTAATCACTAAAATGTAAATAAAAATATTTTATTACCTAATAAACTAGTAGGAGAATCATTTAAATTATACAAATGAAACCGTACGTGTGAATTGCGTTTTCAGTCTATGAGTTTTTAAACATGGTGTTTAAATTTGAAGACATGACTATAGTAGTATTCCTTATGAGTGTTCATATTCCGCAAGGCTAAGCTATTAAAACAAATACATTCCGTATTTGTTTTTCATTTAACTACACAACACTATCTGTAACAGGCCGTTGTCTGTACATGAGAGTTATTTAGGAAAGATAAATAATAGTAGTTATGAGAGCGATCGAAGCCAAAAACAATTATTTTTAGAATTTTTATCTGTCTGTCTGTAGGTTTGTCTCGACATCACACAAAATCCACTGTAGTTGTGTTCATCATGATTGAAATTAAATCACAAAGAAGTCGTTCTTTACACATATCTATCGTGGGTGAAACCGCAGGGCACAGCTAGTGCAATATATAAACATAAATCCAATCCAAGGGTTAAATTAAATAACAGAGACGAAACATGTTTATTTGCTTTCGATTTTAGCAGTAAGGTTATTTATATTTTTCAAGACAAGCTTGTTTTTCCTCAATATCAAAATAACCGGATCACTGACAGCACTTCAACCATAAATGAATAATTCAAACACGTTACAACAGTACTGTAATCGCGATTAATTAGGACTAACCGTTGCTCACCGATAAGGAAGGCTGCGCAGGCGCCGCTACACCTGTACACATGACGGATCTAGTTAAAACTGGTATAAACTGGAATGAACTAGTTTACACCGGTTACAATTAAAAGGAAATTTAAATATGGTATTGTAGAGTAATTCTATTGAAGACTTAATGATAAGTTGTAATTAAAAGATTTTCTCTAGTTTTACCATTTGAATTATTTAGCTTTTATTCTAAACAAACATCATGCAACGGCTTTGCTTCGATTGTTTTTATATAGAGTTTATTTTATCAACCACAACAAAAATAGAAATCAATAACCAACATATAAGCTGTTATTGTTTTAATATTTAATAAATATGATTTGAATAAATAAATAGATCTAATAGATGTTATATAAATTATATAAAACCATTAATGAAAAACAGTATTTTACTAAATTAACATACAAAAACAGTATTTAAAAAATGATAATCTTGATCGCCATTGTAATGATTAAATATATGTTTATAATAATTTAAAATGATACTAAATTCAAACATACTAAGTCACATGTAACACACACATACACAACAATAAACAAAGTTTAAAATACTCTTGATATCCGCCCATTCCATATTTTAACTTAATCATCATTCCAAGTAGAGTAATAAATAAACCTCACCACACGTTTTAAATCCTAAAACAAATATAAAGTAAATATTAAAAAAAACTACAAAGAACCAGCAGAAATACCACCGACAAACATTGTAGCCGTGTTTACTTTGGGTGCGCCTGCGCAGGGCTTTTAGAGATCGGTTGCGTGAAAACATAAAGTTTTACGTTTATTTATTTTTTTCAAACAGAAATGATTTAGTGTGTTGTTTATTAATTACATTATGATCTTGACGTTATTAAACACTACGTAACATTTGGGAGACTAAATTCTAACAGTAAGCCTAAAATGGTTTGAAGCATGGAAAGGACTTACTTTCCTAGGAAGAACGGTTGAAGCCTAATCAGTCATACTTCTCCATTGCAGGCAGGTGAATATTCATGTATCAGGATTTCTAGCAGAAAAAAGAAACACGCCAGAGTATAATATATATAAATATTCAAGTGTTTTATTTACTGAGGTATCTTACATATCTTACGTATCTTACAGACCTAGTCTGAGATACCTCAGTAAATTTAATTTAAGTTGAATACTAAGTATTTTAAGTACATCACAGGAATGGATCGAAGCTGTCTAAAGTCTGTGTGATACTTATAGCCATATCTCTTTAAGTTTAGGCGCGGTCGATCGTTCCATCCTTATGTCATTGATATGCCACCTACGCGCACAAAACGCTTTGGCACTACTTTCTTGATGCGCACGGCTAAGGAATGGAACTCGTTACCCGCGTCTGTGTTTCCCGAACGATACAACCTGGGTGCCTTCAAGGCCAAAGTGAATAGACTGTTATTAGACAGGTATGCTCCACCTTCGACCGCATCGTCACTTAACATCAGGTGAGATAGCGGTCAAATGCCTGTCTATTTGTCATAAAAAAAAAAGTGTCTATGTCGTTTGATAGTTTTTACTTATTTGTCCAAAAACAAAGTAGAATTTAAAATAATTGGCCTTAACTATTTTTATTTATGTTTTGGTTTTGTTACGGTAAGTTTTTTTTGAATCGACTTAAAAAAAAAGGAGGTTCTCAATTCGACTATATAACTGTTTACTGGGTGTACCAATTTTGATGATTATTTTTATATTCGAAAGCTGGTGCTTGTCATGTGAACCCATTTTAATTTGAGCAAGATTGACGAGTACTTTTTGAGTAATCCCTATTCAATTGACTTGATGATGTTCTCATTTTTTTAAGTCGGTTAAAAACAGTGTAATCAACACTTTTATTAATTTTACTAAATATTGAAGTAATCTTATGAAATAATTAAATAAATTTTGTTATATTAATGAAATTTTACAATATTATACATATTTACAATTCAAAACTTAAAATAATTATTTACAAACAGTTTTGGTATAAATCATGTCCGCATATTAAATTATTTTGTTTAATATGGCAACTAAGATAACAATCTATAATATTTAATACAAAGTGTAATAGTGCAATTATTTTATTACCTTAATATATGTCCCACACGGTTTCACCCCCTTTGATTTACGACACTTTGTTAAAGTTGGCTTAGTGCTTACATTATAATACGTATTACGTAATACTTTTCATCAAGAATAATGATTCCACTCACCTAAATATTACCTACCATATAAAAACCTCGCAAAATTCGCTCAGTCCTTAAAAACTGAAAACATGTATAAGTTTACTATAATAAATATTTATACGAAACCATTAATTCACATTTAAAGTCACACTTGATAGTTTTTTGCATGCTTCAGTGAACTAAGAATTGGCATTAAGTATAAATAACGATAATCGCTTTGAACACAGATACTCGGCACGCATAAATTGAAATTGTAAGATAAATTAACAATTATTTGCTTTTTTTTAATTCTGACTTGAATACCTGGAGTAGTTTGTTAGTTTATTTATTATACAAAGGTACTCTTCGTCATTTGAACGAATTTTTTTTTAAATAGATTAGATATACAATGAAATATTAATTACAAATAAAGATAAACGAGTTCTTAGCAATCTTTCTGTAAATAAATATAAAAATATAAAAGAATATTTGTCCAATACCTATATTTGTGCGTGTGTTCGTAAACATACAACTTTAATTTGTGTGACAGACGATAAAGACGTGGCGGTCTTCATCCGAGCAAGACGCGTCCTTGTCGCTTTTCATGTCAATAGTCTCAATACATACTATCAATAAAAATAAAACTAGCCATTTCGTCCTGGAGACATACACGTAGTAACTTTTCTACATATAATAGAAAAGCTTTAACGAACAAGAAGATGGCACCTCAAGAAAAAGAACGAACAAATATCATGGTGCGTTTATATCACCTGTACCTGTGGATATGATTTATTTTGAATGATTTTATTTTCATCTCTTGCTAGGCGTCAAAAGAAGACATATTAAGGAAAAATGCAAGATTTGGATCAATTTTTGATGTATCTATATTTGTATATTCGTCAATCCTCAATGTGATGGATTAAGATCGAATCTTTTGCAAGTTGAAGAAGAGGCCTTTACCCAGCAGTGGAACGGTTACAAGCAGCGATAGAACAACAATAGTATGTCTACTTATTGCAGGTTTTAAGAATTAAAAAAAAAACGATATTTGCTATAGCAGTTATTTTTAAATAATTGTCTCTTAACGTTAAAATTATAATAGTATTGAAAGCTAGGTTACTATAATTACTTTCGCTTTATGACAATAAAACGTAGGATATAGCATAATTCCATGGAGGAGAAGTCTGGCCTTTTCGCCGAGGCCAGCCTGTCGCTGGAGGGATCCTGTTGCCTACAGATCCGGGTCCCTCCAAAAACATGGCTGAAGGCTCCCGCAGGGGTTTAGTACGGTATTGCACTCCCAAAGTTCCGAGTCCGACATAGGTCTAGGACCGCCGACCCGGGCATCCTAGATATCATCCGTAAATGGATTCCCTTGCGACAAAAAAAAGGATATAGCATAATTACATCCATCTTATGTCACCAAACTATAATATTGTGAAAGTTTCAAATTAAAGAGATGAATAGTTTTTGTCTTAATCTGAAAAAGATTATAACTTCCCACTTTATAGTTATTAGTATGATTACATCTGTATTATGTACATTTGTAAATAAACTAGACAACCCATACGATTTCATTCGCGTTGATGTTTATATTAACAACTTCATCTATGTAAGTTGTGATCTTTTATAGCCTATAAAATTCGTCAATAAACAGGCTTTCTACCACTAAAAAAAATTGCAACATCATCAAATAAAAAAAATGGCCATATTTCGCGAGATTAAATCTCGTAAAATTTATAACTACAGATTATCGCGCTATTACGATATTATAGACACCTCTTAATATATGACGCTACTTTCAAAATTACTTATTTATACTGCACTTTGTTGCTGGAGCCTCATTAAAGCTATTAAAATTACTTTATGAGACTGCAAATGTGATAAACGGTTATAAAATATAAAGTTAATTTTTTTTTTTTATGAAATGAGATTAATTTAATATACGAATGATTTACACTACGTTTAATAATAATAACTAATTTTTTTATCAAAATAATTATAAAAGTAAAGTTGTAAACTTTTTCTATAGTTTCAGTTTAAATATATTTAACCAATCTCGCGTGATCTCGAATAGGTGCGAAATTTCGCGACGTCACAAAACCAATCTCGTTTAATTTCGTCTGGTTCTGAGATCTCATGAGATTGCATTACCTAAGCGTACCGTAATGAGTCCAAACAAAAAAGTCCCTAACTTTTTTTTCCGACTTCAAGAAAGAAGTAAATTCTTTTTGTCTGTATGTATTTCGTAATATCAATATTCTGCTAGTAAATTTTAGATGAAAGCTTTATACGTAAGTGCCTCATTGGGTACAGCTTTCTCTACTGATAAAGACGGAGACGATAACTACTAGATTTATGAACGGCCTTATCTCGAGTAAGTATCGTCATACGTAAGTACACTATGCATCGGATCACAGAGAAGAAGTTTATATAAGCGGTATAATTAAGATTAATAGAAAATATATCATGTTTTAAAAGTATAATATAATACAATATATACAAAATATATAAAACTTTTTTTTTTGGTTTTCATATCGTCATAGTCGGAGAATAGTGACGGATCTTGCAGGTTCGAAACTTTGCAGGGCGGACGTTTCAAACAGTTATAATATTGTTGTTGTTTATAAAACTAGGTTATTATAAAGTCTGCCGACAGAAATGAAAATTCAAAACAATAGAATTATTCACTATTGTGCGAGTTCTGCACAGTGCTTTTACAATTATTAATCAATTCATTTAATGATTATCGAAAACAGAGTTAAAACAATGCACAGTATACACAAAATAAACTTATCAAGTGGTCAACATAACTTCACTTAGTTACTGCTATTACAGCATATCGGTAACGCGAAGTCACAAGATTTTACTCACCCAATAAGTCAAAATACGCATATGATACAGTCGAATATATACAATGTATTAGTGTATAAATGCGTATACATAAACACAACCTACAATATATAGCTAGTCTGGCGCAAGCGCAATACGTCACAAGCATGTCGAGGCTGGACCTCGAAGTCGTGAACCTGTTAGTTTTTCCTCTATTAAAAATCATTCAACACTGCTAAAGAAGTTGTCAATTCAAAAATAATAATTTATGGCTTCAGTATCGATTATAGAGTGACTCCAAAAAAAAGTCAAAATATTTTCAATGTACAGTGTTGGAACCGTAGATACCTACACTCTTCCATAGCGTTATACATTCAATTTAAACCCACCTACCCACTACCTACATTAGCATTAATTACTATCAAAATTACGCAAACGAATTCAATATCAATCTATAATATCAGAACCAATTCGTGAACGTAATAGATATTCATTGTTCATGTACAAATCCGCTCAATCGATTCTGCGCCTATTTTTCTTAACACTAAAGGTTAGAGTCGTTTGTGTGAATTTAAATGTACATACACAATAAATGTAACATAAAATCGAGTTTAAACAAACATAAAATCGAGCTAGGTTTGTCACTTTCAGTTTGAGTAACTGTTAACGTTAAAATGGATACAAATTTTACTTATTATTGTTATATTTTCTATGACAGCTGGGTGTCTTATTTGCCTCGAGTAGTGACTAGATTATTTTATTTTCTTACATTTTGGGAATAAACTGTATTACAATAATATATAAAATGACAAACAAAATAGTATTACTCAACCAAAATCAGTTTCCAATATTACAACTACGTAGAAAATACGATACAATAAATTAATAAACAAGCTTTATTATCTAATTATTATTATTTTTTTTTTTTCATATCTAAGAATCTTGGGATTAATCTATTCAAAACAAATATGTGACAATTGTGATATTTTTTTTTTTCTTGCATATAGATGAAATATTAATATTGTATTTTTTTAATAAAAAAACTACTTACTAGATCTCGTTCAAACCAATTTTCGGTGGAATTTTGCATGGTAATGTACATCATATATATTTTTTTAGTTTTATCATTCTCTTTTTATTTTAGAATTTAAAGGGGGGACACATTTTACCACATTGGATGATTGGAAGTGTCTCTCGCGCATACTATTCACTTTAGAAAAAAATGATATTAGAAGCCTCAATATCACTTTTGAAGACCTATCTATAGATACACACGTATGGGTTTGATGAAAAAAAAAAAAAATTTGAGTTTCAGTTCTAAGTATGGGGAACCCCCAAATTTTTTTTTTTTTCTGTTTTTGTGTGAAAATCTTAATGCGGTTCACAGAATACATCTAATTACCAAGTTTCAACAGTATAGTTCTTATAGTTTCGGAAAGAAGTGGCTGTGACATACGGACGGACAGACAGACAGACATGACGAATCCATAAGGGTTCCGTTTTTTTGCCATTTGGCTACGGAACCCTAAAAAAAAACCTTCAATTATTCCTTAAAGCACGTTAATAAAAAACACCTGGGACTCCTTACACCTAAGTAGTATGTCAATAATACAAGTATCAAAATCGGATATCTTGAACAATATTTGATGAAATTAATGTTTACTAACGTCAACACACAGTACTTACAACTCCTACTCATTTCATAATATAAAACTATGTACCTCACTAAAGTGTTTCGGAAGCACATAATCTCGTTCAATAAAATTCGGACCGGATACAATTATTTACAACGCCTGGAGTCGCTTCTTTTGATAACCGTACAAACAGAAACGTTCCGTAACATGACGAATCATATCCCTATCAAGTCGCTTATCGCATTATAAATATGATTTGATAGTTCCGACGTGGAGAATTGATTACCTTTTTTAGTAAAAGTAACTTTTACCCGCAGTGCTACTTGTGTGGGTTTTTTGATGAAGATCGATTTCAAAGTTTTGATGTTTTTAAACAAAATAAGCCAATATCATTCGATATTAAATTGCGTTACAGGCAAACTAAAAATAATTTATTACAATTTTACAATTATATACATATTTACAAAGCAAAAATTAAACTAAATATTTACAAACAGTTTTGGTATAAATCATGTCCGCGCGGAATGGTGCCAAGAATACTGGCAGCATTTCCCCGTTGAATCGCAATTCCGATTCTCTGGGCAAAAAATGTGCAAGCCCTCCTGTCGCCAGTGGAGGCTATGAAAAGTGGGGAGTAAGTACAGGAAAGTAATTTTGTAGTTATTGCGTTCGTTCTTATTATATGCTCTATGTTTATATGTAAATAAGTTTTTTTTTTTTTCAAGTTTAACCTGTTTGAAAATGACAATAAATGTGAATAACAATCTTTATATATTATATTCTAAAAACAAGTTACCTACTGCATAAATTAATGGCAATCAACATGTTTTGTTTTTCTATAATCCTAATAACATTTCATAACGAAGTCAAGGCGAAGTGAGTTAAATAATAACGCTATCAACATTCGCACTCGTCCTGCGCGGGCGCCGGTAATGAGTTGCACAGGGTCGGATTTATATACAGGCATTGGCTTAGGGATTTTTTCTTGTGTACTTGTATACGGCCTCTATTTACATCTACGTACTGTATCATATGTGTGGAGAAAAAGTATATTTCTAGGAGCTAAATTGCCATTTACTAACCATTCCAGAGGGAAGGGGCGGTAAGTAGCTACTCTTATATAAATACTATTTCAAGTAAACGTTTACGAAACTGAAAGGTATTCAGTATTTTTTTATATGTTGATCAACGAAATATGCGTCAATCCTAATTGAAATGACACAGTTAAAGCTTGCTATCACATATCCAGTGCACCACACGATTGCCCCGTTTAGACATGTCCGTTGGAAACATGATTTTAACTGACTAGTAGCTTCTTTTTAACTCAATCCGACCCTGAACTTGCGCGTGCATCAATCGCTCACAATGAGTGATCGCCTCATTGCCGACTAATAACTTCGTGCGATGACAAACATACTATGCCATCGTGAAATATAATTGATGAATATGTACCACGGTTTTTATTTAAGAAGTCAAATCTTAATGCCATTGAAATTGATTTATTTTCCGTGATTGTCATGCTATTATAAAAATACTTTTAAAATAATTACATATATACTTAACTTATACTATTTATCGGTCTTGTTATTGACAAAGTTTACGTTTTTAAACTCCACAGTAATATAAATATTGTCTTTTATTTGTATTTCTATTTAAAATATAAGCGATAAAATGTATAAATACCATTTTAATACCAAATGTGATTTTAAAAGAACATGATATAAAATAATGACAATGTATAAATTAAGGATTATATAATAGTAATATAGAAACGCGTTACGTAAACATATATTTATGTATTAAGATATAAATAACCATGTGTTTGTCGTTTTATTTTCAAGGTCATTTCATTAAATGCAATTTGCATAGGCGACAATAAATATCATGCATAACACAAATCAATTTGTTTGACACTTCGGTCACAGATTAAAAAAAATCGTAAGAGGCACAGATTAACTTATATAATTCAGCGCCAACTTCAAGTAAAAAAATATAAAATCTAAATAATTATGATTTTATATATTATTTATTATATTAATATTTGAATCGATTTCATTATTTTAAATTCAACTTGTAATTATTTGTGTTATAAATTATGTTGGTGTCAAATGTATGCAAGTGCTCATGTTTATAAAATATATTTCTTACGTCGACATTTTCCTTGATTCATTCGTTCTGGGTATCTTAAATAGAATTTCATTAAGTAATAAACGTCACTTAGGGACATTCTTGACACCAAGGCTACAAATGCGTTTCTGAATTAAGGAATGAATGAATGGTACGGGTGGTACAAGAGAAGCTATGGGGGTGTGAAAAGGAGGTTGGCTTACTACTTACTAACAAAGCTTACTATAGTAGCTAGTTGTCGGTATACAAATCATAGTCAATTATCTACGTTTAGTCTATGAGCACTATACAAAACTTTACGCCTTACACTCAACGGTCTTGAGTAGGATAAAAGTCCGTTTGTTTTGATGTTTTTTCTTTGCTATATAATCCTCTGTTCCTTGTACTGTTCTGTGTGCATTGTGATTGGTATAAAGTGATCGCACTTAAGGCAATCTTACATCTAATTGATTCTATTGGTACATCAGATGGACATTGGAATGTATAAATGGCGATTTCTTTGAAATCTGCTATGAGGCCAATTGGCGAAGGCGTTTATTTGTTTAAAAGATAAGTAGATCGACATGATACTTATTATTTTTCGTCATTATAAATTAATGGTTGTCCCAAATAATAAATGTAATTAAAATGTAAATCAAATTCAGAAAATAACGAATAATTATGTAAAAGGCAAATGTTTTAAAATTTATATTTTATAACATTTTGAGACTAAAAAATATTATATATTATTTTAATTGCATAGTAAAACTTTTTTTAATAAATTAATTGGAAAATTAGCTCAACTAGCCGTGCACCATTGATCGTATGTGACCTTAAAGTCAGTAAAAAAAAAAAATACTAATATTCTCACGTTACCTTATAGTAGTAAGTTTTTAACGGGTATACCGTTAAAAAACCCATCAAAGTCCCATAGTCGTATATCCTGTACCAAGACACTTCCCAACACAAACGTTGGACAGCACTTTAAATTATATCACAGAGTATGTTAGTAACAGAGATGATATGGGAGTACACATATTATTATTTATTTAATATAATATTTTATTTAATAGTAATGATGGTAGTAAGTAAAGGTCGCAGTCAAATGGTTCTTATAGTTCTTTAATTGGTTGTCTAGCCCTTTCACTGAACAAACCCTTTTAAGTACACGCGTTAACATCATGACTGACTTAAACAACACTGTATCTTTAATTTAGTGTCTTAGTATAGCTTCACTGTGTCTCTAAGTTAGTTTTTATATTGTCATAAAAATGTTTACATTATAATTTTTTCATCGTTGCATTATTTTATTTTAAGTATTTATTAAATTACGACTATATTTTGTTTTTGTATATTTAAAAAAAAGTCTAAAAATAACGTAACCATACACGTTTTTATTGTCAAACGGTGTTTTATTTAATGATTATGAAGACGAGATAAACATTTATTCAGTAATTAGTTTATAATAATACAAAATTGACGTTGAATCAGTTTTTCAGTTCAACTGGAGCCTATTCGAGCTAAACTTATTTCTATTCTTTTCGAAATCAATAATTCCAACTTGATTGATATGTACATAAAATTTTTGGTTTAACTTAATGTAACAGAACTTAACTAATTTACATCATAAAGCAAAATATAAAGAAAATAAATAAAAACGTACCTATTTCTCTGTAAGAAAACTACTCTATACCATTTAAGGGTTACAAACAGTTCTCATATGAGTTTTATTTAAACAACGCTCGTCTATACGACTGCCAGTCGTCAAACATTTTTTGACCCGACATCGACCTTACCATGTCGAGAATAAATGTTTACACGCCATAACAATTTTGATACTACAAAAATATTACTATTTTAATACAATAAAAGATTTTAAAAAAAAGATAAGATAAGATTTTTAAATTAAATATTAACTAACAATAGAATCAACTACAATACACCAATTCCTATGTGAAAAATAGTGTATCCATAAAAAGTGAGACAAAAAATAATAATTATCTATTGGTGTGAATCACAATGATGACCAATTAACAATTTAAATGATGTCTTATCATAATCTCCATCATAAATCATAGTTAAATAAATTGCATTATCTTTTAAAACTATTAATCAAGCATCGCCGAGGAAAAGTCTATTTATAATAATAATAATATGAAATTGATTACAATTTATCTAAAATATTAAATTTTCCTATCACGTGAGAATCGTTTTAAATCAAGTTAAACTTAATGATATTTAACATAAGGACTAAAATGATTCAATATATTAAGGGCTAGCTCGTTCGATCTCATCGCCTGGCTTGTTATTGCGGAGGTTAAAGGTTTGCCCTTTTCTAACATGCATTTTCTAACATGTAACATGTACATGAATATGGTGCGAGGACTTTCAACAGTATAAATTTGTGTATAAAATTAATTGCATTATACGAGAATTCAATTAAATACAACGGGTGGATACATGTTATTAAATAAACAATTTATATATATTATGTTAAAGTTTATTATCGATTTAACAGAAATCTTCAGTAAATATATCTAGACAAAACATGTTATTATTTAAAGTACTTTTAGTTTGTTTATTAATAACTATTTTTATATTAACTACTAGCTTAACTATTTATACCAGGTCAACCAATTTATATATGAAATAAATAAACAAAGAGTACTTGAAATAATAGTTTGTCTATTGCTTTAACAACAATTATTCTAACTTTGTGTTTGTATTTTTCAAATAATAAAATTTGTATATGTAGTAAAAGTTTTATTGAATAAATAAAAAATACAATAAATATTCCAGTATTTACTTAATGTTTATACATTTCACTACCTTTTTTTACTTAACCTTATTTATTTTATTTTATTCCACATCAGTTATAAACGGTTAAAACCATTATACAAAACGCTTGAAGGTGCATGCGTGGGCTGCAGATGACACTTAAATTTAAGATAAGTTAGAGGCCATCCATACAATATTTTAAATATAATCCATACATTTTTATCTCCCCACCCTTCTCATGCTTCCTTATATTTCTTTACAAAAAATGACTCTCATATCGAAGTTCTATGAGAAATATTATCATTAGATCATTTTTAAAGATTATTTACAATTGTCATTAAAATATGCTTGGTAATAATTGTTATAAGGAGGTACAATGTGATTATAATAAAGAATCGTTTATGGGATATCACGTTTCACATTTTATATTACCTACTCATAATTTTGAAATATTTTAGCGGCACGTAGGTAAAGTACGTGTTCAATTTAAGGTTAAGTTTTGATATATCAACATATTGTTAAACTAGACGACCTGCGCAATTCTTCTCGCGTTTATGCTAAGTCTACTGAAATTAGTATATGCATGTAAACATCACCGATAAAAGAGTATTTCTAATACCAAAATAATCTAGTGATCTGATTTTGAAAAAAATTAGAATTATATCAGCAGTCCCAAGATTAAGACTCATCCACTTTATCTTGTTATATATAATATAGTATGTGATTACAGCAACGCTCCTGTCAGTCATTATGTAAATAATTATAGCCTATAATTTCTCTCTTTCGACAACAAGCTTCTTCTTTAGGTATCTTTTTTCCTAATACACAGACAGACAGACTTTCTGAGCAGCTTACATTCACATATTTAAAAATAAAAAAAAGACAAAATCTTCTCGTGTTAATGAAGATTAAATTTATTGTGGTTTTACTCATTTCTTAAATTTGCAATGGCTGATGACCTCTAAACCGTTAATATTTACCATTAAAAAAACCATAGCCTTGGTGCAGTGGTCACAGCAACTGGCTGTAGTGCTAGCGGTCGTGGCTTCAATTCCCGCGCATGACAAATGTTTGTATACAGTTCCATACAGAAGTTTGTCTTGGTCTAAACTGGTCCAAACATGTGCTTATGTCGTGTGTTTCCAGACCCACCGCACAAGATTCTCATCCTACTGGAAGTCGTTGATGTTATGCGTTTATTTTATTTTTTATTTTTGCTGATCTTCCAACAAAGTATAAAAATCACGTCTACATCACGATTGTTCGCAATTCTCGTGTTCCGTATCAAAACATCAGATACCGCCATGAATACACAATACTCAGAAATGTGACAATGGCCATATCAGTCTTGTGAAGATTACAAATACTGTCCCATACATTCTTAGTTTATTTATATCATTACATTTGTCTCGCGGTTTCACTTGGGTATAATTTTGACACTTGCAATATATCTACAGTTGTATATACATATATAATTTAATAATTATTACTTTTGTATATATGTATATATATTTTTGTTTTTGTTATTATGCTGTGTATTATGAGTTGGAACATATTTTTCTTTATACGTATAAATAGGTTAAAAATATATAGGATATATAGCTATCAAAGGAACTTATTTTTTTTTTTACATTTCTTTCATATGATCACAGATGATTTTGCGAATGTCACATAGGTCATAGAATTTGTTTTTTGTTTTTTTTTACTACAAACAAACAAAAATTTTAGTTTTATATTTATATATTAGTATAATATGTTAATACCGGCTTAGTCTTGCACTTAGAATCCGAACGTCCGGATATACTAATGATATGGAAATTGCTTGGAAGTATAAGATTATATTTAACATAATGCTTGTATCAAATAACCTCTTATGGGCATAGTTTATAATAAATTATATGATTACTTTGATAGTATTAATAATATATAATTTATACCATTTATAAATTAAAAAAAAAACGAAAAAATTACATGGTTATAAAATAATATCCTTCTAGTTCGTGAACGTCTCACAATCGGGAAAATACCTCAATTCCTCTAAGAAGAATTGGAGAAAGGAAGATTTGCGGATTGACTCTAATCTCACGAAGATAATAATATTTATTCTATTATATTTATCTAATATATCTATAATAGTGTCCTTTTTAATTAAATGACGTTGAAGCATAATACTTAAACACAAGTACCATTTCTAAAAACTTTAATCGGCTATAGGTATTCCAGATATTTCGTTAAAAAAAGCGTCATGGAATAATACTTAAAAAGATAAGTTTATTGGCTATAAAATGAAGAAATGAAATTTTAGGCCATTCGTTACTTACAATTTAAGATTCCTTAAGACATTAGTAAAAATAAAGTATAAAATTATAGTAGAAGCTATGAAAGCGCATCATAACTGAACTGAAACTGAACTGGATCAGCCTGTAAATGTTTTACTTCTGGGCAAAGGTCTCTAAGAAGGGTTGAAGCTTAATACAATACGACGCTCCACTGCGAGTTGGCGGGTAATTTGCCTCCCTAACTATGAGTGACAATAGCTATTAGGTGTCTATGATAACAATTTGGACCGACTGGTCTACGTGCTGTCCGAGGTAAGCTTAGGGGACCCATTATAAGAACATACACCCAAACCAGAAACAAATATCTATCCTGAGCGGTGACTACTCCCACCACAATATCAGAACGGTTGTCACACCATTATCAGTAAAAGAAAGTTGTTCTTGATATATTATTTTGTGTATATTTATAATAATTCATGTAAGGATTTTTTTTGTCTTTAAAAATTAAGCGGTTGGTAACCCTAATAAAGGATATAAATTTTATGCGCAGAGTAATTGATAAACAGATAAATCATAAATCAACAATAGGATTAAACAAATATTATTTAATATAAATAACGTACATTGAAATTAACATATCTTTTAATATTATTTATTAATATAAACAAGACCCTTCCAATATATGAGAAGATTATTAAAATTTTAACTCGGTATGTAACCTCTGACCAATGTTGCATATTTCTTGTCATTAACGACTCAATCAGACTCATAAAAATCTTATTAAGCATGCGCGTTCTTAAATACAAGTCAGCCTCATAAATTACTAAAGAAAATATATATAATTTTAAATTTTTACTGCAGCGAAACTTTTTACACACAAATACATAAAAGGTAAATTATGAGTACACGTTCCGAAAATCACACGTAGCGCTTAAGCGCTGCATTTGTTAGTATATTTTTCTCAATCATAATTATTAAGAGCTATAAAGATAAGTTATAACTTATAAGTAATACAACAAAGCAACTTTAACCTCTTTTATTGTAAAATTTGTTTCTAATATCATTAATTTTATAACGCAAAAGTTAAAAAAAAAATGTTTTAAAATATATTGGATGTCCCGTTTCTATATACTTTACATTACAATGAATAATAGTATTTATCTATTTATAATATACCAATTTATCGTCTTTATTTGATCACCGTTGGACGGCTTTATGCAATAGATGCAAGCAGAGTAAAAAGTGGTAAAACGAAAAAGTCTATTAATATTATTTTCATGCGGAATGTGATTTATAACATATAGAACACCTTTAAAGGACGGTATGTAGAAGCCAGATATCCTGTATATTATCTGTATAATCTTGGTAAAGCATTAGATTCAATAAAACTAATAAACTCGCCATAAACATTTTTTCGTATATTGAGTTATTATATCATTAAAGATAAAATTTTCCAATTATTTATTATATTAATAAGCACAGATGTAACTTTAAAATTAGTTAAACGATAAATCTGTGTAACATATTAGGTACTTGAGAGGCTACCGTTTTATCATGGTACTGATTGAATACCTACATTTTAAAATATTACAAAATTACATATATTTTTTTTTTTATATCCGTAACAATTTTGGTTTTTTAACTAGAAGTAATCAAAGACAATCGTTCTGGGATAGTTGTACAAGTAGTCGTAACGCTGACGGTCGCAGATTCGATTCCTGCTCGGGTTAGATATTTGTATTTATACAAATATTTGTTTCTGGTCTCAGTATATGTCCTTGTGGGTTCCTCGCCGTGCCTCAGAGACCACGAAAAACCGTCCATCACGGTTGTTAACATAGACACCTGGTATCAATCGTTAGTCATATTGGGGAAAGTATCGGCAAACCCGCAGGGAGCAAACGTGATAGTTTAAGGTCTAACTCTTCTCTTATACAAACAAGAGGCCTTTATAAAGCAGTGGGACTTTTACAGCCTGATTGAGTTTTGGTTAGTTCAATATAATGAAGCCTCCTTTTAAGCACATTATACCTGTATTACGAGACTTCGACCTTACAGTTCATACTAATTGCAATAAAGAAATAAATTACAATATATTGGACTTATTGCTTCCATTAGATACGTTCATGTGAAAATATTGAACACAAAAGAGGGAGAAAGCGATAGCACGCATTCTTGATCGAACAATCCCTATTTGTTTCTTTGGCTCGCATTCCGAGTGTTTAATGAAAGTCTTTATGTAAAATATGGCAATAAATAGCAGTCTTGCAATGCTTTGTAGGAATTCTTATAAACAGGCTTTTCACACACTGATATCTGTATATACAATGCGTAATTGGCTATATTAGACTATGATTATAAGTTATGTATAACTTAGAAATTACAAAATTATATTCATTCTCAACACGTGCAAACAGCATTAGATAATGAACCACCGAGTAGTCTGTCACAAATTTAATCACAATATCAGCCTAGAAATTTCCCATTTCAAGCCAATATCCTCTTCATAAAGGAGAAAGGATTGAAGCTCAACCCGCTTGTAACTCCATTGCGGACTGGCGAGTATCGTCAAATTTTTTTTAAATATAATTATGATTCTTATTTAACACATTGTACATATTAAACTACGATTTTTAGAATAAAATGACTGGCCCGTTGCGGCATTTTACCGTGCTTTCCGCTCCAGGGTCCTGGTTTCGATTCCCGCCCCGAGTCTGGGTGTAATATTTGTATATAATGTATGTACTAAAAAAATTATACATATATCAGGTATTTGTTACCTAAAACACAACAGGAATTGGTGCCTAACGGTTAGGCGTCTGTTTCTAAGGTTAGGCCCTAACCTTAGAAACAGACGACCGTGGGTATGTTAAAACATAATATATAATAATAACATAAAATCCGACGTCTTCAATCCACTGACCTATAGTGACTTTAATATATACATACATATGTGTATTAAAAACGCTGAGCAGACAGTCTAAAGAAGATAGCGCTAGAGTAATACATAATAACTTCACATAAATAGATACTGATTAAACACGCATATCAATTAAAAATGATTGAATATCAGAAATAAAATAAATGAAATAAAGTTTATCTCGAGCATAATAAATTCTTAACCCGTTATCCTAACTTATCTAGCCTTTCAAACAGACACATAAACAACATTCCTAATAAAAATACTTTGATTCTCATCTCCGATCCTAGTTCGATTTAGTGGCAATTAAATTTAGAAATATTTTCATTATAACGAACACAAATATTGGTTTTCTAAAGTCATTTATAAAATATGACCTTTGATTTATTATCTCTTATAAAGTACGACCTAATATAAATTACTATAACGCAGGATACAATATCTAATTTGAATAAATTATAAGTCGTAACGTTTGTTCATTTCCTTTAAGATTTATAAGTCACAATTAACGTGATCTAAGTGAATGTTGATTAATCGAAGAAAACAAAATCCTGTCTGACGCATGACATATGCAAATCTGCTAAATAATAATAAACACCATCATTATCATAATCATCATATCAGCCACCGGATGTCCAACGCTGAACGTAGGTCTCCCCAATCGACATCCAGAGCGACCGATTCGAAGCAGCCTCCATCCAACGACTTCCGGCGACCCAACTCAAGTCGTCTGTCTATCTCGCGGACGGCATTCCGTCCGACGCTGCGCTTGCCGGTACGTGGTCTCCACTCGAGAACTTTTCTGCTCCATCGGCCTCTATAAGCACGGCATTCTACGAGCTATGTGCACTGCCACTTCAGCTTGCAAATCTGTAGGGCTATGTCGGCACCCTTTGTTCGTCTGCGGATCAAGCATAGGCCTCTCCATGGCTCGCTGTGCGACTTGGAGCTCGTTTAAAAGGCCCATAGTCAGAGACCACGTCTCAGATCCGTATGTCATTACTGGTAACGCACATTCGTCGAAGACTTTCGACTTCACGCACTGGGGGATAACGGAAAAAAAGATGTTTTTTAAAATATAAATAATAGAATTATGTAATGATCAACCAGTAGTCGCTGAAATAACTAGTCAGAGAATTTATGCAAAGGTCAAAGGATTCAAAGGTTTTATTCAGCTTAAACAGTCGTATGATTTTATGAGACGAATTCAAATATGAATGGCTATCTTCACGTTAACAAAGACAAACAGTATGACCTGCACAAACATTTATTATGAACAAAAGAATCAAATACCGTTCGCACCAACCAACCAACCATTCCTTTTAAATAAACCCATATAAAATCCAATGATTTTGTTTAATAATTCATTCAGGTGCACAGCTTAATAAGGTACATACCATGTTCCGCAAAACAAATAAATATTCCATTATTTGTGATATACGTCCTTGTTGAACCATAAATTAAAAAAAAAATCAACATAATCACAGCCACATAATTATGTGACACCATATAAATCATTTTATGCAATTTACACCTTATGTTAAAAATTGCTTACATACTTAAATATATTTATTGAATAATCGTCCTTCTGTGCAAGCAGTAAAGGTGATGGGTGTTGTTCTTGTGTGGCCATATGTATATACAAAAATGGTTTGTATATGCGTGGCGCCGAATTTGGCGCCTTAATATGAGTCACCGTCTGAATGTTACTTCAGGTGACAGAGTAGCCATTGTTAGTACGTCAAGTGGGATGAAATTATATCGAAAATGAAATTTCATTGATTTACATAACGAGCTTGGAACTGCGTGGACGTTTTAAAAGTTTATATATTATGTATGTATATTTTTATGTCATGCGTTCTAAGCTTTATTCCGATCCGTTTATGACGATCCGACACGGAAATTAAAGGACATAAAATTAGCATCATAAACATTTTATTTCATCCGTGTTTGCTAACATCTTGTAGATACTTTAAATTAATGAGACTCGTATTTTCTCATTAATTATCATTCATTTCAATAATGACTATCAATAGTGCCAAAATCACTTAGACGACTTCGCCACTAACACACGAAGAATGGAGAAGACACGAAGGCGATTAATAAAATTAGTTTCTATAAGAAACTATTCGTAGTTTTTAAATGAAAGAGTAACAAACATAGGTACATCTATTTATCCTTACATGCTTTTCCCATTCATAGTAATTAAAATTATTCGTTAATACTTGGCATACTAAAATTGTTATAGAAAAAAAAAAGTAATTAAATATACCAGTTTTATTATAATAAAACAATTATGATTATTTGTAATAATAATTGCTTTGTTATATAACTCGCTAATAAATAGATATATCGTCGACCTCCGACATCAATTGACCTCGTTTTAGCGATTCATTAAATCACATCTTCGTAAATCGGATCGAAGTATGTTTTCAATGGCTTCATCCGTTTATAGAATAGTTAAACAGTAAATACTTATCTGCTTTAACAATTTATAACTTATATAATTAAATATACTTATGATTATAGTTTCGAAGAATTATAAATTATGTGTATTGAGACCGGATTTGATTATTATTTCGTTTGAAAAATAAACAAATTATATTCTATTTTTGAAATTATTGTTTTATTTATCTGATTAGAGTATCAGAAACATAGAGAACTATTTTTTGTTGTCTACAGATGTAGTCCTATTATGATTTCATTAAAAACATTCCTAAATGTAATTTCTACAAATATCTCATTCAAACTATTTCTTGATTATCGGATTAAGGTCCTATTTCATCGGTTTCATAAGTTATTCACAGAGTTTATCAGAAGTAGATAAAACAAGCCCTTACGGCCTGTTTCACCTCAACTAACATACTATTGGGAATAGAAAAATCTGACAGAAGTGGAGTATGATGATGAAAAAAATATATCATTAATTTTAATCTGATGGATAACGCTTTACACAAAAGTTGAAAATGGTTAAAAATCTATCATCGCCTTTAATGTCTGAAAGAACGTCTTGCGAGATCGTTTCGTTTTTGATAAATTAACTGTCTCAACTAAAACTGACAGAAAAAAAAGTGAAAGTAGAAATACCTATACAAAAAAAATACACTTTCTATTCGTAATTGGTAATTTTGTTTTAACTGAAGGGAAACTACTAAATTAATCTAAGATGTGTTATCTGATTGTGTTATAAAACATAAAGCCGGTAGCTTGTGATTAATTTCTTGTGTGATATTGTGTCGCCATTTGAGAAGACAGGATTAAAACCACAACCGGAACTTCCGGTTTTACTTTAAGTTGTCTGGTTATTATGGTTAAACCGAAAGTTAAATTAAAAATATAATTTCACAAAAGTAGCATTGTATGTAAAATAAAATGTTGCATCATTTTTATGTTTCGTAGTCATTTAGGTACGAGATGTATTTAAATGTAAACGTGAATTTATTATATGAAAGCTCCGTGTTACTTACTTGTGTTTTAAACGTAATTTTTCTGTTTTAGGTTTACTTTTCTAGTCTTTATATTAAATCTATTTTTTTCTATTTTGTATTCTAATGTCACACTCTTTTGTTGTGACAACTCTTAGTCGAATTTAAATAATGTTACAATTATTACTATTATTTATTCTGTGGAATTATACTCTCTTTTAGTGAAAACTGATATTGTGCTTATAATGTAACTGCTTAATACTACACACACACGCACACGCAAAAACAAACGCGCGCACACACAAACACACACAGATACGTATCCCTGACCTTTAGTTTATTTCCGATTGAGAGGTTTCGGGACCGTTTATAAAGCAAACTTATAAAACCCAAAAATCGATAAACATTTAAATATTTATATGACCGACACAAGTCTTAACCACGAGCGTGGAGCGTTATTATTTAAATAAATACGAATTCATTAATAATAATCAATTAGCGAGCCCTACAACACGCATTTAATTTAAACGACATTCCTTCGTTCAATTTAATACACACTCATAAAACAGACCGGCCTTGTACCCACACCAATTTTGACAATGGTAAGAACGGAAATGCTAATTTTTATGTGTGACACTCACGCCCGCTCGAACAGCGATTATTATGATAATAGTATAAAGCGAAGCGATGGTGGCAATTTTTAAATAGTATTTTTTTCCTACCTCCGCCAAAAGTTCGATTTTCGTCCCTGTGAAGCCGGACAAAAGTGTGACACTTTTTTCACCGCTTTACCCCTGTTCGTCCCTACGAAAATCGAACTTTTGGCGGAGGTATGAAAAAAAAACGTTGATTTATATATATCTGGCACTGTTATTGTAATTTAAACGCTGTATTGTTATGTTACTTTGAAAGTTTTGATGTCCATGTTTTCCTAATCTTCAACTAATACCTATTTCTGTTACACTTGTTGATGTTTCTAATCTATTAACAAAAGTCGTTCGTAATACTATTTCCTACTCTCCTATACTACTACTTATACTAAAATTACAAATACGTGTATGGATGGATAGTTGTTTGACACGCTTTTACCACGGAACCGATTCAAAAACCACGGAACCGATTAAAATCAAACTCGTATGTGGATAGCTACAGAACGATATATATTATATAATATTTTTAAATTTACTCCTCCCAGGGGTAATAGTTACTCGGATAAAGCCGTCTGTAAAATTCGTCAAGATATAGGATTTCAAACTAAACTGGTAAATCCAGAAATTAAGGCATTAAAAAAAAAACAACCAAACTCGCTAGCTTTATTACTATAGATTTTAGTAGAAATTATTACTCGCGAAGGATACAGTTAGTCAAATCGGCCGACCTAGAAGTTAACGCTTGCATTAAGTACAGTTATACACACACATTCATCAGACATCTTCCACACATTCTTTAATTATAAACACACAAACATAATTGCAAACTTTTAAATCAATTAAACCATTCATAGTGAACGAATATAGTGAAGCGATCACGCTGGAATCGAGTTTAACGTCGACTACAACTTTTTCATTACTACTATCCAAAAGATTTTAAGCTTCTAGTAACTATGTTTAAACATACTTTATGTTTTAATGAATTATTTGATTAATTATTTAATGGTAAAAATAGTCTAGTTCTGTTAACTAGATATCTCTTATGGTTTCGTCGTTGGATACAGTTTCGCATACGAACAAACAAACGAACAAATATTTATTTTCTATATTAGTATAATCTGGACCCATATTACGTCATACTACGCGCATTCTTCTTGGTTTCTTTGGCCCGTTTGAACAGGCTTGTTAAGTATCTCACACTTATTTCAAGTGTAACAATGGTCAGTGTGAATCAGTCTTTATTGATTTTTTTCTCAAGTAGGCCTCTCAACAACAAATAATATTTAATTTAAAAAAAAAATAGTTTTGAAAATTAATTCCTACCAGCAAAAAAAAACTTGTAATTCTTTTTTTTTACAGTAGTATCGATAAAATCGCTTTTCCTTTACAACGTTTTCCTCCCTAGACCTCATGATCTTGATGATTAAAAGATTGTGGATATGGACTATATTAAATAATATATTCAGAATTGTCACCTTGACTTTTACTTTCTATACTAAGAATTGAAATCCAAAGAATAATTCGTTTATCGACAAATCAAAATTGATTGTCATACCAATGTTGCTTGTGACTTAACTCACTTTAAATAAGATAATATGTACATATATATAATTTAACCTTCCTTTTAAATAAAATCTAGGGGTACCAAAAGAGTTCTTACAAATTATAAAGAAACTATAAAGTAAACAACGAAATACAAAATCTGTAATAAATAATGTAATCGAATCTATCTTTGCTAGAAAGCACAGTAACATCCTGTCACCGTTACAAGTTATGTATCGAAAAATGTCGTCTTCCAAAACCACAAATTACTTTGTTTGAACAAGATACATCATACAGTGGAAGATACATTGCAAGGTACCATTACATACGGACAGGCTGCAATAACTATCAATCTGTTGTATGACCTGCGGCGGACCACCCGTCCATTTTTGCTGGCCCACTTTTTTTAATAGCTCTAAGTAAGATGTATCTCTAAGGCATAGAAATTATACTCATCGGTATAGTTATTTATTAGATATGTATCCTCTTTGGTGCTGTCTTCGTATGTACCAATGTCATTTAAATATTCCTTATTAACTTTTTTTTTTCTATTATACTTGACGTCGACGAAATATTTTTTTCTAATCTGGCAGAATTAAAAGCCACGAAAATAAAAATTCAATTTAATTTAATTTTTTCTTCTAGCTATAGATATCACGTTTAGATTTCAGGTTTTTAATAGTACACATTTTAAAACAGTAACTAGTTGAGTTTATTTCCAATTCTTCTCAGAGGAATCTACATTCCAAATCCGATGGCAGGTTCTTTAACATTATACTTTATTGTACAACGGCAAATCGAAACAACTTTTACAGTGTACTTGAATAAAGTAAGATTTTAATGTTGAATTAATAATATTTACACGAACTATAAAAATGTATTAGTTTGTAATTGGATCGTATAGTTAGATACAAAGTCCTAACCTGACCATAATGTTCAAACAAAACCGGATTAACCGTTTATAAGTTTGAACATAAGGGCAAAAAATAAACAAGAATTACACAAATAGGCATTGCTTCATTGTATGTTTTTATAGAAAGGACATAAAAAAGGAAAAATGTAAAAACTGTTAAAAACTGTTTGACGAATGTAGGTAATGATATTTTACAGTTACGTTAGACGGGAATTATAGTTAGGTATCATGAATTTGTGTATACGTAGTAAACATTGTATCATTCTTATAAACTAAACGCACCCCGTGGTTTCAGTCGCGATAAGGTTAGAGTTCCGGTTCTATAAATAATAGCGTTATATTTTAGATGATGACGAAATACTCTCTTAATATCATACCACACTCCATGAGAAAAGAGTAGGCTCCGTACCAAGCATCCAATAACCGGGTGTAGGATTCTGCTCGTCAAAATGCCCGGGTAGAGAAGACTTAGTTCAGAGGTTCGCAAACCTTAACTAATTCGTCATAAGGAATATTTGACTACGAAGAAATCGCATATGTTTTTCCTATCCTTAGCTCCACCTTACTCTCCTTCATCTCTAACCAGGGACACTTTTCTAGATCCTCTGAAACTGCAAATAATTAGAAGCCGCTGATTACTTGACACCAGCTGATAAGTTTGCTCGTATGATATCTAGTTCCTCAATAAACAAAATTTAAGTATACATTTACTGATAAAGTTTTATCCAATAAAATTAAATGGTTGACTTCGTTTAATCGCATGAAATATGAGTTTTATGAGATTTCTCATAAAACACAACATTTTATACCTTATGGCCGTTTTAAAATTACAAATTATTATATCGTGAAAGTTATACGTAAATCGGATTTATAGTTTTTAGACGAATCCGGTAAACTTACAAATTAATGTAGCAGCTTTCTCTGTTTCTGTAATATTAGTATGATTAAACGTAAGTAATAATTTTTTCCCGCGACTTCAATTTTATTTATGTATAATGTAAGTTTCATTAACGTCGAGAGTCGTTTGTTCGATGCCTGCGTAGAGTAGATATTTGTATTTATACAAATATTTATTTCTGGTCGATGTGTTTGTCCTTTAGAGTCTCCTAACTGTGTCTCGTATATATACTTATAGTAACTCAAATTAGAGAAGTATGGCGCATTAAGCTTCTTTCTATATGAAGAGAAGTCCCTTTGCCCAACATTTGACGCTTACAGGCTGTTAACGTACAAATATCAAATTTATTGCTTTTAATATTATATGTTAGCGAAATATTCAATAAAGATATTTATAGATAATAATTTTAATTTAGTTTTGATAATTAAACTTGTATCAAAAAAAAAAAAAAAAAAATATATATATATATATATATATATATATAAAATATTGAATATGCATATATGTATTATAACATTATTTGCAACATAAATCTTTATCAGTCAAATTTTAATTATTATTGCCTATTAAAATTAAATAAATTGAGCTTAATTATTTGTAAATTTTATAAAAAGGAGCATTTTAATTAATATTACTTAATAATAAAATAAACTCAATTGCTCCATATGGGCACGTGTCCTTTTAAAAAGTAATAATTACGAGTATATTTATTTTACAATGTTATACATACGATTATTTACATCCCGTGCCAGTCAGTATGTAAATTTTATTTTTAACATCAGTTTTCTGATTTTAATTAATTACCGAAAAGCTGATCGGTGTTTCTTTAACAAAAGTCGGGGTTGTATTTTGTCTTTAATTTATTATATAATGATTTTATTACTCAAGTAATTATATATTGCTTATATATTATTTAAGTATATGCTCTCAAAGTTATTTTTCATTATTTTTGAAGAAAATGTTTTAACAAACACTATATTTAACCGCGTGATATTTGTCTAGATTTTATATAAAAACTTTTACCACTATTTGATAGCGTATATAGACTAGATATTGCACTTGAAGTGGAATCACTGATTATGTCGTAAAATAAAATTTTAATGTACCCTTATAAACCCGAGGTTGATTGCTTATTAATTTTAATATACTAGATTAATTTATTTACATAACTATTTCTAATTATATTTAAGGCTATATTTATATATGACCCACGTGGTTTTACCTGTTGTTTAACTTTTATAGCAGCTAGTCAATTCCCGTCAGTCGTAACGTAATATTTTTAAAATAAATAAGTAAAACTGCATAAAATCTGCTACTTTAGTGGCTTCATCCTTATTTTTAACCATTTATTTTGATATAAATTTACACTCAGACCTCAATATCGATTTTAATAAAATCGTAACACTTTCGAAATGGGTGTGAAATTATTATGTGCTTATAAGGCCGTGTTAGGCCTTAAGCCGTGATGAACGAGACTTGATATATATTTAATCTCAAAACATATAATTTACCGGTAAACATTTTCCCGTTAATAAGATAAAACATAAAGATTGAGTTGGAATTGATGCTTAAGATCTATTTATAGTGCGTTTTATATCTGTTGCTAATAGTCTTGAATTGAGGAAGTTTGAATGGGTAAATATATATGGTAACTGTAGTTCCGTTCTGATAATTGCAAGTATTTTATTGTATTCCCTTTCTTTTGAAATTTCTCGATACTTCTGAGTTAAAAAAAATACAAATGCTACGATGTACTCACGAGTTTTCAAATAATAAATAATTAATTATGGACCGCGCTGAGATGCGTTTTCTTACAAAATCTGGGACGACTGTATGAACACTCTTGATCCATTCCAATCTTTCTAATACACTAATATCTCGTGCAATAAGTGTCATTGCATATATACACAACTAGTTCATACTTCGAAAAAAAAACATTTCAAAATCATTAGAGAAAAGATATCGTCATAAACGATCGGGAAATTGACGACGAAATGAGAAGACATAGTTACTTCGAGTTGCCCGACATCCGCTAAATTTAGTTCTACTTCTCTCATACTCGATCGGGAAAAGTTCTAAGATATTAATATACGTCAAAGCGGCGCGAGAAATTGACGACGAAATCAGAAGACAAAGTTGCTTCGTGTTGCTGACATTTACAACCTATAAGGAATAATAAAATATAAGACGGCCAGCTTCCTTACCTTGTAAGATGAACTAGCCCAATTGATAAATTTGTGGATCAAGTTTGAGCAAGCACCGCTAAATTTAGTTCTACTTCTCTCATACTCGTTGATAATAAAAACATCGTGGGGTAACCTTCATGTCTCAGGCAAAATTCTAGACAAAAACACCCAGCAATCCAAAGTGGAGAAATGGGCAGAACATGCGTAAACATTACACTCAAATCCTATACAAATCTAATATATATATATATAATATATAATATATCCTATCTAATATATCCAATCTAATATATAATATATCCTATCATAATCCTAATACAAATCTAATCCCAATACAGAAAATAATCTCTATAGAGGAAATCCTCTGTAGAGATGTTATATGTAGAGATATTATTTTCAGTATTGGCACATTTAGGCTGTAACAGTAAAAACAACGTTTTAACTTGAATTTTAACCTGTTTATCAATTAATTTAATGTTCATGATCAAGTATAATGATATAAAGGCTTTAAAAATATAAAATTGTTTTTATATCAATTAAATTAAAAGTAAATAGGGTGTTACTCGATATCGCTTCAAGCTAAAAGGTTGTCACGTTATCAATGCAGTAGCGTCTCGCATTTTATTGCTACAAGATAAACATTTTGTTAACATTTGCACGTTTCATAATTATGAACTCTGTGCTAATATTAAAATAAAGAGTTCTAAAAATTTCGTTATGATTTTGAAATTATTATATCTAATATAAAAAGAAAAAAAATGCAGTCGTGTTCGGTAGTTAGTTTTAAAATAAAACAAGGCGATAGATTATTTTACAAATCTATCAATCTTTATTAAATAAAGCTTTAAATTATAAATAATATTATTATTAAAAATAGTTGTAACTCAAAAAGACTATACTGTATATCCAATATAACTTTGTGTACGTGATAGTAGTATGAGTAAGACAGATGAAATGTAACCGCGAGTAAGTTTTTCATGCACACGAATTTCGACTTTATGAAGTTAAAATAAAATATATATTATTGAGAATGTTTTTCTTTCGTAGAATATGTATTGTATGCGATATACCTATTTGATTTAGAAGACTTTAACGGGAAACGAGATGTGATCATATAGGTACGTTTTTCCACATAGTTGTACATCTAGTAATAAAAATGTTCTTCATAGAGAATAACTCAAGAACGTTTCGATGCATTTATTTCATCAATTTATTTTTTTAAACTACGAGTAAGTCATGTCAAAATAATCTTAAGACAATTCACTTTTATGTTTACGAGAGTAGGACAAAAAAATTGTCAAATTTTTTATGAGATTCAATTCCACTAATGGCACTACTAATATCAATACAGCGATGAAGAAAACATTGTTTCGAAAGTTGAATATGTTGTAAGTACTTCTGAGGTACGTATATTCACCTTCCTTTAGTTACCAACTATTCAACCATTCCAAACTCCAACCATTCTTCTTCATAGGTAAAGAGACCTCTACTCAAATATTGGACATATATGTACAATTGTACATACTATAACAGAACAATAATAAGTCGCCTGCCCTAATGGAAATTATATATTAAAATAAAAATGGATTAGGCAAATAATGTGTCTTAACATCTCCTAGACTTTTACAAAATAAAAGCATCCTAACTTTTACCGTAAGCTTTCGAATATTAAACGTTTTCAATCTACCCAATACTCATCTTTAAATGTAAATTGTTACTAAATAATCTATTACGTATGTTTTGCTCGTGCATTAAGGTGATATAAGTGACGTTGATTTAAATATACATGTTTTAACATGTCTGCATTTCCAATACAAATGAGCTGATACGGAAGTCCATTGACCACGCGCCATCTTCAGATTTATAAATAACTCGCTTGTAAATAAAAACATTGTGTACTAACAAAAGTTGAACGTTAACGATGAATGATTTTCATAATTTTACAGAATGAAATTATTTGATAACTTGTCGCCAAATAGTTTGTCTACAAAATGAATTATAGAAATGGTGTAAATTCAATTTGAAAATTTCCAAAAGTAAAATGAACCAAGTTTATGTTGTCTGAGATATTTCATTCACGTTTTAACTTTTTTTTTTTCGTTATATATTCTTTCTTTATATATTTTTTAATTATTTACTACGTGTATCACTAAATCTCTATTAAACGGCTGAACCAGTTTTGATGTTATTTTAACTGTACTCAAAAGGTGGTGCTGTAAATCGGCTTCTTATATATGTTTAGTAGGTAGGTAGGACAAAGTCTGTGTGTTGCCCAAAATATATTTTGTATACTAAAACTGATTTAAATTTCATATTTCCTTTTCCGCAATTAAACATTGAGATTTATTTTTAGCTATAATATAACTTTCTCTTAATAATTTTTATTTCGTACAAAACAAGTAATTTTTTACAGATTGTAAATTTAGGCGCAATTAGGTTTTTTATTGAAATAGGATATGAAATTTGATCGTGGTACTTAGATAATTAATGGAAGACGTAAAAATATTTATCTTTACTAAATTAGCGGAAATTCAACCTTATAACTTATCTGCTTAGGTCTTAATTCTCATAATAATTATGTATATTTTCTTTTTCTTTTTTTAAATATATAAATATGAAATAATTTATTCATAACCTTTTTTTTTTATTTTATTTGATTTTATTAAAATCCAACTAATATAAATTTTAAATTTAACTATAATTAATTATTATGGTAAATACTGGTTTATCATAACAATAAAACATTTGCGAAGGCGATAAAATGTAGTTTTAATATAAATAAAAAACTCATATAATGTATTATTAAATAAAGTAAATAAAACTGTATAAAATATTATTAAAGCACCAAAGACAGACAGACATACATTTAAACAGTCTCGCATCTGAAATAGCTTCAAAGAAATCATAATATGTGTTTATATTTTTAGCGATATGATAACGAAACATAAAACAGACGAACCCACAATAACTAACCATCGATTTATATAAGCTCTTTTTGATAAAATCGGTTAAATTAAAATGATAATTTCGTTTGTAGTTGAACATACTCGTATAAATGAATGACAGATGTTGAAACGGGAAATTTATGACAGCAATGAATCAATTCAAAAATTTACTTAAGTAGTCATCAAAGGCAAAGCGATGTTTTGAATCGTGATTTTACAAAACTACATGATAAACTCTACATATTATAAAACAAAGTCCTCCGCGGCGTCTATCTGTCTGTCTGTTCGCCACAAACTCAAAAACTACTACACGGATTTTCATGCTATTTTCACCAATAGAGTGATTCATGAGGATGGTTTAGGACCTAAACTTTAGGTATATATAGATACATACACCGGGCGCAGCCGGGACGGATCGCTAGTAATAGTTAAAGTGAAGTTTCACTCACCACCACAAATCGGAATGTAAATTCTTAAACTTAACAGTTATTCTTTCAACATTATCGATACATTATTTTAATAATAATCCTCGATGCACTTTATAAAAGTCTAATAAATTGTTATACTCTTCTGGCGCACGAGTGTTACAATTGTATCACAAATGCCGATCAATATTCTGTCAAGGATTTCTTAACGCTTATTTTTTAGAAAGATCTAATTTTCTAATAATACAATATATTATAATGACGTCATAATAATTTTCCGATTGCAAACAATATTGTAAATTATAATAAAAACTAACTAAATGTTAAACATAACAACTCACACGATCGTCCGTAGGTACCTAAGTTAGGCAACTTAGTGCTTAGGAGAAAACCGACTGATATACATATTAAAGTATGTGTTTTTTATTTAAATGTACATATATATGTAACATATGTTTTAACCCGATGTGGGAGTCGAACCCACAACCCTGAAATCACTGCCAATTACGCCAAAAGGCCAGTCAAAATACACGTCGTAATGATCTATCACTGAAATTTAAAAAACAGAATCTCACCATTGTATATAGAAACGATTTGAAAATTATAATATTAGTATACTTAACATATTGTTTTTTATTGTTACAGGTAAATAATCCGGATGAAATAAATCCTTTTATACATAGTGTTCAAGATATTTCTCAGAAAGTTTCAAGCTAAGAAGAAATTAAATAAACAAGTGCGGCCTACATTGAGAGAAAGCTATGTATGTTAAGAGACCATCTTAAGATATGGTTTTTATATCACCATGTATAGTTTAAACATAGGCATGGAGCTAACAGACGCCTATAAAATATGCTTTTAAACGCTAAATTAATTTTATGATTATTAGATAGTGGAAAATTACTTTACTTAATATAAAATGAAATCTTACAATTTCTATAGTTAGTATAATTATAGTTGGTGTAAAAGTTTCGTAATTTGTTTGATGAATTTATAAAAATATATAGAAAATATAATTTGTAGCGACATCTATCTCGCCATATACGAACTAGAAGAAACTAACGTATTCTACATCGCGTTATCAAAGTTTTCAAAGCGATTGAGTATATATACAAGAACTCGACAACAAACATTAAGTGGCGCGTAGCCCACCAGACACATCCGTCTGGTCGAAGGATCCTTCCTTTTCACCTACAGCCTCTCTCTACTCCCTAAACTGGTGACACCGACGTGATTAACGTCATCACTACTCCAAACTGGTGACCCCGAGCATGAACGTCAGCGCAGCCTTCGCAAATCTACGTCATCGTGACATCATCATCGCTTCCTCAAGCTTTCGAGCAGCGAGTCGTACAGCCAGCCAGCATCCACGGCTACTACGGGTATCCTGACCACTAGCATGCAGCGAACGCGCATTCCTGGTCATCACCCACAGCCTGCTCAGCGACCTTGGCACAGCACACTGCACTTCGGCCGGTCAGCAAGCAGAGACGCACTTCTCTCCTGGTCGACGCAGCAGCCAGCCACTACGCAGCACTGCACCGTCCCGACTCACTGGGGCATCACCGCAGACAGTTCCGACTCACCGTGAACTATGTGGCATCTGGTTCCGACTCACTGGAACATTCCTCTGGCCCGGCAAGCATCACAAAAAATGTATCGACGACTCAACCTGCTATCGACCTCCGGTCTCGGAGGGGGAGTGATGTAGCGACATCTATCTCGCCATATACGAACTAGAAGAAACTAACGTATTCTACATCGCGTTATCAAAGTTTTCAAAGCGATTGAGTATATATACAAGAACTCGACAACAAACATTAAGTGGCGCGTAGCCCACCAGACACATCCGTCTGGTCGAAGGATCCTTCCTTTTCACCTACAGCCTCTCTCTACTCCCTAAACTGGTGACACCGACGTGATCAACGTCATCACTACTCCAAAAATTAATGCATAATATTTAATTAGACTTTTTGTGACAAACAAATTTAAATCAGAAATTATTAAAGTATATTTTTTTTTGCTCCTATTCAAATAAATAATTAATAGGCTCAATATACGTTTATAATTACCTATATTAAGTAACACGCTACTTGTTGATAAAAAATATTGATTAAGAACGTGTTTTCAAAAGACAATTTAATTAATTTTACTTAATTCAAAATCATATTACAATAAGAAACAAATCTCAGCTAAAAAAAAGTAATTGCTACGACGATACTTTTGTTACCAAGCGAACAACAATTTAATAATTCCCATTTATTTTTACCGCTGCCATTCTATTCCCATGTAGTGTAACTATACTATATCAACCTGTTAATAACCCACTGCTAAGCTAAGGCCTTTTTTCCATATAGAAGAAGCGTTGTAGCTTAAGCCACCACGCTGCTCCACTGCGGGTTGGCGGATAATATCTTTACCATAAGTAACAATCGTTATCAGGTGTCTATGATAACAACTGGGACCGACGGCTTTGCGTGCTCGCCGAGGCATGGTGGGGAGACCCTCAAGGACATACACCCAGACCGGAAACAAATGTTTGTACAAATACAAATATCTGTCCCGAGTGGGAATCGAACACGCGACCGTTGGCGAGCGGCGTCGAGGCGACTACTCGTATTACTACACCAGAATGGTCGTCATTATTATTCCCACGAAATAATAATTACTTTAGCCTAGAGCTTTAGTAATGGCTTTTTACCCAAAAAATATCAATATCAGGGCTGTAGACCCACACATTATAAATAACAGTAAAAGCTTAAATTAGATATTTTTATTTAATCATATCACAGATTACAGATCATTTAATCGCAGTTGTGTGTCTGCGACATTATTCAGTACATTTTATTTCAAAAATAACAATTTGTTTCAATTAACGTCGCTTGACAATATCATATAATATTAAGATAATGCGAAGAAAAAAAAATCCGTTCATTATTTTTTATTATTATTATAGTCTTTATCGAATAATGTCACATCAAAACGTAGATTATATTCAAATCGAAGTTATCAAAAACAATTTGGTCGCCAAATTTCATAAATAAAATCCGTTTTTGGTGTTAAAACGCAAGAATGTTCTGTCAGCGACTGTATTTTTATACAAAAAATCGTCGTAACGCATCGGGCACGGACATCAAAAACAATGTTTATTGTAAACCGCCCAAAACTTTAATGACAAAAATTATCATTTCTCTTTTATAAACTTTTATAATAACGATCATTGGATATTGTTGTAGATAGGTACTAGGTACAAATATATAATTTTATATTAAAATAGTTCTATAATTTTTAATGAAAGAAAACTGTTAATTTATTTTTGCCATCCTTGAAGCATATTTGTTATAATGTCAAAACGAAACATCGAATTAAAAAAAATCAAGATTATTCCAAAAAATAAAGTTTTAATTTTTATTTAATTTAATTATCTATATCTCTACTCGACTATAATTTATACCAGATACATATTATATTTTTTTTTAATATTTTGAACGAATAGTAATAAAATAAAGGAAATAGTACCCACTTTATTCAAATAGCATCCGTAATATTAATAAACTTTCATCTCAAACAATATCTATTTAGAATCTGTTAAAACGTGATGCTCTGCAAGCTTTCAACTCGGAGAGAGCTTCACGATCGTACCACACGACGCTACTGTATTTCAATTTATACTTATATTATAAAATTATTTGTTTATTTAAATGAACTAACTTAAGGTGTAATACTTCAATTTCAAAAATTAAATTTTCGTTATATAGTCTTTCAGTCTGTTAATTCTTTAAGATTCTAGGCTAATATACATATCGCTGTCTCATTAGGTTGGTTCAGTAACAGTTATAATAAATAGAACTGACTATTTTGATACGATTATTATACCGATAATTATTTTTTATTCATACGATTATCGTATAAATATATATTTTTAATTTATTTGTTCAATCTATTTTAAATTAATAAATGTCTATTAATACGATTATCGGAAGATTAATTATTTTTTATTAATCCGACAATCGTATTAATATTTTTTCATTCGTACGATCTGTTTTAAACTAATTAAAAAATATTAATTCATTAGGTTAGGGTGGGTTTTTGTTTTTGTTTGTTTTGGTTGTTTCGTTTTGTTAAAATATATACACATTTTTTTGGTCGCGATCACCGACATCCACGCGGGCGAAGCCGCGGGCAAAAGCTAGTAATTAATAAAACTATTAATTACACATTTGATTCAGTTTACAGTGATCACAATCGTATAAGTGTAATAACATATAATTTATATTATTGTATGTAATACGTGTGAAATACCACACATTACGTACTCCGTAATGTATTCAATATTTTAATTAGGGTCTCGTATCTGTTATAACAATCTCATCACAATGGTA
Source organism: Euphydryas editha (assembly GCA_036937285.1). Taxonomy (NCBI): domain Eukaryota; kingdom Metazoa; phylum Arthropoda; class Insecta; order Lepidoptera; family Nymphalidae; genus Euphydryas; species Euphydryas editha. Next base: position 17,404,813 of record JAUPFZ010000014.1, read on the forward strand.
GATAAGTGGTTGTTCAGTGACATTTACCAAGTAATATGATTGTAACATAAGCTTATATTACATATATTATACATTAAAGTGTTGTACAATATTCAGACATTACAAAGACCTGAATTTGTTAAACACTCTAAGTAGTGTTATTATCATTAAAAATATGTTAAATGCAGCCTAAATACACTACGAGGCTTTACTAAAAGTTGTCATTTACGCAATACGACTCGCTTATAGCGATATCAAAGATAAGTAGCCAGTTTATTTAACACATTTATTGCTGTAGTTAAATATTTGTAAATATTAAGATATTAATTAAATACGAGACATGTTGGGTGTGCTAGGGTTGACACATCGTGTTAACCAGGGCTGACCAGACAACGGCTCGCAGGCCGCATGCTGCCCGCAGCTTGTTTTTATGCTGCCCGCGAAGCGTGTAATTTCAATCAGAAAAATAGTTTTGGACATAAATTGTTTAGATAAAGAATTCTTTGTCAAAACATATATTCAATATTTGGTATAATTTATTTATCTTTATTCTTGTAACATTAAATACCCATGACGAATCGATCGAGAAATATCATGAAAACTGAAAATATGTTTTTCTGCGGCCCTCCAGCTTTTGTAGTAAATTTAATTAGCCCGCAAAGGTATATAGTTTGGACAGCCCTTGTGTTAACGATGACGAAAGTAAAAAGTAACTTGCCGTTGTCGTATGTGAGCGACGAAAACCAAATAAAACCGACGAAACGCGATGTGAAATAATACGACAACGTGGGACACTCGAGATGAGTCCAAATTAGTTAACATATTATAATCATTAATTATGATGTGTAGATGATTCAATGCATCTTGGTACATAGTGATATGTGTCCATCAATCTTGTATCGATACAGAAAATGCATATCGACAAAATGTCTAATTTTATTTTTATTTATTGAACTCTAAAAATAAAACGATAAGAACACGTGTTGGTCGGACAATCAATGTCACTTTACTGTTACACAAGTCAGTTTTATATGTAAATACAAACATACATTACGCCGAGACCCAAGTAGAGTCGAACTATCTGTAACACTTGTCACAGTAACAGTAGATAATTGTTATGTAACGTTATGTGACATGATGTGAAAAACGGCAAATATAGATGGTATTTGCCGTTTTTCATGTCACATCTTTAAAATACGTGACTGTCTTATTTCTATTCGCTGTACGCACTAATAACATGCAGGGCTGGATTTAGGGGAGGGCAAGTGGGGCAGCTGCCCCGGGCCCCCACATAAGAGGGGCCCTCACTTCCACAAAAGAGTGGCCCTCACATCTACAAAAGAGGAACTTCCACAATAGAGCCGACTGAGTTGGAGCAGTCTGGAGTTGGGACAACCTTTTTTTAGGACTATTAATAGGTGATGACCTTTTTTTTTTATCGGTGACGAGCTTTTTTTAGGAATACATGAGTGGGACGACCTTTTTTTTAGGAATATGTCCACCCGGCAACGATAATATATTGGCGTGAGATCGCGACGACATTTTTTTTTTCGTCGTCATTTTTTGTGCAAGAAAGAAAAAAAATCAATTTCAGATCAAGGGGCCTCCACTCCTCTGTTGCCCCGGGCCCCCACAACTCTAAATCCGGCCCTGATAACATGTCATATAACCTTATATATTACACATATCATCAACACATGAAACACATGAAATAACTTTATTTTGTTTCATATTTTGTTTTATACTCTGCACTTACCTTTATAGGCACAATGATATGCAAATGCATAAATATTTTGCGTTTCGTCGTATTGCGTTGCGATGTCGCGTTTGTCGCTCATGCCTTGTCCTAAGCGACATGATGCAACATTACACGAGTAATACTTCAAGTAGCGTGAATTAACGCGACAACGTAGGACAGGTTAAGTTATAATGTAACGAATAATATTTTCGCATCGCTTTATCGCTTGTCGCGCTTGTTACAGGTTGGCTGGAAGAGATCTCTTCTAGAGATAAGTCCACCTTTGTAAACAACTTTTTATACTGATTACTGTTATATACTTCTTAAGTGCAATAAAGAATATTAATAATAATACTTTAATTTATTTTTTTATCAACTAACGACATATTCAATGAACAATATTCTTAGAAAAATAACCTACAAAAAGTTATCCGCGGACTTGTAACACTTTTTTGACGTGATAACGTCTAGTAAATTGATGAAAGCTATCGGGTATATTTTTCAAAAAAGACGCCATTTTGTCACGTGTCGCGAGTGAACGAGAGCGCAGAACAAGCGATAGAGGCACGATCAGTTCGACTTATGACGCATCTCTCTTACACTCCATCGGACCGCGTTCGAGTACATAAATTCTACATCTATGTATGTTTTCTTATGACGTTATCACTTAAAAATTATCGTCCGTAAACCGACTTTACAGACAACAATTTTTTTTTAATTCAAATTGCCACTTAAGTCTACATAAATACGCAATTACATAGATGTGATGTTGACCTCACGACCTAAAAATTTTAATGTTAACCATTAAAACAGTTTTCTTACAAAATTTTACTTAATTTACGTAGTATTTTTACATGTAATCTAGATTAATTTCTAGTATGGAAATAAGCGTAACTAGAGCGAGGGATTGGTGCGAACGGTGAATTAATCATTAGCGTAAACATTCAACACTGAATCCAACTTGTTTTACATATTTTTTATGTACCTAAAGTTATATGTACATGTAAATATTAAACAGCTAAGTTTTAAACGCTACGCAGTTTAAGGAGATTTAAATCTAGTGCAATTAATTGAAAAAGGAATCAAAGTGATAGGGTTGTCAGTTTTAATGACCATTTAAAATTAAATAGGTAGCATTTGGGAATCTTGGTAGTCGACTATTAAACTATGTAACTAATTATTCTGAAATCGCATAGTAAGATAGCCGATGTCACTACATATTATAAAACAAACTACGCCGTCATCTGTCTGTCTATCTGTCGGTCTGTCTGATCGCGATAAACTCAAAAGCTACTAAATGGTTTTTCTCGTGGTTTTCACCAATAGATAGTGATTCGTGAGGAAGATTTAAGTGTATAACCTGTCGAGGTTTGTGTAAATTGGTTGAAATATAATCATTGAAAATGTCGGAATAAGTCAAGCTACCGGGGAGATTTCATCGAAAACGCTGCCTTAAAAAAAAAATTAAAAAAATCAAATTATTCTTTTATAAGTTTACAGAAAAGTTCGCGATGACATTTTTCTATCTTTTAAGCTGATAACTTTAATATACCCATTCTAATTTCGAAAAAAAAATTGAAATCAATTTATACAGATACAGTATTAATCCTAATCAATTTAAATACGTTAGTTACCTTAAGCATATCATGCACATTATGATAATCCTGTACACCAATAAATACTTTATGAGTTATCGTAAAATGAAAACTAACGCGCTGGAAAATAAATTCAAATACCGGTCTCACACCGATGACAGAACTCGCGAGGTACAACTACCTCCGCCGCACTCATCGCTGTTGCTAAGACATCACGTGATAACCCGAATGGATCGTTAGTACTTTATAAATGGACATATTTTCGATAGCGTCCAAAATCTTAATTCTTTTACTTAGTGTATTCAAACCATGATTCTACCTATTTACAATACAATACATTTTTCAACTTTGTATAGTTCTACTAATGAGCGCTGTCACTAAAATTTGATATAGCTATTTAGTTTGAAACTAAAATTATCTAATAATAGACAATTCAAACAAACCTAGGGCGTTTCTGTTAACTTATAATTATATCGTTGCAGCATTTATCATAATAGGTATCAGCAATATACATAAATATGTATAATTAACTAAAGTATGATAATATAAATTAAACATTTTAAAAGATTATGTATATTTTAAAAGGTTATAATCATTTCGGTACCTTATTTTTAATATTATAAGTATGAACAATTTAACGTTTTATTTTATATGAAGCTTATAATAGAAAAATATTTTTTTATAAAAAAAATATCAGTAATTGGCGTCCCATAAAAAAAATTATAATTTCTTTTTTTACGTCTGATTTTTTTTTTTATATTCTTCGTCATCATTTCAAGAGTCCTTAAGGTTTTTACCCGACTGCGACAGAAGGAGGGTTATGTTTTTCGAGTGTATGTATGCCCTACAGCCCAAACGGCTGGACGGTTTTTGACATATGAGGTGTCGTTGGATTTGTCTAAATTGTAATAGTGACATAGGCTAAATAAATTTTCAAAATGGCGCCCGCAAATAGCGGAATGAGGGGGGGGGGGGAGTTGAATTTTTTTTCTTACTGTAGCAATATGGGTATCAAATGAAAGCTAGTAAATTGTTTTATTCTTTTTTGTTTATAATAAGAGTATTTTACGCAGTCGGGTTTTTTGATTTTTTTAATTAAGCATACCTACTTGTTTTAATGATTAATTATTTATTATATACACGGTCGTCTGTTCTTAAAGTATGTATCTTAATACCTGTGTTTTATGTAACAGTCGACTGACAGACATGTTTATAAACTCAGCATTTACTTATTTCTTTCTTTCTATGTAATTAACAAATTTTGAAACAAATTTAATAAATATTTTACCATTACCAAACCTCATTCTAAAGAACCTAGGAGTAGAATGGACGTAAAAAATCAAGTTACGACTCATTGTAGCGAAACAATAGACATTAATGTCGTCCCGAGTAAAACCGCGAGGTTAGTTTAGTTTGTAAATAAAATCCTAATACAAAATGTGTTGAACCCACAGAATTTCGCAACGGCGTATCTAAAAAACTTTAAAACTCAATCATATTTTATAGTGAATAAAGTTTAATTTTCCTTAATTTATTTTTAGATTATTAACATTGTCATAAATTCATAGAGGAAGTAAAATTTCAACATGTCATCAGGAAACGTGCTATTATGACGTCTATGGCAACCGACCGACGCGACGTTTATTATATAAACAGTTACATAGCGATGATAGACCGAGGTCTTAAATTATAGACCCCATAAAATGTTGCCGTTGCGCACTTAGTACTCTACTAAGTTAACTACTTGATTTTGTTGTTGAATTTATACTAATTTTGTAAAGCTAAAGAATTGCTTTAATTATTCAAAACGGGATATTTATCATGTTTTTTTTTTAATCTGGTGAAGCTTGATATTTCGACATTATCTACGAATGTCTTGTTCCCAAGACTCAAGTTTGCCAGTAGATGTTGACGGCATTAGAAGTGTCCATACCGGATAAAAAAAATAACCATGGTAATTTAAAAAAAAGCTAAAGAATTAGTTTTCGACTGATTAGTATAGTGATAACAGTACTGAAGTACACTTTAGTAAAGTGATAGAAGTACTGAGATCTGGCTGTTGGTGGTTGTGTCGTGTGGGTTTCAGCAACCCCGAGACAGGATTTCATCCTACTGGGACCGTGGAGGGTGAAGCTTTTTTATTGATTATTAGTTTTAATAATCCTTTTTGTAAAATTTTGTTCTTTTTTTGATTGAACATATATACAAGAACCCGACAACAACCGTTAGGGGCAGTAGCCCACCAGACAACCCTCGTCTGGTCGAAGGATACTCCCTTCTCAATGGTTGATGAGGAACTTTACACCCTGTTCCTCGCACCCCTAAATGTTATATACTACAACACATTTAATTAAAAATCACAGGAGCTCACCTGTAACCTGTTTACATCAACCAATTTGATAAGTGTATCATTTGCGTAGTTGTAAATGATAGTTAAATATTATTTACTAATAATAATTTAAAGATGAAGATTTTTGTCATTAATAGTCGGCAACTCTAAACCAATTTAAATAAATCTATTTACACTAAAAGATACATAATTCAGTCGTAACATAGGCTTTAAAAGAACACGCTCAATTTTAAAACAATTATAATACTAATAAATAACCAAATAAAAAAAAATGGCAGATAAATATGTTATTAAAAAAATAAACGTCAACTATTATATCCAAAAATTTAATATGTGATAATATTGTTTATCGACAAAAATCACATTAAAGCTGTTATTGGTGTGTTAAATTACATCTTAAGTTTGCGAGAAAAATACACGTAATTTTTTTTTTTTTTCATTACTTGAAAATACATGCAATTATACGTAAGAATCATTCGCAATGCAAAAGCTATTGATTGTAAGAAAATGAAACGTATGAAATCGTATTTAAGTTCGTAAAAATAATGATATATAATTTTCTCCGTTTCGTCGCATTTATATTAACAGTTATGTAAAAACACTTAAAATTACAAAACAATAAAATTATTGGTTGTTGAATAATACATCATCTTTTTTTTTTTTTTTGTAGAATTTTATACAAAATGGAAATTATGTCTTTTGATTACATTTCAATTTCAAAATGAAGTATGTAGGTATATAAACAAAATTAATTATCTTTTAACACATCACGTAAATAACCTATTATTTTGAAGTTTCAGAAATGGCGGCTATTTTTTTTTAAATGGCGGTTTATCAACCGCTTTATTTCAACTATTTTAAAAAGATTAAAAAAAATCTGTAACAGTCCTTTACTTTTTATATAAGAAATTAGATATTTTTTTTAATTTCCAAGCAATGCAAGTTCTGTTCTAAAGTTATTAAAATCAAATTCTCACATTTTAAATATAAATAAAATATAATATAGAACAAAATATAAATAAAATATTATATACCAGTAATAAATATATCTAAGTAAGACATATTTGTAACAGTGTTTTTAACTAACTCGCAAAACTAATGTTCTTATAGTTGTAATGTTAACAGAGTTATACTTTTTATTATAAAATATAACTAGGTACCGTTTCAATCACGACCCGAACAGTTTGAAAAGAAAAAAATCGCTCATTACAACAGACATGTTTCATGTCAACTTACAGAAAAAAAATTACCAGCCAGTAATTATAATAATTTTATTTAACACATGTTTCACTTCGCTTTCAATGACAGCTGTATTTATTACATTAATTATGAATTAATTGCATTTTCAAAATTACGTCAAAAGTAATTATCAAACCTTTTTTTATGTAACAGATAACCAAAGAACACACTTATAAAAAGCGTTGATAATGTTGGTAAAAAAGAACCATTCAGTATTTAAAACCAAGAAATCGAAATTGTATTCGTACAAATATTTGTTTCTGGCAGCCAACCCGCAGTGGAGCACCTTGGTGTATTAAGCTCGAACCCTACTCCAAAATGGAAAAGAGGCCTTTGTCCAGTAATAGGACATTTACACGCTGATTCAGTTCAAAATACATTAACAGCTTCAGACTGGTTTTCTCGACTGCATTATTTTGTTATTAAACTTTATTTATTATCATCTACGCATTTCGATAACTAATTATATCTTATTTATTATTATAAAAGCTTAATTAAAATTTGTTTATATTAGAATGAACCGACGAAAATTTATATTAATGATCTCGTACAACACAACATTTGTGAGAATTTGATTAAAAGTCTATATCGGATTTTATCGCGTTTATTTAAAACTTTATATTTTTACAATATTTTAAATTATTTCCCGACGTTTCGGACCCTTTACAGCGTCCATGATCTCGGGGGACTGAGGTGGTGGGTGTCCGAATAATGAATTAATTGTTACATACCCCGCTTTTTATACAATTTTAAATTATTACTATTAACCGTTCCTATTCATGCAGAATGAGCTTATTGTGTCTGGAAGTCTTGCTGTGTTCTTATTTTCCTTGGGTTCAATTAATTTTAGTACTGGCTCCCAAGCTGGTGGTACGTTCCAACCATCCTCTCTATTGAAATTAGGATGTTTTTTAATTTCAATAGCCTCGCGAATCATCCTTGGTAGGAATCGGTGTTCTTTAGCGAGAATTTGTGGCTTATCAAATCTGATATAGTGGTTGGTACCTTGTTGAGTATGTTGATACACAGCAGACTTTGTCGACCGTTGGTGTTTCATGTCAGCTATGTGTTCTTTGACGCGTGTCTCTATACTCCGCTTAGTTTGCCCTATATATGAGAGACCACATTCACAGTCTAATTTGTAGACCCCTGCATCTTGTAAAGGTATTTGGCACTTGACAGATGGTAATAATTGACTTATCTTCGTTGGCGGCTTGTAGTAAGTTTTGATTGAAGCTCGCTTCAAGATGTAGCCAATCTTGTCAGTGACTCCTTTGACATATGGTAGTACGGCAGGCTGGCGCTCAACTGTGGCTGTCTTCTTTCTCCGGGATCTGTGACGCTGACGCGGTGCTCGGAGGTTGTTGTCTCGCAGTACCTGCTTGACGTGCTGTAGCTCTGCGTCCAGGTGTTTCTCGTCACAGATCCCGCGAGCTCTCTGAAACAGAGACAAACCAACGGCAGAGAGTTGTCTAGGATGGTGGTGAGAAGCACCGTTTAAATACTTGTTTGTGTGGGTAGATTTTCTATACACAGAATGGCTTAAACTATGATCAGGATTTCTGATTATAAGTACATCTAGGAAAGCTAGTGTGTTATTTGCCTCTAACTCCATGGTAAATTGAATATTGTTATTTATGGAGTTAAGGTGTTCTAGGAATATGCAAGTACTGTCTGTTGGTAATATGGTGAAAGTGTCATCTACATACCTCTTGTAAAATCTAGGAGAGATAGGTGCTGTCTTTAGAGCTCGATCCTCGAAGTCCTCCATGTAGATGTCAGCCACTATGGGGGATACTGGAGAGCCCATAGCCACGCCATCCACCTGTATGTAGTATTTGTGGTTCCACAACAGGTAGCCAGTTGTAAGGCAGTGCTTGAGTATTATTGCATATTCCTCTGGCATGTCGTTCTCCACTAGTCTCCTTCGTACAATTTCAATGCAGTCTTGTACCGGTAAGCATGTGAATAAAGACTGTACATCGAAACTCACCATTGTTTCATTCTGAGTGAGTTGTAGGTCTTTAATCTCACTCACAAATTGGTAAGAATCCTTCACATACGCTGTTGTGTTGCCTCTGAGTGGTGACAGTACCTTTGCTACGTGCTGAGCCAGTTTGTAAGTTGGACTGTCGATCTGGCTTACAATTGGACGTAGAGGTACATTTATTTTGTGTATTTTTGGTAGGCCATATAAGCGCGGTGATTTTGCGTCGAAGACTGTTTGATAAAAAACAACTTACGTAAAGAGGATATGGAGGCTATGCGTCAAGATGTTTCTTCCGTCTTACGTCGAAGTAAATTGCCGAAACCAAATCTCTCTAAGGAAGAATCAATTGCTCTAAAAAACTTGCGTGCGAGGTCAGATATTACAGTACTTCGTGCAGATAAAGGGAACGCTACAGTAGTCATGGACACATCAGATTACAACACAAAAATAGAACAACTTCTGTCGGATAAAAGTACGTATAAAATCGTTAATAAAGATCCAACGAATAAAATATTAAAAGAAACAAATGATTTAATAAAGAAATACTCCGACAAATTAAAAATTGATGTTAAACTACCCACATGTGCAAAATCACCGCGCTTATATGGCCTACCAAAAATACACAAAATAAATGTACCTCTACGTCCAATTGTAAGCCAGATCGACAGTCCAACTTACAAACTGGCTCAGCACGTAGCAAAGGTACTGTCACCACTCAGAGGCAACACAACAGCGTATGTGAAGGATTCTTACCAATTTGTGAGTGAGATTAAAGACCTACAACTCACTCAGAATGAAACAATGGTGAGTTTCGATGTACAGTCTTTATTCACATGCTTACCGGTACAAGACTGCATTGAAATTGTACGAAGGAGACTAGTGGAGAACGACATGCCAGAGGAATATGCAATAATACTCAAGCACTGCCTTACAACTGGCTACCTGTTGTGGAACCACAAATACTACATACAGGTGGATGGCGTGGCTATGGGCTCTCCAGTATCCCCCATAGTGGCTGACATCTACATGGAGGACTTCGAGGATCGAGCTCTAAAGACAGCACCTATCTCTCCTAGATTTTACAAGAGGTATGTAGATGACACTTTCACCATATTACCAACAGACAGTACTTGCATATTCCTAGAACACCTTAACTCCATAAACAACAATATTCAATTTACCATGGAGTTAGAGGCAAATAACACACTAGCTTTCCTAGATGTACTTATAATCAGAAATCCTGATCATAGTTTAAGCCATTCTGTGTATAGAAAATCTACCCACACAAACAAGTATTTAAACGGTGCTTCTCACCACCATCCTAGACAACTCTCTGCCGTTGGTTTGTCTCTGTTTCAGAGAGCTCGCGGGATCTGTGACGAGAAACACCTGGACGCAGAGCTACAGCACGTCAAGCAGGTACTGCGAGACAACAACCTCCGAGCACCGCGTCAGCGTCACAGATCCCGGAGAAAGAAGACAGCCACAGTTGAGCGCCAGCCTGCCGTACTACCATATGTCAAAGGAGTCACTGACAAGATTGGCTACATCTTGAAGCGAGCTTCAATCAAAACTTACTACAAGCCGCCAACGAAGATAAGTCAATTATTACCATCTGTCAAGTGCCAAATACCTTTACAAGATGCAGGGGTCTACAAATTAGACTGTGAATGTGGTCTCTCATATATAGGGCAAACTAAGCGGAGTATAGAGACACGCGTCAAAGAACACATAGCTGACATGAAACACCAACGGTCGACAAAGTCTGCTGTGTATCAACATACTCAACAAGGTACCAACCACTATATCAGATTTGATAAGCCACAAATTCTCGCTAAAGAACACCGATTCCTACCAAGGATGATTCGCGAGGCTATTGAAATTAAAAAACATCCTAATTTCAATAGAGAGGATGGTTGGAACGTACCACCAGCTTGGGAGCCAGTACTAAAATTAATTGAACCCAAGGAAAATAAGAACACAGCAAGACTTCCAGACACAATAAGCTCATTCTGCATGAATAGGAACGGTTAATAGTAATAATTTAAAATTGTATAAAAAGCGGGGTATGTAACAATTAATTCATTATTCGGACACCCACCACCTCAGTCCCCCGAGATCATGGACGCTGTAAAGGGTCCGAAACGTCGGGAAATAATTTAAAATATTGTAAAAATATAAAGTTTTAAATAAACGCGATAAAATCCGATATAGACTTTTAATCAAATGAGTAAAATTCGCGTAAATATAAGAGAACAATTTGTGAGAATTTCTTTATTTGTTCCCGTATTACGGTGACTGTTGAAAAGATTGTTGAGTTGTCTTATTAATCTTCTCTAGAAAGCGCATTAACTTTATTTTATTTATAAACTACAATTATAGGATTTTCTTTGGAAATACTCATATATTATATATGTAGGTATATTCAATTAAATGCTATTCTAAGTTGTCAACGCCTTGACATAGTGCTGTGCTTGATTTACTTGATCGTAATCGATAGTCGATAAAAAAAACATGAACAACCTTAATTAATTTTATTATAAACTACACATAATTAATTTTACTAATTAATCTTTTTTTGTGCTTTGTAATTTTACTTGTCTAATTAAAATTTGTTAGGTTAGCGAAAAGAATTTTAATTCAAAATAATTCAAAATATTCCTTAAATTTAACGAGCTCCGAAACCGAAAACATAAATTTCGTGAAGTTTTAACGTTTACTTGGCGATAATTTGTTTCGCTAACTCCGAGGACATCTGGGTAATAAATGGAAATTTATAAAGAGCAAAATTGTAAATCTTATCTTTCAACAACTGTACATTTTTGGGTATATTTTTCAGAAAGCCGTTATCTATAATTCAGCCTCAAGTTTTTGTCTTGGTCTATTACGAACGGATTTTTTTTTTTTATTATTTAAATCGTGACTTCATGTCGTTGATTATTAGAACTATGAACGGGTGTTGTCTTATAGCATACACCCTTCCCCCCCCATTCCCTTTAATATAAATAATAATAATGAATTTGTTTGACATAAACATACACGATCGTCTGTTCCAAAGGTAGACAACTTAACGCCTTTTAAATGTACATAAATAATACATATGTATATAATTACATATTATGACTAGACAGGGTGGCAATCGAATCCACAACCCTAAAGCAGAAAGCAGTCACTGAGCCAACGGGTCAGTCATAATATAATATAGTAGCTGTTGTCCGCGGTGTTGGATATAAATTTTCACTCTTTCAAAATTCTTGCTGAACTTAAAGGTTATGTATGCCTTACATAATAAAAACTCTGGCTGCTCTCATAAAAGAAAACTTAGAATTCCTCAATTAATCTTTATTAAATTCCAATATATTAATAGAAATTATAACTTGTAATATTTCAAAAGTTAATATATAAAGTTAATAGTTAGTTAATATATAAATTCGCAGTCACAAAAAGCTCAATTCTAAAACCTATAAACGTGTCATAAATATTCTTCATTCAACATCTGTCAACAGAAATGGGTGCGTCATAACATTTCAAATGACATTGTATTTTTTTTGTCTTGTCAAGAACTACAAGTCTTGAATCTAGAGTAATATTATACTGATGTAAAGCGTAATGTAACACACATAAGTAAGAAACGACCAAGTTTTTGTTCGTCTTTAACTTACAAGCGCAAGTCTGCGTTGTAGAGTCACTGCAATAATTATCCGTTACTTTGTATTCTAGTTTTAATGACACATTAATATGTAATTAATTTTAGTTTTTATCTGTATCTGTACACAGAGGTTGAATAGAAGTATCAAAGTAGTCAATATTTTAATATTTGTAATTTCATTACTACGCATGTGTCGTTTTAACAATATTTTTATTAGTAATAAATTAAGTTACTGTGTAATATACTCGTACTTACTGTCTTGACCTTTGAATTGAAATTTTCTTTCCCCTTTTAAGCTTTCTTAAGAGTCGCATTAGAAAAAATAGAAAAACAACAAAAATCTATAGACTTTTTGGAAAAGCAAATGAGAAAGAAAAATATTGTTTTCTTTGGTATTTCTGAATCGGAAAAAAACTACGAAGAATTACTTAACAATATTCTAAACATAATCAATGAGAAAATGAATATAGCATGTCCGAAATGGGAAATCGAAGCGGTATCCAGACTTGGCAGAAATAAAGACAAAATAAGACCCGTCGTGGTTACAACCACTACATTAAGTGGAAAACTACAAATACTAAAAAATAAAAGGACTTTAGATAATTCTGGCTTGTATATAAAGCAGGACTATACACCCGCTGTTTTGCTAAAACGCAGAGAACTTCAGGACGAGCTACAAAGAAAACGTATGTCCGGGAAAAAGGTTACACTTCGCTATGATAAAATTGTCGAAATAAAAAGTAATGAACAACGAAACTATTCACATAAAAAAACCTCATCAAGCAAAACAACAGATGAACCCCGAGAGACCACGTCTAATAAAAGATTTATGTCGGAGTCTCCCGACGACAAAAGTATCGAAAAAACATTACTTAGCGCAGAACAGACAAAGCAAGTACCAAAGAGAAATAAAAAATAAACCACAAAACATAACAAATTTTTTACGTCCTGCGCAGCTTACTATCGCGTCTAAAGCCTCTACAAGTCAAGATCATGAAAAAACTCCAAAAACTAACTTATACCGCCTCTCTCTTCACCTCTCCCAACACGGCCGGTCCCCGTGGGAGACGTAGACCGCAACCCTCCAGAGAAAAATTACCTTTATGTAGCAACATATAATATTAAAACGCTATCATCTTACTCTTATCTGTTTAAATTAAATGAATCACAAAAAAAAAAAAAAAATTATATATATAAAATATGACGTCACAGGATTAGACGAAACCAGAAGACTTGGTAACCGTATAGAAGAGTATGAAAAATTTCATTCTGTATTACGTGGGAAAAACACCAGGGTAACGGCAACATTTGAGATACAAAAAAAAAAAACAATTAAAATCTGGAGGAGGCCTTCACCTTCGAGTAAACGAGGGGTTCTTACAGAATTAGGAACTAAGTTTATTTTATTATGTTATTACTCTCACTTTTATAAGTTAACTTGTTAATGTTACTTTTCTGGAAGAAATAAAAGGCTTTTTATTTTTATTTTATTATTATTATTTAAGAGTCGCATTTACAAATGATTTGTTTGTAATCAAATTTCTTTTCAATTCTAAAGCTTAAATTTATAAAATGAATATTTGTACAAATATTTGTTTCTAGTTTGGGGGGTACGTTCTTGTGGTCCCGGTTTTTATCATATATAATATATAATACAACGACACCTGATAGCGATTGTTACTCATGGTAGGGAAATTATCCGCCAATCCGCAGTGGAGCAGCAGTGTGGATTACGCTCCAAACCTTCTCCTATATTGAGAAGAGACCATTGTCCAGCTGTGGGACGTTTATTGGCTTATTCAGTTTAAACTTAATAATTAAGCTTTAAATACGAGAATATTTTAAAGGTATTTAGGAGTCATTTATTAATAATAAAAGAAATGAAAATATAAATTTACAAACGTTATTACTAAATCCAAATTATTGTTTTATGAATCACATGAATATAACGGTGCATGGCTTTTTTTTTTCGTTTCGTGTTGTAAAGCTGAGATGCAATCTATTTTATTTGAATGATTCATTCTCTTGTATCTTCTTTACTGCTACTGTAATGAATAGAAAACAGTTACTAAGAAGGTGTAACTAAATAGTTGTATTAAAATACTTAGTAATTAAAATTAATAAGTGTAAATAGTAAAAGTTATAAAAAAATCAGAAAGCAATGAAATATTAGCTTCTCGATCTCCTTTCAGCAAAATGAAAAAGGTTATTTGTTTTTAGAGACATAAAAAAGTAGTTATTGAAAACATTCAATGACCATAATCGACTGATACAAAACTACGTATATTTAGTAGCTCAAACAACTAAAACGTTATTATTTATTTCGTTTATCGAGTATGAGGACATCACTAATTGGCTTAGAGACACCACTCATATCCTTAAAACCAGTCGTCATATAAATTAGCGTCGTCGTTTTGTTTGCGATTTCAGACGTATTAACATAAATTCTCTTGATTTTTTTACGTCGAAGTCTTGACTTGTTTTTACGTCACTTTATTATTCTGGCTATTTATTTATGCTGGAAATTATAGTAATCAAGAATCTTTAAAAACAAATCAGCTCCTGTCTAGAATAATTTATCTACTTAGAGTAATTTCCTTGTCATTTATTGGTAAAAAGACCAATGGCTGTACATGCTCTCCGATTCATTGAAATATCATAAGGTCACATGAATCTAAATATTGATGTTTACACAAATAAAAACACATAAATGAATAAATCACACATCGACATACGAAAAAACGTACAATTTTATAATAAGTTAAAGATAAGTGCACGATTACCATAGCTGTTACTTATTGAGAAATTTCCAAAAATGCAAGGTTCAACTACAACTCACCCAACTATCTTGTATCGAAATATCAGTAGTTATGACTTACTCCGTCTTGTTAAGGTAGTGTTAAAACATCTGGTTTTTATCAATAGTATCTATGTGTGTGTATGCTATCTCTATATCTATAATATCACTTAAATTAATCGTTTCAAAACTAATTTTAAAACGCAACATTTTTTGCATATATCTAAAATGATTTTACGAGTATTTGGCATTGACCTTTTATTTATTTCGTTACATCTATATATAGTTTTTACAAACAGAGTATATCAGTTTTATAATCAGAAATATGACCAAAACATGTAATTTATATTTTAATTTACCTAGGATTAATCATATTTAAAATCTTCTAATCACAGCGTAAAAATGAATAATTTCACAGACGACATAAAAAATACGATTTAATATTTATTTTTGGCGCCATCTTATAATTAACGTTTTCAAGTTCCTTTTTTTATATGCAGATATTTTAGTACGAACTTATACTGTGAAAATATACCTGTCTGAATACACGATAGTCGTGGTAGCGAATCGAGAGCAGGAAGACCTAATAATACCTGTCTGGCGGCTTGTGATGTGAAGAATATCGATAAAAAATATCGACATTGAGGACGAAATCTCTGACGTTAATTTAGATGTCATTGCTATCTCGAAAATCATATCACTGTAATTAGTCTGACCATTATTACTTGATGTAAAAAATTAAATCTACTACGGTCTTACGAAACATAATTAAATATATATTTATTTTTTGTCAGTTATAAAAATTATACTTTCGCTGTCAATGTTAATTAAAATATTATTACGTCTCAGACACATTAATTGTACAAAAAATATTATAGGTTATTTAAAGAAAAATATTATTTCTCTACATATTTATGGCTCAGTTTTTATCATAGATTGCGTAGAAGTTCATGAAAACAAAATATAATTTAATAAATCGTTAAAAATTATAAGAAAAACCATGAAAATGATAAATTTTATCGACATTTCGCCACCTACGTTACACCTAGCACATCACTAGCGGTGTATAGTTACCGGCTGTTGAATCAGTGCCTTGATGCCTTGTAGAGGGTTCTCGGCTCTATATAGGACAACTTCGCTTGGACGCAAATCTTACTTATCTTTGCAATCAAGTATCAAGTTTATTCATATAATTCTTAAGAAAACAACAATGATATGTACGTAATGTCGTGGTATATTGCTCTCAAGAAACCTTTATTTACTACGAAATATCCATATTCTTCTTGTTAGCGTGGAAAAATTATTACAGGTTGCATTGCACACATACAAATATACGTTTTGTATTCAATTTAAATTCATAGCATTCTCGTCATATTCATAAATGTTTAATGTTTATTTTTTATTTTTTGTACCTATTTTATCTAAAATACAATAAAGTTTTGAAATAATAAATTACATAATTAAAAACTTAAAAAAAAAACGTAAATATATGACATAAAATAATCATATAATAACAACCTACCGTTCTGGTGTAGTGGCGCAAGTAGTCGCCTTACCGCCGGCCGTTGGTTCGACTCTTGCTCGGGGCAAATATATGTAAGACCGTGCCTTGGAGAACACGAAAAGGTCGCGGTTGTTATCATAGGCATCTGATAGCGATCGTTACTTTTGGTAGAGAAATTATTCCTCAAACCGGAATGGAGCACCATGGTAGATTAAGTTCCAACCCTTCTCCTATATGAAGAAGAGGCCTTTTCCCAGCAGTGGGACGTTTACACGCTAATTCAGATCAGATCAATAACAACCTCTGTAATGTTTTTAATTATGCGTTACTGGAAAAAAAATACCAATTCATACCTCTAAGTCAAGAAATAACAAAGTCCAACATTCTATTCTTTTGCGGAGTAAGTAATATCCATCTACATCCATACAGCCATCTACGGTATTTCCAAACCGAAACGACTTAGGGACCTTCAAGAAAAGAGCATACGCCCATTTGAAAGGCCGGCAACGCACCTGCTAATCCTCTGGTTTAGCGGGTATCTATGGATGTCGCGTACATTATCGCGTTCACCACCAGGTGAACCGCCTCTCCGTTTGCCCCCTTTTACATAAAACAAAACAAACATCCTTAACGAAAGTCTCCTACTCATAGATGATCTCTGTGCCTAATTTTAACTTGATAAATCTAGTAGTTTTCGAGATTTCGTGATTAAATCAGTCAATGACTAAGTTACCTTCCTCTTTATATATACAGATACATAGATGTGTTGTATTGCGTTGTTGTGTTGCGTGATTTTGCGAAAAATTCACTTAGTAGTTTATAATTTAAAATTCGTACAAAGTAATTGGTATTTCGCTGATATGCGATAAATCTTAAGATAGCATCTGCTCCAGAACTCTCATACATTATTTCGAAAGTTATGAATATCGTAGTTTCGCAGCCCGAAGCGTCGAGATCAGTTTTTACTAACCCGTAATTTTTTTTAATTACTTTTGAATAAGCTCAAGATAAAATCAGTGTTTAACAAATATTATGCAGGCTATTTTAACTAATTTACCAATCAAGTACGATATGAATCAAAATTATATCTATCACTACATATTATAAAACAAAGTCTTCCGCCGCGTCTGTCTGTCTGTCTGTCTGTTCGCGATAAACTCAAAAACGAATGCACGGATTTTCATGCGGTTTTTACTAATAGATAGAATGATTCATGAGGAAGGTACACATACACCGTGTATTGTATACATACACCGAGCGTAGTCGGAACGGGCCGCTAGTATTATATATACAATAGTTTTTTTATTCTTTTGTTTTTCTCTTATCATTGTGTAATATATAATACAAAGTTGATGACTGTCTGTTAAATCGCGATAAGTTCAAGGTTGACTGGACCAATTTGAAATATACTTTCTGCTTTAGCCTGTTTTTTGAGGAAGGTATTAAGCTGTATAACATCACGCTATGACTTACAGGATGGGAATTATAACCCAGAATGTCAACTATGATATACATTGAAATATATTAGTAATGTCATATAATCATGTAGAAAAGGTCTCAATAGTATTATTTATCATACGACAGAAATATATATTAGTTTAAATGTCATTTTTTAAGCTCCACAGGCGCAATACGTCAACGGTATTTTAATCCAATTTAACGCATGAGTCCAAGTTTTAAAATTCTGCATTAGTTTTATATATATTTAAATAAATTAATCAACGCCGTGTCAAGTGTAAACACCTTATATATTTATTTTGATTATATCCGTTCCACTTAACGCACTATTCTATAACGTTTAAAAAATAACTTGTTTCTTATTTTAATTAAAAGATAATACCCTATTTGACGTTTAGAAACGTGGAAACATTAAATAAAATACTTATTTGTAGCGGTTGTAGTTAGATTGGAAACCGACGTCAGGTTTTTTTCCGACGTTTGAAAGTGTGAAAAGTTCGTAAAAGATAGTACATTTCTGTACGAGTTACTGCGCCTGCATCTGTTACGTTAACATTAAAACACCTAAGATTGTTCTAGGTTTTACCACTGTCTCTAATTAAATGTTTTCATTTCCTTTCACTACAGTAATGTTTTTATTTCCTAACACTAAATATACTGGAGCTTACAATATCAAAACAACATATTATAATTATTATACACATTTTTTTTAAACATTTCGTATTTCCTAAGACTTAGTGAATTCTAAGTTTTATTTTATTGTATATAGTATTATAATAAACTAGAAATATCTCACTTCTAGACAAAAGCTTCTTCATTAAAAAAAATAGAATAAAATTTTCAATATAAATAAATAAATATGACTAACAACATTTCCTTATTTTTTCTGCCTGTGTCAAAACGTCAAATCAGACGACGACAGACCGCGCGGATCTGGCATTGAGAACCAACAAAACATGACAAAGTATCCTAACATACACCATGGCATTGCGGCCTTGCGTGTCCTCCACGTGAATGTCTCAAAGAATCGAAAAAGAATAAAGTCCATAGACAAAACACACATATGACTAATGTATTACGTGCGCGCACGCAGACGAAAACCTAACTCATTCCATTCCATTCGTTCCATTAATTCGGTCACAAAACAGGGAATGTAATTTTAATTAGTACAATTATTTAAAAGTCTAAAGTTTTAACGACCGTTGGCCGAATGAAAGAATGCGCATGTTCGACATTGCCATTCAGTCGAAGATACTCAATAAAACTATTTACGTTCTTGTTACAATTTTATTGTGATTAATGTTCGTAATATTTGTTTTTCTATTACCTAAATATAACAAAGCTAGGATTTTTTAAGGAGTTAATTTTAAAAATAACTGTTATAATTATATCGAGAAACGGCTGGCTATGAATCACGTTATCAGCTAACTACTCATGCAAGTGGTCAAAACAGTAAAGGTCAAACACTTGACAAGTTTCATGATTCTTAACAGGTAAAATCGCGAGGTTAGTTTGATTCAATATTTAATATTCCATTGAAATGTACAAAATGTTATTAAAATTTCGAACACTCATTAATAAAAAGAACGTTCACAATACACAATGTCATTGTGGACCTTATGTAAGTATTTTATTTTAATAATACAAATATACCTCAAATATTATGTAAAAATAACTTTAAATGATATAAAATAATATAGTATAATAAGTATAGACGTGATAACGATATATTCCAGACAACCGTAGCGAAAGGTAGAGGAAGTTAGCCAAAGGAAATTTGGTGGTGTAACCATTGATGTATAATTATGGTGTAACCTAAAGTAACCTAAAACTAATAATATATTAAAAGCACATATATTATGAAACGTCAATATTATATTTCTATTCATCTAGTAGATACATTTTTTATAAATCTCGGTAAATATTAACATATTGAATTCATTAAAAATTAATTTATTATTGACTCAAAATTTAACACAATCGTTAAAAAAATGTTGTTAATTGGCAATTATCTACACGTCAGATGGAATGGCAAGGTTGAAGGTTTTAAGGTTGACAATGAATATAAACTATTTTTATTTTTATCGTAAGGTAAATAGAAAACCAAAAACCAAAACAATGTCTTGTTCTGAAAGTTACAAGTCACATTTAACAAATCAGACGTACCTACTTACAACAGAAATGTTCTAAATAAAGGAAATAGATTTTTTCTACATAAAGTATTAATAAAACGATAAATTTGTGATACAATTACTTGAAGAGAGTCTCGAGTCTAGACACCGTGAGATTGTATGTCATTTAAATATGGCCTAGACTTTTATGAAACATATCGATATATTTTATGGATTAATATAATTTCTAAGTATAGGTTTCTAATTCAAAAGTATTTTATAATGAGACTGGTAAATCGCGGAGTTTTTCGCGTTCATTTTACAGACAAACTTTTCAATGTTATTACCAGTATATTTATATATAATTACGATACTTTATTAATCAATACAGTTTGTACATGACGTATGTTGTACATGTATATACATATGTGTATCTAAAAGTATGCATTTGTTTTACATAAACAGCTATATGAAAAGAAACCTATATTTATGCAAAACAAAATAAATATTTAACATTCAATTACATGACTTTATTAAGCCATAATGTTAGGTTAGGTCTTAACATTAAACACTAATACAGACATATTATTATCACCCATGTCGAAGCAGGAAGCTTACTGTGATGGCGCGAGTTTCTTTTGCTGATTAATTATATTAATAAATATTTATAATTATTAACGTAACACATAAATTGAATAAATTAAGAAAAATAACTCAATTATATATTTTCAAAATAACATGCTGTTGTACTTATTAAACACTAATAAAAATCGCTACTCTTTTAAATATTCATTAAGTATCTTGTTTTCACACTGCTAGGTCAAGTTCAACGATCGTTCAACGGTCAGTTTTAACGATCTATCTATCTTCTCTGAATTTGCTTACGAATACATACGAATTGTATCAAAATTCTATCAATAGTAAGGAAAATCAGAGGTAGATAGATAATTGAAACTGGCAGTAAGGCATTTCCATTTAATGGAATAAATACACTAATAGTGTGTTAACGCAACGCGAAGCGATACAACGATATGCGAGTTATGCGAAATAACGCGCGTAATACTTTAAGGCCGAAACTCCACCAGAATGGAGATGTGTTTTAACAACCAATAGAATTTCGTTCAGTGGTGTCCACTGAAGCGGTGGGGAGACGAAGTGTGTGAATAACGAAAAGCAAATTAGGCTTATATAATAGTAATAAATTCTGATTAAACTCGAATTCTTCCCTAATAAGGTAAGTTTCCTCAGAAGTAGTTAATTTAAAACATATTTCTCAGTAACTTTGATATATCTCGATTCTATTTGAGCGGAGGGTGATGAGCTTATTATGGTAATGATAAATGTCACGAAACAGATGCGTCATGACTCACGACGTGAACTAGTGTGACCGGGAAAAGCATCCGAGATCAAAACTTAATCATGGGGAGAGAGTCAATCTGTCCTGGATTCTATAATACATATTCAATATTAATAATATTTCTTTTGTTTTTTTTTTTTTTTTTTTTTTAATTTATTAAACTACTTCATATATTAAACTACTTCAATAAACAAAAGAGGTTCTCTTTTCAGATTGATTTTTTATTATATTACACAATATCTTCACAAATTGTCACGTACAGATTCAAGTAATTATTTTTTAAATTAATAGCGTTTCCCTCAAGGATAATTTCATATATATAACAAAATTCCACGATCCAGATTATAAATAGCAGATTATCAAAGTCGACATTTATATAAAACCTTTTCTTGTAGCAATCATTTGTAACTATCAATAAATACCATCTAAGTATTTTCATTCCAACAAGAGTTTAATTTCGACAAAGTAAAATATTATTTCCGCTACCGAATATATGATTTATTTATGCTAAATTGCTTTGATAAAGACATTATTTAGTTAATTTAACTGCGGGCGGTAATGATATATCTATCGAAATAGTAATAAATAATATACCGTATTTTATAGTTAAATTTAATGAATTTGGTATTATATGATTTTTTTTTCTGTGTTTCTGTGTGTCACTGAACTCTTAAACAACTAGACCGTTTGAAATGTAATTTTCTATCTTTGAGGATTTAGATGAAGAATGGAAAGTTGCAAACGTGTTCTAGGATTTTCTGCTATACAAAATATGTCTGTCGGATGACCCCAACATCATGTCATTATAGTTAACGGATAGTGATCATATTAATGTTATTTTTTGATTGATTGATTCAGCCAGCTCATGTCAATCTATTTAAATCTTATATCTACTGCTTAACGTTGGCCTCGTCCATCATCTCTGGAGGATTTTGCCAATACTGACCACGTTTGACAGGCGGGTCGGCGAGCATATTGTGTTGTGGCACCATATGGTGACGCTGCTGCCCATCACCATCCTGGTGGCTGTACAATTGTTCGCACTATTATGTCTTTACCCGCCTTTTACGACACCTCGGCAAGAAAGAAAACTAGAAACTATTCTTCTCTGCCGGTCACCGTACAGAAAATTTAATACAAATGTTAATATGTTATAGATAACATTAATTTAAAAATAATTAAAGAAAGAATTAAAACTAAGGTGACCACAATTGGTAACTAATTCTTACGGGTTAATTAATTGTAATCACAAATTCACATTTAGAGAACAAAAGGAATAATATCTAACTCGGTCCGTAGAAATAGTAGCTAACTTAACGTAATTAAATAAAAAAAATTGTAATATTTTATAAGTGTCGAAAAAAATAAATAAAACAAATTTGGAATAATATAGATTATTTCATCTAAGTCGTTAATAAAGCAATAATTCTTTCAAACGTGCCTAAGAATACGATATGAAGATTCAATGATAATAATAAAGGTTGTGATGTATTCACGCACCCCTCTTCATATTTTGATTACCATTAATCTCCTTTTTTTTTCAATATTTAACTGCTTCAGTACAGCCACACATGATTCAATACAAAAAATTATAATAACGTCTCAAATACTTTTTAATTTGTATTTTTTTTTCCTAATTTATATCGTATTTTTCAATATTTTCTCACCTTCTAGTAGGAAAGTGTGATATATTTTATTTAAAAGCTGTGCTCTAGTCGTTGCAGCTCGTTACATTTTATTCACTCTTCTGCAAGCAGCTTGACCTTTCTATAAGACACGACATTTGCTTTCTTCTTTATTTATGTGATACATTTACGTTGCATTGTTTACAAGTGCGGTCATCATCATCATCATCAATAATTTTAAATAATATTATTTTTGTTATTTGTCGTTATGGCGACAGTAGTTATAAACAAAATTTTAAAATTCTACCCATTACGATTCCTCTGACAGAGAGATTTATTAGTAAAGTTAATAGTCCCGTTGACACTATTTAGTAACGGAAATTAAAGCTTTATAAAGAAAAAAATCGTCATTTATTTTATCAAACCTTCAATATAAAGGCTAAAACCTGTCATTGTACATACAAATAAATAAATCACTGTAAGTGACATAATGAGTAAATTCGGTTAACGCGCGGTGCGCATGTGCAATGACTTTTCGAATATCTGTCATTTTAATCAGAAACGTAATTAATAACCATGTCGTTAACTTTTATATTTAAAAAAAAATCAAATTTTATAATCTATCAATTAAATACATATATTGAAAAGTTTTTGAAATATTATTAGGACCTCGTATTAATCATCTATTAGCGACATTTTATGTATTATTAAAATAGTGTTAGTTTTTACTATCTTGCTTCATGGATAAGAGTGAACAAATCAAACTTTAAGACTTAACACAAAAATTATAAAAGAAAAAAAAGTCTGCAATTTTACTGCACACCCAAATTCCTTATCCAAGGATTAACTGTAGCTAATTCCTTCAAAAAATCACATCGCGCGCTGCAATCCTTTTTTAATTAAGTTTTCTCTTGCGTTAAGTGATGCAATTAGGAAAATCGTCAACATTGTTCCCCGCGAGAGCGAATCAAGTGCATTTTTGAACCAATTATTTCGTTTTTACTTCGTTAATTTTATTATTAAAGTCGAGTTAAAATAATCAAAGCATCAATGAAGACGCGATGGTAACGAGACGTTTAAAAATATTTTAAAAATTAAAAATAAATGCCCATAAAAGTTTGCTAGAATATTTGACGAGTATTTTTATGTAAAAAAATAAGGCCTTAGTTTAACAGCATTTATATTTAGCGTGAAGCTAGATGCTGTGCCGTGCATTTACCGGCAGAGAAGACTCTTTCTTGCCGTGGTGTCGTAAAAGGTGACTAAGATCATAGTGGTGCGAACAACTTTACACCAATCAGGATGATTATGAGCAGTAGCGTCCACCATATTCTGCCACAACATACCACGCTCGCTAACCTGTTTGTTAAGCGTGGCGAGTATTGGCAAACGTCCTCAAAGATTATGGGGGAGGCCTACTTTCAACAGTAGACATCCAACGGCTGATGTGGTGGTTGTTATGCTAAAAGGTTCGTAGAGGTTCTGTTTGATATTGCTCTTCCATTAAAATTACACAATAAGATTTATTTTAAACATCGTCAGTACTTGACTTTTATATAGTACGCAACTTGTTTCACTAAATCATATTTATTTGAGTTACTAAAATACTTTTATTAAGTCTATATAAATGTAATAATAAATCTTATACTAACAATGCACTAACAGCTCAGCAAACAGCGGGTTTGATCCTTGCGATTAACCATATGGATGATTTTCCAAACCTGTATTATAAGGGGTACTCGAGGGCAAAAAAAAGCCGGTACAGATACGGAGCTAACTCAAGACATCATTACCTTACAGAATTGGACCTGTTACAGTTTTTATATAAGTATAAATATATGTATATTACTAAAAATATATATTATAATTTTAAAGGACTAATGAGATGAATACAGACATTTTATGGGCTGTAGTGTAATAGCCAATAAAAAAGGCTATTTAATTTTAGCACTAAACTGATAGATAAAATTAAACCTATAGATCCCCAAAGCGCGTAAAAACTAACACAAGAACCAAACAAAACAAAAACCATATATGTAACTACTTAACTTACAGATTATACACAGTGGTATTTAAATATGTAGTAATTTAAAATTACTCGTAACAGTAAAAATAAAAACGAATAATATTATACAATAACTTTTAAAATAAAATAATTAAAGCCTCTGTCCTTAATGTGAACTTAAAAATAAAATTGCAAAAAAAAAAATTACACATAATACGAGTAAGTAATTAGCATAAGTAGTATCTTATCATTTACTTGCGATTGGTTGAAAATTTGATCGAAAAGTTTTTTTTTTTTTTTTTGTCTAAAAATGACCAACGCATTACGAATTAAGCCTTATCTTTTTACGCTTAAACCATTAAATATAAAACTAAAAATGGTGACCCACTTTTACTCAGAAATCATCGATTAAAGGTAGTCATTTATAATAATTAGGTAAATATAATATAAAATTATAATTATTGTGTATTACAAATTTTATATTAAAACTGATAAAATTTCCAAGATCAATCAAATTTCAAAATAACTTATAAATTAACATTGCAATCCTTCTCCTTGAAAAAGAGGAGAGCATTGAACAGACAGAAGTGACACATTTATAGGCAGTTAAAGCTACTATTTGACCTCATACAGAATTCCTGTCTTTGTTAAATCACATAACCAAGACTTCGGAATTATATAATGACACAACTGGACGTTATAACGACGACATGTCAGTTAAAAATACCATAAAATGGACAGCAAAGTTCTTATACATCTTATGTAAAAGTTTATTAGCACGAGCGTTAAATAAATGTCAATATAATTTCAAATAATATCAAGTGTAACGAGTAAAGTAATAGTCGAGTTAGCCGCGTTGTCGAATGTCACAAGTTTAAAATACTACTTGTATTAGCGTAGGAGGCGCAAGCGCAGATTGAAATCGACTAGATAGCGTCTGGACCCCTTTTAAGGTTTCCCGCACGTTATAAGAAGTTTCTTTTCCAATTTCTACTTCTACTAAATGTCTGTGTATACATACTGTGTGAGAAATTACACGTTTAGTCTTGCTATGAGTATTTTGAGGATGTATGCATGCAAGTACAGTTTTAATTTACACGAATCTATATAAATATGTTAATTCATGCAGGAATACATAAATGTACGTCTAATACGTAGCTCGATGTATGTATGACGTCATTTATCTGCATTTGCCGCTCGTTATCATACATAACGAACGTCAATAATTATTTTTTATAATGAAAACCTTACAATCAGTTGTTTTACCTGTCGCGTACTTGCTGTGGTACTAAGAATTTTTAACGGAATGTTCGCGTAGTAGTTACAACAACTAACTGATGAGCTAGTGGTCGTGAGCTCAATCCCCGCACATTACAAATGTTTGTACAGGCCATGCAAATATATGTCGTGGTGTGTGCATTTATTGTGTTTTCTTTTTTGTGTTTTTTGTGTGTGTTTCCGAATCCCAGGCACAAAATTCAAATCCTACTGGGGGCCGTTGAGTGTGAAGCTTTTTATTTATTAAATGAAATTTCTTATACAATCTACTAGAACAGTTTCAACAGGATTGTTACAATGTGCTACCACACTAAGAGACAGACTTAAATTATAAAGAGTCCAATTAAATTTGTCGGTGCACTTGCTTTAATAAAACTTTCACTTTTTAATTATTTACACCGAACTGACCCGATGGTTTCCGACGATACCATCTATTTTATAATGAATATTTCAACGATAATAATGAAAAGATTTCTGAGAGATTTCTATCAATATTTATTTTGTTTTCGATAAACTTTATTAGTTTATTTTAATATTAATACGTTCTTGTTTATAGCCCTTTCATATTAATTATGTATCAAATAGTAAAATGTTATTCGATGTTAACTAGCTCTGCGTCGTGATTTTACCCGTGTAAATTTCGACTCCAAGAGGATTCGAGGTAAAAAATAAACTGTGTGTTCATTCGAATCTTTAATCATATACTCATTTATATAAAGCTTAATTCCAAATGGTTAAGTAGTTTTAGCCTAAAAGTTTAATAGCCATCCAGCTTCCTACCATCTGTGCATTGTCACTATTTTTTGTGTTACTGTTTGTGCATATTGTATAAATAAATGTATCATCGTCATCATATCAGCAATTGGATGAACACTGCTGAACGTAGGTCTCCCTATTCGACTTCCAGCATGGCCGCCTGGGCTCTGTTTGCTGGTCATTTTGGGGGGTTTGCCAATACTTGCCATGCTTGGCAGGCGGGTTGGCGAATGTGTTGCGGCAGGGTATATTGACACTGCTGCCCATCATCATCTCGTTTAGTAAACAGTTGTTCGCTACATTATGATATTTTTTAAGTAAACTAAATATTCTTTATTTCAATTTATAATCATTTCAGTCATCATCGATAATTTTATATCAAAGCTTATCACTATCACAATAGCTGTTGGAAATATTCTTTTATGATACCAGACCACAGGTGATCTGTGTACCAGACCTACCTGTGTTAGAATGTTCAGCTCCTACATATCATACCGGTAACTCGGTGGATAAAGCTCCATTCCTTTACCCAAATAGAAGAGATTTACCCAACGAGTTAGACATTTAGATGCTGTGACAGTATTTTACTTCTCACTATATTTAAATAAATAAATAAATAAACGTCTCACACTCAACGGCCCCCAGTAGAATGTAAATCCTGTGTCGGGAGTCCGGAAACACTAACGATACACAAGCGCAAACGCCCAGACACGACAAACATCTGTATGGCCTATACAAATATTTGTCATGTGCGGGGACCGAACCCGCGACCGCTAGGGCATCAGCCAGTTGCTGTGACCACTGCGCCAACGCGTCGTCAAATGCAATACGTTCATCTCATCAACAAAGCTATAAATATTAGTAACAAAAAAAAATCTCAACAATATTCAAAGTTATATATAACAAATAATAATAATTTATAAATTCAAAACAGAATTTATCGTTGAATATAACACGAACAATAATCATTGTAATCATTGCAATGATATATTATTATTTCAAATCAATGGTTTTCAAAGGACTATGGCTACATGACAACGATACAACGGATCTCAATAAATCACACGTGCACAATAATAAGGAAATTGTTAAAGTTGGCTATTTTGAAAATAGAATATAAATTTAATCAACTAAATTTACCACAAAAATTATGTATGTTTATTTTAATACGTTAATCGTGTTTTTATTTTCACTTTTCCGAAATTTATTTAATTAGTCTGTATTTATTGTTTTTAATGCTTTATTTAACTTAAGTGCGGTGACCGGCAGAGAAGAATAGTTCCGACCTCTTTAGTAGATGCTGGGATATTGATGGGCAGCAACGTCACCATAACCTGCCACAACACTCTTCGCTCGCCAATCTGCCTGCCAAGCATGGCGAGTGAAGGAGAAGAATTGGTAGAAATTAAAACGGGTATAAATCTATATTTAAAAGATCAATAAATTCTATCGCGGACTTTTCTGTAGACCTATAAAAGAGGAATATCAGACCACACATTGTTTTGCACACATATATCTTAAGAATAAGGCAACGTTTTTAGTGAAAACTCTCAGACGGAATTTTTCACAATTATCGTCATATTTCACTTAAATTACCCAAAACCTTCAGAGAATTTGGAGGAACAGGAAAATATCGATCAAAACCAAGATAAAATTGGTACGGACACTGATA
Source organism: Euphydryas editha (assembly GCA_036937285.1). Classification (NCBI taxonomy): domain Eukaryota; kingdom Metazoa; phylum Arthropoda; class Insecta; order Lepidoptera; family Nymphalidae; genus Euphydryas; species Euphydryas editha. The sequence goes on from JAUPFZ010000014.1 coordinate 17,433,916, forward strand.
TTCTCTATTTTCTTGTATGGAGCTGAGACATGGACCATAAAATCAGCAGATCGAAACCGCATAGATGCTTTCGAAATGTGGTGTTGGAAGAAAATGCTCCAAATACCGTGGACAGCACATAGGACCAACGTATCAATCCTTAAACAACTGCACATACAAACGAGGCTTTCTACCACATGTCTCAAGAGAGTCCTAGAGTACTTCGGTCATACCGCGATATATCGCGAGGAAAGACAATGATAATCTGGAAAAACGTATGATTACTGGTAAGATCGAAGGAAAGAGGCTTAGAGGACGAAGCCCAATGCGTTGGTCCGATCAGATCCGGACATCTCATGGCACTACTTTTCAAAGATGCTCTCAAAGGCGCTGAAAACCGCAAACGTTGGAGGGATATAACAAGTAAAGCGCTTAGTGGCGGTCACGACCCTCAGCACTGAGGATATCGACTATAAGAGAGAGAGAGACACAAAACCTTAACAAATTATACACCTAAACCTCCTCATGAATCACTCAGCCGCATGAAAATCTATTCAATAGTTTTTGTTTTTATCGCCATCAGACAGACAGACGTAACGGGACTGACGTGACTTTGTTTTATAATATGTAGTGATAATACCGGTAAATTTTTAGTATTGCTTTAAATATTATATTTAAAAGCGTATTTTAAAAGCCATAGTACCTAAAAAAATTAAAGAACAACATAAACAAAACTATCATCTTCTATTCAACTACTGTAAAGTCATGCCAGTTGACGTAAAAGTAAAATATCTTGTACTTACAGAACAATATCTGAACACAAAAATCCAAATAAAAGTTGACAACTGTAAAAGACTGAGAAGTAGTAAGAATCCAAAATTAGAAATCCCCAAAGTCATTAATAACTACGGCAAACATTCACTTAAATATATTGTTCCTACTTTATTGAATTCACTCCCAAAAACACTAAAAGATGAAATGAACGAAAAAAATTACAAACATAAACTCAAAAAGCACTTTTTAGAGGAATGTGTATAGATTCCGGTTCTGCTTACGGCGTTGGTGCGATGGACGGATGAATTCCATTTTTATATTTAGATTACATACTATTATAATTTTATATATTATTACATAAGTATAGTTTAACTACAGTGCACAGTAAAACTAACTTTTGTTTATGAGGCACTGCATGTATATATATTTTAATGTATAAATAAATAAATAAATAAATAAAACAACATAGAATTCAAATTATTTAGAAATACAAAAACATATTTGAAAGATATGTGGTAACTATAAACCACGATATTGGTATTAAACGTGATTCATGGACTATAACAATAAATACGCGTGTTACGAAAAAGATAATCCTAACTCCTTTTCCGTAACGTTACACAACTCTAGCACATAAGGCAATGAACATACATAACCGCCGACAGACAAATTGTGTCTCAATTCGACCTATAATTATATTTCCTTTAATGATTCCTAACTGGCCAGCTATTGCAATCAAAACATGTAGTATTTTATCTCTTTTAAAACCTTTTTAAATTATTTACTCGTACAACAATCATAACATAAAATAGGTATATAATTATTATGATTTACTGTAATAACCAACTTATTGAAATATATGGAAAACACTTTCTTCTCTCTGAGAAAAATACAAAAATTGAGAATAAATAACCTTGTATTTTTATTTTAACATTAATGATCTGCTGTTTTTATTATTAATAAATTAAGTACCTAAATGTTCAGTCGTCCAGAAATGCATACTTTGGCCTTCGTTAAAGATAAGTTTCTAACTTTTCGGGATAAATTTCCTAAATAGCTTTAAAACCAAAGTTATCAATTTAGTAATAGAAAAAAGAGTGTGAGAGTTAAGAAAAGTTAGCAATTGTCATCCACTGGCTTGCTATTACTATGCTTTATATTTTATAACCTTTATGTCTTCAAACTCGAATATCAAAGCATTTAGTCGGTCTAAGACTTATCCCTAATTGCCTCTCTTGAATAATAATAAGTCAATTTCGTCCGTATTCATGTCAGAACCTATTCAATGGACTTTGTTCCAAAGTTTGCGCAAACTTGCAACAGCGCCATAAAGGGGGCCTGTCAGTTGTGCTAAGATGTTGACATTTTAATTCCAAACGCCTCTGAATTTAAATACATATATCTAATAGTGTCTGTTTTAGTTGCCGTGATTTTATCATTTTTGCCAAATTACATAGAATTTATTGGAATGTTAAAATTTATCGCATATATTTTAGAACTGGCTTACTGATACAGCCTGTAAATATCCCACAGTTGGTCAGAAGCCTTTTCTCATTCTCTACTCCTTAATCTAATTACAAGTATACATTATGATATGAGACTACCGTTCTAGTACCATAGACAACTGATAGCGGTCTCCCCATGTTTCAGACAACATGTAAAGCCGTTGGTGCCGGTTATACCAACTGGCAACAATATTTATGTTATAAAAATTGACAAAAATCCTTACTCATTGTAGGGAAATTACCTGCTAACCCGCAGTGGAGCAGTGTAGGGGATTAAGCTCCAACCCTTCTCCTATATGGAGAATATACCTTTGTCCAGCAGTGGGACGTTTAGAGGCCGATTCAGATAAGTATTGAACTTATCTGAATCGGCCTCTAAACGTCCATCTTCATACTTTATGGACCTTATTAAATTAAATATATTACCTAGACGATCGGTGTGGTTTTATCCACTTCGAGTTTAAATACTCATAAACCTGGTTGGTACTCATGGTTACCATTTCGTTCCTATAAATACCGTTGCATTCGTGCAAGTCATGGAATGATTTCTGTCCTGAGATTTTTCAACAAGGAACGAACAAGGATGTTTAAATCGACGATTGTAGCCACAATCCTCTATCAATTACAGCTATCTATAAACAAATGTAACAACTTGTAATTACGACGTTCGCATAAATAAAATGATAACTATTTTAAAAGATCTCGTGCAAAATCAAACGTATGAGTAAGGTGAAGCAATCTATCATTCCTATTGACCAATTACTTTACCAAGCTCTAACTTTGAGCCAGTAACTCAGAGAGATTTATAGATCGATACGAAATATCATCAAAAGGTCAGACGTTTTGACCTGCCGTGTTACATCGAAAGTGTTTTTAATTAAAATAAAATTAAAAAAAGCACGATACGCTCGTATCTAAAAATAAACAAAAAAGAAAAGATACTAATAAGCCCATTAATTGAAATTAAAAAATTTATATTTTCACCTGTTTCTATGTTGTTTTCATGTAAGTGAATGTCTCTTTTTGGGAATAAATTTCAACTTAAATCAAATCCACAATATGTTTTTATAATTAAATTGACAGTTACAGCGTTTCAACTTCTAATGACGTCATAAAGTTGTAAATACTAAAGACGTTTGAATGAACAAAGGAGTCGCTAGTTGGTTAATGATTCTACTTGTCAAGAATCTTGATGGTTAAATATAAAAATAGCAAAATATAACTCGCTGCCTCCACCAGTGTTAGGAGGACTAGTTTATTATTCACCGAGTGAATCGGAATTGTGATTCAAAAGATAAATGCATCAAGTACTTTTGTCACCTTCCACGCTGTAATTATTTTGCATTTTAAATATTATGAAAACTTGTATATAAGTATTCATTTAAACATATTATAATTAAATTTTGTTAATTTATTTTTATAATAAACTAGCGGCCCGCCCCGGCTCCGCCCGGGGTATTGCAAATGATATATCATTTTCGTGAGGGATACTCACACCACATACTGGCGTCATCTGCTCCACCACCATGCAAAACCATATTGGTTTGTAGTACATGATATGTATCAGAGATGGCGCTGTATGTGAAAAATGATTTTCCCTGTTTTCCTGCTTTTCTGTTGAAATTTTTTCTGAACCTCACGGAGCCCGAGACCTTTCCAACGAATGCAAAACCGTGGAAATCGGTTCGTGCGTTCTGGAATTATAGCGTCAGAAAGGAAAACCCGACTTATTTTTATATTATAGAATTGCGACTATAATTTGAGATTTAAACTATCCTATCTCTCAAGTTGGATCGAACTGCACATGGTGTGCGAATTTTATTATAATCGGTTAAGTGGTTTAGGAGTCCATTGAGGACAAACATTGTGACACGAGATTTATATATATTAAGAATATTGTTTTCGTACAAGACAAAATATATATATATATATATATATATATATATATATATATATATATATATATATATATGTTATATATATATATATATATTGCTGATTTTTTGTAAAGTATTAATTAAGAGATGACCGCTTTTATGCGTACGCTTAGTCCTCAGTTCCTATGAGTATTACCTACGCTTTATAACCTCATAGACGACACCGCGCAGTGGTCGGTAGATGGCGATTGTGCTAGCGGATTGAACTACCGTTCTAGTGTAGTGGTGCGATGAGTGCGTGGTGGATTCCCGCTCGGCGCATATTATTTTTGGTCTGGATGTATGTTCACGTGGGTCTCACCACCTCGTGTACCTCGAAGAGAACGTACAGCAATCGGCCCTAATTGTTATCATAGACACCTGATAACGATCGTTACCCATGGTTAAAAAAGTTAACCACCAACCCCCAGTATATCAGCGGATACTTGTCGTGCTCGGAACGTTTGCACTTGTGTTGCGTGTTTTGGTGAATCCTGAGGGACGTTTCCGTCCGTTAACTGAGGGTGTTGAGTATGATACGTTTATTTGTTTACTTGTAAACTAAAATTCATTTTTAATGCTTAAAATAGATGATAGGAATTTCAAGTTAATGACACCTTACAATTAGTAAAAACGAAAGTGTTCCAGTGATTAGCCAGCGTAATTATCTAAAAGGTTTCGTCGTAAGTCCCTCGTAGACTGTTATCTGTTTTACCTACTTTAAAAGCGAACTGTGTCAACTAGATACGTACCGATGTTCAAACATCCTAAACTATTACAGCAACGCACATAATATTTGTTACAACATTGACATAGTTGAGCGATAAACATTTTCTAATAGGTACGTTTTTCCGGTCAAATTTTCCAGTTAAAAATATTTTAGTTTTATAGATATTTAAAATGTTTCTCCAAAGCCAGGATATAAAACATTTACAGTAGTCATAATAACCAGAACAACTAACGTGAAATAGCAAATGAATAGACTTTCTATTCCTACATTTCAAGCTAAAAGCGCTGTGTATATCCTTGTACAATATAACTCATAATTGTGTAAAGCTGTTTAAGCGGAAATTATTAATATATTTCTGTCATTATTGTTGTAATATAGTTTTCATAATTTATAATCTGTTTAAAAACAGAATAAGAGATTAACTGTCGGTTAGGTAACCGGAAATATTTCCATTTTTTCATAAAGATTATGACATGCGTTTTCCCTCCAAAAGTCGTTATAACGCAAAGAACCCTATGCTTGACAAAATAACTCTAGGTACAACAATATCTTAAGTAGCACTGGAATTATGTCAAACAAAATCTTGATGACTCTTTTGTTTCGCCAACACATTCATACATTATATGATATCATGCATCGTTACTTCTGGTACAACACTAATTTAAACAACTCACACCCACACTAATCTCCTACATATATGTCATATGATACCACGTATCTCCACTTCTAGCGTTCCACAAATCAAGACAACCATTTTTCTCGCCATCACATATGCTTCTAGACTAATCCAAATTAGATACTTGATATAATACTGAATCCTCACGACGTCTGTAGCCGCCTTTATATATTTCAGATGTTCCACGGGAGAGAAAGCAGTATTTAACTATCGATTCATTTCTCATCAATTCTAAATATCTGCATTACAACAACATAAATAATATCCGTTCAACTTTCTAGCTTAAAATACGTAAACCACGAGCCACGTCAATACGCAGTAAATTGTTGACAAACCTTGGTACGAGTGCCATCTAACGTTACGAGTTATTGGGACATACAAATTTATGATCCTTTTTACTCGACTGCGAAACTGAGGAGTGTTATGCTTTTATCCGTACATATATATTAATATACGTTAACGTTGGTCACGTATTGCTAGTACTTATCTCATATGTACGTAATTATTATTATTCTGCGGATGCAATTAAAATGTTTATAAATATCAATAGTTAATTACTTAAAAATTTAATTAATTAATTAACAATTAATTTGAACTATTCATAGTTTGATATTATTGAATATTATTAACGTGTTAATTATTGCGTTAATAATCGTGCATTCGATCCATACTAATGACAAACTTATGTTGATATAGTCCATACAATATGTTTGGGTTAATCTAGGTGTGTATTTGATTTGTGTTTCCAGAAAACTAACACAGAATCTCATCCTTATGAATGCCGTTGACGGGCATAAATCGGAGTTTATAAATTTTACAATTGTTAAAATGGTATACACTTAATTGAGAAATCATTCAATATTGAGTAATCTTTTGTGTCGTAAAATTTCTTGCCGAGTGTCAAGCAACCTGGTCGAGACATCAATACGATTCAGAAAATTATGACGATCGATTTACAATCGAAATCAATTGAATCTCTCAAACGTATTGGTACATAGGCACAGTTGCCTCTGACCTTGTTTTCTGCTGTGAGTTCGGTTGTGGGTTTAATTCCCACCCCTGAGTCTTGGTGTAATATATGTTTATTAAATACGTGTATTTATTTAAAGAAAAATATTAGTCGGATGCTACCTAAAACACAGACATTAAGTTGCCTTAATTATAAAACATAATTATTGTGTATGCATATTATAAATGCGAACATTTAGATAGATGTATTTTTGTGACACTCACGATATACTGAAACGTTTCTTATGAAACTTAGTTATAAGAAAATATAAGACCCAAATAAACACATAACTATTCTACGTTTATCCCGAAATTCCCACAGATCCGGATTAAAGCGGTTAGATAGTAATTTAATCCTCTTACAAACATTTTTATGTAATAAAATATGAAACCGTTTTAACAACACTTAAAGTATATCGAATTTTCATGTTAATCACTGACTTCTAATTAAATTTAATGATCGTAGAAAGTAACCAATGGGGGGTAAAAACACGGGTCAAATTTTATGTTTTGTTTTCGTACTAATTAATATAGAATTGATTAAACCGTCGATACGATAACCAATTTATAAACAAACACGTCTTTCTTTAGTAAAATATAACCTTTTCAAATAAACATATATGTTAATGATGAAATCATGTAAATAAGAGCGTTTAATTGGTTTTAGGGGTCCGTAGTACATTAAATAAACCTTTTAATAAAATTGTGTATATCTTTTTATTTCTGTGTTAGATACAGTACCTTTCACTTAAATAAAACTACGTTGTCATTAAAATATTTTATCTTTTTATTTATTTATTATATTAAAAATATTTTTGACAAATATAAAAAAATAACACTAACTTGTTTATCCCATGACGCACTAGCATCTATTTCATCATCTAATATAATAGTGTCAAATTATTATTTCATTGTTATTTGTAGCGACTTTAAGATTATTATTAATATTTTATTTTCTTTTGTTTACAGGTAAACTACCTTCAAAGATGAACACTACCTCATTACTCGTATTCACTTTTAAAACGAGGGAAAGAGAGAGAAAGGTTTACTTGAACTAACTTTAACTTTTGTAATACTATATCACTTTAACGTCATCGTTAACGTTAAAATAAAATAAAATAGATGTTATATTTGACTGGGCCCGTTATCGCAGTTGGCACGTCTTACTGTTCTAGAGTTCTGGGTACGATTCCCACCCATGTCTGAGTGTAATATAATTTGTTATATAAAGAATGTATGTATGTATCAGTCTTCTGGTACCTTAAACAACAGATGACCGTGTGCGTATGTTAAACATTATTGTATTAATATATTTTTTTATTGTTCATATATATATATATATATATATATACTACATTCATATTTGTATGTTCAAATCTACATTACTTTTAACCTATTTATTTATTTATCAATTATTTATAGCACAATACATTATTAAATTTTACAAAACGCGGGCTTAATGCTAAAAGTATTATCTACCAGCCAACCTTAGGACGTAAAAGAGTGGACGTCTGTAGGTGTGCAAAATCGGAAACTGAAATAATAAATTCATATTTAAGAAGCAAACAAGTATGCTTAATTAAAAAAATGAAAAACCCGACTGCGTAAAATACTTTTATTATAAACTAAAAAGAATAAAACAATTTACTTTCATTTGATACCCATATTGCTACAGTAAGAAAAAAAATTCAACTCACCCCCCTCATTCCGCCATTTGCGGGTGCCATTTTAAAAATTTATATAGCCTATGTCCTTACTATAATTTAGACAAATCCAACGACACCTCATATGTCAAAAACCGTCCAGCCGTTGGGGCTGTAGGGCGTGCCAAAGAAATGGACATACATACATACACACATACACTCGAAAAACATAACCCTCCTTCTGTCGCAGTCGGGTAAAAAGAAATTAGTAACGATCATTATATTAAATACACAGGAAATAGATACAAAAACATAAAACTATAAAAACATATATATACAGACATACATGTGTATCGTATCGTGTAAATTTTTACTTCTGTTTGATTTATCCAGATCATATTTGCAGATAAAAAAATTCATTATTCACGATTATTATTGTCTTTGAATAAAAAGTTGACGTCTTAACAAGTATCCAGCGGTTAGTATCAATTACTTTCTTGTAGTTCAGCTTATAAGGAACGCGTCATTCTAGTATTGTATCTAGAATAGACTTCCGCTAGGACTCGGGCTCATTAGAGGCGACATTGAGACACTGGTTACGACTAGGGCTGCCATCTTGACTACTGAAGCGAAATTTATTTTTAAACTTACACTTTTGAGTAAAATTAAATTTTTTCCAAAAACATTCTAAAATAAAACACATAATTAAAATAAACTTAATCCTTTATTTTTTCTTTTTTTATTAATTAGAATGTTACAATGTAAATCGGAAAAAAAGGTGACCACGTTCTGAGATAGTTTAAAATTCACTTTAGACGCTACAAGCTAGGAAATATCCGGAAGAACGACCGGACTGCAGCCCTAGCCTCGATTCTAGCATCTGTTCTTTATCACAGTTATCTGGTGTCAATTTAACTTAGAACGGTTTTTAATTTGAAATATTCTTCATTGAAGAGGAACTTGATGAACTAGATCCGTTTATCTCTGGAAAAACTTTGTTTATTGTTAAGTAAAAGATTATTTTTTTTTAAATTTAAAAAAAATAATCTTTTGTTTTGAAAAAGTAATGAAATTTCTAATGTTTTGTTGTTTATTATTTTTAATTACAGATACATCTATTGAATATAAAGGTGAGTTAAATCTATAGCGTTGTTGTACAACGGTACATCAAATAATTTTTTTCGCTACAATAACGAAAGCCCGTATCCAAAAAATCTATATTTCTTCAATTATAGATGTCATAATTGAAAATCATGTCTTGATAGACAAAATAGCGTCATAATTTTTAAAAACCGTTTTAGCCATTCATATGAGATAGTCGGACCAACAGTTTTTAAATCACATGATAGTTGTCGTAAATACTACGTAGTTTGTTAATAAATTAATACAAGTTCCCAGATAAAAAAGGTAATTGAAGTATTTAAATCGATCTCGTAAAAGAAACCTAATTAAATTCTTACAATAATTAAACGATAAATACCAAACGCTTACCAGAAAAATGTACATAGTAATGCGACAAAATAAAGGTCATTCGATCTATGGTATTCCTGAATAGGACTAACACTAGTACCAGTCTCTGATTACCATACTATACCACGCTTCCTGAAACACCAAATAAGAAATGTTAATCACGGTTAATCGACGTGTAATGATCGCTATCGAGGGTTTTAGTTAAATGCACATTTTACGTATCATTGTGAAAAGGTTATTATAGAAATAAATTGTCAACCTTTAGGTTTAAAGAAAGTTTGAAAATAGATTTCCAAATAATTTTTAAAATCTTAGGTTAAATCTTTGTTCGATGTTAAAAAAGATGGGATACAAAACTAACCGTCTGCTAAGTCACACTTACACTGACAAATTAATACAGACGCAAGTGGAGCCACCTCTATAATAGAAATAATATAAAATTTTCATCCATCATACCTGTAATGTAATGTATGTTACCAATGATGACATACGGATCTAAGACGTAGTCTCTGACTATGGGCTTTTAAACAAGCTTCAAATCTCCAAAAGGGTTATGCTTGGTAAAGCTCTGCATGATCGAATCAGAAATGATGAGATCCGCAGACGAACGAAGGTTACCGGCATATCCGTATTAGATTTACAATCTGAAGTGGCAGTGCAGGGCAGAAAGGTTCTCGAGTGGAGACCACGTACCGGCAAGCTTAGCGTCGGACGGTCGCCCGCGAGATGGACAAACGACTTGATTAGAGTCACCGGAAGCCTTTGGATGGAGGTTGCTTCGAACTGGTCGCTCTGGAGATTGATGGGATAGGTCTACGTTTAGCAGTAGACTTCCAATAGCTGATATGATAGTGATGATGATAATGTACAACGGCAAGTATTACGGTACAAACTTAATAACTAGCTATTGCCTTGTGGTTTCACCCACTATATTTCGACTACGTAAGAATTTGAAGATATAATATTGCTATTGTATTCGTCACTACATTATTGAAATATACAAGACGTTCGCCGTTGTTTCACTTGCGTTAAATTTCGAAACTTGTCAGATTTGTTGATATTTACGGTAAATACTCCTCTCCCTTGAGGTGCAGTCTGGTGTTCACTAACCTATGGTATAAATATGGTGTCTTAATGCAAACAAAAAAATGAAATCAAACTACTAGTTCCAGATGATTAGCGTGTTAAAACATTCATACGTGTCAACTATTTTGTATTAATATTAATGATAAAGTTTAGTTACTCGTACTAATGTAATGACAAAAATTCTTTTAATTAAAAGTCTAAATCGGATTTTATCGCGTTTATTTGTTTTAAAACTTTACAGTTTACCGGTTTTTAATTAAATTAAATTATTTCCCGACGTTTCGGACCCTTTACAGCGTCCATGATCTCGGGGGACTGAGGTGGTGGTGGACCTCGGGAAATAATTTAATTTAATTAAAAACCGGTAAACTGTAAAGTTTTAAAACAAATAAACGCGATAAAATCCGATTTAGACTTTTAATTAAATGAGTAAAATTCGCGTAAATATAAGAGAACAGTACAAAAATTCTTATTGAAAATTTGTTCAAGACTGGGTGCTCAATATTTTTTTATTCCAAAAACGTTACGAAAATCAACAAAAGATACTTATCAAGTAAGATTTATTGTAATCTACACCTTTTTCATCTATACTCAAAATCAGAGTCTTCACCTCATGATAGTGTAAATTGAAATAAAGATGTCGAAAGAAGAATCAGCTTGTTAGCTACGCATAAATAAACCTCTGCATATACTTTACATTGAAAAAACGACTCTTATTACTATGAAATAAAGTTCATGATACATAGTCATACCATTGAATCAAACTCTATTAACAGTATATTACTCGCATACTTTGCCTATTACTGGGTCTAAAGAAGTACCTTCACATTACGTTTATTATATTCACTTTGAATAAAAACGGTAAACAATTCTAATGCATATAGGAAGTGTATAAATTCCTTTGTAAAGCTGTCAAATGCGTATTTTACTTCTGTAATTTTTTCTATTCATGTCGGATCGAACCTTTTAGGTTGTAATTTCAATGATTTTATATATATCTAGTTAACTGAAACTGTGACCCCTTTAGTGGAATATATTTTATATTAAAAATTATAAAAATAAAACTCAAGTTGTTTTGCCTTTTAAATCGGTGGTAGCTTTCTGTTAATTATAATATACTAGCTGTGCCTCCCTCAAGGTGTGCCAGAGATGGGTAGCGCTGCGTCGCGATCTGATGTCAGTCCTCGGAGGGGACTTGTCTGTCGCTCCCGAGTGTCACCACCGCGATGCTCGTCGACGACGAGTCCTGGAAGGCAATGGTCTCCTGCCAGACAGTAATGAACCAGACTGAGGCCGCCGACGCGGCCTCCCTCCGCGGACCGCGAACGGGGCTGCGTAGGAGGCGCTACTTAATGCGCCTCCAGTAACACCCCTGTGCCCGTGTCGTGCCGAGATGGGAACCCAATCCTACTAGACACGGCATCGTCGGGACTGTTCAGAGGTGAGCTGGACAGTCCCCATAGAGAAGAAGTCTGTCCTTTTCGCCGAGGCCAGCCTGTTGCTGGAGGGATCCTGTTGCTTGCAGATCCGGGACCCTCCAATTCAAGCGGCTGAAGGCTCCCGCAGGGGTTTAGTACGGTATTGAACCCCCAAGTGCTGAGTCCGACATACGATCTAGGACTGCCTACCCGGGCGTCCTGGATATAACCCGTAAATGGGTTCCACCGCGAAACAAAAAAAAACCAGCTTTGCCCGTGTTGTCGCCCGTACATAAATTTTACTTTACGAAACATCTAATACTAGGCTATGGAAGTAACTAACCGCCAGTCAGAAAGCGCCATCTATAGTGATAGTGTTGTACTTCAAACTTGTACTTTGAGTAAAAATAAATCACAATCCGACATGTCTTTTTCGTTATCTAGGTGTTGAATACGGATAATAATTATGTATTATTATCAATTACCATTTATTATTACCATTGTTTGATCACATTTAAATATTAATACATTTTAACTTACCTACTCTTCTTTAGCGCCGTCATTCAAAATAGAAAATTAGAATTAAAATAAATTTTGACAGAGTGAAACGGTTTTGATGAAATAAAGACTATATGTTACTTCAGCGTATGCTATATATTTTCATGCTAATTTTTCAACCTACATTTAGTATTTTAGCATCAAACAGACAGATATTTCTAAAAATTATAGAAATGCATATAATTCTAAAAAAAACAGACACGAATTTTACAATTTTACTATATGTATAGACAGATATTATTGCAAAACTACAATTCAAAATGGCTTTAAAAATTCTACTCACATAAAATGTCGGTAGGTACTCTACTTTTATTATTTTTTGTTTCATTTACTGTTACTATATTTTGTAATAACATATATTGGTTAGCCCATAAACTCTCTAAACAAACAGGATATATAACGGAAAAATAAAATGTATTTCCAACAACATAATATATGTACAGATAAATTAAAAACCATACTACGAGTATATTATCGGACGATATAAAATATATTTTCTACGGCTGCTCAACGTATTATAAACACCGTTAAACGTTACCGTAAAAGTGATAGAATTAATTAAAGAAAATATGATTCAAAGTTTTCATTAAAAACCTAATATTATCATGTAGTAACATTCACAGTGACTGATTGACACGATTTCCTACTGATATTAAAACGTAATTACAAAAGCGATAAACGACCATTATTTATAACATAAATACGAGGTGTAAACAGCAATTACATGTAATGTAGGCAATTATTACGAATGCGTTAAATCGTAACAGATCTGTTAGAAACACTTTTAAAATGCAAATGCGTAAGTACGTTTACGGCCACTGAATAATCAATCTATCTTTGTTTTTCTTCATTCATTCATTCGGATCAGTAGCGTCAAAATACCACGAAATTATTTTGCCAATGTCACATAGAATGACACGAAAAAGATTCATCGGTGCATTCGATGTTAACAACCTCTTTTATTTATTACATTATTTAGGTATCAATTTGTTTTTAAGATTTTAAATATTTAACATATTAAATAAAATAATAATATTGTATTAAGCCTAAGATATATTTACCCGACTGCGACAGAAGGAGGGTTATGTTTTTCGAGTGCATGTATGTATGTATGTATGTATATATGTATGTATGTATGTATGTATGTATGTATGTATGTCCATTTCTTTGGCACGCCCTACAGCCCAAACGGCTGGACGGTTTTTGACATATTTGGTGTCGTTGGATTTGTCTAAATTGTAGTAGTGACATAGGCTATATAAATTTTCAAAATGGCACCCACAAATGGCGGAATTAAGGGGGGGAGTTGAATTTTTTTTCTTACTGTAGCAATATGGGTATCAAATGAAAGCTAGTAAATTGTTTTATTCTTTTTAGTTTATAATAAGAGTATTTTACGCAGTCGGGTTTTTTGATTTTTTTAATTAAGCATACTTGTTACATACCGTTGTTTTTAATATTAAATTAAATATTAAAAACAACGGTATGTAAATATATCTTAGGCCACTAGCACTATTATGACGAATCTAATGACATCTGGTATGTTATAAACCGTTTAGCTTACAGAGCGAAGCAAGATTAAAATAGATACGTATATACACACTTATGCAACGACTGGTAAAAAAAGAATCAAACTTTCATAAAAAAATATATTAATTAATGATAATTACATAGATAAAAACAAATCACGTTGACGTTGTGATTTGTCAACTCGTGACATTTATAATTAGTTTAATTATAAATGTCACAAATCTTTATAATTAAACAACATGCAACGTAACGGTTCGAAATGTTACATTCGACTTATCGACATATGTGATTACCGTATTAATGTAAACACACAACTGGTTCGTGATGTGACAGCAAATACAACATACTGACATTTGATGACAAGCCAGTGAACACGAAGCCAACATTATTTTTAAATACCTTATTATTACATTTGCTCATTGGAGTGAAATTAGAACATTTCTTTACATATTCACTAAAAGATAATACACTAGCTGCGTTTCGCTGTTATACCCGCGTGACTTTTGAGAATTTTCAATTTTTATTATAGATGATCGGTTAGTTATCTACGATGTTTCATACCGATCAGTTTAGCTCTTCTTGTGTAATTGAATAACAAACATCAACCAAACTTTTGCATTTATAAAATAAGATAAACAATGAACGTAATTGTTTGGAATGAGTCTATATTTGCATTTTTTTTTTCTGTAACGTTGCCAATTTGAAGTGTATAAAATTTACGTATCTTTCAATCACGAAGTAAATTAAATAATATATGCGAATGAAAACGCATTGGCGCAGTAGTCGCAGCAAATTACTGTGATTCTAGCGATCGCAGGCTCGATCCTGCCTCATGACAAAGGTTTGTATCAGCGTTACAGGTGATTGTCGTGATATGGAGCGTTTGGGTTAGGTTGTAATTGTAACAAACGAGGTTGCGAACAAAACCTAGTAAAAATATTCAAATAAAATTAATTTAATTTGACAATTAAATGAAAACTAAACTCGAACGCGGTCGACGCCGTCGATAACATCGCCACGACGTCTCATCACGAATGAGATTTCGTAACAGTTCGTGCGAATGTTCGTATTGTCGTCACGATCTCCGATACCTATCTCCGGAATACGGCCAACAGAACTATGGTTTACGACGGTTACCATAGAAACGATAAAAGGATAAACCCTTCAGTACACATCTTTCGCTACGATTTTGTATGACTTTATTGAAAATATGAAGCTTATGTTCTGATGATGTATTAGGTTGATTATAATTTTTGAAGTTTTGTGTAGATATTCAATAAATTTAAAATTTATATTAAAAGTATTTAATAGCCATATCATATGACTCTGTACAAGATAATGCAAATGAGGAGGATGTGTTAGCTTAGTATCGCTGTCCATCATGCAGGACATATTTATAATGTGCGTGATACGTTTTTGACGTTTTTTTTTTAAAGAGTAACTGTTGAGTTACCAATTCGTCCATTTTCAGTTATAAGGTACTCACTAATGTAAAAAAATTAAACAAGTGCGAGTCGGACTCGCCCATGAAGGGTTCCGTAGCAGCAAGTAACATCATATAAAAGTGCTTGTAGTTCGTTGTAGCTTTGATCGATGTTTTAATAATAGTGTAATTTTTTTTTATAAAAATTTAAAAAAAAAACACTCACCTACAACACACTACCAAACCCGCGATAGCTAGGGCAATAGTCAGTTATCACTGCGCTAACCATTCGACATATAAATAAAAGTATCGCTAAACAAATAGGCCTCAGGGTAAGTGGGTTCTGTATGAAACATGCAATTAATAAGCGTCGAGTGTGAAATATACCTCGATCGCATCGCATTCGGCCACTCACCCCCCTATTTATGTTACACCGTTGCTCATAAACTGCTTGCATCTGATTGGAAAGGGTAATTGGGATTGCTTTGCAGGTGTCTTTAATATATAATGTTCCAGGCCGCACACGATTCCGTCATTACTCTTGTATTACGGGATTATTCGAGTAATATTTTACTATTGGTAATAGGCTATATTATAATTATCGTGTATTACGATTTTATAGTAACAGTAAATTTAAGTACAAATTAGTTTATTTTAATATGGAGGAATAATTTTATTAGTACTTAAAAAAACTCATTTACAGAGAATGTAACTGTAATTAATGGAATTGATTCTTAGTTTGAATCAAGGTCATAAATTATACTCTATACCTACTAATAATAAGGAGAAAAGGTTAAAAAATTGGCTATAAAACGTCATATAAACAACATAAACGTGAGTAAAATCTCGCGGGTCGTTTAAGTCTAAAGTAGCGAAATACTGTCCTAAAACTTAATAGCAAAGATAAGTGTCACATAATGTGACCACCGTTACTCGAGACTGCACATCCGGCATCTTTGTGCAGCACGCTTTATCTCCTTATCAGAGCCTGTCGTATTATCAACTTACTGCAACTGAAAGCCGATTACGTTTTGACAGAAGCTCAAGTTTTATACGTTTGAAAGTATTGAAAATATATAGATAGCCCACCCTGTTCCACTCGAGTTTATAATTTGTATTTACCTTGCCTCTGCCTTTCCTTACAGTTTTATCTTTTCATACTTATGTAATAAATCTGTTGTATTTGTTAAATTGGGTTAATATCAGGATTATAAGTCCAATTTTATAAATTGTTTTTTTCCTTAAAAATTGTATTATTAAGTTACATTATAGGCTAATAAAACATTTCATTATGACTCATAGGATCGATGCAGTAACCATAACCAATAACGCGGGAGAAACGGCGCGGTTCGTTTTGTCCCTAACATAATTTTACGTTATAATTCTGGTATTTAAATTTTGAAATTGACCATTATCTTGGGTTTTATGCTCTAAAACATGGCTGAACTAAATTAGTTTGAATTATTTTGAGAATCGCTTTTAAGTATTGTGGTTACCTTACAACATAATTAGTTGACTAACCCAAATATCGCATATTACGAGTATATTCTAAATTTCTCTAAGAAAAATTTTTGGCCAACAGTCCCACACCTAGAAGAATTACGTATTTTTTGAAAGAAAACTCTGCCTTTCAAATGTTGCAAAAAGATAGTCGTTAAGGTAGAAATTTTCTGACAGTTATTTTTGATATTGTGTTAAGGCTTAGTGGCAACTTCAAATTGCTTAACGTTTTACCTGTACTCTGTACATAACCAACCACCAACAGAAATTAACTTGGTCGTATATACCCACTGAATTTGCTTCTAGACCATCGTTGCACCATCGTCACCTTACCACTATAATTTGAGATAGAAATCAGATATACATTGCGATATCCAACTTATTGTTTTCTATCTATCTTGATACAAAGACAGGCCCAACCAAGCTGATTTGAGGTCGTCTTCTCCCTCAACCATGTAACGAAACCAACCAATGACCTATCAGTTGATTTTTACAACTCGAACAGGTAGGTCTCTGTTGGTCGATATCCGTTGCGCTAATCTACTATCACGATTTTTGCCTCAAAGTGAAATTCAGCATAATATTTCAATATTACAATGATCTTAACACTCCCATTAAATAATACGCCTCCATTATCACTGATCTTAATGTCTTTGAATATCAAAAACAAAATATCAACACGTTTTGTTTCATAATTTAATATTCTAACAAAATACCAAATGAAGGTCGTAGGTCAAGCTTTTATGTACACTTCTTGATACTAAAGGAAATTATAATAAGCAAATAATGGTGAAACGTGTTTTATTTTTTCATTTTTATTCTTAAATATTTTTGTCTATTTTATTACACCATAGTACGTCTTAGAAAATTAATTAAATGCACGCAGAAAAATGTTAATAAAAACGGATTTTTTAATTAATATTATAAGTTTATAAATATTTATTTAAAAAAAATGTAAGTTTTAAATAAAATGTAAGGAGAACTCAAACCAAAAGTACGAATAATATTTCTTCTGCTCTAGGTACCGGATTGTAGGAGACTACATGTTTGTGAGTTGATATTCACTACAATAACTAACAAACTGACTCCTAACCTAGACTGTACGTCATTAAAACGAGAATGTTTTAATACCTTTCCTAATATATCTAATTACATAATAATAACTGAGTATAATTACGGCAATAAAGGTTTATGGTATTCCTTAAGAACTGTTTCAGTTTAAAATCCGAGTCGGAATCATAAACGAAAATTACGTACAATATTCATTCTACATTTTTTCAAAGATTTATCTCAATATACCGAACACAAATTTCTTCTAAAAAAAAAACTTTATATAGTTACTTATATGGTGTGAAAATTTCAAGTGTCCATTACAGTTCCAAAGATACGGCTCTGTGAAAGACGAATGGATTGACAGCTGAGTGTTAGTAATAAAATTAACCTTTTTATTTACAGAATACTATAAAATAAAATAGTTAGTATTATCTTATTAATAGCACAAGTATCATGGAACTGAACTAAAACCCCTTTCTTTTCAAATTGCGTTTAGGTCATGGATATCGTTTAGGTAAGATAAAGAGCCTAAAACATTTAAAGCATAAGTGATATATTGCGTAATTATTTAAGTAATTTTAGTTAATGTAATAAAATAATGTAATAATATAAATTACGAAGACGTTATCTCCGATTTTAGAATTATTATTTTTATTTAATAATATCGTTTTGTCTTAGAAGTTTTGTTAAAAAAGGGAGGCATAAGTGAAAAAAGGACCGATGCCAGGTTTCCTCTCTAACGATTTATCGCCTATAATACCTAAAGGTTCACGGATTTTTCCGGTATTAAAGCTTATGTCACTTTGCAGATCCTTTTATTACCCACACACTAAATTCCAAATGAATCACTCAAACGTCGAAGTCGTGAAAGTGGAACAAAGAAATACCTCCTTTTCGAATTTATAATTTTACTATACAACACACTCTAGACGCTTTCACACGTTTTTAAGTTTCTATATTGATTTATTTATACCATGATGACCGACGGCCGGCTGGTCGAGTGGTTAGGCAACCAACAAAAAACCCAACAAAAGTGTCCAACTTTACGCAGCGGTCGCGGGTTCGAATCCCGCCAGGTGCAGATAATTTGTATGACGAATATAGATGTCTGCACCGGGTCATGGATGTGTATTTATGTATATATGTATTTATATCTTAAATTTATTTCCGTTCCTAGTACCTGTTACACAAGTTCTTACGAACTTACCACGGGGCTAGGTTAACGTGGTGTGGTTGTTGGTTGATATATTTAATATTTAATGTATTTAATTAAAAGTCTAAATCTAATCTAAATTTAATATTTAATTCTAGATACATATTGAGCTAGGGCTTCTTTTAAGTGATGGACTTAACTTGTGCTAGGAGTCCTTGTTCTTCCTCATACAAGACAAATACTTCAAGTTGATAACCTTACCTTGAGTTCCTTAAAGTTTGTGTATTACATACATTATTACTAAAGACAATAAATAACAAACGAAGTAACAAAACTTTCATCTTTATAATATACATAATATTAATATAGATAATAAATATTTTCAACGTGCATTGTACTCATACTTTAATAGTTTTGCCAGCGCTTTTGAAATATCTTACGATTCTGTCATGTTAGAGGTACGTTAAGCTGCATCCGGTGCAGTGACTGTGATTCACTCATCGAAATTTTAGAATGCGTGTGAATTTTCTGAAACCATTAATTTTAAAATTTAAGTAAAACAATGTGTCTCTTGTGTTTTCTCAAGCGTATTCCGATAACTGACGGATTGGTTGTTATTTATTTGATAATTATAAGGGTCGTATCACCACATTACCACATCTTACAGAATTCGTTTATGCAAATTATTTAAAATATTTCTAAATTTTTTTTGAGGTTGGAATCTCGATCGCATATAATATTCACCGTGTCTTCTCCATTCCACATGACATTTGCGAAATAATTTGTGTCACAAATTAACACAGTTAAAAGACATAAAACAAAAAATTGAATTGAGAATGCTTCGTTAAGAAATAAGCTACGGCTAAGGCTGAGTAAAAAACAATAATAGATAAGATAGTCTATCACTTTATTAGTGGTTATAAAAGTTTATGAAATAATAAAATTTTAATTTATTTTTTAATTTGTGTTTTAAATATCCATCTTTTAATAATTGCTTTAAAAATATTCAAATTAATTGACTTATGATGATATAACATAAAATATGATAATGTTAAAAAATGGGATGTATATATGGAATGGAACAGTACTATAATAGATGCTGTAATTAAAAGTGCTACTAATTTACACAAATGCCTATTAACCTATGAGTCAGGACAATCAAACGTAATGACGACAGGGCGTCATAATAAATGAAATATTTTTAAGTTAAAGCCATAAAATGTTTAAAGCTTATGAAAAATGCAAAAATCATGTTATGCAATATTATAGTCTGCAATTATAAACACTCCGTATGTCGCAGTCAACTAATTGAATTAGCCGTTCCACTGAATGAATAACGACATTAAAACAAATACCTAAATTTGAAATAGAGGACTTCAACAAGATATAGTAAAGAAAATAAATTCGCCGTTACAATTGCCTTAAGAAATATGTTTTTGTAGCCAAGCCTAGTGAAAAATTACCATTCATAGTGTCAAAGGATTAGAGCTTTCTACGTCTCGCTGCACCACTATGGATTGAGGGCTATAGAATTACATATCTCAAAATTTTGTCTGAAAAATGCATGTTTCTCCACTTCTTCTACCTCCGAAAATGCAACGAATTTTAAATTTAGTACATGAAAACTCACCGTTGCCCGAATTTGAACCCACAAATTCACATATTATACTGAACCACCTCAGATGCTAAAAACACCTAGCTAAACTTTTCCGTTTGTTTGTTGACCTTCTCAATAACTACGATAGACGAAAATACAATTCTCATAACTCATTAAAATTAAACACAATTTTTTGCACGTTTAAAAATTTCAAAGGAAATAACATATAATTGGTTTCAATACACTAGCAACATTTCATGGTTGTTTATTATAATAACTGTGTTTAATGGAACATCAAAACAGGATTTATTACAGCATGCATACATTTTACACGTGTGCTTCGAATATCCTTATTAATATTGAACGATAGAGCAACTTACTACGCTTTCAATAGATTATATTTTTGGATATCTCTATATTATGATATATTAATTTAAAGCCTTAAAACATAAAATTATTATTCAATTAAATTAATAGCAAGTGCTGTTATTAATATGAAGTATCAATAAATATTATGTTTTCTTCTTCTTGTCCGTAACTTCATAAATTATCTCGTAGGGGATTAGTGTTAGTGTACTTAAGAAAAATCTAGATGTAGAGTAAATTAAAGTAGCGTAGTCGCGTCCTCAGCAAGTAGCTAATTTCTCCTAATCGCTAGTTCCCTGTAATAGTTGACCTGGCATTGTTAAGGCAACCAAAAAGGATGGTATGAGCATGAGCGCCGGAAAGGGGTCCGAGTATAATGTCGACATTACGAATACCCGTTGACAGGTGGTCGTTCCGTATCTAATATCTCAATATACTAACTATAACCAAAGCTAATGTATAATGTAATAAAAATAATTGTATATCAATTTGGTGTTTGTCTATCTGAAATTAAACATTACGTAGCTTTACAATGTCGCCTGTAATTACACAATTTTCTATAGAAATGACAATGGCCTGGTCTGGAAGAGAATATTTCGTTTTATACACAATCCGTTCATAGAATATTTTTTGTTAACATTTTTTAATTACCTATACAATTAAAAATAAACTTTTGCGTGAACCAGAATCGATATTCTTTTACCAGAAAAGAAATTACCAGCCCCAAGTAAGGTGTTAATCTTGTGTCGGGGGTACAGAAACACACACAACACCCAAGCACAAACTCCCAGACCACGACAAACATCTATATGGCCTATACAAATATTTATCATCTGCGTGGATCGAACCCGCGACCGCTAGAGCAAAACAGCGTGATTTTATCACATCCTTGTCTCATTTGTAGTAATAATCTCATATGTAATAATGAATACTCTTCGATACAAATCATTATTAATTAATATTTTTACAATGACATGTCACCATAGTTTAAATAAATTTGAACCAATTTAAGCTGATCACAAATCAATATAAATGTTAAATACTTAATAAGGTAACTTTGAAATCAATGCAATGTTTTTCAAGATTAAATCCAGTTACCTTGAAATGAGAAATGAGTCAACGTCTGCCAACCCAGACAGACATTTGCTATCCAAAAGGCGGTATTATCTCTCTCCTTTCAACACTAAGTATCTGACAGAGATAGACAGGTTGCAGCTTCCTGGAAAATCCTATTATTATACAAGAACATACAGGGCATTCTCCAAAGACATTCTTTTAGGTCAAGAACCTTTATTAAAAGAAATAAAAAATAAAAATAAAACAAAATTAGACTCGATCTAAATGTAACGTTTTTACCTGTTTTTATGCAGCAAAATTAGGCACTAAAATAAGCATACAAATCTTGTGTGCTTAAACCCTTAACGCAAATATTATGACAATTGTCATACCTATATTCGTAACTCAAATATCGCAAAAAGAAATTCGCCAGAAATCCAACATGGCGAAACGAAATATAAACTTTTTTTTGTGCTTTCTAAAGTGTAAGATCGTTTTTATCTTTTATACTTACTGTACAATTGAAGACCTCAAACCATTAGATATTAATGTACTGAATAAAGTCATTGACCTATAAAGTGAAGATCAATTTGTGGAAAATTTTGTCATTATAGAAATCGAAAATTAAATTAATGAGACATTTCGTACACATTTCTTAAAAGTACTTACTACTTAATCATTGTGAGAGTTCCAAAAGTAATGACCTGATTATGGAGCAAAAGTTGTAATTTTGAGAAACGGACACTTTATGGAATATAATGTCTTAATGAAAGACTAATAACAGCACTCTGGATAATTCCGTACCATCAGTTTTTAATACGATCGAATTACTGTTATTATCATTTATATTATTTTGGACATCAAGAGATCTATTGAAAGTAAAAGTGTATAATTGCAATGTGTTGAATAGCTTTAATGTTGTATAATTAAATTATTTATTAACAACAATGAACTGAATCAGCCTGTAAACGTCCCACTGCTGGGAAAAGGCCTCTTCTCCATGATTAAATGTTATATTGAATTATTTATTCAAAATATAAATTAATTTCAGAAGGAAAAAAATATCCGAGTAAGGGCATATCAAAAATATTATACACGGTTTTTCCATTCGCTAATACCTTATCAATACAACATTAACCTAAAAGCATTACAAAATTCAACGTAGGTATTTTACTTTTAAAATTATGCAAATCAATATTCACGAACTGATCGATTATACATTGTTTTCTGATTAATTCAATAATTGTAAGCGTTAAATTCGACCGTATTTATTATATCAGATGAATGCCTGTGCAAAAAAAATATTCTCATAAAGGTCAGAAATGGAAAGCGTGCCTCGGGCTCTTTAAACGAGCTCGGACACCGCGAAAAATATTGTTTACAAAGAATCGACCATTCAAGAAAATAATAAATCAAGTTGACGATCGTTAAACTTTAAATCTTATAATTTGTATCGTAAAAACTTATTTCCCTTAAATACAGATATATCGAAAGCACAAATACTTAAAAAAAGATTAAGGGAACCTGTAAAAGACCTAAAGACTTCGACGCATGCGCGTGCTGCCGTCAATCTTATTGTCATTTGTCTCTTTAAATCAAGACTTACAATGTTGTGTGTGAAGTGCACACATATGTACCTTTGCAATATTCGTATCCACGACATCGGAATTTAATTACTATGTGCTAAAGATATTTGATTAACGAATCGCTTAATACGAAATGTTGATATAAATCTTTGAGAGATGTTCTTTACGAATTTCACCAGTATCAGTCGAGTCGTAAATCAGATTTAATTAAAAACTGCCGCATTCAACATTATATATTAAGGGCGTCTTGAAAATTTTAGAGAAAAAAAATATATGTTATAATTAATCTTGCTCAAGTTTAAATCATCTACGTTTAATTCTACGTGTTCATTTATATGTAATTGCTTGTACTACATTCTCGCATAAAATGAATTGTGCAATTACACTCCACAAGGCAACGACAAGGATATTCAGGCTTAAATAAATTTCAATGCGAAATTCTGCAATGACATCAGAGTTTACCATAAACAATCGATTTTAATTGTATTCAATTACATTGTACAAACGATCATATTATTTTTTATTTGTTACAGATTTAGCTGCACTACGGCAACTCCTGGATAGCGAAACTGGAGGCACAACCTGTCCGAGTTGTAATATGCCCTTTGATAAGGGTAAAAAGAGAAAGTTGATCGACACGTGCGGTCATGAACGGTGCTATTCCTGCATGTTTAGAAACGAAGCTTGCCCTATATGTGCCAGAAAAAGTCAGGGTAGGAGGCAAGTCATGGAGAGATATACACCATCGCCGCAACGACAGGTCGACCAGGAATGGCAGTCACCGACTCGGCTTCCAAAACCACCGAAACAGCCATCAAGCCTTGCTCAAAGTTGTCCAACACCGCCGCACACGAGAAGAAGATTCTTTCTCAGTCCTAAATCCTTGCGTAGTCCTTTTGGACAACGTAGCAGTCGCCATTCACATGAAAACCACGTGCCACTCTCTGGTAAGCTATTATCACGCCATCTTTTAATTTGCATACCTGTGGGACCGCGGTGGCCTCCGGTTTACATTGCGTTGCGTAAGACTAAAGTGCACATGCAGTGTACTTTATTCCATTTATACCTGAGATCGCGTTAAATTTTCATTCACGAAGCCTCTCACTTACCGACTAGATTCTTTGATGGGCATAGAAACAAGGATTCATCGAGACTTATATAATGGTGAATGACAATCACGCTTAGCCCACGCGTTCCCGCCGGATGTACGTAGGGGGTTCCGCAAAGGACCGGTTGTCTGCCTAGCGTATTTATTAGTTTAGGTACAGATCAGACTTTTGCAATCCTGCCCGCGCAGACAGCGGGCCGGCGAACGTTATCTCACTATCTAGTACATTTTCGATTTCCATTAATTACATCATTCCGGTCCCGTCGAAATATAAAGCAGTTTGATCACAGCTGCGCACTCGATAAATTATACTTTAAATTCAATACAACACTTGCTCGGCCGCTACTGTTCTTAATCAATCGAGTAACGTTTCTGTTCATAAATGTGTAATATCTGTGTCCTTTATGATTTGTTCATTCGTACCGCTGTCGTTGCAATTATTATTAATGAATAATGATGTTTGCTTCCAATTTGGCAAGACAAATAAATAAATGTAGTGTTTGTTATCTGATGGGTGTATTTTAACAGGATTACCGGAGGAGGGTCCCAGGAGTGCGGCTTGGCCAAGTCTTGTGTTCAATAAAATAAGGTCGCTGTGGTCCGCTCATTCCTCCGTTCCTCACGGACTCAACCAGTTGACAGGCACGGCAACTTGTTATCTTTTGAAGGAATGTTGATCGAAAATTTATTTCCTTCCAACCAATATTCGGTTCAAATAAGCAAAAGGATTAAATAAATAAATTAGGAAGATTAATCTTTCAAAATCAATAGTTTCTTAAATAAGATACGACGTCAAAGTCTTATAAGCTTTCCAAGGTTCTAATTATGTTCAAAACAAATACCTCGGACGGTATTCGATCCACATTCCTTCGAGCCCAATCGGGCACGGCCGCTC
The DNA here is from genome assembly GCA_036937285.1 of Euphydryas editha. NCBI lineage: Eukaryota > Metazoa > Arthropoda > Insecta > Lepidoptera > Nymphalidae > Euphydryas > Euphydryas editha. The sequence goes on from JAUPFZ010000014.1 coordinate 17,459,946, forward strand.
GATTTTTGCACATCTTTTTGCGCGTTTGCATTTGCCCGCCGTCTCAGTTATTTGATGCACAGCTTTTTTATCCAAACCAGTCTTTTATTTGGTTTGTACATGTGTGTTTAATTTGCGTGTTTTAATTTTTTTTATTTATTTATAAGCTTACATCTTCATATTTGAGAATGCTAATTTATTCATTGCGACTGTTAACATATGTAATTGGCTATCAATAGGTTTTGTTAAATGAATCGGCATTTTTGCCTTTTGCTTGTCAGTTACGAACTCTAGAAAGCCTTTTGATTCATGCATGACTCGAGGCTTTGTAACTAAGTTTGAGACGTTGACAAGAGAAAAAATGGCGTAATAAAAGCTATAAAACGATAATGTTAAAAATAATGTACCCAATAGTACTCGTTAATACTTTTGAATAAAATAAATTTTACAAGGTTATAGTCTCGAACAATGTTTCTTCTCTTTCAAGAATTTTATACACTTTATATGATGAACAACAAAGAGGTTTTATTTTTGTATATAGATACCTTAAAATCGTGGATCTTTTTTTTATTGTCTATCTCAATTAACATATAAAAATAGAGTTTCATAAATTTTAAGCAAATGTCATTTACAGAAATTGTGTCACTACGCCCATAACTATGAATGTACAATACACGTTTCACAATTACGATATTATCATCAAAACTTAGTGAAACAACTTAATAAAACCAAATTTTTACAATAAACATAAAATAATTATTCAATGCCATGGTGAAAACAATATGGCCTCCGGTGTTTCGGAGCAATTTTGAATAATGCGTACTTACAAATAGCCATGTTTTAATACGTTTATCGCTTACGTACATCGTCTGACCATTCGAGGGTATTACGCTTAGTTTTAGTCGCCTTTCTAACTCCTTTTATAACCTAGTTTTAGCATACAATATGTTTTCTAAACTTAGTAAGGAATTATCAAGATTAGTGTTATAATTTGAGATTGTCATTTCCATGTCGTATTATTGTAAGTGTGTGGTGTTTGTGTGGCTTTTATTTGTAGATAGATTTTATATGTAATTGTTGATATTGCTTAAAATATTTTGTAGTGTGTATAGTAAGTCAGCTGATTTAACAAAATTATAATAATTTTTTTTTTGTGTTTTACTATATCGATCGACGAATTATTTTGAGCGTAAATCAAATTTAAAAAAAATTAATACCGACAAAGCGAAACTAATATCGATCTTCTTGTCAGACTTAGATAGATACTCGTAATACTTATTAGATAAAATTTTAGACTATAAAACATATCGCTACAGGGATAAAGTATAACAGGGATAAAGATTAATATTCTTATGCTTATCTGTGTATATAATTGTAAAAACATATATCATCCTCAAAATACATTATAACAATCAATAAGCTCGTATCATTAATACTAACCGTTAGTCAGGAAACAGTTATAGCTTTATCCACAATCGAAATGAAAGGGATATAATTCGCGCTTAATCTCAAACTTCCATCTGGTTTGATTGAGGTATTTAATCCGACATAATCTGACAAATTGTCGGTCAATAGCATTGTGGGCGAAGGTTGGACGATTGTTCGCTGAGTGGGCTTGTCGTTGTTATATGGAACAAGGTGAAAGACGCCCTCACTACCTTCGTCCCTTGTATCAATCAAGGTTAAAACCTACTTAAATTGGAGTACAGTAACTAGAACAGCCTATGGACGTCCCATTGCTGGGCATAAGTTTTGCTATAAAGGGAAAAGGTTAGTGCTTCATTTTCCACCTTGTGACGCACCATTAATTGATAGACTAATACATAGCTATGCAATATCATTGCCATTGTTAACTTCATCGGTTTTAATTTCTTAGTAGACCAAGGTATCATGTCATATCTGTAATATATTTGTATTACCTAAAAAAAATTCGCCATCGATTTTTATACTTTGAAAAGTTAATCACAAAGCAACGATAATTTAATGTTAAGATATGATCTACCCTTGCTCGTCCCTTATCTACGCGTATATATATTTATTACAGCTGCTAATAGACATAACTTTAAAGGATATATCTACTACTATAAGTACATAAATACTATAATACTGAAAATATGCGTGTGACAAGATTATACGAAAATTTCCATATTTGTTTTTTTTTTGTCACTGACTAAATTGCTATCACATCAAGTTTGCTATTACTATTGTGTCAGGCGTAATACAAATATGAAAAAGTCACACCTATATCGTGTCATTCATGTTGAACAGAAACTGGGCCTAATCTTTTGCCAACACCGTATTTTTGTGCCAGTTTCTATTCGCCAGTCAGAAAGTTCTTCCACGCAAGAACAGAGTACCCTTTTTGGCTTCGTATGTCCGTGCTGGTTAATTTCATATATAATTTGTCTTCAAATACTATAATATTATAGCTTTTAATTACAGAGTGGAATTTTAATTGATTGTCCTGTTCTAAAGACTAATTAAAAGAGCTGTGCCAAAATGTAGAAACGGCCTTATATAAAAATATTTAAAACATTATCATCCACATCGACAAATGTCAAGTATTTAAAAGTTAACATAATTTTAATTTATACAATCAAATAAACTCAATAAATATATCCTAACGTGTAAAATACAATTAAAATTTTATGTTTTGTTTTAACAACCATTTTTATACCAAATTTTGTCATTGTTTTTGGTTACTGATTTATGTATAAATAAATAAAGTACATATACAGATATAAAGGATTTTATCGCGTTTACTTAAAACTATACAGTTTAACATCCCTGAGATCATGGACGCTGTAAAGGGTCCGAAACGTCGGGAAATAATTTAAAATATTGTTAAACGGTAAAGTTTTAAATAAACGCGATAAAATCCGATATAGACTTTTAATTAAATGAGTAAAATTCGCGTAAATGAAGGATTTTGTTACATAGGTCATAAAAATTTAAGAGTAATAACCATAAGAACCATTTGTACAATGGCATTTATTATGTAATTAAGAGATTACTGACATTACGAGTGTTAATACACTCATCACGAGATAACGGAACACGAGTCAATGGAAGAGAAGCCAAAGGGCAGGAATAATAGCAAGCGCCTATCAGAGTGAGACGGCTCGTAGTTGCATCATTTAAAATTGACTACAGAATTGTAGACGGTACGCAAGCGAACGGGTTTTATGAATATATTTAAAGCAACTGTAATAATTATGCTTAATTTTGTTTGTTTATTTGAAAACCGACTCGAATCATATAAAGTATATATGATATTAAACGTCTGTCAAAAAATCATAAAAGTGAATTTACAACTTAAGTTAATTAACAATTATTGCAAATAAACAAAGGTCATTAGCAACAAATTAGTTATTACATATAACGTTTTGCTTCTACGATTGAATGTTCAAAATCTAAACAACATTAAGTTGCTTTCAGTCTCAAGCTTTTGAACAGAATTTCATGAAATACAATTCAAATGTGTACTTCATAATTATGTTATAGGCTTGTATTTTAATGTATTTTTTTAACGACCCGTTGGCGCAGTGGTCACAGCAACTGGCTGATGCGCAAGCGGTCGCGGGTTCGATCCCCGCACATGACAAATATTTGTATAAGCCATACCGATGTTTGTCGTGGTCTGGTCATTTGTGCTTGTGTGTGTTTCCGGACCCCCGACACAAGATTCACATCCTACTGGGGGCCGTTGAGTGTGAGACGTTTATTTATTTATTTTAAATATTTAATTCTGCGAATAGTAATGGGAATAGAGTACGTTATACTAATATGCATTAGTGAATATAAAAGAAGTTATATGGTTAGTTGTTAAACTAATAAACAATACTAAACACAGTAATTAATTCACAATTTTACAATTTAATAACAATAATAATTCCAATTACTAAATCAAGCATTTTAATATGGATAACGATCTTCTAACGGAGTATCGCTACCTCTTCCGCTTCCGCCCTATATATAATCTGCTCTCTTTTATGACGTATATTGTGTAACATTTATTTTAACCCGACTTTAATCGTCACGTCAAACTGCGGACAAGACCTATAACCCATAAAATTTAAGTGGGCAGGTATTGTTCGGACTGACGATCTTTGTTGAGGTGTAATTTTTTTTTTTTTTTTAAATTTTAATTCAACGAAGCATTGTTTGAAAAAGTAAATAAGTTTAAGCCAAAATTTAATAAACTTTCTTTAACTCGTTTGAGTTTTTGTTAGTCATGCTACAAAATGTAACAACTTTTTTTTTTAAATGTACAACTAAAGCTGCTTTTCAGTTGTTATTTGGTGTCAATTTTTTTACAATTATGGGAAAAGAGGTATATATAGCAAAGTTAGATATAATAATGTTATATAACAATGTAATTGTTTATATACTGCCTAGTATATAAATCACTAGAATAAGCTTCACATATCAGCCGTACATATAATAATAAATAAATATTACATAAAAATTGTCAGCAGCAGATATAATATGTACTCATACAAGAGATATATAAGAAAAACAAACATTGAGGATTCTTATAAGGTCAATAGAAACTATTTATGATTAAAAAAATATTAATTTTTTTTTTCTATCTGTGTATCTCTATATACAGAATGACTGGTAAATTACTATCAATATTTAAAGATATTACTCGGTACATGATCCTCATTCGATTTATGTAAAAAAAAATAGGTACTTAATTTTTGACCAAATTTTTATAAATTTCAAATGAAGTAAATGAAGCGTTGACACTTTTCCAGTCATGCCAGTGGCACGTGCACAGGTGTTGTACTGTGCCGCTTGTTCACATCTAAAAATTGCCAAAGTTCACACCATTTACCTAGTCAACAAATTTGTTGCTTAAAGGAGAAAAAATATCTTAGTATTTTTGCCTATCCTAAGCCAGGATTAAAGTATTAAGGAGGACTGGATCATGCTTGTTTACCCTGCTACCCTGTTAACACTTGGCGGCGTTTGGACGTAAAGTGCAGCTAGCTGCTAGGGTATCCAGACGACGCGTAAATAATTGGATAATTGTTGAGTAACTTTACTTTAAAGTTTATTACTATTTACCTATTTTTTTACATAATTCGAATGAGAATCATGCACCGATTATTCTCCTTAAATATTGATAGTAATTTACCAGTCATTCTGTATAATATATATGGTTGTTCTCACATCGCGCAAAAACTACTGCACAACACAGTTGTCACAATTGTGTTACTAAAAGTCGAATTCAAATTCTGATGTGTTTATTGTATTTAGAATTAATTAAACAATTGAAATGATTATTTCTAAATTCCACTCTAAATCGCAACCATTCAATTTGTAGTCGATAATGATGTATGTAGGTACATAAAAATATATGTTGTTCATTTTATTATTTCAATATTACTTCAGTAATCTATATATATAAAAGAGATTTCCACGTATACATTGACTCATCACGATATCTCTGAAACTATAAGGCGCAGAGACTTGAAATTTGGTAGGAATATTCCTTTTACCGAGTAGAGGTCAGCTAAGAACGGATTTTACGAAATTCTACCTCTAAGGGGGTGAAAAAGGGGGGCAAAGTTTGTATGGGACAACATGATCCCTTGGTCCAATCTACTTCAAATTTCGCATAAATTTTCTTAAACAGAATTGGTTGAAGACGTGTTTCGTATTTTATCGAAATTCATCCTCTAACGACGTTAAAAGGGGGGAGAAAATTATTTTGATATAAATACTCCATAGTGATTTTGATTTAAATTAAAATTTATTTTGACACATGTTTGACAACCAATCCGTCTGTTTTAAAATATTTTCCAGTATTGACGCAGGTGTAGGTAATATCTTTGTTTGGGTGCTCCTGGTGGAACAGGCAAGACTTTATAATAAACGTAACAAAATTGAGTTGTAAATATAACGTGTGATCGCTTTATTGTAAAATCGGTGCGGAGGTGGGTGTCAACAATTAAATTTTTAAATTTTCGAGCTGTAGCTCCTATAAGCTCCAAATTTGAAAAGAATCTGCTATATGCGATAAGCTGAAACTAAGGAAACGACCCAAAGTCCACGAAAGTATTTACTAGCGTTATAGATTGAAATATAGATAAACTATCAAGTTGAAATACTAAAATAAAATAATAAATTATAAAATTAGTGTAAGAAAAGTAGATTTAAGCGAAAGATGTATCAGAGTTTGTTAGCCAAGCTGTACATCTCCTGCCAATAAATAATAAATAAAATTCTCTTATGAGTATTAAAATCAATAACAAAATTTAATGAATTATAAATAATTATGATTTTTTTTTCTCTATTCAAATTTTAATTGTTCTTGATTGGCCAATCTTTTTAATTTTTGTTCGGTTAAAGAGAATAAATTGTCGCGGAATTCCTTAAAAAACAAGAAGGTGTCATAAAGAGCCCTGATAAATGATCCCTATTGAAAATAAAAAATATAAAAGCGAAAGGTCACTCATCACGATATCTCTGGAACTATAAGACCTAGAGACTTGAAATTTGGTAGGAATATTCCTTTTGCCGAGGAGAGGTCAGCTAAGAACGGAACTCTTTAACAGAATTGATTAAAGACGTGTTTTGTATTTTATCAAAATTCATCCCCTAACGGGGTTAAAAGGGGGTTGCTTTTGCTTCGAAGTTGATTTGACACCTCAATCCGTCTATTATAAAATATTTTACAGTATCGACGCAGGTGTAGGTGATAAAAAATATAAATTTATAATTTTTAAAATTTTAGTTAAATACCCGTGCGAAGCCGGGGCGGGCCGCTAGTATAATATATAGATTAAACGTTAAGAACATATTCAATCACATAGTTACAGATAAATAAATCGAGAAATGAAGTCCCTTTAAACTTACGCAACTTATGACTACCGCGTAAGTTAACACTTGAAAACATTGTCAATTTCATTACAATATACTCGTAAATAAAAAACTTTCGATGACCTTTGAAGACAATAACCCATCCGTCAAATGAATCAAAGTGATGTACTTCGTGTGAGGCCTTGACAGTGCAAGTCCGTCAGACTCAGAACAGCGACTTATTGAAATGGAATCATACATTTTAATGAATTGTTGTCAAGCGCTTTAACGTTGTATTGAGGTTTCGTTTTAGACGTTTCGTCTTCGTCTTTAAATCAATCATTTTTAGAACGTAAAGAAACGTTATTTATTTTATTATGCCTCTTCTTTGTAATTAAATAATCTAAGTACTTTAACAGGTATAAAAATGATATATTCCTAAAATAATACTACTAACTTCGGTTGAACTTAATTAAATTCTACAATAGAAAAGTTATGGTTGTGAAAAAATCTCAGTGTTTGTTAAAATTACGATAATTCATTACGAAGACAAGAATACGATTCTTGCTAAAATTGTACAAAATTTAAAAATATAAAACTGTTTCCAGTACAATGCATGTTATTTCTGTGACACAAAATATTGTATAACATTTCTCACAGACAATTGAATTATACAATGCAATGTAAAAGGTTATTGTCATTGCCATTGTACTTTATGCTAAAATGAACTTTCACGCTTATTTTTGACACGTGTCAAAAATATAAAAATTCTATGTCACTTTTCTCATGACGCAGTAGAAAATATTTATTGTACCCTTCATTTGGAAACTTTTCATTTTTGTCTTTGCAGTTGGTATAATGTCTATTTTTTATCTTTTTATAGAAACTATTTCATAAAATGAATAAATATTATTAAAATTATAATTTATTTTTCTTTATTTTATACCTTAATATATGTTTCACTTTTACTTTTAACATTTACATCTCGTGAAGTTACTTGTTATGCAAATTGCAATCGTACCGCACGGTTTAACTTGCTTCGATTGTTAAACGTCAGAATGGTTGACATTTATCGTTCCTGCTCTGCTCCTGTGTGTCATAACGTAATATTTTATAGCCTATTTAGTCTCTCTAAATAATAAGACTAACAAAGATTTGGTACAATAAATTTGAATGATAACTGTTAAAATGATTAGCACGTTGAAACAGATAATGGAAATCAAATAAGTTGTACTTGTATGTTGTGTGTGTTTCCGACGAAATTATACTACCTATAAATAATTATTTTATAGTACGTAGTAAAAGCTGAGATATACTTGTGAATAAATTCATCTCAATGTCGACTGTGAAGGAAAATGTGAACAAACCTATACACCTCCGAATATATACTGAGTAGTGTATGTCCACCAAACAGAGGAACAGCGTCACGGAATAATTTCCAATCTTTCTCTCTTATACGCGTAGAGACTTGTCCATGGCTGATATGAATATATGATGATGATGATTTAATTGATGAACATGAGTGGGATGTTTACAAGCAGTTATAATACTGTAAAATAAAATAATCAGTATCATGATATCAGCCATTGTATTTCCACTGCTTAACGTACCTAGGCCTTCCCCATCGACCTCCAGAGCGACCGGTTCAAAGCAGCCTCCATCCAACGGCTTCCGGCGACTTTCCTCAAGTCATCTGTCCATCTCGCGGACGGCAGTCCGACGCTGTGAAAATAAAATACACCTTAGAATTCCCTGAAATCCTAGAGAAAACTTAAGATTATCATACGTACGTTAACTGATTGCTGGATTTACAATCAGTTAAACAGCGTGGCGGAATATGCTCCAACCCTTTTCTTAATAGGCGACGTATTTACATAACATTAGAACTTACTGTTACAATAGAGTATATTTGTAGAACATTACCAAAAACTCAGTCTAAAATTATTTTTTGAGAGTCGAGTGTTCCGCATAGTGACTTCGGTCACGGTCCGGTTGTCTGTTTTCATTATTCTAATTATAGTATTACATATCATTGAATTTACACGGTCTGTAAATTTGTAATAATTAAGAAAAAACTTATAATTACATTGATTATCTTTCGTGTAAAAATGTTTATTAAAGAATAAATTAGGGTTATGAGAGAAATATTTCGATCCAGATATACTGTATCAGATTGTAAACAACCCACTCCTGACCGTAGGCCTCTTTTCCATGTAGAAGAAGATTGAATTCGGAGAGATTTCGATCAATAATTAAAATAAAATACAGAACAATATCTTACAAGTCTTAACCAAACATATTTACCGAAATTTTAAAGCAAATGAAGTTGGAGACACATTTTATATGTATGCAAGACATTATTATAACTCAATTCATTTTACATCTATACCTACTATTGAATAACTTCAATAATATTACCATATGAAATTACTTGCTGGCACATCTTGATAGCATCACAGAATACAGTAAACAATTTTGAAACTGTTTACTAAGTTTTCTTATGAAATAAATTACAAGAATGTAACAAAATAAATGTTTCCTTAGATGTCTCCTTGTTTTACAACTAAAATCAAAATCTCGTTCAATTCGCTTCTTGTTTACACCTGACGTTGTCACGAACAGACTGACCCACATAGCTGACCATTTGAATAATATCATTAGCATTATGAGACGTTTTAATGTCTGCTATTACTCATAAGATTAATTTAAAACGCTTGAGAAAAGATTTATGAAACTAGTTATCACCAGTGACTTCGTTCGGAATTGCACTTTTATCCCATTCGTACCCGTCTCATCTACTTTTATCTACCATAGTAGCCTTATCCAGACTTCGAATAACCTCCATATAAAATTTTATCAAAATCGGTCAAGCGATGTGGCTCTGAAAATGTAAGGTAAAGACGCAGACTTTAGCACTTATAATATTAGTATGTAGATCTAACTTTTCATAATCACAAAAAAAAAATCGTGTAGTTCGATTGTAAGAAGGATTTCAAATACATTTCCAAATTAAATTTTTTTGCCATTCCACGCGTAATCGTTAAATTTTGAGTAAAATGAAAAATACATATTTTACAACACAATTATTTAATATTAATAAAACAACCGTCTAAAGGATAATTTCATTTTAATCTTCAAACTATTTTTCAGTGAAAATACATACTTAGAAATCAAAAAATACAATTATCTACATCTTTCAAATATACCACAATTGATAACCAAAGTTTTCCGTTCTAAAACCTGCAAAGCGTTAGTTGTTTAAATATATAATTGTTAAGTCAAAGATCAAGTTAAATGTCCCATGAAAACTTTCACCGGCGAATAAGTCGAGTGTCTCCGTGCAATTATTATAATTACATGTTTAATTTGAATCATGACTATGAGATGTTTTGTTGATTCACGAAAACCATAAACTAGGCGGATAATTAATTCTTACAGCTCACGATCTATGCTCTCTTACTCGTGTATATAATCTGTTTTAATAAAAAAAATCTCGAAAGTGAGTTTGTTTGTTTAAACGCACTATTTTTGAAAATATATTTCCTATTTAAAATTACACAAAATTGGAATTAAAGATTGCTTGTATCAAAGATAATATTAACACTAAACCTACCAGAGCGATCAAATGACCGCTTTTGAGTCTTTGATTAAAATTGTTAAATTCTAGGTTCACATTTTATTTTACGACTTTTTCTATAATATATAGCTACTTAAGTAGTACAGTAAGTTCAGGAAAATTTTTCTAAACTAACTAAAACTTTCCCTTAATATCAAAGGCTATTTTCATTTTGATGAAAAGGCTATTCATTTATACCCACAATCTCAAATCAATAGTGCAGTATTAAAATATCGAAAATTATTTACCAAGCCGATATAATTATAAAAAGGGTATTGTTTAAATGTTATGTAATTATTGGAATCTGACATTTTGTAAATAGGTCACTTTCCCATGAACAATCGGTCAAAGGAAATCGTTAAACAATGGACGCACTGTCCATTTTTCGCCGAGAAGCCATGAAACCATTGATTGTGCATTTTTAAACTATATTTTTTTATTATTTAAATATTACTAAATTTAAGATATTTAGATTATTTAACCGGATACATCAACGCTGATTTGTTCAGCCATGCTACAATTAATATGGTCAAAGCATCCGCTAAAAAATCTTTTGTTTGATAGATTTCTGAGATTCAAGATAAGTATTATCATTTGTCATAAATAGTAGGTTACTATGCCTATATTAGGTTTATCCTAGCTCCCGACTATTACAAATATCGTGAAATTTTCTTAATCGTTGGATACGATGTAAGGTCACATATTAAGACAATATAAACAATATTTGAAAATAACTCGCTCTAGCTAACGCCTATGATGTCGTTCTTTTCATGGCAGTACGGGGTATCATGTTAAAAGTACGGAACGACGTCAGTTCCCACATAAACAGGTGCACGTCTCGTCTTACACCGCAGACTCCGACAAAATCATCCCAAATTTTCATGGACGAACGCTTTTTATAATTTAACGCTTTATCATTTTCATCAAAATCTAATATTAAAAAAGTTGAATAATTTATTTGTTTCAAGTATTAATTTCAAAAGCAAAGATACCCCGATTTGTAAGAAAAAGGTAGGATATAATAACTAGCTCCATAATTCATACAAATCGCTCATAAAAATTCCACAATTTATGTATGTCCGTATTAGCAATTACAATTATGAATATAATTTTATAAAACACATTTTATCTTTTATACTCTAGTTCCTGTAACTAGCAAACAATGGCTTTTATCTCAAACTCTAGTAGTCATGATAAGAAAGTAAGCATATTTTAATATTAAGTGTGAGAATCGTATACTACGGTTTCTCATAATCCGTGAGAAGATATGAGTACCTATTTCCTTGGCTAAGCATTTAATAAATGTAATTGTGCAAAAACAGTTCCATGAATTTAATATTAGAAATAAGTTTATTGAACTACGTTTACATATAAAAACAAAAGACCATTTGACTGTAGTTAATTTGAACAAATCATGATTCTTATGCTGAATTCCTGTAAAACGCTCGTACATCGAAAGATATACCTCAGATGTATATCCACATTGAAAGCGTCAAAAGAAAAGATTTAAGATATATAAGATAATTCTCTCAGAATTACAATTCAATCACTTACGAGTAATACACTATTTACTAAGTATTACATTTAATTCGATTAGGTCGAAAAATATTGAATAAAACGTGGGTAGTTTATAAAAATAATTCTCAACTTACAGATAGCATGCATGTAGTTATACAAATAAGGGCATCTACACTCTAGGTCTAGTGTACGATATTTTGTAATTAACAAACAAATAATTAATTTCACAGATATTCGAAAATAACTCTAAGTAATATATTATATTGTAAAACAAAACGTTTGTAAAACAAATTCGAAGGTCCCTAAATTATTTTGCTCAGCCCTAATGATTTGTTATTCTAGTGTCTTACTGATTTAATATTTTTTGGGTACTACGTCTTAAATTTGATAAAGTGAACTAAATTATTTCTTTGGGATTTTTTATTTTAAATATTTTTGCTCATTGCATGAACATTTCTGCATAAGTTTCGCTCAATACCAGAATTCATAGATGTGGTTGATTTTTTAACCATAAACATATCTCATAAGAATTATTTAAAGGCAAGTGTAATCGACAAGCATTTTTGTATATAAACCAATATATGTATATTCATCAACCACCATTATCTAATTATTGCACACTTAAAAAACGATGCAATTTAATGTTTGCATGTTTCTTTTTTTTTTTAATTTGTTGCTATCATATTTCTACTTATTATGTACGTGTTTTGATGGAAAATGAAGCATGGGGTGTTTTAATATAAAAACTATAAATATTAAAACATTTATAAATTACACACCAAAATCCTGTATTAAAAAACTTTTTTACATGAAAAATCAAGTGTCAATTTTTTATTTTTTTATGTTCCTTAACAATTTTCATTAAGCTTTAAAAAAAAATTTAAAAGAAAATCATGCAACTTCTCTATTATGTATTAGATATACAGACTGATTTTCAATAATCCTTGTGACTTTTTTTTATCATTATGCTATAGTTACAAAAAAATATAAAATGAAACACAAAAAACAAAATTGAAAGCATTAAATTGATTGATATTATAATTATATAATAATACACTATAAATACAGCACAAGCATGATATGAGTGTGATGCATGTTTTCAATATAATATATCAAAAAGTAATATCAAAATTATTTCACAGATGACGAAGGGGTCCACATAAAGCAAGGATACGAGTCAAGGCGGCAGAATGATCTGTACATGCGATTGGGATTACTGCTGGGTGAGCGACGTGGATCCCGGAACAAATCCAGGGATAGCTGCACGTCACTAGCTTCTCTAGACGCTCATACCTTGGCATCCCATAATACGAGCCCTGTGAGTAATCATTTCGAATACACGGACACAAAAACACACACATACAACAAATGCACACTCATAAATGTATCTTATTATAAATACACATAATGCACAATTTGAAATTTTAAGCAATTTTACGCGTTTTTCTTTCTTTTTTTCTTTTTTTCTTTTTTTAATGTATAAAAATAATCTAAGAGTATCTATCATAAAAAATATCACCCATAAAAAATAGTGTTGTGGGTATAGTCACGTTTTTGGAATAAAACCCACAAAAATAAAATGCATCTTATTATAAATACACATAATAATAATGCACACGCTGTGCCTAGTCGTTATTTCTAGTTATTTATAAAGATTAAGTAGCTATAATCAGTTTTCTTTCAAGGTATCAACGCTGACCGGATCATCAGAGGTGGATGCAGCGACTCCTATTGGTCGCGACTCACTCGGCTCCCTTGCGTCAATGTCCTTGTCAGCCGCTAGCAACTGTTCCTCATCCAGTCCTGGCAGTAGACGACATTCTGTAACTGGTAAGATGACTAAAACTAAATACTCATTTGTTTATTATTATAAGGACACGAAGCGATTAATTTGCTTATCTAAAAATCAAGAGTTTTTGAATAACACTCTTCGTATTTGATCATTACACTTTTTTTTTATTGCTTAATAAGATGTTCACTTGAATGTACCTACTCGTATATTATGCACTATGAGAATATTTTGCTTATTTTTATGTTCCAATTTAAAAAAGTCAACAATATGGTTTATCCGTAATCATCCACTTAATTCACACACTCAAAACTTTTAATGGTACTTTTTTACGTGTAAGTTCTCAAATTACCAACACCTCATAAGGTTTTATAGCTTGACGACAGTTGTAAATATCCTTAAGTGAGTTTGCTAATAAAATTCGAAATATACGCAACTTAATTATCTTTGAGATGTGTAAAACTTTTATTTGATCGTTAAAATTGGAAAACATATTTATTAGACAGCTTATATAATAATTTATCTTCTGAATTCATTGAATCCTATTCTATATATTAAAGCTCATGTAAAACAATCAATATTCATAATTCATACTTACGTTCAGCATTACAAAATGGCCGTGAAGAATTGACACGGATGTCGAGCGGTTTCTTCAAGAACAGGAAAACAGCAGCAAGACGATCAGCTCGAGTCAGCAGCAAGCAATCTACTTCTTCCACAGAATTAAAGAAAGGTACAATAACTATTCCATAATATATTTATAAAAAAAATTATTATTGTTTAAACAAATACTTAAGGTATGTAATTCTAAGTAATCAAACACACTTCGTTCTGTTTTTGCATTAAATTCAGTTTATCCAGAATTTTTAATTTTTCGGGAAACGTTTCAAATTATTGCTTCCTGAAAACCATAGTCGAACTATTACGATTACAATAAAAAAGCCAAATTGTAATTTAAATTTATTTGAATAACAGCATAAAAATTTGAAGCCAATCATCATTTTGTAAATATATTGCATAAAATGTTTTTTCTTTTGCAGTTCACCCCACACCTCAACTCACTCTTCGACCATTATTCTTCGAAGTACCTTCCAGTGAAAATGAAAATGTCTTTTCTGGAAGACAATGGTTAATAAGAGACATGGAAAAGGCTTTAAGCTCCACTTCCTCCGGTATTTTTTTCATTCCTAGTTATTAAATCACCATCATATATATTTGCGATATTTGGTTATTAATAATATTATAAATTTCAGGTATTCTGATCTCAGGCTGTCCAGGCACAGGCAAAACTGCTTTAATCCTGCAACTAGTTGAGTACTCCTGCTTTGGACGAAAAAGAAACTTAGAATATGAAGAACTAAGAGAACAATCGGATATTAGGGAAATCTTGCCCGAAGAAATTGCGTTAGGAATGGTAAATCACTTAGCATCACAAGTCGTCGCCTATCATTTCTGTCAAGTAAGCATCATTTTCATTATGTGAATATTACTTAATAATATACGGATGTATTTTATTAATAAATACCAAATTTTTATTTCCAGGCCGATAATAATAGCACATGCCTAGTAGGTGAATTCGTACACTCACTCGCAGCACAACTTTGCCAAGCACCGCGGTTACAAGCTTACAGAGAATACCTCTTAAGCGAACCACATCTTTTAGCTTGTCTTTCTCTTAAAGAATGTATCGCAGACCCAGATTTAGCATTTATGAGAGGAATCATAGAACCTTTGATTATTTTGCGAAAGAATGGAAGTATAGATTCGACAAACAGCATCATTCTTGTTGATGGGCTTTGTGAAGCAGAATATCATAGACCGGATCACGGATATACAATCGCTTCATTCCTAACAAGACATGTCCCAGAAATGCCATCTTGGCTTAAAGTCGTAGCAACTATTAGAACACAGTTTCTTGAGTTAACGAAACAACTTCCATACACAAGACTAAGCTTAGATGAATCTGACAATGTACACAAAGATTTACTGGAATACTTCAACGCAAGAGTACAGGCAGCGCCTATAATAGAAACTAATATAAAAAGTTCCACCGGGAAAACAGAAGGCGTACACAATTCAGTTATGAAATTCGCACAGTACGTCTTACATTTAAGCCAAGGATCATTTTTATTCTTAAAGCTAATCCTAGATCTTCTTGAACGAAGTCACATAGTTGTGAAATCAACTAATTATAAAGTTGTACCCATTTCTCTATCACAAATATTTTTGCTGCAATTCAATTTGAGATTCCCCACCGTACAGTCGTTTGAAAAGGTGACACACATTTTAAGCGTTTGCTTAGCTGCCTTGTATCCGCTCACTTTGGTAGAAATTTACTATTCAGTAAACTCACTACTTGTCGACACATTTTTGCCTTGGGAAGAATTCTGTCACAGATTTGATAGCCTTAGTGAATTTCTAGTGAAACGTATTGATAACACCTACATGTTCTTCCACCCATCATTCAGGGAATGGTTAATACGTCGAGACGATAATGAGAGCCCTAAATTTTTGTGCGATTTAAGAGCGGGTCATTGCGGAATCGCCTTTAGACTTTCTAGAGTACAAGCACCTTTAGATCCGGAGAAATCTATGGAATTAGGACATCACATTCTTAAAGCTCACATGTATAGAAATATGGGACCAGCCCAATTAGGGTTGTGTCCTCGTGATTTACAAGCTATGATGGTCGCTACAAGTTCTGCAAATGTTGGCGAAGCCGTTGCAAATTTAAGAAATATTTATACTCCTAATGTCAAGGTTTCACGTTTAATGCTATTAGCTGGAGGGTCACCAAACCAGATAACAGATTGTCTTGGAAACGCACCCTTACTATGCATGTATGCCTATCAAGGAATAATATCAATGGTTGGATTGCTCATTGAATTCGGAGCTGATTTGGAAATGACAAACTCTCAAGGATGTTCAGCTTTATCTTTAGCATGTCAAAGAGGTCACACCGATGTCGCTCGGATGTTGATAGCATCAGGTAAGAAAATTAAAATATTTTAAGATTACTTCATAATTAGTTTTATTACATGAAAAATTTAAGACTAATATTGGATTATATTACAGGTGCATCATTAAGCCACACAGATACTGCTGAACAAACTCCATTAGTTCATGCAGCCAAAAATGGTCATCGGGATACAGTTATTTACCTCTTAGGATGCCAAACAGGGAAAGAAGACAGAAATTCAATAGATATAGAAGAAGACAACATTGAACAATTAGTTCCTGGTTCCAGACATGCGCTGATAGCTGCCGCTCAAAATGGACATTTAGATATTGTAGAATATCTTTTGGACACGGCAGAGTTGATTGTAAGTTTTAATATTATTCTCGTATATCTATCAGAAATACTATAATTATGGTTAAATTAATATTTCTTATTGCTATAAAAATCTGTAATCGCATTGAAATTTTACAGCCAGACGGCATCTGCCCAGTAACTGGAGAAACAGCTTTAACAGCAGCTTGTTCTACTGGAAATGCAGCCATCGCAGATGCTCTTTTAATTCGAGGCGCAACGCCATATTCCCTGAACGCAAGACAAATGTCTCCTCTAGCTTTGGCCTCAAAAAACGGCAGAACAACTCTTGTACTGAGATTACTAGATTCTGGTGCAGATGTGATGGGATCTGGGGGAAAGAATCCCTTAATATTAGCAGCGGCTGAGGGACACGCTGACGTTGTAGAAATGCTTTTGGCCCATGGTAAGTAACGAAATTGTGAATTTTATAATAAAACTACTTAGTATTGTCAGTCTTACAATTATATAAAGTATTAAGCTTTCCGGAAGTGTTTTGAATTATTTCAATCGTTTAGTCTAGTTTTACGATCTTTATAGGTAAATTTTTTAAATGATACGTAAAAGTCTTGTAGTGATTATAAATTTTTTTATCAGGTGCTGATCCAAATGCCGTCGATGCAGATGGTATTTCGCCACTCGGCTGGGCGAGTCTCCGTTCTAGAATACCAACGATACAAGTGCTTTTAGACAAAGGAGCTATAATCGGTGAGTATCTTTAATGTTGACACGTACGGTATTTCCAAACCGAACCGATACCACTTAGAGACCTTAAAAAAAAAGCATAATCTTATTTGAAAGGCCTGCAACGCAACTGCTAATAATCTTTTTTTTTTTAACGATGTGAAATGCATTTACGCATCCCGCCGCCCGCAGGCGACGAGTATGTGGGACTCGCTGGCTGTGAAGCCAGAATACCCACTAAAACCCATCGACCGTCTGCGGCGTAGTGGGGCGCCACGGGATCGCTCGCGTATACAACCGTGACGCCCCGACGCTTGGCCCGGTGGCCCAGCCACACGTGATTGGGGCCGCTCGACTGGTCCATTTTGCTAATTCAGAAAAGTACCAGGAGCGGCCCCACCACCGAAATCTCCGCACCCTCTCGGCGCTACTCCCACACCGGCCGCACCTCCTGTGCCAACACTCTCATTTCGCTTTCGCGCCCCGCCCACCACTGGACACCAGCTACCCCAGACGGCGAAACCCCTGAGCTGGGCCCGCACATCAGCTGGTCTAGGAGCCCAGTGGCTTGTACGCCTCCGCGCCCTACCACTCGCGAGGCATTCAAGTGGCGTTCCCCTATCCGCCACCGAGGGACGCGCCCAGTAGGAGACCAGCAACTCCCTTGGGAACTGCTAATACTCTGAAGTAGCGGGTGTTTATGGATGTCGCTTTCACTTACCACCAGGTGAACCGACTGTCCGTTTGCCCTCTCTTCCATTAAAAAAAATCTTTAATGAACTAGAGTAATTGTTAAAATCATTAATAAAACAAATTAGTATGTGGCTCGTTGTAAATTTATATGCAAGCCGCTTTCGGTCTCGGCATGTCTGTAGAGTCTACACTCTACAGACATGTCGAGACTAAAAATAATATATAACTAATGGCTAGATAATAAGAGAATAAGGGATTTTTCAATAGGGCAACTCAACTCAAACTTGGACACTTTATAACGGTAATCTTAGAAAAACGATAGCTGCCAAAATTGGCGGGAACACATATTTATTCGTGAAATTTCATCATGGAATGCTACATGCTTCAAAAATGCGTAGAAATTGTTAAAATTTGTTATCAAAATCAGTGCTCTGTTCGCCTAACGTTCCAAACGTTTACGTCCAATTTATGGTATCCATGATTGTCCTGCAGAGTCCACAATTCGTCGTTTAATATACAAAGAGACAACTGAGTTGGTTTTGGATGAAGCAATGCCTGTAGGTCAAAGGAACACAAGATCGTCGGAAAATATTGTTGCCGTTTGGGATAGTATACGAGAAAATCCCAGACAGTCCATTTCGCGTCGTAAGCAAGAGCTTGGTCTGTCTGCAACATCAAATTGGCGGATTTTGCATCGAGACTTGGGTTTTCATCCATGCAATATTCAATTGACTCAAGAGCTAAAACCCAACAACCATAGACAGCGCCGTGAATTCGCGGATTAGGCCGTAGAACATTTTGCGGCTGACCGTGATTCCGAGAAGTCTTTAGGGATGAGGCTCATTTTTGACTGAGTGATTTTGTTAATAAACAAAATTTCCGAATTTGGAGCGAGGAATATCCACGGGAGATCCTCTATACTCCCAAAAAGTTACTGTTTGGTGTGGATTTTGGTCTGGCGGTGTCATCGGCCCTATTTATTCGAAGATGTGCAAGGAGGCGCGCTCACTGTCAATGGCGACCAATATCGGACGATAATATCAAATTATAACTAAAATTATTCAAATCGGGATATTTACCATGTTTTTTGTTTTTATTTGTTGGAGCTCGATATTTCGACATTATCTACGAATGTCTTGTTCACGAGACTGAAGTTTGCGGGTAGATGTTGACGGCATTAGAAGTATCCATATCGGACTACCTCCTTTCTCGTACGTTGCAAACGAGCTCCAACAAATAAAAACAAAAAACATGGTAAATATCCCGATTTGAATAATTTTAGTTATAAAAATAACCATGTTAATTTAAAATCTAATATCAAATTATTTGTAGTCTAGAATCAATGCTATGATACTCAAGAACATTTGGTTCCGAAAGGATGGCGCCACTTGCCATACTGCACGGTAAACATTAAATTTATTTGATTAGAGATTCGACGGATGGATAAGGTCGAGGTATTTGTCATCTCACGTGGTGGTGACATCAACTACCTAGATCGTGTGATCTAACACCGCTCGGGCTACGTGAAATCTCGAGTCTATACTGGCATACCACAGACAACTGCTACCCTGTAGGCCAATATAACTCGCTTTCTTCATGAAATTGAGCCCCATTTCTGCGAAAATGTCATCCAAAATTGGACAACCAGGATGGTGGCCATTTCGCTGAAATTGTTATTTATATATATTAATATTCTTTAAAATAAAATAAAAATTGTGGCAATATAACTTAAATGGATTGTTTTATTCCATTTCAAAGTTCGAGCGATCGTAATGAAAAATGCTGTATGAGCCACAAACCAACTTTTTTTTTGATAAAACAGTAGCTACGGTTAGTATTAATATGATCAAGTAGCTACGAAGTAATATCACATGAGTAATCACGGAACACAGACAAAGCTTTATACAAGCGCGCTACTACAAGCTTGAGACGTGTGTGTGCGTGAGTACTCGCGCTTCGTCAGGTACGGAGAAAAACCGGCCTGTACCGGCTCGGAGAGTGCTCAACTGCTCAAACTCAGGGAATGTAGGAAACGTCGCGTGTCGTGTTTTTATTTAAAGACAATTTCTTAATTAAAATAGTGTTAAACACTATTACAATACATTAAGTATTGTAATAGTGTTTTAATATAAAAGTGTAAATATGGTTTACTATACAGTATGTATGAACAATAATAGAAAGAATAAAAATACATCATTTTTTATTTATCCTAAATTTTATTCTCCTGCGCCAACCCTACCAAAATAGGTATAAATTTTCCTCGATCCTTAGAAGCTTTGTCTCTGTTCCGTTTCTTTACTCATGTGGTAATATTCTCTTAGATGTTTCTTCTATGAAATAACATGTAGAATACTTCCGGTACATTCCAGACCAGCCGGACGGCAGCGGGCGCACGGCGCTGGCGCTCGCGTGCGGCGGCGCGGTCGAGCTCGCGGAGCTGCTGCTGGAGCGCGGCGCGTCGCTCGAGCGCGTCGACCTCAGCGGGCTGCGGCCGCTCGACCGCGCCATCGGCCAGCGGAACGTTCCCGTGAGTGCGCCCGCGGGACTATTACCTAACTCTCTCACTCTAAGGATCTCGCTCCCACGAATGCACCCGCGGGACTATTGCGCAAGTTGCGCGATCGCGAGAAGTCGCCGCGGTGTCGAATTTCAATACTAATTGAGGCTCAGCTAGTACCGACCGAGCTCAACTCATCTTGTCGGTTAAATGATAACCTGAATCTATCTATATTTAATAATGTGTTTGTGGTGTACCATAAAGTATAAATAAATAAAAACCATCATCATATCAGCCATTGGATGTCCACTACTGAACGTAGGCTACCTCCTATAACCCCAATACATTTAAATAAATAAACATACGATTAAAATTTTAAAAGTACCCTAATATTTAAATGCAACACACACCGGCCCCAGCAGAATGTAAACTCTATATCTGGAGTCTGGAAACATACGAAATGTACTCAACACAAACATGATTGCCTAGAACATATCAAGCATCGGTATGGGTAATGTCTTGAGTCAGTCGGTAATTACTTGTCATGAGCAGACCGATGATCGAACCTGCGACTGCTAGTGCAGCAACTAGTGCTATAACCACAGTGACAACCCGTCGTAAATAAACGTCGCAACCCCATCGAGTTCAGGCTCGATTGAATCGTCTTGATGAGTAGGTTGCCTTGCAATAGTAACCAGGGTCTGATGATGGAGCTGAAAGGTGGTCATAGGAACTCTGTAATGAAGCGACGGAACTCCATCGAGTTTCGGCTCGTTTGATTCGTCTTGACGAGTACTTTGTTTTTAGATGGTTACCAGGGTCTAATTACAGATGGCGCGCACTACCCATTAACTCGGCGCATCGTTTTATTATAAGCATAACTTCTTACGTGCGTACATAAGTACACACACACACACACACTTTTTCATAAACCTCACTTGACCAATTAATGTTAAATATAATTATCATAAAAAGTTTCACTTCATACGTGTCGCTCGTTTAATAATAAACTGCAATAATTCAAAAAACCAAGATTTTGAGATTTATTCATAAAATGAAATATATCCACGTTAAGCATAGGTACAATTCAATTCCGGCTACATTTGGATGCCAGGGAGCGAGATAAAATATTTTGCGCCTCTTTTTGTTTGACGAATCGGCCCAATCAGCCCAATCAGTATTAAAAAAAACGATTCATTAAGTGTTGCGCCGGCAGTGACGTGTTTATGTATGTCCTAATACTCAATAGTTCGTTTTATTTCAAATAGGTAAGTGCTGAATTTCCTTTTATTTGGGTCTAAAACTGAACAATTAGGAATAGTTTCGTTTTAATTTTAAACGATTACTGTTTTCTATGACGAAATTTAGACTTAATTCATTTTATGTGCAAACCCGAAATGAATACGAGCTTTTACTAGTTATTACGCTTTATTTTTAAAAGATTTTAAATACTAAGTTGCATTTTAATCATAAATCGAACTAAGTCACTAGTGTCTTTTTACAAATACTGTATCTTTTAAAGTATAATGAATACTAATTATATACACATATTATTTGAAAGATTAGTTCATAGACAATATATTAGATGTACTATTATATCTAGATTGCGTCTAATATTAAAGAAATAAAAGCTTTTTATGAAGGAGTCGGCGTTACGAAACTTTAAACGCGATTTCCCAAAAAACTTGTTTTTTGAATTATTGCAGTTTATTATTAAACAGGCGGTGTGTACAATACACACACACCATGTTTTTTTACATTATCTTCAGTCAGAGACGTGAAAGGGCGTCCCTCGTGATATTCACCTTCAACGGATCTTCTACCCAGCTTAAAATCCTTTTCTCATTGTACAACTGTGGAATATGGAGGAGTCCCCCAATATTTCCACCAAGTCGTTATGTATACATTTTACGGTACTTCACAGCTCTAATTTCATTTATTTATTTTCCATTTTGATGGATCTTTTTGAAGGTTCGTATTCAAATGAATGCACCTCCCAGAAAACGTGATCTATTTATTAACCAAATGGATATATAAACTAGCAAAAAAGAAATTAGGTTATTATGCGAACTGGAAATAGCCGATTATCGTTACTCTTGGATTATTGTACTTTTATGTATGTAAATGTTTACTAAACATTTCTTTTTTTTTTATTAATTCAAGCTTCTTTCGTTTCAAGGTGGTGAATTGCTTTTTGAGAAAAGGGGCCAAACTAGGTCCTACGACGTGGGTAATGGCATCAGGCAAACCAGAATTTATGTAAGTTGTTAATGAAAAAACAAAAGAAAAAATTTAATATACCGTATTTAATAAAAGTATTAAACAAATACCAAAAATTCTAGGCTAATACTCCTTAACAAACTGCTCGAAGACGGGAACATGCTGTACCGCAAGAACCGGCCGTCGGAGGCGGCGCACCGCTACCAGTACGCCCTGAAGAAGATTAATCCGCTCATCAGCGACGAGGGCCTTACGGCCCCCGCGGGGCCCGCGGGGCCCCCCGTGCCTCACGAACATATCGCCGCTTTTGTGCAGCTCAAGACCAACCTGCTGCTCAACATGTCCCGCTGCAAGAGGAAGCTCAATGTCAGTATACGTTCTTAAGCTTCTGTTTCTTGTATACAAAATAACCGTTCTGGTGTAGTGGAGCGACTAGTCGCCTTAACACTGCCAGTAGTGGGTTCGATTCCCGCTCGTGGCAGATATTTGTGCTTATACAAAGATTTTTTTCTGATCTGG
Organism: Euphydryas editha; assembly: GCA_036937285.1. Classification (NCBI taxonomy): domain Eukaryota; kingdom Metazoa; phylum Arthropoda; class Insecta; order Lepidoptera; family Nymphalidae; genus Euphydryas; species Euphydryas editha. Next base: position 17,483,581 of record JAUPFZ010000014.1, read on the forward strand.
GTATATATCCTTGTGGGTATATAATGGTGGTGTCTCGAAGAACACGTAAAGTCGTTGGTCTTGGTTATCACACGCCCGATAGCGATCGTTACTCATAGTAGAAAATTATCCGCCAACCCGAAGTTGTGCAGCGTGGTGGATTAAGCTCCTATCCTACTCCTGTATGCAGTAGAGGCCTTTTCCCAACAATGGGACGCTTACACGCTTACAGGCAGGATTTTCAGTCCAGTTCAGAAGTTTTGATAAATTTTGCGAATTATTTAGGTTTTCTTAAATATTCAAAGGATCTATCTAATATAAGAAGTTCACAAATCTTATTTTGCTTACAACGAGATTAATACAGCACTTTTTAAAATGATTAAGCTAACACATACATATGTTTATTTAAATTGAGATACTTGGAGCCGTAGATTTTTATAGGAAAGTCAATAGCTTTTATAACATCTGTGTACATTTTGAAGCCATCCTATTTCGATGTTATACTGACCAAGAAATATTATCTTCAGGAACCAGCAGAGGCCTTAGACTTAGCAGGACGTGCGTCTGTCTTGCGTCCAAACGCATTCGAATGTTCGTACGCAATGGCTCGAGCTATACTAGCTTTAAACAAACCATCTGACGCTTTACCGCACGCGAGACGAGCTTTACTACTAGCGCCGCCTACGGATCTGTCTGCCATGAGAACACTTAAAGCTCTCCAGCAAGAGATTCTCACAAGGATCAACACTGGGACCCACAGCTTAAATGGAGATACGCGTTCGATGAGAAACTATGACAGCATAAGTCTAAACATGCCATAAATGACAAGAATGGCGTAAAATTCGATCAACTTGTAGAAATATTATTATTATTTAAAGCCCTCCAGCAAGAGATTCTCACAAGGAATAACGCTGGGACCTATAGTTTAAATGGAGTTACGCGGTCATCATACAAGTGTATGACCATGTTTGTTGCTTTAAAATTTATCCCCAATAGGAATAGGCAAAGGACTTTAGTCCAAACAGCCTAGTCAAAATTTGTAAATTTCATTCCGGTGTAACAAAGGGCCGGAGCTAAGTCTAAGTAACTTCTCAGAATAGGAAAGAATTACATTTAAAAAAAAAATAACGGAATTGTAATATATATTTAATCAATATCTATGAAGATATTCCACAAAATTATTACATGAATAAATTAAAAATTATCAACGACAAATTTTTATTAATACTAGCACCTCGTAAGAAAGAGACAAAATCCCATTAGTCAAAAGTCCTGCTTGGAACGATTTTTTCTTTTTACGTGATTGGTCACAGCTGACATCAGCGAACAGAAATGGTTTATGTCATGGTCAGCTGTGACCAATCGCGTGCGTTTAGAGAGAGATAGCATGTAGTCCGATATGTCTGTCTCTACAACCTCATCTACACTTTCGGCCTACAGGAAGTTGCCTCCAGTAGTATATACTCTATGGTTCCAGTTATGATTTAAATTCCTTAGCCATAAGCGACAACAATGGCGTAAAATTCGATCAACTTGTAAAAATATTATTATTATAAAAAAATTTTACAGACCAATAAGTTGCATTGGCTGCTATGTTCCTTGATAATGAAATAAAAAATTCGATAGTAAAATTTTGTGATTGTTGCATTTAGGTATCATTTTTATGGTTAAATAAAAAATAAAAAGTAATAAAAATCTATGTTCGTATTGTGAATATAATTTTTTGGATATATATTTATCTTTTTTATCTATATCTCGTAAATTAGTCTTATGCTTATATACCTTATTTTCAATTATTTCTATTGTAACGTTTGTCTTGTGTATATGTAAGTTTTATATAATGTATTAGTGCTGGCACATGCATATTATATTATGTGCGTATAAATTATAAAAAGGTTGTTTTCATTTTTTTAAACAACAAATACTACTTGTGTTTTGTCGATTTTTAGTTTTAATTATTTACTAGACTAATAGAATCCTTGTGATCAAATGACATTTCTGTAAATATGTTTTGTTTCTAATTGTATCTTAATACATGGAAATGCGTAGTTTATAGGAAATTTAATTTTTATCGACTCGAATATATAAAACATTATATTTTGGCTTGCCATTTATTTTTTATTTTTTCGGGTCTTTCATTTATTCGATATAACAAAAAATATATAACGGAATTAGATATGTATTATAAAAAAATTAAATTAGCTATTATTATAAATATTCCTGTTATTATTGTTAAAAATAGTTTTGAGTTAAACTCGCGTGCCCATTTTCTTGCTTTATTTTAATTTATTAAATTATAGATTTAAAAATTTATTCGAAAAAGGCAAAATAATAAGTAATGTATTAAAAAATATATATCAAAATTATTATCTTGTGTGGTTTTAAGTGTCACTATTATATAGCGTGTTGTATTTATGTTACGGATTAAATAACAATTAATTTAAATTTTAAACTGAATTAAACTTGCAAAATTTATGAATAATTAAAAACTTTAATGTGAAATTACCTTCATTTACAATAGGCCAATGTATTCGACAATTATAAGACTGAAAAATTGCACCCAGAGCCACATCTCGACATATTCTTGTAATAAATTGTAGAGAATTAAGAATTATTATAAGTACAATAGTTTCTGTGACAGTATATAATAATTATAAATACACATATTGCTTCGAAAGTTTTCTTTCTTTTTTTAAATCCTTTATGTATTAAAACGTTGAGAGTTTTTCAATTAAAAAAGAAAAAAAAACGAATTGAAAAAAAAAAACAATTTTTATTTAAAATAGGAACATCATTTTTTTACAATTAACAGCAATTTCTAGATTTGGTCAATAATACCAATATATAATATTATTATTAAAACTATATCGCGTAATAGTTATCTTATTCTCACAAAATATTTATTTCATATATTAGAAAAGGATAGACATATTTGGACTATGATCTAAAAATTCCGTCGTTGTGAATGGAGTTTATAGCCAAAGGATCCTTGAACATTCGTTGGTAAACTGGAAGAAGGACTAGTGTTTTTTCAGTTGTTGCTTTTAAATCTATTATTTGTACTGGCGGAATGTTGCCAGCTCCGAAAATATTAAAACTAAATAGAGGGTTACTGTGATATGAAGATTTAGGGACTGTTCTGCGAATTTTCTTCGTATCTTCTATCATCGATTCTTGTTCCAAAGTACGTAAGTCAGAGGATCGTCGAATTTGCTTCATAAGATTTGTACACTTCTCATTTTTCTTGAATTTTAAGTACGGACAAGTCTGAAAATATGTATGAAATAAAGGTATACTTTTAATACAAAAATTGGTTAACAAATTTGATTCCAATATTGATATTAAAGACATCGTATTCCATTTTTATTAAAAATTAAGTAGATTTTACAGTAATTTGCAAATTACCTATTTTTACATATTCGGGGATAGTAAAAATCGATATTTCCATTGAATTGAATATTCTATATTACCCATTTAAAGTCCTTTTTCCTATTTACACATGTCATAATTTCTTTTCACAAAATAAAACATATGATAAGACTCATAATTACTAAAAATAAGTCGTAAAAACTTAAACCCTTACCGTAAGCATAGAATCGATCAAGTTTAAAAATTTTCTCGAGGTACTGCAATGATTTGCGTAAAGCGGTATATTGTCTAGAGTATTTTTGTACATTTGTTCAAATAGGGGTGGAAATTCTGCCGCATATAAGCCAATGTTCCTCCTCATCTTAAATCTGTCGATAAATCCATATCTATTGAGAACATTCATCTTCCTTAGCAGACATTTAGATGATTCTGGTGACTTCAGACACTGAAAGGTTAGGTATAATTATTAAATTGGTAGATCATTTAAACAAAATTGTTATACATTATGACATTATTTTTTAAATTATGTACGTTATAGAAATGTTACAAATAAAAACAAAATTATATTAATATGCTAGAGAACTGAGAACTAAAGATTTAACTGAAACCTGCCAACGAATGAAGCTAAAAAACTTTTAATATTTCGTCAAAAATATTATAAATACATTTTTATTAATACAAATACAGTATTTTATATTAAAGATACAAGAAAATATGAGTATTTTAGGCTAAGCAGAGAAACAGGAGGACTGCAGCCCCTCAATATACTGTGAAAATCATAAAGGACTGCTTTTAAATCTTAAAGAATAAACCATTCAGATCCCAAAAGGATAAGGATATATTAAAATTGTCTCTTGGATTTTCAATTTAATCTTCAAAATTTTGCTCTAGTCACGGTAAAACTATTAACTAGTAGTTATTTATAAAAGCAAAATTTTACAAATATCTGATAAAAAGGTTCTAACATACAAAATTTGACTGTCTCTCTAAACAAATTAAAAACAAAAGCTCTTATTTTTTTTTAATAAGAAATATACAAAAAAAAATGTTGCTATATAACATACTATCGAAAGCAATTTATCTAAAATTATTTAAGTATAAACAGATAATCGATAAAAATCTACATAAATTTCACTAATTAACTATATATATTTTGGCTTTTCTGTAACAGTCTGTATAAAATGTCTCAGTACTGGGTAAAAGCTTCTATAAGGCGTCCGGCTTCTATATACTGTCGCTCAAAGAAAGGATTCTGTAGGTGCTAGGTATAGATCACATTTCGTATGAAAATAAAATTCCCAGCCTTTTTATTGTTTTACTTTGTCTTAATATACGAGACATTCTGTTTGCGTCTAATGCATAAACCGTCCAACGGCGGCCAAATAAAGTCAATAAATTCTTACACTAATACCACAGTGTACAGAAAATGTGCTTATACTGAATGCCGATGTAATCAAAGAACTGCCTATCGGAATAATTTTTTTTCCTCGTACAATATTATTCATCGTAATTTAAAGCTGTAGTAATGTACTCATGGCTAACACTAGCAACCCACACCACAAAACCTCCTTTACGACCCCTGAAGATATATAGAAGCCAGACACTTGTATACCTTTTAGAAAGAAATATTGGAAATTAAACACAATACGGATTTTGCAGACATGTCAGAACTTCTCTCGAGACTTACAGGTTTTCTGAAGAGACCTTCACCGCCAAGCATAAGACGAATTTTAAATAAAAGCACTTGAAAATTCAGTGGTGCTAGATCGACTTGTATATCAGTTAGGATTAACGTAATCAATCAACTGTACTATTTTCATCTTATGTAACGAATCTCACCTAATAATAATAATATAGTCATAATTAGTTAGTTATTTCTTTATTCATGCACGATGACCAAGAAGAACGATTAATCCTTCCAAATTCAAGAAATCGCGTCATCTAATATTACTTTAATATATGAAAACTAACATTGTCATCGGTCTTCCAGGCGGTGCGCCTGGCGGCTGGTTCAGGAACGTACTCAACCTTGTAGATCAAGTTCACTCCGCACTCGGAAAGAACTTCTTGTGGTACGAAGTCGGGCAAGTTGCAGAACTGGCGACGATTTCTCTGAATGAAACATTATCAATAAGAATATTGACAACAACATAACAATTATTGTAACTTTTATTTGTATATTATCTCATTTCATCCTTTATTAAATATATTAATTTAAAAAATAAAAATTTAAATTATTAACATTATAAACATAAAAATTTAAACAATTATAATAGTTCCATATTTAACTGAATTAAAAAAAAAGAGAGAAGTTAGAATAGATTTTTTTTAGTACCTTTGTTCACCGATATCTTTTTTAATTATTGTGAACCGAATTTTATTATTTTATATTTTTCGGTAAACAAAAAATAGCACACAAATAATAAATAATAACAAGATAAGACATAAGTCAATTAACTTTCCGCTAATAACTAATACAAAGCAGATGCTAAAAAGTGGTCGATTTAATTTTGATTTTTTATTTATTTATTTAATTTTTTTTTTAAATAAAACGAAAAATCTTGGAACTAATTTGTGTGTTGATTTTCTTGAAATATCAAATTTATAATAGATTTCAAAAGAATAACTATTGAGTTCCTGCATAGCTCTTTTTTACTAGAAGCCTAATTCCGTAGTTTCTGTAACTTCAGTTAAAGTACAATTAAAAATATTTTGTAAACTGACCTAAATGTATATTTTAATAAAGGATATTTTAAAGTTACAAATTTTTTTGGTACTTCTCGATTTAAACATCTATCTAATCTATCTAATTGTCTTTCGTGAACTAGCCGATAAATTGAAACAATTTGACTATGAAAGATCACAGAATACTTAAAGTTTTGAGTTTGAATCGTAGTTGCACTTTTTATGCATTACATAAGTGTTAGATTGGCCCTCTATTTGTATAATTTATTTTTCGAAGAACTTCTAAATAGGAGTTCGGGGAAGTAATACTATGTACATTTATACATGTAATACATTGTTAAAAAAATGTCTTACTGGTCTATATTTTGAAGAACTTATTTGACAGTTTACTCCATCCATTACTGAAGAAGAATGCCTAAAAATGAAAAAACTTATAAATACAAAAAAGAAAATCATATATGTATTTCATAATTGAATTACTTAAATCAAATCTAATTTATAATCGACATTAACAAAATACTTGTAGGTATAAGTAGTTATAATTCATGAATTTTAAGGTTTTAGAGGTACCCAAAGGTCAACATAACCTTATTACTAAGATTAGGGTAAACGTCGGTCTGTCTATCATAGAGCTAAATATTTCTAACCGTAACATGTAGACAATTGAAATTTTCATATATTATATACGAATATATAACTGTTATAACGACAAAAAATAAAATAAAATAGACAAAAAAAAACATTACAACTTACGTATTAAATAATATTTTATTTAATATATAAGCAATATTTGTTGTTCAACACGTCATGTTTTCCGACGTTTCTTAGCTCATCTTAATAAATACGTATTTTTCAATGTTACAGTGGTATGGAACTTTTGGAGTAGGACACTTGGCGAGTATTTTATATTTTATATAAATTATACTTGTATAGTAGCTTTTATTAAAACATCCACAAAAACTAAATTTATGAATTCGAAAAGTCGAATAACAAAATTATATCGACATACTTTAGGTTGAATATTATTTTAAATCAATTAAAAAGGATAAAAGAGGAAAAAAAATCTAACTTTGAAGCATACATATTGCTTTAAATTACATGTATCCTACATAAGTGTATTATTGTACATAATGTAATCTGGGAATTAGAAATATTCTATTAAAACTTACCTACACGGATCATTCTTATTTTCAACGGGGCAGTTCTGAAACAAGATGCGCAATTGATACTTATTTATCTATTACATTAAAAAAAAACTGTTTTAAATTAAATTTTATAGTACTTATATTAAATTAAATACACTTTCAAATAACGCTATTAAGTATTTATTACAAATCAATAGGAAATCAAAAACTGTAAGAATTAGACAGACATAATAGCCTATTTAGATATTTTTGCTATTAATGGTAAAATAACAATTCACTATTTTAAATATACCATATTTATAACTAGATACTTTTTAAATAAACTTATACACTATAGAGGTTTTATATGAAAAATAATCTTTTCTGTTAATAAGTAAAAAAAATTGACAAAAGTAGAAGGCAGAAAAACGCTTTCTCAACTCAACAGTCAATCAGACATTAAAATACATCTATAACCAAATATATATACATAAACTTACCTCTGTAAGTACATCAAAAGTACAAGCCAATATATTATTAATCTCACAAGTGTCTTCATACTCGAAAAGTTTGCTTAAGCACTGCCTCGCGACTTTCGCTTTGGCCTTTTTCCACTCTGTATTTACATTTGTCATATTATCTAATAACTTAGAAAACGCTTCCTTGTCAACTGTACCATTGGATATTATGTTTAATTTACTAAAAATACAGGATTCTTGTTCACACTGAAATAGATAATATTTTTATACTCATTAATTAATTTACTTAAGAAGATACTTTATTCTTCAAATGAGATAGGATATCGAATGTCTTTTGTAAGAAAAACTGCCCCTTAATAAAAAAGGAAAAAAAAAACATAGAATAAATGAATTTGGAAATATTTATTATGGAAACAATTTTTAATACTCATGTTTAAATCTAGTGAACCCTTCACAGTCGTAGAAACATATACTCGTATTACTATTGGTATAATCCATTTTTTTTTTTTTTTTTTTTTGTCGCAGGGGAATCCATTTACGGATGATATCCAGGATGCCCGGGTCGGCAGTCCTAGACCTATGTCGGACTCGGCACTTTGGGAGTGCAATACCGTACTAAACCCCTGCGGGAGCCTTCAGCCGCTTTAATTGGAGGGTCCCGGATCTGCAGGCAACAGGATCCCTCCAGCGACAGGCTGGCCTCGGCGAAAAGGCCAGACTTCTCCTCCATGGGGACTGTCCGGCTCACCTCTGAACAGTCCCGACGACGCCGTATCTAGCAGGACCGGGTTCCCATCCCGGGCCGATACGGGCACAGGGGCGTTACTGGAGGCGCATTAAGTAGCGCCTCCTACGCACTCCCATTCGTCGCCCGCGGATGGAGGCCACGTCGGCGGCCTCCTCTCTCACCCGCTCGTCGGCCTCCTTCTGGGACATTACTGTCTCGCAGAAGGAGACCATCGCCTTCCAGGACTCGTCGTCGCCGAGCATCGCGATGATAATGCTCGGGAGCGACAAGTCCCCTCCGAGGACCGACGTCAGACTTTGACGCAGCGCCGCCCATCTCGGGCACACCTCGAGGGTGTGCTGGGCGGAGTCCACCGCCGCGCCACAATCGTGACATTCAGTCGTCGGCTCCCTCTGGGCCGTCCGGCACAGGTAGTCACCAAAGCAACCGTGCCCGGTGAGAACCTGCGTCAGACGGAAGGTGAGGGGCTTGCGTTTTCGACGCATCCACCGCTCAAGGACCGGGCGAATGGCAGCCGTTACGCGTGTGCCGTACGGCTGCCCCGCCAGGTCCTCCCCCCACCTCCGCATAAGCGCTTCCTGCCCCATCCGACGCACCCGCAGGATCTCGTCCAACGTAGGGTTCTCACCAAGAGCCCTCCTACCCGAGACGAATGAGTAGGTCTCGGCAAGAACCTCCGCCACGAGCTCCCACGGGGGGTCGCCGGCTAGAGCAGTAGCTGCAGCCCACGATATCGTACGGTACCCCCGAATCACCCTCACCGCGATTGTTCGCTGCGCAGCACGAAGCGCCGCTTTATTTTTCGCGGTGAGGCGATGCGCCCAAACCGGGGCACCGTACGTCGCCATACTCCGGCAGACTCCGGAGTACAGCTGCCTGCAGGCGGCGCTGGGTCCTCCGAGGTTCGGGAGGAGTCTGCCCAGCGCACTCGCCGCCTTGACGACCTTCGGTCCCACCATCGCGAAATGTGGGCCGAAGGTCCACCCTCCGTCCAGGATGAGCCCGAGATATTTCATTTGGGGGCTCATCCTGACTCTCCCCTCTCCGATCTGAAGGGTAGCCCCCGGTGGAGGTCCCTTACGGCCGGTCCCGCGGAAGAGCAGGGCTTCGGTCTTGTCAATCCTGACACGAAGCCCTAACCTCTCTATGCGGCTGATCACGAGGTCGAGTCCGACCTCGGCCAGCCGCGCCGCCTCCTTGTAATTTCGTCCCCGGGAATAAACGAGGGTGTCATCCGCATAGCAGATGACACCCATCCCGGGGAGAAGACGGCCTCGCAGGACCCAGTCGTACCCGATGTCCCACAGGATCGGACCCAGAACTGATCCCTGCGGGACACCGCAGCCGACTCGCCGCCACTCCACGGACCCCGACCGGTTCTCGAGACCTACCCTCCGATCAGAGAGGTACGCCTCCAACAGCCTCCTTAGATACGGGGGCATCCGAAGTATTTTAGTGCCTCCCGTATCACCACGTGCGGGAGGCTGTTGAAGGCGTTCGCGATGTCTAACGACACCGCGACCACCACCTCCCTTCCATGTTCCGCCTCACCCGTCACCGCCCGTAGGCGTTTGAGGGCGTCGACAGTCGACCGGCGTGCTCGAAACCCGAACTGGAATTCCGACAGTTCAGGTCCCGAGCCCTCCTCCAGGTGCTGAACGAGCCGGGAGGCCACTATCTTCTCCAAGGCCTTCCCAGCTTCGTTCAGCAGCACCACCGGTCGCACTGCCGAAGCTGAGTCCGGGGTCCGCCCTGCCTTAGGAAGTAGGCAGAGCCGACCCTCTTTCCAGGCCCCCGGGAACTGGCCAGACCGCATGCAGCGATCAAACAGCTCTCGGAGGCTGTCGCCGAGGTGCCCGAGAGCAATCGCGAGGACTCTCCCGTGCACCCCGTCTGGACCCGGCGCCCTCTTCTTACCCTGGAGGCGGGTAATCACCACCTCCATTTCAGCCTCTGTGACGGGTGGCGGAACACCATTCTCCTCGTCCGGCGTCTGCCGAGCCATTCTGGGGGGCACGAAGCCCTCGGGTTCGTCGGGAAAGAGTTCCCCGACGATCCTCCCCAGCTGGTCCGGCTGGAGCGTTTCGCTGATGGGGGCCGACTGGGCGCGGAGCTTGTTCCGAGCCCAATTATACGGTCGGCCCCAGGGGTCTCTCTCTAGACCCCCAACTAACTCCAACCAGGCCTCCTCCTTGGCTCGGCATATGGCCTGCCGCAGGATCTTCGTTTTCTCCACGTAGATCCTGCGCAGCCTGTCGTCCCTGTCCACGTCCTGGGGGCGTCTCCGCCTGCTCCGGGTATATTGTCTCCTGGCCCCGTTGCAGGCGGCCCGGAGACCGGCTATCTCAGCCGACCACCAGTAGAGTGCCCGCCGCGGGGATGGACGCTTCGCGGGCGGCATGGCCGCTCTGCAGACAGCAGTGAATGCGTCGCAGAGCCGGCTGGCCGCCTCATCCACCCCAAACTCCGACAGCGGCGGGAGGCTCCAGCGGCCGACGATTGCGGCCTCCTCTGCCAGTTCCCGATCGAGCTTGGAGAGTGCCCAACGCGGAAACTGGCTACGCCCCCTTGACGACGTTGACGACGATGATGACGCCGGACAGACGGAAGCTGGAGACACCTCGAACCTTATGTACCGATGGTCCGAGAGAGTCTCCACCTCTGTCTCCACCCTCCACCCATCCACTCTGCGTGCGATGGCCGGCGTGGCAAACGTGACGTCCACCACGGAACCTCCCGACCATCGCACGCACGTCTGGACTGCCCCCACATTGAGCAGGCACAGTCCGGCAGCTAGCGCCCACTCCTCCACCTCCCTCCCTTTTGGGTTCGTAACCGGGTTACCCCAAGCCGTGGACTTGGCGTTGAGGTCACCGGCCACGAATACCTGGAGGGGAGCTAGCTGCCTCACCAGCGGCCCCAGAACGTCGAGAAACCGTTCCAGGGCCGCCAGATCACGGTTCGGGGAGAAGTAGACTCCGACGAAAGCCACCTCTCCCCGAACCGCCGCCACGTACCCGCGGCCCCTCGCCTTGACGACGGGCCGGCTCCAGGCCTCACCACGATCGCCACCGAGTCCTCGGTGTCCCCCGCCCAGTGTGGGCTAGGGGGCACGGCGTATGGCTCGGCGACGATCGCGACGTCAATACTCCACTCCGCCATGGACTGCAGGAAAAGGTCCTGGGCCCCGGCGGAGTGGTTGGCGTTCGCCTGGAGGACGCTGAGATGCCCGGGCATCACTCGGCCATATCAGCGTCTGCTGCCTCCACTCGGTTCCCCCCTTGTGACGATTGCGGGGGGAATTTCCCGCGGGTTGATGGGGGCTTACATGCCATGCCCCCCATCACGTGGCCCGCCGGCCTGCCGGCGTCCGCGCACACCGCGCAATGGGCGACGGCCGAACACCCGGCGGCTTTGTGGCCTGCCTGACCGCAGCGATAGCACAGAGTGCTGCGGTCAGTGCCACCTGGGCACGCGCCGGCGACGTGCCCCAGTCCCAGGCATCGGAAACAATGCCTAGGACGCGCTTGCAGGAAGTCCACCCCACCGCTATGCTCCCGACCTGCAGCAGCTTTTTACCTGCCGCCGCCGGGAGTTCAATGTGGGCTGACCCCGGGCCCCTTAGCCCCGTTCGGATGTTCCGCACGAGGACCTGCCCGGGGGAACAGCCCCCTTCCTTCGCCACCGCGATAGCCAGACGCTCCGCGGTGACCGCGTCGCTCAGGCCTGAGATTCTCATCTCCACCTTCTTCTCAGGCCTGAGCACCTCCACCTCCTCCGCTAAGACCTCCTTCAAACGAGCGGCGAGGGCATCGGCCTTCTCGCCGCTCGTGGAGCCAGGCACCTCGATGAGGCGCGCCCCGGTCGCCGATTGGCGGATCCGGAGCGGGCCGATTCCCAGCTCCTTTAGGTCGATACTGCTCTCGGCCTTGAGCAGTGTCGACCCATACGTGGCCCCCTTGGCCGCTGCCTCCGGCCGTAACTTAATTATTACGGCCGATGAGCGGGGGAGTGCCAATTTAGGCTTTGTAGCCTCCTTCTTTGCCGGCGGCGCTGAAGCCGCCGGTTTTTCGGTCGCCGGGTTCTTCACCGGCGGCACTGAAGCCGTCCGCTTTTTGGCCGCCGTTTTGCGGCGGACGACTTCTGTCCAGCTTGCCGCTGGCTCCTCCTGGAACTATTGGTATAATCCATATATATTAATACTACATTAAAAAATCGCTTAAGCGTAAACCACACGCGAAGGATTCCGTACCAGTAACGTTTAAAAATTAATATTGAAAAGTTAAAGATAATATCATTATCTCTACCAAAATAATACTTACCGATATCGGTACGATTTTCACGTCACTATTCTTAAGCGATCTCTGCGCCTCAGTAGTTGTAGTTACTGGTTCGCTAGTGTTAAGGATCATTAGTCGGTTCTCATCGTCCCATTTTAACCTAAAATCGCACTCTGATCGCCATTCCTTTTGTATAAAATTTTCCATATCACAGCAATCTAAGGGATCGAGAGGCTGAAAGTTTTTCAAATGTCAAAAATCGATACTATTTAAGAAACGTGATATCATATAAAATACGATTAACTAATATAAGTAAATTTATTTTACTAGAGTAAAGAAAAATAGAATTCAAACTTGTTGATATTTTATTTATTTATTAAATCTTAATTGCATTTGCACAGATATATAGGTGTACAAAGGTGGTCATATCGCTTACAGCGATTAAAAAGTACTTTAGAATGAGAAGCTTACAACAAAAATATTAATTCAAAAAGTTATTAAAATATTACTAAGTAGTAAGGGAGCCAATTTTACGAAACGGTACTAGCCCGCAGATGAACATAGGACCGTCTAGCTCTAGGCCACCTCTGTTTAATGTTTAAAAATTTATAAAAATAATAATAAGGAGCCAAATGAATTTAAATTAAACAAATTAAACATGTTAAAAGTATTTAAATGAAGGAAATGATTAAGAACTTACGTCATCTTGATATTCATTGAAAATAATATTTTCTTCTGTCTTAGCAGTATTTGGTGCTAGTTTCGGTGTAGTCTGTTAAAAGTAATCTTATTTTTAATATTATGAAATCAATCGTAATAGGAGTTGACAAACGAAATCGTATAATTTTAATATTTTCCAACATTTATTTTTATATAAGCGCATCAATTTTAAATTCCACGACCCCAGTAGGATTTTAATCTTGTGTTGGGGCTTCGGAAACACAACACAACTCAAAAGCACACGGAGCCGTCTTTAAGCTATTGAAGGCCCTGGGCATATTAGGGAATCATCGACAGGGAATTCATGCTCACACTTTGCAGCCCAAATGGTCCCGTACAGTTCGGTATCAGAGGAACATCCTCCCACGGACCATTCGGCTGTGAAATGAACTCCCTGCCGAGGTTTTCCCACAGGACTACAGTATGGGGTCCTTCAAGAGGGGAGTAAATAGGTTTTTAAAGGGTCGGCAACGCGCATGTGATGCCCCTGGTGTTGCAGGCGTCCATAGGCTACGGTAACCGCTTACCATCAGGCGGGCCGTATGCTTGATTGCCACCGCCGTGGTATAAAAATATATATATATATATATATATATATATATATATATATATATTAGGGTAATGGGGCCCCTATGACTTTGACACAACACTATTTTCTTAGAATAGATAAAGAAGGTAAATAAACATGCATGGTAAATAAACATGATTTCTATTATTTTCAATTTGGAGAAGGAGCGTTCCCCACTGCAGATAGTTACCATCATGCTTAAAAAAGAATTAAATACGATTTCTACATTTGAAAATATGTCTTCAATTTTGTTTTCTTTTAAAATTTTATATACATATTTCCAATATAATATGAATTCCTTCGATTTCACCGTGAACAATATTCTGTTATATGCAGACATTCCATTTATATCTCTTTCTCATTAACGTCTTCATAATCAAATTCTGCAAATTCTGAGCAAATTTCTCTCAACTCTTCGGAATTCAGAGCTTTCAAGCGAACAAAATAAATCAAAACGTTTACTAATGTTCTGATACGAACTTAATCGCTGTTTTAGATGAAAGCTCAAAGTATCAATTATAGTAAGAAAGGTTTCTATTTATTTTTCTCTTCCATTCAGTTCAATTGACGTTGCAGAGCCATTATAAAAGCTTCTGCATTTTATTCTTTGAGATAAGTCCTTGTAATCAGATACCGGGTTTTTTTCATTGGCCGACAATTCGAATTAAAAATAATTTCGGTAATAAATATCGGTTTATCGCTCAGTGATCTGGCAAGAACTAATGGGGCCCCTATTGATCACGGGGCCCTAGGCAAGTGCCCAGAGTGACCAGTGGGAAAGAGGGGTCTGCAAGCACAAATGCCCAGACTTCAACAAACACCTCTATGGTTATACATATATACCCGTGCATTCCCAATCGGGACAGATATTTGTATTTGTACAAATATTTGTGTTCGGTCTGGGTGTATGTCCTTGTGGGTCTTCCCACAATGCTTCGGAGAGCACGTAAAGCCGTCAGTCCCGGATGTTATCATAGACGCCTGATAACGATCGTTACTCATGGTAGGAAAATTATCCGCCAATCCGCAGTGGAGCAGCGTGATGGATTAAGCTCCAGCCCTTCTTCTATATGGAGAAGACGCCTTCGCTTCAGCAGAGGGTTGTTAACAGGATGATACAGTACAACAGTGCGGTAAAGTGTCTGTCTCTGTCCGTGTGACTGTATGTGCGGATCCTGTATGTGGTCACGATAACGACCGAAATATTTCACTAATTGAGTCTCTTTTTTTTCTTACGCTTCAATATAGATAGGAATAGAACCGTATTTAATTTCACAGTCTAATTCGATGTGGTTTAATTGTTTTTAACAAAAATGTTTTGTGAAAAATGAGATTGAGGCGTGCACTTTTGGATTTTTCAAACTATAAGTATTTAATTACTTTCATCTGACGCGTAGGTATTAATAATTTAACAATAATTTCAACCCAAACTGTTTTCTTCACCAATGGATGGATTGTAAACTGACGATATTTACAATATCACGGTGATATAAACAAACATGCATCACTCACCACGATGACATCATATACGTTTCGTTTTGAGTCTCCTTCTGAATTATTTGCTGGAGGAGGCAGTTGTAACTGAAAAAATAAAGTAAACGCAATTTTATATAGTTACAAGTTATTATTTAATAATATCAACATGGTCGATTAAAAAAGTACCCTAAATTTTTTTTATTTTCCGGTTTGTAAATACATTCATAGGACATAAGACTTTGTGGGTCTCACCGTGCCTCGAAGAAGTCGGAGAGTATATAAAACCGTCGGTCCCGGTTATTATCAAAGATACCGATAGCGATCGTTGCTCATGGTAGAAAATTTAACCTAGTAGGTAGGAAATTATTTTCCCGCCAAAACAAAAAAAAAAAATAAAGGTAGGAAAATTAACGTAAACCCACAATGGAGCAACGAGGTTGTTTAGGCTCCAACCCTTCCCATACATGGAAAAGAGGCCTTCTGCCGAGCAATAGGATACATAACTACTGATTCAGGTTAGTTCAGTTCAAAATGATTTTTTAGATAAACGCGTTCAAAAACAATACGCTTATTAGAAATGTACAGATTTATAATTAATTTTGTATTAATATTAATAATTGGTAAATAAAGATTTTTAATAATTATATTAAATAATATTATATATAATATTATATATAATTAAATATATACCTTTTCCGTTGTGTAAAACGCACTATACTTTTTCTGGGTTGCGTAAATATGATATTGTACCAGTGTCTTGAATCCGCACTCTAATAGTGAACTGTTGTACAACGGAGGCAAATCGCAGCATTTCTCGTGGAAGTACTTGTAAAAAAAATTAAAAAATTAATCACAAAATCTCGAGTTTAGAAAAAAAAACACTACAAAATTTAAAAAAAATCATACACGTGCTATCTTGAAGTTGGGTCGGCTATTATAACAATAAAAATAAATTTTGTTCGTATTTGTTTACATGTTTATTTTTGTTATCAGATACTTTTTAATGTAGGAATGTACATAGAGTACATACAAGCAAACATTAAGGAGTTCTGAACTTTTATTACAAACTTTCAAACAAATAACAATCAGGCAAATCGATATAAAAACTCGCAGTTATTGGTGTACATATATACAAAAAATATTCATAGAGTAATATATTATTTTTTATTTTACTTAAAAACTTTACTTTCAAAATCCTATAAAAATAAATATTTTCGTCATAGCCCTTCTTATTAATAAGTATAATGTAAGTTCTTAAGTTTTTATCTTCTTCTTTTAAATAAATATATGGTCCATAATTCTTTGGGATTTGGTATGTGTTTCCATAAAGACTACGATAAAATGTAATTGGACTTATTTAATTTTTAAGTACACTGACAGTAGACCACGAACCATTTGCCATAAATATGCGTCCTTAACGTGTTTGATTTTATAAATACGAGTATATAGCAAAACACTACCAATGTGACTGGCCCGTTGGCGCAGTTTGCAGTGTCCCTATTTTCTACTCCAAAGGTTGTGAGTTCGATTCCCACCCCGAGTCTGGGTGTAATATATGTTTATTTATATATTATATATGTATTATTTATATGTAGGTATATTTATTAAAAAAATATATATATCAGTCGGCTGTTACTTAAAACACAGGCATTAAGTTGCCTACCTTAAGAACAGACGACCTTGTGTGTGTGTTAAACATATTTATTTATTTATTATTTATTTAATGTTATATAAATTAAGAAATCCATTTACCTTTCTCATAAACAGTTCTGGTCTTCTTTCAACAGGCAAATTCTTCTCAAAATCAAGATACCGTCTGCAAATATATATTTTAGAAAAATATGTCAAAATATATATTTTAGAAAAATATGTTAAAATGACTTAATACACATAAGGTAAATAATAGCCTTTCCAAGAAACTTGCTTACATAGTTCCTAAAATACAAAATTACAATGTTCTATGATCATCCAAAATACATAAATATTTAATTTAAAAACAGATTATTGTCGCAATTAAATAAGTTAATCGTATCAGATGTGTCACTGAATTACAGTAAATCCGCTTGTCATTTTCAATTATCAGAATACATGATTGCAAAACAAAAAACATAAATATAGTTTAATAGTTAATTATAATACACGGTTCAATTTGACAAGCATTTACGATGACTGCTTTATATATAATTATCATATAGCTTTATGTAACGAAGCTCGCAAATTGATATATAACCATTTATTTTAAAACGGGTGGAATGGACATCTTGCCGACACATTCATAAACTTTTGAACCTAATTGTTGATCATCAAAATTCCATCATCAAAAGTAACTTTTCTCAGAAAATTTGAAAAAGGCTTTTTCTCAGAAATGGTAAATCTTAGAGAAAAAAGTATAGGGACAATTTTGGTAGATAATTATATGATCTACAATTTTAATTTGAGCTATTTTTATCGTTAAACTAACGCTCACGTAGAACTACGAGTAAGCCGCGACGAGAAGTAAAGTTTATTTATTTATTTATTTATTTATTTATTTATTATTAATCTTACTACTAACATTACAGTAAGGCCAATGCGTTAGAGTAGATACTAAAATAAATTACATTTTCCAAATATATAAATAAACCATTACGATTTATAATGAGTCATAAAATATATATACATCGAAAGAAAAAAATAATTAATCCAATATTATTAGACATTATTAATATTATTTAGTCATGAATAGAAATAAATAAGAAATTAAACGAAATATTCAAATTAAGGACAGACGTCGCAATAGTTATAAATTAAAAATAAAATTATAAAATACTTTATAAATAGATAATTTAATAAATAAAACCCATTAATGTTAAAATAAATTATAACCTAGCCTAGACCCAATCTGGATCGTAGGAGACAATTGTAGAAACGACCTTTGTGAACTCGTTCAACGTGCAGCTGAACAAATCTATTTGGTTTGCTACAGCGTTGAGCGCGCGCAGAGCTCGTGTAAGCGGCGTGTTCCGCAGCAAGTTATTGCGCGCATAAGGTAATGCCAGGAGGGGCGGGCGTCGCCTCCGTTCAATCGCGTTGATGTCAAAAGTATATGTCGTTTCAAAGTTGATGTCAATGCGACGAATGAGACGTAATGAGACGTACTATGACCAACGTCATATTATAAACTAACGCGACAACATATTATGACAGCTTATAGCTCTAATGAATATTTAATAAACGTTGCCCTGTTTTTCGCTATTGTAGGACAACGTGTAATGGAAAGACAACGGAAATGTATAAACTTATAAAGGCGTTGTGTAAAAATAAATACTCTTTACCCTTGATAGAAAATATAATTCGCATCAAGTAATGGCGAAAATTGCAAAGTTGTGCAGGCGTCTTCTTTATTCCAAGATCCAACCGGACAGTTCTGTTGATATATGAATAAACATTAAGTAAAGGCTGGTTTTTTAATAATAAAAAAAGCTTTAAAAGCAAAGGAAGGAAGAAGGAATAGAAAACTAAATACATGTAGGTATAATATAATAATATAATATTATATTACAATTACTTTAATTTGAAAAACATTTTTCTTTAAATTTCGTTATTTGTTAAAATAGTTGTAAAAAAGTTTTTTTGAAGGGAGACAAACTTTCTTGAGGAAATGCATTTGTATTTCTTTTCAACTAAAACTTATTAATCATTTAAATTTTAATGGTAATCATCATAATTTAACTGGACGAACTGAACGGTTGTATTCACATTAACGTTTTTCATGACTCTTAATGCTCTGCCGTTATGAGTCGTATCGTAATATTTTAAAGGCTAAGCCATCTATAAGTAGGTAGGATTCTTATGTAAAAATAATTTAACCTTTATGCTGTATAGACAGCTGTAGACGCATTAGAGTATTTAAATAATTGAGCGAACGACCTCATTTCACCTTAAATTATTTAGTAATAGTGGCCGCCCCGGCTGCGCTCGGGGTATGTATATGTACCTTACTTGTAACCTTCCTCACGAATCACTCTATCAATTGTGTTACCTTGTAACCTTCTCACGAATCACTCTATCAGTTGGTGAAAACCGTATGTCAATCTGTGCAGTAGTTTTTGAGTTTATCGCGAACAGACATACAGACAGATATACGCTGCGGAGGACTTTGTTTTATAATATGAAGTGATTTAGGTATTTTCTTGATTTTTTTACGTGAAAAATAACGTTTTCCAAATCTTTATTACATAAGCCTAAAATTTGCAATCTGAACTCGGTATATCCTCGATATACCTCAGTGATATGGGAATAGTCAACTTTTGACTCCCTCTGATAGTTTTCTGCTATACCTCTCGTGCCTAGTGCTTTTTAGGGTTCCGTAGCCAAATCCAAATGGCAAAAACGGAACCCTTATGGATTCATCATGTCTGTCTGTCTGTCCGTCCGTATGTCACAGCCACTTTTTTCTAAAACTATAAGAACTATTCTGTTGAAACTTCGTAAGTAGATGTATTCTGTGAACCGCATTAAGATTTTTACACAAAAATAGAAAAAAAAACAATAAATTTTGGGGGTTCCCCATACTTAGAACTGAAACTCAAATATTTTTTTTTCATCAAACCCATACGTGTGTATCTATAGATAGGTCTTCAAAAATGATATTGAGGCTTCTAATATCATTTTTTTCTAAAGTGAATAGTATGCGCGAGAGACACTTCCAATCATCCAATGTGGTAAAATGTGACCCCCTTTAAATTCTAAAATAAAAAGAGAATGATAAAACTAAAAAAAATTATATGATGTACATAGTAATGTAAACTTCCACCGAAAATTGGTTTGAACGAGATCTAGTTAGTAGTTTTTTTTTTTTTTTTTTTTATAAAAAAAATACACTATTATTAAAACATCGATCAAAGTTACAACGAACTACAAGTACTTTTATATGATGTTACTTGCTGCTACGGAACCCTTCATGGGCGAGTCCGACTCGCACTTGTTTAATTTTTATTATTCTTATTTTTTAACTTAGAAAGTGCGAAGAGGGCGTAAATTTTGCTTGCCGCATCAAAATCCAGGCTTCTTAAGGATCATTGATTATTTCACATGAAAATTTATTAAACGCCTTTACTACAAATATTATTAAAATACCCTTACATTTACCAAACTCATAATAAAATCATAAGATTTTCAATTAATACGTTAGTTATAGGTTTTTCAATATAGATACTTATAAATATATATATCTTAAGAGAATCATACCTTGTTTAAGTGATCTACAATACAGTTCATTAACCCTTGTCCAGGACATGCCTCGATGTATGTCTTGTGTCTCCTCTCGTAGCAAGCGTCCACCACAGTATCCACTACATCTTGCCAGTCGACAGGCAAGTTACTCCTCAAGAAGTTAGAGTACTCTTCTTTTGTTGGCGAGTCGGTTAAATTGAGTTTTTCTTTCATACATCTCCATTTCTGACACTAAAGTCCAATATTTTAAATGTATACTTGTAATGATTATATATATATGGATACAATTATAAAGTTTACTTACCAAACGATCTGTAGGTGTGCTCTGTGCATGTACCTTTAATAAAAATAGATAATTATAACATTATAATAGATTTTTAAAAGAGTACAAATCATTTCTTTCTTGTAACTACTTGTCACAAGGTAAACATGGATAAATAACGATGAGCCAACGTCACACGCAATTTTATCTGCAATGATCGTCAATATTTGTACAGATTCGGTAATCTTAAGTAAGGTTACGACGTCCTCCGCAATAGTCTTTTGAGTTGTTACATTATTTATTTTTTGCTTCGAACATTCAACAAACGGGCAGTCATATACAAGAGATTTTTCAAATCAGACTCGTAATTATTTATTATTACCATCCATTTCTTATTACCTACCGTCTAATACCGTATTCTAATTAATGTAATGTATTTTCTAAGTTATTTAGAATAATTTATTCTTAAATTGTAAATTATATATATGTACCTATTTGTATATTATTATAAATACATGAAGAAAGATATGAAGTAATTTAAAAGTTTAATAATGTATAGTGTTATAAGCAATGAAAAATAGATAATATACTCTGCATTTGTAATATTATTATTATTTATTATTCAAATATCTGCAGCAAAAAGAGAAAAAATATATAACGAAAATAAAATGAAAAATTTAACTTAAATAAACGTACCTACCTAAACCTTTAAACCATATTTACTTAATCATAAATGACCCTGTACCTATATAAATAAATTTAAATTTCAATTATATTAAAATCAAATGAAATTCAGAATACGTAAGCGATGAAATTATTACTTTTTTTTAACTTTAAAATCGATTGCTTTAACTGTCATAGTAATTCCTATTTTTAGGTAATAGAACAATTTTTACTTATATTGATTGTTAATAAATTTGCTTGCAATCACATCTGAACTTTGTCAAGATCTTTCTGAACCTGAGAAATAATGTCATTGACTGAGCACCCAAAAGAAAGTAACAATTTGTCATCTATATAAAGAGTGAGCTCACCATATAAATCGGTTTTTTTGTTAAATGTAGTTATTATAAATTAAAAATAGCAGAGGTACTAAGATGAAACCTTGTGGAACTCCATAACATAACTTAAGTTAACTATGTAATGTAGAATTTTAATTCTTGCAAATGTTTTAATTACACATAATAAAATTGTTTCATATTCTTAATATGAAAAAAAAAACAAATGATCTATGAGATATTTCAGTTACTTCAATTAGTAGTATCATTCTTGATATCGTTCCGTATTTAGCTTACATTTTTATCAATTGTCTTGAAGTAAGTTTTTTCCCAGATTTATTAAAATGTTGTACAATTTTACCACTTTTCAAGAAAGTGAACAGAAGTAATCCCAATAATTATAGACCTATCTCAATCCTGCCATTCGTTAGTAAGATTTTTGACACAAATTATATTGAATAATTTATCAAAGGCATTTGATTTGAAAAACATGAAACCATTTTACATAAACTTTAATATCGCGGTAATAATGACAAAGCTCTTGATCTCATTGACTAATATCTTGAACAAACTATCTTTGAACAAAATCTACTGGGTCTGTACTAAATACGGGCGTTCCATAGGGATCAATTTCAGGTCCTTTTCTATATTTTGTACCATTATGTATAATATATAAATTATCTCGCACTTTTTTTTGCATTCGACATGAACGGTGCTTTGTCACGGATACAAGACTAAGAAAAGAAGAAAAAACAAATGTGTTGTGCTTTACATTATATTAAACATCATAATTATAATTTCAATATAAATAACGAAATCTTGTTGCTAGCGTCTCTAGATTTTTTTCTAGATAAATTTGAATTCAAAACCACAGTGAAATTTCTAATTGTCATCCATGACTAGCTTTCGCAGTAGGAAAAGTTTCTCATCTGACCCGTCATTGATAGTACGCTATTAGTGCTACTGCTATTGTCAATTATTGTCTAAATTGAGATTATGGCCGTTAAATATTAGGGCCGTAAGAACAGAATAGTTAGGACCTCCTTCTTGTCGATGTGTCGTAAAAGCTAAATAATGCCATAATGGTACGAACAACTGTGCACCAAACAAGATGGTGTTGGGCAACAGCGTCACCATATCCTGACGCAACACACTGCACTCGCCAACCAGAATACCAAGCGTGACGAGTACGGTACGGTAGCTCCACATTAAACATAATTAATTATTTAAAGAATATTGTTATGAATATAAATTTTGTAAAATCACGACTCAAAAGTAGGTACTTTTGAAGCCTACTTGAGAAAAGAAGTTTTTGTCTTTATAAAACGCAGTCAATAAAAACTTTAATAAACTATGTTTTTGTTATAGATTTTAGATTTTATAGTAATTTTTGGATCTGTTGTAGCTGATGGTATGTGTTCAAAACGCTAACCAATATTGTATAAGAATTAATATTTGTATAATAATTGTATATAAAAGTTGTCCAACGCTCGACAGATGGCGTACAGATCAAAATAGATCACGCTAAAACTTTGTTGTATACGTTATAGTATGTAAGTTTAATTATTTAAATAAAAGTCGTCGTCGGTCGGTCGGTCGGTCGGATCAGTCCATCGGTCAGGTCGATCGGTCGGTGTCGGTGGTCGATACGTAGATCAGAATACTGTCGTGGTTTTATTTATTTAACCCTTCAAGTAGTTCACAACTAGTTCAATAGTCGATCGCCAGGCGGCCATAGCACACCCAGTGCTATACAGTATGTTAGACTTAGGTACTTATATCTGAATCCGTACTGCTTCCTATAAATTAAGTTAATTCAATTTAAATGGTTGCAGCACCGAGGTTGGTTGATATTTACCTGGATCTGTCTTTAAACCTGATTTGTAAATTGGATTAATTTTAGACATTTCACCAATTACATTTTAATACGTTTTTAATAGATTTATTATTTGTTTTGTCTTAATTGATCATATATGTAACAATTATATTATAATTTCAATTTAATCGAATGGAAAGTCCCTTATCTATTTGAGAAATTACTGTTATTCTTTATATATATTTGAGAAATTATCTTATTTACAGTGTCGTAAGTTAAAGTAAAATTAAATTTTTTACGTTATATTTTACGTAAAAAAATATGTTTTTTTTTCTTTTTTTGATATTCTTATTTCTTATTGTTATTTATATGAAAGCGTGGCATGTCACTTTAAAAATAACAAAAATCAACCTAGGCCGGGATAGATATAGTACTATATTCGTACACATTCTCAATCAGGAAACAAAAACACTAACAATAAGTAAATTCTAAATATTTGGGAATTTCGTGGCTCTTACCTAATCTGTGTCGGAGAAGATTTCAAAAAACGTTCTTACTTTAAATGATTAGAAATATTTAAAGTTAATAGTAAAACATTAAATGTAGAGGTATACCGAATATAACTTTTTTTAACTTTTTCGCAATGTCCAGATATCGTTATATATGCTATACAACTAATATATAATATGGTATACAATGAAGAAATAGTTTGTTTGTATCAGTACCTATATCTCGAAATTACGAAAAAAAATGTAGACCAAATTAAATCTCAACGAAGGTGAAACAGCAAGGAATGTTTAGTGCTCAAGTAAGTGACAATATGCTATCTTTAGTTCTTAGAACATTCAAGAACTTTAAAATTTATTACTTTGTTCCTGTGTTGCAATATTACTTAATTTTAAAAATAATATTTAACTTACTCTGACAAATAAACGTTTCGATAACACTATGATAAAATAACTAGAGTTTATAACAAAAGCGTTTATTACAAAATACGTTTTATTATGAAAAGATTTTTGTTAAACAAAAAAGTTATCTCACCAAAAACAAAAATAACAACCAACACTTCATGTCTGTTTCGTTTCACAAATAGTACTGCATAGTACTGGATGATAAGACGCATTGATCTCGCAGCAGGTCAAGTGATAACACCAATTATTCTACAATATTTATTTTGTACGTTCTTTGCGATAATCACTATTAATGGACGGAACGATGACATTAGAAGTTCAACAACAATTTAAACGGCAAATATTTATATTTACATTCTATTTTATTATGAATTTCTTTCGTTACATATATATGAATTATTTGTAAATCATTTCTAAATATCTACAAATAGTATGGAATCATTATTAGGGAATGCGATTGCATTCCCTAATAATCCAGCTCCAGTGTTCTCGCGAGATCTCGGCCTTTTTTAGCGAGATTGTACTCGGACGAAAAAAAGGCGAGATCTCGCGAGTTTAACGAGATTTCTAATAGTCTGACTAATTGGTTTTAATTAATCTGTCATATAATAATAATAATTTTTTTAATTAATCTGTATTCTGTAATATCTAATAGATCTACTGAGTACATTTAATTGATAATAATGTCTCAGTTTAATAGACAACTCACCTTAGATAATAGTTTAATTTTTTTTTTACTTCTCGTTGTTTTGTTTGTTATAAAAGAACACTGTTTTATTACTAAAAGATTTTTGTTTGATATTAAAAGAGAAGACTGGTTGTTTCTTTCGTTTGTTATTTGATATATAGGTATACGTACGTCAAAGTTTACTACTTATAAACAAATTATAGACAGATACATCAAACAATGTTTGATGCATAAAAATAAGAAAAAATTCGTGAAAATAAATGTTTATCTTATAATACTTTTAAGTTTTATTATTGTTTTCCTAATTTATTCAAATATTGTGATAATTTGCAAAAAAACACACAATATTGCCAATCTCGCGAGATTTCGAAATTGGCCAGATCTCGCAGTATTGTTATTCATATCCGCTCCACTGTCCGTGTCAACTACTAGTTGACTAGAGTTTACTAATTAAGCGCAATAACCGCAAGCGCCCGTGTCCTTGTAATGGTCGCTATGGCTATATAGCCAATATTGCTCATGTCAACTTTTTTTCCATACGGGGATTAGTACGCGAAGTGCACCTGTCAACTACAGGTTGATTAACATATATTACACTATCACCGGTGGAAAATGACGTAACAAAACGTGAGACGCCTTGGGCAGTTTTGTGCAGTTGGTAAACTAAAAGGTCATTCCCCGGACACTAGAGCGGATAAACTCGCGAGATTGAGGCTTAAGCGAGATCTCGCGAGTTTATCCGCTCCAGTGTCCGAGATTTGCATTCCCTAATCATTATTCATAATTTTGTTATAAAATAATATTTACAAATATTACCTGCCACTATGCGAAAAAGATTAGAAGCACATATCAGAACCATCATTTTTCAGGGATAAAAAGTAGCCTTGCTGTGCCAGACTTTTTAAACCCAACCTTTCAGCCAAAGTTCAATCGTTATTGAACCACTATTCAACAACCAGTATCTAAATGCCAACTACGCAAATATATTGTAAAAGAAACAAAGCATTTACCACATATGCAATGAATCCCCTTATCAAAGAAACAAGGTTTCTTAAAAGGTTCACGACACGAATAATGAAAACATATCGTAAATCTTTAATTTATTTGCCTACTGCTGATATAATATTTTAAAATTTATTCTTCTGGAATTTTCTGGTATTTACTAGATCATTTATTCCAATAAACGACTAAGACTGTCTTTGATGCGTATAAAATTAATGGATTATGTATTAACTATTAATGTTTTGATATAAATACATACATTATAATAATGTAAAATTACGATCCAAAATGTTTTCTATCAAGATACAATTATTCCGTTATGCAGCATAAATATTAATTACTAAGATTATCTATACTTTTAATATTATAAAGCTGAAGAGTTTTTGTTTGTTTGAACGCGCTAATCTCAGGAACTACTGGTTCGAATTGAAAAATTATTTTTGTGATGGATAGCCCATTTACCGAGGAAGGCTATAGGCTATATAACATCACGCTATGACCAATAACGGCTGAGCAATAATAAGAAAAGTTACAAAAACGGGAAAATAAGAGTTTTCTTTCTTTTTTAAGAGCTTCCGTTGCATCCTTTATTATTTCTCTTCTCGAGACATTTTTTAACCCTTTCCCGGCCAGATTTTGGTACAGTAATCGTGCCCCCACGGCCAGACGACTTTAGGTATAATTTCAAACAGTGATGGGACATCTGAATAATTTTTATCGATATTACACATAATTATAGTTAACTTTTGTCTGCGATATCGTACGAATTTGTTTTAAGCCTATAAAGGAGATCGTGCCAAAGGGCAGTAAGTAGTTATATGTATATTGACAGTACCATCAGTGAAGTGATACAATCTAACTGTGCCACGGTGAACGTAACGGAGGATATAAATTAATCTAAAATAAAACACTCATAAATAAATTATAAAAATAAAAGCCATGTAATATTAAGTACCTATATAATTTCCCAATTTGGAAGTGGGGCTCCTCCTTAAATCGGGTTGAAATTTTTTTTAACGTTTTTTATGAATAATAAACATGAGAGAAAGTAATAATAAGTTGACGCACGCCCAAAAAAAAATTAATTTTTTTTTTATTGATAGGTTGTTAGGTCTTTTTTTTTAGCGTTAATTCTAGTTTTAACAAAGGCATTTAGCAAGAACTAGTTCTAACTAGCAAAACAAGTATGCTTAATTAAAAAAATAAAAAAACCCGACTGCGTAATACTCTTATTATAAACTAAAAAGAATAAAACAATTTACTAGCTTTCGTTTGATACCCATATTGTTACAGTAAGAAAAAAATCAACTCCCCCCCCCCCTCATTCCGCCATAAGTGGGATTGAAATTTTGAAATTTTGAAAATTTATATAGCCTATGTCACTACTACAATTTAGACAAATTTAACGACACCTCATATGTCAAAAACCGTCCAGCCGTTTGGGCTGTAGGGCGTGCCAAAGAAATGGACATACATACATACATAATTACATACATATATACATACATACATACATACATACATACATACATACATACATACATACATACATACATACATACATACATACATACATACACTCGAAAAACATAACCCTCCTTCTGTCGCAGTCGGGTAAAAAAAAAGACCTAACAAGCACACTCCATCGTACACCGAATAGTGTTTTCTTTTTTTTTTCTTTTAAAAATAAAGTAATGCGCCACCTTAATATTGCTTTTCTCATGTTCTTTATGCATAAAACATGAAAAATAAGTTTGTTACCCCGGTTTTAGCAGGAGCCCTACTTCCGAATATTTACCTTAACAAAAAATAAATTTTTCGCTCATAATATAATCTAATCAGCTTTAATGTATTAATTCAATATTTTGGAGACGAACAGGGTGCGATTTCTAATTGAACTTCTTCTGTTGAATTTCTTAAGCTATTTTTATACTAGTTTGCATAAGTTTCCCGCCGAATATTTTTTTACATATATTTATTTCCAAGCGGACGAATTTTAAAATGAAGTCTTAAATGGGAACACTAACTACTACTCGAACTGCAATTACTGTCGTTGCTGATATTTTCTTGTAATATATTCAATAATTCGTCGTCGTCCAACATAATATTGTACAGCACTAGGCACATGAAGTTAACGTGTTATTACGGGGATGGCTCTGCAGGTACCAATGTTTACAAACCAATATGCCTACCGTGTCGCTTGCGCCGCACGGAAAATCACGGTGATGGCCGCAAGTGATCGTCTGGCAGTAACTGTATTAGTGACGTCCCAAAATAATATCGAGATCAATAATATATTTTTTTTTGGTTTCGTAGTTTTCTACCGATTCTCTTTAATTGTGGTTTATTATTCAAATAAGAGGTTCAAAAAACACATTAAATAATTAATTTATACTCTAGACATGTATTAACAAGATAATTATTAGTTTTAAAGGATCTCTTCTCTATTATTTAGTTTTTACTAGCGCATCACTAGCCTAAGTAAAATTACGGGTTCGGCGCTGTGTGTTAGGGTTGTAATAGCGCCTAATTTGACTATTGCATTTAAATTGCATTTTTATGTATCAGAATGTTAAGCCTATTGTTTTAAAGTTGGATTATTGTAAAGTACACATCCTGAAGTATTATAAATAATATAAATTTTCTTCATATTTTTTATATCTAATCAAGAAATAGACATAGAAAAAATAGAACGTAATATTACGGGCTTGGCGCCACAGGCATTAACATGAAAACACGGAATATTACGGTGACGGCCGGGAAAGGGTTAACTATAGTTCCACTTTTGCAGTAAATATAACATCATCTTTTACTGAGAATTTTCGAAAAATAAAAAAAAAACTCAATAATACGTTGTTCGAACCAGGAATCAAATCTGAGACCCCTTGCTCGGCAGTAACGCTTGCGACTCAACTACTTTTAGAGTAAATATTTAAAAATATTTAAGTACGTTTTTCCTTGAAATGAATGCGGGTGAAACCGCGGAGCAGAGCTAGTGTACCTATAATAATAGTTTTCATCTATTTGAATAATTATTTTCTTCTTGGTCATTTATATACCTATATTTTTTTGTGGTTTCGTACCAAAAGGCACATGGTACCCTTATTACTAACAATAAAACTCCGCTGTCTGTTTGTTACAGGTCTATAAGTTAGTACCGCAATAAGTAGACACTAAACTTTTACAGAATATGTATGTACTAAGGCCGCTATAACAACACATAATTTAAAAAAATTAAGATAAAAACTTTAAGGCGGTTTACGTAAAACAAATTGTCAAATTTTGCGACACTTGCTCGATCTAAACAATATACAGTGCAACCTCGATATAACGAAACTGAAGGGAATTAGGAAATATTCGTTATACCAAGTATTTCGCTATAATGAGGTTTGTTGTATAGAGGTTAGACTGGACTGCGATTTCGAGGTAAGAACTTGGAATTAAGTAGAAATAATTAATAGGATACGTTATATCAAGGTTTTAAGTTGAAAAAATTCGTTCAATAGATGTAAAAATACCTTCTACCTATATTCTGCAATGATTGAAAAATCGTTATAAAGAGGTTTTTGATAAATTTTATTCGTAATGTAGAGGTATATTTTGTATTATCTCTTACGGGCAGTTCTAGGGGATTTCGAAAAATTCGTTTATTCGAGGAATTCGTTATATTGAGGCTCGTTATATCAAGGTTGTACTGTAATAAATATGCATTTTAAGCATAATGTAACTTGTGGCATAAAAGATTCTCTCATATTGGCCGACATTTTTGTTTCCCGCTTTTGTCCTATGAGTCAAAGCGTAATTTTTTATATCATCTTCTATAAATAATCCAAAGCTAAAAGAATTTTCCAAATGATCACGTACGTTCGGAGATGAGCTTGTTTAAACAAACAAACACTTTCGCTTTATTTTTATATATAATATTTTGTCTAGATACTTTCTTTTGTTTTTTTTTTAGATCAGAACTGTTATGGTGGAAATAAAAAATGGTAAAATAATAAATAAAACACAATTTTAATACATCTTAACATAATTTATTTGAAAAATCATAAATTAAACTGTTTCACAGTACGCTAATGAAGCAATGAGACGTGATACAAGTACCATTTAAACTTTAATTGTACACAAATACTAAAGCGACAGCAATGTTATACATAATGATTTGAAAAACATGGATTCGAAATCACAGATTCTATACAGGATTAAACAAAATTATCTAGCGATTGATGAGTTCATTCGACAATTCAAAATGTAAAAATAAATTAAAACCGACAAATAAATTTTCCTTAAGGAAGTTTTTTTTTAATTTGTTATGGGGTTCATAAAGTACAGCCAATTACATTAAAAAAAAAAAAACAACTACCAAAATTGTTTTACATTTAAGATATTGTGTAACATACACAAAAAATATACAGACAAATAATGAAATAACTTTAAAAATTTTTGAATGCGTTTTTAAAAACAAATGTCACTATATATCATTTTGTCAATCCCCGAAGTTTACAAATTAAAACTGCAAACGTTCCAATCGAAATGATCTTCAAAGTATTATGCAGTGATACAATTGAACCTGAAATTAAAAAAAAAATGTTTCAGAAAACAATAAAAAAAAAAACTTCATTCTTCCCTCTTAAACATTCTATAATTAATATACAATGATCTTCAGTAATCAGATATTGCTTTATCTAACCATTACAATTTAAAATTTATAAATTAAATTACGACAGATAACCTTTTTAACGACAACAATCAAATATTTAACGAGGAAAATACAAAATTTATAGATTATATTATATAAGTGTGAAATAATTTGTATTATATAATATTGAATTTATTATAACTGTCGAACCAATACTAAGTTGATATTCTTTTTTTGAAATAGTCATTTCATCCGTTAATTACGTGAGCTCAAAATGGGGGAAAGGAGTCCAAAAATCGTATTAAATCTTTTTATAACTGGGGAGGATATAATCGAAAATCTCACGTCAACTCTAACGAAATATAAATTATTATACATATAATTTAAAAAAAAAAAAATCTTTAGTGTTGATTTTATCTGCAAAACTTTTTCTTTTAATTGTGCACTATTTTTCTGTATTTAATTTTATTAAACCTAAATATACTCATTATAGTACACCCGAGTGTTGGATTATTTTGCCGATTTATAAAAGTAAATTTAGTCCTTTAAGAACTTTATCGTAAATCTTACGTAAGAAGAAGGGGGTCCAACCCAATCTTACTAAGGAGGGAGGAGTCTAAATTGAATGAAAAATAGCTCACGTAATTATAATGGATGCCCCTTAATGGTAAATGCCATATGCGCTAATGTGTACCAGGTAAAAAAAAAACTATAATTGTACTAAGTTTAATCAAAATTGGTTTAGGATAAAAAATGTGGACACAAGATCTAACTAATACTCGTAATATTTAATTAGAACATGTAAGGGGGCGTTCAAGTATTACGTAACGCAATTTAGGGGGGATTGGGGGTCTTGTAAAACGTTATAATGCGTTACAAGGGGGAGTTATGTAGTTATGTAACATTGTTTTCTTTTTTATTTAAATAAAAATTTAGGAAATTAAAGTATCCCATTAAAATTAGAGAGAAATTAAGATTAAAACAATAACTGAATTAACTGAAAATTGCGCAACATAATTGTGTCTTTTAGGTAAAAATCGTAACTTGGGTGTTATGTGACGTTTAGGGAGGAGGGTACAGAAAAACGTTACGTCGCGTTACATAGGGGAGAGGGAAGGTCAAAAATCTTCAAAAATTTTGTTACGCTTACGTTATACTTGAACGCCCCCTAATAATTATTTTACAAATAAAGTACACATAATAGCATCTCACCTAATTTGTCTAATTCAAGCCGTGATCACAGGAAGGCACCGAAGCCAAATGCTCGCTTGATGCTGTCAAAGTAATACCGTTTCCAGTTTTCACGGGTCTGGTCTACATCCGCCGCTGGTACTAAATCTTGCTTCAGAGTTACTAGGGTGTGGTCATCCTGGAAACAAATTAACAACTGTTATAAAACCACAACTACTATTAGAACTATATTTAACACAATGTATAATATATATATATATATATAATTTTTAAACTCTGACACAACTAAAGTGACCTTCAAAATTCTTATTACAACTATGTTTCTTGTCAGATTGCAGTTATAATTCAGTTCTTCAAATCATAACTTAATATTTTGGTAACTAAATTATAAATTGAAATTTTGATCTTGTGAATCAATGACCTATTTGAACACAGAATAAAAAAAACTCATTATATAATATTAATCACCAAAAAGGACTTGTACAATTTTCAATCAAAGCACGGTCGTTTTTCGGCATATTTGTATCGACTATAAAGAATTAACCTAAATGACTAGACAAAAAGATCATTTTATATCTATTAGATCTATTCTTTATATTAGGAAAAAAAAACGTAATATTTTGTATTTAGTATATTAAACAATCGTTTCAAAAATTTTTTTACATAAACTAAATCTAAATTTTATAAAGTATAATCTTTTTAGTGTAATATTTTTTGAAGCACGGGTAGTAGCAGAATGGTATGTTACAGTCTGGACAGTAATACACCGTATCCTTGGATCCTCGTTTACCAGTTTCCGTCTTGATGGAGTCTACGCAAACTTTGCAAAATCGCTACACTTTCGTTTGCTTCTCTGTTCGCGGTATGCCTCTCCAGGAAGTTTCTACCGACTAACCTGGTGGACCGGTGGTAAGGCCTGTATCATCAAGAAATCCAACTTCCACCGGACCTTCGCCACAAATCATCTTCGAAAATAAACTTTCTTGAAACTTTGAAAATAGCAGCTTATTTCTCGCGGTCCTTGATTTCTTGAAAATAATGTATGCATTTACCATAGCATGTGTCACTAAATGAAAAAATATTTTTTCCACCATTTCATGGACTTCCTCTTCAATGAGTAGTACGACACATACTGATCATTCAAGTCAACACCGATTTTGTTTAGATTATAATCTAAAATACAATCTGGCTTTATTTTTTATAGTCCTTTCTTTGATTCTTAGTTCTTTAGTTTTGGTTGTTTCCTTTCCTCCACTCCCCCTTTGTACTTACAGCACCGAAATGTATATGATTGCATAGCTAAAATAAGCTACAAGTACAATAACTCCTCCTGACGCCCCGAGTACGTGAATTTTAAGTAAACAGTATGAAAGTTGATCACAGCCTCAGGCCGTGTGCCACGAGTTAGAGAAAATTAAGGAGCACGGACCGAGTACATGGCTCGCTAAGTGTTAATAATGTTTATTTTTAAATTAAAACAAAAAATTTAATTTTTTCTTTGACAATTTAAATTGATTGCAACAGACACATATACCACATTTGTGGTTGTGTTTAATTTAATATTTTTTATTATTGATAATAATATATATTGTTATTACCCTATTACTTAAAATAACTACTAAAAAAGATTACTAAGGCAGACAACGATAGAATCTTCACCTTTCAGTAAAAAATACTAGTAAATAATACTATTAAAACAGATTCTATAAATCAAAATATTTAAAATTAAAATTTATTAATTATGAAGAAACAATAAATACCTTTTCTTCAATATTAAAGGTAACTTCAGAGAAATGTTGATCGGGCCACTGTTTATATCTCCAGTACTGTACAATCTTTTTCCCCGGAACTAATTCCCGAAACTCTCCACTGACATTGCCACCGAAAAGTGAAAATTTGCCACCTTTTTCAGCTTCCATTTTCACATGTCCTTGTGTAAAAGCGGTTACCATTTCTATTCGTGTCATGGCATCGTAAAACTCTTGAGCCCGACATTGGAAAGACTCTGAGAGTTCGATTGTTTTCGTGTCTAACTTACAACCAATCTGTGTATTTTGAGTACTTGTAACGGGTTCCATGTTGATTTTCTTGTTAAATCCGCTCGTTATTGTAGAAACATTGTCTGGTTTGACAGGGGCTTCACCTTTCTTGGGCAGGATCAGGCCTTTTGAGAATTCTTCTTTCAAACTTCTGATGTACTCCTTCAGTTGCTTTCGAATCTCATCTCTGCCGACATTATGCATAAACGCCTTTACTCTCTGAGCTTCGTCACCACTACCTTTAATTGTGACAGTCATCTGAAAAATTAAATGAATAATAAGTTTTAAAATTATATAATTTAAATAAAGTTTTTAATAATAATAATCTATACAACTATGCAAAGTTATAAGAATATTGTATCATCACTTTCCTTCGTTGATTATGTATCATTTGGTATTTTAATAATTTTCTTGAAATTTGTAATTATTTTAAGGCACAACTAAAAGACATAAAATAATGAATTTAATCAAATTGAACTACTGTTAGAATTAAATGTTCCATTACAAATTAGTTTTTAAAAATATTAGCCTCCATTTTACATCCATCATGACTTATATTTTTTGATATAAAACTGTAAAAATATTTCCACATTTGAAATAAATATATAAAAAAAATATTTAATTATACTTATAAGTCATTCGTCGTTTCGTTAATTTTTAAATAGATTTTTTTTTATTATATTCAATTACAACATACAGAAATATACAAATATACTACAGAACATTACAATGCTTTTGCATACATCTATTGCCTTGCAATATTCCAATATTAAAAATGACATCAAGCTTAATTAATACCAACCACAGACAGAAAATAATCAAAGTAAGTTATAAAATTACTTAAGTAAACGAGAGTATCATAGATCTAAGTCTATATCGTCATAGTCGTAGAATAGTGACGGATCTTACAAATTTAAAACTTTACAGGGCAGACACTTCAAACAACTATTTTGTAGTATGTTTTGTTGGTGTTTCGTCACAGTCGTAGAATAGCGACAGATCCAACCAATTCAAAACCAAACAGGGCAGACATTTCAAATATACAACAACAACAACATAACTATTTGAAACGTCTGCCCTGAAAAGTTTCAAATCTGCAAGATCCGTCACTATTCTACGACTATGACGATATACAGATCTATTTAAGAGAAAAAACAACTCTTTTTACATTTATTTTTTAAATGACGATTTGTTTCTTATTAGATTGATACAAAATATGCATGAGGTTATGTGGTCATTCATTACACAGAAAAATTATGCATGTGAGCTGTCATATTTTTAAGGACAGGACATTCTATTACGATATATGCAACCTTACATATTGTAAGACATAATTATATGACATAAAAGAAAACAATAAATATTTAAAAACTACTCACATCTACCTCACTGACATCATTTTCTTCGGACAAGTTCGGGATATGAACTTCACCCTTCACTTTATCCTTGGCTCCAGCCAACAAACCTTCCCACTTCAGTTTAATGTCCCACTCATAGAAGAAGATTAATTTTCCTTTCCTATTATTTGCGGTTGCCTCTCCGTCAATTTTTTCTACTTCAGTAATCTTACAGTCTATACCATTTTGCGCTATCTTTAAGTTATTCAATAACTCCTTCAGTCGATCTTTCGACCAAGGTCCAGCGTTTTTCTCCGTCCAATGCCAATTATTTACGTTCGTGGCATCAGGCCTTTCCTCAACGATCCACCGAGGATCACCTTCTCCCCACTTGGCCATTTTCCAGTCCAAACGTTAACACGAGGTGGTCAATGATTCGCGTTTTTGATCACCACAAATAGATGTAATTCAAGGTTTCCCAGCTGTCACGAAAATTATATATATTAGTTCAACTAATATTCATACACAGCACTATTTATCACACCAATATTTAGTCAACTTCGTAAAGTAATCGTTTGTAGTAAATCTGTGGTATTGTATATTAGCCAACCACTTTAGTTCATATATTTCGAGAAACGTCGTGAATCTAAAGTCAAAGCTGGTTAAATGACATAAACGGTGTTTCTATTCTCAGTTTTTCGTCTCCTACTTACGTATAATATTTCATTCATATTTGAAAAAGTAAAATACCTTTATCTTAAATTGTAGTAATTTTTTATGAAAAAACTAATTAATTTTTATAAGACTTGCAATATTTTCTTTATTGAAAATACTTTAAACAAGACACAACATTTGTAAGACTATAAAAATCTTCTAAGTTCAATTTTTTTAACAAGCAACATCATTGATTATTTTATTAATGTTATTTTACTTATTGACAAGAAGCTCATAAGAATTTAATAAATAGTTTAAAATAACTTAATTTGAGGGAAGTTTTTCTTTATGGTAACATCATAACATTTTCTGTATACTTCTAGAAACTATTTTACCAACATTAAAATATGTATCCGGATCTGCTGAAGTCATTCCATTCCACGCAAAGTATTCTTATAACTTTTAGCTTAAGTTTTCGATAATAATAGTAACTCATTTATAAGTATTATATTAATTATTTAATGCAAAAACTAGTTTCCATTAAGTAAAAAATATATTAATATTTTCTTGACGCCTGCATATGTTGAAACGCATTGCGGTATTATAAGGCACGATCTAGTTATAAGGGTCATTCTACTTTTGAGGAGCAAAAAAATAAAAAATAATAATTTCAATTTTGTTCAGGTTTTTTTTATTTATTATATTTATTTAAGAAAATATCAACATAAGTATACGAAACATAGCTCGTTTCTTGTTAAAATCTAAGAAAATAGCAAAAAACTAAAAAAGTGTGCTAACAGAAATGACGCTTAATATTACAGAAATGACAATA
Source organism: Euphydryas editha (assembly GCA_036937285.1). Classification (NCBI taxonomy): domain Eukaryota; kingdom Metazoa; phylum Arthropoda; class Insecta; order Lepidoptera; family Nymphalidae; genus Euphydryas; species Euphydryas editha. The sequence continues at coordinate 17,520,592 of JAUPFZ010000014.1, forward strand.
TTTTAAATTAATAATACTTCAGAAAATTACTCGAGATTTATTTCACATTAAATAATAGGCAAATATGGAATAGTAATAAAAACCAAGGAAAAGTATTTCCCAAAAATAAAAACAAATTCTAAAAAAAAATAAAAACGATTTGATGATAGAAATGACGCCACCGAAAGTCATTTCTTAAATAATTATTCAGAGCATTATAAAATATGCATAAAATATAAAAAAAAATGTAAAAAACACAGACAGGAGACTAGAAATAAATGAGATTACAAATTAAGATCGGTTTTTATGTCGTTAAACACAAAGAATTAAAATATATTTTCAAAGGAAAATTACGATTGTAAACGCACATGTTTTGTTTTGAGAATTGTGTTTGCTTCATAAATTTAGCACAATTAATGGTTGAATCTATAAATCTTTTCTTTTTAATATCTTTTCGAAGCTGTCATCTAAAGAATTCGATCGATAATAAAAGTTTCGACTACGTTTCAATAAAACTGAAACGGTAACTGGTTTAATTTTTTTAAAATTAATGCATTAAGATCAGTCGCATTGTGAACATCTAAATCGTTAGCGGGCATATCTAATTATGAATTTATTTGCGTAGAAACGTGTTCAATAAGGCTTGGGTCATCACTTTCAGAATCAACAGTACTGTAAATTTTTTCCTGTAGGAAAGAACAACGTCCGTTTTGTGTATTAAAGGGAATTTGAGTAGAACTATCTTCCAGAGAAGAGATGGTCTCGATAGTGACTGTGTTAGAATATTTACTGTGGGGCTTTCGTTTTCTCTTATTCATTTGATCTTTTTTATTTATTAACACATTTTCTTTGGCTACAGCTGTGGCATACCGTATTTGGTATTTTTTTATTCTATTTTCCATTAATAAAAGTTTTTATTTCAGTACCGTAAAACATGGCAACTTTGCCCTTTAAATCAGAATATTTTTGCATTAGTTGAGTTATTTTGGAAAACGTTAATGTATTTTATATTATGTTTATACCACACAATACTATATGTTCATGTCTCGATATTTATTACTTAAAATATCGAGAAAAATGTATGCGTGTTCGTAAAAAATACAATTATATGTGCTGGGCAAAAAATCATAGGTTTTTGGCAACTTTGCCAACTTGAAATATTTGCGATATTATAAACCGTATCATTATTTTAAAAATGGCTAAATATAAATACAGGACAATGTAGTCAAGTATCAAATTATGAGATGAATAAACATATTCGTTGTCCTTCAAAATTGAGTGGGCAAAGTCAAAAAGCCACCTAGAACATTTTTCATAGCATAATGATCAATGTCCAAGGGCTGCCACTATTGATTAAATGCTACATTTATATATTTAATGAAAAACTTTTAATGTGGAATAATTTATTGATGATAATCTAACATATAGGTAAGTACTGATTTAAAAAAAAAAACACTTTACAAGATACGAATCAGATACTCCGTATAATACGTCTTTAATTAATTATTATTTTAATTTGGTTATTATGACAACAGTTTTTCTTTATTAGTTTAAAAACATTATGTATTGTGTTATATAGTAATTAAAAACAAGCATTTTCAAGTGTAATTTGGTCATTGGACAGCCATATTCACTAGTAGCCTCAAAACATTTACAAGTTCTTCTTCTTCAGTGTCTGTTAGCTTCTTTTGTCCCCCTACTGGTTTCATATGCACTTCTTTTGTCTTATTCAGTATGGTCCTCCGTGGTATGCCAAAATGTTTTTCAGCTTGTCTACTAGAAATAACATCCTTTTTACCAGATCTACAGCTACATCCAAAATTTACAAAGAGTAGTTTTTGTAATTTCTGAATCCTAGCTTCTTTCTATTTCTCTTTCTCTTTGTTGTACAAGCATTCGATTGGTTATTATTGTTCATCCTATAAATACAAAAAAATATATATTTAAGTTGCAAAATCCGGCATTATGTTGTAATATGCGTACAATACAGTAATTCGTAGAATACCATATGTCATATACCATCATTTGATTAAAAGTCTATACCGGATTTTATCGCGTTTATTTAAAACTTTATAGTTTTACAATATATTAAATTATTTCCCGACGTTTCGGACTCTTTACAGCGTCCAAGACCTCGGGAGACTGAGGTGGTGGGTGTCCGAATAATGAATTAATTGTTACATACCCCGCTTTTTATACAATTTTAAATTATTACTATTAACCGTTACTATTCATGCAGAATGAGCTTATTGTGTCTGGAAGTCGTGCTGTGTTCTTATTTTCCTTGGGTTCAATTAATTTTAGTACTGGCTCCCAAGCTGGTGGTACGTTCCAACCATCCTCTCTATTGAAATTAGGATGTTTTTTTATTTCAATAGCCTCGCGAATCATCCTTGGTAGGAATCGGTGTTCTTTAGCGAGAATTTGTGGCTTATCAAATCTGATAATAATATATAGATATAAGAGAACAGTATCATATACCATCAATTAGCAGCCACCACCATATTAATATAGAACATTATTATTTCCAATCAAAAATAGTCAGGAACACGAATTGCAAATAGCGAGTACCTTTCATTTTGCAATTCATGTCGAAAAATTACAGGTGACAGCCCTACGGAAAAAATTTGGTGGGCAATGTCGTTAACAATGCTCAAAAAATATGCATGTGACTTTGCCCACCAACGTATTTTATGAATTTATAAGATTTATTGCGTAAAAGTTTATTCTATATTAATCATTTCATACATATTAACGGTGGTAAAAAAATTCCTTACCTGCTGTAGCTGCAACTATCACTTTTTGACAAAGTTTTTGTACTGGTTTTTGCCCGCAAAAAAACACTACCAACTTCTACAAGTTCTTACAGGCAACTGAAGCAACATACGTGACGTTACGTCACTTAATGTTGTCAGAAAAATAATGAAGTTTCTACCACAGACATAAAAATACTTCTATAAAAAATACCCAGCTGGGCAAAGTCAAAGCTCAAGGGCAAAGTTGCCATGTTTTACGGTAACCTGTTCTCTAATTTCAAACGTCTTCTATTCTTCATCCCTATATTCCTGCCACACTCTGCTCTGGATCTAGAGTTTGATGGTATGGGACTTTCTGGTGGAGTTTCATTATCAACAAAATTTTCAGTCTGTTGACGAATTCGTTCTACGGATTTTTCTTATCACGGTATCTTTTAGATCTTTCTTTCCACAGTTTTCTTACTGTCCTTTGGGCCCGAGGAGTCAACTCCGAAATATATTTTTTAACCCCTGTTCCTTTTTTCGGTTATATCTTTCTCGATCTTTTCTTCTTCGTTCTTCAAGCTGTTTTTCAGATATCTTACTTCGATGTTTTCTTATGGCAAGCTTGACTTGTTATTTACGTTTTTCGCGTTTATTTACTACAACCTTCTCCATAACTTTTCTTTTCTCGAGTATGATGAGCTATACTACAGCTATAACAAAACAAAAAACATACATATCTAGATTATTTTTACCATTATCTTATATATTGTATTCCATAATGTTTAACTAATAGGTTATATTTTTTCGCACCAAACAATTATTTTAATACAAAAATCTAATAAATTACAGAAAGTATATATAATTTAGAAATTATTTACATTATTTTGGGATGATAAATTAAATTGAATTCAATTCAATTACTAATCATATCACTTCGGTGATCTTTCATCATTTCTGTAATCACTATATCAACAGAAGTGATGATCACAGAAATGACAAAATTTTGAATTACCCGCACCGTTAAGTCGAAGTCAAGTTTAAACTCGTCTACTCGTATTGCATCGAAACTAGTCCTTTCAAAATTATGAAAACTGAATATTTTAATATATTTTTTTGAATACTTACCTTTGTAAAGTCTTAACAGGTATGATGAGCGAACTTTTACACAGTAATATTTAAAAACAAAAGATTTTTTTGTTCCAAAACGAAAAATTATACCAAGTAGGTACTTTATAGTCACAAGGCAAATGACATATCAAAATGTTCCTTTTTTTTTAAATATTAAACCAATTTGATAATATTACCTGTTATTTTTATATAAAAATACCATTTACCACAGTAATGACGAAAAATTTGTAACACAAGTAGAATCATGTGGAACTAATTGTTAGACTGCATCAAAAATACATGCTTGAAACATGACAAAGTAGACTATTTTTACAGTGTGTTGGAAATATTATTAAACATCCACACACACATTTTATATTTTATTTGGCCATCGACATGTGCTAACCTAGAAAATACACAGATAACAGGATGTGACTCTCGCCCTTAAATCATAGTGTTATATATTTTTTAAGTATAATGGTGTTTTTAATTCTAAGGTATTATGATAGTACTTATCAATTTACGATATAAAAATAAAATCACGATAGAAAATAACTACATTTATATAGCTATATCTTAAATCCACAGTTTTTTTGCTGTAGAATAGAATGACCCATAAGGTAAATAGATAGGTAATAATTACATATTGAATACTGATATTACTGACATACTTCCAGACACAATGTTTCATCAGGCACGTAATGAGTATGCCAAGTGCAGTTAACAATATTATATTTCTGTTTAGAAAAAAATGTTTTAACGACTGATAACTCAATTTCAATCTCAATCTCACTAAAGCATTGTTTTTTTTACCCTGACCTTTTATTACCCGACTGCGACAGAAGGAGGGTTATGTTTTTCGAGTGTATGTATGTATGTATGTCCATTTCTTTGGCACGTCCTACAGCCCAAACGGCCGGACGGTTTTTGACATATGAGGTGTCGTTGGATTTGTCTAAATTGTAGTAGTGACATAGGCTATATAAATTTTCAAAATGGCGCCCGCAAATGGCAAAATGAGGGGGGGAGGAATTGATTTTTTTTTTCTTACTGTAGCAATATGGGTATCAAATGAAAGCTAGTAAATTGTTTTATTCTTTTTAGTTTATAATAAGAGTATTTTACGCAGTCAGGTTTTTTGATTTTTTTAATTAAGCATACTTGTTTTATATTTCGATTAGCTTTCGTCCGCGGCTTAGCGCGCGTGATTATATTGACAAAAAGTAACCCATGTCCTTCCCCATGCTTTAGACTAGGGAATTCAATCTCGAATGAGATCTCGGCCTTTTTTAAGCGAGATTGATCTCGGACGAAAAAAGGGCGAGATCTCGCGAGTTATTACAAAACTTTTATTGATTATCAATTTAAAACTTGTAGCAACATCTGTCTTGCCGCATATGAACTGACGTATCCTACATCGCGCTATCGAAGTTTTCAAAGCGATTGAATATACATACAAGAACCCGACAACAAACGTTAAGTGGCGCCGTAGCCCACCAGACGCAACACCGTCTGATCGAAGGATCCTTCCTTTTCAATGGCCGCCTCTCAAACTCTAAAACTGGTGACCCCGACGTGATTGTCACTTTCTCGTACCCTAAAAACTTAATGATATATCCTGTTATTTCTTCTATTGACGTAACGAGAAGAGTATCATGGTCACGCATGTTAGCCACTGTAGACATAGAGAGATAATACGAGAAAAGGGGTAGATAAAATTTTATCGTGCGAGCATACTAGGCCGGCTGGAACAGAGAATGCCATATTATCAGTACACACCGATGCCAGTATTCAAACGCGACGGAGTCCGGCTCTACTGGGACCTGCCTATCACCACGGACAGGATGATACAGGCGAACAAGCCTGATATCGTGGTGATGTATGGGACAAGGTCGAGGGTGTTTTTGAACGGGTGGAGTGAAACAATTAGATGACAATACAATATACTTAATAGTAATAATATTAAATATAAAATTGTCAGACGCTGAATATTTGAATAGTCCATTATATGCTTATCTACTATTATATGAATAAATAGAAAATAATACAGAATCAAACTTCTTTTTTTATTTTATTTAAATTGAATTTGCTTACGAAATAATATCCTTAAGGCCTTAGACATTGCCATCTAAATATTTGTATACTAATTAATATTAAATGTTGTATATATTTAAAGTCTATAATTTATATAAACAATTATCAAAGGCAACCAATAAAACAATAAAGCAAACGTGTTATCTCTGTGCGAGAGAGATACCCGGCAAGTGGTATGTAATCAAAATCAACCAGTTTGTATTCTAACTCAGTTCGCAGGCGCACGCGCATATAGCAAATAAAAAACATGTTTCCATTGCGCCGCGTTGGTTGTAAGGTGTGTTATCAAAGAGTTAAAACCTGTGTGTTGTGTTTCAAAAAGTTTTATTCGAATTTGGAACGTCCCGATGTTACAGATTCTGGAGCAATGGCGGACACCGGTTGCAGCTGTTGCACAGGCGCCGTCATCTCGGAATTTCAGTTCAGACGCGCCTCCTCGGCCGCTTACCATATTGACAGATGATGAATTAGCTATGAAGGACACAAGTAATATTCTTATATCTTCTTAATACAATACCAATTGATTAATTTATTTGATGACATTTAAAACTGAGTCCGTGATATTTTATGCAAACCACATGTGGCCGTATTACATAGTGAGTTATCTGTGTCCGTTAAGAGGTAGGTATACGACCCCTGCTATTATTATTATAAGGAGATTTTTTTTTGGGTCACTAATAATGCTTTTTTAATCCCTTTCACTATCAGAATTTGCTATTAACAGTAAACACTATCCAGAAATATTGTAGGCTTTAAAATATCACGTTATGACTCGTAGCGCAACAGTAGCCTGTCAAAAACTTGAGGGTGTGTCAACGTTTCTAAGTGATTATTCTAAAAATTACGATAAATGTAATTATAATAAACGGTCTATCGGTCTCGTTTGATACGAAATTAATAGCTACGCAACAAATCTAGCTATAAAACAACTTGTTTCTAATCTAATTTTAGATTCTTAGACTAACTGATTCTAATTAAATTATAAAATGACAAGACAGAAAAAATAATTTCCAAGAATGCATCTGATTAAAAAATTTAAAAAAAAAGTAATAAAGTATTCAAAGGCAAAAGTTGAAACAGTAAAATTATTTAAACATAACACAGAACGAAAAAAAAAACATATAGGTAATTTATAGATCGATTAACAATAGCAAGTTTTTTTTTGTTTTTTTTTTTTATATCATTATAACGACAAAAAATTGCTTATAAAAAAACAAGTCGTGTTTGTGACGTACCGACTTATATAATGGCTTAATTTATTGTTGAATAATATAGCCGTTATCACTGTTTAAAAATATATGACGTTTCGTAATAATAAATATGTGACGATTGTATCATGAATATAAAATTTTAGTATGAAAATAGAAGGACAGATTGTAAAAATTAAATCTCTTTAAAACTGCACATAGTTGTATCTTGATAAGGATTTTAGATATTTTATAGTATTCGTATTATTTTAGTTTTTTCTCGAATTTACCAAAATTCAAAAGAAATAAAACTAATTTATCCAGCCATTCTCAAAGTTCGTTCGTTCTCGTACTCGTATAAACATAATTAAACATTTAAATAGTGTATCTAACACTTAAATCAATATAAAGTTAATTTTTAAAGGTGTTAAAAACCTTTTAAAAAATAATAATAATAAATTAATTAATAGTCACTTAAATTAGATTAAGTAATTTACTAAGCATATTATGATATAATTGTAATGATAAATTAACACCAGCTTTATGACCAATAAATGTAATATTTTTTATAGCTAGTAAACGAACAGGTGGGTCACACGAATATGAATATTACTTCAACTTTCACCAGTGACCATAAACATTCTATGCCATGTGAACTATAGCCTACTATATATTTAGGTATTATACATTATTAGCTACGCCCGCGATTTTATCGCGATCTGTAATTTGTGAATTAACAAACCCAAGTACTTGCAATATTTACGGGACAATATTTCAAGTATGTCCTATCTAACAAAAAAAAAAAAAAACAGCGCGTTCACTAATTACAACAAAGAAAACCGGTCTTATCCCCTCTCCGAGGGAACTGTACTCAATTTCGGATTTAAAATCCAAAATAGCTCACAGTATGAGCTCCAAAAATCATATCCACTTTTATTATGAAACTAAAACTAGCAGCTAGCAGCTAGCAGCCAAAATTAAATGACGTTGAAACTAGCAATCGCGCTTTATATCTCTGCTTCTAAGCAACAGATTAAGTTGTAACTTAACACAAATTAGTATCGTTATATCATCTAACTATGGAAAAAAATGTAAGGGGTAAATTCCACCCCTACTATTTTTTTTAAATTTAAAAACCCAAAAAAGGAAGTTAATTAGACATAAAAGCTAAAAATCTATGTTTCTAAGCATTAAATAAGGTTGAAATTTAAAATAAAGTTCATTTATATTAACAAGAAAGATAAGAAAAATTTTTTTTTAGAAAAAAAAAAAAAATGGAAGGGGTTGAGTACCCCTTTGAAATTTTTATCATCGTTTCTAGACGATAAAAAGAAGGCTTTTGCGACGTTACAACAAAATGTAAGGTCCACGAGCAGAGATATAGGCATTTGAAAAATAGTACATAGCTGCTGTCTTAGAAAAAAAAAATAGAAGGGGTTGAGTATCCCTTTTGAAATTTTTTTCATCGTTTTTAGAGGGCAAAATAAAGGTTCCTACGAAGTTAAAACAAAATGTAGTGTCCACGAGCAGAGATATAGACATTTGAAAAATAGTACATAGCTGCTGTCTTAGAAAAACAAATAAAAATTTCAAAAAAAATTGAAGGGGTTGAGTATCCCCTTTGAAATTTTTATCATCATTTCTAGACGGTAAAAGGGAGGTTTCTGCGAAGTAACAACAAAATGTAGTGTCCACGAACAGAGATATAGGCATTTGAAAAATAGTACATAGCTGCTGTCTTAGAAAAAAAAAAATAGAAGGGGTTGAGTATCCCTTTTGAAATTTTTTTTATCGTTTTTAGAGGGCAAAATAAATGTTCCTACGAAGTTAAAACAAAATGAAGTGTCCACGAGCAGAGATATAGACATTTGAAAAATAGTACATAGCTGCTGTCTTAGAAAAACAAATAAAAATTTCAAAAAAAATTGAAGGGGTTGAGTATACCCTTTGAAATTTTTATCATCGTTTCTAGACGGTAAAAGGAAGGTTTCTGCGAAGTTACAACAAAATGTAGTGTCCACGAGCAGAGATATAGGCATTTGAAAAATAGTACATAGCTGCTGCCTTAGAAAAACAAATAAAAATTTCAAAAAAAATAGAAGCGGTTGAGTATCCCCTTTGAAATTTTTATCATCGTTTCTAGACGGTAAAAGGAAGGTTTTTGCGAAGTTAGAACAAAATGTAGTGTCCACGAGCAGAGATATAGGCATTTGAAAAATAGTACATAGCTGCTGTCTTAGAAAAAAAAAATAAAAAAAATAGAAGGGGTTGAGTATCCCTTTCGAATTTTTTTTTCATCGTTTTTAGACGGTGAAATAAAGGTTTTTGCGAAGTAACAACAAAATGTAGTGTCCACGAGCAGAGATATAGGCATTTGAAAAATAGTACATAGCGGCTGTCTTAGGAAAAAAAAAATAGAAGGGGTTGAGTATCCCCTTTGAAATTTTTATCATCGTTTCTAGACGGTAAAAGGAAGGTTTCTGCGAAGTTAGAACAAAATGTAGTGTCCACGAGCAGAGATATAGGCATTTGAAAAATAGTACATAGCTGCTGTCTTAGAAAAAAAAAATTAAAAAAAAAGAAGGGGTTGAGTATCCCTTTTGAAATTTTTTTCATCGTTTTAAGAGGGCAAAATAAAGGTTCCTACGAAGTTAAAACAAAATGTAGTGTCCACGAGCAGAGATATGGGCATTTGAAAAATAGTACATAGCTGCTGTCTTAGGAAAAAAAAAAAGAAGGGGTTGAGTATCCCCTTTGAAATTTTTATCGTCGTTTCTAGACGGTAAAAGGAAGGTTTCTGCGAAGTTACAACAAAATGTAGTGTCCACGAGCAGAGATATAGGCATTTGAAAAATAGTACATAGCTGCTGTCTTAGAAAAAAAAATTAAAAAAAAAAGAAGGGGTTGAGTATCCCTTTTGAAATTTTTTTCATCGTTTTAAGAGGGCAAAATAAAGGTTCCTACGAAGTTAAAACAAAATGTAGTGTCCACGAGCAGAGATATAGGCATTTGAAAAATAGTACATAGCTGCTGTCTTAGCAAAAAAAAAAAAATAGAAGCGGTTGAGTATCCCCTTTGAAATTTTTATCATCGTTTCTAGACGGTAAAAGAAAGGTTTCTGCGAAGTTACAACAAAATATAGTGTCCACGAGCAGAGATATAGGCATTTGAAAAATAGTACATAGCTGCTGTCTTAGAAAAAAAAAAAATTTAAGGGGTTGAGTATCCCCTTTGAAATTTTTATCATCGTTTCTAGACGGTAAAAGGAAGGTTTTTGCGAGTTTACAACAAAATGTAGTGTCCACGAGCAGAGATATAGGCATTTGAAAAATAGTACATAGCTGCTGTCTTAGAAAAAAAAAAAAATAGAAGGGGTTGAGTATCCCTTTTGAAATTTTCTTCATCGTTTTTAGAGGGCAAAATAAAGGTTCCTACGAAGTTAAAACAAAATGTAGTGTCCACGAGCAGAGATATAGACATTTGAAAAATAGTACATAGCTGCTGTCTTAGAAAAACAAATAAAAATTTCAAAAAAAATTGAAGGGGTTGAGTATCCCTTTTGAAATTTTTTTATCGTTTTTAGAGGGCAAAATAAATGTTCCTACGAAGTTAAAACAAAATGTAGTGTCCACGAGCAGAGATATAGACATTTGAAAAATAGTACATAGCTGCTGTCTTAGAAAAACAAATAAAAATTTCAAAAAAAATTGAAGGGGTTGAGTATCCCCTTTGAAATTTTTATCATCATTTCTAGACGGTAAAAGGGAGGTTTCTGCGAAGTAACAACAAAATGTAGTGTCCACGAACAGAGATATAGGCATTTGAAAAATAGTACATAGCTGCTGTCTTAGAAAAAAAAAAATAGAAGGGGTTGAGTATCCCTTTTGAAATTTTTTTTATCGTTTTTAGAGGGCAAAATAAATGTTCCTACGAAGTTAAAACAAAATGTAGTGTCCACGAGCAGAGATATAGACATTTGAAAAATAGTACATAGCTGCTGTCTTAGAAAAACAAATAAAAATTTCAAAAAAAATTGAAGGGGTTGAGTATCCCCTTTGAAATTTTTATCATCGTTTCTAGACGGTAAAAGGAAGGTTTCTGCGAAGTTACAACAAAATGTAGTGTCCACGAGCAGAAATATAGGCATTTGAAAAATAGTACATAGCTGCTGCCTTAGAAAAACAAATAAAAATTTCAAAAAAAATAGAAGCGGTTGAGTATCCCCTTTGAAATTTTTATCATCGTTTCTAGACGGTAAAAGGAAGGTTTTTGCGAAGTTAGAACAAAATGTAGTGTCCACGAGCAGAGATATAGGCATTTGAAAAATAGTACATAGCTGCTGTCTTAGAAAAAAAAAATAAAAAAAATAGAAGGGGTTGAGTATCCCTTTCGAATTTTTTTTTCATCGTTTTTAGACGGTGAAATAAAGGTTTTTGCGAAGTAACAACAAAATGTAGTGTCCACGAGCAGAGATATAGGCATTTGAAAAATAGTACATAGCTGCTGTCTTAGGAAAAAAAAAAATAGAAGGGGTTGAGTATCCCCTTTGAAATTTTTATCATCGTTTCTAGACGGTAAAAGGAAGGTTTCTGCGAAGTTAGAACAAAATGTAGTGTCCACGAGCAGAGATATAGGCATTTGAAAAATAGTACATAGCTGCTGTCTTAGAAAAAAAAAAATTAAAAAAAAAGAAGGGGTTGAGTATCCCTTTTGAAATTTTTTTCATCGTTTTAAGAGGGCAAAATAAAGGTTCCTACGAAGTTAAAACAAAATGTAGTGTCCACGAGCAGAGATATAGGCATTTGAAAAATAGTACATAGCTGCTGTCTTAGCAAAAAAAAAAAAAATAGAAGCGGTTGAGTATCCCCTTTGAAATTTTTATCATCGTTTCTAGACGGTAAAAGGAAGGTTTCTGCGAAGTTACAACAAAATATAGTGTCCACGAGCAGAGATATAGGCATTTGAAAAATAGTACATAGCTGCTGTCTTAGAAAAAAAAAAAAAATTTAAGGGGTTGAGTATCCCCTTTGAAATTTTTATCATCGTTTCTAGACGGTAAAAGGAAGGTTTTTGCGAGTTTACAACAAAATGTAGTGTCCACGAGCAGAGATATAGGCATTTGAAAAATAGTACATAGCTGCTGTCTTAGAAAAAAAAAAAAATAGAAGGGGTTGAGTATCCCTTTTGAAATTTTCTTCATCGTTTTTAGAGGGCAAAATAAAGGTTCCTACGAAGTTAAAACAAAATATAGTGTCCACGAGCAGAGATATAGGCATTTGAAAAATAGTACATAGCTGCTGTCTTAGAAAAAAAAAAAATTTAAGGGGTTGAGTATCCCCTTTGAAATTTTTATCATCGTTTCTAGACGGTAAAAGGAAGGTTTTTGCGAGTTTACAACAAAATGTAGTGTCCACGAGCAGAGATATAGGCATTTGAAAAATAGTACATAGCTGCTGTCTTAGAAAAAAAAAAAATAGAATGGGTTGAGTATCCCTTTTGAAATTTTCTTCATCGTTTTTAGAGGGCAAAATAAAGGTTCCTACGAAGTTAAAACAAAATGTAGTGTCCACGAGCAGAGATATAGACATTTGAAAAATAGTACATAGCTGCTGTCTTAGAAAAACAAATAAAAATTTCAAAAAAAATTGAAGGGGTTGAGTATCCCTTTTGAAATTTTTTTCATCGTTTTTAGAGGGCAAAATAAATGTTCCTACGAAGTTAAAACAAAATGTAGTGTCCACGAGCAGAGATATAGGCATTTGAAAAATAGTACATAGCTGCTGTCTTAGAAAAACAAATAAAAATTTCAAAAAAAATTGAAGGGGTTGAGTATCCCCTTTGAAATTTTTATCATCGTTTCTAGACGGTAAAATAAAGGTTTCTGCGAAGTTACAACAAAATGTAGTGTCTACGAGCCGAGATATGATAACTTTAACAAATGTTATATAATTGCCTACTTAGAAAAATTCCAAAATAAAAATAAAAAATTTAAGTGGTTATTTTTTTTTAAATTTTTTTCTTATCTTTCTTCTTATTATAAATGACCAATTTTTTAAATTTTAACCTTATTTAATGCTTAGAAACATAGATTTTTAGCTTTTATATCGAATTAACTTCCTTTTTTGGGTTTTTAAATTTAAAAAATATAGAAGGGGTGGAATTAACCCCTTGGATTTTTTTCCATAGTTAGATGATATAACGATACTAATTTGTGTTAAGTTACAACTTAATATGTTGCTTTGAAGCAGAGATATAAAGAGTGGCTGCTAGTTTCAGCGTCATTTTTATTTAAATTTATTCGATAACTTTGGCGAGATGTGCGACCAAGACACTAAAATGACATACATTTTCGGCTTAAGTATCGATTATGGCCTCCTAAATGTTTTTCACAACACAACGTTCGTTGTAACTTTTAACAGAACTGTACCTATTATTTATTCTGACTGATACAGCTAACTTATTTATTGTAGTCGTTTAGCCTACATATTCAGAAAAAAATAAAAATACGAAAATAAACAAACATATGATGCACAATCTTCTTGATGTAGGTTACCAAAAATGAACCATAAATATTAATGTTACGTAAATACTAATGTACGGGTGTGGTGGTAAAACTTATCGTTATGTACTGACTTTGACCGCCTTATCAACACAGAATACAAATAAGTTATCGTATTTTAACAAATAATGGAATTGGATATTAAAGTTTTTTTTATTACATCTAGAAAACTACATCTTATATTTTTTATCTTAAGATTACAAGCAGGTAATTTATTCGGAATAATATTCTTAATTATTTAATAATGTGTTTGATACGTATCTATGTATGTAAACATAAAAACCTATCAAATATTTTAAGCTAAGAATTGTTGTTGTGTCATAATTTACATTTGTTAAACGTTTCTCTCCTCCTTTTCTCCTCAATAAAAGTAAAACATATCTACATTTTACGCTCAAGCTTCATCTATTTTGTTATTTTACACAATTACGTAACTCCAAAGGCACTAACGGCGAGTTGCACGAAACCGTCGCTAATTTTCCGTTAGTTAAGTTGCAATTAATCTTAAAATTAGTTGATCTCATGATTAACTTAAAGCTCGAGTATTAAAACACGGAAAAATATTAAGGTTCTATATTTCATATGAAAATATAAATAAATTCTCCAAATTATTTATAATTTAATTTTGTCTTGTAGTAGAATGTTGTCGTTAAAAATTACTTAATCACAAAGAAGAAAAAAACTGAAAAAAAAAACAACGTTTTTAATTTACCTTTTGTGCTATTATAATAGTACTTCTTACGTAAACTACTGAAAGGCAATACATATAACAGTCTTTAGCTCTTTCCTATGTGTGTTTTTATACGCACAAGTGAGGCCACAAGGCCGGATTTGTTTTAATCTCTATTTCGGGGCGTCTCCCATGTGGAGGCTCCTAGGGTTTAGCTCCGTATCCGGTATTCTCTAGATACTCCCCTAGGTCCGGGTAATATATAACACGGTCCAGTAAATAGTCCATACAGGACAAATATACTTTCAGATATTAACACACAAGACAGACAAATATGTTGTAACTTTTTTATATGCATAAATAATAACTGATTGTTGAGTTGATATGTCAAAAATAAGTCACTCTTGACATTAACTTATCTCAATGTTAAACTATGTGACAAGATTGATAAATAATCGAAAATTGCAAGTAATTTGTGTATTACTCAAAATGATAAGCTTTCTGACATCGACAAAAAAAAAATTCAAAGTATTCTTAGAGGCTTGGGTATATATATGCTTCAAGTCTCAAATACAACAAAAATAAGGTGGCAAGCAAAAAATAACTAAAAATTATCTTAATTCATGTCTTGTTGATAACTTGATGTTGGCTCAAAAATAATGAGTTATTATATATTGAAAATTATACACTCTCAAATGTATTCATAAGTGAAGGCTATTCGTTAAGTCTCGTCAATATTAGTACGTTATAATATTCATTCTAAGTCTCAAAATAATTTACGTTTCTATCGTAACTGTAAGTACTGAACTCACTCCATAGAAATTCAACGATGAGTTTGCGTTTACCGTCATCCGCTAGAATTAAATATGTTCGATTCTATCATGGAAGATATTTTGGAAATAATTTTTAATACCAAAACTGTGATTATATATGAAAATTAATATGTTTATTTCAAAAACAACAATCAATATAATAATAATATAATAATAAAAAAAAAACGACTTAGAGTCGAAACGTCGAATAACGATTATTTATTATATTCATAAATAAATCAATTATAACCCATCAATAGACAATCTTCGAGATGTTTAGTCAATCTATATTCTTACTATAAAAGGGTCTAGCCGTAATTTCATAGCGAAACCACATGGCGAAACTGCCCCCGATAGGAACCTATATCGTAACCTATGCTATATTGTAGAGGTTACTAATAGTAATTGATCCAGGAGATATTAGCTCTATATCTTAGTCAATTGAGGAGCTGTTGTTATGGTAGACTTTACAGCTTATTTTATAGCGATTCTCTATGAGCCAAGCCTAAATATAGACCCTTTTAGAACAGTATAATATGGCTAAGTTTTAAATTTCTGAAGTGACAAATCTAATAATGTTTGTGGAATTTTATTAGACGTAAATCAAGCCCTATAAGGAATTTGTTAATCTTACGAAGGCAGAAACTACATGATTATTATGCATTTCATGGTAAAACAGTATTTTTGAAAATATTCGTTCAAGAATGGCAATAATTCCTTGTTGAAGAATTACAGGCCCATTTCGCTTCTGAGTCACGTTTATAAGCTGTTCTTCGATGGTCATTACGAATCGTCTGACGGGCAAGTTTGATGACTACCAACCTCCCGAACAAGCTGGTTTGCGAAAAGGCTATAGTAGCTATAGTTAGACCACATACATACGCTGCGGTAGATTATACAAAACACCAAAGAGTATAATCGACCATTGTGCTTGGCGTTTGTGGACTATCAGAAAACCTTCGATTCGATCGAAATTTGGGTAGTGCTGCAGTCTCTCGAGCGGACCCAGCGGTGTCACATAGACAACGGTATATCGAAGTGTTGCAGTATTTGCAGAATAACGCTAGTATGTCGGTTCGAGTACAGAAGCATAGTGCGAGAGCGATTCCAAAGCAGCGCGGTGTGACACATGGCGATATTAAATCCAAATTGTTTACTGCCAAATGAAAAAATATTTCAAGCTCTTGGAATGGAAAGGATAATTTAAATGAGGAACAATTAAATAAACTTGAGCGCTTACAAAATCTTTGTATTTGGTTTATATTTGGCCTTCGTAAATATGACGATGTTTTCGAATTTCACAAAAAAACTCAAGTGGCTTAATAATGTTTAGTACATAGTCTTGATATCTGATATTCGTATTACGGTTTAGATAATTATGTTATCAATCAGTTTAATTTCCAAACGTTGTCAGAACATATTTTTACTTAATGTGAATCTTTACACATAAAGATAATAAGCAGCGAACCCTTCGAACTTAAACTTTTGCTACAATAATAACAAGTTTTTTTTTCATACTTTACACTAATTCGAAGCTGAAAATAATATACAGTTGTAGATCTACAATGTAATCGCACCCATGTACTTCTCTATAACCTATCCATATCCAAAAATTAGAAGATGATGGTATTACTCATTTCTCTTCGCTACTGGAATTTTCGGTATAAATTTCATTTTAAAAAAAAATTGTGGTACAAGTTGGACAAAATTTTTATAGCTTTATAAACACAATTTTTAAGCTACAATTTTTATTTTTTTGTAAAACTTCTAACAGGTATACTAAATATTTTTAGGAATAAATTGAGAATAATTCGTAATAATTTCAAAATACTGTTTGATGGAAAATGTCCAAGTAGCTATTTTCTAGAATAAAATTAATTTGCTTGCATATTTCTCAAGCATTGCATATTCATCAAATGAACGTGATAAAATATATTTTTTACAGTCAGAAAATTGGCGACTGAACAAATAGCGCCACTAGTTAAGAAAATGGAAGACGAGCACAAAATCGACGAAGCCATTAGACAGATGTTGTTTGAAAATGGGGTAAGTATTTTTATGATGTATTAATGAAACATTTTTTTTTTCACACAAACACTTCATCCCAGATGGTCCAGGGCATACATTAAGTGGATCGAAACTAATATTTACGGGTTCAAAACTATACATAATACTGTTGCTGAGTTTCCAATTACTATTTTAAATTCACTTTGAGCTAGACGGCAAATAAGAATATTTTAAGGAAACTTGCATAACGCAAATCTGAAGAAATCTGAATCTGGCTTCACTGTGAAGCAGAGTGACGAGATAATCTTCTCCTTATTATGGGAAGATGTTACTTTAGTTTTCAAATTATTTTCTTATATACATAGTTAGATAGATTATTTATTACAGAAGGTTAGACATACTAACATCGAATACACATAATGTACACATAGCATCAAGGTATATGGGAAAAGTATTAAACGATGAATAGAAAGTAGGTATGTCGGTATATCGGCTGGGCAAGATTTTTTTTATCCATTCAAATAACCTTACCTTAAACATTTAGAAAAAAATCTATATGATTTAATATTATGATTACTCCATCAAACTCATGTTATACCCATTTCTTTGACAGTTAATGGGAATAGAAACTCCAGAGGAATATAGCGGCTCAGGTTGCGGATTTCTTACAATGATGCTCGTCGTAGAAGAACTGTCCAGAGTAGACCCAGCTGTTGCCGCGTATGTTGACATCCACAACACTTTAGTGAACTCCTTGTTCATGAAGCTAGGAACTGAAGAGCAAAAGAAGAAGTATTTGACAAAGCTGTGCACGGAATACGTAAGTTTCCTTGAAGATATGTATAAAAATAAATGAAATTATTATCAAACTGTTGTGAATGATTCTTTTTGTCGATTAAAGACCTTAATAGATAAATTTCTGTAGCATCTTATATTTTTTTGGTGAAATCTTGTTATTTTTCCAAAGTAATATAACTTATTAGCTAATATTGAAATCGATATTATATATACAAGATTTGTGTAGAATACTTCGTATTTCTTATTGTTTAAAAAAATAATATCATAGTCAATTTCTTTAATTTTTTTTTTTTCGTATTTGAAATAAAATTATATTTAAAAATCTGTTCAGGCGGGTAGTTTCTGTTTAACCGAGCCAACATCTGGATCTGACGCTTTCTCTTTGAAAACCGTAGCGAAGAAAGATGGTAAAGACTTCGTTATTAACGGTTCAAAGATGTGGATATCGAACTCGGATGTTGCTGGCGTCTTCCTTGTTATGGCTAATGCAGACCCTTCAAAGGTGAGGCTAAAATTAACTACAGTAGTGAAACAATTTCATCAGTTAAATTAATTTATAATATTTTCGTTTTAACGCAAATTTAAAAAAGTTTTTTTTTTTTTTAATTTGTATTTTTCGCTTTTTTCTTTGTCTTGTTTAAATTATATATAAATAAATTAAATTAAGACAGTATATATAATATAAGTGAAAAACTAGGAAATTATTATATTTTTTTCTATGAAACAAATTATTATTTATTTAGACTTGTTTAAGTTATTGGAAATATCAATGGAAAAATTTACACTATTTAGGTGCTAAGCAGTTTATATCGTATTAATTGTAGGTATATGATTAGAATAACAAACAACACAATTATCTCTTGGAAACGAAAACAAGGCATTGCGCATTAATAACAAATTTTACAGATTAAAATTTTTATATTGAAGGGCGGCATATGAAAAACGGAGGGAGAGAAATAATTATCTTGAAAGAATTTAAATACATAAAAAATATAATAATATTTTAAAAACCTTGTAGGTGCTCAAACTTTATTATTTAAATTAAAACACTTAATGTGTGGCACAAAATGTAAGTTAACATTAACCAGTTACTAACTCGTCCTTATCAAACGCTGATAACGTTGAAGACAAATAATGAAAATTATTGTTATGTTAACATCACATATGTTTTAAGTATTACATAATGTTAATAGTTGCGAAAAAAAAATATTAGTGACATCGACATTTTTTTTAACACTAAAATTATAATTATTATAAAATTGAAGAAAAATCTCATTGATTGTACTGTTTGTATCGGACTGATTTTAATATCAATAAATATATAACATATAATAAAAATAAAAAGTAAAATACACTATCCCACAATTTTTCTTTTTTCTCTCCGTTAAAATAAATGAATCTAACGAATAAACTCGATACATTCTAAAGTTTTTTTTTTAAAAATTGGAAAAAATGCGACTCAAGCCGCAAACAAAATTGGTGAAGCTTATGGACCTAATGCGTTCAAGCGTATTCAGTCTAGGATATTGATGTCAAAGATGCAGCTCGCTTTGGTCGCCCTCACACGGATAAAGTTAATTCCATTTTTGAAAAAGTGGAGCAAGATTGGTATATAAGTAGTTACGACATAGCCGAGTAACTGAGGGTTGACCACAAAACAGTTTTGCCCTATGTGAAAGTCTGTGAAAGTCTGGCCAAGTGGCTATACAAAAAAGTTCAATATTAGGGATGTTGACACATGTTACAAATTCATATAAAGTTATGTTTTACACATTAAAGACGGTATTTGAAAGCCTAAAATAACATTTTGAAAGTATATTTATTTGTTTTAAAATAAAGAAAAAAAAATTAAAATGCAATATTTATCATCCATTATCACGTGACTGCAAACGCCAATTATAGCGCGATGACGTCACCGACCGGTAAACAAAATATAGCTGTCATAGGGGTGTTCATCAGAAAAAATTATCGATAATTTCATTATCGATAATTATCGTATTGAGTTATCGATAGTTATCGATAATTATCGAATGAACAGTTATCGATAATTATCGGATAAAAAATTATCGGTAGTGGCGAAAGTTATCGATAATTATCGGATAAAAATTATCGATTGTTCACGAAAGTTATCGATAATTATCGGCACAATTTTTGGACGACGAAAAAAAAAAAAAAAAAAAAAAAAAAAAAAAAAAAAAAAAAAAAAAAAAAGGTCATCCGGCGTCCCGTACTCATATAATCCTCCGTTCCCTATCAGAATACCTAAAAATAAAAAATAAAAAAACTTGGCCGCCGTCGCGTATTCCTATAATCCTCCGTTCCCTATCAGAATACCTAAAAAAAAAAAAAAACGTCGTCCGCCATCCCGAATTCATATAATCCTTAATCCTCCGTTCCCTATCCGAATATCTAAAAAAAAAAAAAAAGGTCATCCGCCGTCCGGTATCGAAATAATCTATCGATAGTTATCGGATCACACAAAAATATCGATAATTATCAGATCGGAAAAAATTATCGATAATTTTCGGATCGAAAAAAATTATCGATAATTTTCGGATCGCAACAAATTATCGATAATTATCGAATGAAAACTTATCGATAGTTATCGATAATTATCGAATGAAAAATTATCGATAATTATCGAATCAAAATTATCGAATAACACTTATCGATAATTATCGATAATTATCGAATGAAAAATTATCGAGTAGTTACGAATTATCGATAATTATCGCACACCCCTAAGCTGTCATAACTCATAAGTCATAACCAAGTTATAAGACGTATCACCGGCGAACTGTTTTTACGTTAATATTGTATTATTTTGTAATTATTTATAACAATGGAGACTGGATTCATCAAAGGAAATAGTTCTAACTTACCAAAAGTTGACTCTTTGATGGTGGCAAGTTTTTTTGCTAGGAACAATGATTTTTGTGCAGCGGAGCTTAGAAACGTGAAAATGTCTTTGTAAGTACATATAGTTTTCCTCTGATATGCTTTATGACAAATGAAATATGTACCAGATTAATTTTACAAACAATTTTATCATAAATCATAAAGTAAATTATCATCTCTAAACAAAATAATACGTGAGGTTATGTGTACAAAATGAAGTCGTATATTTATGCTCCTATTTTGTCTATTCCAGATCTTCAAGAGAATCTTATGGCGATGATGCCATAGGATTTGTTCAGTTAAGAAGAGAATCAGATATTTGTACTGTAAAGTGCCGCGTCTGTCCTGAACACAAAGTTCGTTCTAAACCATACACAGTTACTTTCATTGTGGATGAAAAAAACAGTATTGTTATAAGCTCACAATGCCACGATTGTGCTGCGTCAGCAGGTGGATGCAAACATGCAGTAGCATTTCTAATGTGGCTGCATCGAAGAAGTGAAGAGCCATCTTGTACTCAGATAGAATGTTATTGGAAAAAGTCTAAACTATCGAAAGTGGGAACAACATTAAAATTCATCACATGTAAAGAATTAGCCAAAGGACAAGCTTCAACTTCTTCAGACGCCAGTGTTTTTGAGAAGTTTGTGGAACAGGCGACAGGAAATGGTATACAAAACTGTGAATTATTAAAGTATGTTAATAATACTATTAACGATCTAGAAAGGCTCTCTATGTATCATTTAGTACAAAATTATAAAGAACAGTGTAGTGAAGTCTTTATCAAGCAAATATTGACATTATTTACTTCTGAATTATTAGAAAAGGTTGAAGTAAACACAAGAGACCAGACCCGTAGCAATTTGTGGCACGAGTTAAGGTTTGGCAGAATAACGGCTTCAAAAGCATATGAAGTGAAAAATTGCAATACGAGTGATGGTGCCTTAGTATCATTGATTATGGGTGGCAACATTCCTGATACTCCAGCAATGAAACGAGGCAGGCTTTTAGAATGTAAGGTACTACAAAAAGTGCAAACCATGCTTAAAAAAAAGATAAGGAAATGTGGTCTTTTTATTAGCAAAGACTTTCCAATGATTGCTGGTTCACCAGATGGAATAGGCGAGCAGTTCACTGTAGAAATAAAATGCCCTCTTAATGAGAATACTATAAAGCAATACATACAGAATGGGAAACCCTCAAACAAGTGTTATGACCAAATACAGATTCAAATGTATGTTTGTGGTTATAAAAAGTGCTACTTTTGTGTTGCAGATATAAATTTTGAAAATAATAATAAAGTTAATATTATATTAGTGGAGTTTGATGAAGAATATGTAAATACTTTAATAAAATCTTTATTATTATTTTGGAAAAGAAATATCTACCCATTATTGTATAAAACAACAGGAGAGTAAACTATAGTAAATAAAAAGCTGATTATTTGTATTTTGTCTTTTATTTAATTTTTTTTATTTATTATAAAATATAATATATTGTATACTTAAGTAATAAATAAATAATCATTTATTGATTAGTGAGTTCTGTAAATTAATTAAACCACAAGCTATAGCTATAACATCATCTAGTCTTCCTATTAAATAATTATTTATGCAAGCATGAGGCTTCAAAAAAGAGAACTCCCTGACTCGTCTAATGACTCTCTCTATATGAATCCGCAGACTTGCTATTTTTTTTGTCTCTTTAACTTCTTCTTTCGACAACTTATTACCTGATACTATGCTGGGTGGCCTTATTAATTTACACTGAATCCCAAGTAATAATGTTTCAATATGTTTAAAGCCTCTGTCAGCCATTACATGTGCTCCGATAGGTAAACTGTTAAGAAAACCACAATTTTCTACCAGACAAACATCACTAATTCTAAAAAGTTTTAGCTCTCATTGGTTGGCAAGCAAACTTTGTAGGTAAACAACCAGGTCTCATCCTAATTCGACCTACTACACCCATTGTTGTATATTGTACATAATTTTCCATGTCATTTTGAAGCTGAAATTTGATTTATTATGTTAAGCAATCAGTTACTTATAAATTCCCAACTAAACAAATAATAATTACAAACAAACAAACTAATCTATGCGACTTTTATATTAAAGTTTGTATTTTAACAAACTTACATCAAAGTGATCTTCACAAAAATAACTGGTACTTTTTGGTGTCAATGATGCAGGATGTCTTCTAGCAAGTTTTAACCATTTTCTCCTTATTTGTGCATTTTTTGGAACATGTATGAAAAGTTTTTTTGGCGTTCTGATTGACGTACTTTTGCACATCGGCACTGCACAACATTTGTAAAACGACGTATCCATTTTTATGGCTTTTATTAAACTTTTTCGTAACAAGTAGTGAGAACTCAAACAACTTTGACAGAGCGCGAGTATGTTTATCGGTCTGTGACGTAATCATGGTTACATGACAGCTTGGAGTAGTGATGCGACTCGAGTCCAATTTTACCACTCGAGTCATTCGAGTCATTTTGCAATGTCACTCGAGTACCACTCGAGTGGTCGAGTCACTCGAGTAGTTTAGAGTCACTCGAGTGACTCGAGTAATTACTGACATTTTCGGACGACGAAAAAAAAAAAAAAAAAAAAAAAAAAAAAAAAAAAAAAAAAAAAAAAAAAAAAAAAAAAAAAAAAAAAAAAAAAAAACAAGGTCATCCGCCCTCCAGTACTGACGTTTACGCCCTAGCCTTATCCGAATACCTAAAAAAAAAGGTCATCCGCCGAACTGGAACCGAAATTATTGAATCGCACAACATGAAAATTATCGAATTACACTTATCGATAACTGTACATATTTTAACTTGTTTATCTCGACGAGTGATAACTCGAGTCGAAGTTAACTCGAGTCAATATTTTTTTCACTCGAGTATGATTTTTTCCGTACTTAACTCGAGTCACTCGAGTAAAAGTGACTCGAGTCGCATCACTAGCTTGGAGCGTTTAAGCGGGAATTTTAAAAGCTATTTTTATTTACCTCTTTTTGTATTAAAATTGGACATATTTTTTCATAAGAGTATTTTTGTCGTATTTACATAGGCTATATATATCAAATGAAATCATAAAAAAAAATTAGTCAACATCCCTTTTGCGTGCAACACGAGCTCACTGAAAGAAACCTAATGTATCGTGTACTCATTCGCGATTCCCTATTGAAACGTAATGAAACTGAACCATTTTTTAAAAAGATTGATTACTGCTGATGAAAAGTGGATTACCTACGATAAGAACGTGCGAAAAAGAATATGGTCAAAGGGCAGTCAAGCTCCACAAATTGTAGCGAAACCCGAATTAACACGCAATAAGGTGATGCTGCGTGTATGGTGAGATTGGAAGGACATCGTTAATTATAAGCTTTTACCTCCGGGAAAAACCATCTATTCGAATTTCTACTACCAACAACTAATGAGATTCAAGCAAGAAATTAAGAAAAACGACTGGAAATGATCAAGAGAAAAGGATCATAGTGATAACGCCAGACCACACACTGCTTTGGCCATAAATCAAAAATTGAGAGGGCTTGGTTGGGAAGTCTTAATGCATCCACCATAGTGTCCTGACCCTCAGATTTTTACCTATTTCGGTCTCTCCGGATTTTTTTTTTAGTGTTAGGTTAACATCAAGAGAGGACCGTTAAAACTGCTTTTCGAATTTTTTAAATCAAAAATTCTAAGATTTCTACAGGAATGGACTTATGTCACCTACTTACTTACAAGAGGGCAACAAATTATATTAAACAAAATAGCACATATACATTATAATTGAATGTAATCAAACTTTGAAAAAAAATTCTTTGTATATAAAATACGAAGAAACTTTTTATCCAACCTAATATTTAGAGTTTGTAAATACTGAAAAATAATAAACCTATATTAAATTATATACAAAAGTTCCAGTAGATTTAAAATATCTACTGTTTCTTAATCTAAAACAATAAATGTATAAATTCTACTTCAATATCTTTCAAAATTAATTTTTATGTCACTTAATATATTTTCAGGGTTACAAAGGCATCACCTGTTTCATTGTAGAACGGGACACCCCTGGTCTCAGTGTTGCCAAGCCGGAAAACAAACTCGGTATCCGTGCGTCTGGCACTTGTATGGTACATTTCGATAACGTTAGGGTACCAGAGGAGAATATTCTTGGAGAATATGGAAAAGGGTGAGTTACTATACAGAATTGAAACAACCCGTTGTTATTTGATTTATTTATTATTATAAAAAAATAAAAAAAATAAATGTAGGGCAAAAGTTGAAGCTTAACCCGTCAACGTTACTCCACAATACAAGTTGACCAATTGTTTTTCTATCAAGATGTGTAGGCTTTACGTGCTTTTCGAAGCCTTAAAGTGCAGTTTTACGCGGCAGTTCTGTTTAATAAAATATACGTGAACGTTAATGAAACTTTAAATTAGTTTTACATGAAGAATCAGTTTGATATTTTTAAAGGCTTGTGTTTTTACCGATGGAAAAACCTATGGCAAAGTCTCAAATTTCAACATTTCAAGGGTTGAACAAACCTTAAGCTTAAACCTTATGTTTGTTATACAAACAAGTAGTTTGTACAAAACTGAAATAATCTGGTTCAATTCAATTATATATGCGACTATCCTATAATTCCGTTTCCTAAAAAAGGGAAAGGGTTGCTCAACCAATTCACTAATCAAATAAATCAACCAAAAATGTCTTAATTCAAGTAGGCTTCAAAAGCACTTTTGAATCATCATTTTACAAAATGTAAAATATTTCTCGCCGTCGTATAAAAATTCTGAAATGATTAATAAAAATTGAAAATCCGGCCTTAGAAGGACTACCAATAAAATGCTACATTTGCAAGTCATGTCCTAAAACTATCTACCAATTTATTTAAAAAACGTGTTTATCCACCAGATACAAGTACGCGGCTGGTTTCTTAAACGAGGGTCGTATCGGTATCGCGGCTCAGATGATCGGTCTGTGCCAGGGTTGTATGGACGCTACCATTCCTTACACATTGGAGAGGAAGCAGTTTGGTAACAAAATCTACTCGTACCAGGCAAGTTGACCAAGAATGTACAAAACTCAAGTCTCATACAAAATTAATGTTGTTACATTTTGATAATTTATTCAAAATTCGTTGACGATAATTATAGTAACGGTTGTCTAATTTTGCAAATAATTCTTTTAAAAAGTCTTAAAAACTTCATTCAACGTTCTAACTGAAGTATTGTGTCGGTTTCTGAAAACATGCACAACATGTCCATAACACACATGTCCAGACCATGACAAACATCTGTATGGCATATACGAACATTTGTCATGCGCGGATATCAAACGTACGACCACAACTGCATGCAATAGCCCGTTGCTGTGACCACTGCATGAACTCGTCGTCATAATAGTAAAACACTCTCAATTTCCCCATAAATATTTGAATATTATGAGTTATTATAACCTAAGATGGCCTAATTTAATTATATCCATTACAATTTTATAGATGATGTAATAATAATAATTAAGAACATTTTGTATAATTTTTCCACTTTTCCAGGGTATAAGCTATCAAATAGCTCACCTACAAACACAGCTGGAAGCGGCCCGACTTCTCACTTACAACGCGGCTCGTCTCAAGGAAAACGGGATTGAATTCGTCAAGGAAGCCGCTATGGCTAAATATTATGCTTCTGGTAATTATCAATTATTATCATTCAACACCATTTGTATAAAGAACCTAATTTTACTACAACTGAATTTAAATTTGACGACGCGTTGGCGCAGTGGTCACAGCAACTGGCTGATGCGCTAGCGGTCGTGGGTTCGATACCGCACATGACAAATATTTGTATAGGCCATACAGATTGTTGTTGTGGTCGGGGCGTTTGAGCTTGTGTATTTATGTGTTTCCAGACCCCCGACACAGGATTCACATCCTACTGGGGGCCGTTGAGTGTGAGACGTTTAAAAAAAATTACTATGATTATCAAAGAGAGTTGCTAAATTTCAAAATTTTCTGTAAATATTGTTAGTAATGCTTGCCAGGCTAATCAAAATCTAACTATATATTTACCATTTAATATCAGACGCTATTAAGATGTCAGTTCAGTTCGAAACTATGGAATTTTAAATTAAAATAATACAAATTATGATTTTTTTTTTCAGAAATTGCTCAAACGCTGACCTCAAAGTGTATAGACTTTATGGGTGGCGTTGGTTTCACTCGTGACTTCCCACAAGAGAAATTCTTTAGAGACGCTAAAATTGGTACCATTTATGAAGGAACAAGCAACATGCAATTGCAAACGATTGCCAAATTAATTGAAAAGGAATACACTCAGTAATAACTTCAGAACTGACAATACTGACTTTGTGTCGCAAGCATTTAAAATAGCTCAAAATAAGGAATATCACTTGATGTACAATTTATAGTGATATGTGTATAGTTTGTTATTACTTTTTTAAGTTTCATATTGTATTCTTTTTTTTTAGATTAAAAATATGATATTTGTATTTGAATAATTAAAATATTTTCTACATGTTACCAAATTATTTTCATATATACAAAATAAGGCAAAAACACAAACAAGTAAATTTAAAATTATATATTTGCATATATTTATTACATGTTTAATATTATAATCTACAATGTATCTGTGAAACTACAACAAAACTTTTAAAAATTAAGAAATCTCTTTTATTTTGGGTCATGTGGTAGTTTAAATCCAACCATCCTTGCCGTATCATCGACACTTCTTTCTCCCTTTCCTTTAAATTCTGAATTTATTTCTTTGTATCTTCTAGAAAAATGTAAATAATCAGAATATGTTTTAGCTTTAAAATGCATCTCATCGGCTGCCTTGCAAAGCTGTTGATCCGTTGTTTGATGCTTTCGATATTGATTTAAAATATATCGGGCCATTTGATTCTCAGCAAGCTTCTTAGAATTAGCTTGTTTCCGTAACTCGGAGAGCACTTGCCTCAATGTAACAAGAGCGGGCTTTGATGATAATGATGCCATTTCCAGACCTTCAAACAAATTTAGATAGTCAACCTTTCTATCATTAATGATGTTATAAATTCTTCAGCGTTTTCATATTTTGGTTTATCTAGATTATTCCAAAAATCTGGTGGTAGTGATTCTAATTTCTCCTTAGGAAAATTATGTAATGATATATCATTAAAAATATCCTTATATATAAAACTGTTCTCTAATGCCACTTCTTGAGTGAATGGATAAATTTTATATATTAATGGAACCGTTTCTTTTATAACTCGACTTAATTGATTTTCTATGATTGACGTGAAACTATTACAAAGAAGAATGCAATTTTCTAAATTCTCTACCCAATTGCTCCAAAGAAAATTATTAGTCAATTGTTTCGGACAGTGCGGAAGATATACTAAGGTGACCCCTTGTTTACTAATTATGTAACTTCCTTCAGTGTTTTCTTTGATAATATTTAATTTAAACTTTTTTAAAATTTCACATTCATCGATAAAAAATATCGGATCATGTACAGATACTTTATTGGGTTTATATTTGTCTTTTAGACATAGTAACAGTGCTAATTGATACTTCGAAATATTGCACTCTCCAATGTGCCCAAGGCCAAAACAAACGATTTCTACAATGCTTTTGTCCTTTATAATATTACTTACAGCTTTATTCACGTCTTTCCAATATTCCGATGCGTTTACTTCTTCTACGCAGGTTTGAATACGTCTAAAAATAAATATAAATTAAAAACTTAATAATAACCTCAAACTTATTATCATAGTAAGTGCATTTACCCGTAGGATTTTTCAGTGTCTATTTTAGTTTCTTGTTTTTGAAAATTTGTTTCTTTTCGAGGCACTTTCGTTGATTTATTTTTTAAAGACTTTTTGGTTGAAATAATTTGAAAACCATCACTGTCAACTCGAGATTTTGACATTTTGAAAATTTGTAGCTCAGTTAGAGATGAGTCAACTCGAATTGTAAATCGAGTTAGCTCGAGTTGCGCTTAATTCGAGTTGAATCGCCCCTAACTTGAGTTTGACCTGGCGGTAAATAAATCAAGCGAAAGAGCGAGAGCGCGATTCGTTCGTTGGGTGCGCGCTATACTCTCGCCATTACATCGACCGAATGACACCGACAATGACAAGAAGTTATGTTAAAATACTTTAAAGAATTATTTTTTATTTCTTTTTTTATATTTTGGCACTCAAAGTGCAATATTGGGTACGTTCGCGGGGCCTCTTCTAATTGATAATTCATCACTTTTATATACTCATAATCATACTTTTTTATCTATGCATTTCACAGACCACATGCGCGGAAATGATACTTCTTTAATCAAAAACTGAATTTAACTGTCGAACTTAATAAATAATTATTTGCTATTGTTCATAAAAGATAATAAACAAAATTGTCTTCTTACATTTATTCATTACTTATTATTTTTATTAAAAACTGAGAAATAAAAAACTATTGCGCATGTACCATTTCCGTTTCCGCGCATGTGGTCTGTGGAATGCATACATAAAAAAGTATAAAAGTGATGAATTATCAATTAGAAGAGGGCGCGCGAACGTACCCATTTTAACACTTTTAAGAACTTTAACTTATGTACACAATAATGTGATATTTATTTTTTTGAGAATATTTGTTGTTGAAAATCCTTTTAAGAATGTTAACTTACAAGAAAATATTTTTTAGTTTCTTGACTTTAGCATTCTATTTCTTTTATTTATTCAGAAAATACTTTTCACTGAATGTTTAACTTTTTATTTTTATATTCTAATTCAAGTAGTATTATAATTGAATACAAGATCTTATTACCCGACTGCGACAGTAGGAGGGTTATGATTTTCGAGTGTATGTATGTATGTATGTATGTATGTATATATGTATGTATATATGTATGTATGTATGTATGTATGTATGTATGTATGTATGTATGTATGTATGTATGTCCATTTCTTTGGCACGCCCTACAGCCCAAACGGCTGGACGGTTTTTGACATATGAGGTGTCGTTGGATTTGTCTAAATTGTAGTAGTGACATAGGCTATATAAATTTTCAAAATGGCACCCGCAAATGGCGGAATGAGGGGGGGAGTTGATTTTTTTTTCTTACTGTAGCAATATGGGTATCAAATGAAAGCTAGTAGATTGTTTTATTATTTTTAGTTTATAATAAGAGTATTTTACGCAATCGGGTTTTTTGATTTTTTTAATTAAGCATACTTGTTATTATTAGCAACAATTGATTTAGGCAACAAACATACAAAATCAGCAAAAGTATTTTATCTAGTAGATTATTATATATTTGTTATATAAAATAAAATTAAAATAGCTACGTTATTTAAGAATATTTTTATTGTGATGATTAAACTATTAATAGCATATGTACCGACATTGTAAAGTTAGACTGATATTATTTTGTAGAATATGTAAAAAAGTAATTTGTAACAAATCATACACTCAGTTTCTTCCTGCTAGCTCGAGTTGTGTAACTCGAGTTCAATTCAAGTTAGCTGAATTTCAACTCGAGTAAACTCGAGATGTGTTTTTTCCGAGTTGGAACACCTCTAAGCTCAGTAGCTGCAATGTTATTAGTCGAACATACGAAAACCAAAAACTATTTTTTTTTACGAAATTTTTACATTTTTATAATTTCATATTTTTTAATTCACAATTCACTTAAAATCGACACTAAATAATAATTATAACAATCATTATTGTTAGCTTTATGTGGACTACTAGTACTTTGTTTTGTTCAGCTTTCGTGTGTAACTTCGATTTTATGATAATTGAGTTTATTTGTATCATTATTTTTTTCATAATATGATAAACGCATTGATAAAAGCTACAGTTAAAAGAACTTAAACTAATCTTTCATCAGAACGTCATAACATGGATACCATTATTGATTAAGCTCCAACCCTTCTTCTACATGGAGAAGAGGCCTTCACTCAGCAGTGGGTGTTTATAGCCTGATACAGTTTTTATGTAAATGTATGTTTCGTGACGTGGCTAATCTGCTGCACTGTTTGTGATAAAATTTGATAGGACATAAGTTACTTTTTATCAATACACCTACATGGGCGAAGCCGGGGGTGGAAGTTAGTATAGTAATAAATTAGTTATAAGGTGATATACCTTGCAACCGGTGCAACAATAGCATTCATTTTATTTATTATATGAAATTAGTTACATCTTAATGTAACCAGTTGTTTTCAAAATATACAATTTCGATAAATGCGAGTGTTTATTTCCGCATGAATCCTTGACCGACCCTGACGATATGATAACCCTGGCTAACGCCCCTTATGTAGGGATTACAAATAGAACGATAGAACATAGAGAGTAAAGTAATTAGTAAAAGTAGAGAAAGATAGAAAAGTACTTGTACATCATTTTCCGCCTTCGTTTTGTCGAGGTCCCCATGTTTCGAAGGTCCGCACACTCTTGGGCATGTAGGACAGTTAATTCGATCGACTCCGCCCTCTCGTCCATGCCGACATCGTTCCCGGATACGTACTTACGTTTCCTAGGATCCCGTCGAAGGAACGGGAACATTTTTCTCGGCTGAGTCTCAGTAGCACTTAGTTATTTAGCTCATAATTATTATATGAATCGATGTATATCTAATATTTGAATGTTAAATTATTAATTAATTAGAATCATCCGTTCTGTCTGCACGTCTTTACTATGCTTCATAAGATCAGGAAACTCACCACTTAGAATACATTCATTAAATATAATTGCTAGGTGGTGTGCTAAGGTGTCAACAATTGTACCTATTATTTTAACAGAGATACCCCAGAGATCTGTGGTGTTCTTAATATCTAAAGTTTTAGATATTTTCATTATCTCATTAGTGTCTATGGGTCAGGGATCTGAACGTAAAATCACCTTTGTAAGCATTTACATTTTGCTTTAGCAACGATTTAGCGACTTCAGGCGAAGATATAAGCGTTTTAGTTGTCGAAAGTGGAATGTCAAGTTGGGTTGGTTGGTTAAACACGTGTTAATTAATGTTTTGAATACGACGCATAGCTAATTTCTTCCTCATGTGAGTGGCGGTCTCTTTGGTGACGGAAGATAATGAATGAGATCATCCTTATTTTTTAATCTGGCTTATTATGAAACTGTATCGACAACGACATATCGTATATTAAATAACACTTTTACTACTCGGAATTTGCATTTTTATGCTCTTCTCCTAATTTGTAAATATTTATTAACATAATTGGCAAGTTCCTACTACATACGGTTAAAAAAATTATGTTGGGCTCAATAAGTAAACCTTTAATTATATAACCAATCCTATTATTTTTAATCTGAAATACAGAAATATTTAGCAAATATTTGGACCCTGGCATAAAAGGATGCCAAGGATTAAAAAAAAACTTACAAAATGAGCCAGTTTTTTTTTTTTTTTTTTTTTAATATACGCATCAGACAATCGCCCTTCAGGAAGTATTCTTGTATCTAATTACATTAACAAATAAAATACATTCATATATCATACACAAATTCAAAAAAGAACCAGAAAAAATTCCATTATACCTACCTACAATAGTGGCGTATTGTAAAATGAACCACAATTAACATTCCTGTCTGCTAAAAACATGTGAAAATACAAAACAAGTTAAACAGCTGTTTCTGCATTTCCGACAGCACATAATGAAATGAACCTATGTCCTCTTGTGTATGCATATACTTTCAACTACAGCCGCATTCGAATCAATTTTCTCATTTATTCCAAAAGGTTTTTATGGCGTTAGAGTCTATGGCATAGATCGTATCCACATACGACAACAGGTTATTCATTTCACTTCAAGAATATGGCAAAGCTAAGGTAGTTACTGTCCTGGTGTAGTGGTGCGAGTAGTCGCCTCAACGCCGCACGCCGACGACGGTTGCGGGTTCGATTACCGCTCGGGACAGATATGTATTTGTGTATGTACAAATATTTGTTTCCGGTCTGGGTGTAGGTATATCCTTGTGGGTCTCTCCACCGTGCCGCGGAGAACACGTAAAACCGTCGGTCCCTTTGTTATGATAGACACCTGATAACGATCGTTACTCATGCTAGGGAAATTATCCGCCAACCCACAGTGGAGCAGCGTGGTGGATTAAGCTCCAACCCTTCTTCTATATATATAAATTATATATATATATATATATATATATATATATATATATATATATATATATATATATATATATATATATATAAGAGGCCTTCGCTCAGCAGTGGGTTGTTTACAGGCTGAAACAGTACACTACAGTAAGGTAGTTACAGATAACCTAAATTATCTATTTAGTTCGTATCGTATAGATACAAGTTTTGTATCACAACGCAAATAAAATACAGCCTACGAGATCACTCCAAAACCACCGAGTTGGTAAGGAGATGGAAAACATCATTCACCTTCATTTTGTCGGTGTCGTATATGTAAAACCAGAGACTGAGAAACTCAATACAATGCTCAGTGACCTTAAATTTATTTTAACGGTTTTCAATCGACGTATAAATTATTTATGTTCAAATGTGTAAAGAAGTCACAGCGAGAACAACTAGACGGGATTTTAAGTTTATTTTCACTATAACGGCCATCATTATTATTATTAATTATTATTTTTTTTTTGGTCTTATTGTCTATTAACTTATTAAAGTTGACTTCTAGTCAGTTTGTTTACTAAATGTTAATGAATATATGTAGGTGTGGAATAACAAACGTTCCATTTTTATTATTTCATAATAAAAACTTGTCTAATAAATGCAAATATAAAGAAAAATATACTAATATCTTATATCTTTAAACGAGCAATTCTTGTATATATATATATATATACAGAGTGGGGATGACAATACAACGATAATTGATAACACCGGTAATACTAGTTTATAGGAGTAATTTAAAACCATCAAAAAAGTCCTAACATCAAAATCTAAAAAAAGATTTTTTCAAACAAACTAAATAAGACAAATATAGTAAAATTTTATTACATCATGTATATGCTATAGGTTCACTGACCTGTTATGACGCGCAGTGACACAACGAACTACTCGTTGGGTTGTGTGGTCGTTGATAGTAGCTTACTTAAATTTTTATATTCTCGATATGTCCGCCATGAACACTGATGCACATATTATATCTTCTTATAATGTTATTTATTAATTTTGATATGATGTCGCCATTAGCGGCCATATTTTTTAATTTATTAAAAGCTTTAATAATTCTATTTTTTAATTCATCAACTGTATTTACATCTGTTGAGTACACGTCGTACAGTCGTACACGTCTAATTTCACACAATTCACATAATAACTATTAAACTAGGTATTTATTCTACGTTAGTGTCCTTTTTACTATAAAAATAAAGCGTCAAATATCGCACAATTCACTCCAGAGTCTTTCGAGATAATTCAATAAAATTAAGTGATATAATTCACACAGTTTAAAAAAAAACATTTTAGACTTACAAAATAATAAATTAAATATGATACTAAAACATAACTAATACGATATAATAATTAAAACGAACAAAACTCTTGCGCATATGAATAAAATTGTCAAATCAACGCGTATGACATCAAGAAACATGAGTAACTAAATAAACGGAACAGAGAAAAAGCTTCAAACAACCGCCACTGCTTGCTGTCGCGTTACGCGTACGCGGCGAGACGGGGAAGAACCGGTTTAGGGTGCCTGTCTATTGAAGCGAAGCGAGACGGCGGAGATAAGAAACGAAGAAATATTAACCAAAATAATTGCATTAAATCTTCGCTCCGCTCCAATGGACAAGGGCTTGCGAGCTAGTTTAAAAATTAATACATTTTCGGAAGTGTTGTGTGGCAGCGGTGCGGGCTAGCGGCGGCTTTGCAATACTCGCTCGCTTCGCTCCGCATCAATGGACAAACACCTTAAAACCGGTTTACGCTAGCACAGCTAGTTGTCCTTCACAATATCAAGGTCAGTCCAATGCACGTGCCACGTTGTTTTTACCAGTTTCAAGGTTGAATATTTTAATGTAATAATGTGGTATTTTATTATTAATATGTAATGGTTGTTATTGTTATTTTTTTATCGCATTAAAAAAAACAATAAATTATTAAAAAACAAAAATAATAAAAATAAAATTATTAGAATCAAACTGAATATTAAAACTATTTAACAAATGATTTGTTTAATTTGTCTCAACCTATTGTGACCTACTAAAATAGGTAACAATTTTGCACATTCTTAATTACCTACGCGCAATATTATGAAACGACGACTCGATTGTTTGTACCGATCGCGTTCAAAGGGTCGTTAACCCTAATACATCATGTAGAAATATTTAAAAATGAAAAATCTTATTTTGTGTCTAAACTACTGGATGTATTTTATTGATTTTTTGTATGTGGGCTTGGAATGTCATTACATATACGATGTCCAATTTATCGTTGTATTGTCATCCCCACTCTCTGAATCTCGAAAACGGCTCCAACGATTTTCATGAAATTCAGTATGCAGGGGGTTTCGGGGGCGATAAATCGATCTAGCTAGGATTTATTTTTAGAAAATGTCCTTTTATCCCTTTTTTCAGGCAATTAAAAAATATCGTTAGAATACGAAGGTAAATTTCGCTGTCATTGATAAGTTTATAATAGCTCCGATGTGAACCGGGCGGATTCGAAATAAGAAAACCCCAGGTTCGAATCCAGTCTCCAGGACTATTTTTTTTTTTTTAAATTACTTCTTTTGTGAAAAAACTATTATTGGGAGCCCTTTACTAACTGGATGACCGAGCTTTGCTCGGTATTTTATTTTTTATTTTTTGTTATTCGTGTTTTGTGGAAACTATATTTACATACGAATTATGAACTGATGATATATGAATAATATTTTTCGATCTTACCGAAATAATAAATAAAAAAAATATGAACTGGTTATTTAAATAAAAAATCACGAGTATAATTAAAAACTGTTAGAATATTATTAGAATACGAAGGTAAAGGGGTTGTTTCATCTTGGGCCAGGTATTTGTACGGTATACCAAAAAATAGTATAAAATCATAGAAATTAAAATAAAATATGCTTTTTAGTAGTTTTACAGTGATTAAGAGGTAGTTATAAAATTTATAATTGGATAAATTCGTAGAATAGCAACTCTCGAAGTACATCAACCTACTTTTGTTGTCTATATTTGATGACATTAGGTTATCTTAGTGTCATTTCAATTGTCAAATGTCAAGTCATTCATTGGCGTCTTGCTGCGTTGGAGTGTTTTTTCGTTATTTCTTTTTGTTACTGAATATTTTTTTAACGACCCAGGCATTTCTTTAGACTTCTCGTCTTCGAAATCTTTCGATCGGCTTAGTGTTGGATAAGTACTTATTTTTTGTGGTTATTTATATTTATTAAAATGTCATCACAACGTTTGTGTATATGTCATTGTCAAAAGGGATGACAAGTTGTTGCGATTTTATTTTGCAAATTAAAACTACCTCGTAAATAAGGCCTTTTCATGAGAAATAAAGAAAAAATATTCATTATTTCATGACCCTGAATATTTTAAAATACTGTACAAATACCTGGCCCAGGCTCCATATAAATTTGAAACAACCCCTTTCGGCATAATCTACAAGGTTATAATAACTTAGGTGGGAAATCAGTATACCTGAGTTCGAATCCCGATACCTCAAGTTCCACTTTTTTTTTTGCTTTTTTTTTCAAGTTCCCTCTTTTGTAAAAAAAAGAACTATTATTGAGAGCCCTGTACTACCTGATTTCCGAGTTTTGCTCGATATTAATATTATTATTTTTTTTTATCTTTTTTTTTTTGGAAATTATATTTAGATACGATAGAACTGATGAAATATGAATAATATTTTTCGGTCTTACCTATATAATAATATAGTATTTTGTGTCACAAGGGGATGAAAGTACTATCTTTTTGACCCTCATATGAAGTTGCCGAGCCGAAGGCGAAGGTAGCAAACATACGGGAATGGATGTAGTACTTTCGTCCCATGTTGCACTTACTTTTTTTTCCTACCTAGGACGAAAGTTCAGGTTTTGTTCCTGTGAAGCGGGGACAGAAAGTATCACTTTTGTCCCGCTTCACAGAGACGAAAATCGAACTTTCGGCAGAGGTAGGAAAAAAAGATATGAACTGGTTATTTAAATAAAAATCACGAGAGCAATTAAAAACTGCTAGAATATCATTAGAATAAGAAAGTAAATTTCGCCACCATCTGTAAATTTATAATAGCTCAGGTGGGAAATCGGGCGGTCTCGAAAACGGAAGATTTTTCCTTTTTTTTCAAGTTCCTTTTTTGGTGAGAAAAAATATTATTAGGATCTCTTTTTATTTTTTTATTTATGTAACCAGTGACTATTGTTTTATTATTATATCGGTAAGATTGAAAATATTATTCATATATTATCACTATGTAATTTGTGTCTAAATATAGTTTAACCGAGCAAAGCTCGGTCATCCAGGTACTTAATTAATATAATTGTGTAATCATTTCGTGCTATATGTTAATGTATAATTAAAATTCAAAGTTTTAGTATCCTTATCTAGTTTTAAGTTGTTAATCTTCTGATCACGTAAGTATTCTAAGCATATACATAACATGTTATTAGATAATATTAATTGATACACACACACACACACACATATATATATATATAT
Source organism: Euphydryas editha (assembly GCA_036937285.1). Classification (NCBI taxonomy): domain Eukaryota; kingdom Metazoa; phylum Arthropoda; class Insecta; order Lepidoptera; family Nymphalidae; genus Euphydryas; species Euphydryas editha. The sequence goes on from JAUPFZ010000014.1 coordinate 17,558,126, forward strand.
ATATATATATATATATATATTAAAGTTAAATTAACAAGTAAAAATATACAAAAGGTTTTCTAGAATCTGTAGTATGTCCCTCAAAAGCCAATTTAAAGTCAAAAGATGAAAACCAAATTTTCCATTATTTTTGTAATTTAAGTAAAAAATCAAAAAATTAAATGCATTTTCTTTTGTATTAGAATGAAAGTTGAGTAAAAAAAATCACATTCTAATATTTTTACATATTTTCCACGATTTCTAACCAAAAAAAGGATTTCCCGTCGAACTACTCTATTTCATTAAATATTTAGTATTAGGCCAACTCAAAATGTGGAGTAAATAAATTTATTTATTTTTGAATTTTTTTTTATAAGGTACAAATTCTTCCTCGTGCTAAAGTAAAAAAAAGATTTTTTCCACCCACCTATGTATGTATCATATATGCCTCAAGAATAAATGCTAATATATATAAATACATATTTATAAGATTAGAAATTATAGTAGAAATTAATTGTGAATTTCACCGTTTTGTATTTCAGTAAGCCAACACTATTTTACAAACCTTTCGTTAACTATTTTAAGCAATATGTAGTTGCTATATTATACGTTCGTGCCTTACATCTAATATCAATAAATTACTTATGAAAAATAATAAATTATAAATTATGTCTTGTCCACGTTAAAAGGTCCCCTCATCAAATATGTCCAATATAATTAAATTAAAATGATAAAAACCAGAGTAAAATACAATGTCTTTGAATGTATCTAATCCTATTTATCTAAATACAATATAAAAATCAACAGCTATCGAGAGTACTATCCTTGTCCCTGTACCAAATCGTCTTGGGTGGCAAAGTGATCAGAACAAAGTTGTTATTTAGATCATTCTTTTGACCATTCAATTATCTTGCCATAGACTTAAAGACGTTGATTTGAGTTGAATGAGTTTTTTTCTTATCTTAGATCTAACCTTGATCCAGTAAGAGTAATTCAGCAGTACAAGTAACTAGGCTAATTGGTAAAATACGAGAAATCCAAACAAGTTTCACTCGAAATATTTTATATACAATTTGATACGATGTGTGAAATCAAGGACAAGTAAATAATATTTCGATTTTGATATAATACGTAATTAATCTTGTTTATATGGGTTTAATAAGTTTGTATATGGTGTTGAAGATTTCTTTTTTATCACGCATATAACCAATCATGGATTTAATCGAAGATACGGGAACCAATGATTTTTCAAGAGCTACATTTTTTTAAAATTCATCTTGTGTTCGATGGTAAGGAAAAATATTATCAAGAAACCTGCAGGTTTTTGTAGAAGTTATGAGACATGTAACCAAATATCATTTATCAAAACAGCGAGGTGACTTATGCACCTATATTTTGTTCGAAATGTGTCAGTTGGACCTACTGGCTTTACTGCCTTACCGGCGGGGTGTTCACTAAAATCCAGCTGTAAAATATGGGGTCTAATATTTAGGCTCAGAATGGACGTTCGTCCTAAGGTTGTACAGTACAGTACATAATCAAATTCACTTCTTGCAGCCGTAGTGAAGAAACTAAGCCGCTGAGACCCGTGGTAATTTCATACGATTGAGATGATGATCCCTGATCCCTTAATGTAAATAAATTCGCTCGAAGATGTAGTTAGTTTCTTTAAAATAAATCAATATGCCATGTACAAAACTTTGTTATGAATCGTATATGCATACTTCGATCATATTTATTGGTCAGCATTATAAATATCTACTTCGAGTTCAAGTACACTGCCACTACTTAGTACGTCTATGTGCATGTCTCGCCATAACAGGTAGGACGCACTCGTTGAAACATAATGTTTATAAACATTGTGGTGTATGTGCATGTAATGTAAAGACAACCATGTTTCTTATACGCTGCCCAAACGTACCTGTACAACTGCTAATTTTGATATCTTGATCAACTTTACGTTGACTACTAACTTTACTCATATAAAGTTTTTTTTTTTTTTTGCGTTTTTATTTAGCAACATGTTAATTGGGCTATTAAGTGACCATGACCATAAAATAACTTGATTTCGCAATATTTCTTGTCGACAGCATGTTTGACAACAAATTTGAAGTTAAAGCGCTCAGACTTCAAAAGTAGGTACTGCCGAACGTCGTGTGATGGTTGGTACATTTGCTTGTTCTTCCGCTTAATGGTATTTGATGTAAAAGTAAATTAAGTGAAGAGGAGTTGGCGTCTAGAAATTAGGGAATTCGATTTTAATTTTTTGTTGGTTTTGTCCGGATGTTACCTTGAGTATATATTACAACTAAAATGAATTCAACTAAATAGTTTGTTAATACCTAACTGCTGAGCAAACAAGCCTGCCTTTGTTAGTAACCTCCTACATACGGAGGACATAAGGGAGCTTAATCCACTAGACTGTTGCAATATGAGTTGGCGCGGTATAAGTACGAGTATTAGACCGTCTCGGGGCGCTTGACATTTCTCTTCCATAATGGAATTAAAATAAGATTTACCAATGGCCAATAGCTGTAGGTAAGAAATAACATTAGTATGTTTGACGGTACACGTTACGCTTAAGAATTCTATTATAATCTAATTCATAACAAAAAGAAAGTAGCTTTTAGGTCAATTTGAAGTCATGGTCTAACATGTAAGTACATTGATATCTATTCCCACACAATATACGTCCTTGAACATGTATTTAGGTTAGGAAAATTACCTACATATATGGAGGGCAGATTGATGCGACGCATATCGAGTGTCTATTGTCCGTTTTATATGGTGCGACAATCAAAAACTATATCCACTGCATTCAAATCACGCATGTATTCATTCCAACATACCGTAACAGGCGTGAGGCAAAGTGTACCGACTAATATCATTCGTGCACTTTCGGTCACAGGACGTCTGCCTCCTGGGAATCGGAGAAACGCGCAAATTTTAAATTTAGTACTTTTTTTTTCTTTTCGTATACAAATAAAACTTTCTAAAATCGGTAATAAAATCAAAACACTCGAGTCGTAATCGTAGAATATTCGGACATAATTAATTTTAGTGCCGCGTTTTTTTTTTTTACATAACATTTAAGTGTGCTACGGTGTTCATGATTTGTTTTTCTTAATGCATTTAGTTTTAGCACGTCTGTTGACCGCACGTATCGTCTTTTGTTGAGTAGTGTTGGACGTAGTTCGGTTAGTTTGTGAAATATGGAACGTTATGTGATTAACCGGCATTCTAAGCGCCGGAAGAGTAATGATGGACTTCTGGCGAGATGGAAACGGAAGTATGTTGGAGATATCCTGAGTAAACACAAATGGCTGACCAGTAGATACGACTTAAATGTAAGTTGTCACGCTATTTTTTTATTTACATATAACTCTAGTGATTTTAATATTAATCAAGAAAACATGAAAGCTAATTAACAGCAGCTAAATTATGTAAACAAGTTTTGACTTACATATACCGCACAATAAATGTTATTATATACTTACATAATAATATTTAGAGAATGTATTGTTTATGTTTATATTGTTTAAATTGTTAATAGTTTGTAGATAAATAAATAATTAATATAACTTCTTTAATATTATAGCCGTTGTTAACAATTAATAATAAAAAATTTATAATTTGTAATAATAAGCTTTTTAAGATAATATTATGTACTCATTAATTTAACCTTGGAAGGACAAAACCTAACTCAATAGAAAAATACAGGTGATATAATAATTTACGACTATATAATAAATATAGATACGATTTTTATCATTTTACACGATATTGTTAAAAAGGTAATAAAAACTTTAACTTTGTAAAAACAATTAAAACTAAAAGAAATTCGTAGTTAAAAACACTTCTGTCAGATTTTACACAATAGGAATAGAGGCTTTTAACAGCCATATTAGATTTCCTGTGACGTTTAATAGCAGTGTCGTCTCACTAAATCGGTCAAGGCGTTTAACTTCTAAATGAAAGACTACCACATTTTAGTTAATCTGTAACAACTTGGAGTTTATATAAATATTCAATATAATATTCTATACCAGGGTTAAGTGAGGAATGTTTTTAGAAATTTACAATAAATTCCATCTGACTTATGACTAGTACCCATGTATTATATTAGTTAGGTTATTAGATTTAATTTAGCTTTGATTTCTTGTTAAATAATAAAGTATGATGCTACTTTAAAAATAAGGTGTGATACTACTATGCTTCAATGAATTGTAAGGACTAACTTTGGACTCCTGTCAACTACTTTAACCTTCAAGTATCCGTGTTTGTCATCACAATCATACTTGGATGACCAAGTTCCTTTCCTTTGTATAAAAGTGCTATTGAAAAACTACTAAGTATCTCTGTGATATATTGATATTAATTTTATTAGAGTTTATAACATGTAATACTGCTTTTTAAAGGGATAAAAAGATAAATATATAGGTGCAGTTTTAGTGCAGTGCGTTAGTTTGTCGGTTCGAGTACAGGAGCATAGCACGAGAGCGATTCCAATGCAGTGTGGTGTGATACAGAGAGATGTCATATCTCCGAAACTGTTTATAAATAAATAAATATGTTTTAACATACACACACGGTCGTCTGTCCCTAAGGTATGCAACTTAATGCCTGAGTTGTAGGTAACAGCCGACTGATATACATTTTTTTAAATAAATAAACATATAAATAATACATATATAAATAAATACATAATACAGGGTGTATTGTGTAATACAGGGGTAATTGTGACTCGGGGCGGGAATCGAACCCACAACCCTGGAGCAGAAAACAGGGCCACTGCCAACTGCGCCACGGGTCAGTCAAACGTCAGTGTTTACCGCAGCATTAGAAGATGCTTTCAAGCTTCTGCAATGGAAAAGATGCGGCATCAATATAAACGGCGAATACATCACTCACCTTTGAATTCCCGAAGATATCCTGCTCTTGTCTGAATCCCTGAAAGACCTCAGCATTATGCTCAGTGACCTCGATGAAGTTTCTCAACGGGTGGGCCTTGAAATGAACATGGACAAGACGAAAATAATGTTGAATGTCCATGTTCTGTCCACCCTGATATCGATTGAAAATTGTAGGTACATTTACCGAGAAAAAAGGTCCAACTTGGTAGATCCAACTTAGAGAGAGAGGTCAATCTTCGTATCCAGCTAGTATGGGCAACGTTCGGGAAGTTAAAAAACGTCTTTTCATCCGTCATACTCAGTGCCTGATACGGATCTGATACGTGGTCTCTGGCTATGGGTTGTTTATATGTATAAGCTCAAAGTCACACAGCTATGCTTGGTATCATCTCTCTACGAGATCGAATCAGAAATAATGAGATCCACAGACGAACGAAGGTTGCCGATATTGCCGAACGGATTTGCAAGCTGAAGTAGCAGTGGGCAGGGCACATAACTCGTAAAACTGACGGCCGATGAAGCAGAAAGGTTCTCGAGTGGAGACTACGTACCGGCAAGCGCAGCGTCGGACGGCCATCCGCGAGATAGACAGACTACTTGAGAGTCGCCGGAAGCCGTTGGATGGAGGCTGCTTTGAACCGGTCGCTCTGGAGGTCGATGGTTGACTACTGTAAAATATTGAGAAGTAGTAAGAATCCAAAATTATAAATCCTCAAAGTCATTAATAACTCTGGCAATCATTCACTTAAATATTTTATTACTACTTTAATAAATTCACTTCTAAATACCCTAAAAGATGAAATGAATGAAAAAAATAAAATAAACATAAAAACTATGAGTAGGTACTTTTTTAAAGCAATATGTATACTACTTCAATTAAAATGACAACACAATAATATAACGTGTTAGGTAACCCTTAAAAATAATAAAACAAGGATCAAAGTTTTAGCTAAAAATCATTCAGTAATTTTGATATAATTAATATAATTAATAATATTTCCATCAATCATTATGTTTTTTATTTAAATTTACATACATATAAGTATAACAAGGTTAAGTATGAGTAAGTCTGGTCTAGTAATTATACTCGTAATTTTGATATTCTAAACAAGACCTAACTTTCACCAGTAAAAAATTCGTCCGATTTCGATGTAGTACATACAAATTTAAAGCGCGCCGATGCGCAGCAAGTAGCTTCCTTATTTAAAGAATTTGCATACTTACGACGTTTGAAATGTATTTGAATGGAACGAGGAACGTTTAGCCGATATTCAATGTCCACAAATTACGTATTAAATGTATTTAAATAAAAATTTTAGTCGATTCATAAAACAAGTAGGTTATTAGAACTTAATAATAAAAAATCAAATTAATTTTTTATTATAAATGAACGAACATAATTTACCACCTTTCGGGTAATAAAAGAAATAAAAATATTTTTCCTAATTACTAACAATAGTTCCTCTTAGAAATTACTATTTATGATAAGCACACGAACCGCAAAACATTCCTCTATGAAAAGGCTGTTAACTTCGCTTAATTGCTTGCATTTATTTTACTTGACAGTACTTTACAAAATTAATTAAACCTCAACCGTTTTAGTATTGTAGTTAATGCATTATAAATACTCATACCTAAGTACGTGTATTTTTTTAACATACATACACACACGATCGTCTGTTCTTAATGTAGACAACTTAATGCCGGTAATAGCCGACTTATATACAGAATGACTGGTAAATTAGTATCCATATTGAAGGAGACTACTCGGTACATGATTCTCATTCGAATTATGTAAAAAAAACAGGTAAATATTAATAAACCTTTAAGTAAAGTTACTCAACAATTATCCAATTATGTACACGTCGTCTGGACACCCTAGCAGCTAGCTGCACTTTCGACACAAAACAGGTAGTTTACCTACGTCCAAACGCCGCCACGTGTTAACAGGGTAGCAGGATAAACAAGCATGATCCAGTCCCCCTTAATACTTTAATCCTGGCTTAGGATAGGCAAAAATACTAAGATATTTTACTCGTTTAAGCAACAAATTTGTTGACTAGGTAAATGATGTGAACTTTGGCAATTTTTAGATGTGAACAAGCGGCACAGTACAACACCTGTGCACGTGCCGCCGGCATGCCTGTAGAGTGACAACGCTTCATTTACTTGAATTGAAATTTATGAAAATTTGGTCAAAAATTAAGTACCTATTTTTTTTACATAATTCGAATGAGAATCATGTACCGAGTATTCTCCTTAAATATGGATAGTAATTTACCAGTCATCCTGTATATATACATAAATAAATATATATAACAGCCATACTAGGGGCGGGAATCCAACCTAGAACACTAGAGCAGAAAAAAGGGTCACTACTAACGGGCCAGTTAAATTTATTGAAGGCTAGCTACAACAGTACACGCGGTTTAACTCGGAGTAGCTTGGCATTACATAGTAAGGATAATAATTTGTTAATCATCTATATTTGACGATCGTTCTCATGTAGCGGTGCGACTAGTGGCCTTAACGCTGGCGGTCGAAGGTTTGATTCCCACTCGGTCCAAATATTTGTTTCCGGTCTCGAGGATATATCTATCTCCTTTTGGGTCTTCCCACCGTACTTCGAAGAGCACTTTAAGCCGTCGGTCTCGGTTGTTCTCATAATCAACTGATAGCGATCGTTACTCATGATAGGTAAATTATCCGGCCTATTCGCAGTGAAGAAGTTTGGTGGATTAAACTCTAACCCTTCTCCTATATGAAGAAGGGGCCTTCGCCCAGCAGTGGTACGTTTATGGGCTGATTCAGTCTAATCGTATTTTTAATTTACCTAAAATCCTATTTCAAACAGAAGCCTAATAACCAAATTAGGATTTAAAACGTTAAAAATGTCAAAATTTCCAAAGCATACCTATAAGTTAAAATTTTATGAAACATTATTTAGGAACCACATAAAATCAGGATTGTGGCTTCTCCGGATGCCAAAATCACACAACTGAGTGGTTACTTTTTGAGGAATTTTATTACACTGTTGTGCATTCTTAGGCGCATATTTATATCTACTTACATTGTCAATTATATATTTTTTTTTAACTACATTTAAGCAATTGTAATTTTAAATATTTCTTTTTGTAATTACCTATAGTTTACCTAGCTATAGTTTTTATGTGCTGTGTACCTTTGTGTCTATTTGACTACTTAATCTTTGTGTAACAGTGTATAAACATTCCTTAATAAATTCTATTCTATTATATTTATAATTGTTATCAATAGTCAATATGCGTACTTCTACAGAGATAAAGTTCTATACAAACTTTAACCTCTCTTTCTACCTCTCTACTAAGGATTTTCTTGAAAGCCTTTCTTAGCTGACGTCTCTCTCCTTCTCATAATATATTTACGCGTAAATTTCAACTAAATTCATTTAGTTATTAGTTGTTTTCGTGATTTCATGATTACATATCAGTGCAGTCGCGACGTGACCAAGACATGCAAATATTAAATGATAATAACGACTGTTAAATAATAACAATAAATATTAAAAACGTCGAAAGTTTGTTTAAACATATCTTAAAGATGTTACTTGGTACGAAACGTTCTTGCGTAAGTCTATATTTCGTATACGAAAGTTGTTTTTCATTGTTGATAATAGAAAGGTAACCATATACCACTTCATGTTGAATAGGCATTCACGCACTTGACATTAATACTCATGTCTATGGTAAGTTATCTATAATATGAAAATAAGTCGGGTTTTCATTCCTGACGCTATAATTCCAGAACGCACGAACTGATTTCCAAGGGTTTGCATTCGTTGGAAAGGTCTCGGGCTCCGTGAGGTTTATAGCAAACAAAATTCAAGAAAAATTTCAACAGAAAAGCAGGAAAACAGGGAAAATCATTTTTCACATACAGCGCCATCTCTGATACATAACATGTACTACAAACCAATATGGTTTTGCATGGTGGTGGAGCAGATGGCGCCAGTACGTGGTGTGAGTATCCCTCACGAAAATAAGTACGTTTTACAAAAAACGAAGCCATCTAGTGGCGAAACGGAGTTCGACGGGTTTGCTAGTTAACTAATATACGAGAAGTAACGAAAAAATTTTGACGCCAAATTTCCGACTTCGCAAAGTAACTAAACGTCTCCTTTACGGGTCGAGGTATACGCATACATATAATAAAATCCCACAAACGATTCGACTAACTTTAAATTTATTAATTACCAATCAGTAAATTTAAAGGTTACATTAAAAATATTTAATAACCAAAGCATAAAACTCTGTGCAAGATTATGTTAATGACGAGGATGCGTTGGTTTAGTGGCGCTGTCCTTCAGGACATAATAAAATTTACAAAGTGTGAATTATGTATTGATGGTTCTTTTTTTAAAAAGAGTAACTGGTGAATTTCTTGCTGATTCTTTTCAGCAGAATCTACATTTCGAATCAGTGGTAGCTTCACATTAACTATAGTAAATTAATTTAAAAAGACGATACAAAAGTATTTAATTAAAAGTCTATACCGGATTTTATCGCGTTTATTTAAAACTTTACAGTTAACAATATTTTAAATTATTTCCCGACGTTTCGGACCCTTTACAGCGTCCATGATCCCGGGGGACTGAGGTGGTTTGTGTCCGAATAATTATATTAATTATAATAATTATTCGGACATTATAGTGTTAACTGTGAAGTTTTAAATAAACGCGATAAAATCCGGTATAGACTTTTAATCAAATGAGTAAAATTCGCGTTAATATAAGAGAACGATACAAAAGTATTTATAAAACGTACTTGAATGAGTAAATATTTGAAATTGATTTTTTTTATTTTTTTTTTTTATTCTTACATTCTCACGCGATTTCGCCGACCGCCGGAGTTGAGGCGAATACTCGCACCACTACACCAGAACGGTTATTAGTGCTTGCATGTGAGATTGTGTTTTTTTTTTCGATGTATGTGTTAGTAATCTCGGGAATATATTTGCATAAGTAGTATAAATTTTTTTACGCTTCATACTCAACGGCTCCCAGTTGTATGATAATAATGTGTCAGGGGTCCAGAAACACAACTCAAGCCCAAGCGGCCAGATTACGACAAGCATATGATCTACAAATATTTGTCAACAGCAAGAATCGAATCCGCGACTGTTAGCGCAACAGTCAGTCGCTGTGACCACTGCACCGACTTGTCATTAAAACTGCCACATATTTGGAACTGATAATAAAAGGTTATAATTTAATACCGTCTTTCGTACATAAAATTTATTATAATTTCGACACTCCCTATGAATAACAACTTAACTCAATATTGGTGTTTTTTCAGTACAGCGATCTAAAGTTTAAAAAAAATCTCTAGCTTTTATTTATGTATTTATTTTGACGATTGTTGGATATACAGAATAAATGTAGCAAGTTTTATATATTTCTTTATGCATTTTTATCATAAATATTCGATTTCATAGAGTTTTATGAGTTACATTGAAAGGCATACGATGTTTGAACATGTTATAACGTTGTAAGTTGAGATAGTGATGCTTCAAAGATAGAAAGATGATTGAAATTAACGGTAAATATCATTGTATGTCTGAGTTACGTTTTAGTTATCTTATTTAGTTTATTAGTTATTACATATTTGACCTCAAAGTTTTATATACATTTGAAAAAGGCATGCATTTGCAAAGGACGAATAGAAGGTGGTTAGTTAATGGTGAATTAAAATGTTAAAGGTGTATAACCTGGTGACCATAATGCTATAAAATAAAACATTTTATTAGTTTTCTGTATTTTAAATTTATATTTCGTTACAATAAAGTTTTTATAGTGTGTTAGGAATTTTTAACAGGACTTAACAGGCCTATCAACATAGCTGATTCAACAAAAATAAACTTCTTTTCCATACCAACGAAAAGTAATAATATCTTATTTATAAATATAAAATTTAACAAAAAATAGTAAGTATTTTGGGTAATAATAATATACTTAATTAAAAAAAAAGTATTTTCTTTATTTTAGAAATGGAAACAATGAATAGTTATTAATTTAATAAAGAAGATAGTTTATTTTATTTTTATGTACTTTAACTAAAATCGAGCATCTAGCTAGAATCATACTTTTCAAGGACAGTGAGTTTTTATTTCTGTTAATTTATTATTTTAACACAATGTAATAATATAAAAGACAAATAATTTAATTGCTTACTGCAAGAGGGAAAAACAAAACTGATTTTATTTGAGGATTCTTTCCCATTTATATTGCTCATCTGTGCATTCTTTAGTAATCATCATTATCATCAGATTCATTTATAATAATTATTATCGTTTGTCGCAACAGGTAAATTGTCCTGGTTTAAGCATATTAACGAAATTTCTAAAAAAGTACATATCTCAATTCAGTCCCTTAAAAATCTTCAATACTTCCTTCCAATTAAAACTAAAACTCTTCTTGCTCAATCGGTTCTACTTCCTCTTCTTGATTATGCCGATTCCTGTTACCTCGATGCTACTGAAGAACAATTAAATAAACTTGAGAGGCTACAAAATGTATGCATTCGATTCATTTTCGGACTTCGCAAGTTTGATCACATCTCTAAGTTTAGAGCTGAACTCAAGTGGCTTTCTATTCGACTTCGCAGGGATACTCACATCCTTTGTCTCCTTTATAATATCCTGTTCAATCCATCGTCTCCCAACTATCTACGCGAGCGTTTTAAATTTTTACATCCTCCTGGTTCCTCATGTCGATCCAATGTTCAACTCCTCCTGCAAATTCTATCACACTCTTCCAAGTTTTACTCCTACTCGTATACCGTCCATGCAGCTAGGTTGTGGAATTCGTTACCATCATCGATTCGCACCAGTAAATCTATGAATATCTTAAAAAAAAGTTAAAAGAGCATTTTTTGTCCTTGACATAATATTTTATAGTATATAAATATGTATTTATATATATAATTTTGTATTTAAGTAATAATTTATGTAATGTATATGTATGTTATATATTATGTCTAGTGTATACATATTAGATACTAGCGGCCCGCCCCGGCTTCGCACGGGTCTTTAACTAAAATTTAAAAAATTATACATTTATATTTTTTATCACCTACACCTGCGTCGATACTGGAAAATATTTTATAATAGACGGATTGAGTGACAGATTTATTATATCTATATACATACATACATACACACATACATATATATGTATATAGATAGTACGGATGAAACATTTGAACTGTTTTTTTTATTAATTATTTTCTCATTGATGAATACCATATTTTAATAAGTATTATTCCCGACGAAGACAAATCCAAAAACACAAAAATCATAAAAATCGTTCCATATATATCTATATATATATATATATATATATATATATATATATATATATATATATATATATATATATATATATATATAGATTACAACTTAAATAGCTATAACCATCCAACTTTGTACAATCAACAAACAAATAACGACCAAATATTTTAAATTTTAACAACGAACAAACAATCAAGACCGTAGTACCCTAAAGTATTTAATTATATACAAAAAAGAAAAACAAATTTTTAAATACGGGCGAGTGTCATTCTTTTGGCCGAAGTTTTGGTCAGCGCGATTCAGAAAATTATCTGCGCCATCTATCGTATAATTGTAGAATATCGTTTTTATATTTAGTGACATTTAACATAATTAATATTTAACATAGTAGTATATTAATTGAAAATGATGTTTATCTAAAATATTAAAACGATTTCTATTCCTATCCGACATATTTAGTAAACTTTTAAGTTTAACAAAATAATAACTCAAATATAAGTTTTGTGAGTTTTAAAGATTCCTTAGACCAGATGGCGTTGGCGGCGTAGGTACCTATTTCTATTTTCTTAAATATTTATTTTTAAATTTAATTACAATGAAACAAAAACTAAATTATACTGTGAGTTATTTCCAATTTTTATGTATTAAAGTTATTAACATTGGTTTTGTACTTTTTACGTGATACGTGATCAGAGAAAAACACGATAAGAGATGGCGCTGATACAAAAAAATACGCGCTATTGAAATTTATTCTTGATGATATATAGTGTATTAATAAAACAGAGGTTTTAACAGATTTATTATTTGTATAGATGAATAAGTATAGTATGTTCTACATTTTCTTCGCCCATAATTTTGTTTGATAAAGTAGTTCTATTTTCATTTAGTTTACTTTGTTTTTTTTTTGTGTGTGTAATTGTACGTCTACCTTATCTGATTTATGTCTAAGATGTTTCCTTTTCGGGTGTGCTGGAAGAAATCTCTTATAGGGATAAGCAAACCCTTTATACATTCATTTCAAGGACTTGCATCTTTTTTGTAATTTTCTGTACGTATAATAAAGAGTTAAATAAATAAATAAATAATTTTTTATAGAATGCATGATATACATCTGAAATTGCCTTTGCCTTGCACAAACTCCATAAGTCCATACAGCATTATGAGAATCCTACCCACGAGCTCTTGCATGTGAGCCTCGGCCCCGACCACGTTTTCGACCTCGATCTCTACGACCACGTCCTCTGCCACGAGAAACACTCTCGCCTAGACTGGAGTTCGTTAGAATATCAATTTTACAGTTAGTTTCGTCAAAGAAATCGTATTGGAAGTGCATTACATGAGGCTCAGCACAAGAGAAATGAACATGTTTTATCTTTGTCCATAGAACTTTTCGACCTGTTGTATCCAAGCTCCAATTGTAGAGTATAGTTGACCATATTTTTTAAAATCATATATTAAATCTTGCGTGACTTCGGTCAATTTATATGGTTCACCTGAAGATATTGCGCTTCTAATTAAAGTTGCCCATTGGTCTGGGGTATAACGCGGGGGAAAAAACGCAGGTATAACAACGTAAATAAACATGCGTTGTTACAATTTTTGGAGAGACAATATTTGATTCGCGTAACAAAATTGTAGATCAATATAGTGTGTTAAAAACGCTCAAAAAATAGTTTTTGCAAGAAGACCTCTGCGTTAAGTTGATGTAACACAATGCTAACTCCGGTTCTACTGTGCTTAGAGGCACGTTTATTGGACACAAATAAAGAGAAAATTATGATAATAAAAGCTATGAACTTAACTCATTTTTGACGTAACTCAAGTTAAGTTGTTGTTCATAGGGAGTGTCGATTTGTACTTACGAAAGTTATACGATGTTAATTACGTTGTCAAGCAGCGAATGGCAACAATAAAAATTATGTTTCCGACAGGCGTTTCGTACCACAACATGTAATCTTGTAAACGATTACTACTATAATAAAGGTGAATAATTCGTATGTTTATTTTTATGAATGTATGAATCTACTGTATCAGCCTGTAAACCACCCACTGCTGAGCGAAGACCTCTTCTTCATATAGAAGAAGGGTTGGAGCTTAATCCACCACGCAGCTTCAGTGCGGGATGGCGGATAATTTCCTTACAATGGGTAACGATCGTTATCATCTATGATAACAACCGGGACCGACGGCTTTACGTGCTCTCCGACCCACGGTGGGGAGACCCTCAAGAACATACACCCAGACCGGAAACAAATATTTGTACAAATACAAATATCTGTCCCGAGCGGGAATCGAAACCGCGACCGCCGCAGCGCGCAACTTTGAGGCAACTACTCGCACCACTACACCAGAACGGTCGTCGTATGAATCTACTACGATTTGATAAAATAAGTTACAGATACTACGTAACTACTATTAAGACGTAAAACGGAAACCATGTTTGTCGTTACTCATTCCGAATTTACTGAAGTCTATCTAAGCTTTATTTATTTTTTATTTTTTTCATTTATTGTGTATAAAACGGTAAAAAAAGAATATTAATAGCATCGAAAAACCACATCGGTTTTTAATATATGGTAACTGGAACGAGTGTTAAGGCTAGTGAAATTTTTAACATGTTTATAAAAAAAAAAAACTATTAAAAGAGACTTTAAAAATTTATTTTATTTTTAATATTACGCAATTGCAGAATGCATTAATTACCAGAGAAGCAAGTAAACGTTCGTGCGCTCGGCTTATTATTGCATGCGCTCGGTTCGCTAGACTAAGTTATCGACAATCACGACACACGACACACTGACGGAGCACTAACCATAGAATGATGTCTACCAATCTGTCAATTAACTGAACTGTAGAGCCTGTAAACGACCCATTGCTGCGGTAAAGCCTCTTTTCCATATAATAAAAAGATTGAAGCTTAATGCACCACGCTGCTCCATTACGAGTTGGTGGGTAATTTTCCTAGCTTGAGTAACGATAGCTATCAGACATCTGTGATAACAACCAGCACCAACAGCTTTATGTGCTCTCGAAGGCACGATGGGACCCACAAGGACAAACACTCAGGCCGAAAACAAATATTTTTACAAATACAAATATCTGACCCGAGCGGAAATCAAACCCGCGACCGCCAGCGTTAAGACGACTACTCGCACCACTATACCAAATCGGTTATCACCTGTCAATTATCGATAATCAACACAGGTAACACTGTGAATTGTGATGAATGTCTACTTAAAAAAAATACGCTCAAAGCGTTACACTATGAATGTAAAACATATCAATATCGCTTTCATTATAACTCCTTCAAGAAAACGTCTTCAAGCGTTCTGTCAAACTTTAAAAAACAAAGTATATATATTCTATCTTTAAATAAAAAATCGGATTAGGTATAAACTTCTATACCTTGTCCAACCGTTTATTATCTTTTTGACAGTTCGACATTAGTTACACCCTCACACGTTACTGATTCGATTTCAAATAATAATCGATTTTATTTAAGAAGAACTTACAATCGATTTAATTAAATATTTTTAGTTTAAATATTAATTATTATTTATTATTAGCAGCCGTCAAAAAATAAATAAACGAATGAACAGATTCATTGTTCTTTACTCTTGATTTGAACTTAACTTCGACGATTTGAACTAAGATTTCGACTTAATTCCTTGCAAATAATGAATCTTGGGGTCATAGAAATTATTTTTATTTCCTTTTTTAAATTTAATTTTACAGAAACAATACTAATATGAAGTCAAATTATTTTTATCATATGATCGATAAATCGATTTCATGAATTGTTTTATAGTCTGTGGTTGTTGGATATGCACAGGACAATCACTACCCGTCTATAAAGTACGACATTACTGTAGTACATAATTCCGAAGAAAAAAAACGTTAATTTATAGACGTAAGCTGTCAAAAAGATCTAGAGCAATCCGAGTAGGTATGTCATGGCGGCATCAGGCTCGCGCCAAAATTAAACACATTTTTATTCAGCTTTTTAATTGCCATTGGCTTTTATAATATCCTATCTTTAAAACTTATTGTGGTCGAATATCAGGGAAGCTTTTATTTATATATTAATAGCAACTATACCCAGTTGGTGTTTGTTACGTAAAATAATATTTATTATTTTTTATATTTAATTTATTACAAAAAAAAAATGTTTTTAAAGCATTCGTTTTTTCAAGTGTTTGGCAAAAAAACCCTTTTATTTATTTTGTTAATTTTTTATGGTTGAATAGTATATAACCTGAACCTTTTAGGTAGTTATGTATACAAATAAAAAAAATATTTGATATTCATAACTAGGTACCTCCAAGTTTCACACTTTTCACCCAAAAAAATTGAATCAATTCACTTTGAAAAGCTAGTAAACAAATATTTACATATTTAACAAGCAAATACGCACAGTGTTATAACTATATAATATTTACATTAGCGAAAGAAAATTTTTAATCATGAAAACTAGTTTTTATAGGAAAATTGCATGATATGGAAGAAATTAATAAAGATTGGATCTTGTATCGTTTAGGTGTATTGCACTGTACGTAGGCAAAATGGTAATCGGTGTTAGTTTTGCAATAGTCAAGCGAATTTGTACCTTCTTATTGTATTCATAGTGATCAATCATGTATAAGCAATTCGCGTATTACAACAGCCAGTTCTCGAGCAAGCCAATGTTTCATACTTATAAACATTACTTGTTTGGTGGCTTAGTTGACTACACAGTGTTAGAAGGCAAAGTTCTGTATTCAAATAAAAATAGCAACTTCAGTGTTTTTAAAAATTCATTTATATAAATAATATATTTTAAAGTAAAATAAATTATCTGTGCAACAAGCTTAAGTAATGGCACAGATTCATTTGTGTATTGAATAAAATAAATTACGCGCCAAAAAAACTGTCAAATTAAAAAAGTTGTGACCATGACATTGTTGTGATTCTGCCTAAAAAATGTCTTTGACAATAGTGTTCAAAGGTTGAGTAGTTTTGAAAGGCTGGATTTCAATAGAGTTCCTTCGAAGTGAGGTCAAAGGTGACAATATGCCCCAGATTTTCTTCAAAAAAGTAATGGTGGTGAGGGACCGTGGCAATTACAAGGTAAGTTACTTTCACTTTCCGTAACGCCATTAACTTACAGATTATACCAAACCATAATGTCTTTGTTAATCTGTCATTTGTCAAATAGGTTACATAACGTTCGAAAAAAATAAAAAATATATATTAACAGAATAATAATTTTGTTCTTTTGTTTGAAACATGATGATATGATGATGTCATATATTCTAATTAATATGTTTATACAAGCGCGAATGAATTTGCAATTCCAGAAAACTGGTTCTTGCGAAATGAAGAAGAAAACGAATATTTAATTAAAGAACAGTTGATATAGTTATGTATAAAATAATTATTATTCAAAGATTTAAATGTGTAATTAAGCATTATTTTTTTCCAATCTAAAAAACAAAACATTATTTTCTTAAGATTGACAATAATAAATTATTTATTTCTACAAATATTTACGTCAATATGAAAAAAAAAGTAAAAAATAGTGCAAAGTATAAGTACAAATAGTACCCAATTTAAAAACAGTATAAGTTCTTTGTTTTTTTAAAAAATTTTTTTTTTTTTTTTTGTACTATAAATAACAAAACTGCATTATTATGTATATAACAGCCAAGAACATTTTATTACCAGTGATAAGGATCTTAGAAAAGAGAGTTCATCAAAGATTACATAAACGGAAAGTCTTACTATAATATACTGAGTATATTACATAAAAACCTCGTATGATAGGTTTAATTTATCAATATAAGAATATTTAATAAAATACAATTTACAATATCATAATCCTTATAATTTTTCTGTAATCTTAATCATCGATGAAATTATTATTGTTGTTATAATTTAAAAAAAAAAAAAAAAAGAAACGGCCAAGTGCGAAATTTTCACAGATTTTGTTTTACCATAGTTAATTACGGTTCGAAATACGAGTACAATCATGTGACGTACAAACTGACTTGAATCTTAATGATAGGCTACCGTTGGCATCCTTTAGAATGATAATAATTATTATGTACCTACTGCTGCTGTTGTCATACTTATCCGTTTTATAATTTGCCAAATATGAACACGTACAGTATGACCACCATTTAAATAATTTTTTCCTTAAAAATTTTGATGTTTGATGCCACTTTTTTTTCAACGCACTTTATTTTTCCAGTGTACAGGAAAAATATTTCTAAATGTTGTACACAGTTTGACAATTTTCTAGAACAGCTACTACAACAGAACAGCACTAATGCAATTGCGAATTTATCAAATATTTTAGTCAAGTTACTTATTTAATAAACATTTTGTAACATTCCGTATTCAGGTCGCTGATGTTGAAAAATGAATCATTCCTAAACCAGTGGTTTTACTTATACCTAATAAATTCGTTCTTAAGATTACTTATTGGGAAGAATTGAAACCAAACCTTACCCTGTTACCCAGCTAATTTTAAGTCTGACTTAAAATTATTTGTTACATATGAAGATTAAACTAAAATATTTCCATATCGCGTTTAGAAATATATATTTTTTTAGTAAATTTTTTATACAGCTATTTTTCTAAATAAGGACCTGTCTGTATAGACTTCCGTTTCCCTAGAGTTAGTTATAACCTAATGTTAGTTATAATCCATCTAGATATAGACATATATTTCATATAGATAAATTAAATAAGACTAAACGTAGCGGTAGCTACTGCAAACCTTCGAGAAGTTCTCTCTAATGTCACATACCCATTTGTGGCGGTATAAACTACAGTTTTGTGGAGATTGTAAAGTACTGATTTGAAGGTTGAAAGAATTATCTTTACTTATTGTAAATTTTAGAGGATATTATAAATATATATTTTTTGAGGACATTCTGTAATAAAAATATGTAATCGCAAATAATTATTAATAACTTTCTAAATATAAAGACTAAAAACATACCTTGACATTAGATGCTATAGATAATCTGTTATGTGCAGAAAGTCTAACACCAACAGAATACAAATATGAGCAGAGTTGATGATATCACAATTTCTATTTCCCACCTCCTTACTATTCCATAAAAAAATTTACTTCTATAGTAAATTCGAAAATTTCGATGTTACTCAATCAGATAGATATTTATTTTAGATATCTATCAAAATGACTGAACGAATCTCGATAAAATTTTGCAAAGAGATAAGTGACAATCTGTAATAGCACAAGGCTACTTTTTATTTCGGAATATTTAAGGTTTCGGTGGAAAAGATCTCAATGGGAACGAGGTCACTGCCAACAACTAGTATAATATATAGATGATAGATGTTATCCAGCGAATTAACATTAGCATCCCAAGATCTGTTCTTGGATACTTTACAAACAAATTCTTCAATCTTATTCATGTCTGGACGTAGGAAAATATGCACCTTTGAACAGATTAATGGGAACATGTATAAATATTGTCCAAGGGTGACATTGATATTTATTACTGTAAAAATTGTCTCGAATTTGTTAATAAAAGTTTCATCATTATCATCATATCAACCACTGGATGTCCACTGCTGAACGTAGGCCTTCCCCATCGACCTCCAGAGCGACCTGTTCGAAGTAGTCTCCATCCAATTGCATTCGGCAACTATCCTCAAGTCGTCTGTCCGTCTCGCGGACGGCCGTCCAACTCTGCGCTCGCCGGCACGTGGTCTCCACTGGACAACCTTTCTGTTCCATCAGTTCTACGAGCTATCTTCCCTGCCTACTTCCCCTTGAAAATCCCTGTTTAATTATTACTTACTGTTCATGTTGTTTTATAATTTTTAGATTTAGCACTCTTTTGTTACACAAACTCGGTATGAAAGAAAAAATTCTTTCATACCGAAACTGTTTTCTTGTTGTACAGCTCGTATGTGTAAGAAACACCATATTTTAATAGCACACACATATTGTTACGAAAATGTTGTATACACCTGTAAGGACGAATCATACCCAATTATATGTATATATGTTTAACACCTACAATGCCTTTATGTGTCATTAGCGTATCTATGAAATAAATTTAATACTGCACCAAACTTTTTGTGCATAAATAAGATGATAAAACAAATTTCAAGTACCTACCTCTTTCGCTCACTCGTTTATGTATATAATTAGACGTTTTAACAGATAGCCAAAGTCTGTACAAACAGACGTCATATAAAGATAAATAAAATGAATATTTCCGTTGATAAACATTTTTTTTTCTGATCACACCAAAAAATATATAACATTTTTTTTAGAACTAAACTATATAAAGCTGTATCGTGTATGTATGCTGCTTTTGCTCACGTATGAGTCATAGGGTAATGTTTTTTAGCCTACTACCTTCCTCAATTAACAGGCCATTTAACATAAAAAGAAATTTTGAAATCAAACCAGTAGATTCCAAAATCAGTGAATTCAAATAAACAAATCCTATTTACTTTATTATACTAATATATATTACGTATTTAAATGTGATACACGCATTTGGAAATTATCTGCTTTATATATTAATTATATAGAGTATCCTTTTTTAGGGTATCTTAACCACGGCCTTAAATAGAGGTCTTGCAACGGAGCCCAATTTCAGTACATACTGAAAGATTAGTACGATCGTGTTATAATTTTTCGTTCACGTCAACGCCGCTATACGTCGTTGCTATCGATGGGTGCGATGCGACAAGCGACTGTATCATTTCTCATTATCAATCATACGGCGTATATTTTTCTCACCCAAGTATTGTATTATTAAATAATTGTTTTACATTTTTGTTTTGTTATATAACTATTTTTTTTGTATTTGACATTGTTCAAAACATTGAAAAGAACAGCCATCATAAAGCTGCCGTACCGTACCTACTGTTGTTACAAGACCTGTGTTCTAGACCGTGATCTTAACGCATTTTTATAGATAGATAGTTATTACTTTAACAGCCAATATTTAAGTATTTATCTGATTAATTTTCTCAATAATCTTAAGCATCTCTTTTTCAAACGCAGGTTATTATGAACGTAACAATAACGAGAACGAGGTTGGTAAAGCTAAAAAGGTCAAATAAACAGAAATATTTACAATAGTTAGTATATATTATAGACTATATTTTAGTGATTGTTTTGTTCTGATTTAATGGCATTTATGATATTTGTTACTAAATAACATATGTATTTAATTAACAATATACTATATGTTATGTCCGAGACAATTTTTTTCTACAAAATATTAAAAATCTAATTAGGGAAAAACGAAAAAAAAATTTCGTATCTTAAATATTCTGATATCGATTCTAAAGTACTATAACAAATTAAATTATATATACTTTTTTTCAAATACAATAATCTAATAAATGTTTTCATGTTAAACAAAAAAAGGATTTTTATACTATGAATGGACTATGTAGGTATCAGAAAAGGAAAATAGTACCTAACTCGTCAATTATCATGACATTTTTTGCATTTTTACCCGACTGCGACAGAAGGAGGGTTATGTTTTTCGAGTGTTTGTATGTATGTATGTATGTATGTATATGTGTATGTCCATTTCTTTGGCACGCCCTACAGCCCAAACGGCTGGACGGTTTTTGACATAATTATGAGGTGTCGTTGGATTTGTCTAAATTGTAGTAGTGACATAGGCTATATAAATTTTCAAAATGGCGCCCGCAAATGGCGGAATGAGGGGGGGGGGGAGTTGAATTTTTTTTCTTACTGTAGCAAAATGGAAATCAAATGAAAGCTAGTAAATTGTTTTATTCTTTTTAGTTTATAATAAGAGTATTTTACGCAGTCGGGTTTTTTGATTTTTTTAATTAAGCATACTTGTTTTCTATACTAATCGGAGATTTTACTTCTTATACGTAACTGATCACTAAAGTCTTAAGTTTAAAGTTTAAAAAAAAATTACAAGCATTCTTTTTTTTTTTCTTTTTTAATGGTAAATTAAATAGACTAGAATCATTTCCGTCATCATAAAACAATGAATCGAAGTGAAAAATATGATTAGCTACAGTAAGTCAGTAAATAGTATTGCGTGAGAACGGTGTTGCCTCACAGCGACCTCGTAATGCCTATCATGGGTTATAGATTTAACCATAACTCGATTCGTATCACGCGTTACCGCTTCAATGACGAAATTTCTATTAAAATCCTTAAGTTATATAAATACTCCTTTTTAGATACATGTATATATTGTATGTATAAGCTCGATAATGTATGTATTGGTCATACCTGTTTGATAGCTGCTAAAGGGAAGTTATATAACATAAGGTTTCTTAAAATCAATCTTCGCAGTGTAAGGTTTCATTTATTACCCGACTGCGACAGAAGGAGGGTTATGTTTTTCGAGTGTATGTATGTATGTATGTATGTATGTATGTATGTATGTATGTCCATTTCTTTGGCACGCCCTACAGCCCAAACGGCTGGACGATTTTTGACATATGAGGTGTCGTTGGATTTATGTAAATTGTAGTAGTGACATAGGCTATATAAATTTTCAAAATGGCGCCCGCAAATGGCGGAATGAGGGGGGGGGAGTTGAATTTTTTTTTTCTTACTGTAGCAATATGGGTATCAAATGAAAGCTAGTAAATTGTTATATTCTTTTTAGTTTATAATAAGAGTATTTTACGCAGTCGGGTTTTTTAATTTTTTTTAATTATGATTTTTATTTGAATTTATGAGTCATCATATCATCATTAAGCTACCTACTCGGATAGGTATATATTAGTCATACATTTTTGTTACTGAAACAGCCTGTAAACGCCCCACGGCTGGGCAAAGGCCTCTTTGGAGAAGATCTGAGAAGGGTTGGAGCTTAATCCACCACGCTGTTCCACTGCGGGTTGGTGGATAATTTCCCTACCAGAGTAACGATCGTTATCAGATGACTATAATAACAATCGGGACCGCCTGCTTTATAATTATGCTCTCCGAGGCACAGTAGTGAGACCCACAAGGACATACACCCAGACCGGAAACAAATATTTATACAAATTCAAATATCTGCTACGAGCGGGAATCAAACCCGCGACCGCCGATGTTGAGGCGACTATTCGCATCACGACACAAGAACGGTCGTCACAATTGTTTTAGCTACGAGTACATTTTTGTTAGCTACTAAAGTTTGATCTGCGTTACTATTTTGTAAGTTTTTGTAGGGAGTAGGTAGTGTAAGGTTTCACTAATATGAATGTATGAGTCAACATTTATATGGGTAAATATTTGAAAATGCGCATATGGCATAGTTTCGGAGATTAAGAAAAAAAGGTGAGGAAAATGATTCTTTATATGATTTTTGTAATCTCAGGTACTTTCTTTTTAAAATAGTATCTAAGGGAATGCCTTAAAATATTTACTTTTTGTATGATAGGCAATTCAAAATTCATACGAACGGTAGTGATAAATATGAATAATTGGTAATTAGGTCACTCACAATGTATATGATAGTTTTCAAATAGTAATTATGAAAAAAAAATTAGAGATGATAACTAAGATATAAAAGCTGCTTTACCAATTAGAGATGGTGGCATCGGCGTGAGAAAAATTTCTAGTGTCGCTCTTACTGCTTTTTTTGCTTCTGTGCATAGTATCAAAGGCCTATGTTCCGAAAATTTAAAATTAGGTTCAGTCCAAATTACAGAGGCTACAGACGCAGTAGAAAACTGGAGGTCGGTGTCCTAATGACGATAGCCCCAAGGAAGTTACAAAACAAAAACTTTGCGATACGCCATTAGTTCACAATACTCGTGAAAATTTGACGTAAAATCTTACTAGTGACAAAATCCGTGCAAGGCAAAAAATGCACCAACCCTCCTGTCACTAGTGGAGGATATGAGACGTAGAGTTAATTCTTTTAGAATTTTTTTTGCACTGCTACTCTAAGGTCCAAGTGTTTCGACTGTAAACGGCACAAAAACATAACATGGGATAAGTTACAAATATTTGTGCCATTTAGTCATTTCAACTTTCTCCGCAGCGGCTTCCACTCTTAAAGCTGTCTCCCTGACGTGAGACGGAGCTAACGCAGGTTGAGTCCCATAAAAGCGCC
This sequence comes from Euphydryas editha, assembly GCA_036937285.1. Lineage (NCBI taxonomy): Eukaryota > Metazoa > Arthropoda > Insecta > Lepidoptera > Nymphalidae > Euphydryas > Euphydryas editha. The sequence continues at coordinate 17,582,427 of JAUPFZ010000014.1, forward strand.
CGTTCCCTTTCCCAGGGAATCAGTGTTAAACCATCAGGCCTCTTGTCATTATCGCGACCAATTCCAGTAGGCTCAATAAGAGCAGGAACGTCGATGGTGGCAAGAGCCCTTTTAATGGTTTCATTCAGGGAACCTTGGCGGGAAAACATACCTGAACTCTTGTTGCAAGAAAGGCCGTGTAGTCCGAAACGTGGCTAAAAACCACAAGTTAAGTGAAAGAGAAGTACTTCCCCGGCGCGCCGCCCAATTTGGCTGCAAAAGGCTTGCATTAGGCCGCTGCTTCTATAATAAAATAGACCAAGACTTCAAAATAGACCAAAAATGTTGTCACAAGAATCACCTCCTTTCCGCACAGACATCAAAAATGCTGTCACAAATTAAGACGAAATTTCAACATAATTACCATTTCTAAAAAACTAATTACCATTCGCTTGTGCGAACGGCAAATATCGGTAATGAGACAAATGGTAAGTAGTATTTCAACTATTTTCTTAAATAAATCAGTCTTATGTTAGAAACATTCTAATTCTATTCTCAAAATCCAAAAGGAATCACTATAGGGACTATATAAAACATGTTATCAAAAATATGTAATTGATCACTTACCTAAAAAACAATAAATGGTTATTAGATAATATTTTTACTAAAACACTTTGAGGACGAGATAATCACAATTGGCGCCAAAAAGACTGATCTTTGACACTAGCCTTCGCTCGGTGTTCGAGCTCTAACTGGTACCCACGCGCCTATGTACTATTGGGTTGGAATATTCCAGTTTTTACAAGAAAAATCATTACGGAATGTTCCCAAATGGTAATTAGCAAGTTGTCCATGGACATTTTTTAACTGATCTTATTTTTAATAAGTTATGTTCTTTGCGTGTTACAGCATGGTTTTATGTGTTCATTAACAACTTAAGTTTATGAATATCTTACCAAAAGTATAATCTTCAAGAAGAATTTAACAATTTTAGGATAATTATTGATTGAAAATGAAGAATTGGACACGAATGGGAATTAGATTTTGGCTCTTTGATTTGTAATATCTCTAAACTCAATTTATAAATAAGATTTTTAGTTATCGGTCCATATATGAGATACTTTTTTACATAAGAAATAATTCACAAAAGTAAAAATATAAACTCCGCATTCGTTCTTTAATAACCGCCGCGCGATTTGCATGTTTTCAAATATTTGCCCATATATCACTATAAAAAATCAGTTTTGGCGTCTGTTTATGTTATAACTTTGTTTTTATAAAGCCTAATTGAGTATTATACTCAATTAGGCTTTCAAACGATAAAAATAGAACTGGCAGGTCATGTTATAAAAACAATCCTATAATTTTTATAGTATTTGCGTAAAGAGTATTTATGTAGCTGTATGTTTGTATAAGATAAGTATAGCAGTGTAATTACATACAAATTATATCATTATGGTTGGAGACTTTACTTATTATTTACTTTAATTATTATTATATTATATATTGTATATTCTTACTTTAATTATTATTATATGTATATTCGGTTTGAAGAAACCACTGATATGTACACATCATGCACGTGTATGAATCATACAAAAAGGTGGGTGTTTGTTCTACTGACTAATTTAGAAACATTATTATTTATCATATTCTAAAAAAACTGCTTTGAAAGATAATATTTACTTTGAAACAGGCAAAAAATTTGCTGTACGACCTTTTTTTAGACATATATTACCAAACTTAAAAATCGGAATCATGTTTTTTCTAAATTTTCGTCGATTTAATAGTACACGCGATGTAATAGTGGTCGAAGTTTATTTATTTTTATAGATAATTTCTAATAAATTTTCTAAAAAAATAAATATTACTGTTGTATTACAGTAGCCGTAAGATTTTTGTTGCCGTTTTGACCCTAAAAACTTTTTTTTCTTAATTTAATATAACAATTAAATTAAAATGGCAACCCTAAGTCCGATTAATAAAAGACATATTATATTTGCCGTTATTTTATACAATACCATATCTGATATCACAATAATCTAGCACAAACAAGCGATAATAACCCAGAACAGATGTATAACATTTAGCATTAATGTATAAGCAAACAGAGCGTATCGGCCCCGTTGCGTAACTGCAAATGACATTTGATTGTAAAAGGAAAACGTCGCAAAAAGGTTTTTATGTGACCTACGTACACGGTACAGCGCTGGATTTACACTAGGGGCAATCGGGGCTAATGCCCAGGGTGGCTAATTTTCTGGGGCGGCGAAATTCGAAGCGTGTAGAAAAAAAATCTTAGCGCTATCGAAATTGCTTTAAAAAGTATTATTGTGTTGGAATCATCTTCAAATTATAATAAATAAAATTACTTTATTCATAATTAAGATTATGTTTTTAATTATAAACGTTGCAATTTTGTCAATAACAACAACCTATGTATATGTAATAAATTTTCTGCTGTAAAGGAGTCATTTTATTTATTAACAAATTGTACGTCAATACTATAATTTGTCATAAAATTTCTGTGGTAGGGCAGCATTTTCTTCAGTGCACAGGGGCGGCGCTTTGGTTGAATCCAGCCCTGTCTACGTATGTATAGAAGTACAAGGAACGAAGACCGGTTAATCTAACACAACATAACATTTTAAGAACGGGGTAAAAAGATCGTTTGTTAGAAGGTTACGTGATCTGATTTGCCGCGAAAATGTGTATTCAACTAAACATTTGGTTTTTTTCGCACGATTAATAATCGATTAAATGTCAAACATTGTTTTAAAATATAATTTGGTAATGCTTAACCAAGTTCTTTTTTTTATTAATGAGCTAATTATAAATTCAACACAAGTTGGTCGACTCATTCTCATTAACGACAGAGAGAAAATACATTCAAAAGTAATCATTCACATGCGCAGACATTTGAAAAACGAATAAAAATTAAATTTTAATTCCGCGCCGTACTTACCAAAAAATTTAACATGACCATAAAACAAATTAAACGACGTAGTGTGACAGCGCGCTAAGAGATGGCGCTACTTGTCACTTCACTAGCGCGTAATACATATAAAATATAATATGAAATCGGCAATTACATATTCGACATTTTGATTGTGGTGATCTTTTCTAAATGCACTTTTGTTGAAATCATATTATAATATAAAGACCATTACAGGTGAAAGGCATAAGTTTCGCTTCATTTTGTAAGCCTTACGATAGCGTCTAATATTCCATCGATCCAACCGTCCAACGCTAATGTTCTTTGTATGACCCTACAAATGTCCGCTCTTGTACGTCATAAAGTTCGCTGGTAGAGAATGCTTGTAGCATTAAGCACACCTTTTGTACAATTCGATAATGTATTACGCAATAAAGTATTAATAAAACTAAAAAAAAAACAGAAAAACAGAAAATTTCAAGTCGCCTCGTAATACGTCTTTTAGAATTATTATTAATAATCCACGAAAATCCCAATAACGGATACCCAAAATGTGGCTAAAATGGCCGTCGATATTAGAGCCTTAGATAGACCTAAATTAAAATGGATTTACTGATGTTATGAAAAAAAAGAAATAAAATAGGCTCTGAATTAAATTAAGCTAATGGAATGTTATAACGACTTTCTATCTTTTTAAAAATTTGGACATTTATGTCAATACATTAAAAGTATTTTTATCAAAGATGAGTAATTACTTTCTTCCGTCGAAAGGTCGTGAAGTGACGACTTATGCAATAGATTCATAAATGGCTTAAGTTGTAAAATATAAGCGGTTTTAAGTTAACAAAAAAAAAATTATACTGACTTAAACTGCACTTCTAAAAGTGCCAGAGAAATTTTGTATACTTTATTTACCAATAATGTGTATAATTTATTATCCCAAAGAAGTTTATAAAAATAATCACATAGACACTAAAAATCATATACTGACTAGAATTTATTTAGTTCTGTACTTGTTATTTACATTATCTATGGTAGATATTTTACTATTTTAAATTATATTTATTAAATAAATTAAATAGCTATAGCTCTCCGCTTTGACTTATACTACGTTATTAGAGTTCTAATACTATCACGTTGATATCAAATAAGTAACTAATTATGTAGTTTCTCTTTCCTGAAGGTCGGTGAGTTAACAGAATTCGGTATTGTGTCTTTGATAAAGAGCTTTCACTCTCGATGGTATAACCATAATTTCATAAAACGTGCTTCGAAAATATTATTCGGTAATGAAAACAAAAGTTGTCAAGCGTGAAACGATATTATATTGTATAACTTTTGACGTATTATGAATCAAAGACAATTTATGTATTTTTTTATTTATTTCTAGAGTGTTATAAATTTTTTGGTTCTTTCCTTTCTCAACTCATACAAGTCGTTGCGTGATGATTTTAAGCCTATAACAGGAAGCTGGCTGTACTGTACTGTATCACCCTGTAAACAACCGACTGCTGAGCGAAGGCCTCTTCTTCATACAGAAGAAGGGTTAGAGCTTATTCCACTATGCTACTCCACTGCGTGTTGGCGGATAATACTCCCTACCATGAGTAACGATCGTTATCAGGTGTCTATGATAACAACCGGGACCAACGACATAACGTGCTCTCTCCGAGGCACGGTGCGGAGACCCGCAAGGACATACACCGAGACCTGAAACAAATATTTGTACAAATACAAATATCTGTCCCGAGCGGGAATCGAACCCGCGACCGCCGGCGCGCGGTTTTAGGCGACTACTCGCACCACTTCGCCAGAACGGTCGTCAGAAGCAGGCTGTACCTACTGTCCGGTAACTGTAAAAGTCTGTAATATCCGACAGCTAGGTAATAGTCTCTTTTACTATGAAGGAGAATGATAAGAGGTTATTTAATCACGCAGCTGGACTTAAAGTTGACGAATGTCTTAGATTTTCTTTAGAAATATGGGGATTTCGCAATATTTGCCTTTAGTGTCAAACACGAGATAAAATTAAAGACAATAGGAATTAAAATTAAAATCAGCGGCCCCAGTCTGGCTTTGGACTCTTGATGATCCAATACCAGTTGGTTTACGTATTCTACATACTCTTTAACAGACTGAACCAAATGAACTGAGTCAGACCCTAAACGTTCCACTGCTGGAAAAAAACCTCCTCTTGCTTCTAGAAGCTTATTTTATCACTCTGCTCACTGCTGCTCCTTATTATGAGTAACTATCACGCGTCTATCGCTATCACGTGTCTTTGATAACAACCGCGACCGACGGCTTTACGTGCTGTTCGAGACACGGTCGGGCCACAAGGACATACACCAGACCAGAAACCAATATTTAAACAAATACAAATATTAACAAGGAGCGGGAATGTAACACAACCGTCGGCGTTAAAGCGACCTCTCGCACCTCTGAATTGCTGTAACATTAGAAGGATTATCTCTGACAGGTTGAACAGTGCTAAAAGAATTGAAAATCATAACGAGCGTTAAATATATGAATAAACTCCTGGTCGTTATAATATTTGTATAGAAGCGTTTAATTATATGCGTATTTAAATTAATTCAGACGAGTACACACCGTTTAATAAAGAGAAAACACTTTCACTTCATTGTTTTGAGTTTGACGGATCCGTTCTGTTTGTTTCGTGGAGGTTAAACTAATTCAAAATAATAAGAACAAAATATAAATATACACTTCGCTGAATTTTCTAACAACTCTTAGATATAAGTTTTTTTTTAATGTTAAGTGAATAGGCAAACTGGCAGATGTTCCACCTGATGGTAAGTGGTTAACATCGCCCATGAACATAAACTAGTTTATCTGGAACTAGCCCAGGCAACTCATCTATGTGTTTCCTGATCTAGAGACATAAGGTCTCGGTGCCAGTAATTACACTGCCTGTCTTGCCCTCCTCTCCGAAACACAGCAAGGCTGTTTCACGGGAGAAACAAGCAAGATGGTGGTACCCATGCAGCCGGGTGCGCGGCACAGCGCATCCCTCCCACCGGTAAGATAGATATAGATATAGGTATATGTTTTAACAAGTAGATTAAACTTTTAAGGTTCTATGGGCCATTTGGTCTTATCTCTATTATTCGTATTTCCGTAACATACGCGTGGATCATTTTTAAATTATATTTATTAGTTTAAAAAAGTTAATAACTTAGTAACTAATAACTGTGCAGTCCCGTAAATGTCCCAAAGCCGCACAAAAAAATATTTCTTATATAAGGCAAGAGTGAACAGACATTATTTGAGTTTGCGTGCTCCACCTCAGACTGCATCGTTGTTTACCATCAGACAAGATTGAGGTCAAACGCACTCAATTTTTTAATAAAAAAAATTAAAAAAATAAATAAATATTATAGACATCCACATAATCAATCAATGAAACGAATCCGCTACGCCACTTATCATTAGTTGTAGATTAACGAATGTATTAGTAAATACAAATGAGAACTTTGAATGTAAAGTCTATAATAATATTTAATTTGCTTCATTATTAATTTAAGTCGTTAAAATATACTTCTCAATAAATCAAATTAAAAAATATACAACAAAAATTTACTTTATTCAAGTTAGCTGTAAAAGCACTTTTGACATAAGACAAAAGAAGTCATACTCATGGACAGAGAAATGCTTAAGAATTATTTAAACGCTCTTTAATAAAATAAGAATTAAAATGTTATATCAATGTATTGAAATAACAAATTAATATTAATGTTTTTATTATGTTTAAGCTTTTTATCTTACGACATAAAATTTGTTACGTTGCCCGTAAACTTTCTTTACATATTTGCACAATGTTAATGCTTATTAGGACGTGAATATAATTGAAGAATTTCTGTATTTTTAAAATAATATACAATTTGAAGATTTCCGCGGGTAAACACATAATTTTATAATAATATTATGTATATTCACAAAAATATCGATTACTTAGATAAAAACAGTAACAAAAGTAGTAAAAACACGATAATGAATGATAAAAATGTAACTCCATGTTTCTGACTACGCGCATATAAATATAATAAAATCCCACATACTATTTTACAATTATATTGTCAATTAATAAATTTAAAGGTTTTTTTTTTTTTTGTTTAAATTAATAGCCAAATAACATTTTGTATGTATACACGGTCTTAAATCTTGGCTGTATATTACATTAATAGTTTTTTTTTATTTAAGAGTAACTGTTGAGTTTATTGCTGATTATTCTCTTTTCATAATCTACATTCCGAATTGGTGGTGGCTTTTCGTAGTAGTTCGTTTTTTAGCGTTTCATCATAACTATAATATAAGTAACCAATTAAAAATGTTATATGTGTAAAATAAAGATTCAAAAGTGCTTTTGAAGCCTACTGGAATAAAGAAAATTTTTATTTTTGATAATTTCATAGTAGTCTTCAACACAAATTGAAAATAATTTATATGTTGTAGCAATGTAATTAAAGTGTTTAATTATGTTTCACCATTAAAAACATCGTGAGAAAGCGTCAAAAGTCAAAACGAATTAATTTATCGAATCAATTTCTGTCCTGTTCTTTCGCTTTAAATTTTAATAATTCGTCTCTTTCTCGAAGAACCGTTGCAAAATCAACAAGATGTTATTACTTTTTATGTTTATAAGTAGATAACGTATACGTAATACTTTTTTACTCGAACGACAATTTTGTCTTGATCATAAACGTTTTCTTTACACACATAAATAATATACAGTACACATGTAGTAAACATTCAAAATAGGTTATATTCAAAGAAGTTGTTATACACTAACATGAAAAAAAATATCACAATAATAACCGACTTCAATGAGCTTAAAAATATTCTAATTTTAAAACCTTAGATTGTATTTTTTTTTTTTTCAAAATTTGTCGGACCACTCTACAGACAAGTACTTAAAAATAAACATTCAAAATAGATTATATTCAAAGAGGTTGTTATGCACTAACATGAACAAAAATATCACAATAATAACCGACTTCAGTGAGCTTAAAAATATTCTAATTTTAAAACCTTAGATTGTATTTATTTTTTCAAAATTTGTCGGACCACTCTACAGACAAGTACTTAAAAAGGATTATTAAATTCGATTGATACAAAAAGTAAAATAGATAATAATAAAATAGTTGGAATTAGAAGCTTTTGTTTTAGAATTGGTTGAATTTTCAATTCTATGAGCGAAATCTCGAAAAATTATTTTTCTCTTTCTCTTCTCTCTCTCTCTCACCTTTCTCCCTCTCTCTGTCTTATGACATGAATTAAAATTATTTAATTTCTTAATCAAAATAAAAAAAGGTAAAATGTATAAACGTCTTTGGTGTGAAATAGTCACAATACAGTTATGTTTAATGGTTAACTCTATCTCGAACGTATACTTAAATTACTATGAAGGCTTTAATTGCCCATTCAACACATTAACAACATATGTCATAACATTTAACAGCCAGAACAAAATAAAACTTTTATTTAATAAATAAGTCATTTTATTTCGTATTGTTGTCTTTCCTGTTAATGTGTGATAAATCTCTATAATTATATGTATTGCTTAATAATCGTAACTACGCCGTTTTTATGTTAGAAGTATTTCAGTAATATTATAAACTATGAGAAATACTTTACCCACGAGTGACATAGGCTATATTATATAATGATACGACATTAAGTGGTGGATGCTCTATTATTTTTATCTATGATTATTATTATCTATGATTGTCTGCAATATAGACAGTCAATTGTATATTTTGATATAGACTCTACATCAAGATATACAAATTTGTTATCTGTGCTGTCAAGTGTCTCAGTTTATTTTATCTGTACTTTCTCTGTATTCTGCATAGATATAAACTGAACTAAATTAAATCAGCTTGTAAATGTCCCTGGTAAGCAAAGGCTTCTTCTCCATACAGAAAAAGGTTGGCGAATATATTTCTTACTATGAGTAACGATCGCTATGAGGTGTCCGTGATATCAAATGGGATCGACGGCTTTAGGTGACTTAGGCTTAGGAAGACTCACATACACCCAGAAGCAAATGTTTGTACAAAAACAAATCTCTGCCCCGGTTGGGACTCGAACCCGCAATTGCCGATGTTGAGGCGACTACTCGCATCACTACGCCAGAACGGTTGTCAACAAACGATATAAACATCATCTAAATATTAATATCTCCGTCAAATATTTATTTGTTAAAAATATCTTAACACAGGGTAAAACCAGGAGATTTTTGTTGTAATCTATAGAAATTTTACTAATTAAAACACCGCAAAGTACTCTGAAGTAGGCATTTAAAATTCAAACATATTAAATAAACAAAAATGAGGTCGTACGCGCATCCGTTACTGGAACTGTGAGGCAATGCATCGATATCACTAAATTCCTAACTGTGCTTGACGTACCTCTTGACTACTCCATGTGTTCTTATCCATTTGTGACTTAATATTATAAGGACATAATAAAGCTTTAATTATATTAAATGCTTATAAAAAATTTCTTGAAAAAAATCAATGAAAGTGTAATTACGTCTTCGGTCAAAGAAAATGTCACTCCACTGTTATGGTTACATCAATATGGCTGCTTAATATCATCACACTGTACTGTACCAGCCTGTAAATAGCAAACTGTTGAGCGAAGTCCTCTTCTCCATTTAGAAGAAAGGTTGGAGCTTAATCCACCACGCCGCTGCTCCACTGCAGGTTGACGGATAATTTCACTACCATGAGTAACGATCGTTATCAGGTATTTGTGATAACAACCGGGACCGATGGCTTTACGTGCTCTCCGAGGCTCGGTGGGTAGACCCACAAGGCCATACATTCAGACCGGAAACAAATATTTGTACAAATACAAATATCTGTCGCGAGCGGGAATCGAACCCGCGACCGCCGGCACGCGGTTTTAGGCGATTACTCGCACCACTACACCAGAACGGTCGTCGTAAATATCACACGGTTAATATCAAAACTGTTTCTACGAATCGAAATAAAACCTCGATCATGTAAAATATTATTGAAATTGATATTTATATGAAAAAATTAAACAAGTATTAATCAAATATAACATTTATTTAATAGCTTGTACCTTTGTTAATTTAAATTAATAATGACCTTTAGAACCAAATCTGTCTTTTAGTTTTATTATACAGAGCCCTACGAGGTATTGGTCTCTAGTCTCTACAACGTCACAGGTCGCCAGTCACTGCGTTTACCGTCTCTCATAGACCTTAATTTGTTTGCTATCCAACCTGATTACTAGTTACACGCAACAATTTTGCTCGCAACAACTTAACCATTTAACACATTTATAAAATTTCAGAGTTCTAAAATAAATCATCAATTTACTCTGCGACCATAATTATTATTTCAAAATCAAAAAAACTATTTTATTCAAGGACGCTTTGATATTACTTTTGAATAGTTTTTTTACAAAAATGTAGTATAATTGAATTTTTTGATGGTGAAGCTACCACCTAATTCGGAATATAGATCTGCTGAGAAGAACCGGTAAGAGATTAAACAGTAACTAGGTATATAAAGATTAGGAATACATCGTTTAATTATTATTTATTATTTATTATTTTATGTCTTGCATGAAAGCTAACGTTTAATAACACCCACACATCAAATCATTAGTGTTATAACTCGACTATAATAAATAAAATAAAAATATACCTATATAAGATTTAATTAACTCCACGACTAAAAGCCTCTTCCAGTGACAGACTGGTTCTTTTTTGCCGAGAGATCGGAATTGCGATTCAAAGAGGAAATGATGACAGCATTCTTACCATCATTCCACGCGGACATGATTTATACCATAATAATCTGTAAATAATTACTTATTTAAATTTTGTATTGCATATAGATACTCGTATGTACCGTTATTTTTAATTGAAATAAATGTATTTATAGTTAAAAAATCTTAGAACATAAAATTAATGTAAAATCACAAAATTTCTAATACTTAGATAAATAAATATATATACCGTTAATACATGAAACATTCATCATCATCATCATCATCATATCAGCCATTGTATGTCCACTACTGAACGTAGGCCTCTCCCATATATAATTAAATATATAATATTTAATGTATTAATGGTTTTTAGCTCTTCTAAAAGAACACAATTTGGGTCCTGAGGGGTCAAATAAAATCTTATTATATCTCATTTTAACTGGGGGGCTATAATCGAAAATCTCACGTCAATTCTAAAAAAAATATTAATTAATTATTTTACAGGTAATAAAATAATAATTTTTGAGTGTTTATTTCACCCGCTTAAATGTTTTTTAATTGCCTGCTGTTTGTGCTTTTAATATCTATTAATTATAGTACACCTGGACATTATACTATTTTCCCGATTTATACAAATAAATTAAAAATAAATGATATAGATATTTATAAAAACTAGTCATTTAACTACTTTAGCGTAAATATTACGTAACGGGGTGCTAAAAATAGGTTACATAATTAATGGATGCCACCACTGATGCCACCTTATAAGAGTGGTTACAGCAACTGACTGGAACATGACTGTATGGACCAGACTGATGTTTATCCTGTGTCTGATGTCCTGACACAGGTTTTCATCCGATTAGGGGTGATGAATTATAAAGCGTTTATTTATCAATTTTGTTCAGATTATGCGTCATTTGTTTGAACACTAAAGTAAACTAGCGAAAGTACTAAGCGTAGGTTAAAAAATCAGCATGAAAATTATAAAGCATATCCTGAGGTGACATTTAGTCTTGATTACATCAAAATTCTTCACTCTGTCAAAAGCAAGGAATTTATATACCAAGTGGAATGCTTACGTGCACTTAAAAAACGTTCCTACGGCCGGGATTGTATCTCTTTCTACCATGGATTCAAGGCAACTCTCATAAGAAAGAGACAAAATACCAGTTGTCAACGAAATGCTCGGAACGATTTTTCACTTTACATGTTATAAGCCAATGTCAATGTTATGTTTAATATTTCAAGGTGCATATTTGAATATACAATTTTATTATAATAAGTGAGCGTGAGCGGTCAAAAGTTATTGTAATTTGAATTTTTTGGTTTGAATGACGGCGTTAGAGAGAGAAGAATTAATATATTTAAATTTGCCGTTAAAAATGGTAACGTGTAAAATAAAATGACGCCGAGAGCACAGCTAGTTAATATAGATGAAAAAAATACATATTGAATGGATTTTTTTATAAATGATTAAAAAACCTGGCGATCATAATTAATTTAATAAATATAATGCTTAGGTTGAATGGAAAAAGGAAAGGAATTCTGTATAACAGTTCTCAATGTGATCAACTTAATGGCCTAGAATGTTCTAATGTTAAGTATCACGACTCGTTTTTAATTGTAATATTATTACTGATTAATTAGAAGTTTGTGAAAAGAAAAAAATAAAATGATAAAATGAGGTCATTGAATTAAATGTTACTAAAAATTACGGATCATTATTATATGTAGGTATGTATTCTGTAATAAAATAAATTTATTGACTTATATATTATTACTAAAATATATTAAACCTGGGTAGCCTATTGTTGCAGCCAGTCTGTAGTATTGGACTCATGCATTGGAACGTACTGCGAGTGCCTTTTGTTAATCTATAATATAAAAATAAGTCGGGTTTTCCTTCCTGACGCTATAATTCCAGAACGCACGAACCGATTTCCACGGTTTTGCATTCGTTGGAAAGGTCTCGGGCTCCGTGAGGTTTATAGCAAACAAAATTCAGGAAAATTTTCAACAGAAAAGCAGGAAAACAGGGAAAATCATTTTTCACATACAGCGCCATCGCTGATACATAGCATGTACTACAAACCAATATGGATTTACAAAAAACTAAGCCATCTGGTGGCGAAAAGGAGTTCGCCGGGTTTGCTACACCGTCCAACTTAATTTAGACGTTTTTTGCGTTGCATATACAAATAAATAAAATTAAGATTTACACAAAAAAAAAATAACGGACTGTCTTTAATAAAAATGTCTTTAGTAAAATTAAATTAATACATTTTCACAACATGTATACACGGTACTCATATAAAAAGGAAACTTTATAAAGTTGCCCACAATTTGAAAAATGTAGTCTCTTATTTATCGAAAAATATTATGGATCTACGTTAGAAATTAACACCCCCATTTTAAGCAAAATATATCATATAAACTTTTTTGAAAGATATTTGATGTTAAAAACACACGTACAGGCGAACGAAGTACAACCTTCTCCGTTTTTTAAGTCGGTTAAAAATAAATAATTGTGCGCGAGAAATTCACGCTCCTGTAAGTGTAAACTTCATCATATTAACTAATTTCCAACCGATTGAAGATTTTGTTTGTAATAAATCGCTCCGGATCCGTATTAGCGTTACGGAACCACCGAGCCGGGTGCTAAACTGGTCCCTTTAGGAAGTAATGAAATTAGAAAGTGATCTAATATAGGGATTTATTTCCTAGGTCTTGTGAAACTTACTCTTACTTTACGTAGATACTTGATTCTAAATGTTGTCTTGATGTTACATTTTGGTCAAAAGTTCTCAATTTTACTTTTTTTTTATGTATGTGATGCAAATCTGATGCAAACATGTACCTACTGCAGTAATTTTTTCTTTCATATTTTTTTAAATCGCAATCATAATCCAAATATAATTTATTCAAGTGGGATTTTAGATTCACTTTCCAGTAATTTAATTTATGATTGTGTAATTTACCTGTATATATATGATTGAAAAATGTATGTATATTATATTCTATTTAGGGGAACCTGGGGATGGTTGATCCCCTTTTTGATTTTGGACTATATATTTTTTATTTTTTACAATATTAGAAAACTTTTTTGGTCAAAAGATTCAGAATTTATCTATTCAATGATAGTTTGAATAGAAACAAGATTGTGCTACAATTTAACTCATTATTTAATTAAATACCATACTGTAGGCTTTTACCATGTGTCTCATTTGTAAGGGAGACTTGTTTACCCCTGATTGGGAGCCTTGATCCCAGGGGGATCAAATCTCCCATGGACATGGGACACTTGGTAAACCAATTTTTACCGTGTCTCCCCAAACTTGATTCTCATCGAATAAATAACTTAATTTGCAGTCAACAGTGTGTCTAGAAATAGGAAAACGTACAGCAAATAGATATTTACCGTATCTTTCATAAATAGAAGTTTGATTCCCACCGATCAGATAACTTTATTTGCACGAATCAAATCTCCCATAGTTGGGGACACATGGTAAACAGATTTTCAGCGTGAATAACATACTCAGAGGGTTGATTCCACATTAATTATTTGACTTGAATCACAGAAATAGAACTAATCTGTCATAATTTTAAATAACTAACTGTATTATTTTCCAAATAATAACACACAACTGGTGATAAAAAAGTTTAAACATCATTTTCTTCTAACAATTAGAATTCGACTAACAAGCCGACTCTTTATAATCTCCAAAAACATCAAGTCTGATATAATCTTCCAAATTATTTAACAACAGACAGAACAGACCGTAACGAACTCTCCTCTTTCAGTAGATGTAACTTTAGATACATGTTTGAGGCTACGACAAGCAACAGTTTTCTTTGGTTTATGGACTGTTGTTAAACCCGTTTCATCAATTTTGTATATTTGCTGCGGCTCAAAGTAGTATCTATCCATGAGGCTTTTTAAATTATCGAAGAATTTTTAATTTTTCTTTGGCTACTGGTGTTCTTTTGTTTAACATTCTCTTGATTTATATTTTTGCGGCATGATTTCCTAAGGAGAGAGCAAAAAGTTGAAAAAGTTTAACCCAACTAAGGAAAACTATTTCTATTTTTATGTTTTTGTTTTTAAAATTTTATATTCTTTCATATGACATATCACTCGATGTGACGGCAATTTTTTTTGACATTTTTGGTGAAATGTATCCTTTGTCACTTGACTATATTAACGAATCGATCGACACCTTGTTCGTCTTAATTGGTTCAATAGTTTTTCCGCTACAGCACACACATCGAGTACATACATGCATAAATCATAACATTTCCTTTTGGCTATATATTTGGCTTATAATATATCATCGATAGCTTTATGAATCGTAGGTAAGACTTGATCCCTCATTGGGACACAAGATCCCGGGATCATCTCACCCTCAAATAAAAGGACTAAGTCTCCCCATACATAGTAAGGTTATAAAACATGCCATACTCAAAAGTAGTGATCACGTATTTTAATATAATCAAGGCCAATCTACACTTAAATAAACGACTAACACAATAAACACACCCACTAATAGTATTTCCTTCACTTTTCATCAAATAAATCCAGTTAAAACTTACCGAAAATTAAGTATGGCACGACACAAATATTCCACCGTCCGTCATTTGCAAACTAGTGATATTAGTCACAACGCGCCAAGATAGAAAGTGAAGTTAGGCATAAATGAATGAGTTCTGCTATCGTAATAAAATGTACCACGTTTGTTAGAACTAGAAATCAAGTTTACCAAGTGTCCCCTAGGGATCAACCATCCCCAGGTTCCCCTACAATTACATATAAGTATTTACTATTTATAGTATATCAGGAAACTACCACCGATGCCGGTGTCGATCGGAATGCAGTTTCTGTTGAGTATTACCATCAAGAGGCACACCAGATTTTCTTATAATATTTTCTAATAGCCTATATGGAAAAGAGGCCTGTGCCCAGCAGTGGGACATTTAGAGGATGAATCAGTTTAGTTCATTTGCTAACAGATTATTAGTTTTATCAGAAAATTATTTGAAATTTGAATATGAAAATCGTTATACGCTATTGGAATCACAGGCGTTAAAAACAAATTATGTGACATAAAGTTAGGCAGCAAAATTGCTGAATTTACTCTAATTTACTAAAGTGCCGTCTCGGGGCATACAAAACGATGCAACACAAGTCATTATTTAAATGCATCGATATATAATTATAAGTATTATACATCAATGTTTAAATGTATATTAGCGTACTAGCCGACTCGTGCAGTATTAACCGTATTGACGCTAATGGTCATTGCTGTAACGTCTCATAGCCCAAGTTATGACCATATGCTGATTTTTTCATGATACTCATATACTATAAATGTCTTGATCGCAATAGCATAAGTATAAAATGTAACAATTATTGTTAAAAATGTTTAATTATAAAAAATCGTATCGAAAAAGGATGTAGAGATTAAATATGCTTAGGCACTTTTCAGGTTAGAAAATAAATCCTTTATTAATTTCTATTCTTTATTATCATATTAAATTAAACATAGAGTATACAGAATTGACCTTGCCAAGTTTTTTTGGTAAGTTTTGTAATACAAAATAGTGTAACTCACTCATCAAAGTACAGCCTAAGCAGTTTTTACTTTTTTTTTTACTTTTGACTTTCTGCATTTGAGCAGCTGTAACTCTTAAATTCGACTTGTAACAAGACAATACTGTGTATCCTTTTGCTAAGGGATAAATTACTAATCCATCAGGACGCATTTCAACTCATTGAGACTTATCATTGAGGAGCTATATCCGCTCACGTGAAAACTTGCTCAACTAGCCCCGCCCTACCCTACCTACCTATTATAAGATTTTTAAACCATCCCCTAATTGTCTAAAATAGAGCGAAAATGTTGGCATCGAAATTTAAATTGATATGTGATTATTTTGTGGTTTTGTATAATAGATTTATTAAAATTTTAGTCATTTCTAATAGGAAAGAAAGAAAGTAGGAAATTGTTGTTCCTAACCTATAATTAACACTAGCCGACCGATACGGCTTTACCAGTAATATATACAATAAGCAGACTTTCTTCCCAATGGCAAATAAAAACTGATTATGGGATTAGCACATTACAATAAACAAGCATACTCTTACGCTTTTAAGATTCCCCGACCAAGTCACTAGAACAATAGGTCAAATTAATTTATACTTTTGTTAATTTTATCATTAAATAAATGATCCAGTTATAAATAACAATACCAGATCCAATACTATAATTAATTTGTCCGTTAGTCGTTACAATGCGATGATTCCGCCAATTTGTCACGGCTCTCGATCGTCCGACAAACGGACCTTTAGAAACCTTGGTATTTTAAGATGCAAATTCCAAAACGCACCTAAGGTTACCGACCTTATTGTCTATAAAAACAATAACACCTTCCACATACTCTTCTGATTTCCTGTAACAGGCTGTTCTGCAAGCCTTAGGTTTACCTCTATCTTAGTTTTCTCAGTATTTATTCGCGCGCCAACGGAGCGCGACGTTTGCTCGGAAGCCATTTTTAAAAAGCATAAACATCATTATTCGGTCCCAAAATCGCGTTGATAGGTATTTTTTCACTCAGATCCGCTTTTCACGTTACGAATCATAAACAAGTGACAGTTGTAAATGTGTCGTGTAATACTTTTTTTTGGATATCTTCATTGGATGACTGTTGACGTTTATTAAACAATAAATCCCGTAAGGAGGTAAGGCTCAAAGCGGTTTTATAATGACTGACGTTTTAATTCGAACCTCTTTTCTCTGACACCAATAAATAATAATAAGCAATCACGATCACAGTAAAAATTATGTCCATTGCTGTGTTATGTTTTATCTATTCATGTTGATTGTGTTAATGCACTATGATATTGAAGAAGTATCTTCTTTCTATATCTAAAATTATTTTCAAAACGACTGTTAGTTTAAAAAAATAAATTAATAAAATCATAGAGTATACTAAAAAAAAACCTTTATTTCATTTAAATCTATTTATTCGTCTTATTCTGTATAAATTATTATAATTTGAATGAAGGATGCGAACTTATGCACGACGATATTAGTATTAAGTAATAAATATGCGAAAATTCACATGTAATCAGTTAATTTTGTTTTTACTCAAAGGTCATAACTAAATGTTAAGTGCGCTTAGCCTACTGGTTATCCTTCATACCATTCACACCAATGTTTAAACACATTTCAATTACTTGAAAACGTACTTACATAGATTTATGGTCATTCGTATAAAACTGTAATTTATCACCAAAAAAATAATGATTTATTTATTTCTTCTTGAAACTAACTAACTTAACTTATGTTTTAAAATTATTCAAAGCACAAGTTAATTTAAAACATTCTACTGGAATTAAATATAAGCGATCGATCTAGCTAGGTAGCGGTTGTGTCCAAACTCCTACCAAATAGAGAGGTAATTTAGCGGTAATTAAAAAAAAACTATTTCGATTACCCATGAATTGAAGTTTAATCAAATAATCCAAAAAGGGTCATATTACTACAATATATTTGTATTTCAGTGTTCAAAATATTCGATTTCTATTATAAATATTAACGGACTTGATTTGTCGCCTAATCTGTGTTATTATTGTAAATACTATATATTTTTTTACCCGACTGCGACAGAAGGAGAGTTATGTTTTTCGAGTGTATGTATTTTTATTTTATTTATTTATTTATATACTTGACAAGCCAAGATCAATAATATTACAAACAGTACACATAAAAACGCCCATAAAGGCGCCCGCAAATGGCGGAATGAGGGGAGGGGAGTTGATTTTTTTTTCTTACTGTGGCAATATGGATATCAAATGAAAGCTAGTAAATTGTTTTATTCTTTTTAGTTTATAATAAGAGTATTTTACCCTGTCGGGTTTTTTGATTTTTTTAATTAAGCATACTTGTTTATTTAGTACATACATATACATATTTTAAGCAGCCCAAATCTTATTTTTTTACTAGGTCATCATCCTACTACTATTGTCAAATTTCAAAATGGCGCCAAAACCATCTGTCAAGGCAATCTGTCAGTAAGATATAAGTTTCTCGAAAATTTTGTATAAACACAAGATTTGTGAAAATTCATATTCTACACAAAATTTACTTGTCATTTATTGGAATTTATGATCAATCATCCGCCTCATTTTTGGTTATAATACCTTAAAGAGCAAGGAGATCTAATTGTACCAGAGAACCTTAAATTTCTGACAACCTTACTACTCGTAACTACGGCACATAGAGCGCCGCGGTAGAGACACATACACTCGTAAATAGCGGAACAATAGTCAAGACCCCAGAGCACTCTCTGATAGGTCTCAGTCTCACCGATGCAACAGTAAATTATTAAACAATCGAACAATTGCATATTCTTCCATTTTAGTACATCCATGAAAAGTATTACGGAGATAAACGGTATTAAATAAAATTTAATTTAAATGAAATAAACTCGAATGGGTACGCGTACGAGACACGAGGTTTAATCTCTTTATAAAACTTAAAAGCAGCGTTACTCCATAATGGTAGAACTGATGAATTATTTTATTTCGTGTAATAGAAAATATATCGCTTTGGCGTCGTTAGGGATCTTTTTTAGGGAGAGCAGCTCAACTAATCAGAGTTTCGGATTACCGTACGGATACAGGAGTAGCCACACGAAAAAAAACTTCCGTACAAAATTTAATAAAAAATATGAGCCGTAATAATGTTTAATAAATCATATATTTGTCATTAATTAAAGATAATAAATATTATACAAACAAACAAAATTAAAAGAGTCACATAAATGTTTTTTGCTAAGCCAAATTGGTACGTATTTAATTTAATGACATAAAAAGTAATTTAACCATATAATTATTTCTTAAGATCCTTTTTTACAAATTGAATTATAAACTATAACGATAATAATAATAATCCATCCTTAGCTACTACTTCCTCAATGAGCTTATGATACTTTCTCATGTTAAATTATTCTATACGTTTTTCCGCTGTTTAATCTAAATTTTGTACATTTTTTGGCAAACCTTTCCTTTTTTGAAGTTTAATTATATAATTTAAATGCACAAAACGTTTAATGAAATGTAAATATAATATTCCCAAGTGCAATACCGACAATACCCGTATCGCGTGAACACAATACGGAAAACATAAACGCGTGTTTCATGTGTCACTTCGTGATAATAAATAAACGTCATGTCTAAATAATGTGAAAATTACGTGACGAACAGGTAACACTTATTTATTTTTTATATATAAATATTAACTTCCTTTTTTAAATATACTATAAATATAATCTTCAATGAATCTGAAACCGATTCTGCTTTTTTTTATTGATTGATTCAGCCAGCTGACGTAAGTCTATAACTATAAGCTGTTGGATAAGGATATCCATTGCAGAACGTAGGCCTCCCCTGTTATCTCTGGCTCTGGGGGGTTTGCCAATACTCGCCCCACTTGGCAGGTGGGCTGGCGAGTGCAGTGTGTTGTGGCAGTATATTATGACACTGCTGCCCATCGTTTTAGTTGCCTTTTTTAAGATACCTCAGCAAGAAAGAGGTCAGGATTACTCTTCTCTGCCGGTCACTACACGCCAAATATACTATTTAAATCGTGTAAAAGCAGATCATATACATTAGGATGTTTCAACAGAATATCATGGATATCAATGATAGACAACAGAATGAGTAGAATACCGAAAATCTCAAAAACCTATTGAATCTATCGTCTATCCTTTCTGGAGGGATCCTGTTGCCTGCAGATCCGGGACCCTCCAATTAAAGCGGCTGAAGGCTCCCGCAGGGGTTTAGTACGGTATTGCACTCCCAAAGTGCCGAGTCCGACATAGGTCTAGGACTGCCGACCCGGGCGTCCTGGATATCATCCGTAAATGGATTCCCCTGCGTAAAAAAAAAAAAAAGAAAAAAAGAAAAAAAAATCGTCTATCCTTTGATATATAATAGTTGAATCAGCTTCATACGTCTATAAAATCTCAAAACCTATTGAATCTATAGTCTATCCTTTGATAATAGTTGAATCAGCTTCATACGAGTCTACAAAATTTCCACGGGTGATACTGTAAGTGATCTTTAGGATCCTACTAATATTATAACTTCTAAAATTTATAGGATCGAATGAAATTAACAGATATATGAAAGGGTGAATGAATGTGTTAGGTTAAAAAACGAAAAAATGCTAAAACGAAAAGTTAACACTTACACTTAGAATACTAATTATTTCAAAATTCCAATGGGATCCGAAATTCGAAATTTAAAAATATTTTTAATTACGAGGCACCGGAGTTTTAACAATATGTTAATTCAATGTATCACCTGTGATTTTAATATATTACATCACGTAAGCGATAAGAAATATAATATAACTAATAAAGCACAATTCAAATTAAATTTGTTAGAAGATTTCTAATAAGATATAAGATAGCTTCGTGATATTAAGAATAATTACGTCATATCGCAGAGTCGATATGATACGAAAGGCTCGTATACTTACAACATTTCTTCTATTTAAGAAATATGAAATATCACTCTTAGAATAGAGTATTGATAAAATTAACATTAAACAATTATAATTTTGTACTAGTAGTTTTAAATAAATACTACAGAAAAAAAAATATTCATCATCATATCAGCCACTGCATGTTCACTGCTGAACGTAGGTCTCACCCATCGACCTCCAACTGGGCTCTGTATTTCTAGTAATTTTGGAAGGCGGAGTTTGCCAATACTCGCCACGCTTGGCAGGGGGTTGGCGAACGTAGTGTGTTGCGTCAGGGTATGTTAACGCTGCTACCTATCACCATCTTGTTCGACGCACAATTGTTCGCACCATTATAGCCATTAGTCGCCTTTTACGACACCTCGGCAAGAAGGATGTCGGGACTATTCTTCAATGCCAGTCATGTCTGCACGGCATATATTAGTAGTTTAAAAATTTAAAAAAAAAAATTGTTTAACTTATACGACCTTGTAAAAATCGGGAGATCTGTCCCTATCTCCTCAATCTTAAAGAATGAACTAAATACTAAATATAAATCAATTTTTATCTGTATACCTAGTCATTATATTTTAATATCACTTCCTATATTAATCTGTAATACATAGTAATTTTTAAATCAATCATAAAAGATAACTAATCTATTCGATATAACAGGAAATTTATTTAATTAGAAAGGTGTTCGTACAATTTTAAGATATTCATCTATTTCTTTGATGATAAATTCAATCACGCCAGTTCAAAAATTAATTTTGTTTACGTAATGTCTTTATCCGGTCGCATAACGTTATAACTTGTTTTAACCAAATTATGAAGTATTCAAATATTATTATTTAATTATTGCTATGGACTATGTTAGATTCAACACAGTTTGGATAAACGTTCTGGTGTAGTAATGCGAATAATCACCTCAACACCGACAGTCGCGAGCTCGGTTCCCGCTCGAGGCCGATATTTGTATTTGGTCTGGGCTCTTGTATCTTGCTTGTGTATTCTCCCCACCGTGCCTCGGAAAGCACGTAAAGCCGACGATCCCGTTTGTTATCATGACATCTGATAGCAATTGTTACTCATGCTAGGGAAAAAATCCGCCAACCCGTATTGGAGCAGCGTGGTGGATTAAGCTCAAGGGTTGGAGGTATTCTATCCAATATGTCTCCATATAGACATAGATCCTTTGCCTTTGTGACGTTTACACGCTGACTCAATTGAATTCAGTTAATGTTTGATTTGAATAATTGTGAAATATTTTTTTTAAATGGGGAAGAACATTTTTAAAAATGCTTGAAACATGAACCTGTGTTTTAATTAATTTTACATAACATAATATTTTTTGATTATGTTCCGTCGTAATATTTTATTAAACTGTATAAATTGAAAGTAATTCTTAGGTGACTTTAAAAGTAAGGAAACATTGGAAACTTTTTTGAAATTTTTACACTTATGAAATTGAACTCGTTATACGTGGGCAAAGCCTCTGCCAACTTTTAGTATACCTACCTATATGTACTCCATTCATAAAACTTAAAGCTAATTTTGTGTGTTACAAAATATCCGACGTGCATAATAATTGTATGTAAGTAAACCTATCCGGCCCAGGGTCATGTTGCGACATGGCAAATGAGCTGTCTTCACCTGCATACACATGCATACTCGTATAACTGATACACATACACTTAGCGTATTTGCAAAGACAAGTGTGTGCGTTCTGCACTTATATGTTAGTTTTTTTTAAATAAAAAATGTAATATTATAAGACGAAATGTTTGCGGTTTTTAAGTGGCGTCTGCACTTGTGCATTATTGTGTGTGTAATTTTTAAGACTGTAAGTGTAAATTGGACGTTATACAACCTGTAAAAAAATAGTAACACATTTTTTTTTTTTTTTTGTTTATAGCTGACAAAATCTATAAGAACCTGCCAAGACTTTTATGTTTTTATTATTTCCAATTTAAAATAGCTTTGATAACTTTAAATTAACTGAACATTTCTCCTAAACTCTCACAGTAATCATTTTTATTTTCGAAATAGACATATGCATATGTAAGCAATATCGCGTATGGGATGTTGATCTGTCAGGAATTAGGGGGCATTATCGGTTGCAGAATTGCAGAATCCTATTCACCTGTCTTAAATGCTTAGTAAATAAAAGGCGATTATGGAAGGTATCTCATAGATATACCTTCCATAATCTATATTTATTATTTATTTATTTAATAATCTAAATTTTGTCTAACCACTGCGACTTTTTAAGTTTTTTCTTCAATTGCTTTCACTTTTTTCTTAATTTATTCACACTTGGAAAAAGCAGTGCTAGTTTATGTCATCATATATTTTAATCAAACGGTAAACTTTTGTACAAGTAAGGTCAAGTAAAAAGTGATGAGTGTGAATTCACTTAATTAAGAATATAGGTATACTTTAATTAATTAATTCTAAATAAAATAATATGTATTTAGTATTCGTTTTAGCCATAATTGTCCTGTATGGAAGTAACCGGTAATAATAACCTAATTAGAAACTTTTCCATTATATAAGAAGGATGAGAGTTTTCTGTGAACAGCGGTGCTAGTCTGGATTTTAACGCGGTATATATAGTATTATATCGGGTATTTATATAACAATTATTCAACTTCAATCGATATTTATTTCAATTGTGATGCCGGTTTTTTTTTTTCGTATGATTTATGTTATAAAAATAAATTGTGATCATAATAAAAATATTTCTATATAATTAATTATTATTTGTTTCGAAAAATAGAACATATCGTATTATAATACCCGTATAATGATTTTTGTATACGTAATTAGTTTTCGTTACACGTGCGTAAATTAACAATTTATTGCGACACGTGAACTAGTTACACATGAAACGAGATCTATCGATATATTTTTTTTTTTTTGTATTTAGGCAAAATACTACTAAATCAGCCTTTGACTGGCACATTGGCGCAGTTGACAGTAACCGTGCTTTCCTCGTCCAGGATTGCGGGTTCGATTTCCGCCTCGAGGCTGGTAAAAATTACATTAATTATTTCAAAATTGTACAATAATATACATATTTACACTGTAAAACTTATAAACAATATTTTTACTGATATATGTGGTATAAATTATGTCCACCTGTATTGGTGTCAAGAATGCTGGCAGCACATCTCCTTTGAATCGTAATTCAAATTCTCTGGGCATCACCAGTGGAGGCTATGAAACGTAGGGTCAATTCTTTTAGATTTTTATTTGCACTTCTACTCCAATGTTTTGACTGCAAACGCCACAAAGATATAGTAGTAAAAGAATATTTATGACGTTTAGTCATTCAGCTTTTTCCGCAGCGGCTCCCGCTCTGACCCCGACCCACTCCCGACTGTATTAAAAATATATATGAGATATCAATCATAAATATATCAGTCGGCTGTTACCTAAAACACAGGCATTAATTTGCCTACTTTAGAAACAGTCGACCGTGTATATACATTTAAAAAAATTAATCAGCCTGAGATTATGAGAACGGGGCAGAAGTATCTTAGATAGGATCATTATTACTGTTTAAAAAAATACCTGTTAGGAAATCGAGTTGAGATTGCAACTTTTGTTTTGTCTCTTTGTGCGTTAGGTTGGCAATACTTTTTCTTTGTTTTTTTTTTTTCTTTTTGTACGGTTAAAGTTGCTTCATAAAATACGCTGATATTTTCCTTGTTCTAAACAATTTTTTTTATTTTTTTTTTATTTCAAATCCACATAAATTATCAACAATACCTATTATTACTTTATTTACTTAGTAAAATATTTCGAAACATTTATTATGTTGTAATAATTTCCGCTTGACCGAATTTAACTTAATAATCTAGTTTAATATTTATGAATACGAATTTAGTTTTATTGTTTTTTTTTTTTAATAGAATTTAATTTAAAAAATACAGATAACCACTCGATAAGAAATATTTTTTATTCATTTAAACAAATTCTCTGTAGTTATATAATTATTATAATTAGCACTTTTGAAAGTAATGTTAATTAATGTAAATATAAATCATCATTCAACTTTTGGTATATGTTATGGTATTTTTTATATTTTAATTTGATCTTGTATTTTTTTTTATAATGTTAAAAGTGAAATTAACAATAATAGAAGATATTGTTTTAATATTAAATCATTTTATTTCGTAACTTATATCATTTTTTTTAATTTAATTTTTTACTGACGCCTTTTTGTCGTGTATTTTATATTAAATTAGGTAATCCAACAGACATTGTCCTATCTTAGCTACACCAATGCAGCTGTTAAATGACATTTGCGGTGTGCAAACTGTCAAAGTCGTAAAGTTTACATAGTCGTTAAGTTTTTAAAATTTTCCGATTTTCTGCGCATTTTTTTTTTCATCCGTAAGAACCTTTTAAAAAGTATTAGAAAACTTTAAAAAATATATATGAATGGCGTCGATAAAGTCGTTATGAAGTTGTGACGTGACCAAAGGCAAGAAGGATTTTTTTATACATTTTTTATTAACGGGATAAGGTTATCCTGATAAAATCTTAGAAGCCGAATAAGGCCTACGTAAATATTATGTACTATTTACTAACTATACATAATAACACAAATACTCGTATGCTTGGATGCTCTCTTAAAAATAAGATTAAGAATGAGATTATCCGCCAGATAATCAAAGTAACCGACATAGTCCATAGAATCAACAAGTTGAAGTGGCAGTAGGGTGGTCCCGATTGTCGCTGGACCAATGTACGCTGGAGTAGACGTGTCCAGGAGTGGAGACCGCGTCTCGGCTAATGCAGTTCTTCCGTCAGCTACACTGCCGATTTACGTAAGATTGTCGGCGGAGACTGGATGCGTATTGTAGTTGACCGGAATATTTCACACAAACTTGACTTATGTCCAGCAGTGGACAGCAGGCTGATGTCATATGACATAATAAGACTATAAGTATGATTTCATAAGGCTTAGCCTGGATGCAGACTTGTCATTATTACACTGGGTCTAAATAAAAATGATCTCGAGGGTACGACCCTTTTTGAGAATATATTCTGCCGGAGAGGCACAGCCTAAAGAAGAAAAATAAGGAAGAAGAGAGAAAAGCCCATATAAACAAATACAAAAAAAAATCAACAGGAGTTCAGTGACACAAACACGTACTCGTACTTAAGAATTAAACAAAAATGCCTCCGTAAATGGAAAGTTAGGTTACTTTGGTTTTGCAAATTTTTAAATTAAAATTTGACAGTTTTTATAATTCCCATTCATTTTGTTGAGTTATGTATACACATAATAAAGAAGAAAATATTATATATCTATAAAGAACATGAAGTGATTTTTGTACGTACATATTTTTAAAAGAGGTCTCTTGCGTCAGTCAGAGAATTGCACGGAACTCGTATGATTAAAATCACTAAGTGCGGTGAGTCAGTGCGATTGCACATCGAATTATCATCATTAATGTAATGTATCTAGCCGTCTAGCGATACAACAGATCTTAAACTTAACCGTGATTTAAAAAACAAATAATTCGTAAAAAAATTGTTAAAATACCGCGTCTACTATAGCGCTTCTACGCGTCGCAGCAAGATCTTTTATAAATAGCTTAACCTAAGAATGCTTTTGTAACAAAAAACTAATTTCTTATATATATAAGAATAACAATTATCACGTGATTCACTCGTCGATAAAACATATACATATATCACCTTAATAATGAAGTAAAACTAGTGATACCTTGATTAAGATATATCAAACAAAATTAGATAACACACAAAAAAATCCGAAAGCGAGAATATAACTATTATTCATAATACATTTCGAAATGACAAATAAGAGAAAATATATTCATATGCAAATCCGCTAAAAGAAGCATAAATAAGAAAATTACGTGTGTTGTATAATATGGATGATTTTGATTAACAAAGTATATTTATTTGAAAATAAATTAATATTTTAAAAGTTTCTCACTTCTAATCAGGAATTAATTAAAAAATAATTTATTCGACTTATGAATATTCATAATTATTATATACCTAATATAATATTCAGGTTACAAAGTCACAACACTGAGCGGGTGCTGATAATTCAATTGTTTCTCTGCACGGCTACGTTATTCTACGGAATATCAAGTCTTTGATTACACATACTTACTAATATAATATATTAAATAATTCTTCCTTTTAAAGCATTAATCTAACATGTTACCTATCTATACACATGTGTTATATATAGTATATATAATTTTTAGCTTTTGAATATATCAAAAATACGTCATAAAAGGTTGTTTTTATGTTCGTTGATTTATAGTTATATGCATAACATATAATATAATTTAACTGTTTATATATAGTTATTGTTAGACTAGTATAATACTTTTTATACTTTTAAATCCGTTTTTGTTTTTCATAAATTTATATTTCTCGGAATTCTCTACAAATTAAGTAAGAAAAATTGTAATACTGACAGACATCTTTTTTTTTTTGCGTAATAACTTTCAGTTATCCGTCATGGGAACCGAATCGTAGCTTATTATCAAAATTATCAGGTTCCGATAATAGAAACCAGGTATTTTACTGTAAAGGAGATAATTGAAATATCATGTACAAAACATTATACAATTTTACCTCAATGGTACGTCGTTTTATAGTAACAATTAAAAAATGTGTAAAAATGTGTAAAAAAATAAAACTACTAAAATAAATAAGTAAGGGTTTCACAGTAAACGGACCCCAGTAGAATTCTGTGCCGGGAATCCGGAGACACACAGCACAAACACAAATCACTTATTGTTAGACCCCAAAGGCCCAAACATATATGTATATGGCCTTAACAAACATGTGTCATGTGTCACTTCTCTGTTGCCTCTACTAACAGATATTTGAAATAATACTATTTCTATGCTTCTATTTGTGTGGTGAATTTTTTATTACTTTTTTTTTACTTTTTTACTTTTTTTCTCTCTTTGTAATAGTGTTGTATGCTTCTTGATTTTTTTTTTGTTTTTATTATATACATTTATATAAATTTTTTGTTTATTGAACTATGTATTTATTTTATGTTTTGTTTTGTATAGCTTAATTTCTGCGTCAACCCGTCGTCGTAACTAAATGATAATATAAGCTCACAAAATTATTACACTTACTAAACTAAGTAATTAACTTAAATATTTAAAACTTACTTCAATCAGTATCAGTATTGATCTTATAGCAAAGTCAAGTTATTCAAGTTATATATATATATATATATATATATATATATATATATATATATATATATATATATATATTTGTTTTCATAAAAAGAAATATAATTTTAAAAAAATCATCACGAACAAGGCTTATCAGGAAGTATCTCAATCCCATAATCTTATCAGTTATTGAACATTATCACGAGTTGAGACATGCGTGTGAAAGCAATATTTGAACTATATATTTGCGCCACTCGATATTTGTCAATGTTCTTGCGAAATTCTGATATATCTATCTACTGATATAGTTAATATCATAAGAAAAACAAACTTAAATCAAAGACGATCTCGAAAAAAAACTGCGATATTTTAACGTACTCACCTCGCTTCTATGTATCAAATCGTAACGCGTGGGCTTCTAGAAGCCCACAACTTTTCTCAATGAACATCTATCAAAGCGAAAAAAAAAATCGGACTAATAGATCATCCGATTAGTCTCATAAACCAAATAGTGACAATAATAATAATCTTTACTAGTCAAAAATATGTTTAAATCTTAATCTTTTGGTTGGTGATAATAATAATCTTTATTAGCCAAAACAATGGTTGATATTCGAAGTTATACCGACAATAGTCCAAGGAGGCAAAGCGTGAAGTTAATCGATGATACAAAAATGTGGACTAAAATAAAAGTAGGTACATTAAAATTAAAATAAAAAATTAAACAAGTGCGAGTCGGACTCGTCCATGAAGGGTTCCGTAGCAGCAAGTAACATCATAATTATTAAAGTTCATGTAGTTCGTTGCAACTTTGATCGATGTTTTAATAATAGTATACTTATTTTTTTTTTTTTTATAAAAAAAAAACTACTTACTAGATCTCATTCAAACCAATCTTCGGTGGAAGTTTGCATGGTAATGTACATCATATATTTTTTTTTAGTTTTATCATTCTCTTATTTTAGAAGTTACAGGGGGGGACTTTTTACCACTTTGGAAGTGTCTCTCGCGCAAATATTCAGTTTCGCAAAAATTCAGGGAAAATGATAATAGAAACCTCAATATCATTTTTGAAGACCTATCTATAGATAGGTCTTCAAAAATGACATCACGTATGGGTTTGATGAAAAAAAAAAATTTTGAGTTTTAGTTCTAAGTATGGGGAACCCCCAAAATTTATTGTTTTTTTTTTTCTATTTTTGTCTGAAAATCTTAATGCGGTTCACAGAATACATCTAGTGACCAAATTTCAACAGTATAGATCTTATAGTTTCGGAAAAAAGTGGCTGTGACATTCGGACGAACAGACAGACAGACATGACGAATCCATAAGGGTTCCGTTTTTGCCATTTGGCTACGGAACCCTAAAAAGTCAGAAGACACGGAATAACTTTTTCACGCTGACCGCCGACCTTCTATCCGAAGATGGCATCACTTGTTGATGACGACTATTAAAATAAATAGAATATAAATATTTATTTAATTAAAAGTCTAAAACTGATTTTATCGCGTTTATTTCAAATTTTAGTGGGTGTCGAAAAAATTATTCGGAGACCCACCACCTCAGTCCCCCGAGATCATGGACGCTGTAAAGGGTCCGAAACGTCGGGAAATAATTTAAAATAAAATATTGTTAAAATGAAATTTGAAATAAACGCGATAAAATCCGTTTTTAGACTTTTAATTAAATAAGTAAAATTCGCGTAAATATAAGAGAACAGTAGAATATAAATATTCTGAAACTTAATACTTATTGTTAGTACATTACCTACTGCTTTCTAACTCAGTGACTGTATAACTTGCAATTTAAATAAGTATGTATTTATATTTCAATTACCTACTATCTCGTTTTAAAATTTCAGACTTCTTCATCGTAAGCATAAATTACTAAAAAGTTTATAAAAAAAAATAACAATTTTTAATCGTTGTTTGTAATATCGCAACAAATGAAACTATAAAAATAATGTACTCTCATTTTATCTATTTATAAATAGCGTTAGCGAACAATACGTTGTTGACTTTAATAATTGGAAGATAAATATAAATTATTAAGAGTTTAATATGGGGATGTCAATATACCTTTCTCTCACTAAATGTAATCACATCTAAATTAGTTAGATCAAACTGTTTTTATGGTATGATCTCAGACGTGCCTGCCAAACATTATTTGCAGTAAACTGGCTTCAAGTAAGCTATATAATAACAAAAAAAAGTAAATCTACAGTCTAAGATGATAGAATAAAACATATACATCCACGCAGCTTTATAGTAATAACTTCAAAGCCGTGGCCTAAAAAATAATGAAGGCGATTCGCCAAAACCAACAATAAACGTCGATTAGGTAGACAAAGAGTTTAATTTGCGTGATTGCACGAACAAATGTCTGACCTTTATGTGATCACCTGTTGAAGACGCAAAAGAAACGGCCATGATACGAGTCGGACTCCCACAGAAAGCGTTCCGTACCATTGTACATTATACACTTTGAAAATTATCATTTTTGGGACCGCTATCTGAATCAAAAAGTAGATTTTATATTCTGTAGCTGCTCTTTTTTTTTCTTAATTTTTCTTTATTTTAGGAATTCAAAATGAGCTTAGGTGCCAAAGTTTCAGTCCCCATCTATTTTGAGACGTTTTTCTTTTACCTACAATGTTTATATGTAAGTTCCCCGTTTCAATATTTGCAAATGTGATGTTCAGTTAAGGCTTCTGTATAATGATAACCTCTCCATATTGAAGCTAGTTTAATTCCATTTAAAAACTTTTTAATTTTCAGTTAATCTTTAAAAAAAGATAATAAAATTAATATATTATTCAAAATTATAAAATTTATTGTTATAAATATGAAAATTTTAACTAACATGTCGGTGTATTTAATCCCAATAAGATCGAGCAATTGCAGTCGTGGGTGCAACGACGATTCATCTTCGATTGCTGATTGTCTGTGGGAAATTAATAATTTATGAGCGTTTTATAATAGTACAGAGTATTGCTTTAATGTTTTTAAGTACACTGACTTACCTTATTTGTTCAAAAGGTATATGAGTGACGTATAAACAAATAAAAAATTACATACCTATATTATATGGAAAATATGTAAACTCTCAGAAAACTGTTAAATGTAATTTTCTTTGAACGGTATTAAATAATGCAATAAAAATGTGGTTTTAAGGGTTAGGCTATTTTTAGAACTGGTTTTATTACGCAATAAATATATTTACATTAATTGAGAAATAATGCAATGAATAGGATTTATTATATCGCAAAGACCTATAAATAATAATTGATAATAATCACGAGATCCTTGTTTATATATTCTTATTTTGTCTCGTGCTTTCACCCATATTTAGTTTCGAAAATCGACATTTATAGTTACTGCTTCGATTCTATAAATTGTTCTCGTAACCTAATATTTTATAATCTTATAATCTTCCTCAACAAACGAGCTATTAAAGACGAAGTAATTGGACTTGCGATGCTAAAATATCGAGTATAAAAAAAAATATATTTTTTTTTAATTATAAAAAATAATTATAGTCTATATCTTAAGCTATCCTATGTTGTCGTGTTAATTCACGTTACTTGGTATGACGACCGTTCTGGGTTAGTGGTGTGAGTAGTGTCGCCTCAAAGCCGCGCGTCGGCGGTCGCGGGTTCGATTACCGCACGGAACTGTTCAGAGGTTAGCCGGACAGTCCCCATGGAGGAGAAGTCTGGCCTTCTCGCCGAGGCCAGCTGGTCGCTGGAGGGATCCTGTTGCCTGCAGATCCGGGACCCACCAATTAAAGCGGCTGAAGGCTCCCGCAGGGGTGTAGTACGGTATTGCACTCACAAAGTGCCGAGTCCGATATAGGTCTAGGACTGCCGACCCGGGCGTCCTGGATATTATCCGTAAATGGATTCCCCTGCGATACAAAAATAAAAATAAAAATAAAAAAAAGGTTTAAAGAATACATGATAAATAGATAGATAGATAGATAACTTTATATATGTAAATTTGTATTATACTATTTGATAGATGGATAGGTATTATATTACATCGATTAATATCGTTACATAATATAAGACAAGAGATAATTTCGAAACATCTTCATAACGATTAACGCGCGTAAAATTACAATTTAAATTCACCTATGCTTGTACAGCCCACTGACTACTGTAGATTGTAAGCATCAATTATACCTACTGTGGCGCCATGAAGATAATGAGCAATCCACATCGATGTATCATCGATGTCAATCGCGAACTGAGAATATAACAAGGACATGATCCTTTAATCTTAATTTAGCTGTGTTAAATACTACGCCTTACGATTTTTTTAATTTAATAATCATGTGGTTTGGTTATGTCAATCAAACGCAAAAGACCACTAAGACGCTGAAGAGACTAGTATTTATAGTAAATAATTGTTGCAACTGCTTACGATTTTTATTTTATTTATTTATTTATTTTTAGTTTGTTTAACATACATACACGGTAGTCTGTTCGTAATGTAGGAAACTTAATGCATGTGTTTTAGGTGACAACCGACTGATATACATATTTTTTAATAAATATACATGTATAAATAAATGTACTCGTAGTATATGAGTACTTTAAAACAATTGTAATTAAATTATAATTTTTTTTATATAACAAAAAAAAATACATTAAATTAGGTTTTAAACGGGATAATGTAACCTATTTGTTGTAATATAAGACAAAATAAGTTCTAGATAAGACAAAATAATTGTATGTAGTAAAAAGAAAGGAGTCATCTTAAGGGACATTCAAGAGCCCCTAAGCAAAGTAGAACAACACCTATAACAAACATATTCTATGTAGCAACGAACACAAAACTAACATCTATATTAGTCAGTCTAATTAAATACATTTCGAAAATATATTATTATTAAATAAATATAAAAGTTAAAAAAAGAAAATATATTAGTATTCATTGTAATTATATTCGTGCGTAATATTTGTAAAGAGGCTAAAACAGTTTAAACATATTTATTTACATACTTTATTGCACACTAAGTAATACATAAAAGAACAAGAAAAAACAAACAAAATAGAGTTCAAAGGCAATCTTATCACAGATAGTGATTTCTTACAGACAACCCTTGTCTATATAGGACACATTGGTAATAAGGTAATGACAAACGATGCATTTGGTTTTTAAACTAAAACGAAATGAGTTCCAAAGAAAATTAGATATAATATAAACTGTATATTTAAACAAACTTCAAAAACCAGAACAGATGATATTCCCTTGAATCAATTTCAATGGGCTTGTTGCTTCCAATTAGAAGAAGTCTGACAACCTTCATTAAAACGATCATTTTAAAGATAAGACTGCATTAACTATTTAAAAAAAAAACATTCATAGGATAATAGCCCTTATTATTTTAGTTTAGAAACTGAATTTCCGTAAATAAACCACGCTTTGAAGATTTATAATGTATATTACAAAGCGTACGATGGATGTTCAAAAATAGTAATAAATTAGTCTGGTTTAATTTTGGTGTATCTGAGTGACGTCTGTTTTATATTTCTGATTGTTTCGTCCAGACAACATAACTAATGAGACGTAAGCCTCTCCCATCAACCCTGGGGGTTTCGCCGATACTATATAGCCACGCTTGGCAGGCGGTTTAGCGAGCGCAGTGTGTATTAATTAATTGGCATATAATATATTCCAATGACCAACAATTTAATTTAAAATAGTTCTATCTCAAAATTAGTAATCAGTCTTTAGATATTTATAATATAATTTTGATTATAATATACACTTGTACTATATTTCTCTTTTATATATTAATATAAATAAAATTATTGTAGGTAAATCGAGGAACTCGTAAAAGAATTCCAACGAAAGTTTCACACTATATACGTCTAAGGGCCCCATAAAAGCTACTCTCCGAAACATCGGCGTCTAAAAATATTTAACTGTTTATGGAGTTTCCTCTTAAAGAATATCCAATTTGAGTGTTCTTAAAAATAAGTTCTAACGATAGTTTACTAGCCGTGAATAATTTGAATGAAAACACATGGTGAGCAACAAAGGCGTGGAAGTTACTAATTAACTTTTATTATTGTTCAATGAAACCGACAGTGTTTTTATAATTGTTTGTAAAACTGAATCGAAGATCAAGGACGTGTAAGTTGGGTAAGCGACCGACACAGCACAAAAAGCGATGCGACTAGATGCAACGCAACCCGACGAGATGCGACATAACGCGATTAATATTTTACTTGACGTGAATTAACGCGACAACGTAGAACAATTTACAGATAATATAATTACTATATTTTAAATAATATTGCGTCTCGTCCCATCGCAAAGCGTTACCACGTTTATCGCTTACATAACAAGTTTTGTTTAGTTCTTATAATAAATATTTAGATTTTAGACGAATTGATAATAGATAATATATATGGAAATTATTAAAAATTTATCATAATTCATATATTATCGAATCTTTATAAAATTTTCGCAATTTTAATTTTTTGACAAATTAATAGACCAATCAACAAATTTTTCATAAACATATATTACATCGATTACAAAAATTTATTATACATATTGTCGATACTTTGATCAACATCGATAACTTGAGATATTTATAGAAAAAAACTCGTAGTTTTTTGTTACCTTACTTAAGCTTTTTTGCTGGAATGCTACCGGATACGCTCGATTAGCGTCGGCTTCAGCATTCAGTCGAGAGGTTATACAGGAATGTTTATAAAAAACTTTTAAGATTTATACGTATATTTTACGTCGTGCGTGATTTGTATCTAGACTTTAACGAAGTTAGAAAATAATCATCTGATACAAGAGACTCGCCCTGGCTATATACGTAACTACGTATACAAATTGCTAATGAAGGAAGAGAGAATTACACAGAAAAATTCCTGACTAGCAGTCTTTATATCCTGTGAATTGTCTGTCAGTGATTTCAAAATTGTTGTTAACCACCAACTATCAATTTCACTATCACATCTTTTTATGAGAAACTTATACAAAAATATCATTCCATTTTGTGACTTTTTGTAGTTTTTTTTTTTTTGAGTTAATACCAAGTGATGATCTATTAAAACACGCGACAATTTATCTTCAATATAACACCACTTTTACATTGGTGGCACAAATACTTCCTAATCCGTTTCTGCAACAAAGCGTGTCGAAGATAAATGTATACGACATAAAATAAACTTTACTCTCTTTCGGGAGTCAAATAAAAATAACAAAATAAACATGCAAACTTTAAATATACCCATATCAACTACATCGCATTGTCGATCTCCAATCAACCTTGAAACTTTAGTTTCACATTTTGTTATGTCAACTAAGTAGTTCACTCGCCCATTATACATCAAAACTAAATAATATAAAACATTTTACAGATTTAACAGATTTCTTCTTGCGACTTTAACAAGAATTATGCACGATAGGAGAATCACGGGATCTGCCCAGATTAGATTTTTTTTTTGCGTTACACATATTTTATCGCCATTATATTGTGTCACGTAAAACGTATGCTCAGCCTACCTTTGAACAATCACCAAGCCCCTGACATTGCTACTGCGCGGTCAACCGTGCGACGTATAAATGTCCCTTTGTAACTGGAGTTTTTAACTCTATTTTTAGGAGAGTCAGTTCCCTCTGGCTTCAGTCAGAATACTTGTTAATGATGAACGTATAGCATTAACCGTACGTGCAAACAGAACGTGTAATTCAAATACTGATTAAATATATGTAAATAATATACATTGACAGTAACAAAAATTTTACATTTTTTTTTATTTTTTCACAAAAGTACGGTAGTGAAATTGTTTTTAGAAATCATATTGATTCGGATCTAGGCAAAAAACATAATTCTAAAATTTGCAAAACTTTGTGATTTTATTGTGTAAAGTTCTCTGCTTGCGGAGTTCAATCACTAGCAGAGTGATCTGCTCATTTAAACCAATAATATTTTTTTTTGGAACCTTCCACATCCCGTTGGTACTTGAACTAGTCTTACTAGCTGTAGAAGTGAACTTTAAGCGCTATACATGCGATTCGTTCAAGACTCAAGAGGAACAGTTCCTTCAAAGCGGCTGTTTCGTTATCCTTTTATTACAAATCTTTGTTGTATTTTGCAGAATAGTTCTTTTTGTTTATCGTACCTGGGAACAGCTTTTTTCTTCGACGAGGAATAAGCTCCTTCGTTGCCTCCTGTATGTAGGATTAAATTTACATGATCATTCTTCTTGATCCTGTCGGCGTTCATTCATCGTAGAGACAAAAAATGTCTAGTACATCCTTTATCACCGAGCACACAGTTTTCAAGAATCTCAACGGACGCTGACTGGACAACTGGTATCGGTTACCGTAAATCCGTAAAAAAAGCAAAGCTATGATTTGTCTTCTGCGGCAGGTGCAATGAATTTCACCTCATTATCATATTCTCCAATAACTTCGCTATCGCTAGTCCTTTGCGTCTTTGGGTTAACATGATTTGACGTGGCTATAATCAAACTTATATGTGTATATCCTAAGTTACATTTGGTACGAAAAGTATACAGTTTGTGGTTTGGCCATGGCATATCTGGTGAGCGGAAAGTAACTACTGGAGACAAGGCCGCTCGTTACATTATTAAAATAAATGTATTCCTTTTTAAATGCTTTTCGATTGACTTCAAACCATTTAGGTAGAATAACAAGAAATCATGTAGGTATACCTAATTATTAAATCATGTAATGTCTAAATGATTATTTGAAATTGATTATTCCTTTCAAAATTTTTTGACTAAATAGTTGTTTTCATATTTGTGTCCTTTTCATACATTATTACATTTCAAGGACTTACTATCAGTAAATCTAACGTTTGAAGTATTTTGTTTATAACCTACGTTATTATTGATAACAGATGCTTAAAACCTTGTCCAGATTTGACAATGAGACAATTTACTGAAATCATTGTAATAAAAGAGTAAAAAATAAAACTATTGACAAAAATTGTATTAATATGTTATAATATATCAAAGTGTGTATGTTTGCCCTAATGTCACAAGTCCGATATAAGAAAATGAGTTCATAGAAAATGTCGATAGACAATAAAAATATCTTCTGGCGACTCATAAAAGGTTAACACTAATGAGATACGCGGTTAAAACGTCGTGTATACAGAATGACTGGTAAATTACTATCAATATTTAAGGAGAATACTCGGTACATGATTCTCATTCGAATTATGTAAAAAAATAGGTAAAAATGAATAAACTTTAAAGTAAAGTTACTCAACAATTATCCAATTATTTACGCATCGTCTGGACACCCTAGCAGCTGGCTGCACTTTCGAAACAAAACAGGTAGTTTACCTACGTCCAAACGTCGCCATGTGTTAACAGGGTAGTGGGATAAACAAGCATGTTCCAGTCCCCCTTAATACTTTAATCCTGGCTTAGGATAGGCAAAAATACTAAGATATTTTACTCGTTTAAGCAACAAATTTGTTGACTCGGTAAATGATTTGAACTTTGGCAATTTTTAGATGTGAATAAGCGGCACTGTACAACACCCGTGTACGTGCCGCCGGCATGACTGGAACGGTGTCAACGCTTCATTTATTTGAATTGAAATTTATGAAAATTTAGTCAAAAATTAAGTACCTATTTTTTTTTAAATAATTAGAATGAGAATCGTGTACCGAGTATTCTCCTTAAATATTGATAGTAATTTACCAGTCATCCTGTACTATACACTGTATAGTAGGTACTTTGGAGAGGTTTTGATTGGTTATTATGTTTAAAACGGGTACATACCACGATATAACACAAATGATTTTGTGACACAAAATCTGTCAAAAATTGTACAATACATCACAGTACATCACAAATATGTCTTCAAACCACGAAATAAGTCTTAAATCATTGGTTTTGATTGGTTTGATAAAGAACAAAAAATGCACAAGAATTTTTTTTTTTTTCAATTAATTTCTTTATTCTTTTTTATGAATTCAATTTATACATTTTTGATAGAATACACAATCTGTAGATATGAAATAATATATTGATCACAATGCAACACTACTTAAACGTATATATTTTTTTATTAATAGTAATGTCAATCGTCAAAGTTCAACAAATAAAAAAAACCCTAAAAATTATTATATCCAATTACACTAACTCCCGCATTTAACATTATCATACTTAATAAAAAGTCGGATAACATCAACAATTTATAACTAAATGGTTAATTGATAGACAAGCCAGGAAGCACGTTCAGACGTACAGAGTTTAGTTACGGCTGTTATAAATAGCTTCTGATAAAATAAAATAAATAGTAGAGAGAAAATAAAGAAACTTGTTTTGACTTTAATGGTAGCGTTTTTTAAATCCTGTATGAAATGTATGTATGTATTCCGTCCACCGGGGATATATTATTATACGCTTGAACTGATTTCAGTGCTTGTTTTATAATCAATAGGCTTTCGAAGAATGGTCCCGTATTATTAAGGTCTACCATATATTAAGGTTGATTACACGTTTTAGAAAACCAAAATATTATAATAATGTAAAATGTAAATGGTTAAGTTAATGACTTATAAGATAAAAAGTATTTTCATATGTTTTTTTTTTTTAATTTCACCAAATTTTAAAAAGTCCTTAATTATTATTAGATATGAGGATTATATCTAAAATTCATCTAATACATATTATAATTTTTTTTCTTAGCTTAATGTCAATTTTCATATTTTCAAACAATTAGTTTTATATTTTCTTTATTTTTAAATTTAGTTTGAATTGATTGAGCGTAGACATCCGCAAGACACCCAGTATGATTACCAAACAGTATCATCTTAACTCATCCATGAAATTGTTAAGAATTTAAACATGAAGTCGGGACGAGAATGCACCGTAATTCCGTATAAAAACAAGGAGCGGTGTCCGTCGGACCGTAACGTCTTCCACGTGTTACTTTCCCACGCCCACTGTCATCCGGACCCCATTAAATTTGATACAACTTCTACGTAAATAAGATAATAGAAGTTAAAATAATGTTGAGAGTTCAGAGAACACTAATAGGTTTGTTGAAATTTGATATGATGATGGTTAAAAATCTTTTTAAAGCCATTGAAATATATATTATTATAAGGATAAATAAACGTAAAAGTTTTTTTTTTTTTGCAATTAATTGAAAAATTAATTTATTTATGGTGCAACTTCTACTTACTACTGGTACTAGAACTCCATCAAGTTAAAAGCGTGCTCGTGGTAAGACATAGCTTAAAGTTTATAGTTAAACATCTGAGCTTAACTAATACAATATTTTTTTAAGTTACCTTTACTTTAAGCAGGTTCAAACAGACAAATTCTACAATCTTAGTATAAGTAATAAAATATACATTGTATGTACAAATGAGTACCATTAACATCAGGAGGTCAATTTTGATGAGTACCAAAACAACGGTGTAATATAAGGAAGACACTGAACTGTCAAATCTACAAAACGTCATTAATATCAATTAAACAATCTGAAAACCTTACGAGGTCGATTTTTTGTGACACAAATGAAGTTTAGAGCACGGGGCCAGACTCAAATGATCCATGCCGCAAGTTCAATTAATGCGAGCTGCGTGCTTTATTTTCAAGGTCACAATTTCCACTGCTTTTATGGATAGTTAGAAAGTATCAGTTCATATGACTTTATATCACCATTGCTATCATATATTTCACATTATTTTAAACTTGTTGTAAAGTTTAAGATTTATGGAGCTACTTTTGCTAATGTACCAACGGAAATAGAACCTTAAGATCCTACTTCCGTTATCCATTCCACTGCCTGATTTTTTCTTTTTTTATTAATTCAATAAAGGCCCTTTAGCGTCCAGAATAATGTTCTTGACATATCCAATTACGTCTATAGCTTGCATTAAATATCGACCGAGCTTGACATATACTTCCATGTATCGTTTGTTCACCAAGAGAGTTTGCCAATATAACTTACTTTTTATCATACAATAACATTGTAATAAATTTGAAACCTTCAAAATATAATGTTCACTTTTCGAGCTACGAAAGAAATTATTGCCACTTCATCCTTGCAAGTCATTTATGCGTGGACATAGTACGGACTTACCCTCAACTGCCCTCAACTATAAAATAATATTACAAAAAAATTTCGTTTGCAGTGTCAGTCTGTAAGTCGAGTACCCATTATGAGCAACGAGGTAATAATAAACAATATTTGGTATATTTTTGATTTTTCTTAGAAAGGGGACCGATGAAGAATGTATTCTCTATATCTTAATTTTCTAACTGTTTTAAATGTACATAACATGATATGTTAGACGGAGAAGACGACAGTCTTAGAGTGAAACAACAGCGAGGTTAAT
Source organism: Euphydryas editha (assembly GCA_036937285.1). NCBI lineage: Eukaryota > Metazoa > Arthropoda > Insecta > Lepidoptera > Nymphalidae > Euphydryas > Euphydryas editha. The sequence goes on from JAUPFZ010000014.1 coordinate 17,623,203, forward strand.
GACCTAGTACCTGTCAAACCGGCAGTGATATTGCATCAATAGACCGTAAAATATAAGAAGACATAGTTTCATAAGACCTAAATGTTTATTAAATTATTTTTGATCCTAATTCATAGTCGGTAGCGGTTAGCGTTTTTAGTACCAGATATTTCAATTTTGAATAAATTAGTAAGAAGCGTTAACGTATTTATAATAATTCGTAAGTACTATAAAAGATATGTTTATTATTTAATGACACAAATAATTTTTAAATGGTCTTTAACGAAATTTAATGAAGGATTTTCTTTAATACTGTGTCAATTGTTTTAATACAACTTTGAAATGTATGTTAATAAAAAATAAAAATAAAAGTTTCGTGTGTGCGGAGTATACATGTCAGAACTTATATAAGTATTAATAGATAAACATTCTATTACTTATTTACGCGTTGTTTACGCGTTGCTAGGATACGCGACATCATACTATCTCATTCTCTCCTACACATTTTTGTATTTGTGTCTCTTACCTGTCGTTTTTTCCGTCGCTTCCCGTTTCAAATCACAACGATTCTAAAGAAGTTTCACTTCAAAAAATCTAATAGAAACTTACGACGCAACTACCGTAATATTCCAATAAATCATTCAGTATTTATATTTGTAATAGAAAAATATATTTTTTTAAATATTCACTAAAATTTTCTTTGTCTTTCACCATACCACAGTTTCTCAAAGCCATGAATGCTTATTCAACAAGAGTTCCGGGTCCCTTGTATAATATTATTTTACAAACTCAATAAACACTATTATTATGTGCGGCCTGCAGGCGTACACCGAGTAGGTACAGTAAATTATATTTAGTTATATATAAATATACGCCTTTACAAAAACTTGATTCTTGTTCTTACCTAAGGTAAAAGAAAAGACTAATAGCTATGGTGCTGGTACTAAATATATTATGACATTTTTTAATCCAGAGAATGAAAGAATTTAAGCACATAACAAATTTATTTTATATATATTTTTTTATATAACAGTTTTAATATGTTGAAGCGACGTTACGTGACATTTTATTTTTTGTAAACTTTTTTTTTATTTCGATTTTTACTGCGATTGTGTTTCTTAGCGGCCAGTCTTTTTAAGGCATTCAATGCAACTTCTCTAAAGTTTAATAATAAATAAAATCACGATTTCTGACAAATAGCCAGTCATCTAGCAAAAAAAAAGTTAGTTTGATAAATAATCTATTGATATAAATAAATAAAAAAGTATGATTTTAATTTAGTTTATAATATATTATTTAACTTGACTTGTTAGTTAATTTGTGTGGGTTTAATCTATATTATTTATAAATAGACGACCCAAACAGTTAAAAGCGCATTTATAATTGCTAAGTTAAGATTTTTTATTACTAAGTTTTCTAGCTTATAATATATAAGGTGATTAGACGATTAAGAGATTAGACAGTTAACTTTTAGATAGTTGAAACAAATACACAAACTGTTGATTAATGGCATTAACATTTATTTTAGACTGATATAAATTTACAATTAATAAAATTGCTCTAATCAAAGACTTCTATGTATACTACTAGAAGTCTTTGGCTCTAATGCATAATAAACTATAAGCCCTATTTTAGTAATATTTAATTAATTTGATTAAAAGTTTGATTGATGGACGCTGTAAAGGGTCCGAAACGTCGGGAAATAATTTAAAATATTGTTAAACTGTAAAGTTTTGAATAAACGCGATAAAATCCGGTATAGACTTTTAATCAAATGAGTAAAATTCGCGTAAATGTAAGAGAATCTGTTCTCTATTAATATTCTGATATTTAATTAATATTTTTTAATAATGACTCTGACGTAAAAATTTTTTTTTATATGATAACAATAAACGAACACCTTTCGAGATTATATTGGTATTGTTGCATACTTCATAATTATTCTGCACGTATACACTTAAATCACTCATGTTAGCTCTCATTATAATTAATGACATAATTATTATTCTCTGTGATTTCTCGCGTATTTTTTAGCGAACATACTGTTAAGTATACATAATGATTATCTATGTGTGTGGTGGGCAGTAAGGTGATGGGCAGCAGCGTTACCATATTCGGCAGCAATACATTGCGCTTGCCAACCCATCTGCCATGCGTACCGATTATTATTGGCAAACCCTTCCAAAATACCTCTGTTCATTTTCGGAGAGGTCGATTGTACGCCTACGTTCAGCAGTGGACATCCAATAGCTGATTTGATGATGATAAATAAACAATAATAATTTTGATGACAACAACGACTTCGCTTCAAAATATTATGAACTGACAGTTCGATCACGAAAAAATCACGTAAAAAAAATTGTTGTATAAGATATCATTCTACCAATAACTATGCTAATAAATATTCTAAAACAGCATAGTTTTTAATTTTTAACATCTATTAGTAGAATGATATGTATCATAAAAAGATTTTATGATTCAAATAACACTAACACCCTCAAAGAGTATCATTTCAAAGTCGTAAAAGCAACCATAATAAATTATATAATTACTTATACAAGCAAGTCCTTAACTCTTACTAACTTGTTTCTTTTTTGTTCCAGGTAAGGATCTTCATCTGAGGACATTTAATCTTCCAACACACGAAAAGAATATGTTTTGCAATCTTACCTGACAATGAGGTTATAAAACTTATTAAATTAATTATACATATCAATAAGATTAAACCGCTTCGCAATTAATACTGCACTGTATAATTTTTTATTTTTTTTATTTCAATGTAGGAAACAATGTAGACAACCGTTCTTGTAGTGACGCGAGGGTGGCCTTGTGCCGGTGTTTGCGGGTTCGATTCTCAGTGGTCTACATATTTATATTTGTAAAAATATTTGATTCCGATCTTGGTGTCTTCTGTCTTTGTGTTCATTCTTTTCCTATATGGAGAAGAGACCCAGCAGTGGGACGTTTACGGGCTAATTCAGTTCAAGGAAATGGGTTGATGTTTATTCCGTACCGCTATTCCACTGCGAGTTGGGAGATCGCAGTACGATATTGAGCACTGTTTCAAAGACTTAGATAATAAAATAGACAAGCAATTATCGGTTCTTTTGATTGAAATTTACCGGTGGGAGGGATGCGCTGTGCCGCGCTCCCGGCTGCATGGGTACCACCATCTTGCTTATTTCTTCCGTGAAACAGCTTTGCTGTGTTTCGGAAAGAAGGGCAAGACAGGCAGTGTAATTACTGGCACCGAGACTTAACATCATATGTCTCAGGATAGGCAACACATAAACGAGTTGCCAGGTAAACTAGTTTATGTTCATGGGCGACGTCGACCACTTACCATCAGGTGGCACGTCTGCCAGTTTGCCTATTCAACTAACATATAAAAAAAAAAAAAAAAAAAAAAAATAATTGAAATACTACAAAATAAGCGGCGAATAATTTGCCAACAAAATTATGAACAAAAAAAATTATAAAAAAGAAAAAAAGCTATCTCGCTCTATCTATATAAATTAACTCTCTGAGTGACATATAGTTAAATGTACTTACTTTATTTTCATCAACAATAAATAAAACTACTACTAACTTAATAGTATTAACTAATATCAGGCTGTATTACCTACAGTTCTATTACGTAGACGTATTGTTCAAGTCAAAACAAACTGCACCTGCAAATTGACTGCAATGACTTTTAACAATTGTTAATATGTCAAACAAAAAAAATAAACTAATATTTTTGTTATACCTATTTTTATTTTAGTTCGTTTAAATTTGAAATCAAAATCAAAATCAAAATATTTTATTCGTTATTAGGTGATTGATTACACACACTCAACGAACGTCAAAAAAAAAAAAAAAAATATGTCTCGGTAGACATCTACAATTTCATCATCGGCTTTACTAAATATTACAATAATATGATAATGTTTCTAGTGTAGGCCGAGAGAAAAAAAGCCGGAGGAAAAAAAACTCTCGGTACTCTTTTTACCATATCATATTTTGTACATACAATATAAAAAAAATTATTCACAAAGAACGAGCAAATCATGTCACTGCCAAGCAGCCTTGTCATTTAAAAAATCTTTAATGCTATAATATGCCTTACTACATAATTTAGATTTAATGAAGTGTTTAAATTTATTTAGGGACAAGTCTTGCACATTACCAGGCAGTGTATTGTACATGCGTATACAGTTACCTACAAAAGAGTTACTTATTTTGTGGAGCCTAAAATTAGGAATGGCCAATTTATTTTTATTTCTTAAATTTATATTATGTCTATCACAGTTCTTGACAAATTTATTTTTGTTTTTATGTGTGTATAATAAATTTTCAAAAATATATTGAGAATAAACAGTAAGTATTTTTATTTCCTTAAATTTATTTCGTAAAGACTCACGGGTGCCCATACCGTAGATAGCTCTGACAGCTCTCTTTTGCAAAATAAATATACATTGAATATCAGCAGCGTTTCCCCACAGCAGTAAACCATAAGTCATGATGCTGTGGAAATAGCTGAAATATACTAATCGCGCGGTTTTGATATCCGTCAACTGCCGTATTTTTTTTACTGCGTAAGCTGCGGAGCTGAGTCTGCCAGATAACTTCCCAATATGAGGACCCCACTGTAATTTTGAATCTAAGGTTATACCCAGAAAGACAGCCTGATCGACCAATTCTATTTCCTTATCCCTAATCCTGATACTGGTTGTAGCCAACTTAACATTCGGTAAAGTGAATCTCACACATTTTGTTTTGGATTCATTTAATAGTAGATTATTTACATTAAACCAGTGGATAACCTTAGAGAGAGCCCTGTTTACATCGTCGAGTGAATTTTGTCCACGTTTAACCTTAAACAGTAAAGATGTATCATCTGCAAACAAGACTATCTCATGATCATCTCTAACAAGATGAGGGAGGTCATTAATATAAACCAGAAATAGAAAGGGACCCAAAATCGAACCTTGAGGTACTCCCATTGTTACAAGAGAGCCGGGGGACCGCTTGTCGTTGATCACCACGCTTTGGGTCCTGCCACTCAAATAAGAAGTGACAAAATCAAGAGCGGTACCCCGGATTCCATAATGATGTATGTGACGAGGTAGATGAAGGAGCAAAATGGGTCAGAGGCTCCGTGGTCACGGAGTGACTCAGAGCACCAGACCCACTAAGTGACTCTGGAGGATTAGAGCAAGTACAACACTGATTATTCATCAGTGATTTAAAACGCTCCTCATTGTACTGAGATGTTTTAATTATGTCATCCATTGCCACCAAATACTCTCCCAACGACCTCTGGGATAGTACATATTTACTAGATACGCTTTCTAGTTGAGTTTCAAGATTATTTATTTTATATTCTAAACATTCTATGTCCTTTTGGTACTCACAGTAGTTTATTTGAGACTCACTAATGCAAGATTTTAATTTTTCTTTTAGTTTTAGGTTATTTTTAGCTATAATACTTCTACTTATTATATTATTATGTGTTTTTAATTGTTTTTTACATTTTTTAATAATTTTGTTTAGTTTTAAGTATTTTTTTAGTTTGTTTCTACTACAAAATTTTGGTTTAGACTTATGTTGGCCAATCAAAGTATCATTTGTCAGATCAATAGTAGTAATGTCCAAACCAGAATTATTTGCAGGAGCAACCAACTGCGGGGCACCACTAACTAGCTCATCGAACAGCGTGCTGTTGTTTTGTGCAGTGACTTTCTGTGCAGACTCCTCGAGGTCATCAATGCGTAGGTAGGCATCCCTCAGCTCCTGTTCCAGCTGGGAGGTCCTGCTCAAGGCCCGCTCGTACTCGTCCCTGCACTCGTCAAACCTATCTACTACTGACTGTAGTTGGTCCCGCTCCTCAACAATACTATCAAACCTAACATGTAACATTGACAGTTCAGATTTTAATTTGTTGTTTTTCTCACAAACACTAATGAGCTCTTTTTCATTGTCCTCTCTTTCATTTTCCAGTAGAACACACTGCTCCTTTATGCGCTTTAATTCCTGCAAAGCCTGGTGGAGTTTGGTCTCCTCCTGGCGAGCCAAAGCGTTGCGACGGGTTAGCATTGTTTGTTTTTTCCTTAATACACTAGAAACAAATAAATAATGGTGAATAAAATACAAGTAAGATTATATATATAAATATCAATATGTATGGATATATGTATATATAATTTATATTTTGTTGTTTTAAATAAATCTAAATATAAGTAATAAAACTAATAAGATCAGTATTTGATATCAGTTTAAAAATAAATAATTAAAAAAATTAATAAATTAATAAATAAAAAAGTGGGTAGTCTTTTTTTTTAAATGTCTATCTATTACTTCACTTAATATTTTAAGTGTAGAAAGATAGGATTTGCTGAAATTCTAGTCTAAAAATAAATATTTATATATGAATCTGTTTAAGTTATATATATTTTGTAAGACTACTACGTTAAGCTACTATTTCAAGTCTACCAGCTTGCTTTTTATAACAAAAGCAAAGTGAGACCAATACTATAAAATTACATGCAAATATTTATCTATTAATGTAATAAGGTACTTATTATGATAGTGTAAAAAGAATTTTTTAAACAATACTCCCCGGGTTTTCGACGAAAATTCGAACTTATGTTCAAATAGCGGGCGTTGAACTTGACAGCTGGACCCGCGATTATAAAATTTTGAGATTTCCACTTGTTTTGGAGCTTGTAGATGTTTCCAATACTTTACACACAATTATTTTAATAGTATTTAAAATTTTAACACTAATACTACTTATAAAATAGTGAATTTAAATTTAATTTAATATAAAAATCTAAGGAGCTACAGTAATGACGTGTATTCGTTAGTGTTGCTATCTATTCGTTAGTGTTGCTATTGATTTTTTCATAATTATATCTTGTCTTGATTCATAATTGTATTGATTCATAATTATATCTTGTCTTGTCTGCGTTTAATCCGAATCAACTTTGTAAAAATTAAAATATTATAGTTGCTTCAAAACTAATTTTATTATTTCATTTAAAAACTTTTTAGATGAAAATAGAAATCACCTTTATACTTAAAACATCACTAGTGGTCACTCGTGACTGCATTCGCGTGATATTTGAATTTACCGTACATCACTTTCATATACGTATCGTTCACTCACAACATTCGTCCTCGCCTTGCATTCAACTCCTCCCGCCCGCGCCATGTTAAATTTCATCAAAATCGGTCAAAATTTCGGAGACTGCTGAAAAAAGTTGACTAAAATGGCACATGTTGCCTAGACTAATTATTGCTTTAATATAATAATTCTCGGCTTGGATTGTCCGCCGATTTCTCATGCTCCATTACTAACCCCTGCGTTCTTGCTGCCTGTCCCGCATCGGGGCGTAATCCTCCATTCGCTTATACATATTTATCTATGTAAGTTTATGTAAATTTATTATATGGGTTATATATAAGTAATTATTGTATTAAATATATGCATGTATATATTGAACGGGTGAAGTGAAACAGTTCAAATATAAATTAAAAAATACATAAAATTGCATATATAAAAAAATTCCAAAACGTGAAAAATCCTTAAAAAACCCGTGCAATCATTGCTACTTTGCTACTTAGTATTAAACACGCACTGCGATTGACTGAACATACATTAGCAAGTGTAATTTTCTTACGCAATAAGTGATGCCTATGTAATCCTTAAATTCTTACATAATACCCTTTTTTTCAACAAATTCTATCGTTTACCACACGAGATCGATAAGACAGGTTTCAAAGCGATTTAGAAAATTCTAGTAATTAAACGTCTATTATGTTATACAATGATTTGAATATTAAAAAGCCCGACGTTACGTCAAGGAATTAATTATTATTAAGTATTTTTAGGGTTCCGTACCCTTACGTAAAAAACGGAACTCTTTTATTAAACTTCTGCTGTCCATCCTTCCGACAACCGTTCTGGTGTAGTGCTCCGAGTAAGTCACCTTATAAATTATATTTGGGCAAATATTTGCTTCTGGCCTGAGTGTATGTCCTTGTGGGTCTTGTAGTCTCTTGGTGCTTCGGAGAGCACGTAAAGCCATGGGTACCAGTTATTATCATAGATACCTGATAGCGATCGTTACTCATGATAATGAAATTATTATCCTCAATGAAGCAGTGTTTTGGATTAAGCTCCAACACTTCTCTCGTATTAAGAAGAGGACTTTGTCCATTTTGTGTGATGATTACAGGCTGATTCAGCTTAGTTCAGTTTGGCAATAAGAATTCTTACAGAATATGTAGATAAAATTATTGTTTCTATAAAAAAAATTAAGATTATCTGTATAAGAAAGATGTTTTTCTCGGTGGTCAAAACGCTTAACCGAAAAAACTATTCTTAAATATTGTAATTTGAACAAGTCCTTTCGTGTACTAGTCAGATTCTCGCTTTGCCAGCTTTTAATTAACATCAAACAATCCAAAGTCGACGCATAGAAATCACAAATATAAATAATATAGGCGAGGCAAGTCGAGGTCAATTCTGTTGCATTGAATATATTTTTTAAACAATTATTGTTTCGTGTTGTCTTTATACTACTGTGGTCAAAACAATAATTTATAGATATTTCGTCTTTTTTTTTTCAATTTATTTTGTCGATTTTTTCCTCGTGAAACTTAGCATCATTATAGCTATATATAGGTCACAACTTAGGCTATATAATATCATGCTTCAATTCTTACAAGTGAAACAGTATCCATTAACGTCAATGCGAACAAAACCGAATGAATTGACTAATCTATACAAAAACGTGTATAAGACGATCCCCAAGGCACTGGGCAAATTCCAGATTGGTGGATATATTTTTTTAAATCAATTTTGATGCTATAATCTGATTTAATCATTCATCAATCAAATACGCTTACGTTTTTATATATCCAGAATTTAGCTTAAATATTCTAGAATTCGACGACCGTTCTGGTATAGTGATGCGAGTAGTCGCTTCAAACCGCGCGCCAGCGGTCGCGGTTTCGATTCCCGCTCAGGACAGATATTTGTATTTGTACAAATATTTTGTTTCTGGTCTGGGTGTAAGTCCATGTGAGTCTCCCCACCGTGCCTCGGAGAACACGTAAAGCCGTTGGTCCCAGTTGTTATCATAGACATATGATAACGATCGTTACCTATTATAAGGAAATTATCAGGAGCAGCGTGGTGGATTAAGCTCCAATCCTTTTTCTACATGGAGAAGAGGCCTTCGCTCAGCAGTGGGTTCTTTACAGGCTGATACAGTATTCTAGAATTGTCTTGGAAGTATTATTTAATACTTTGAAAACTAGTGCTATTTAATTATTTAAAAAAAAAAGTTGTCATCTACTTCCACGGTGTGATGTCATTTCTATATAACCCACCGCTCTTCGGAACTAATAAAAGTTGCGTAATTATGCGAAACTTATTCGGAATTGAAGAGTTTGTTGTTTTATGAATATTTAACAAGAGTGTCGGCTGCACGAGAAAGTTAATAAATGATGTTTATTCAACATTTCCTCGTGAGTTTTTGAAAATAATTCAAAAGTATGTTTAAAGATACCACCAAACTGGATGCGTACTTATCGATTTACGCCTGAATCATAATAAAATAAAATTCAATAATTCGCCATTCTTGGCAGGGTTGGCGAGCGTAGTGTGTTGTGGCAAGATCTAGAGACGCTGTTGCACATCACTATTCTAGTTAGTGTACAGTTGTTCGCACCACTATGGCCTTAGTCCTCTTTTACGACTCCTCGACAATAGAGGTCGGGACTATTCTTCTCTGTCGGTTACCGCACGGCAAGTTTATGTATAGTAGTATTCCAAGAGTACAAAATACTCTTAGAATATATACCACTATGCTAGAGCATCTAGAATTCTAGAACTTCAAAACCTAACAGACTAATGATGCAGATGTTCTGTTTGATAGCGTTATACACCGACTTCTAATGCAGTTTTAGTTTATTTGACGTCCGAACTACACATCCCGTTTAACTAGGGCCTTTTACTATCATTTATTTATCAGTTACGAAATCAAAGAATTTTTAAGACTACATATGTATTGAAAGAAACATGGGTTATGCATTTCTTTTTTTTAGATCTTTCACTTCTCTAACATAAATTTATGGTACAAATATCATAAAACTCTCATAAAATGCATGTCTAATTAGAGCTAATGCTTATAACCTATTATTCTAAAATCCTCTAATTAACTTCAAAGTATTGTCTATTTATTTATATTTTGAAGAGATAATGTGGAACAAAAATATTAAATAATGAAAAACATCCATCAAACTTTCTTAATTTGTATGCAACAACAATTATTATTACAGATATATTATACTGCAGCAATGATCTTAGAAGAAAAGATCATTGTACTGCAGTAAGTGTTTCTTGAAGCTTTTAAACAGTCTTTTCAAAAAAGGATAAAGTCCTCGATAAAACTGTATTTCTTTTATTAAACACTTTATTAAACTTAATAAAATATAGAATGATACATGTATCTAAAAACAATAAAGTAAAATAAAATAATCCTTCATCAGTTGTACACTGATTTTCTGAATTCCTTCTTCTTAATCCTTAATTCTCCGTTCTTATTAAGTTATATGCTTAAATTAAGTAAATATTTAAAGTGGTTTTACCGTGATAACATATCACAAATTAATATTTCTTATTGATATAAATAAAACGTAAAATTATATATCTAGGTTACAACATAAAGTAGGTAGCCCGCGTCACACCGACTCATTAACCACGTCACCTGATGTAAGTTGTTTTTGCTGCACTTTCTCCTAACCGCATTGTTTAATGATCCTCCTCATTGTGCTGTTACTCTGAAATACATGTAAAAACCATGTGATACGATATGAGCGTAGAAAATTTTCGTGTATTATGTGATCATTGGTGTCCTAAATAATACCTTAGCTATTTACTCATAAATCAAATATTATTTACACAATAATATAATAAATAATAATAACTCATTTAGTTGTGTGAGTATGAAATCTGATCGCAATATTACATGTAGGTATATGTGTGTGTGTGTGTGTGTGTGTTTGTTTGTCTTGTACTACAAATTTTAGCTTACTGTCCTGTAATCAGGAAACCTAAAATTGTAGGCAAATTGTACTGGTGTCATTTGCCATTTGACGTTATTATAATGTAATATCATCATTTATCATTATTGTATTTGTTGTTAACTAAACTTTCCTCGGAGTTCCACCCGCAATAGCGATTACGATAGCGATATACATTGCTTCTATTATATTTCACTATTATCAGTTATAGCATGATGTTCCTATGTATACAGCCTATCTTATTACGGTTATGTCTGATTATCTGGCACAATATATACTTTGTATTTTTTATTTAAAATTGTTTCAGTGTTTTCAGTGTTTATCGAAGACGCTTACGCACGTGCAAACCCGTGTACAAGGAAAGCAATAGGCTATATAACATCAATCTAATGTCCAAACGAACAAAGCATTAACAACATACGAAAGACGCCACATGGTTTATCTAAGTTAACAATACATTTAGCAACAGACAAACAACAACGTCTAAACTTTAATAAATATTTATTTAAGTATATGAGACCTCATTGTTTAATAATCAGTACTAATAATAGACATAATTAAGTAAAATACCAGTTAAGTTCGAGTCGGACTCCCACATAAAGGATTCCGTTCTAATATAATGTGTAACAATTCATATTCTTTAAGATCTAGCTAAAAATATAAAAAAAATAATTACAAAAGAATTAAAGAGAAAAAAAAGAGATTCATGGAAGCAGTAAGAGGAAGCCTTAATCCAAAATGGGGTAATAATAATATTATAATAAAAATACATAACAATACTAACTATTAGATTAATTTAACTAACACAAAAAAAACCATTTGTTTTTATTCTATATTAGTTTTAATTTTCATATTATAAATAAAATATATGGTTATAACTTTATTATTTTTATTATATGCTAATCAATTTTAACATATTTACATATTTAATTAAATTTAATTATAACCTAATTAAGACAAACACGTTTGTTTCTTTTTTTTTATAAAATTGTTTTGATAAAATAACATTTCTTGTATGGAAAAATCAATTTTTATATTTTTATTTTTAGCAGCCATTTATTTTTTCCAAACATTCTACTATTATAACGTCTACCTTTTACGGTTCTAAGGGTACAGACAGACCTGTGATACGATTACGAGACGGTTGAACAGAATGAGATCAGTGTCTCAATACTTAATTAATTTTATACCGTTAAGAACGGAACCCTATTTAGGTATTTTATTAAGGTTACCTGTACTAATCCTACATGTACACATTTTTATCAGTATTTTTCTTTGCTTTAGAATAATATTTTTCGATATAACTGTATTAGCATATTTACAAATGATAATTTAATATACTCAAGTTCAAGTAAACAGATTACTAATACAGGTTGGCGTCGGACGACGATACCACAGTATATTAATATTATTTTATATATTAATATACTGTGACGATACTTAAGTAAATAAACACCTCACAACTAACGGCAGTTGTATAAGAATCCTTTTCGGAGATAAAGACACAAAACGAGCACAAACACCCAGTCTACTACAGACATCTGTATAAATTATACATATGTCATAAGCAGGGATCAAACCCCCAACTGTTACCAAATTTATTGGCGATGACCACTGCGTCAACCTGTCATCTCACTTATATTTCTTTGACACTGGGACTATTGCGTAACTTGCGCGATCGCGAGAAATCGCTTTGGTGTCTTCGGATTTCAACACTAACTGAACCTCAATTAGGATTGAAATTCTTCTTTTTTTTTTTGTCGATACAAATTTAACTTCTTCCGCAACAAGTTAATGAAATTAAAAGATATAAAAACAATAAATTCAATAAAATCTTATAAAACAAAAATACTTTCTCTACGCATCACTTAAACTTTATAGATTAAACTCCATGATTAACATTTGAATACATACATATTTAATTAAAAAATAATAATATACTACTCAAAACAAAATAAGGGCCACCCGAGAATTTTTGTTTTGAGACCATTTTTTGCTGACCTTCGCTGCTAAAATTATTTTTTATGTATGCCACTATGTTCTCAAGTGTCAAGTTAACGATAATAACAATGAAGCACTAAGGATATTAGTGTTGACGGTATGGTAAAGAATTTTAATATCTCACATGATTGTGAAGTGGGTAGAGTTTTTATTTTCGGATTTGTTTTCGGGTTAATTTATGCAAGTTTACTGACAACCACGGGTGTTTTCGGAAGTTAAACGTGTAATTTGATTATTTATCCATAAAATGCCGAGAATTCGACGTCATTTGGACAATTTTTCTGCTACCAGAGCCGTAACGATGATAGAGGCTGGTCGGTCTCAACGTTCCGTGGCTTTAGAGCTAGGATATTCGCGAAGGGCTATCCAAAACCTTTGGAAAAGGTATCAGGAGACCGGGAGTGTATCTCGGCGTCGTGGCTCTGGAAGGATTCGTGCTACCACCGCCCAAGAAGACCGGTACGTGCGACTTACTGCACGACGTGATCGTAATATGACAGCGCGCGCATTACAAAACCGATTACGCCATACTACTGGTACCCTTGTCAGCGACCAGACTATTCGAAATCATTTGCATGAAGACCAGCAACGTTCACGAAGACCTTAGACCTGTAACCCGCACTAAACTAACGGGGACTCATCGTGCAAATCGATTAAGGTTTGCACGTCAACATCTTGAATGGGGCATGGAGGAATGGCGTAAGGTGCTTTTTACGGATGAGTGCAAGGTGAAGTTTTCTAGTGACGATCGACGTATGCGAGTATGGCGAAGAAGCGGAGAAAGGTTTTCTGATCCTTGCATTCACGAACGTGACAGGTATTTTTGGTCCAAATGTTATGGTCTGGGGCGGGATTAGCTTACGAGGTAAAACTGACCTTGTTTTTCTGAATGAGGGCACTGTCACATCTCAGAGTTAGATTGAACGGGTTGTCAGGCCATATATCATCCCATTTTCACAACAAGCGGTTGACGGTTTCATCCTGATGTAGGATAATGCACGACCGCACACAGCCCGGGCGACCATCTCTGTATTGGAGGAAGCCAATATTCAGGTTTTGGCATGGCCTGCGAACAGCCCTGACCTGAATACAATCGAACACCTTTGAGACCAATTAAAACGCCGTGTCCGGGCAGCTGAAGAGAATGTGCACAACCAGCAACAGTTAATTCAATTGTTGAAAAGGTGCTGGGAGGAGATCCCAGAAGAAAACATTCGCCATCTTATTGAAAGCATGCCATCGAGGCTTCAAGAATGTGTTTTGAAAAGGGGAGGACATATCCGTTATTAAACAACGCAAAACTAAACAACTCAGCTGTGCGTTTAGTCTAAAATTTAATGCTAATGTTAAGTGTAAACGGCCATAAAAGTGATAAAAACCAAAAAAATCCTAAGATTTCGTAATTTTTGTTTAATTGCATTAGAATTTATTAAATTTAATAAAAAAACATTGTTTTATTTAATTTAAAACAATCAGAGCAAAAAATCTTGACCAAAAAAATAATAATCGGAAAATTTGTGGTGGCCCTTATTTTGTTTTGAGTAGTATAATTACACCTGTAATATAGTAAAAGTATGAAGAAATCTATATGTAAGTAAAAAGAAAAACGTCCACAAGTGATTTTGTACATTCTTCTTATCTTGATGTATTATAATACTCGTAATATATAATTTAATATTTTATTTCGTGCCTTAGCTGACGTGAAGAACGGGTCACGTAACATATTTTTCATACAACTCATAGTTTACAAGTTCCTGCTGTTTCTATGGCGTTCGTGAATCAGTTTGTATTTGAAACCTTGCCAAGTAGTGCGTTCTTACTCATTCACTTTGGAGTGACCAGTGTTGAACAATAGCATTCCGCTGGACAAAAGATCAATTTGAATATAATTGTTTGTGTGATTAATTTATGTGATTGAAAGCTACATTTTCAACCATTGAACAATGTCACGTACATATGTCGAAAAATATAATATCGAATATCTAATATCTAGTATCTAGTGTATTTATACTAATCTAGTATCGGTTTTTTCTTTTATTTTTCTTTTGTTTCCTATGTAATTTATTTTGACAAAATATACTTTTTTTTAATATGTTTAACATACACACACGGTCATCTGTTCCCAATGTAGGCAACTTACGCCGAGTTGCACGAAACAAATTTTAAATTTAAGTGTTTATTAAACTAATTTAATCACAAGAATCGTGATTATCTGTTGCACAAAACCTACATCTGATTAAGTTAACAAAAATATTTAGTTTAATTAAAGACCTATCTAACGGATGATTAATTCCAACTGCTTTAAATTAATCATGAGATCAACTAATTTTAAGACTAATTGCAACTTAAGTAACGGAAAGTTAGCGACGGTTTCGCGCAACTCGCCGTTAATGCCTGTGTTTTAGGTAACAGCCGACTGATATACTTTTTTTTGTAATGTATACATATGTATACATACAAATAATTCATATATAAATAAATATATATTACACCCAGACTCGGGGTGAGAATCCAACCCACAACCCTGAAGCAGAAAGCATTGTCACTGCCATCCGCGCCAACGGGCCAGTCAACAAAATAACCTAATGTGACATTGTCACAGAAATTATCTGCCTTATTATTTTTATACATATTCGGATTACTAAATTAATTATCAGATTTTAGTAAAACAGCGTTATAAAACAGGAATCATGTTGCCTGCAGATCCGAAACCCTCCAATTAAAGCGGCTGAAGGCTCCCGTAGGGGTTTAGTACGGTATTGCACCCCCAAGTGCTGAGTCCGACATACGGTCTAGGACTGCCTACCCGGGCGTCCTGGATATCACCCGTAAATGGGTTCCCCTGCGATACAACAAAAAACATTATAAAACACGATAAAAGTATGTACAAAAAATACTATGTACTTATGACTATGTAACGCAAAAAAAAAATCTTATCTTATTCCGAAATAATAATTAAAGAAAGATTTTCCAGCGTTTGCGCAAATAGAGACAAATCACAGTTTATGCATAATTAATAACAATAAAGCTTAAAATGAAATCTATATGATAATGTTATTATTTTATTACCCGGTCACGACGACCTGTTATCGGATAGATATCACGATCCTGGCCAAACCAGTCTGCCCGTATAAGGAACAATGTGACAGTCTCAACTCTCAAGCAAAGCTAGAAATATGACTACGGACAATGAATGTTTATTACAAGAAAAATGTTAACTTACATAAGTTAAATGTTCTGTTTTACATTTTTTTATTTCTTTACTCAAAAGACAAAGACAATCACGATTATGATACTTTAGTATAGTCACCTATTTCAGAATTGATATCGTGATATTTTACAGCGTATTATACCTTCTTTAATGCAAAAAAGCACCTAAATTTTATATAAATGTGTTGAAAGAAACAAATATTTCGGCTTTACTAATTAATTACTAATAGTAAATGACGATATGAAAAATATGTATAATTAATTATATCTAAAAAATATTTTCGAACTGTATCCGGGTTTAAAATGTATTAAATAGTAATTTCAAATTTCTAGATATTTCGCATGCGGGCATACTGTGCGAATAGTATTCTTGTTTCCCGTTATTCAAATGTTACAAGCGCTAAATACTAAATATATAGCGTCCGGTGATTGACCTGCGGCCGATATTCCCAAATCTAAGGTTTCTATCACTTGCGAAAGTGAGTGCCAAATTTAATAGTAAACATGATTAAAGACTTTTTTACTGCTATATTACGTATACACAGACTTTTACTGGCCCGTTGGCGTAATTGGCAGTGAAAAAGTGCTTTACACTCCTTGGTTGTGGATTCGATTCCCGTCCTGAGCCTGGGTATATTATTGTTAAATGTGTTGGGTATGTATACATAAAGTAAAAAATATATTGATATGTATATCGGTCGGCTATTACCAAAACACAAGCATTAAGTTGCCTACCTTAAGAATAGACGACCATCTGTATGTTAAACATATTTATATATTTGCTTACAAATATGTCCTCTTAAGTACCAATATTCGATATTTTAACATTATATTATTAGTAAACGGACTTACAAAGCATTGACTATGTACTAAATCAACTAGTATATACATAAATGTAGGTTATGTGCAATAACCGGGACCGATGACGTTCGGTACTCTCCGAAGCACAGTGAGATGACCAACAATGACAAAAACTTATCGTTAGACCAGATACAAATATTTGTGCAAATAAATACCGCACCGAGCGTTTCGAACCGGCGATCATCGACGTTAGAGTATATTTCATCAACACTACACCAAAGCGGTGAATATACATTATACTTTTAAAAAGTACAACATAAAATACATAACTTACCCTCATAACTAAGAGTAGGTACATTATCTAACTATTGTTTTCGTTTGCGAAAAACACAAAAAAAATCTAAATTTAACTTAGTAAGTAGGTACTTAACATTTTTGAGCTTTGACACTCGACAAACATTTTGTTTTTAACTAGGTATATAAACGGGTAAAAAAATCGTCAAAAGCCTATAATATGTACCCGTATTATCGTTAACTTAGTATTTCTCTTTTAGTTAAAATATCTTATTAATTATTTAATAGGACAATAACTCAAACACAGGATGCAAAAGTAATTATATTCGAATTCGACGTAATGAAAGTACGGTTATGAGATAAATCAGCTTTTTTCGCAGCGTCGCGGTCGAGATTATGTAATTATAATTGACGATATTACTTCCTTTATTATTTGACAACCTTGCGTTCACGGTTCGTGGAAAGAGACAGCGTGTAACCTTCTTAGACGATTTAATATTTTTGTTGATATAAAAACTCTTTTGACGATTTATAGTTTTAGTTTTTTTTTTTTTTAGTTCTCTAAAGCGGCAGTTTTTGTTCATTTGAACGTGCCAATAAATTCTAAAACTAACAAGACTAATTGTGTAACCATTTTCATGCTACGAATCATGACGTCACTATAAACACCCAATGGATCCGACATAAATTGACCCATATTGAGTTTAAATAATTGCCATAGTTTTTTTTAATAATAATTATATGTTTTCATATATTTATATATTATAATATACATATATTAATTCATTTTGCTACAGATACAACTTTTAATATCTCTAATTGTAAGTAAATGCTTGGTTCGCGTCAGTCACATATTCCAATATTTATATAAAAATATTGATTACCAACTTCAATTTCCTTCCGGCCACATTTTTACGTTTTGAATCAATTGGAAAATCTAAATTCGAATTCCTTGGAAAATTCAATTCAAAGTGATTCGAATGTGAATACTATAATAGAAGTATCGCTATGAATCAGTTTTCTGACGGAATTTGACATACAAAAAGTGAAATGTGTTTTTAGGTTAGTCATTGATTCGTTAAATCAAAATATATGACACACAGTCTTCAAATACTTTTTAAATTGAAAATTAACGTTTCTGGCTGTTGAGATTCTTGTTATATATTGACAGTAAAATTTGCATTTCAAATCAGAAGTAGCCCATAATTAAACTTATTGATAACAGAATGTTGTAAATAAGATATTTTCAACGATTCTAAGGATCAATTCTACCGGTTATTGATAAAGTTTCTGATAGTTGTCTGTCATATAACGTACTTATTAAAGCAACCATTTTAACAATATAATTTTTCAGATTTTAAGCTGCGCTTAAACCAAAATTATTGTAATATCTTATCAACCTAAAATAAAGTAGAACAGATTGTATGCAAAATCGTATCCTATTAAATGTAGACATTTTGCACCTGATGTATGTTTTACACGGTAGCACAGAATAAATAACAATACAAACAGTAGTACAGTTATTTCTTACTCTTAGTTATTTCAAGTGTCATAATATAAATTAATTCTGAGGAAATATACCAAATAAAAAAATATTTTGATAAATAGGTACATCCCTGTAACCGACAAAGAAAACTTTTATTTCAATTAAGTCTTATTAATTATATAGATTATACACTTCGATAAACAAAAAAAAACAGATGTCAAATAAAACCATTACCTAACTATTACTTTGCTCCTAATTCACGAAGCGGCGATGATAAAAGCATATCTAAGTTAAATGTGGTTTAACGGTACGTCTGAACCGCGACCTAGTTGATTAAAATACTGCGGGAATACTACAAAGTGTTAATACGGAAATGTGCTTATTGAAGTATATTATTTTTTTCACAAACACAATATTCTTTTACTTTATTTCTCATACGAAATATTTTTTATTAAAATATTTGAAAGAGAAACCGCTAGACTATTTTTGTTCTTAATTCGTACTGTTACTCTGACACATAACATTCTCTTTTAAAGTGTAATACAAAAAGTAATGAGAATTTACTATTCTATTAAAAGCAAAAGAGGCGAACACAAACCTTCTTACAGAAAACATGATGTCCATTGTCCGTTATTTAAGGACAATACAAGTCATGATATATTATAAATAAAACAAAATTGTAAACAAATTAATTCGCAGCATACTTTTCTAAATAATAAAAAAAATATATATTGTTTATTTCTAAACTGTCAAGAAAAGTCGATCCTTTATCTGTGCTTTATTATATCAAAAAAAAAAAATCTGTATACATATAAGTAGGTTAATCAATAATCATCTCACATCATTCAATTTTGATAATCTTAATTCTTAACATATGTCATTAAATTTCTAAACGTGGTGTCATTATCATTAAATAAAATATAACAGTGTTTTTATATTTAGTCTGGCACAGAAAACTAAACCTAAGCTATTAGCTCCATTATATTATAATTATTAAACTTAGATAACAAAATTATTGTTATTTTAATTTGTACACTATTAACATTCATAAGTAATAAAACATCTATTTTTTGTATTTTTATAATAATAATAAGCGCTTTGTTCTTAATGGCCCCCAGAAGGATGAAATTCCTAAGTGGGAGTCCGAAAATATACACAACACAAACGCCCAGATCTCAACAAGCATCTGTATGGACTTTACAAATGTTTTTTTATGATCAGGAAATATATTTAGTTACAAAATGTATTCAGTTCAAATGAATCTTTACAAGTCTTTAAAATCAACAATGAAAATCAATCAAAATTCAAATATCAATCTTAGTTTCGTCTTTTTTTTTACAAATTAAGCTTTCGAAAAATGAAAAACGAGTTCACTGCCCTTTAACTCAGAAATAAATAGTAACTTACTAATCATACAAGCATTATACACTCCATAATTGTGAGTAGCAATGGAAAGGTCATTCACGTCAGTCAATTGTTTAATTTATAGGAGCCGAAGGGACCCGCTGCGAGACATATTACTTTGAACTGCGTGCCTTTATAATTGATATAACTTATTGTTAGAGAACTGCAGCATGCGGCAAATCTTTAGAAGTTTTCGTTAAAATATCGTTATGCATTGTAAATTAAGCTAATTTTATCTGGCACTCAATGATGTTATTTGAATATCATTAATATCACTAATCTGCGTTATATAAATTCATTTAATTTTATATTCCCAAATGAAAAGAGAAATATATCTACTATTGTAAAAAGTATTACCTTTGATATCCATCATTAATGATCGAATTTCCAAGTTCGAAAAAAAAAGTTTCAACGATCTATTATTACACGTTTATTTGATTCAAATAATATTATATGTATATATTAAATAAATGTATAATAATATGTATATTAAATTATATGTATTACATTGCAAATTTTGACAAAACTAAAAGTCATTAAATAAATAAATGGATAGAATTTAGTGCACTTGTGGTCTTGTGCTATGTCTACTACCAAAGACAGTATTTGGCCGAAGCCCGACGCCAAGAAAAACTGCAAATATTCAAGAAGCGAATACTTTAAATTATGTTGGTTCCGGAATTTTACATAACCTTTAATATTGCTACTTCAGAATATTAATTTCTTAACTAACTAAAATATACCTAACAGATATACAAATACATACCTATTCAATATAGTAGACTTAACATTATCATCATCATACCAACCACTGTATGTCCACTGCTGAACGTAGGTCTCTCCCATCGATTTCCAGAGCGATCACCTGGGTTGTATAGTGCTGGTCATTTTGAGGGGGTTTGCCAATAATCGCCACGCTTGGCAGCCGGGTTGCAGTAGAGTATGGTGACGCTGCTGCCCATTATTATCTTTGTACAATTCTTCTCAACATTATGGCCTTAGTCTCCTTTCACGAAACCTCGGCAAGAAGGAGGTCGGAACTTTTCTTCAGTGTCGGTCACCGAACAGCTGATATATTAGAATTAATATTTTAAATACAGTTATGTATTAGACATATCACTAAACATAAATACAGCAATATCCATTACCAACCGCACATTTATGCAGTCTAAACAAATCGGTTACGCTCTGTTACGGCCGACGGTATCAGATTTTATGTGTTTTCGTCGAAAGCTGTACAAATATTCAGTGAAATTCAACACGCTCCCGTATGAGCGAACATGGTCAAACCTTGTTTTAAGTTGAATGTGTCTTTAAAAAAAAGTATAAAGTAATGCTTATTAAACACAGCCACCACCACATTGGAGTTGTTGGATGTCCACTGCTGAACGTAGGCCTCTCCCATCATCTCTGACGGCTTCACTAATACTCGCCACGCTTGGTAGGCGAGTTGGCGAGCAGTGTGTCGTGGGAAGATATGGTGACGTTGCTGTCTGGCACCATTCTTGGTTGGTGTACACTTTAGCGCCACTATGACCTTAGTCACCTTTTACGACACTTCGGCAAGAAAGAGAACAGCACTATTCTTCTCTGCACAGCAATAAACCAATAAACTAAATTCTATCAATTTATTTGTTTAACTACTTTTAGTTTTGTCCAAATTTGTAATATTATTTTAATCAAAGTAACGTGAACATCAGTAAATAAATGCAACCATTTCACTAACAGACAACTCTACGTAACAGTGAATTTAATGAAATCTTCAACTTAAAACGATATAATATAATATAATTAAAGTTTCTCTGTTCTTCGCTGAATGACTATTATTATCTTAGAACAGACATAAATACGAGTATTTGTTTAAAATAAACTCATATCGTAAATTATTACGTTAAATTAAAACAATGCCAAATATATGAAAATTATGCAATTGAATGGACGTCGTGAACTAGCCCTAATATACATTGTATTTTATGAACGTTATTAATCGATTTAATTAAATATAATCATCATAAATTCGATGACTGAGATTAAAATATTTTGTTTTGCCTCATATTAAAAATTTACTACTTTAGTCATAGTCGTGAGCTGATATTATTGAACTGGAAATAGGCCATCTGTATGGATTAACAGAAACCAGAAACCATTTTAGTAATACCCAATAATAGATGTTATTTAAATTTATTGAATCGTATTAAAGTGCTATGTATTTTTTTCTTTCAATTTCAAGCTAAATTAGATTATACGTGTCTCTGACGTGTTTATTGTTACATCAACGTTCTTTAATAAACTATTTAATGCAAAAAAAATATATTTAAAAAAAAGAAAATAAAATTTGCTTTATTGTACCTATTATAATATTTTGTTTATATTGTTTTTTGAATAAAGTTAGTATAATATAAACAAAAGAATACAAAATTATTTTGTACCAACACATTTGAGTAAACTTTTCGAAAATTATTTATTTTTCTCAATAAACGTTGCTTGAACTAATTGTTATTCTTGAATCAAAAACAGACTATTGCCACATTGTATCTAGCTTCAAAACCAAAAGATCGGAGCATTGTTCATTCACATCTGTTGGGCAATGGTTTGCAACTTCCTTCACTTGTCTTCAACATGTGTGAGATAAGCATCTATGACGTCTGACTATGAATGGTATATGACCGTCTTCGTTACCATTTAAATATACATTAAACGTGTGATGTAAAAACAAGTGCAGTAATTCGATTTTTTTTTTTTCTAATGTAGAATACGTTAAATTTTATTATTCGATATTTAAATTTCATACTAAAAAAGAATTGTTTTAAAAAATTTATTTAAGTTAATGCATTATTAATTATTAAAATAATAATAATATAAATTAAATTATTGACCGTACGATGACCGGCAGAGAAGAATAGTCCCGACAGCTCTTTCTTGTCGAGGTGTCGTAAAAGGC
The DNA here is from genome assembly GCA_036937285.1 of Euphydryas editha. Lineage (NCBI taxonomy): Eukaryota > Metazoa > Arthropoda > Insecta > Lepidoptera > Nymphalidae > Euphydryas > Euphydryas editha. The sequence goes on from JAUPFZ010000014.1 coordinate 17,646,395, forward strand.
AACTAAGGCAATAGTGGTGCGAATAACTTTACACCAACCAGGATGGTGATGGGTAGCAGCGTCACCATATCCTGTCCCAAACACTGCACCCCCCACCCCGCCTGCGAAGGGTGGCAAGTATTGGCAATCACACCCTGATATGATAAAGGAGGACATACAACGGCTGATGTGGTGGTGGATTTTTCATTCTACCCTCAACAGCTTAAAAAATATTAACATCAACAGGCTGAATCAATCAATCAATCAATTAATCATTAAAAACGATTTAGACCAGTCGAAATAATTCTTTAATAATTATTTAGCTATGTTATTTGAGAAAAAATTTACGACTCCTAGAATAAGAATATGAACCACAAATAAAGATCACGTATACCTACTACAAGGGCACCGAACAAAAAATATTAAGAATATAACACTAAAATATTAACAGAATATCTTGTGCAAACCTCTTGTTATCGTGTAGCAACATAACGGTATGAAAAACGTGACTTCTGTTGAAGATGCTATCTCATTCAGACGGCCCAATACGAAAGTAATTACTAGTCAAGATAAAATATCCGCCTTGAGCGATTCTCTATAGCAGTTAAATATTATTATATGATTTGAATTTTAACTGCCAAATCTATAATCTAATTACTCGAAAGATTTGGTGATAGTACATTTCGAACTTTCGCATTTTATATTAATCATATTTGTGTGTTACGAGGCTAACTACACTACCTTCTATCATGCATGGCTTCTATGGAATCGTACCCACTGTAATTACAAGATGACTCTCAGAGAGAGGATGGAATTCAAGTAGCAATAATTATTACCATTTAAAATATAAATGAAGATGAATGGTTTTAGAAGCGATGGCTTTTATTTAGGATATTTAATTGTATGTATAATTCATTATAATTACGATATCTATAAATGTTTAAATATTATTTTTTTATATTTATTGTCGCTTCTTAATAACCTATAATATATTATTGTTGACATACTTTGAAGTGAAGAATATGTTTACTCTTTAATTAGTGTGTTTAATCATAATTCATAAATTAAAATATTCATGTTACAATTTATAAATTCGCGTCTATTACCAGAAAAGTTAAAAATAATATTTAGTTTTAAATTTAAATTCTACGTATAAATATTATTACAAAAAGTTATATTCGAATCGTTAAATACAATAATTTTGAAATGTAGCAAAACTAGTGAAAAACAAAAGAACCATTATAACTAAAATGTCGTTTATAAAAACAGCAAAACTTAAAAGTTAACGTCTCTCCCTTTTAAGAATACGCCCTTAAAGTAAACAGTGAACCTTTGACCGGGCAAAATGAGACAATCCATGAGTATTGAGAACAACTCTGTAGCATAACCGCAGCCATTCATAAGTGCGAGCGAAAGAGATGGAAGTGGAGAAAACACGTACAAGGCAGACAAAGACAGGGGATTGCATTCCAACGGGCGCAAGCGCAACGCCGCCGCACTGCGCCTGCACATCCAATGTTACTATATTATAATGTTTCCCTAAATTGAAGGATAAAAAATATATCTCATATCCCTATTTATTTACTTATATTATTATATTATATTATACCTTTTACTTTCAAATGAAGTATTCTAAACCCTAAATATTTCATAGATCTCTATTTATTTCGTAAAGTGATTTTATTATAAATATTGTATAATAATTTGATTCGAAAAAAGGCCGCCTTAATCTTTTCATTACGTAAACATTTACATAATTAAAGAAAAAATGCAAATCAAATGATAATGATGTGATTGATAATCGTAATTTAAATTATTTGTCATTTAAATAAGTCCTGATAGGGAATCGTTCGTAACTGGTAATACTTCAGTCTCAACTCTCAAGCCTCAGCTCAGCTGCTCCGCAGTCCGCTCACTTGCGTATGCGCATCGTTACGGGTAGGACGTACGTTTGCGTCAGTGACAAAACAATCGGTCTCGTGACGTTCACCATTTTTCTCGACAATTAACTGATTAACATGAAATTTTAACCAGTGACGTCACAAGCCGAAACGAAATCTCTTCTGGTGAACCCGTGTAAGTGCAGTGTTGTGTTTTGTGTGCGTAATTCGAAGAAACGCCGAGGGTACTTTCACTGGACTGAAAGTTTTTAAATATTCATTCGGAGCTTCTTATATGATTTTAAGGATGCGTCGGGAATGCGAACAGCAATAAGGTGAATATTAAAATTGTATTTGAAATTAGAAACCATACCTATTGTCTATAGGAATGTGTGTCACGATATTTTAAGTCTCGGCAAAACTAGAAACAAACTTTTCGAGTTAACAATCGACTTTAAAAACACCATAACTATTTGATTTATCAACTTCGCGGTTTCACCCACGTTGCAATCAAGGCTACTATTACTCTAAAATGACTCTTAGCGTGATCTTTTATGGCCTTTTTATCTTTTGGATGATGTATATTTCTAATGGTAAAGAAATAATTAAAATTGGTTTAGTACTATCAAACTTTTTGAATACAACAACAAATATTTACTTAATATATATTTTTTCGGCCACTTAATAAGACACGAAAACTTAATTAAAACCATTATTGAAAGGAAAATAGGGGATAAAGATAGGAAGTGGTAGACCGAGAAGATCGTATATACATCAAATAAAGGACAAGGCAAATTTCGTGGCTTATAACTCTTATAAGGAGGTCAAGCTGCTTGAAGAAGAAAGTAAAAAAATTAAGAAGATTCGCCGACATGAGCACCACTCCTAAATTAAAATCAAATAAATATTTTAATTAATATTATTTTAATTTATAAAGAGATAAAAAAATTAAACAAAAATTTAGTATATGTATAATTTAATGGCAAAAAATTATCAATTAATAACCCCATATTGTCTTATCATACAGCATCATTAAAATCTTTTCCGTCTACGAAAATTGAATTCAAGGCTTGAATCACACAGTATTATACAAAAAAATAGTGTTGTAAGTTTCATAATTAAAAATAGTTTGAATTCATAAAAGATAACCAAAAAAAATTTATTTAAAACTATTTTAATTCATTTGGTCAAAACTGCGTTAAAAAATTAATCCATTGTAATTATATTTACTTTTTTTTTTGTTTTTCGTTGTTTTTAGTTTTATTAATTTGTACTTATTGGTTCCGCCGTGACGTAAAAATTAACATATTACGGCATCGACAGTCAAATGTTTGATAACGACTGTTGACTGTTGGTGCGTTTCGATCAATTACTCGTAAAACTGTTAGCTCAGTGTGCAATCGTGATAACGAGTTCTATTTTCTAATAAAAAAATACATGTAAAAATTTTATTCAACTTGAATGGTTTTAACAAAAAATACTGTTTTTAATATATAGAACCGTTTTTAAAATCGGAGTATATAATGCCACTGTTTTTGAACGTTTGAAATGTTATTACAATACGATCTGCTATTTCTAATTGTGACTTCTTATTTTAAATATTCAACGTAATTAGTTACAATAATCGAGATTAATCTCTAGAAAAACTACATAAATAATGAAAATTTGTAAAATTACATAGCAACAATTGAAATAAATCATTTTTTCAGGTAACACAGTTTAGGCGGCATCCATTAATTACGTGAGACAATTTTAGCGTTTTTTCGACCCCCCTTGGTGAGATTTAGTGAGATTTTTTCGATTCCCCCAAACGACTCACGTAATTAGTGGAATGTCTCGGATCTACCGATTATTCATTATTTCTACCGACATGGGCTCTGTCCTACCGAAGTTATTTTTTGTTTCAATTGGCACGATTTTTAACACAAAAATTAAACTATATCTTTAGCTTTCAAACAAACTAACAAGAAGTATTAACTAATATCAATATCTTTGTATTTCTTAAATATTAGTGACTAATTACTCCTTATCTTTATTACGAACAAAAAAACAAGAGAACCATTAAAACAAAAATGTGTGAACCCAACACTTGTGAACGATAAACGAGGGACCCTCGGTTGTATTTTTGTCACTGGGCGCTGGGAACAGGGACATGTGGGAGAAATGCGTCAAAGATCGCTGACAGATGGATGGAAGCGGTGAGAGATGTTACCTTTCTTACATACTTGAACCTAATCTATAACTATGTATTTAAAAAAAAAAAAACTGGTTAAGCACAATTCGAACTCGTAAACGAATGGTTCCGTACCGGCATACAATGTTTAACACTGAATATATGTATGTATATGCTTTACACTCAGTGACCCACAATAGGCCCACAGTCTGTCCAGAATCACACAATACAAACGCCCATAACACAACTAACATCTCTGTGACCTATAGAAATATTTGTCATGGGAAGGCATCGAACCCGCGAAAGCTATCCAGTGTTGTGACCAATCTACTAACATATACTCGTATTTTAATATCGAGCTAAAATAACCGAATTCATGCTTGTTATAAACCTTATAGTAATTCAGTAGTAACAAACTGCCAAATATTTAGAAAAATTATGACGAGAGGCATAGAAACAATATTAAATAACATTATCCATACACATACAGACATAATTTAATATAATGAATACATTTTTTTTAAATGAAAAAAAAAAACAAATTTATCATACTCTGAATAGGAACTGTTTATAATATAAACTACAATTGCTAGTCTTTTTACATCTGTCGAAGAGTTCCGATCTTTTCTTAATTTTAATTTTTTTTCTTAATCTAAAATTTTTATGCCTGTCTCTTAAGATATAATCTATTTAAAAGAAAATTACAATTCAGTAGTTCACAATCCATGAAACCGAATCGTAACGAGAACCAAAAAAAACAGCTGAAATTATTATTTAGATAAAAATCGATATATTTGACATAAATTTATATAAACTGAACTGAACTAAATCAGCCTGTAAGTGTAAACGTCCCACTGTTGGGTTAAGATCTCTTCTCCATCTAGAGAAAAGTTTGGAGCTTAATCCACCACGATTCTCCACTGCGGGTTGGTGGATAATTTCCCTACCATGACTAACGATAGCTATAAGGTAACAACCGAGATCGACGTCTTTACATAATCTCCAAGGCACAGTTTGGAAACCCACAAGGACATAAACGCAGACGAGAAACAAATATTTGTACAAATTCAAATAACTGCCACGAGCGGGAATCAAACCCGCCGCCGCCGGCGTTAAGGCGACTACCCGCACCACTACACCAGAACAGTTGTGATATAAGCATAAAATGCAAATTACAGTTTAATAAATTGTATTTAATGAATATTTAAAACTACATAATACCACATAATAGTAAATAATATTGCATATATTATTTACTATGATATTTACATGAGCATAAACTATTTTTCAAAAATAAATATATTAATATTTTATAATGAATATTTCATTATGAAACTGTCGCAAATATATTATAAAATATAATATTTGAGACTTATACCAATAAAATATTAATACGGGCAATAATTTGTCCACATTAATAAAAATAATTATAATCTTACATCTCCATACACGCACACACATAATACACAAGAATGATACGTCAAAATGGCTCGTAGAAATGATCCATGACATCAAGAAACGTATCTTGACATGTTTACAATCAAGGTAAAATGTTAAGTTTTACAAGTCAAATGGAATCAGTAGTATTAGTTCGCTTAAAACGTCCGTTCATATTTCATACAATATTCATACATTCCCATACAATGTATGTCCCTATTGTCTGTTTTAACAAGGTCCTATTGACGGAACAGAATCATTGTCTAGTACGTGCTCGAACAGACGGACGTGCATTTTGATTTATTGTATATAGTAAAGTTCAAGTTTATTGCATCAATTTGTAAAATACATTTATTTTTATTACTAGACGTGATACGAGTTTTCAATCGCTTTTAGTTTCTGTTCAGGTGCTTATAGTGGTTAGCTTCTTGTTAACGTTCCTTTAGCCTAGACAAGCTGATGATGCTTGGCAAAGTAGAGGGGAAACGACCAAGTGGCCGCTGCCCCACACGTTGGTCAGACCAAGTTACCAACCTCACTGGTATCCAAGTGACCGCAGACCTGAGGAAAGCAAAGGACACGACGGACTGGAGAAACTTCACAGAGATCCTGACCCAGACCCTGGATCAGAGTGGACACGACCTTCAGCAATGAAGCAAATGACCGAGAGAGATAGTTTATTGGGACTCTGGAGTCCTATAATTCAGGAGGCCAACTGGCTGACATCAAATACGCGAAGCGCTTCGACGTAAACACATATATTTCAACGATGAAATTACGTAATTCGTGTCAATATGACTTTGAATACTGGCAGTTTATGTGCAGTAGATGTGTTGATAATTATTATAAAAAAAGACCTTGGAATATTATACATAATAGCTTACTAAAAATAATTGTTACTACTTAATATTTATATATTTTTAAAGAAAAACGGAATATAGTAAAATTTATTATAGAGGTGGGCCATTAGGTGAGATTTAGTAAGATTTGGTTGGACACTCATCCCTTTTACGTAAGATTAGTTGAAGGACTAAATTTATTTTTATAAATCGGGAAAATAATACAACGTTCAGGTGTACTATAATGAATATAATTTAATAAAAAAAAATTTAAGCGGGTAAAGTGAACACTCAAAATATATTTGTAGAGTAGACGTAAGATTTTAGATTATGCCCCTAGTTAAACTGAGATTTAATAAGATTTTATTGAATCCTCCCCCCATTTTGAGTTCATGTAATTAATGGTTGCACCCAAAGCAATGACGGCCTGACGCTCGAACATTATGGTACACTATGTAGTTAAACTATGCTAAACTACGTAGATACGCGTGCAGTAGTGGTAAAAAATCAGATAGAATCGTAGCTATCGAAGAATTTGTATGAAGTGTTCTTCATTCATCTTTTACACAGTAACTATTATAACTATAATAAATAAATATTATAGAATCAGTGCCTAAACATCAAATCCTCAACGTAGTCCGTTGAGGATTTAAAACTACGGTATCCTTTAATTATTATAATTACATAACTCTACAAAATTTATATAAAATATGGATATCAAAATTCGTATTATAATATGTGATATAACCTGTTATAAAATATTAAGAGCGTGTTTATAAAACATCTTCAAAAGACACTTCGGCAATCTTCCAATAAGAACACATAAACGGGGTTAATGCTCTTCCTTGTTTTAATCATTAAATTTTAAGAATCTTAACTAAAGACTGCTTGGCGCTTCCCGTCGCGTTTTCAATTATCTATCTTGTTATTTAGATATTGTCGATTTTATCAATTTTCTTAAGAAATTTATTTTTCAGCTGATATTCGTTTTCAACGGCTCGTACGCGCCTAGGCATGTAGACCGACCAACCGACGTCGTCCCAAGCCGAGGTACATTCTCACTAGGAGATACCCTTAGGACGTACGACCTTCTGGGCCCACCTTCACGGGGCTCTCAGTTACAAGGCTGGATCCCAGTATTCGGCCCTACCGCCCGGTGAAGCTGTAAAGGCCAAAAGGCCAACAGCAAAAGTCCTTTCGAATGAAGTAGTCTGGTATTCGTAGGTACTATTACAAACTTTCATGGGACAAATTAATTTATATTATCCCTATTATTGAAATTATTTCAAACTATTTTAATACGAAAGAATTTTTGTTTGAACTCGTAATTCTGTAAATATTACAATCCGAATTTAATCATAGATTGGAATAGGAACTGTAGTAAATGTGGCGAAATTTACAATGACAATATTTCTTTTAGTATTATAAAATTAAATAGACAAGTGTTCCGTTACCGGAATAATTATTCATATCGATCATTAAAGGCCACGATGTTCGCGCAGGTACGTGCACACGATGGTAACAGTTCACATTCAAAACTGTCATGTGTGACGTACTTGTCATCTGTGGCATGTTGTGTCTATGCCAGCCGTCGGCGATCGAACGTTCCCGCGAACCACCGTACAGAATCGCATCGGACGTGTAACGGTCAACATTTTCAAACACCACCGCTCATCGTGCACAAAGAAGCGCCTACATCATCATCATCGCATCGTGTTGGAATTGCTTCCCCCCATCGACGGCTGGATCAACGTGCAGCTGCATACAAGGTACGTCACACATTGTACTTCGTTTGCGCTGCTTGTCGTGAACATCGAGATCTCTTATGTACGTGACTCCGCCACCGCCCAGGTGCAATTTCCGTACATAATTTTGGTGCCGAAACCCGGGAATCCGGCCCATTTCATAGTTCGATCTAGGTATATATGGTATTTTCTGGTGAAATCGTATCAATAATCGTAATAACCAAACGTGAAACATAATCGAACATCGAGGTTTTAGTTAGTCCATCATCACCAAACGGTCCATTTTTGTACCTAGTATCAAGTAATTCTAACAATTATCACTATCAAAAGGGCGTTTCTTCAACTTAATATCGTAAATAAAGGAAATATCTAGTGTAAAATCGTAGGAACAAAATTTTGCAATCATAACAATATCGGTGCTTAATTTCTTATCGGCTTACATTTTACATTAAATCTACAATAATTCCTTTAATTTACATTATTATACATCAAACATAATTATTATTTCGTTTTAAATATCATAGCAAATCCATCTAAATAAAATTTTAACCAGAAACAAAGGAGTACACGCCGCGACACAAGTTACAACAAAATTTGTTCAATTTTCATACAATTCTCAAACGAACTCGTATCGCTCGCTGTACTTGTTTACATTAATTCTTTAACATTCCACAGTGTATTCGAGTCAACACAAGTAAGTAGTAATTTATTCGAACTTATTTAAAGGCGAAACTAAAGAATATTTCTTTAGGAATTAATTTTTATCTACCTACATATTTCTTTAGAAATTAATTTTTATCTACCTACATATTTCTTTAGGAATTATTTCTTATCTACTTAATATATATTTCGTTAATATTTCGTTAGGTTTTTTTTATTTTCTTCTTTTCGACCTGCGTAAACGTTACATTATCGAATTTTCACTATGTCTTATATATTAAATAAACCTTCAACACGTAAAATGAGTGCGTTTAAGAAAGGTAAATCAAAATCTATCGATATTGAGTATACAACAAAAGATTTACCTATTTTGCGTAGAAAACGAACTATTGCTTATAATCGTTTGCAAAAGGCGTTGGAACTCGGAAATTTATCATTAACGGATCATTCTCAGCGCGACATGTTTCTATCTTATTATCAAGAAATAAAAGATATTGCAGCAACATTTGAACAGGCGCATCTTACTATTTTACAAATTTTAGAACCTTCGGATTCTGATGACCTTGATGACACTTATGAACGTTTCGATGAGATGTATTATAATGTATTAGCTATCCATCGATCAATAACAAAGGGACAATCGGATAGTTCATTACGCGCTTCTTCTAACTCGAATATTCGGTTACCGAAAATCGTACTTCCTCATTTTTCCGGTGACATAAAACGGTGGCCTGAGTATTTTGATACTTTTAATGAATTAATTCATAATTGCGCTTCCTTAAGCGATATCGAAAAGTTTCATTATTTGACTTCATCCTTGAGCGGTGAAGCGTTGTCCGTTGTCAAACCGTTCCCTCTCTCACACGAACATTATGAACATGCATACCAAGCACTCATCGCTCGATATAAGTGTAAACGCGCCTTAACATTTACATGTTGGAAGGATCTTTTAGCTATTGAGTTTAAATGTACTAACGGAATTGAATTTAGGAAATCGCTTGATTTGTTTGAAGAAAATTTGAGTATTTTGAAAACTGCTGAGTTACCTATTCAACATTGGGATTTTATTTTAGTTTATCACATATTATCGAAACTTGATACAACCGTACGTCGTAGTTTTGAGGAAAAATATTCAGATGTTGACCTACCTACATATAAACAATTAATTGGTTTCCTTCGAAGTAAATGCGAGGCTTTGTTACGCGATACACATTTTGCTGAAATAAAACCGAGTAAACCGGTCATCAAGCCTACTTCATCGACACCTTTTCAAAAATATTTCAACAAAACGCATACCTTGATAGCTTCAGCTGACGTACAACAAAATAGTAAAAATGTTGCCGTATCGAATAAATGCCCGTTTTGCGCGCAAGCGCATACGATCTTATCATGTTCTGAATTTCTTAAAAAACCTGTAGAAGAACGTATTAAAATAACCACCGAGAAGAATTGGTGTTACAACTGTCTTAAGCCGTCTCATCAATTAAAAACCTGCAATTCCATTTTCTCGTGCCGTGTTTGCAAGCGTAAGCATCACAGCCTACTTCACCGTGAGAAAGCTATCGAAAATAATAATACGTCATCGTTAGTGTCATATTCTAAATCTAATACTGCAGTTTTACTTGCAACTGCGATTGTGCAGGTCAGGGATGCGTCCGGTTGTATGCAATCGTTTCGGGCCTTATTTGACAGTGGAAGTCAAAACAACTTTATAACCACAGAAGCAGTGAATCGCTTGCGACTGCAGATATCTCCATCCTCTTCTCACATAAGTGGTGTAGGTGAAGCACAAACTTCAATCGTAGGGCATGTTCGTTGTCGAATTGGTCATAATGATAAAGTTCTATTTAACTTAGATATGCATGTCATTAACTCAATTTGCGGGGACCAACCCATCGCCAAATTGAAAACAATCGAGTGGTCACATATTAAATCACTACCTTTGGCGGATCCAGGATTCGATATTCCTGGTCCAATCGATATTTTATTTGCTGCGGATGTATTTACCGAATCGTTACTAAATAAAAAAATTAAAGGTGGTCTTAATCAACCCACCGCATTTAATTCTGTCTTTGGGTGGCTATTGCTTGGCAAATCACAGCTAGCTTCATATTCGTTGTTGAGTGCATCATCGCAAGTTAACAATGAATCAAATTCATTGGTTAAGCAGTCTTGGGAACTAGACTCATTACCACAAGAGTCATCCTTAACTCCAGAAGAATCATTGTGCGAGCATAAATTCAAAACAACTCATACACGAGATGAATCGGGCCGATATATCGTGACGTTGCCGTTTAAACCTGATTTGCAGCCAACATTTGAAGGTTCTCGTGATGTTGCGTTACGGCGATTCAATGCGATCGAACGCGGGCTTTCTCGTGATCCGGAATTGTATCGTCCATACTCTAACAATGGAAAGATTCAGGTACGTTTAATTTGTTCAAAGGCTCGTGTAGCACCTTTAAAGAGAATATCATTACCCCGCTTAGAACTTTGCGCTACAGTCCTTCTGTCAGATCTCTACAGATTCGTGCGGGACACTTATGTTGATCGAATCCCTTTGAGTGCAGCTTATATGTGGTCTGATTCTTCAATTTTATTATCGTGGTTAAGGTATCATTCATCGCGCTGAGTTACATTCGTAGCAAATCGGGTGAGCCACATACATGATATAATACCGACTGAATGCTGGCATCACGTGTCCTCGGGAGAAAATCAAGCCGATATCTGTTCCAGAGGACAGTTTCCGAATGAAATCGCTCACAACTCCCTTTGGTGGGCGGGGCCGTCGTGGCTATCAAAGGATCGAACTTCGTGGCCAAATTCATTTGAAAGTTTATCTCCAGCTGATGAGGCAGTCGTAAAAGCCGAATCAAAGTTATCATCCACGCTTTTAATTGAGAGGAAATTAACCGAATCTGATCAGAATATTTTCGAAATGTTACTATCTAAATTCTCAACTTTACAAAAATTGTTGAACGTTCTGGCATACATCAATCGGTTTAAAAAAAACTCAAATTTTTCTAATCGCACGAATTCTAACCTTTATATTACTAACGTCGAGCGACATAATGCGCTTATGCAAATCGTAAAACATGTTCAACAAATTTCATTCTCTAAGGAAATCTTAAATATTCAAGCTAAAAGGCCGGTCCTTAAACCATTCAAAAAACTTAACCCCTTTTTGGACGCTTGCGGTATTCTTCGTGTTGGAGGCAGAATATCACGATCAGGGCTTGAATATGAACATAAGCACCCTGCATTATTACCACCTGACCATCCACTAACCATTTTAATTATAGATTTCATTCATCGTAACTACTGCCATACGGGCATAAATACAACCCATTTTTTATTATTACAACAATTTTGGATTATTTCAGCAAGGCGTGTCGTTCGCAATCGTTTATCGAAATGTATTCAATCAGACGGCCGGCTGGTCGAGTGGTCAGGTAACTGGACACTTTACGCAGCGGTCGCGGGTTCGAATCCCGCCAGGTGCAGATAATTTGTATGACGAATATAGATGTCTGCACCGGGTCATGGATGTGTATTTATGTATATATGTATTTATATCTTAAATTTATTTCCGTTCCTAGTACCTGTAACACAAGTTCTTACGAACTTACCACGGGACTAGGTTAACGTGGTATGATTGTTGGTTAATATTTATTTATTTATTTATTATTATTATTTATTTATTATTCAATGTTATCAAACAAATCCAAAACCGTTACAGCCTTTTATGAGTGACCTTCCATCCTATCGCGTTAACCAAATAAAGCCTTTCTCAGTGGTAGGTGTAGATTTTGGGGGACCCTTTAATTAATTAAATATTTTAGTTATAAAACATTAAACTCGGTTCAAAATCAGCAAAAATCGATAAGGCATATTTATGCTTGTTTGTCTGTCTCGCCACGAAGGCCGTGCATCTCGAAGTAGTTTCTACGTTATCTGCGGAAGGATTTATTGCTGCGCTACGCCGTTTTGTTGGAAGACGCGGTCGGTGTAACGTGATTCATGCTGATTGTGGTACAAATTTCGTTGGTGCTAGAAATCAATTGTCGACTCTTATGGAGAGGGCTTCGGCTACTGAGAAAATCGATTTCAAATTTAACCCGCCCTCGGCACCTCACTTCGGTGGCATTTGGGAAATCCAGATTAAGGCTGCAAAATCTCACTTATATCGAGTTGTAGGCGATCAAGTACTTACCTTTGAAGAACTGACTACACTCTTCGTTCAAATCGAGTCAGTTCTGAATTCGCGTCCATTATGTCCCCTCAGTTCCGATCCTAACGATCTGTCTGTGCTAACGCCCGGACATTTTCTCACCTTAGAACCATTAACTGCCGTCCCCGATGAAGATCTCACTAATATTAAACTCCATCGGCTTCATCGGTGGCAGCTTTTACAAGCTTTTCATCGGAATTTCTGGTCTAGGTGGAAACATGAGTATCTTAATTCATTAACCGAACGCGCTAAATGGACAAAGGAATCGAAAACGTTATCAATAGGATCGATGGTGATAATTAAAGATGATAATCGTGCGCCACTTCAATGGTCACTAGGTAGAGTAGTTGATCTACACTTTGGCGTTGACGGGATAGCTCGAAGTGCTGTTGTTAAAACTTCGCAAAATCACTTGATTCATCGTCCACTTGTGAAGTTATGCCCTCTTCCAATCGAACAATAAGATAATTTTTATTTATTTATTTATTTATTTTTTTTTTTTTTTTTTTTTGTTAAGTCATAGGTTAAACATTTTCGTTCTTTTCCAATATTATCTTTATTTAATTTACTTTATCGTTACAATTGCTCGTTCAACCTTGCTAATATCGTATCGTTCATTTAATTTTACTTTCATCGTATCGAATCAGTTATTTTGTTTCTATTCATTTTTTTTTTGATTACCAGAAAATACCATAGGTATTTTGGTGGGCGGGATGTTCCGTTACCGGAATAATTATTCATATCGATCATTAAAGGCCACGATGTTCGCGCAGGTACGTGCACACGATGGTAACAGTTCACATTCAAAACTGTCATGTGTGACGTACTTGTCATCTGTGGCATGTTGTGTCTATGCCAGCCGTCGGCGATCGAACGTTCCCGCGAACCACCGTACAGAATCGCATCGGACGTGTAACGGTCAACATTTTCAAACACCACCGCTCATCGTGCACAAAGAAGCGCCTACATCATCATCATCGCATCGTGTTGGAATTGCTTCCCCCCATCGACGGCTGGATCAACGTGCAGCTGCATACAAGGTACGTCACACATTGTACTTCGTTTGCGCTGCTTGTCGTGAACATCGAGATCTCTTATGTACGTGACTCCGCCACCGCCCAGGTGCAATTTCCGTACAGACAAGTTTAATTGAAGTTTGATTGTTTTATAGTATTGTAAGGTTACAGAACACTACACACAACGGCGAGCGTAAATCTGAACTTGAAACAATTTGAGGACTGAGAGCAAATTGACAGTTGTATTAAAACCTTTTTTAAATTAAAATTGAATATGAATGAAATGCGGTTCATCTGATATTAAAACATGTTTTACCTTTATGTTTAAATATTTATACATGCACTTGTAAGTCATATAAACGCGGGAGGTAAATAAAAAACACCATAAAATAACACATTAAATTATATGTATATTAATTATTATTCATTTAGTTCTGCGGTGGGACGGGGTCAATAACTTTACCTAATAATAGTTCAAATGTAGGTATTTATAAATAGATGCTCTGCACTTTGGGCTTGTGCCCAGGGTTGCCACTGCTCGAACTTTGTGATTAGAGAATGAGGTTTTATGCATCTTAAAATGCCAGATTCTTAAGAGAAATCACTCTAAATGAGATTATCTATATATGTAGCTTTATAACTCACGTAATTGTATAAATATATAATAAATTATAATAGAAATTTATCTGATCATCACACGGAATAGATTTTTTGCTTCGTGTTTAACATTTTTCATAAGGTCTGGAAAAAAATGATAATAAGAGATAAGAACGCCATTTTTATTATTATTATTTATATATATTTTTTGTACAATATTTTCTAATATATCCATAGAAATATTCAAATATCTGTGAATATATTTATCTATGTATCTAATTACGTACCACACAGATATGAGAGAACGATAAAATGGACTAACTTCACTAATAAAACAATATTTTTAAATAAAAACCTTACATTTTTTCATTTATTGACACATGATAATTAACTAATTGAATTACTTTTATTCTATATGTTTTATCAAAATTAATAATATACTAGCCGTTTCTCACAGTTTCACCCATGATAATTGCGATGCTTATTACAATGGTTATATTATTACAATCGTTTCACAATGGTAAATTAGTGGTCAATCAACGACTTTATAATGGTTATTTTTGTCAAGTTTTGTATACTACAAATTCAATAGTGTTATGTGATATTGGTGTCATAATGATTTAAAAAAAAAACAATAAATGTCTCTGATAGACCATTGGAAAACGATTTAAATAGCAGAATCGCAGGTTAATTAATATTTATGTTTGTTACTGTTCCGCTCTTAGACGTCATAGACTAAAGTGATATTTTATAGCCTTGAACATTCCTTAATAAATAGGCTGTTTAACTATAAGAGAACTAAGTAAAAGGTTTTAAAAAAAAGATTGATTATGACTGGTTTCTTTGCGCAGTTAGGAAATCAGGTTTACTAACCTTGATTTCCGCTCCAGGACTTTTGGTTCGGTTCCCGCCCTAAGTCTGAAAGTAATATTTACATTATTATGTACATTTATTAAAAAAATTATAAGTATGTCTAACAATCGGCTGATTCCTAAAACAGCAATTAAGTTGCTTACCCTAGGAACCATGCCTCGGAAAGCGCGTAAAACCACATGTGATAGAGATCGTTACGATCGTTATCGCCAACCCTCAGTGAAGCAACGTGGTGGATTAGGCTCCAACCCTTCTTCATTATGAAAAGAAGGCCTTTGCCCAATAGTAGAACGTTTACAGGATGAATCAGTTCAATTCAGTTGAAATATTTCAAGGTCTGTTTTTGTCTTCATGATTTGTTAATTCAGGAATTGTATACACTATAACCCTCAGTATTAGTTCCAAATAACTTGCAACACGGAATGTACAGAAACCTTTCAACGTACGGCTCATCTTAAACTGGCGAACATACTTTATTTTATAGGATTAATAAAAACAATGGCAATTGCAAACGTAGTCTTGAAAATTAGTTTTAAGAAATAACAATTTTTATAATCACTACACGTGATATGTTTTCTTGTCGTGGAGAAATAAATATATTTTTTTCTCTTTTTTTTTTATTTTTATCTTCTGCAGATAAAATACATTGTTTTTGGAATGCAACGCAGATAAAGTCGCATGTGTCACAAGTTACAAAATAAAAACTATCGTTTAGTTTTCAAATAATTGCAATAGATTTTAAAGTAAGCAACGAAACGAGTCATTTTCAGAGAAACGCAATTATATCAAATAACAATGACTCATGCTTACAAATCAACGATAAAATATACTTATACCAGTATAGAGTAGGTACAACTGTTGACGTGAAACACGCTCATTAAAAAAAAAGACAAAAAAACCTTCATGGTTTAAAACTCTTTTCGGAATTTAAGAGAAGACAAAGTAATACAATAGTGCGGTATACAGTTCGTGTGATTTGTGATAATTTGTTATGCTTTTTAAAGACTGTTTTCGGTGCAATCGTGTAAGTTTTTATTGCTTAATCGACTATTTAATGTCACTGATTAACCTATGGTCCTCACTTATCTTCTATAATATTGACAAAACTTATCCTCATTCTTGATTTAAATAACTTTTTTTTTTTTTGCGAAATTTGGATGGATGGATGTTTGTTATTCAACCACATCAGAAAGGTTAAACGGATCTGGATGAAATTCGGTACAAATATAAGATATAGTCTGGAATAGCACAAGTCTACTTTACTAGTCCGTGGGATATATTTCCGCGCAAACAAAGTCGCCGCCAACTGGTAGTATCTTTTATATAAGTAAAAATCTAATATGGACATAAAAACTTGGAGAGGTAAAGCCGGTGACAGATCGGGCTGGAGAAATATTCTTGAACAGGCGCAGGCGCACCCGCGGCTATAGCGCTTCAGATGATGATTTCCATTTATAAATAAATAAATTGGCTTAACATACACACAAGGTTATCACTTCCTAAGGTAGGCAACTTAATGCCAGTGTTTTTGGTAACAGCCACAGCAACTGCTGTACATCAGTGAGCTGTTTATATCTTATACCTGTATATATCTTTTTGAAAGATGTAAAATTACATAATAGGTACGTATATAAATATTATACCCACACTCGACGCGGGAATCGAACAATCTACATGGAGATGGAGAGGAGGCCTTTGCTCAGCAGTGGGTGGTTTACAGGCTGATACAGTATACATTATAATGTTTCAAAAAGTTCTAACGTTAACGTCATATTTTAATGTTGTTTTTTATTATTATTATTGATAATCCAGCGTGTACTGAACATAAGTACCTAAATACACATTACTATACATTTTAAACTAGATTTATATACAGCTTACAGACATTTAGAGTTAAATAATAAATCTGTTCTTTAATATATTCATGCATTAAAATTACAAATAATTTTCTTGCGTAATAAAAGAAAATATAGTAAAAAATCAAGTCTCAAGACAAACAAGTATACAAATAGTGATAGACTATCCTATAGAGATAAGCTGGATCAGTTGATTGGCCTATATAATGTATATATAGTATACATACATATATATTCAGTCAAAATACTAAGGTTGACAGTTCATTATAAATTCTATTTGACGTAAACTCACACCGGCCTCATAGACGGCTGCGCGCGCGCATGTGAATCGAAACCAAATAGGTCGCAACAACCAGTCTTCAGTTGCCGTTATCGTCTCACGACTCTTTGTAACGCGATCCGACTAGATTTTATATCATACATCATACCAGATTGCTTTACGTTCAAACCAGTTACTCAATATCCATAAAAAAAGAATATCTTCGATGTTTCTATCATCACGTTTTGAAATACATTTGGGATAAATCCATGTTGGCACATATATTATATTTGATTTGAATCTAAATATGATTTTGAACAATGTTATGAAATATATCAAATATATACTTATCTATTATTAAACTTTATTTCACAACTATACAATAAAAAAAATTAAGCAAAAGGCATACTTAAAGTTATACAAACTTGAAATAAATAGTTTTTAAGATAGATGCACAAAATAAAAATAACATCAGTACCTAATAATCTCAATATACACTAAAATACATACATAATCTTACATACATATGCGCGAGACAAGTTCACGGGGGAGCGCGAGTGGGCTTTTAAAAATTATATTTAAAATTATATAATTTAAAACTAATGAGATGACCGAACAGAAGTGCATGCTCTGATCAACTGAAATTACAACTTTAGAAATATTTACGTTAGAATTTTGTGTTCCGACGACAAAGGAATGATTGGTGTTACCCAAATACCCACTTAAAATACTCTAAAAATCAATTTTACAGGGAACCCAAAGAACTCCATTGCTCCAACCACTATGAGCCAACATTCAGATGCTACAGATATACTTCATACTTTAGTGTAGCGTAGCGTTGCCACCTGTGAGTTTAAAAGCGCTAAACGCTGCGCGCCAAATTTGAATATAGCTCGAAAAAGCGCGAGATTTCTCTAAAGGATATTTAGCTACGTGACGAAAACCACGAATGACAAAGCGTGGTATTTGAAGTACACTTCTGTATGGGAACGTTCTTTAAAGTATAATTATAAAAGTACTAGTAAAGTCTACGTACTTTATTAGTACTTTTGACATACTTTAGTAAATACATAAGTATTTACAAAAAATTTAAAGAATGTTTTCGTTTTTTTTTTTTACGTATAACATTTCGATAAAGTTACATCGGTTCCGTACAGGTTTATGCTGTGTAAGTCCGCATACCGAGCATATTAAGGACGCGTTTGCGATTTGGACAAAATTATGCTGTTTTTCGGTACATATTTTGACAAAACTAAACAAAATCATATAAAACGAATTATTACATCATATAGATTGGTTCTTTATCTTTAAACAATGTTAACTTTTTTTTAAAAAAAAGTAGTTTTTTAATATCGTATTAAACGTTCTCCCATTACCATTTTTCACAAATTAACGAAATCGGGTAGACTTTAGGTACATTTTTGTTCTATTATCTACATATATAAAGATTTCTAAAAATAGTATGAGCAAGGAGATACGTTTAATTCTAAATCATATTAACAAAACAATACAAAAGTGCCATCAATAGTCGTAGAAAATATAAAAACTGGACCTGCTTTTTTTACACATTTTGCTATTAACCATGACTCTTATCCCATTGCAATAAGGTTTATTTTATCGTTGGTTTTTGTTTTGATTTATTGCACAAACATTTTCATTTTTCGAATGAGACCTCAGTCCGCGCTCGGCCGCTGTCGAGGGTGGACATTGTGTCGCCTGCTAGCAGCAATTCGAATTGAAAAACATCGCTGCTCAAATACAAAATATTCGATAAACCAAATTTGATACTTGACAAGGTAAGATAATTTTATAATCACATATTTTTATTTTATTATTTTATTTCGCAAAAAGTACATAGGTAAGTAGTTTCTATATGCCTTATCCTCTCGGACTTGAGTAAACCTGAAGTTGTACTTCTGTGACTGCTACTGGAACTCCTCGACGATTTGAACTAGGTGTGCCAAGTTTGGATTCGTTTTGTTAGTTATGATGAGACTTTACCACCGGACTTGATGTAATGACCTGAAGGTGTACTTCGGAGACTGCTACTGGTACTCCTCGACGATTTGAACTACGTGTGCCAAGTTTGGATTCGTTTTGTTAGTTATGATGAGACTTTACCACCGGACTTGATGTAATGACTTGAAGGTGTACTTCGGAGACTGCTACTGGTACTCCTCGACGATTTGAACTACGTGTGCCAAGTTTGGTTTCGTTTTGTTGGTTATGATGAGACTTTACGACCGGACTTGATGTAATGACCTGAAGGTGTACTTCGGAGACTGCTACTGGTACTCCTCGACGATTTGAACTAGGTGTGCCAAGTTTAAATTCGTTTTGTTGGTTATGATGAGACTTTACCACCGGACTTGATCTAATGACCTGAAGGTGAACTTCGGAGACTGCTACTGATACTCCTCGACGAGTAGAACTAGGTGTGCCAAGTTTGGGCTCGTTTTGTTAGTTATGCTGAGAATTTACCACCGGACTTAATGTAATGACCTAAAAGTATACTTCGGAGACTGCTACTGGTACTCCTCAACGAGTAGAACTAGGTGTGCCAAGTTTGGGCTCGTTTTGTTACTTATGATGAGACCTTACCGTCGAACTTGATGTAATATGTATCTTGTTTATAAATTTTAATAAAATGCATTTTTTGTAACTTTCATAACTCAAACGTAATTGAATTGAAAACGTCACGATTATAGTTGAGAACAATTATTGTCATAAGTTATTTTTTACAGAGCTTCTGAAAGTATTCACAATCCTCGTGATACATCAAAGGTGTATCCAGAAAAATGTAATCAAACGGGTTGTAGTACTTCATGAAAATATTTTAGAGACGTCCAACGTAAGTTAATAATACATTTCAAATTACATACTATTGTTTTATATTCACTTTATCACAAACTTTATTTAGCATAAAAAATAACACTTGTAAAAATGTTTTTTTTAGAACTCCAAATATGAAGAAATAAAACCGCTACAGGTTTCAGGACGAAGGATCATAGAAATGGCATATTTTATTATACAACTTCATGAAATTGCGAATCATACTTCGATGTTCAATTGTAATTTAAGTACTGTTACACACAGTACTCTACCACAATTTCAATCAAATATTTTAAAAATAAATAATTGATTTCGTTTTATTTGTGGTTTTATTAATCATCGATGTTTACCTTTAGCTCACTTCATCTAATCCAGAGGTAAGATCTTATGATAAATATCGAAGCGAGACAAACTCGGGACACCTAGTTCTACACGTCAAGAAGTTCCAGTAGCAGTCACTAAAGTACAACTTCGGCCTACTCCGTCAAGTCAAGTGGTAAGGTTTTATCATAATTATCAAAACGAACCCAAACTCAGCACACCTATTTCTACTCGTCAAGGAGTTCCAGTAGCAGTCACTCAACTATACATTGGGGTTACTCCATCAAGTCCAGGGATAAGGTCTTATCATAACTATCAAAACGAGCACAAAACCCCTGTCTCTACTAGTGGAGGCTTGCTTACAGTGCCTAGTAAATTAGCAATGACTGAAGTGTGTATTATATATTATACTATTGGCATATTTATAAATAGGTATAATTTAGTAAAAACAAACAGCAATAAAATATATATTTGTAGGTTACTTATTACAAAGAAATAAAAAAAAAAAAAAATTGTAAAGTATCAAATTAGTTCATTTCACTACAATTCTCGAACCTAACCGTGCGTACTGCGTCGTACGCTTGTGTGTGTGAGTTGTGTTAATGTAGTAGTTCGATTCTATACCTATCAATTTTGTAAACGCGTCCTTAATGAAATGAAAACAAAAACGTAATCTGCAGGCTGTAATTTATCCTGTTCACTATTATTTATTCAATTTCTGATGACAACATAATACCTACTACTTATTTGATTCTTAGTTAACATTTAGCTCTGATTTTATTGTAATAAATAGAGAATGTTGAAATCAATTTAATAAAAATTATGACTATTTCGATTTGTCATTTTAATTCATATTTTCTTAGTACACGCTATATTGCCTTAAGACTGTACAAATACTTAATTTTAATTGCTTTTCGTTTTACCAAGTAAATATATTTATATCTCCGACAACGAACGAAAACATCTTATTACATTTTTAAATTATCAATAACAATTAATTTTAACAAATACATTATACAATTTGTCTTGAAAAATATAATTACCAACGATTATATTATTAACCTAACAAAACAAACTAAAATTACTTCACTTAATTTTTGCTAATAAATACTGTCGAATGTACGGAACAGTCAATATAATGTCAATATAATTGATATCTTTTGTACCATATTCATGCAAATAAAGATATTATTATTATTATTATTATATAATTTTAAATTATGCAAGATCAGGCAATAATGGCTAAATAAAAACTGCGCCGACCTTCTTCATCACGAGTTTTTACACCATGATGTCACCTAATGCAGGTCTTAACTAAAAGAACACTATTTTAAATAAAACATTGAACGTTTAGACTTTTTATATCCTGTTATTATTATTGCACATCTGTCAACGTACTGTAAAAGTTAATGTTTATATTGAAAAAAATGTACACGTATTTGACATAATTGATCAAAACTTTATAATTAAGATGTCCTATATTATAATACAAGCTGTACCCGCCACCTCGTTCACGTTTACACATTTTAACTTTCATCCCCTCTTCCAAAGGAACCGAACTGAATTTCTGGATTTAAAAAAAAGATAAGAACAATAATATAATATTCCTTCTAATCAGGACAAAAAACTAGACCTCTTGCTACTTTAATCCACCACCACATCAGCCGTTATAATATGTCATCATCTCTTGTGGCAATACTCGCCACGCTTGGCAGGCGGGTTGGCGAGCGCAGTGTGTTGTGACAGGATATGGTGACACTGCTGCCCATGACCATCCTGGTTGGTGTGCAGTTTTGCGTACCACTGTGTATAGCCTTAGTCGGTTTTTACGAATCGATAAGAAAGAGGTCAGCACTATTCTCTACCGCTCACCGTACGGTTTAATAGTAAGTCATAATGAGACGCTGATGTGAAATATCTTAAATACACAGCCGCTAAATCAGTCGAGTCAGTCGGAAACAGTTGGAATGAGCCGACGAAGCATGAGTCTGGCTGAATTGTTCATCAAAACAATTCCACTTTCAACTAAATTTCTAAAAGATTTTGAATTTGAAAATAAAAATATACTAACTACAATTTTAATGTTACTTTCAAAATTTTCTAACATATTGTGTATTTTATATTACCAAAAAAAAAGAAAAAAGATATTTTAGATAAATCTAAATAATTAAATTAATAATAATAATAATAATAAGCGCATCATTACTATAAAATAGTTATGTATATAAAATATATATACAATATAATACTTTAATTTTTTTAATAACGGTATTAATCAAAAATTTTTAATAAAATTAGTTGACACTGTGAATGCCACATTTTAGCTACCCAAAAAAAGTGATTATTATTGCAGTGAAGTGGACCGACGTCATTAAATTAAATAGATATAGACCTTGATCTGAATTTTTTAAAGTTTTATTTTTAAATAGCTGGCTGATAGTTAGTTAGAAGTAGATAATACTTTTGAAATTATAAAATTACTAAACAGTTATACTGTTTAAAACCTTGTATTTTTGAAATGAAAATGTCATTCGATTTTAGTATTAAGAATGCTGTGACTACTGCGCTAATTTTTTTAATTGGGTAGTTATTTTTAATATCACAATTTATATTATTAAAATTCCGTTTAAAATACTAAGTTAGCCGAAAAACTATTTCTATAAATGGCAGATGTTTCTTTGAAGTCCAGTCTGTATCAAGAATTTTGACCTTAAAAACTTGTTAGCTCGTGCGCTAAAAGTCATATAAAAAATTAAAAAAAACATCTGATTATGTTCAGAGAAGTAATGGTTAGAGTTTTCTGATTATATTATAAATTAAAAAAAAAAATCTTTTATTTAAAAATTAATAAGGTTAATATAATTATATTAAAAATTAAGGTTGCCTAGAAAAGTGCTATTTTAGTAATAACGCGTCTTTTTTTAATTTAATTTTATTATCTGTATGTACCTAAATCTATGTTGGTGTATAATAAAGAGTATTGTGCTACAATCTGTGGAAAAAGCTTTTTAACAAATAGAAAGATTTAAGTTATTCATTTAATAAAATATGTGTTAGAACCAAGGAATTTATTGCATATAAAATTCCTTGGTTAGAACTTATTACAACATTTTGAGTGACATGTCCGGTTTGTTTATTAATATAAGTGATGCAATAGTAATATAGATAGTGGAAATAGTTGCATAATATATCTAATATAATTTAAGTACATACTTACCTTCTTAATATATAATTATAATATTTAATGTAATACATAAGTAAATTAGGTTAAGTGTGACAATCCGGTTAATGTCGTGCAATAAATTAAAATGGCGGATATTGTCAAATCTCTTATCTAAAATCTAGAGGAAATTAAATTAGAATGTAAAATATAATAGTTTCAAATACCTACTATTTCTAGGGTCTTCAGTCGAATATCAGTCGGCAGTTATGTAAAACACAAGCATTAAGTTCTCTACCTTAGGGACAGAATCCCGTGTTTGTTAAACATATTTATCTTTATTTATTTACTATATACCTAATTACATATTAAAATAAATCTGGATATCTTTGTTTTATTGATATGATTTGTGTCCAGCCACTTGAGCAAAGTAATTTAAGTACTTACGCAAATAAAATCAATTCAAGTGACTGACCCACGATCTAATAGCGAACATGGCCTGACCATATTATGTTAATACAGAATGAACAATGAACAAAAATAAACTGTACAAACGAGTGCATACAATTTCATTCATTCAAAGTTGACGTACCTACTTATTTACGTTCTTTCTTTTTTCTTTTTTGACTTGCAAACAATGAAACACAATGCTATAGAACCAAATGTTCGCCGAACGATTGCATTCAAACCCTATTTAATGCCAGTTCAATTGAATTAATTAATTCTGTAATCTAGACAAGCATTAGGATAAGTACTAGGTAGTAGATACTATTGTATTACTAAACTTGCCTCCCGTTTTCGCCCGTGTTAAATTTCTAGTTGACCTTCATGGTTACTACTTTATTCTATAAATCATATCTGAATGTTTTAATGTTATTTAAACATAATCTTTGTAATTTTTCAAAACACAAAAAAGAAACTTTATATACATATTAACATTTAAAAAAAACCTATTTCAAAATATTTTTAATTTGAAGTTTTTAAAACCTGAACGAAGTTTCTAAAATATAAACGAGAATTAATAAATATCAACATTAAAAAAAAAAGAAACTAAATCATAAAAAAGTAACATCTGCTTGTAAAACCTGTTGACCCAAAATATCAATAAATAAAAAGTAATATTATTTCTTTTAATAATTAATTATTTTATAATTTATACCGAGAATTTCGAAATCGATATTACGCGAAATGTACAAGATTAGAATATATATCTTACTCGTAAGATTTACATGGAGTGATAATTAAAAACTGGTTAACGATGATTTAATTAAAAAAGTACTTATATATTCGACACACCTTGTTACAATATACATACATATAATCTACAAACACGATTAAAATAATTTATTTAACTATTTTTTTTATAAAATTTGTAAAAAAGTAACATTGTCACACAATAAATTACACTCAACAGAAACGATTTTGTTAAAAACGATAAAATCGTGAATCAAATAGAAAATAAAATATATTTAAACCAGATTTTGACAATAATAAGCGATAAAAAAATTAAACAAGTGCGAGTCGGACGGATTAAAAAAGAATGAACGGATTTTAAGGGTATTTAGCTAATTTTTAGATACATGTAGTGTTACATAATGTACGGAATCCTTCTTTCGCTTCGCACTTGTCCGCTTTTTAGGGTTCCGTAGCCAAATGGCAAAAAACGGAACCCTTATGGACCCGGATTCGTCATGTCTGTCTGTCTGTCCGTCCGTATGTCACAGCCACTTTTTTCCGAAACTATAAAACTATAGATACTGTTGAAACTTGGTAAGTAGATGTATTCTGTGAAAGTGTGAAACGCATTAAAATTATCACACAAAAATAGAAAAAAAAAAACAAATTTTGCGGGTTCCCCATACTTAGAACTGAAACTCAAATTTCTTTTTTCATCAAACCCATACGTGTGAGGTATCTATGGATAGGTCTTCAAAAATTATATAGAGGTTTCTATTTTCTAATATCATTTTATTCTAAACTGAATGGTTTGCGCGAGAGACACTTCCAAAGTGGTAAAATGTGTCCCCCCCTGTAACTTCTAAAATAAAAGAATGATAAAACTAAAAAAATATATGATGTACATTACCATGCAAACTTCCACCGAAAATGAACGAGATCTAGTAAGTAGTTTTTTTTATTTTATTTTATTTTTTTTTTTTTTTTTATAAAAAAATATACACTATTATTAAAACATCGATCAAAGTTACAACGAACTACAAGAACTTTTAATGATGTTACTTGCTGCTACGGAACCCTTAATGGGCGAGTCCGACTCGCACTTTTTAATTTTTTAACTTTAATATGTATGTTTATCAATATTGTTTGTTCCGCTTTCGTCGGTCGACTTATTTACGAATGAAAATTCAAATATTGCACGAAAATCAGCAAAAGAATCATCAAAATATCACAAAAATTATTATCAGAGATATATACAATATTTTGAAATTGATCTTGTAGTAATATATGTATATTATGTGAAAATTGAGTGTATTTATTAGAATATCTAACAATAAGACAGACAAATGGACGCACAACGTAGTTTTACGGCCGATCTCAATAATCTACCTTTTATTGTGCTTCCTAGATATATAGAATTTTTTTTCTTTTTTCTTTTATTAATTTTAGGGACTTTTGTCCTACATGGACACGCCAGTCCCATTGTAACTTTTACAACATAATTGCTATATAGAATATTGACAAACTCTATAAGAATTTTCAAAATTATATCGCAAACAAGCATAATCGAAGTTAATATATAAACATATTGAGACGTGTGCTTTCTTAGTTGTTAGTTTGACGGACGGATAGACAGCGGAATTTTAGTCTATAAGTCTTAGTTTAACTCAAGTCCGTTGTCACACACGTACGGATCTCTAAAAATGTTATTTTCGGAGAGTTTACTAACCTTATGTAAAATAACCAATAATGTTTTTATAAACATCGTGACTAGAATCAAATCCTGTTATTTATATTATGCATAAGATAAATTCCTCTCTAAAATAGCAGAAGGATCGTAACGTAACGATCGTAAACGTCATTTGTTTATAAATAAAATGCAAAGGGAATTTTTATGTTACCATAAAACACGAAAAAAAAATAAGCTTAAGTTTTTTTTTTACTTAGCTATTAATAAATCACAAATAATCTCTAGACATTGACTACACTGTTTGAATTAAGGAGGTATAATAGTTACTTAGATATAGATATTTTTCAATAAACAGTAATATTTATTTAATTAATAATTAAACAAGAATAACTGAAAATCTATAAATTAAGTATAGTATTTTTCTGTGCTTAAAAATTTAACTAAATTTAGTCTCAGACGAAGTTTGAACCTGAATTGACAGCGATTATCCATTAAAAATGTCACGAGGTTACTGAATTTCACTGCGTTTACTTAAATTGTATTTAACTAACAAAACTTTAATATTATTATTTTCTATAATAAATCAAGATTGTCAATTTTATGTGTATCTATAACCTAATGTTTTGAAACTAAACTAAATAGAGAAGTTGCATGTTCAATTTTTCTTTTTTGAAATTTTACCAAAATTGACACATTAAAAAAATATCATAATAATTTCAAAATTAAAAATGGTTATTCGAAAATTAAATTCAAACGCCATTGACGTCATTATATTACTTTAGTAACTAACGCCACCGCATGGAGAAATGATAAAACTCTCATGTTTACTTTGTTAAAATAAAATAAAAAATTGTCATTGCATAATAGAGGTTATATATGATTATTTAATTGACGTAAATAAATTTCTTGTAACGTTTGACTATTTAGTTATGACACATGATGATGCGAATATAGAAAATACTAAAGTATAGTATGATTGCGATTGGCTCACAACCTCAAGGGATATCACAACCAATCACAAATCTTTTTTTATTTTTTATTCATTAATTTTCCTATATTTTTGTTAATAATTACTAAAAATGGAATTGTTAATAAAAATGTTATTTAAATATACTTTAAATTATTATTCTATCATAACAGGTATTATATTTCATTTGATTGGCAATTTAAAAAAGTCGAAATACAATATAATACAAATAAATATTAAATAAATAAACCTTTCATACTCAACGGCCCCAAATCAGATGGAATCATATGTAAAGGTCCGGAAACACAGAACGCAATTGCATTCATACCACGACAAACATTTGTTTGGCCTATACCAAACATGTATTAAAAGCAGGATCGGAACCCGTAACATCTAGCACAACAGCCAGTTGCTGAGACCATTGCGCTGACGGGTCATTCCATGTCAAACCAACAAGGCACTCAACCTGACCATTTCAGATTTGGCTGAAACTTGGTTTATTTATACTCTCTGACATCTTAAACACAAATATAATTTTCAAATTTTTTTATCGCTGATAGTTTTTTAGTTATAAATTTTTAAAAATCACAAAATGCCGCGTTTTTAACGCGTTCTAAAATCTAAAATCTGCAATAACTTTGGTTCTATTAGTGCTAGAGAGCTGAGAGATAGCCCATTTTAAAGAGGGTTTAATGGGCTTTAATTCGATATCCATTTTGACCACATTAGAGGAAAAAGGAGAGTTTGAGTAAAACTCAAAAATCGTTTTTGAAAAAAAATGAAGTTGGTGTTTTTTAATTTTTTTCAAATTTATATATGTTTTTATGTATAGTTTTGTGAGTGCACCATAAAAAATTTAGAGTGGGACCATGATGGGATCAGGAGATATGTTAAAAATACATCACTGAATTGTCACAATTTTTTTTATTTCAATTTAATCTTGAATAATTTAAGTTATGTAGGCCTAATTCTTATGTTTTTTTTTAGAGAAAAAAAGAGAGTATGAGTAAAACTCAAAAATCGTTTTTGAAAAAAAATCGAGTTGGTGTTTTTTAATTTTTTTGAAATTTATATGTGTTTTTATTTATAATTTTGTGTCCACCATAAAAAATTAATTAATAAATAATTCTTATGTTTTTTTATGGTGTACTCACAAAATTATAAATAAAAACAATATAAATTTCAAAAAAATAAAAAAACACCAACTCGATTTTTTTTCAAAAACGATTTTTGAGTTTTACTCATACTCCCTTTTTTTCTCTAAAAAAAAAAACAAGAATTAGGCCTACATAACTTAAATTATTCAAGATTAAATTGAAATAAAAAAAAAATTGTGACACTTCAGTGATGTATTTTTAACATATCTCCTGATCCCATCATGGTCCCACTCTAAATTTTTTATGGTGCACTCACAAAACTATACATAAAAACATATATAAATTTGAAAAAAATTAAAAAACACCAACTTCATTTTTTTTCAAAAACGATTTTTGAGTTTTACTCAAACTCTCCTTTTTCTTCTAATGTGGTCAAAATGGATATCGAATTAAAGCCCATTAAACCCTTTTTAAAATGGGCTATCTCTCAGCTCTCTAGCACTAATAGAACCAAAGTTATTGCAGATTTTATATTTTAGAACGCGTTAAAAACGCGGCATTTTGTGATTTTTAAAAATTTATAACTAAAAAACTATCAGGGATAAAAAAATTTGAAAATTATATTTGTGTTCAAGATGTCAGAGAGTATAAATAAACCAAGTTTCAGCAAAATCTGAAATGGTCAAGTTGAAAACATTTATTTTTTGGTTGGTTTGACATGGAATGACCCTGACGGGTTATCGGCATATGTTATTAAAAAAACAGGACTCAAAAAACCGCCTAAGTAGGCACCTACAGTATAATAAAATCATGACAAGTAACAGGTGACATTTTAAATACATACATAAATTAAATATAAATTACATAATGCTTGACTCATATCTGATTCATAAATAAAATCCTTTATCGAAGAGAAATCGAATCGAAAGATCGATGGGTGCGGCGCGGCGTTACAAATGACGAGTGGTTTACCCTGTTTACCGCAAATCCTTAAATAGTACGAGCGAAAATTAAATCTCTTGTATTATAAAATTAATTAAACATTTGACATAGAAGAGCTTAAATTAATTTTTAAAGGACTTAATTTTAAATAATGACTAATTTTTGTACACACTGACAACATACATAGCTCAATAATAATGTTTTAAATATGTATGTATAATAGTATACATACATATTTAAAAGTATCTATAAATATTTTGATTTGATATTCTTCAATAAAACTAGAAAAAAATGTTATGGGTAGGTACACCGTACAATTAATGATTACAAAAATATACTTTTTGTAAACTAAACATTAATTTATAAGATTTAAACCAAATCTAAAATTTTCTAAGGAGACAGTTAAAAAATATCGAGAAATAATTTAAATATAAAGTTCATACAATTCAAAAAACAAAATTAATATATATTTTATTCAATTTTCTTTTGAGTTCTCATTGTACAAATATATTATGTTAATGTGAAGCTATCGCCAGATTCGGTATGGAGTTTCTACTGAGAAGAACCGGGATGAAAAAATTAAAAAAAAAACTTTTTTCTAAATATTAAAAACAACTTGTTCTCTATAGACATCGCCTTAGACGTTTAAAACCGGTTTTTTCACTTTAAATTCGCTTCGCCATTTTGGTCGAGCAGGTGAAATGATATCATCTCGAATGTCAGAGGTTCATGGCTTTTGTGCAATATTTGTACTAATTATTTGTTTATACCTGAAGTCTAGATGACAACGAAAATTTATAAATAACCTATTCTCTAGGCTATAATTGAAAATGTGTTTTAATTTAATTTTATCTGTCAAAAATTTATTGTTTAAGTTTGAAGACTTTTTTTTTTAAATTCTATATTGTTTTTGAAAATGAGAATTTTTCAATAAATTCGTAATTTATGCATAATGTTGAAAAGTTATGGTAAATAAAATAAACAACATGACAGACAACATTAACGTTTTCGGCATAATTATATGTATTTTCCATTCATATTTTGCTAATAACCTTAAAAAACTTGCTTAAAAATAGGCTTAGAAATTAAAGAAAAAAAAAATTACGTTGATATTTTGAAAAATTGTGTCCGTTACTTACAACGAAAAACTCCGGCTCCGTAACGAAAAATGAAAAAGTTGATAATAACAAACAAAAAATATGCCTTTTTTTTTCTTGTTTAACTTGTTAACTTTTTAACAAGGCTGTTAAAAATTCAATAGCTCTTATCGACTTTCTCTTTACATAACCATATGTAAATAAAGGAGTTATTTGAAAAGCATTTTGATGAAGATTGAATAAGCATATTTATTTTAAATAAGCTGCCTTCACCTTTCCCGTTACAATTGTACTGAATTTCCAGATAAAATGTATTTTTTGTTCTAGGACCTACTATTGACTCAAATTCCTAATTTAATTAAAATTAATTCAGTAGTTTCCCGAGCTGAGATACAGACAAAAATGAAAAAAAATACGATTTCTACTTCAGTATCGATTATAGGATAACTCTTACCGGTGGGAGGGATGCGCTGAGCCGCGCTCCCGGCTGCATGGGTACCACCATCTTGCTTGCTTGTTTCTCCCGTGAAACAGCTTTGCTGTGTTTCGGAGAGAAGGGCAAGACAGGCAGTGTAATTACTGGCACTGAGACTTTAACACCTTATGTCTTTGGATAGGCAACACATATATTGGTTGCGTGGGCTAGTTCTAGGTAAACTAGTTTATGTTCATGGGCGACGTCAACCACTTACCATCAGGTGGAACGTCTGCCAGTTTGCCTATCCAACTAAAATAAAAAAAATAAAACTCACAAAGATTAGCAAACTATGTTTTTTGTACACAATCGATCCTGTTTCAGTTTTATTACAAACTAGCGGCCCGCCCCGGCTTCGCACGGGTATTTAACTAAAATTTTAAAAATTATAAATTTATATTTTTTATCACCTACATGCGCCATCTATCGTATAATGGTAGAATATCGTTTTTATATTTAGTGACATTTAACATAATAGTACCTATATTAATTGAAAATGATGTTTATCTAAAATATTGAAACGATTTCTATTCCTATACAGACACACACACATACACACACAAACACACAGACACACACACACGCGCGCACACACACACACGCACACACTCACACACAGATACACAGACAGATACACAGACACACACTTGCACGCACACACACTTACACACATAATTTTATGCCGCATGATTTAATTTGTAAAAAAAAAAAAATTACTGTTATAAGTATGTTTTTCTCATATTTTTTTCTGGTCTGTAACTACTAATCATTGGAAGAGCGAAGTCTCCTAATACAGGCATAATGTGCTTAAAAGGAGGCTTCATATACAACTATTTGTACTATGGTGTATGGAAATAAATAAACGATTTTTTTTTTTCTTTTTTTTTTTTTTTTTCCTATCCATATTTAGTAAACTTTTAAGTTTAACAAAATAATAACTCAAAAATAAGTTTTGTGAGTTTTTAAGATTTATATTATCTTAAATATTTATAAGATATTTCTATTTTCTTAAATATTTATTTTTAAATTTAATTACAATGAAATAAAAACTAAATTATACTATGAGTTATGTTAAATTTTTATGTATTAAAGTTATTTACATTGGTTTTGTACTTTTTACGTGCACACATAAAAAACCGATAAGAGATGGCGCTGATTGAAAAAAAAACACGCGATTAAAATTTATTCTTGATGATATATAGTGTATTAATAAAACGAAGGTTTTAACAGATTTATTATTTGTATAGAATAGAATAGATATAAATAAGAACCTTTTAATCTAAGAATAGGTATATATAAAAAAGAAATAAAAATATATATATACATTTCTTTACTATTATTCATGGAGTATAGAGTTAAAGGAGCACTATCTTGTGTTACAAAGTGTCTCTGAAATAACCTTAAATAAAGATGGCGTTGCTGTATCGGAGGACATTTTTTAGGTTAGATAATTTACTTAACTCACAAACCGCTTAACTTTCAAATAGAACGCATTTACTAACTACTCTAGTCTATGAGAATACTTGAAATTATACTTACTTCCACTCAGCAAACTTCAAGTCATCTAAAACAGTTAAGTTCAGATCATAACCTCCACTAAACCAGCGACCCCTTTATTTTGTGGACACTTTATGTGTCAAACAGCCATATGAGATAGTGCTCCTTTATCTCTATACTTCATGCTATTATTGTATTTAAAAAAAAGTTATTTGTAAGTACTTGTTTATTTTAAAAAGTTATCCCTTGTCAAGGTGAAATTATGTAACGTTGAAATTAACCTTGACATTTAAAAAATATGAAAAAATACCAAACGTAAGTAAAATCGAATAATATCGCACAATATTAATTTTGAAAAAATAAAGTTTTAAATTTTATAACTAAACAGATATTATATTTATTTTGTTCGTAATCAATAAAGTATGAAACTATTGTACAGATTATAGTTACTAATTCTTTCACCATTCAAAAGTCACAATAAACAGAAATAACACAGACTATAAAATACTAGCTATAAATGTCAGCTCAGATGAATAAACAAGTAACATCTACTTTTTTAAAATAAACGCTTCACGCTGAACAGTCTTCAGTAGGATGAAAATCTTGAATCTCAAAACACAAGCCCTGTGGCCTAAACCTATACAAATATTTGTGTTGAATGGGGATAAAAACACCTTATACTTTAATCCCAGTAATTTTAAAAAACTATGGTGTTACCAGTATAAATAATCATTTGCTATTTTAATTGGAGCAATTTGCATCTATTTAAATTACTAACACAGTTTTTTGGATGCAGTTAACGAATGATTCATGTACATAATTTACCAAGCCTACAATTAGAACAATAATTTCCTTTGCTAACACACACGTAATTTACACTCGTTATCGCCTGCGGCTTAACTCATATTTGATTAGCTAGTAGCTTATACCTTAACTACGGTAATTATATTTAAATCGTTGTTTTTATTTCAATTATTGTAATTTAAAGACAGCATCTTATATTGCTAGGAATCCCAAAGAGTGGTTACCTAGGCTAAGAAAACATTTTGATTGATTGATTTAGCCTGCGGATATAAATGTATTTAAACCTTTGAAGGTAGTATGGAAAAATCCACCACCACATCAGCCGTTGGATGTAAACTAAACGTAGGCCTCCCCCGTGATTTCTGGGGGGGTTTGCCAATACTCGCCACCCTTGGTAAGCAAGTTGGCGATCCGAGTGTTTTGCCTGGGTATGGTGACGCTGCTGCCCATCACGATCCTGGTCGGTGTATAGTTGTTCGCACTACCTATGGCCTTAGTCGCCTTTTACGACACCTCAACAAGAAAAGTCGAAGACACACCTCACACACCTCAGCAAGAAAAGTCGAAGGCATAAGAATGCATAATTTAATAAAATAATAGATTTAAGTAAAGATTGATAAATAAATAAATTTTCATTTTGTAACTACTTCTAGTTATGATGATGATAACCTGATATTATTATATTTCAATAATTGTTAATAATGCCTGACTCTCATTGTCTCATTTATCAAAATATATGAAAAAACTATTTAATAATCTGTTTTTACCTCAAAAGATACTGGCAATTCACGATTTTAACAATAAAAAAATCTTATTTCTAAATTTAAAAAAATATACTACTTAGCTATAAAACCTCTATGTTTGACGTCGACTGCGTATTACCCAACATTGCGTTCATTGTCTAACGAAAGAACCTTGTACATTAAAATTCTTTGAAATTATCGCATTAAGAATTTTACAAAGATCTCTTATAATTTCATAGTTCGTGTGAATGAAAGTACATTCTATGAATTAATTTTATGTTATGAGAAATTTTGCCCTTTCACGTCGAAATGTTAATGAACTTTGAAAGAAACATAACATTTAATGGATATTTTTGGGAACAAACCATGGGAATAACGAATACTTTTTATCATTGTTACTTCATCTTATGACCGAATTCGATGTTAACATAGAAAATAAAGCATACATTATTAATTAAATATAATTATTATATAATTACCCTAGAGCCTAAATGTTTTAAATGTATTTTACTAGCGGACCGCTCCGTCTGCGTTTGGGGTATGTAATGTGTATATAAACCTTCCTCATGAACCACGCTGTATATTAGTAAAAAACGCATGAAAATCCGTGCAGTAGTTTTTGAGTTTATAGCGAACAGTCAGACAGACGCGACAGAAGACTTTGTTTTATAATATGTAGCGATACTTATGAAAAAAAAAACTTAGTAAATCCTATTGTTGTAAATTATATAGCCTATATTCTCAAATTAAAATGACACCGTCTTCACGTATTTTAGTATATAAATCTATACAATTAATAAATCTGTTAAAACCTCCGTTTTATTAATACACTATATATCATCAACAATAAGTTTTAATAGCGCGTTTTTTTTGAATCAGCGCCATCTCTTATCGTTTTTTGTTCGTGCACGTATCACGTAAAAAGTACAAAACCAATGTAAATAACTTTAATACATAAAAATTAAACATAATTCACAGTATAATTTAGTTTTTGTTTCATTGTAATTAAATTTAAAAATAAATATTTAAGAAAATAGAAATAGGTACCTACGCCGCCAACGCCATCTGGTCTAAGGAATCTTAAAAACTCACAAAACTTATTTTTGAGTTATTTTGTTAAACTTAAAAGTTTACTAAATATGTCGGATAGGAATAGAAATCGTTTTAATATTTTAGATAAACATCATTTTCAATTAATATAGGTACTATTATGTTAAATGTCACTAAATATAAAAACTATATTATTACCATTATACGATAGATGTCGCATGTAGGTGATAAAAAATATAAATTTATAATTTCAAATATTAGTTAAATACCCGTGCGAAGCCGGGGCGGGCCGCTAGTGTAACAATAAATAGCAAATGCATGATCTCATGATTAATACCTACATAATAACAAATATAAAACATGAGATTTGTTTTAAAATTAAGACACAATATTTACGTCAATTCATTGTAATTATAAAAATGAAGGTCACAAGTATTTTAATTTTTACATTTTCAGTTAAAAACACTGCACAAGTTACAAATAACGAAATAATCCCTACCTATATTATAAATGTGAAATGTGTGTAAGTTTGTTTGTTGACTGACCCGTTTGGCGCAGTTTGCAGTGACCCTGTTTTCTGCTCCAAGGGTTGTGGGTTCGATTCCCGCCCCGAGTCAGGGTGTAATATATGTTTATTTATATATATTATTTATATGTATATTTAATATGTATATTTATTTAAAAAAAAAAGTATATCAGTCGGCTGTTACCTAAAACACAGGTATTAAGTTGCCTACCTTAGGGACAGTCGACCGTGTGTGTATGCTAAAACATATTCATTTATTATTTATTTATTTATTTATTTGTTACGCTTTCACCCGAAAACTTCTTAACCGATCATCATGAAACTTTGTACACATATTCTTGGAAGTTAGTAGTAGTAGTGGTAGTAGTTACTTCTAATACCCCCAGTATTAGAAGTAACATAGGATACTTTTTTCTTTGGTCGCGAAGCTAGTACAAAATAAAGCATAAAGCTGTAAAGGCTTTTAGCCTAAACGAAAAATTATAACTTTTTAACGTGAACTCGCATTCAACATTCAGGCATACATTCCTAAAGAAAAGATTTTGCATACATGCAACGATGTACGTTGAAAATTAGTTCTAGTAGAAATGAAAAACTGAAATAATATTATAAAGCCGCGGGTGATCCCTTTCTGTACATTACGTAAAACCTCAGAATAATAAATTTAAAAAAAAATCGCAACTGTTATCTATTTTATACTATATAAGAAAAACAATATTAACTAACAAAAAATGGGACATACAATAAGAAGTTTTAATTTAATTTTAATTATAATTCATGCAACTTTCACTGTACTTCAGTGGAACAGTTCTAGAATAGTCTCAAAGGTAATATCAACTTCAAATAAACCGGTCCTGTTCTACAGAATGTTCAAGAAAAAAGTAAGATTTTCTAGGGAAAGCGTTATGGATAGAAAAATGAAGCGACTAGGCTATATATGGTGAACTTATGTGCTATTTTCACATACTTGATCTTAAACACGTTTTCTTTCTAAGAATTACTAAATATATTCTCTGGCTACAAGTAACTTTCATAAAGGTACTTTCAAATATCTATAAATATGTGTTTCGAAACCTCATCATATATAGTAATAAAATACAATTTTTTGCTTCGTGATGACTTTTCTTTTGCCTCTTTTATCACGATTGAAGCCCTTTAAATTGTAGAATTATGTAACTGGTTCTCATTAATAAAATTTCGAATAATGTAAAGACAGTCAGTCTTAAAAATACAAGAATTTTATTCGTTTATACCAAGGAATTTATATCATAACTGGAACGCTCACTTAATAAAATTGTGTATTCAAATATGCACCATAAAATAAATGTCATAAGGTTGACACTTGTTTTCAACATGTAAAGTGAAAAAATCGTTCCGAGCATTTCGTTGACAACTGAAATTTTGTCTCTTTCTTACGAGTTGCCTTGAATCCATGGTAGAAAGAGATACAATCCATCTCTTAAGAACGTTTTTAAGTGCACATGCGCATTCCACTTTGTATATAAATTCCTTGGTTTATAACTATACACCCATAATTATAGGTATATACCTTACCTTAAAACATGTGATGATTTCAGTCATTTGGACTGTCAATGTCAGGTAACTCTAAGTAACACTGAAACTTAAACTCGATTCTCGAAATCGGAAGGAATAATTTGCACCAACCATGAAACAAATAACGAAGAAAGTGTTACCCAACTTATCACCAACATTTGACAAAAACCTTACCCAATTGTTCAAACAGCGCAATAGATTCTTATTGACAATATTCAAACAATCCGTGATCTACTTGAAACTATTCATAAATGTAGGTCCCACATGTTGATCGTGACGCTTCAATTTCACCGTACCGGTTCCCAGGTGTGACGACCCGAATACCTATACAATTGCCTAGAGCTTTGACACCTGTGTATACATTTATAAGGACATAATAATGAAAGACAAAAAAAAGTCGGTCAAATTACGCCAACCTTGAAATTAACAACCAACACGTTGGTTGACAAAATTTAAGTAATTACAATAAATACTTACTAATATAAAAAAGATGCTTCAAGTCAAACGATTGTAATCAAGTCAAAAAAGTTTCTTAATGGAGACCATAAATCATAAATAACAAGGTTTTAAATATTAGGCTTTATAAAATTTTCTGTATTAGTTTTATAACCTTTTTTTTTAAACATTTATCGCTAAGCTAAAAATTAAAATAATAAAAATCAATACAAAAACTTTTTTAAAGTAATCTTCTTTCCTTAAGTGCTCCCGCAGATATACAATTGTAAGTTGGCCGACTGTCGAATAACTAAATTGCGTACTTTTACAATTTAGTTGATCAACTTTATTTTATCGGTTACCAGCCGCAGACTAATCGATTTAATCAGTGACAGTGTTGCTAGCGCGGTGCGTGTACGTGAAAATGCGGAAAAAAACGCTCTAATTGCTCTAATATTAAAAAGAAGACGAAAACAAAAGAGAACATTTTGGGTGCATCCTATATTAAGTAATAGATTAGAATATGGGAAGCATCATACATTGCATTCTAAACTCAGATGTTGACTTCATCTATAAGTTCTTCTACTTTTTCGTTTACAACAAGTGATCGGGAGGCAGACGTCGTACCCGTCGACGAAGATCCGGGCGTAGGGAAATCACGCGCACGCGTGTACTCGTCTTCCATCTTGCCGTGCGACTGACCAACAAAGTTGGATAGTCAGCGCAGCGAGCTTGTATAAGGTAACCGTGCTAACGAAAAGCTGGCCGATAGTTGGACAACTTTTAAATTGTGTGTAATCGGAAGGGAATTTCGATTCTAAAGCGGTCGACATCCAATTAAATAGTTGGACAATTTAGTTGGAGAAGATGTGCGGGCTAGCATATGTCACTATACCTATTAGTCTACTTTGCGATTTAGTCGACCAACTTACAATTGTATATCTGCGGGAGCACTAATGCTTCTTCAAAGGTAAGCTGGAAGAGATTCCTTATAAGGATAAGCCCGCCATTGTACATTTTAATTTATTCTTAAGTTTGTGTGTTTTCTTTGTCATTATCGGTAAGATAAAGTGAATGATGTCAACTACACGTTTACTTATTAAAAAAAAAAAAAAACTATGAGGTCATGATTCCTTTGTGTTCATTTTGTATTTTATTTATTTTCAATAAAGGATACAGTAAAATTTACAGTAAAAGTGTTGTAACAGTATTTTGATAAATTAAATCTTTTTGTCATAATTTGAATGTATTAGATATTGTTGTATTTTGTATCAATTTTTAAGTAACTTTATTAATATTATGAAAAAAAATGTCGAGATTATTTTTTAGGGTTCCCGAATCAATCAATGTTAATGGAACCCTTAAAAATATTAGACTGTCTTACCTCTCATAATACTAGCACGAAATCTAGTTTTACAATTGTCGACAAATATATTCTTTTTTTTTTAATTTCTGGCGACCCTGTTTTAACTTCAAACTAGAAATCTCTCACGGTTTCACCGGTGTTGATATTTCTGGCTACAGTTCCGCTTTGACGCGTCATAGCGTGATGATTTTTAGCCTGTTTTACTCTGATTGTATAACTTTCACTTCAATAATTTTAGAGTTAATCGACAAACAAATCTTATCTCATTCTCTTTTCAAATCTTAACCTTTTTCTCAATCTTACTTTTTTCTCTATTCCTCTCTATAATAATAGTAAACAACCTACAAATAATTATTATATGTGGTGTCGTAGTTTTTTTCTCATATTTCATAACCAACTATTATTATCAACGTAGTGACTCCGGTAGTGTTAATAAAAAACGCAATACGAGTGTTATTGCTGTAACCTGTAACCGATAATGTGTTATTAAACTTTTGAAAAAAAAAAAAAAACTTAACGCTATCTACCTTAATCTTTGAATCGATAAAATAATAATTTATTAAGGCGAAAGTAGTTTTCTTTTATTTTCAAACTAGCATCTCTGTATTCACACGGGTGTTCTATATATAAAAATAAGATTTTTTTTTTGTTGCGATTTGCTCTGTAGCGATAAGGCCGCCTTTTGTACTTATTTCCTTTTTTTTTGTAATGTTGCTTATTATTGGTAATAAAGTTAGTGTTTTTATTATTATAACTGAAGTAAGATTTAAACTACTGAATGTTGAGGTTAGATTTAATGTTTTAGAAGATGGAATACCATACCGACTTCCGATTTCCCTGTCAGTTACGGTATCACGTTCAAAAGAAGAGTGAATAGGCATCTTCCAGACATGCGCGCTCCAACTTAGGTTACAACAGATTAATCATAAAGCTAAAAAAAAAGAAACCCTTATGTCATACCCGGTCACAGGCTTACAAATCTACAACGCTGGAATAATATTAAATAAATAAATACATATGACATATGTCTAACATACACACCATAGAAATATTAAGAATTTCAAATATCTTTGATACACACACAGTGGTTTGTTCCTAAGGTAGACAACTTAATGGCTTTTTAGTTCTGTTCTGTAAAGACGGTGGATGTTCCAAAGATTTTCTATTGTATAACCATACCGAAATGACCGAGAATGACCGAAAATGTTTACCATTTCACCACTAGACAAATCTAGTTAGTCAAATATTTGTTTACGCGAACT
Source organism: Euphydryas editha (assembly GCA_036937285.1). Taxonomy (NCBI): domain Eukaryota; kingdom Metazoa; phylum Arthropoda; class Insecta; order Lepidoptera; family Nymphalidae; genus Euphydryas; species Euphydryas editha. Next base: position 17,686,934 of record JAUPFZ010000014.1, read on the forward strand.
CAACGTTTTCGAAGATTCTAAAATCTATTGACATTAGTCGCTGCTATGATTAGCATTTTACAGCCTAAAAGGCTAAAACTTTCCTTAATAACAACTTTATAATAATAGTCATATTAGACAGCTATTATAAATAAAGTCTATGTCATACATTTCTGCCTGTATAACGCGATATCACTGTACAGTTTAACGCAAATATAAAAATGACGCTAATACAAATATAACCACATCAATAAAACAAAACGCGGGTAAAAACATTGCAACTTTTTTTTTTGACGCTGGGAAATACGTTTACTTATCCCGCCGCCCGAAGGTGACGGGTATGTGGGACTCGCTGACTGCGAAGTCAGAATACCCACTAAAACCCAGCGGTGCCCTCGTCGTTGTACAAGGACGCCACGGGATCGCTGGCGCGTGCCACCGTTACAAAAACATTGCAACTCGTATAGTTTTGATACAAAGTCTAGTGTTCGATTCAACGCTTACCTGCTTTATCGTAAAATAAAAAAGCTTTGCATAGGTCACTTTTAAATTTTTCAATAAATATAAAAATAAATAAAATAAAAATAAAAATCATTTATTTCGACCTTAAAGATCATATTTTTGTTAGTAATATATATATAAGAAAACCCTAGTCTAATGTTAGTAACTTAAAACTATCTTAATCTAAGACTTATATCTAAGACAGCCCTGATTTGTCAGTACGTGCACCATACGGCAGTGGTTTGTGGTACTGACAATCCACCCTGTCAAGTGTTAGCAAAATATGCCCTCAGGACGCCACTGGGACTATTCCTAACCCTGCGCACGAGGGATGTGCACCGCTTACGCATGATCGATTGAAAACAATCAACATACCCGACGCACTGCAGCATCCAGGCAGTCCCATCATCATCCCGAAAGCATTATTATACTGTACGCGCATAAATCACTTGTAACAAAGTTCTATTAAATTGAACAACATAGCTAATTAATTCGTGTCATTAAAGATGGGATTTAATAATGGGGGACAGTAAATGAAAGTATTTACAGCATTAAAAAATTGTTATTTTGAATGAATATATAGGTAATGTTTAATACGCTATTTCTAATTAATTTTTTTTTAAATAAAATGTAAATCAGTCTATAATAATCTCTTCCAGGAATATACTAAATAATATGTCCCTACATAGCATAACAAGAAATTAATGATAACTTATAAAATCCTTAGAAAAGAAATTATTTGAAACGTAATTTAATTTAAAAAAAAATGATTTGCATCTTGAAATCAATTTCTGTTTATTCTCACAGTAAAAAAAGAAGAGATACAAATACTGTGCAAGTGAGATAGCACGATATCCCCTAAAGACTATTTTTTAAACTATACATTTTAGTGTATTCATCAATTTCATTAGGTGTAGGTACCTAAATACATCATTTCGCCATTTTGTGATTAATACTTTATTATCCAAGCAAGTAGGCTTGCACAAAATAATGCAATATAATGTTGTAAATTGTAATTACTTAATAATCACACCGTGTATATTGACTTTAATATTATACATTATAATATAAGGTCACTTACTAACAACCTAGTAGCCTAGTAGGTATATTACAATTTAATAAATAAACAAAATTGTTTTGTAAGTTATGAGAGAAAAATAAATTCAGGAATTAAAATGAAGTTTTTAATGATTACTATAAACTAAGTTTATTTATTAGCTTATATTAAAAAAATTATACTAATATTATAGATGCGAAAGTAAGTTTGTTACGATGTTACGCAAAAACTGCATATTTAACCGATCATCATGAAACTTTGTACACATATTTATGGAGGTATTAGTAGTAACATAGGACACTTTTCTTTTTTTTTCTGTCGCGATAACCGACATCCACGCGGGCGAAGCCACGGGCAGAAGCTAGTAAAGAATAAACAAACCAAATACATAATATTCGTAGATGTCTGTCTATAAATTAAAAAAAAAATCGTCCCAGCTTACCTTTTCTTTAAACTGAATTTACTCAAAGTTTCTTGGAAAAATCTAAATATAATAATTATAGTCCAAAATAACACCGACTTTATTATCAAGGATAAAAGTTCTATAAGAAAGTACATTTTTTTTTTCGCTCTCACAACTTCATTATATTCTTTATATAGTGTACAATAAATAAGGATGTTACACCGGGACCTTGTTACTTCTAAATAATAATGTCAAGAGGTGATAATTAAAAACAAGACAATTTCTCTTATCTCTGTTGTATGAATATTTTATTAACAAGTATAGCAGTGTGGACAGGCAGAGAAAGTGGACACGCTGACAGCTACACGCACGGGTTTTTGTATACATACATAATTATATATACGCGTAAAATGTATGGACAATTCACCGGTGGGAGGGATGCGCTGTGCCCTGCTTCCGGCTGCATGGGTACCACCATCTTGCTTGCTTGTTTCTTCCGTGAAACAGCTTTGCTGTGTTTCGGAAAGAAGGGCAAGACAGGCAGTGTAATTACTGGCACCGAGACTTAACATCATATGTCTCAGGATAGGCAGCACATAAATGAGTTGGCTGGGTTAGTTCCAGGTAAACTAGTTTATGTTCATGGGCGACGTCGACCACTTACCATCAGGTGGCACATCTGCCAGTTTGCCTATCCAACTAACATAAAAAAAATAAAACATATTTTAACCTCTAGCCTATCGGAGAGGTTATCTTGCAATGATTTTCAATTTCTTATTTATTTGTAATTTTGACTTTTAAAAAAGAAACAAAATTAAAATAAAATTCTTACACATTGTTTCGTAATAAATGAACTTTATTTCATCTGAATGAGTCTCTTCTTAAGGTCTTTGATAGTTTGGTTCTAACAGGTAATTGTTATTACAGAGAGCAATTGTTATTTATATATTTCTTATTCGCGATCCTTGTTAGCAAACTTTTAAGATAGATTTTTATAAAAATTACACAACAAAGTTAGCTAGATATACTACAGGTTATTCTCTAAATTTAAAAATGGAAACACTTCTAAATGGTTAAACATTGATTTAGTACAAAATATTGATTTTTATCAATAAGGGATACAAAATGGAATAAATCGAGATAGTCGAGAGGGTAGAACACGTGTATGACAACAAACCGTTGTGTGTTTAATCCGGTCTAACACCGCGGTTTTCAAATACTAAATTTGTCTTTAAAAATTCATCTTGTGCTCAATGGTAAAGAAAAACATCGTGCCAACCCCCAATGGAACAACGTAGTGGTAAGAGAAAAGGTTGAAGAACCGGATGGGGAAGAAGAAACGGAAAGGACGGTAGTACGGTACGCTATGGACACTTATACTGAGTGCATATTATTAGATGCTTAGACACGACTATATGTGTGCTTAATTTTTTCTAAGTTTATGAAATGATCCATTTTTGTCTTCTTATCTCAAGATACATCGCATAAATATAAATCCGGACAAACAAATGGGCGTTTTCATCTATACCATAACTGATGAGAGACCAAAATTAATTCTATTATCGAAAGTCAAATACGTCAAAAACATTTGCGTAACTTAATAACTGTAACTGTATCAGCCTGTAAATAACCCACTGCTGACCGAAGGCCTTTTCTCCATATAGAAGAAGGGTTGGAGCTTAATCCACCACGCTACTTCACTGCGGGTTGGCGGATAATTAATTTTAACGATAGCGTGGGTAACGATCGTTATCATATGTTTTGTCATGGCTTTACGTGCTCTTCGAGGCACAGTGGGGAGACCCACAAGGACCTACACCCAGACCGGAAACAAATATTTGTAAAAAATACAAATATCTGTCCCGAGCGGGAATCGAACTCGCGACCGCCTGCGCGGCGTTGAGGCAACTATTCGCACCACTACACCAGAGCGGTCGTCACTTGCATATTTTAATAACTTATAATATTTATAGCCACTTTTTTGTCTAAACATGAATCACATTGAACAAACATACTCTATAGGTGCGTGAATTAATCTTATACACAGTATTTAACGACAACCAAACACTCAAGTTAGTTTTATATATACCATATCTAACATTTAAGTTAACCGTTAACTTAATTATAGCATTTACCTAAATCTTAAAAGCAGTTACCCGCCTTAGACTCGCCGACTCGCGTGTTCCTAACGGATTAAAATTGAAACAATAGCTGTCATAATTACACCAAAAAAACTATGTTTCGTTAACACCATAACAGTTTGTGTAAGATTTGATTTAAAGACACTCAATTTTAGAACTTTTTTTTTTTCAAATTGACGAATATTTTGTTAAGATATGCATTGCTAAAATTTTGATATAACTTTAATTAAAATTGTTATCTCTTCTATTTCAGGATGCCAGTTATGTAATCAACAGACGCTATACGAAGAGCAAGATGTCACCTGTATGCCACAACTTCGTACAGAACGCGTGGAAGAAAGATTTCTGCTCGAATTGTTTTAAATCACGCGAGGAACACTCTAAGCAGGAAAGGACTACTGAAAGCAGTAAATATATTGAAAACAGAGGTAATTACTTCAAGAAAACTCCCCCCAGCATCCTCAAGATACATCCCAAGAAAAAAGGTAAACGTAACGTACGTTTCCCGGAAGAAGTATGCAGCGTTATTGGATATGGAGGTGATGATTGGTCAGATGGGGAAGAATTCGAGGTCTCAGAAGAGAATGACGAAGATGATACATTCCCAGATACAGAAGAGGAGAGAGAGCTACACAGAATAACTAAATCTAACACTGATTTTAATACAGTCAAAGCTAATTTACTTGGTGATTCCGTTGCTAAGTCGTACACCTCATTATTATTAGGAAAGGTTCAAACTGATTCTGATGGTAAAAAGAAAACATTAATGGTCTCAGTCACACCGTTTGGTCAAGAAAATAAGAGTCCAAGCGTTAAAACACACATCCGTAAACCTGCCGTCATAAATTTAGCTGAACAAGCAGCCGAAGAATCTTCAAATGGCTACAAAACTAATATAATTCTCTCAACTTACATAAAAGAATCTGAAACAATAATAACAACAGAAGGAACAAAATCTTCCGATGGTATATTGTGTACAGAAAAATCCTTACTCGAAGAAATATCTGAAACACTACATCAAAATAGAATAGGTGGTCATGACCTCAATTTAATTAAATCTGAATGCAACAAACCATCTATTGTTGAGGGTAAAATGAAACAGAGTATGCAAGATGACTGCGATAAAAAAGAAATGACTGAAACAAAAAAGAATAGCATTGTGAGAAAGTCACCATTGAATAAAAAGCAAGAACGACCAAAGGTAAATCTTAGTCGGTCAGAGTTTAAATTTTGTAAAATTAATATTGAAAACAGTAGTGTAGACTCCGCAGTGGATACACTCAATTCAACCGCAAATAATTCCTTAACCTCAGACGATGAAAGTTTCAGTGGACGCACGGATTCAGATAATGACGATAGCGGACACTTTTCCGAATCACACAAAACTGAAGAAACAGTTAAAATCAAAGTATATAACGACGATAAAAATATTAAAATGTCACCAATCGGACAACTACGAAAAGTAGACGGACAAGCCAACAGTGGATATTCAACATTCCAAAGTCCGATCATTGACATGCCGCCTATCATACCTAAACAACCGGAAGCCGTTTTCTCCGCGGAAGCCAGTCGCGAATTAGCTGGCGAACCGGATGGCAGAGCGGACCCAGATGATACGAGCGAAGCCCCCGCCTTACCTAACAGCCCTGTTCCTACTATGGATCCTCGTCCATCGTTCCTACACGGTATGATAACTGACATAATGCCAGGTAAACCGGTTCCGCCAGAAAAACCGAAGCTACCTGCCAAACCAGTCATCAAACAAAATAAAAAAAGTGTTACCTCAACGCAACAGGTTGTTATGCATGTGCAAACAAAAAAAGATGAGGAAGAAAACACTATTAAATATGCAAGCGATCAAACTTGTGAGGCTAGCGAAAAAAATTCGGACTCTGTCTATTACGCTAAACCAGTTTTGACGAAACAGGATAGCGACACATCTCTGAGCAGCCTGTGCAAACGAAAAGCACCAACGCCTCCCTTATCGCCTTCGGAGGAATACTCTAGTAGCCTTTACCAAAGAAATCCAAACGGGTTTATAAAATCTGACTCTCCAGTTGTGAGAGAAATGGAAAAACGGGAAAGAGCTGTGATGTCTTCCATGCCAAAATTAAGAAGTTCAGATGATGAATCGAAGAAATCGGAGCACGTACCAGAGCCAGCTCCGAGAAGGAATATTTCACTATCGCACGATAATTTACTGTTAGATGAAAAACGTAAAGGTAAATTGAAATTCTCAATTAAGAAATTACTTCGTATCGGATCATCGAAAGACTTAGATAAAAAAGAGCTAAGCGTCGCGCAAGTTACAAAAGTAACCACGAAAACCGAAGAGATTTACGATTTGACCCCGAAACCTAAACCGCGTCTCGTTATTATACATCCTTTGGATATTAACGGATCGAGTGTTGAGGTGGTGAAATCGAATTGTGAAATTTCGGATAGCTTACGACGGTTGAGTCATGACGACGTTTCATCAATATACAGTGGAAGCAGTTCTGCGACGGATGACACACCGCCAAGGGTTGTGAATAAGCCACCTCCTCCGCCAAGGATATCAAGTGAAGATTATAAATCCGTGTCAAATGTGCCAAAACCTGCGAGACCGCCCCCACCTAAGTCTATAGCTTTGCAAAAGAAACAAAAACAACAAGCATGGGCGGCTACTCCAAAGCAAGATGACACCATTTATGCTAATTTAGGTAAGATATAATAAAATTTCCTGTCGGTTTTTCTTTCCGTTTCACAATTAAAACGTATTCACATCATAATGACTCGTAGTCAATAATAAAATAGCTATAAAAATAACATGCAAATTATTTACCATTTCGGTTTTGTAACGTTCAGTGTACTGTTTGATAAGTATAAGCTAAAAATATACTATGAGGATAACTCAATAATTGAATAAAATATGTAGTACATTAGTAATAAACAATTTTAACGTGTAATATATTTTAATTATTATCACAATTATTTTTTTTTCATTATTATTAAGTGTACGTAGTTTATATCATTTCATTTATTTATAATTCTTTATTGTACACCACTTTTGAAACAAAATTTACAGAGATATATGCTTAAATATTATTGCACAATAAGGCGGTCTTATTGCTAATAAGCAATCTCTTCCAGACAACCTTACGTTGTAAGGAATTGAAACATATAGGAGTAAAATTATTTGTAATTGCTTAAAATTTATTTCATAATTACATTACATGGGTATTCATCATAATCTTTTAACTTTTATTTAATAAACTATATAAAAAAAGCTTTTGAGAATGTAATAATTATTTTAAAAAAAAAAATTTTTAACAAACCGTCTCCAAAATGTTTATAATTAGTCTAAAAAAGTTTCCTCATCTTTAAAAAACAAATATATCGTATCGATGACTCGAGTCATTTTTTTTACTGAAAATAAATGATAAAGACTTATTAAAAAAAACTATCAATAACTTATTAACAAGTTTAGTAGTCCTTGCTTGAACTATTGAGTATTGTCAGTTTCGTTACTACGCATAAAGGAAGCTGTATGCAAGAACCCATCTTTATCCACCTTTTGTCCAAACTATTTTCTAATAAGACTAGACCACTATTAAAATTACTCCTTCATATCAAATATAGTTACTAAGAAAATAAATAAATTTTAGATTTTATTAAAATGTTTTCAGGAGAGATTAGATCAGCGCTGGCGCCTAGGAAACCTGAGCGTACCGCAAGTATGCGCGAACGGGAATCGCACTTAGAACTTGTGAAGCGCAGGTCACCTTTAGACGAAGATAAGGATGACGCAGATGAGCCACAGGAACTCGTACAAGCGACCAACGATACAGTGATACACAACTACGATGACGTATACAATACGGGAAAATATGACGAGGAAAATTGCGATTCCGCTAAAAACAGTGACAGCGACTATGAATACGTACACCACGCCCGCTCGAGTTCTCCCGAATGCGATTCAGCCATCAAAACGAGAGAAGTGGAACGCGCTGAACGAAAGACTGAGGATACGACTGAATTCCCAAAATATAACGGTTTCCGTTCATCGTTACCGTACTGCGGCAGTGAAACGGAATCGGAAATTTATTCTCCTTACAGTTTCTACAGTTCGAACGACAACATGGACAGTCCGGGAAACGACGACTATCAAGCCGAAATGACTCCAAAGAACACAACTAACAAATTAAGAGTAAGGAAGGGAAGGAGCGTAGTTCACAAGAATCTCGAGGATAATTACGGCGCGGTCGTTATCGCAAATCACGAAGCGCTGGCGCAAGTTTTAGAACAGGTAATTTAGTTGGACGTGCCCTCGGGCTCGGTTAAGAAATCAGTTTTCTAGATTAATTCAAACTCTTACAACTCGATTTTGATACGTTTTAATAATAAAGCGTATCTTTCTTTTGATGTTGATGTGATATTTTCACGTTTTTTTAATTGTAAATTCAAATAAAGCCTTTGATAAACTATTTATTACATAATTTACTTTATTTAATATTTGTGTACAAATATAAACATTTATATATTTTAGTTCGTTATCTTATTACGAATACTTAAATATTATTGATTATATATCATTAGATATTTAAATTTATTCCGATTAAATCAATTAACTGTAAATAATTCGTTGTAATTTGTATCAATAAAATACATATTTATAACTTAAAAATTAAAAATTGTCTTTATACATAAGAAAAAATTTCCACGACTTACGAATTTTCTAAAATTTCAGGTACAACAAAGTGCAACCATGCAACCATCGCTACGAGGGCTCAAAGCCTGCACAAATTTAAGATGGAATGATTTCACAATCCAACAAAACAAAAACTTTACCAAAGCAGGAAAGAAATTCTTCTATCCAGCTTGTTGGAATTCTAACCAAGGACCGGTTAATGTAACATTAATGCTATACAAGGAACAGATGGCGTCTCAATTGGTCTGTCAGTCTGTACAACCATCGACGTTGTGTTTGAATGCTATCACGGAATTCTGTGATTTAGTACCGTTGCAACAATTCGGGGAAGACGGAGATGATTTGGTACAAGGTAATTGTTTAATATTATTTAAAGACAGACTGACTCTGTTAGTAAAATTTTAATCCTTATAATCGTCTTTTATAACCCATTTATTTAGTTGCTTAGTTCCATTCAGATTATAAAAACAGTTTAATCTTAGTTCTATATTAGTTTATTATTAGGGGTAATCAATATTAGAAGTATCACATAAAACAACAACACAATGAGGTCCTTCATTAGTTAACCATATAACAGACATAACCCCGCCCAAAAAAAGGATGATTAAAACCTTCACAATTAACACAAAATAATATTTAAAAAAAACTCCGAAATTATTGTCAAGTTTTTACCGTTTAAAAACAATATATCTTTGTCAAATTTCAGCGACAATCGTGGTCGTAGCAAACGCTCAAGTCGACACCATAAAGTCCTACGGCGAACATCTTCACACCGTCGAAGGGACCAACAAAGACCATCAACTAGTCCAAACGGATCAAATCCACGAAGCAATATTCATAATGCTCCAACTTATCAATGGATTAAAATGCCTTCAAGCGAGGGGTGTCGAAGAAATACCCGAATCTCTTACATCATTCATAATATTAAAGGATAATCAAACCGGAAATCATGGAAGTACAACGCCGGAAGACAGATTGAATTCTTTATCAGCGCCCAAGACTAATTGTTACGGCAGACTGTGTATATTACAAGGGTATGTTTTTTTTTAAAGCTAATATTAATATAAATAAAGTGAAAATTAAAGAGTATATGTTTGAACGAAATTATATCAGAAATTTCAAGTCCTATTCGATTTCATTTCCCTAGAAAAACAAGGCAAAAGTTATATGCAATATAAATATTGAACTACGACTTATAGCACCAAAGCAATAACAAAATAAGTGAAACCGTGAGTTTGAGGACTGTTAGTTGAAAATAAATGACACAATATGCAATTAATAGTTACCAACTTTACCTATATACAAATTGTAAATTACTTGACATTAATTTTTTGTTATTTTTAACATACACATTAAATTACACAATTACATATTAATATTCTTATTTTAAAAGCCTAATGTTCAAATGGATATTTAATTTAATCCAATCCATATGCTTCAACTTTCATGGTAAAGTATTGATATTGATAAGCAGACACTTTTAACTAATTAATCACAATTTAAATTAAAAATATTATTTTTTTTACAGATTGACCGACGATATGAACTGTAGCAAATCGACTGAAGAAGATTTATGTTCTCTTTGCAAATGCGCACTTAAAGCCGTCGAAACTCTCCTACCGGGAGATAAACTGACGCCGCTATTAAAAGAAGTATTACAAGAGGAAAGGGCCGTCTCATTAAACCACGCAAAATCAGTCCTAGAATTCATGTTATGGGGTCCCTTAGATGTAGTTCAAGGAGTTCCGGTCGATGAAAGGGAATTATCCCTTCAGAGATGGCTAGATTTAGAAAGAGCAACGGTGTTACACGGATTAGTACGAACAAGAGTACAATTGAACGTGTTTGAACAGCTTCATTTAATGTTCTTAGTACGATCAACTGCTAAGGCAATGTGTGACGCGTCTGTATTACTCGAAAGAGCCAATGTGTATTAATTGTCTTGGTAATTCTATATATTACCGTTTTTTTTTTAATGCTAACGACAAAATTTTTATATAATTTTTAATGGATATTATATTAAAATTTTATCTTTAGTAATCAAAATAACAGATACGTATATAGTTTATAGAAAACTGACGTATTTAGTCTACGTTTTGACGATAACGCTAAATTTAAAAAAGATATTTTTAATCTTTCTTTTGTATAGCGTTGTTTTGTCTCATTTATAAATATAATAGTGTACGGAATCTATATGGAGAAGAGGCCTTTTCCCAGCAGTGGGACAATTACAGGCTGATTTTGTTCAGTACGGAGTCCCTTACATTTCTCTAAGCTTTACTCGAATAATGTTGAGGCGTGTGTGTTGCAATTAAAATATGGATTGAGTATTGATTATTCTCATCAAATATACGTATTATAATCTCACGTAGGTTTTTATATAATTCAATGTTTTTTAAAGACACATGCGTTCAATAAATTAAAATTTAATTTTTAAGTTTCAATAAAAAAACTAGGCACCGTCAAGACTTTATACAGCTGAAATACACTAAAATCCAGCTTGGATTTCTACCTTACACTTTATTATTTCTACGTATATTTTATTTAAAAAAAAAATATTTATAATGCTCTATTAAAAAAAAATCAAAATTTTTCTTGCCAGTTTTTAAACACTCATCCGGTGCCAAAACCAATGGATTTTGAACTGAGAAGTTTATACTCAAATATATCGGTGCCTTATGTATTATACACTAACAAACCTGTAAATTAACACATGTAATTTATATTATTATAGTTATATTTAGCTCTGTAAGCAACGCTACAGTTCAAATGTCTAATTTTCTTTTTTAAGTATACCATTCATCGAATAAAAATAAACAAATTACTGATTAAAATTTTGTTTTATTTTTCATCATGGTTATTGGTCTTTGTGAGATCAATAGAAGTCTAAACAATATTTTTAGAATTTTCGTCTGCCTGTATCTTTTTTTCAGCATCACGCAGAATCTGTTACCTACACGTAATTCTGGTTTTTTTACCCGACTGCGACAGAAGGAGGGTTATGTTTTTCGAGTGTATATATGTATGTATGTATGTCCATTTCTTTGGCACGCCCTACAGCCCAAACGGCTGGACGGTTTTTGACATATGAGGTGTCGTTGGATTTGTCTAAATTGTAGTAGTGACATAGGCTATATAAATTTTCAAAATGGCGCCCGCAAATGGCGGAATGAGGGGGGGAGTTGAATTTTTTTTCTTACTGTAGCAATATGGTTATCAAATGAAAGCTAGTAAATTGTTTTATTCTTTTTAGTTTATAATAAGAGTATTTTACGCCATCGGGTTTTTTGATTTTTTTAATTAAGCATACTTGTTTCACAGTTGTGATGGAGGTTTAACTTAAAATCTAGTGAACTTTTCATATTGATACACCATCTAGAAGCGGAGTTATTACTCTTTAAGCAATTGTAGTGAAATCGTTAAGAAGTCGTTTTGTGCATACAGACAACGCAACAAACAAATATGGAAACCAAATCCACAATTAAAAATAATGTCAGTCTATCTATCTGTACCTATACGTGCACATCCCTCAGATTCGAACAGAACTGCACGGAGTTCAACGAAACTTAGTACGTATGATGATATAGAAATAGAATACTTGAACTGAATTGAAGACCTTGCATCAAAAGGGGGGCAAGTCCAAATTTCAAAAAGTTTGGGAACTAACAAAAAACCACTTTAAAAATTCAAAGGTACTCTAATGTCTATGATTTGAATGCAACAAAAAAATATAAGAATCGTTACTTACGCTTTTTAATTATTTTTTTAAGGTAGGTACATCAATAAGTTTTGTAATTACTACGAATTTTTAAAGTTCAGATTTGCCCCCCTTTTGCATCAAAATATCAAAAATGTGCTACTTTTTTTTTCGATGGCTAATAAAACACATATATACTAATAATTTTGTATTTTAAATATTAAGAATCAACCCAGAAATGATGAAATGAATTTATATTTAAAGAAAAACAAAATAAACAAGTGTTTAATAAAAAAAACGAAAAAACAATTGCCTAACAAATCTTAGGGATAGATCCAAATATTGCTGTAGTGCGCTTGTTTTCCGTTGGATTTGCTTCTGTTGTCCATCAAACGATAGCTTAATTTTTTGTTCAAATTGTAGGTGAGAAATACATTAACGGCAAAAATTTAGATCTGCCCCCCTTTTGCTGCAAGGTCCTCAATTGAACTGAAAACGAGTTGCAGCTTAATCCATAACGCTGCTCCACTGCGGCTTTGCAGATGATTTCCCTACCATTAGTAACGATCGCTATCAGGTATCCATAATAACAACCGCGATCTGCGGTTTTTTTTTTTACTCATCAGACGAGAAATAATCTTTGTACAAATAAAAAGCTCCGGTCGGGATTGAATCCGCAACTTCATTACTGAAACTTTCGTCGCTACAGTATAAAGTTCATCTACCGTGAAATTTTACTAATCACCATTGCTTTCAAGACAGTTTTACGTATAATTTCTGTTATCTAACACTGTTGAGGTAATTGCTTATATGCGTATCTAGTTATTAAGTCATCAACTATTTTAAATAACTCTAGCGTGTTATAAAAGTAAATATCGACATGCAACTCGCGCACGTTATTTAACCCTTGCGTTACTGGCGCCGCAATTTGTCGGCAACCGCACTTAGACGTCGTTAGCTTGAATGCGCGTAGTATTTTATTTGGAAGTCGAAACGAGTTTCTGCTCATGGGTGCCGGCAGGGGATGCCAGGGGGTGCACTTGCACCCCTTGGGAATCTCGGGATCAACAGGAATTATTGAAATAAAAAGCCGTCTGTTGGAAATCACTTTTTTTATTCACAATAATTAGTAGGCAGTAATTACACAATTCTCATTTAAAAAGCAACTGCAGCCGGCGGCATATACGGCAAAGAGAAAGATTGTAAGAAAACTAAAATCTGCACCATCTGGAAATTATTTCTGCCGGCGCCCATGTTTCTGCTGTGTGTTATATTTAGGAGTGAAATATTTTGTAGATACAAAACTAAAATATAAATTGAAATAATAATTAAATAAATAAGAAAGTCCGAACCTCAGCTTACCGACATGCAATGTGCACACTTCGCGTTCAGTGGTGCCACTTTACGTAGTAGACTGCCCTAACGAAAGGGTGAAATATATAAAATGAAGAACGTCAACATGGATATTTCTCGACGAATGGTATTATTGCATAATTTAATATTTATTACGTGTACTAATTTCTCTTTGCAACTTCGTTTATGTATGTTTGAACTGAATCAGCCTGAGCTTCTTCTCCATATAGAAGAAGGATTGTTTAATCCACCACGATAATTATCCGATCATGAGTAACGGTCGCTATCAGATGTCTGTGATAAGTTATCACTGATAACAACCGGAACCGACGGCTTCACGTGCTCACCGAGGCACGGTGGGGTGACCCATAAGGACACACACCCAGACCAGAAACAAATATTCGAATATAATATTAAATCGAACCCGCAATCTCCGACGTTAAGGCATGTATGTTTAAAAATTATAATACTAATAATTCAAATTTATCGAAATAGTAGGTAGGTATAATTACAAATCGCTCTTACAATATACACAAATTACAAATTACTCGATATTGAAATAAATTAAATAAAAAAAGAGGTTAACTTTGACAACTGACTTGCATAAAGTGTAAACCAGGGTCAATATTTTCGAAACCAAAAAAATAAATAATAGTAGGATGAAACCCATTGGAAAAGGAAGAGAATATAACAAAAATGAAACAATAATTTACGGGCGATCTGAGGTCGGGAAGCGGAAGGGATTGAGTTTTTAAGGATTTAAAAAAGAGGTTATTAAAAAGAGGTTATCTCAATTTCCGGCAAAACTACAAGTCCTATGGACAAAAGTTGGCAAAGTTATAGGTGATAAAAAGATCTACAACTTTTGTATTTACAATTTTTTCACATAAAAATCCTCAAAATTTCAGATAACAAAAGAAAAATTCAAATAATAAAGTTTTTGGTTTTTTATTTTTATCTTTTACAAAAAAAAAAAAAAAAGTTTTTTCACGAAAATTAGTGAAAACTTATCTTTTTATGTCCCAAACACACAGTAATTTTTTTCGATTTAAAATATTAATTTTTTTCACCATATTTGGATTTAATATCGAAAAAAAAACACCCTAATTTTCAATCGAAAATTCTCACATCAAAATATCTGCTTTCTTAAAAAAATCGGTAAACTTTGTTCGTTTGAATCTTTACTTTCTGATGGTGTAAAAAAAATATACATTACTATAGTACATTTTTCGCATTTACGGGAGTAAAATTGTAGGTAGTACTAGGTAGTCTTGAATAAATAATATTTTATTATAGAAATAAAACAAACATTCGTGTAACTACGTTATGGTTTATTGTCTTTATTAAAGCATCGGCAATAGAGTACAACAATATTTCAATCGCTTCTATGAAAACAACATTAGCGAATACAACAATGGAATAGCGTAAAACAGATAACAGGTAATAAGCGTCATTAGTCTTGTGTTGGTAAATTTAATGATAGGGTAGGGTAGTTCGCAAATCCTTCGCAAATTAGTTCGCTGTTATGGAGGGTAGATGTAAGCACACTCTTGTGTTACAAAAAGTGTCTCCGATATAACCTTAAATAAAGATGACGTTGCTGTACCAGAGTACCATATTTAGTTTAGATAATTTATTTAACTCGCTAGTCATTTAACTTTCCATTACAACACATTTACTAACTACTCTAGTCCATGAGAATACTTAAAATAATGCTTACTTCCACTCAGCAAACTTCAAGTCATCAAAACAGTTTAAGTCAGATCATACTCTCCACTACACCAGCGCCCTCTTTATTTGATGCTATTTTGTGGACACTTTTTGCGTGACACAGCCATATAAGATTGTGCTCCTTATCTCTACCCTCCATATTCGCTGTTTTCGTTCTTTCGAATTCTAAAAAGATCGTTCGCTCGCTTTGTTACCGCTACTGCACGCGCACTTTTGTTTCCTAATCCTACCTTATGTAGGATTTTTGACGTGATAACGTCTTGTAAATCGATGAACGCCGGCTGCACGCACGAGAAAGCATGACTCATTGTCACTTTCGGCGAGCGAGAGCGCGGAACAAGCGATAGAGAAGCACGATCGGCCTAAGCGTTCGGCTTGTCACGCATCTATCTCTCTTCCACTCCATCGGCAGACGGAATTTACAGACAACCAATTTTTTATTAACCGTTAATGTAATGTCAATAAATATTAAGTATCCGAAACTGGTATAATATTATTCGTGTGTCCATCTAGATCCAAAATTTCATATCAGTGACATCCCTGGTCTAAACGAACTAAAGAGCGAGAGAATGTGGGAACTAATTTATGAAGTTAACTTTGGAGAGCTATTTTGAACTTTTTGGTTCGCGAACTACACAAGACTACTTACTAAATAAAAAAGCATCCTTTAAAAATCACATGAATTACAAAAAATAAACCTAAAAACTTAAAACTACAATTAAAAATAAAACAAGAAAACTAACTTTTAAAAAGCTTTAAGCAATAATTTGATATAATTGATTCGATAGCACTTAGGCAGATTATAAAATTACTTAAGTGATAAATTAACATGTTTAGTTTAAATGAATTTAATTTAATACTAAATATTATCTAGGCTGGACAGCGTTAGCTAGGCACTATGAAATCCAACCACACTATTATTTCATTTAATTTTTTATTGATTCCTTTTCTATAAAAATCACCATAAGACTAAAATTGAGATGATAACATAATTTATAATTTATTTAAACAATATATAATTATAAACGACAGTTTTACTTCCCATCTAAAATATACTTACAAATAAAAACATCGGGAATGCAATATTTGTTAATTGACAAAAAAAAATGTAAGTACAATATAAAAAATATAATCCAAAATGTAAAAAGAAAAAAAATATATTTATTTTCCAAAAGCAAAAATAAATAATAAAAACACTTATCATAAACTTTATCGTAATAAGTACACATCACTCGTATAAATTCGAATCAAAGTTAAATATATACATATTAAAATAGTGACTTATCAGCAATACCAAAAATAACTATGTGTATAAAGATAAAGTATATTCAATATAGTTTAAGAAGTAGCTTTAACTTGACACACGAAAGCTGAACCTGAATTAATTATAAAACTTTAACATGACAATGTTAAAACGCGTTTTTCACTTATGAGCGTTTTTTAAACGTCGTCAAACGCTTAAATATACAGAATGACTGGTAAATTACTATCAATATTTAAGGAGACTACTCTGTACATGATTTTCATTCGAATTATGTGAAAAAAATAGGTAAATATTAATAAACTTTTAAGTAAAGTTACTCAACAGTTATCCAATTATGTACGCGTCGTCTGGACACCCTAGCAGCTAGCTGCACTTTCGACACAAAACAGGTAGTTTACCTACGTCCAAACGTCGCCACGTGTTAACAGGGTAGCAGGATAAACAAGCATGATCCAGTTCCCCTTAGTACTTTAATCCTGGCTTAGGATAGGCAAAAATACTAAGATATTTTACTCGTTTAAGCAACAAAGGAGATGGATACGATTCCATATATTCTTGGGCCAAAATGTAATGAAATGAAAATGGTATCAATTAATGCATCCAGGCTTATAGATCCCTCGCTGAAAATTCTCTATATTTTGGCTATCTGAGAGCGGAGTTATTAAACGTTTTGTAAAAATGAGGTTATGTTACAATATCTATTAAAAAACCCGATCACTAAGTTTTTAAAGCACTAATGTTTATTATATTTAGTGAAGAATGTTTGAAAACTCATTACTAATATCAATAACTTGAAACACTAATAAATATTGTTCAGAATTAAAAAAAAAAACCTTTGAATGTATTTCATACTTAATTCTTCTTCTATTATTATTAAAATGTCATCTAGGAAATGTAGGTAAAAAATAAACGGCTAGTATCAATGTCAGTCAGTTGTTAGCTGTCACTAAAAATATGATTTATTTTAAATCAATACGAAATCGATATTATTATCAAATATTAAATGATATTTTCGCTATTAATGTAACTTTATTTAAATGAACTTTATCGTTTACAACTTCAATATTGTGCATCTAAATACTTTGAGTTAATTAACTAGTAGAAACCTTTCTTTTTTTAATTCTGTAATCGATTTTAGTTGAATCGATACCCGATTAATTTGATGAAAACAATCTTTTTCATTTTTCTCCGCTCCCAGATTCAGAATTAAGTTGATTTTTTATATTGTAAGATAAAAAAATATAACCAATTTTTTAAACCATATCTCTACTTATTACATTTTGGCCCAAAAGTCCCCATCTCCTTTGTTGACTAGGTGAATGATGTGAACTTTGGCAATTTTTTGATGTGAACAAGCGGCACAGTACAACACCTGTGCACGTGCCGCCGGCATGACTGGAAAAGTGTCAACGCTTCATTTATTTGAATTGAAATTTATGAAAATTTGGTCAAAAATTAAGTACCTATTTTTTTCACATAATTCGAATGAGAATCATGTACCGAGTATTCTCCTTAAATATTGATAGTAATTTACCAGTCATCCTGTATATGTCCAGCTTCTATATGCCATCCTACATAGGGGAGTTTATTAGGTATTATAGGTCACGTTCCGGATGAAAATAAAATTCCTAACCTTTTTTTAAGTTTTACTGATTTAACATACGAGCTACTCTGCTTGCGTCTATTGCATAAAGCCGTCCAACGGCAACACGAGTAATGAGTATGCTGCGAGCTTTTTGTTACAATAAAGGAATTTATATCATAACTGGAACGCTCACTTAATAAAATTGTATATTCAAATATGCAGCTTGAAATAACTACCACAAGGTTGACATTGGCTTATAACATGTAAAGTGAAAAATCGTTCCGAGCATTTCGTTGACTACTGGTATTTTGTCTCTTTCTTACGAGAGTTGCCTTGAATCCATGGTAGAAAGAGATGAAATCCCGGCCGTCGGAACGTTTTTTGAGTGCACGTGAGCATTCCAGTTTGTATATAATTTCCTTGGTTACAATGAACACAAAATTCTACAAGGAAAATAAAAAGTTCCAATATGCTGTTCTTTACCTGCATTTGACAGTCTGCATAAATTTATTAACAATTTTGAAATATCATAAACTTTTGTCAGACAAAATGACTTCGAACTAGATATTGCAACAATTTAGATATATTGTTACAATAAATAATATTCTACGGAGAAAATAAAAAGTTCCTATACGCTGTTCTTTAGTTGTGTTCGGCAGTCATAAAATTATCGACTTTATTTTACTGAGTAAATTTTTTATAGTGAGTAAAATTAATATTACCAATTATTGTTGTAGATTTAACATTTATTTTACAATAAAACAAATTCAAATGTCATGAAATTAAAGCAAAAATTTACATAATTATACCATTAAAAAAAATCCGATATTCTCCGGTTCAACTTTCGCGTATTAGACTATATTTTGTACTCTTAAATTATTCGATATTCGAATTAATTTATTTTAAATAATGAAAACATATTTTTTAAGGGTAATAAATCTTCGTAGAAAAAATTCTGGGTTAATAAACAAACAAGAATATAAACACACAAGAGTTAAAAAGCCTAAATAAAAAAATAATATTTTACATAATTATATTTTCTTACAAATTAAACGAAATAACTCGCATATCTTAATATATAAATTTTTGAATTTTCATATTAATACTTATAACAAAATTCTAAACATATAATATATTTATGGCATTTAATAAAACTAAAACAAAAAATTACCATAAATTCGAAGTTGTTTATAAATCAGATTTTTTTTTAATACTGGTAAGTTTTTTTTTTTTAAATTTTTACTAAGAAAATTTAAAAAATAAGCGCAAACCTTGATTCACGTAACTTATAAATATTATTTTAATAATAAGTAAATAATTTATATATGGCGTACTATTATAATAGAATAATTGCCTTTATAATAGACAAAAATAAAGTCCAAATTAGTAACTTTTTTACCATCAGCTATTACAATCTGTGCGTTACTTTTCTATATATTTTTTTTCTTAATTTTTGCAAACAAAAATTTTTTTTTCCTATTTTTTCTTAAATTTCATGAGATACAGACATAAATCGAGTTTTAAGTGATTTCACACAAATTAATGCTATAGTTTTGTTACATAATATGAAGTATGTCCTTAAAACAGTAGTTGACAACCTTTGGTGCATAAACTTCGTTATAATAAGTTGCTATATTGTCAATTCAACATAAATTAAAAATAACATTTTTGTAATATGAATTGAACTGAATCAGCCAGTAAACGTCCCACTAATTAGCGATTATTTTTCCCTAGCGTGAGTAACGATCACTATCAGATGTCTATGATAACAACCAGGATAGAGGTCTTTAGGTGCTCTCCGAGGCACGGTGAGGAGACCCACAAGAACCAAGACCAGAAATGAATATTTGTACATATACAAATATCTGTCCCAAGCTTGAATCCAAACCACGACCGCCAGCGTTAAAGTGACTGTTCGCACCACTACACCAGGACGGTCATCTACATTTACTGCATTTTATTTATAAAATAAAAATCATACTAATATACTTTTAATAATATCTGTTCTAAAAATTTAAAAAAAAAAAAGGTCACCAACCACTGATTTAAGGGTTGCAATATGAAAAAATATAACTTTAAATCATACAACAAATAAACATTACGCATTTTCTAAATGATAATTGAACATTTACTGCAAACCTAGCTTATACTAATTCTTGACTACCTAGTTTTATTTCTTTTATAAAACTAATGATAAATAATTTTACAAACCCTTATTGAAATATACATATTCAGGCGGCTTACCGTCCGTGTTCTTTAATATTTCTTCGTATCTATCCTTTTCGAAACGTTTTATTGTATCTACGGAGAGTTTACTGAAAAAGAAAATAATAAATATATTGTATTTGTACTTATAAATGTTACATTTTAATTTACAAAGTAGGACATTACTTCCTGTATTGTATAGACATGTTTTTATTATTTTTTCTGTCTTGTATATCTTTAAAATGATTTCCTGAAAAATATTCGGTAGGGAATAGTTTCCATATCATTCAGCGGAACAATGTCTAAAGCCGGAGTCTAACAGAAAACATGCACTTAACCGAAAAGCCGCGGGTTCCAAATCCGTGCTAGCACCACTTAATTTTTAAGTGCTAAAGTTAAAAATTCTAATTGCGTTCGATGGAGGGAAAAGGAAATAATAAAAACATATAAATATAAAAAATTCAGACATATTTGCATTCATCAATTCAGGATTCAGGATTTTTTGCTTACTAGGAAAATGCTATTTTCTCAGCAGTAGGACATAACATAACACAGTCCATTGAGATTCCAAAAAATTTGAATATTATTTTAGTTCATTATAATTAATTAATTTACTTAAGGTATTACTTACCATTTCTGAGGAAATATGGCACACGCGGTCGGAACCATGAATGTCAAACTGAAAAGAAAAAAAAAAGTATTAACAAAATTTAATTACATAGTATTATTTTTGTATTTTAAAACAATAGGAAATAGCGCGTTTTCATTATCATTCTAGATATTTTATTAAAACTAGCATTAGCACTAGTAGATTTATTGTAAAACTAATTTTATTAATCAGAAATCTTAATCTACGTGGTGTTAATACAAAATTTTAAAAACGAATACTGGTTTCCCTATATAAATATGTAGCGTTGATTCAGGTCAGAGGTTCAGGTGAACAGGTCTATAATTAATCACATGTTTTATTTAATACAAAAACATGTGACATTCGGTTTGTTTCTTTGCTAAACTTTTTCATTTTCTTCATTAGTCTAGTACAAACGAAAGCTGAATCCTAAAAAACGCGAGAAATTAAACAACTATTATTAACTTGGTTTAATCATTGAGGTAAAATGGTTTTTAGTATTAAATCATTTTACAAAATATTGTTTTTACAAAAGTTTACATAAAGCCAAAATTTTTTTATTTGTAATGACTATTTTAAGGTTTTGTCAATATAATTATATTTAAATTGTGTATAATTTTAAAATGAAATACAAATAAAGAAGTTTATTGGTTAAGTATCAAACATGAATGAGCGCACTAGTACGTTCGTATAGTAGGGTCGATGACCTTTTTGTTGCCATGTAAAAAAAAAATATCCTCAGATTCAGATTTCATGTGTCGGACTTTAATAAATATAATTATATAATCCCACCCTGATGACATTCTAAGTGCGATCTCGCTAGGAGACATCCTTAGGACGAACGTCCATTTTGAGCCCTCGAGAAGGCTCCCAATTTTCACGGCTGGGTCTCAGTACTCGGCTACCTCACCGGTGACGCTCTAAAGGCCGCTAGGACCAACAGTTATACACATTTAGAAAAAATAAATAAAAAGGAACGCTTCGCGCCGCAGTGAGACACGATGGGCCGTCGAGCAAACGACTCGCCTTATATAAAATATCACATAGTATATGTATAGTATAGCATAACATAGCATAGTATAGTATAGAATAGCACAGTATAGTATAGTATAACATAGCATAGTATAGTATAGAATTGTACAGTATAGTATAGTATAGTATAACATAGTATAGTATGGTATAGCATCGTATAGTATATAGTGGGCGGTAGTCACCAGAGGCCGACGATGCCGGTCTGTATGCCGATGTGCGCCCAGCGGATGCGCTGCATCCAGGCCTTCGGCTCGATGCGCTCCATGATGACGGGCAGCAGCAGCATACCGGGCGCGCACATTATTATTCTGTAAAAATATAATATGTACTAGCTTCTGCCCGCGGCTTCGCCCTCGTGGTGTATAGTTCTTCAAATAGAAAACGCTGTCGTGGACTTTTTTTTTAGAATTTTTAATGGCAAACAATTCCGTCATACATGGTTTTTGCGTAACTTTAACCGTTTTCGGAGCGCACGCAACGGTAGCTCTCAAAAACGTATTAATGCTCGGTAAATAGACTATCCAACACAAAAATAAATTCAAACCAGTGGTTCCTGAGATTAGCGCGTTCAAACAATTCAGACTTATTGAATTCAATTAAAATAACTTGTTAATGTCAACGACTTTTGCAGGCTGTAACAATCAGTTAGTCAGAGAACCTATAACAAATTCATAATGTGGACAGAGGAGCGTGAACTATCTTCTTTCTTCATTCTATCTTGTTTGTTTGCTATCTGCTGCACGGCTCTCGGCTAAGGTCGGGCAAAGTCCAACGAGACTATTGCGGGTTTGAAAACATTCGCGCGGCCTTTTGATTTCGTAGTTATTTATTTATTTTTATTTCATTTCGTTCGTGAAGCGCTCGGGGTGATACATAAATTTTGTTCGTTCTCTGTTATTCCCTGTTAATATTTTCGTTAATTATTCTTATTTGTTACTAGTTTTAGTTATAGTTGTTGTTTTTGTTATTTGTTGCTGTTATATCTAGTTTCATTAAATTTGTATAAGTAAAAAAGGTTACAAAACCCTGCATAGGAGAATGATCTGGCAGTTGGTTTGTTTACATTTGGTATCTTGTCTCGTTGAACGCACTATAACTTGTACACGGCTCATTATTTAATTTATTAATTTATATTATGTATATAATTTAGGTTACATTTTATCTTTGTAATGTCGACTTGACTATGGTGTACGGTAACATTGGTATGAATTTATGTTAACACTACTTCTAGTAATTAATAAATAATAAATAAATATAAAAATTAAATGTTCACACCTAGATGTCACCACTTGTGATATTCCTTTGATGGGAGCAACTTGAGATTTCCCAATTACTTTTCCATTTTCATCCGTTACATCTAAACCTGAAATAATAAAAAATGTTTTATAGTAAACATAACGGCATACAATTTAGAGTATTCATAGAAACTATGTGCGTGTGTGCGCGTGCGCGAGTACATGCGTGCGTGCGTTTGCGTGTGTGCGTGTGCGTGTTCGTGTGCGTACGCATGCGTGTGTGCGTGTGCGTTTGATTGTGCGTGCGCGTGTATGGTATCTTGGTACATCGCCTCGAAGTTGATTTATTACTCTATAAGTCATTAAAAATATATATATATTTGTAACTCTGAACACCGGTCTGACACATATTAGCAGAGCAATAACTATTAGGGAAAGTACCCATACTACGTGACGTATTTTTTTACAATTTTCTATTCACAAATCAGTGATCACCCGAAGTATTTGCTAAGACCCACCCCCTCCCCCTAAACTTTTCATGTAGTAATTCATAAAATGTTTCTTGCAAACACAAAAGTTAAAAAAAGCAGTCAGTAGTAGTGGTGGTGGTAGTAGTATAGCGTAGTGTTGCCATCTGTGAATTTATAAGGCGCTAAAAGCTGCGCGCAATATTTAAATATAGCTCGAAAAAGCATTAGATTTCGCTAGAAGATTTTGACTACGTGACAAAAACCTAAAAAAAAACCCCCGCTCCAGTGAGCAAACGTTATGTTTTTGAAGACCTCTGAACTGATCATGTAGTATGGGTACCTTCTCTTAGTGTAGAGTTGCCAACCGTCCTGTTTTCCCAGGACATGTCCTGGTTTTTGTAGTGTCCTGGGATGTCCTGAATAGTTTTTACGCAGCGTCCTGGGTTCTTAAATTTTAAAATTCGCGCGCCTCAAGAAATTTTTACGTTACTTTTTATTAATTTTTATTAATAAGTTTGTAATATTAGAATTTATTAGATGCTAACTAACCTAAGTTTAAAAAAAATGTTACAAACTAAAGTGTTTGTTTTATGTTTTATATTATTTCGAATAATTTTATTCAAATACTTTTATGAAAAATATGATTATTTTAATTACTTGAATTTCATTTCACCTATTTTTAATACATATTAATTTAACTATTGCAACTCTATTACTGCGTCCTGTTTTTAAACTGAATTGTCCTGGTTTTTCCAACTACAAGTCCTAGTTTTTTAAATTTGGTGTTGGCAACCCTATCTTAGTGGCAACGCAAATAAAACCGGGTGGGCTAATAAATTCTAATAATTACAATATAACTAGACATCTCGTGTGATATCGCACTCTTGATTTCTTTACAATCATATTAAACATTTACGGTTACTAATAATACACTTCTAAGAGGCAGCACAAAGTTTAATAGCCTATTCCTTGATAAATAGACAAACACAAAAATCATTTTCTTATCCCCAACACAGGCCATATATGACATATGACATCATTATGTATGACACGTAACGGAACCGTTTTTTTTTCAACAGGGAATTGTGATTGGAACGTTTCTAAAATTAATCTAATTTATTATTTGTCACTTCACTACTAGGAGCCAAATTATGACTTTTTAAAGCACATTTCCTTCCTCCATAAACTGGCCGACGCAAAACGGATTTTTTAAAGCGATGTAGTATGTATTGAGATTATGTGCAAAGAATTAATTACTATTATTTTGTATTATTATATGTATTTATACATATGTAATTTTTTTTTTTTTGTAAATTTAATTATAATTATGTTCAGTAATTTGATGTCTGTATTTCAAATTGTTACTAATATTAATTATAAGATCACTGTAACTTAGAAAAAAAATCACTATGGTAAAAAAAGTCCCACTGAGTTTCTTCCACCAGTTTTTGTCAGGTCAGAGGCTTCTTCCTTCCGAACTGGTAGTAGACTCATGACGTTCAGTAAATAATTGTAATAATTTTATGCTGAATAAAATATTTTGACTTTGACTTTCTTGACTGGCCCGTTGGCTCGGATGGCAATGACCCTGCTTTCTGCTCCAGGGTTCGATTCCCGCCCCGAATGTGGGTGTAATATATATTTATATACTAAAAAAAAGTATATCAGTCGGCTGTCACCTGAATTACAGGTATTAAATTGCCTACATTAGGAGCAGACGACCGTGTGTGTGTATGTTAAATACTTTTATGGTCAATTTTGTCTGCAATAGATAATTATTTGTGTAAATTTTAATAAACTTACCTAGTAGTATTTCATTCTGTCTCATCAGTGGAATGTTAACCCAGTTAGCGGCGGCTACCGCGACGAATGGGACGAATCTCTGGAAATATTTTTTTTAATATTACTATATTAAATTAAATTAATTGAAACAGTCTGTAAACGTCCCACTGCTGGACGTAGACCTCCTGTCTTTATAGAAAATGGGTTGGAGATTAATCTGCCACGTTGCTCTATTGCGAATATTGACGAATAATTTCCCTATCAAGGGTAAATATACTGTCTAAACATTAATCAGTGGAATTTCACTAATTTTAAGTGAATATTCACTTTTTATCAATGTGAAAATCATACCACGCAGAATTAGTGACTATTCAATGTATGAATATATGAATATCAGAGTCCACTGATTTGATTATTGAATACGTGTATGTGTATTAGTATTCACTAATTTGTTATTGAAATTCACTGTTATGTAGTGAATACAGTTTCACTAACGTAATTAATGGAAATTCTCCTGATTTATGTTTAGAAACTATTGTAGCAGTTTCATGATAACAACTGAGACTGACTGCTTTACGTGCTCTCCGAGGCACGGCGGGGAGACCTATAAAGAAGGGGTGTGTGACCAGAAACAAATACAAACTCGTCGTGTTAAGGAGACTACTCGCACCACTTCACCAGAACGATTGTCGTGCAGTTCAATTGGCACTGTACCTATTTAAATGAAAATATTTTATTTTAAATGGATAGTAAAACGTCATAAAACACAAAATTATACTATTTAGGAGAGCTAGCTAAATGGCAATCACACTAACCCCTTTCTTTCTTAAGGCTCTTCCCTTCTATTCCCACTCTCACCGCCGCCCCTTTGCACACATATGCTGAGTCTCAGTCTATCCTGACACAAAATTAAATCTGGTCCAAAAGAAAAAGCTAACAAAACTGCCTCCGTTAAGGGTAGAATGAGGAGTTAAGGTTTTCATGGGACTTTGTTATTTTGGAGATAAAAGTATAAAGATTGGTAACTAGACTTTTGATAAAAATTAAAAATGTTATTGAAATTTTTTGAATTACATGCTTCGGGGAATTAAAATAGAGATGAAAAATTGTATAGTAAAGTCGTCAATTTTGTATTTTTAAATATGTAATTTAATTATCTGGCTTTGGTTTCTGTCTGAGGGACAGACAGCTGTACTACCAACTTACCAGTGTAACCGCTCCACACTATTAGTGTCCTAGAAAACCACTGAACTGAATCAGCCTGTAAACAACCCACTGCTGGGCAAAGGCCTTTTCTTATAGAAGAAGGGTTAGAGTTTAATGCACCACGCTGTTCCACTGCAGGTTGGCGGATAATTTCCCTACAATGAGTAACGGTCGCTATAAAATGTCTATGATAAGAACCGGGACTGACCGCTTTACATGCTCTCCGAGGCACGATGAAGAGACACACAAGGCCATACACCCAGACTAGAAACAAATATTTTCACAAATACAAATATCTGTCCCGAGCGGGAATCGAACCCGCGACCGCCAGCGCGCGATTTGAGGCGACTACTCACACCATTACACCAGAACGGTCGTCGGGACATAGCTACTTTTTGTCAATACACCCCACGCGGGCGAAGCCCATCCCTTCCCTCCACAGATCCGATGGAACATCCCTCCTCTCCCTTAAGGCTGGCAACGTACCTGCTAATCCTCTGATGTAGCGAGTGTCTATGGATGTCGCTTTTACTTGCCACCAGGTGAATTGACTGTCCGTTTGCTCCCTCTTATATAAAAAAAGCCGCGGACGGAAGCTAGTGTTATAAAAAAAAAATAACTCACAGCTAAAATCGGGTTAGTGGCGCGTTTCTGTATGACGAACTTGAAGGAGAGCGCGGTCGCCATCGCGGCGGAGGTCGCGGACGCGTACGCGACGCCCATCTGAGTCGTCGTCAGCGGCGAATTCGCGTTACGGTTCGTGTAGTTCACGAGCGCGTTGAACGACTGGTTCACCCACTGCCAGAACACGACTGCTGTCGCTGTTCTACGTTCGAACATATAAATACATAAATAAATATTAACCAACAATCACACCACGTTAACCTAGCCCCGAGCTAAGTCCGCAGGATTCGAACCCGCGAGCGCTCCGTAAAGTGTCCAGTTGCCTGACCACTCGACCAGCCGGCTGTCGAACATATCATCATCATCATCATCAAAAATAATCGAAGTTGCCTTATGAATATTTATGTATCAATACTTACTTAATATCCTACAAAATAATTATATACATAGCACGTGTAATCAACATCAATTATTCATCATCATATCAGCCATAGGATGTCCACTGCTGAACGTAGGCCTCCCCCATTGATCGTTACGGCGATGACGCGTTTATATAGAATTCGATTTTTAAACATTCCAAAGTATAATGATAATTAATGTATTTACTATGTATAATGCTCGATATAAATAAGTGTATATATTACTGTTGTTATATTATCAATATATATACTTTTTTTAGATTTTAACATAACTTATTATTAACTTAATCGTCATCTGTCACAATGTCAAGGAAGTTTTACTTTAACCGCATGTAAAGGTTACACACACTCATATTTTTTTATTCGATATTTGTATTTGCAAATATTCGCCACGCTTAGCTTGCGGGTTGGTGTTGGTGAGCGTCTCAGTGTCCCTGACTGCCTACAATAGGGCCCGTCTGTGGCGTCCACAGAGGGTCATGGCGGTTAGGGCTATACGTGGCTACCGCACGGTAGGTTTCGAGGCCGCGTGCGATTGGCCCCCCTGTGGGACTTGGAGGCGGAAGCGCTCGCTGACGTTTATCGGCGGGTATCGTTGTCGCGGGCGGGGATACTAATCCCCCGCCGAGCGAAATCACCGCATGGCGGGACGACGCCCACCGCACCACTTTCACACGGTGGAAGGCTCGGCTGGAGACGCCCCAGGCTGGTCTTCAGCCGATATTGATGGAGTGGATGGTGCGGCAGCACGGAGTTCTCACCTTCCGACTCGTGCAAGTTTTGTCAGGGCACAGCTGCTTTGGCAAATACTTGCACGTCGTCGCAAGGAGGGAGACGACTCCGGGCTGCCACCACTGTGACTGCAGCGAGGACTCGGCGCAACACACGCTCGAGTCGTGCCCGGCCTGAGCTGAGCAGCGCCGAGATCTCGCTGCAGTCTTTGGAGAGGACCTATCACTGCCAGCCGTTGCGCGAGCGATGCTTGGCGGTGATAGGGCCTGGACCGCGGTCGCCACTTTCTGCGAGGACGTCATCTCGCAGAAGGAGGCAGCGGAGAGCAGGCTTCTCGGAACCAATTCGCCGCCGGCGCGCTCACATGCGCCTGATGCCGCCCTAGCCGAGGCTGCGGACGGTAGAGTCGGGGATTGCCCACCGTCCGCTGAACAGCCTACCGCGAAGATGCGATGCCCTAGTTCGCAGGGCGTCGCACAGGAGAGAGTGCCCGATGGGGCTGCCGCCTGCGGGCCACGATGCAACGTACGCGGTACCCGTGGTCCGCCTTGTGAGGGCGGGTGAAGGCGCACTGCGGGTTATTTTAGTGGGTGAGGGCCCCACACTACCCACAGATCTCCTCGGATGACGGGATGTGCGTTTAGATACATTTTTCCCGCCAAAACAAAAAATGGTGAGCGTCTCAGTATTAAGCATATCGTCTATGGGGGAGCGTAGTATGTTGTGGCAGGAAATGGTGACGCTATTGCCCATCACCACCCCGGTTTGTGTACCTGGTTTGTATAATGAAATTTAACAAAATTATTAAGGAAAACTAAATAATTATAAATATTTTATAAATAATTATAACATTTAATAAATATTACTGTAGAGCAGGGGTGGGCAAATATTTTGATAGTCGGGCCACATTGCAGATGAAAATTTGACCCCGGGTCAAATAGTTTTTTTCTAATTTTTTATTTTTTATTATACATACTGTAATAAACAAAAACTAATATTTGTGTTTTTAATAATATTATATACAATGCTTCAGGGGCCAGACAAAATGCTACCGCGGGCCGCATCAGGCCCGCGGGCCGCATCAGGCCCGCGGGCCGCCATTTGCCCAGGTCTGTTGTAGAGTGATAGGGAAAAAATATTATATTACAATAAATTAAATTTATAACCTCTTTTTCAGTGTTAAAAAATGAAAATGAAATGATATATATCGAGAATAAAATTTGGGCATACTTTATCTTTGCAAAAGGCAAATCAAATAGAATATGGCTTCGATTATTAAGCTTGGGACGCTTGAAACCATTTTTTTCTAATAACATGAGCAATCAATATATGTAACTATTAACTAGTTTAAAAAAGAAAAATCTAGTTCTTATGCATGTAGTGAGCTGCTAACGAAAAAAAGGTATGTCAATCAGGTAAGACTTGTTAATTTTCAACATTTATTAATTAACATATGTACGCTTACGTAAATGCCATTCTAAATTCTAATAATATATTCCAATTTGACACACCTATTATCTTACGTTGTTAAGCGAAACCTGTTTCGCACCTTTTTTGTTGTCAAGGTCAGGTATTTAACGTAAATGTATTCTGCCAGACAAAAGAAAAAATAAAATGAGTTTTGAATAAAATTAGGTAGTTCGTGTCGTAGAATTATTTGTAGAAATAGGGTTGTGTAGCAAAAGAATTAAAAATTTTTCTTTTGCTACACAACCCTATTGTAATTCCGTAGCCATGCGGTGACAGACAGAGAAGAATAGTCTCGATCTCTTTCTTGCTGAGGTGTCGTAAAAGGCAAATAAGGTCATAGTTATGCGAACAACTGTGCACCAAACAAGATAGTTATGCATGGGCGCATGCGGCCGCAACGTTACCATACCCTGCCGTACCAGACTGCGCTCGCCAATCCATCTTTCAAGCATGGTGAGTATTGGCAACCACCCTCCCCTCCATAACCAGCATTGTACTGTTCAGCCCAGATGGTCACTCCGGAGATCGATGGGGGAGGCCTACGTTCAGCAGTAGACATCCAATGGCTGCTATGATGATGATTATTATTATTATTAATAGCTATAAATATTCTTACCTATACCACTGCAGCATAGCACCAGTAATAAGACAGCCGCCCGGCATTTGGAATGACATTCTACCAAACACATTCTGCAGTTCACCACTATCTGGATGGAATGCCGATTCATATAACTGTTTAGCTCTGATCACTTGGGACATTGTTGTACCGGTTGGCTCTTGACCTTGTCTAAAATAAATATATTATTTATAATTAGCAGCAATAATCAATATATAAATAAAAATAATCACAAAAGTGTTTTTATTCTCTAACTAGAATGTGATCACTGGATCATGGCCAGGGCCGGATTTAAAGTTGTGGAGGCCCGGGGCAATGGAGGAGTGGAGGCCCCTGGATTTGAAAATGAATTGTTGTTTTTTTCTTGCCAAAAAAAATGAGGACAAAAAAAAAGGTCTAATCTAATCTATTTTTATTCTTAAAAAAAAAGGTCGTCGCGATCTCACGCCACTATATTATTGTTGCCAGGTGGACATATTTCTAAAAAAAAAAGGTCATCACCTATTCCTATTCCTAAAAAAAAAGGTCGTCCCAACTCCGAACCACTCCAACTCGCGTGGCTCTATTGTGGAAGCCCCTCTTATGTGGGGGCCCGGGGCAGTTGCCCCGCTTGCCCTCCCCTAAATCCGGCCTTGATCGTGTCTTGTTATTGTTATTATTTTTTTAAATTAATATAATTTAATTGACATAAAAAATGTAAGCTGATGAAAAGCAGTTAGACCATTCCTTATACCAAACAATTAAATATTATAATGTAAAAAGTACAATGTATTGTCAGAAACCTTTACCCTTAATTAAAAATCTGGGTTTTAATACATTAATTTTCCATTGATGAGTTTAGAAATAGATAAAGAAATACCGAACATAACATATTGTTGTCCTAATCATCAGGTTCCCTAAATGTCTACAGAAAGAAGACAGTGAAAAATTGTTTGTTTTGAAGTTATTGACTTTACTATTAATTGAAATAACAAACAAAATCCTTATATTTATTATATATTTATACTCTATATTCAAATCCTATACATTTATACTCTATATTCAAATCTCATTTTTTTTTTAAATTACTATCTCTAATAAATAGTTTAATGACACATTAATCTTAACTAAAGTTTATAAGAATTTGATACCATAGAAGCTAAATAGGAGCTACTTAGTTACTTACTTATATTTATTATATAATTCTTTTGCCTGAATAAGTTCTTTTTCAGGCACAAAAGATAGTAGTGGGTTAGAAATAAAGGCAAAATGCCTGAATCTGCCCATAAAAGTACTTTGATCCCATAGTGGCTGAGTGATATCTATCCTATTTTCTACAGCCATAGTCTGAAAAATAAATTAAATTCAGTATATCTATCTATTTTAATTATGTTATATTAGCTATTTGCTTATGTCTTTATAAAGGGAAAAGTCACAAAATTAATTAAATAAATAAATAACACATGATTTTTATTTTAAATGAAAGGTAAAATAATAAGAAAATATTAAAATGAATAATATAGGTTTTAAAAATAAATTCTATATAGTTATACTACATTAAACTATGTATTTGTAGTAAATCAGTTGGGAAAAAAAAATTAATTTTTATAAGTTAGCAATTTTATTTTTTTGTATTAATTGGATATACCTAAATAAATAAATATAAATATGTTTAACACACACACACGGTCGACTGTCCCTAAGGTAGGCAACTTAATGTCTGTGTATAGGTAACAGCCGACTAATAAACCGATAAATAACACATATATAAATAAACATATATTGCACCCAGACTCGGGGTGGGAATCGAACCCACAACCCTTGGAGCAGAAAACAGGGTCACTACAAACTGCGCCAACGGGTCAGTCATATGTCCTATAAGATTGTATTTATTAATAATTAATATCCGGTTTTATAATTCTGTCGATAATGCCCGCCATATATTACATATTCAAAATCTCTAACTTATTTTAACAAAAAGAAAAATATATATTTTTACTATAAATATTAGCTAAAATAGTACTTACTCGTAAAAAATAACGTATCTAACAAAATTATGGTCTTAAATTACGTAGATTTTTAATTTTTTTTTTTTTTGTTTTCGAGGTACCTAAATTATGAATAAATTAATGAAATTATTACGCCCTTGAATCACGAGCTTTTTAACAAATACATAATTTGAACGTAACAGATTATGTAAGTTATTTAATGTACTTTACTTAAAAATATAAGTGTCGTTAGAAAAAAAAATATTTTTATACTTACAGTAGCGAGCACACGTTACTCTTAAATTTAAAATAGAACTACGTTATAAATAATCACAAAAATAATTAAATCAACAAAATATTAGATTATTACCTAACGAACACACCGCATTAGATTTAAGTTAAGTGACAATGACAACCAATGACAACTAAACAAATTTTTCAACGGCCGTGTTCCGAAATACACTGCGAGCACTGCTCAGTGCTGTCACTGGTGTATTTGTATTTATCATGGAATTATTATGTACTAGGTACAACTGGAAGGCTTACTAGTAAAATCCTGTCAAATAAAATTGAACTCTATATGTAAGACGATATTGTTGCTTTTAGAATATCAAAATACAGAGTAAAAAACGGTCTCGACAGAGAACAATTTAAGCTTCGTTGTGTCTCTTTCGCACGATTGCCATGTAAAATATTTGATTCCTTTAGTAGAATAATATTGTCTAAGAAATGAAAATTAAAACGTACTTTTTTGCATAATACGATAAACTTATGTGAGTACCGCAGATATACTAAAACAAATTACTTTCGCGTACAGTTTTACTTATTAAGAACAAAAATATTTCTCACAATAGCGCCGTAGGTAATTAGTAAATATTATAAATTTATTACTAGCAATACCGGTAAATATGGTTGTCATGTCAGCTTTTGTAATTTAATGGCGTCTCCTTTGTTGTTCTAAGTGTTGACAAGGACAGGTGAAGTTTTGAAACCTCTCTTTCGGCTCGCGTTTATAATCTGAGTGAACCTTCCAGTTGTACACAGTACATAATAATTCCATGGTATTTATATTTTGTACTGTGAGCAGTGAGCACTGGCGCTTTCGAGATAAGGTGCTCTAAGTACTGTGATCACGTGATAAAAAAATATAACAACGCGAATGATTGTTATTTTCTAACTTGTTCACTCCACCTGTTCAATAATATATATAGATATGTATAATCTAATACAATACTTATATAAGCCATATAATAAATTTACTTGAACTTACATTTTTTTTTTTATTGGAAATTTGAGTGCGTTTGACCTCAATCTTGTCTGATGGTAAACAACGATGAAGTCTAAGGTGAAGCACGCAAACTCAAATAATGCCTGTTCACTCTTGCCTTAAAAATCCCTAGGTTATACGCATCGGGAAACAGTGACGCAGGAAGAGAATTCCATTCCTTTGCAGTTCTAATAATGAAAGATGATGCGAACCGCGAGGTACGAACCGGAGGGATGTCGACCACGTATGGATGGAACCCCTGCCCACGTCGAGTTGTCCGATGGTGGAATGGTGCTGGGGGAATTAATTGATGCAATTCCTGCGCACACTCACCGAAATGTAACCTGTAGAAGACACACAGACTAGCAACCAGTCGGCGATGTTCGAGGCTCTGGAGCTGTCTTGAAGTAAGCATCTCATCGCCAATGAGTTTCCTGGCACGCCTGTCGATAGCTTCCAGGGCTTCGAGCCGGTACCGGGCGGAAACATCCCACAGATGGCAACAGTACTCCATGCAGGAGCGGACTTGAGCTGTATAGAGCTTTAACAGCTGGTCCGGTGTGAAATAATGACGGACCTTGGAGAGGATGTCCCAGTTTTTTTGAAGCAGTCTTAGCCCTGGATTCGATATAGTTTCCAAAATTGAGTTTGGACGATAAGTCTATACCGAGTAGTTCAAGGTGGTTCGTGACTGGAACAGGTACATTTCGGAAAGTGGGAGCCAAGTTAAACGGGCTCTTTTTAGCGGAGAAGAGACACGCCTGGGTTTTTGAAGCATTGAATCTTACTAGATTGGCATCACCCCAATCGGAGACAGCCTGAAGAGTAAGATTGGCACGGTCGACCATTGCTTCTCTAAGATCGTCCACTTCAGTTTGTCTTGTTCTTGCACTGGAGAAGTATCTCTCCGCGACGGTGCTGTCATCTGCGTACCCAAAGATACCGGGCTTAAGCAGATCATTTATGTGAAGCAGGAATAGCGTTGCGGAGAGAACAGATCCTTGGGGTACCCCGGCATTGATAGTCAATAGGTCAGACGTGTAGCCATCAACAACTACACGAATTGACCGTTCCCTCAAGAAATTGGAGATCCAAGTACATAGACTGGTGGGAATACCGTAAGCAGGAAGCTTCGCAATAAGACCATCGTGCCAGACCCCGTCGAATGCCTTCGAAATGTCAAGTGAGACAGCTAGGGCCTCACCATATTTATCGAGGGCTTCCCCCCAGAGATGTGTAGCGTACACGAGAAGATCCCCAGTAGAGCGGCGTTGGCGAAATCCGTATTGCCGATCACTGAGGAGATCATTATCTTCCAGGTAAGCCAGAAGGCGATTGTTGACAACACGCTCCATTACCTTGCAGAGGGTGGAGGTGATCGCGATTGGGTGGTAGTTTGCAGGATCAGCACGACTACCCTTCTTGGGTACGGGTTGTACGTTCGCGAGCTTCCATGCTTTCGGAACAGTCCCAGATCGAAAAGAGAGGCGATACAGACGTGTCAGGACTGGAGACAGTTCGGCTGCGCAATTTCTCAACACAATAGCAGGAATACCATCAGGACCACTGGCTTTGTTCACGTCCAGATTGCGTAGTATTTTGAGAACCTCCTTTTGGTAAATGTGAATTTCAGGCATTTTGCATCCACAAGGAGGTAACTGAGGTGGAGTTTTATTACCGGCATCTAGACGAGAATTTTCGGCAAATAGAGAGGCAAATAAATTAGCCTTATCCAAAGCCGTGTGTGCCAGTGTTCCGTCAGGTTTCTGCAGGGGAGGAAGTGAGGAGCGACAGAAGTTTGCTTCAACACACTTCGCCAGGGACCAAAAAGCTTTACTGCCCGATGGGTACGAAGCGAGTTTGGTTCCCACTCGGCCTATGTGGTTGAAGCGCGCTTTTTTGAGCACTTTTTTGTAGGACTTAGCTGCTGAGTTAAAGGCTTATACATATATTTATAAGCTATATTAATATATATATTAAGCTATATTAATATTATATATATTTATACATAAATATAAGCGGGTGGAGGATTACGCCCCGGCAGGGAGATCAAACGGCCGGGGGTTAGGGCTGTAGGCTCAGAAATCGGCGGACAATCCTAGTCGAGTCGAGTAATACCGCCTTCTGCATCCTGGCTGCGAGCAAACCGTCACGAATACCCAGCTGCCTCAGATGGTGAGCGAGGCTAACCGGGATCAAACCGTTGGCAGATATAACGATAGGAATAATTTCAGTGGAATCAACACCCCACATGTCGACAATCTCGTGCGCCAGATCCAGATATTTACGTTTTTTCTCTGTTTCGGCTTTCACGAGGTTCTCGTCATGCGGGATGGTAATATCCACTAAAAACACCCTCAACTGTGCCCTATCCATCACCACGATATCAGGCTTTTTCGCCAGTATCTTCCTGTCCGTGGCGATAGGCAGGTCCCAGTAGAGCCGGACTCCGTCGCGTTCGAGTAGTGGCGCCGGTGTGTACTGGTAGTACGCATTAGAGCAAGCTCTTGATGAAGAATCAGAGTTAGCAAGCTCATCAACTCAGTGTTAGCAAGCGCTGAACACCCCGAAAGCACATGTCTGAGTGACTCGCCGGGATGACGACAAGCTCGACAGAAGTCGTGAGTGCCATCCTTCAGAATGTGCTTCCGGTAGTTATTTGTCTTAACCACTTGATCCTGAATTGCACATACAAAACCTTCGGTTTTCCCAAAGAGGTCCCTGAATCGCAGCCGATGCACGGAAGCCTTAACATCCACGTGAGGTGCGTGGAGCGCCTTGTAAAACCATCCATGCAGCTCCTTCCTTTCCATCCATACGGTCTCCCGGTCAGAGGTGCTAAGTACAACCGATCTTCGCCATTCCTCTTTGGCCAGGGATAAGGGGGTGAGGCCTTTGTCACTAACTATAACATCACCATGCATAGCGCTCTCCCTCCTCGTTTCAAAGTAGGCCCTGAGGCTGCACATATCCCGGTTATGCATGGACTTGGCACTAAATAGGCCTCGGCTACCACATTTCCGAGGGATGTACAGTCTCATGACCGACGATTTCGGGCGATCCAGGGCGTCGAATTCGGTCTGAGTCCATCTGAGCACGCCAAATGTGTACAAGAGAGTGGGAATGACCCAGCCGTTATAAGCTCGGACCTTGTTGGCGCCCGACAAGTAGCTCCGAAGAACTTTTGTCAGCCGTCCAAAAAAGACATCGAAAACAGCCTCTTTCATATCCACCTCCTGCACCCCTATGCATTGTGACATGCCCAGATACCGGTAAGATTCAGCTTCGGAGAGGGTCTTGAAGTATGAAAGCTCTAGGCTAATTTCAACCGATTGCGTCACCTATCCCCTGTCTAAATGCACGACCGCACACTTATCCACTCCAAGCTGCATCCTGATGGAGCCGCTGAACTCAGTAGTGATTTTCATAAACTCCATAAGGCGTGCAGCATTAGGTGCCAGCAGCTTGAGGTCATCCATGTAGAGAAGGTGGGAGACTTTAGTACCTCCTCTCCGAAACTGAAAGCCTGTCCCCGAACGCTCCAGCAGAGTGCTTAAAGGGTTCAAGGACAAGCAGAACCATAGCGGGCTCAGACAATCACCCTGGAAAATACCCCTTCGTATCCGGATTCGGTCATCGGCACCCGTCGTCAGTCTCTCGCCCTGGAGACAAGGGATCGTACTCCATTACCCCATGCATACTTTGAGGAAGTCTCGAACTGCACTGTCGATCTTGTAGAGCTCGAGGACCCTCCGAAGCCATGAATGAGGCACCGAGTCGAATGCCTTCTTGTAGTCGATCCAGGTAGCAGAGAAGTTCCGACGGTTGCATTTGACAAGCTGGCCCGCCAGTCAGCTCCTTTGTACCGCGACAGCCTCCACGGCATCCATTCTGAGCTGCAGACAAGATGTTAAATTCGTCAATATGACGAGAGATCTTATAGCTCAGAACGGATGTCAGTGTCTTGTAGATGGAAGTCAGACACGTTATGGGGTGGTAGTTGGTAGGATCCGCGGTGTTGTTGGACTTAGGAGCTAGGTGAGTGATCCCAGTATTGAAGAGGTTCGGAAGCGTCCTCCGCTCTATCGCCTCTTGGTATTGTCGAGCCAAGGTCGCATGGCAAACCGAGAACCCTTTCAGCCAATAGTGATGCAGGCCGTCGGCCCCCGGACTCTTCCAGTTCGGTGCCCGCCAGACCACATCAGCTAAGTTCTCCAAAGAGATGGCGATCGGGTTCATCGGTTCGATTCTAGCACATGCTTCCTGAATCGCCGCAATCCAAGGGCTCTCCTCATCCTCTACCTCCCATGACCATATATTTCGCCAAAAGGCGAC
This sequence comes from Euphydryas editha, assembly GCA_036937285.1. Classification (NCBI taxonomy): domain Eukaryota; kingdom Metazoa; phylum Arthropoda; class Insecta; order Lepidoptera; family Nymphalidae; genus Euphydryas; species Euphydryas editha. Next base: position 17,725,323 of record JAUPFZ010000014.1, read on the forward strand.
GAAGGGTACGTTCGCGGGCCCTCTTCTAATTGATAATTCATTACTTTTATAGGATTTTTTAATCTATGCATTCCACAGACCACATGCGCGGAAATGATACTTCTTTAATCAAAAACTGAATTTAAACTGTCAAACTTTAGTAAATAATTGTTTGCTATTGTTCATAAAAGATAATAAACAAAATTATCTTCTTACATTTATTCACTATTTATTATTTTAATTAAAAACTGATAAATAAAAAACTATTGCGCATGTCCCATTTCCGTTTCCACGCATGTGGTCTGTGGAATGCACAGATTAAAAAATTCTATAAAAGTGATGAATTATCAATTAGAAGAGGGCGCGCGAACGTACCCGAAGTCAGCCGTATTCGGTTTTCGGAAAGTAGAGCACGGCGTCGGGTTCTCCAACTTCCTATAGAACCTCTTCTGATCACTGACGAAGAGGCGATTTTGTCGGAAGCGCTCAACTCTCTCAGAGTACCTACGAATACGCTTCCCTCATGCCGCAATTCTCTGCTTCAGTCTCTGAGCTCCGTCAGTTTCTGAGCTATATCAGGCTGGTCAAGCCTGACACCTAGCCCGTTAAAAGCTATTCTAACGGAGCGCACAATCCTTGGCCTAATGTTGCCTGACCTGAAGCTTTGCAGTCGGCCAATGAGGGCCCTGGCCAGGCTGATACGGCGTTCTATTCTCTTCTTCCAGGTTGGTACGTCACTATTCTTATCAGTAGTGCGTCCAGGCTCCTGGATTTTGGCTCCAATGAAGCGGTGTACCGCTAGAGCTGCACCAAAGAGAATAGAACCCGTATCATTCAAGCTCAGACTGCCATCCAAATATGGAGGTAGCAGCCTGTTAGCTGCCTCATTTGTCATTATAATATTATTATTAATTAATATTGGGTACGTTCGCGGCTCTCTTCTAATTGAAGATTGATGTGATGTGATGAAGATTGTTGATGTGAAGGGAGCGTGTTACATTTGTAGGTAGCTTTAATTTGGTGGTTAATTTCCGCGCATGTTGAATGTATGAAATGCGGATGCGCTCCTTTCAAGTAAAGAAATTTCCAATTAGAAGAGAGCCGCGAACGTACCCATTGTTATTAAAAAAAGTCAACTCTTCGTCGTCTTATTGAGTAGAAAACGTGCAAATTATAAATACATATTTTCATTTGTATAGCACAGTATAGCAAACTAAAAAGGAACGGCTTCGCAGTATACTGAATTGACGTCACACCTCACAATACTAGCAGTATATATCGGAACACGGCTAACATCCATTACTATCTAAAATTTACCCTTAGGTTTGCCTTTGAAGCGGTGCGAGGCTGTGGAGCGGAGAAATATTAACCAATAGGATTGCAAAAATTCTCCCCTCCGCTCCAGTGGACAAGGGCTAGCAAGGTAGTTTAAAAATTCATAGATTTTCGGAAGCGACGCGTGGTAGCGGTGCGGGCTAACGGAGTGAGGAGGCGGAGCAAGGCGGTTGAGCGGGGCGATGGGGAAACGGACAGATTGAAGGAAAATCAACAGAATATCCCTTAAAGAATTATTATTATTAATAATCTATGTTTTCTGAACTGACCGCCCACCTCCCTCGATTCAAATTACTCGACCTAACTCCGCTTAGTCCGCTACTCCGCTCCGCAATACTCACTTGCTTCACCCCGCTGCTTCGGTCCGCATAAATAGACAAACACAGTCCGCTTCTCCGGTCCGCAATACTCGCTCGCTTCGCTACGCTTCCTCACTCCGCTTCAATGGATAGGCACCCTTACGCTTGTCAAAAACTTTAAAAGCAAAATACAACAGAATAAGATTATAAAGCGTGGTGGTAGGGTCAACAGGTGGCACGGGGTGCTTACGTTTCGGATGTCGCAGGTGCTTACCGGGCACGGTTGCTTCGGTTAGTACCTGCACCAAATTGCTAGGCGAGAAGCCACCCCTGCTTGCCACGAGTGTGGCGCGCCAATCGACTCGGCACGTCACACCCTGGAGGAATGCGCCGCTATGGAGCCCCAGCGCAGGGCCCCTGGTGGCAGAGATAGGCGAAGACCTCTCGCTGTCGAGTGTGGTCCGCTGCATGCTTGTCAGCGAGAGGTGCTGGTCGGCCGTGACCTCATATTGTGAGGAGGTCATGGCTCGCTCGCTGACTCGCTCCGCAGAAGACGACCGGGGAGGAGGAGACGCCAATATGCACTCCTCCACCCTCCGCAATAGAGTGGGAGAGGGCACCACATCCTCCCACTCGCCACCAGGGCAATAGAGCGCTCACAGTGCCCGCGAGCTGTTATCCTTAGAAAATTAAAATCTTTTTTAAAAAAAAGAATTTATTTATTAACACAATTTAATACACAAATTAGGACAACTTAGAAAAGAGAAATTTGGCAAGTGTTACTTGTCCCGCGATCTGACCCGAACTGAACTCGAGCTCTATTATAAAATGAATGTTCGGAATCAAAGATGCTGATGAAGCACCTAGTCATTATTAACCCCTACATTACAGGGATGTAACAGCCCCCCCGATAAGAGGAAACTTACATTTTAATGCTAAGTTTCAGGTAATTATCCTGAGTCTTGGAACTGGTATTTCATCCATTTCCTGACTAGGTCCGATTGTTGCATCGAGATTTGTAATAGTTTTTGATTTAAAGTTAAAACAATTGCCAAATTTCTGGTGAATTTTCAAACATATAAAAATTAAGATTAAAACAATTATACAGTATGTAAGTATAGGATAATGTGAATCGTATTTGATAAGTGGATTAGGCTCATTTATTATTTTATCGATATCTGTCATGAATTGATCATCGGCGACATTTGTAAGTTTTTCCAAATTTATCTCAGTTAATTTTATTGGTTTTAATTTTTCTTTGAGGGATTTAAATTTCATTTCATCACAGCAAGGGTCATTAATTAAGTTGAAATCTGAAGTTACAGATTTTACAGTTATACTAATGTTATTTCTAGTTGAAAATTCTTTATTTCTGCAGAAGGCTTTACAGGTTGGCGGTAGATTCAATATGCCAGTACCTAATAATTTAAAATCTGATATTTGCCCTTGACATTCAACAGTGAGTTTAATAGGATCGGTTTCAACAAATAACCATCTATTACCAGTTAGTTCTTGCCAGATATCGATTCTTCCATGAATTATTTTAGTTTTACATTGCTGAGGTAATTTATCTAACACATTACATAAAATTTCTGTTTCGCAAGTAGGGATGTTTTGAACTGAATATGCATTCAGTTTGTTACAGATATGGATATCATTGATAATATTAACACAATCTTTTAAATCATTAATATATATATATGTTGTTTTATCTCTACTTATAGCTATGTAATTACAATTTGGAATCACCATCGCATAGGAATAAGGATGATTTTTATCGTGTGGAACCGGTACAGGTATTGTTTTATACAAACTGTATTCTATTCTAGTAACTAAAGGTATTTTAATTACAAATACAATTTCCTTATTTACGTAATAGCATGATAATTGCGCTAAGTTAATTAAAGAATGTATACTATATAAACTTAAACCTAAAGGTAATTCTGAATTCTTATCTAAATTTTTTACATTATGAGATAATTCTTCATAGAGTTGTGTTGGTGTAATAACAGATGGGTGAATCGAGTGGCTTTTTGTAAACATAATAGAGTCGATGACATTCTCGATTCTAAATGATAATGTAAATAAACTAGAAGATAACTCATTATAAATTTCGTTCATCTTCGATTCTACATATAGTATTGATGTTGTATTGGATAGGCCGTTAACACCAATATTTAAGGATTCAATAGCGCTATTCAAACGGGCTTCATTAATTTTAATTGCTTTTAAGGTTTCGTTATGATTTTTTATAGCTGCATTTGTCATCAGAATTTTATCTTTAACAAGAGATGCAAGTTTTTTATTATTATCATCTAAAGTTTGAATTGCATTATTGAACCTTATTGCGTCATTCTCATCCATTGTTCCTATTATCTGTTTAAATGCGGACCCAATTCCAGCAAACCACGCAGATCTTTTGTCTCTATCCGAAATCAAATGTGATATAGCACTATAATCTCTTAGAATACTGTCAAGGCGCGGCACCAAGGGTAATAAATAGTTATGACATTTAGAATTATTGTTATATTCACTTTGTTGACAGAAGAATCTAGCGGTTCCTAAAATGGTTCTTATGTTATCGATGTGAGGTTTTATATAACTAATGTCAACGGGAATCAATACATGAAGGTAATCATCCGTGATTTTTATAGAGCCCGCTGAGTCAAAATAGATACCGGGACTTTCGTTTATCTCTTCTATAATATTTGATGCGACAACGAAGTTAAACGCCGTGGTAATTCTGAAATATGATAGAATCTAGTTTTGTTATTTATACTACGTCTAACTAACTAAATTTATGGTTAAGTAGCAATTACTTTGAAAGGAATCAATATAATTCAAGAAAATAAAATGTAAAATATAAAGTCTTATTATGTAAAATATAAATAAAAAAAAATAATAATAATAAAAAAAAATGTAAAATATAAAGTCTTATATGTATACATGTTTATTCGGAATTAGTTTCCGCTAGTTTGAGTTCATCGTAATGGTATTTTACGTGTCGACGGTTTAGTAGTAATGTTAATGTATTGTTTCCGTTTATTCGGACAACTTTAAAGGGACCTTTCCATATGGGTGATAAGGCCTTACGGAGCCGTAAGTGATTTTTCACATACACCATATCACCTACTTTATACTTAATGGGCTTAGTTCGCTTATCATAGTATGATTTGGAAATCGATTTTGATCTTAATATATTCCCTAGAGCTTTTTCTCTAGAAAGCTGTAAACGTTGTTGTAGAACACGTACATAGCTATTATATGTCGGTTCTAAGGAAGTGTCGTAAATGGAAGATGGGATAGAGGGTTTATGCCCAAAAACTAATTCGTATGGGGTAAAATTCGTTGTTGAGTGAACTGTAGTGTTATACGTAAGCATTGCAGTGAAAACATACCTTGGCCAGTTATCCTGGTGTTCATTAATAAAGGACTTAAGGTACTCTTTCAGGGTGGAGTGACTACGTTCAAGTGCACCCTGAGTTTGTGGATGATAGGGACTAGACCAAAGTTGTTTAATTTTGAGAAAAGTGCATGTTTGTTTAAATAATTCAGCCGTGAAGTTTGTACCCTGGTCTGTTAGGATAGATTTTGGGATGCCGAATTGGCAAATAAAGTGGATAAGGCACTCGGCAGACTCCTCAGCTGTGGCGTTTGGTAAGGGATAAGCAGCTGAATATTTTGTAAGGTCATCCTGTAGTGTAAGTATAAATTTATATCTAGAAGGTCCGGCCTCTGGGAGAGGGCCAACGAGATCTAGCGCAACACGTTCAAAGGGTTGTGTCGATGTACTTGTAATTTGCATAGGAGCCCGGTTAATTTTACGCAGGGCTTTATTACTTTGGCATAAATCACATTTGCGGACATAGTTTTCGACATCACTACGCATGTTTCGCCAGTAGTATCGTTCTTGGATTCTGCTTAACATTCTATTAGAACCCAGGTGACCCGAGATAGGGATGTCATGGTTCTCTTTTAAGATTTTATTTATTTCGGTCATCGCTGGATATATAATAGAATTTTTGTAAATGTGGATAGTTATGTTTGTGTCGTGGAATAGATACGTAATTATGTTATAAATTTTTGTAAATGTATGTACATCGAAAGGATTGCGAAAATCTGTTATACTAAATTCCGTAACGTTGTTTGCAATAAATTCGGTTTTAAGATTATTTAAACTTTTAAATATATCTTCATAACTATTCTTTTCATAATGGTATACCTTAACGAATAATAAATAATAATTAATATTATCTTTCTGAAACATTACAAATGAGTGTAAAGTTCTTTCTTCAGACAGAAATTCTGTCGACTCCGATAAGTTACCAATAATATCTGCAACGTAGTGATTTGATTCGTCGAGGTCAATAGAGGTAGGTATGACTATATGTTTAATTTTTGTTTTTAATAGACTTTCGTTATGTTCCTCAATTTTAGTATTAAATTTTATTAACCTATTATTTAAAGTTTTCATGCATTTGGAGTATGTGTCGTCGTTGTTGTTGACACTACTATCAACAGATGGCGGAGTGGGAATATTAAAATCCTCCGGCAGTTCTAAATCTTCAGGGAGTATAAGGTCATCTGGTAAGTCAAGGTCATCTGGTAAGTCAAGGTTATCAGGTAAATCAATGGTTTCAGGTAAGTTTTCAGTTCCATTAGAATCAGTTGTAGGATTTTGATCATTTTGTTCATGTACAGGATTAACTGGATATCTCGAGAGTGCGTCTGCGTTTGAATTCATTTTACCCTTTTTATATTGAATTTCATAGTCATATTCTTCTAATTTTAGACGCCAGCGTACTAACCTTGATCCGGGGTCTTTGCAATTGAAAAGCCAATTCAGAGGCTTATGGTCTGTGATTATCGTAAACCGACGACCAAACAAATAGGGACGGAAGGTCTTTGTACCGTAGACGATTGCTAAACATTCTTTTTCGGTAACACTGTAATTACATTCTGCTTTATTTAATGTTCGGGATGCATAAGCGATGGGTCTATCTTTACCCATATCGCCTTGTGATAGAATGGCTGAGATAGCATAACTGGATGCATCACAAGTTAAAATAAATGGTTTTGTGAAATCTGGATATATAAGAATCGGAGCTGTTACTAGTTTTTCTTTAAGTTGTTCGAAAGCTAATTGTTGACTATTTGTCCAATTAAAAGGGACATCTTTCTTGAGGAGATTTGTTAATGATTTAGCATATTTTGAGAATTCTGGAATAAAACGACGATAATAAGAAGCTAGACCGAGAAAAGACTTGATATCTTTAGGACATTGCGGCACAGGGAATTGCATGACAGCTTTAATTTTATCGGGGTTAGGTTTAACTCCTTCGTCACTAATTATGTGACCTAAGTATGCTACTTCTTTGCGAAGGAACTCGCATTTCTCGGGTTGTAGTTTGAGGTTAGAGTTTCTTAATCTTTCGAAAACTAGATATAGTTTCTCGATATGGGAAGACAGGTCGTGAGAGTAGACAACGATATCATCCAGGTACACGAAACAATGTAAACCCTGTAACCCAGATAGGACAGTGTTCATTGTTCTCTGGAATGTTGCAGGAGCATTTTTAAGACCAAAGGGCATTCGATTAAATTCAAAATGCCCTTGTGGTACACTAAATGCTGTTTTGGGTGCATCCTTGGGGCTCATATTTACTTGATGAAACCCGGACGCTAGATCTAGCGTTGAAAAATATTTACTTTGGCCTAACTGGTCTAATATTTCGCTAATTTGAGGGATTGGATAACTTTCTCCAATCGTTACATCATTTAGTTTCCTGTAGTCTATTACAATCCTCCACTTTCTTTGTCCGGATGAGTCTAATTTCTTTGGTACAATCCAAATAGGTGATGACCATGGGGATTTTGAAGGTTGAATTATATTTTGGTTTAACATTTTCGTTATTTGAGACTTTACTTCTTCCTTGTGTATTTCAGGGAATCTATAAGATTTAACACTAATTGGTTGTGAAGTTGTTGTTTGAATTTCGTGTTGAATGACATCTGTAGAGGTCAGTTCGTCGTCTGGTAGATGGAATATATCGGCATATTCGTTACAAATGTCTTTTAGGTTATCGATTTCTTCAGTGTTTAAGTGTGATGTTTGAAGGAGTTGGAATAATTGTATGCTCCTTTTAATACTATTAGTTCCTATGTGACCTTGTTTTCTGTGTTTCAATTCGGTATAATCAATTGGGAATATCGTGAATAATAAATTCGAATTTATATGTATAGGTTCATCTGATACATTGAGTACTGTTAAGTTTATTCTATTATTATTTTTTAATCTTACTATGCAATTGGATACGAGTAACGAATCCGAAATGTGTTGGTCAAATATTATCCCTTCCTTTATTTCAGGATTTTTGACAGAACATTCAATTACTGTTTCTGTTCGGGGCATGATAGTATAGGAAGGTTCATTAAATGATAATTTAATATTGCTATTTTTTATCTCAAGGGACTTTGAGTCATAGTTAATACTACAGGCATGTTGTATAAAAAGGTCATTGCCTATTATGCCGTCGTAAGGTAGGTTAATGTTATCAAAGACATGGAATGTATGTGTTACTTGTAAGTCTTGAGTGAATTGTAGTTGTAGTTTAAGGTAACCTAAACTTTTTATAGGACTATCATCTTTTGAGTCTATACCTTTTACTTTGACATCGGTATCGTATAGTTGTGTTGAATTGGTTATGCAATCATTTTTTAGAATGCAAAGGGACGCTCCAGAGTCTACGAGAAAGGTAAGTGGATTTTTGTTTACGGATGTTTGGAGTACAACGTAAGGTAAATACTTTCTTTTAGTATTAATTTCATAGATTTGTTCAATTTGAGAATATCTAGAATTCTTTTCACAAGGAAGACCGCGAGTTTGGGGCTGAGTACCCTGTCCATGGGTCTGTTTACAAGAAAGACCTTGAGTTTGGGGCTGGTTACCCTGTCCATTGGTCTGTTTAAGAGAAAGACCTTGAGTTTGGGGCTGGTTACCCTGTCCATTGGTCTTGGGTTTAAGAGAAAGACCTTGAGTTTGGGGCTGATTACCCTGTCCATTGGTCTTGGGTTTAAGAGAAAGACCTTGAGTTTGGGGCTGGTTACCCTGTCCATTGGTCTTGGGTTTAGCGTAAGTATCGACTTTGACAGGAAGAGACTGACCCGCGCGATACTTATACGGGGCAGCAATTAGTTTAAATTTTCAGCGGTATTGTCTATTTCATATTCACCTTCAACTTCCTCATTTTCTGCAAAATTTATGCGGGGACCTGGTTTATAATTATTCGTTTTGGAAGTTGATTGATATGGTGTAAATGTTTTAGGTCCATTTGAATATTTTTTATTGTTGTAATCGCGGAGTCTACAATTTTCCAAGATATGCCCGGTTTTCTTACAATATCTACAAAACGGTGCTTCCTTAGAAGAGGAAGGGGCATATTGATTATCATTATTATAGTTATATCTTGATTGGGGTTTATTGTTAAAATCGTTTCTTTTAGGGATTGTTTCATTAGATTTTTGTTTGAAATTATTACGAAAAGAGAACTGTTGGATTTTTTCCTCTGATATAGCACAATTTATAGCATCATTAAGATTCTTCGGATCCCTACACCTTACAAGATTAGAAATTCGGGGATGTAAACCCAGTGTGAAAGTATGAAGGGCAAGGTCCTCCATAGCTGCTAGCCTACCAGCCAGCTCCATTTTCTTGGAATTAGAAACTGTGACCTCTGTTAATAGTTTCTGTAAGCAAGTTTCTACTCTCAGGGAAAACTGGCTAACAGGTTCTAGGTTACCTTGCTTACAGTCTTGTAGTTCTGTGAGAAGGTGAGCGTAATGTTTACGCTCACCAAATTGTGTTTTAAGAAATTCTTTTAAAGATGCCCAGGAATCAAACTCTTTTATGGAACAGGCTGTCTCAGCTTTACCTTCTAATTGACTAACGATGTATTTTAGGATTAAATCTTCCTGTCGCGAAGATGCCAAGGAGATTGCACTGTCGCAATTCCTCAAAAAGGCGGTAAGTTTATCTCGGTCACCGGTAAAAGGTTTTATAAATTTTAATATTGTGTTTAATGAGATTTCTTCTTCTTCAACTCTAGTCTCCCTCAATTCCTTTTTGGAATCTGATTTCGACATTTTGAACTAAATTTATATATTAATATAAAATAAATATATGAAAAATAAAATTAAAAGTAGACGAAGCTTGTAAACAGGAGTAGTATAGTATTCTAAGGTATTATAATACAAATGAAATCAATACGTTACGTCTGCGATAAGAGTTATGAGAAATAATTGATAAGAATGACTACGTTGAATTACAATTAAGTTCAAATTAATAAATGTTCACGAATTAAATTATGAGATGTCCTAATACTTATATTATATGATTTAATATTATATAAACAGGTAAATTATAACTACACAAATAAAGCTTTTCTACTGGAGATTGTTCACGATAATTTTTGGATAATAAAAATGAAATAGTTCGACTCACAGGAATATTTTCACACACATCATCTTTGATTTGACTGGAACCTGGATTTGACAGTTGGACTCGATGAGGATGCTGTCGGGATGTCACGTTGGTTAGGTCGGTGCTGGATACAAGGCTGCGTCAGGCGTGTATGCCCCAACAGCTAGATACCGCTTGCCGCACAATGGACTCTCTCTGTGACTCAGGATACCGGGATGGTCAAATTCTATGACCTTGAGTTGAGTTCGGGTCGGGAACTTCTGGATTTTACACTCACTCACTATTTAATATTTAACAAGATTTATTTATTTATTTATTTCTCACTCACTTGCACATTTTTATTTTATTAGGATCCCGATTTATTAGGCACTATGGAATGTTTTCGGGATCCCACCGCTGCCACCAAATGTTATCCTTAGAAAATTAAAATCTTTTTTAAAAAAAAGAATTTATTTATTAACACAATTTAATACACAAATTAGGACAACTTAGAAAAGAGAAATTTGGCAAGTGTTACTTGTCCCGCGATCTGACCCGAACTGAACTCGAGCTCTATTATAAAATGAATGTTCGGAATCAAAGATGCTGATGAAGCACCTAGTCATTATTAACCCCTACATTACAGGGATGTAACAGAGCGCTTTATAAGCGAAGGTGGCCCGCGGAGGCGGGCCAACCGTCGGGGCGTCACGGTTGCATGCGAAAGCGATCCCGTGGCGCCCTACTACGACGATGAGGGCACCGCTGGGTTTTAGTGGGTATTCTGACTCCACAGTCAGCAAGTCCCACATACCTGTCGCCTTTACAGTGGCGGGATGCATAAATGCATTTCCCAGCGTAGAAAAAAAAAGGTTAGGTGGTTAACAGTTCTTAAGGATTCGTCAAATGGAAGAACAACGCGGACAGACAGGTTGCATTAATTCATAACTAGTTTTCGTTGCTGTCTATAGCGAAAGATCGACCGAAGATACAAGAGCGCAGTAGAGAGTTACGTGAAAGCAGCAACGCATTCCGGGACAAAAATCAGAAAAGCAATTTATAGCCTTCCTAGTAATGGCTAGAAATCACTTATGGTATCGCTTGCTATGACCACTCTGGACATTACCTTAACAACTTATTTAATTTTAATAAGTTACTGCTGGCTATGGCTATCCTAGACGGATCAGCAGTGGCGGCGGTCTCCTTCTGCGAAGAGGTAAAACTCTTGTATACTACACAATTTGTAATTATTGTAAGAAATCTGTATTACTATATTACATTTGTATGTTGTGGTGTACAATAAAGCATAAAATAAAAATAAAAATAAATAAAGACGTAGAAGACCGCGTAGCGCGTTAGAGAGGACGACGCTTCTTCTGACCCGCTCCGGCGCAGACGTACGGGAGTAAGGAAGAGACGGTTTGCCCACCTCCTCCCCCTCGTAATAATGGGGTCACTGGCCGATAGTCGTGGGAATTCGGCTGGATTGACAGTGCGACCCCACTCATCTGAGGAGAGGCCTTCGTTGTGAGCGAGGTCGCCCCACCTTTTGTGCCGGGTCACGGATGTCCTTCCGGGCCTACCGCCGGGGTGAGACCTGAGAGAATGCTAGCGCGACCCCATCTCGTCCCACCCAGGCGGATGACTGCTCACACGTGGAGTTTTAGCCAGTGGTGGTCTGGCATAACCACTTCGGCACCCCCGCGCCGGAGTGGTATCTATAATGGATTTCTCCACGTAAAAAAAGGGTATGATCAGCAGTAACTTAGAAGGATGATTGCAAGTACACCAGGGAGGTGGTTTGTCATATGATGGAGATCTGCGAGTCCCTACCCGCATGGAATACGCATACATGCATGGAATATTGGAGACAACAAAATGGATGGAGAACGTATTACTCTCTCCTTCAATTAGAATATAATAAAGGATTTATTTGCTCACTTCTTATACAAGAGAGCGTATTGCGTGTATTATTCAGGCCGTACCTGCTATTCTACGGATTACTGAAATGAGCTCGTAGGCCTCGTAAAATTTCAATATTATAAATAGTTCAACTTAGATTAGTTCAAGACTTCAAGTTATCACTTCTCTCGGGCGTCCCTAGACACACGCGGTTTTTTCTAATATTATTGATTGTTTCTTTTATAATTTTACTCTTAAACTCTAACTTAATGGGTACGTTCGCGCGCCCTCTTCTAATTGATAATTCATCACTTTTATAGGATTTTTTAATCTATGCATTCCACAGACCACATGTGTGGAAACGGAAATGGGACATGCGCAATAGTTTTTTATTTATCAGTTTTTAATTAAAATAAGTAGTGAATAAATGTAAGAAGATAATTTTGTTTATTATTTTTTATGAACAATAGCAAACAATTATTTACTAAAGTTTGACAGTTAAATTCAGTTTTTGATTAAATAAGTATCATTTCCGCGCATGTGGTCTGTGGAATGCATAGATTAAAAAATCCTATAAAAGTGATGAATTATCAATTAGAAGAGGGCCCGCGAACGTACCCAATTATCGATGTTAATTCAAAGACACGTCGAATTTGAAAAAGGTGTATACATTTTAAATTTATAATATTTAGTCTATGAAATCCTAAAGAATATGGCGGCTGTCGTTGCAACAGCCGATATGACGATTCAAAAGAATTCTCAGATTCTTGTGAACGTAGAAGAAGCACTTGAAGATTTAATAGTGGTGTCCTATAGTAGTGACGATAAAAAATTCCAAGGTGTTCTTCTCGACTCTAAAAAGAGGTTTGTATTAATATATTCTGATATACTGATTCTTGTTATCGATTTATTTCGAAGGAACATATTTTTCCTATTTTATTTATTACTTTACAGTAATTTACCTTACGGTGTATATAATCTTCATCCAGCTTTTACAAAGCAAGAAGAAAATGTTGAGAGTAAAGACGACAAATTACATTCCGTTAGTCAAAGATTTACTTATCAAGAACCTCAGTTCGCAAGTGAAGATGGACAAAAATTTAAAAAAGCTAATACAAAGGGCAAACATCAGCCTCGACAAAAGATGACAGTTCGATTAAGACCTAGGAAGGTTTTGTGTTCAAATTGCCAAGGGATTTGCAATGAAAATAGTGAAAATGTGGACGTGTCCAAGAAACGGAAATTAGATTCGGATGACGATTCGCCCAAGGATGGCTCTGAGTCATCGAAATTAGAAAAAAAGTACCTAATGGGCAGCATGCTTATACCTAAATTATCTAGGTTACAACCGAGTGAAATAACAAGTGCTATAAAATCGAAAAATGTCGCAAAATCTGGCGAAAGAATTAGAAATGTGAAAAATGTGAAATCCAGTGATGAATGTGACCAAACTACTAGGGAGTTAGCTTTCGTTAGTGTTTCCGATAACAGTGACATATGTGATAAAGTAGAGGGTAAAGATAGTGACAATTCATTTAGTAACTTATTTTCTAATGCCAGAACATTAAAAATTTGTTTTGGTGAAGGTGAGGGCACTGTTGTAAAAATACCACCATTAGGTGGCGATTTTAATGAAGATTCTGGTGTTTCCTGTGATATGTCGAAGCCATCTAAACTAGATTCAAAGGCGGTGAAAAAAGCACTCAAAAAAGCTAAAAAACAGGCTAAAAAAAACAGTGATACACCAAACAATGTTGAAATGTGGATAGAACAGTCTCCAAAACACATTGGGGCATTGTCCCCTCGCAACAATTTATCAAATAGTCCACAACAGGATCCAGTAGAAAAGAAACACAAACACAAAGTGAAACACAAAAAGAAACATAAGATCCAGAAAAAACGTGACGAAAATTCAAGGAAATGTGATAGTGAATCAATAGATTTTTTCAGCAATATAAAGGATCATTGTTTGAAACAGAAGCTGTCTATCAGTTTGCGTAGATTAAGCAGTAACTCTTATGAACGGAGAGAGGAAGAAACATCTGATGGGGAGATTGAAACAGTGCCAGATTTTCCCCCTAACAGCACTGAAGGTGTTGGTGGGAGGTTGTTACGGGTTTCACCTGGTGATATTGTGTGGGGAAAGGTTGTTGGATTTCCATGGTGGCCTGGGAGAGTCCTAAGTGTGACACCGACAGCTCGAGCTCATGTTGCTTGGTATGCATCAACAACATCGTCACTAATCCCATGTGATAGCCTAAGTCCTTTTCTAGAAGATTACAAGGTAAATAATTTAATATAAAACAAATCTTTATAAAACTTATAAGACATATGTGAATGTATGTCAATTATAAATTTTAGCATAATATAACTTTAAATTAAAAACTATGCTCCAGGATCATGAATTCTTCAATATTTCATGCTGTGGTTTATACAGTATCACTAATAAAACTGCAGAGCTTATTAAAATATAATTACGTCGTTGTTCATATATATACATGAGTACTACGTAGTATTATGTACACAATATATATTCAATTATTATTGATATATGCTTACATATAAGGCTGGTTTACATGAATAAAACCTTTATCATATGAGTTGATGATATGGTAATTTAAATTTTTTTTTTTAATTATTAGACAAGCTATGTAATATTGCATAAGATATTATAACCTTACATAACCAATTCAAGCAAATAATTAACGGGTGTTAAAATTGCTATCATTATTATATTGAATTTGATAAATAATTTTAAATTCAACAAATTATGATTTTTTTTTTATAAGTGCATATTTTAATAAAAATGTATAATATAAAAAAATGATCCATATAAGTATATATCTATATATGACTAAGTGTGAAAAGTTGAGATAGCTAAAGCTGTAACTTTAGCTACAGCTGTTTGTACAGGATGACTGGTGAGTCACTATAAATATTTAAGGAGAATACTCGGTATATGATTCTCATTCGAATTATGTTTAAAAAAAAATAGGTACTTGATTTTTGACCAAATATTCATAAATTTCAATTCAAATAAATGAAGCGTTGACACGTCTCAGTCATGCCGGCGGCACGTGCACAGGTGTAGTACTGTGCCGCTTTTTCACATCTAAACATTGCCAAAGTTCACATCATTTACCTAGTCAACAAATTTGTTGCTTAAACGAGTAAAATATCTTAGTATTTTTGCATATCCTAAGCCAGGATTAAAGTATTAAGGGAGACTGGATCATGCTTGTTTATCACAGGTAGCCTGCTATCCTGTTAACACGTGGCGGCGTTTGGACGTAGGTAAACTACCTGTTTTGCGTCGACAGTGCAGCTAGCTGATAGGGTGTCCAGACAACGCGTAAATAATTAGATAACTATTGCGTAACTTTACTTAGAAGTTTATTAATATTTATGTTATATTTTTACATAATTCGAATGAGAATCATGTACCGAGTATTCTTCTTAAATAATGATAGTAATTCACCAGTCACCTGTATAGTATATTCACTTATCACTTAATATATAATACTATATATAAATAAAACTACCTAAGTTCATTGTATTAAGAGCCTAAGCACACGCCGTATTTAAAACGCGTTTGCATTGCTTCAAACGCGCGTACAAAGGGATGGAGAAGGGGCAGAGGAGAGGCGCGCGCTCACCAATCGCACGGAAGCTACTACAGCACATCTTGACATCTGTATGACTGTAGCTGCGCGTATAAACGCACGTAGAGGCGAGTTTCATGCTCGCCCCGTGTGCGTAGATTACAAGGTTGCGTCCGAATGTCGTTTGAAGCGCGTATACGCGCGTCATCTGTGCGTTTAAAATACGCCGTGTGCTTAGGCTCTAAAAGTAAAGGCGTAGTACAATGAGTATGTCATAAACCTAATCAATTTATAATAATTTCAGATAAGATTCAACAAAAAGAAAAGAGGTCCATACAAAGAGGCTGTAAAGCAAGCAACAATTGAAGCAAGGCAACTTGAATCTCATTTAGATCCATTAGCAAGTCCAACACAAGCCAACCTTGCGACAGTCTCGCCACGACCTATTGATGTGTTCTCATAAATGTGATTAAGGTATATTGCCGAATTAAAAAAAAAAATTTATGTGATATTTCTATCTGCACAAACTCATCGACCATTAGTTGTAAGTTAAATGTTAATCTTTGGCATAAATTAATTGTAACAAAATTTACAATACATTCTTGACGTAATGTTTTTATTTTTTACTTATGTTGAAAAAATCATTATAAATCCGCTATACAGTTTTATGCACTACATAGATTAGGATAGATAACTATCAAAACATGTATTGGCAGCTAAAAATTTATTTTTTACTGCTCTTAGAATTCACGTGCAATAACTTTATTTGAAAACAGAAACTGCCTTTCAAGACTTAACATTATTGTTACAGGAATTCTTTTTATATTTTGTTTTACATTATATATTTTCACATAAAATTATGTAAATATGTAATTACATTCTAGAAATCTTTACTGTATGTAAAGTAAGGTTTAAAATCTTTACAGAATTATTAAACAATAAGTTTACATTGAGTGATATGGTTGGTTTCCATAATCTGTATCTAAATTATTATGTAATTCTATTGCTAGTAAGAAAAATCACAGATGATACAGAATAGAAATTGGACTTTAGTTTGTTATGTTACATTCATCTTTATTTTGCCTGTTTTACTTTTTAATATGTATCTAAGTACCACAGATTGTTATTTTTATATATTAATTTGAATTAAACAAAATTTGTTATCTTCATTTCTTTGTTTAGGTTTCGAATTAAGTTTTGAGGACAACATTATTATCAATTGCTTGTTTTATTATTTTGTTCAAAACCAAATGGGTAGTTTTAATATATTTGTTATTTGTTTGTTAAGATTTTTAAATGATTTAATAAGAAAAGATATATCAGCAATTGTTTATTTTTGTTGAAATATTTTTAGTAAATTGCTTTGTAAATTTTATATTAAATAAACATATATGACGAATTTTTGTGTTTTGTAAATACTTTGGTTATTTACTTCGATTGCAACTAAAGTATTCATACAAGACAAGAAAATGTGTGAAAGAGACACTTTGTACTTAGATTTTCTATGATATTAGAGAAATATCTTTGTAGAAATTTTCGGATATCGGATTTTCTGTAAGAAATGGCAACAAGGTAATGTAACTTCGAATTTAAATGTGCAAGAAATTTTGAATATATGTTAACATTATGTCATACTGTATTTTTAATTTGAATTCTTATGTCTTCAATGTCTAATATGTACCTACAATATTAAACATGATTGTATAACATATATCATGTGATCTATAATATTAAAATGTATATGTTTTTGCCTCTCAACTAAATACAGCATAAGAAACAATAATATATAAACAACATTTAATAAAAAGACCAGATATATGTATGTCCAAAAATTAAATTAAACAAATGAACAATATAGTATTGACCGGCTTATAATTTTTTATCAAATTGTCTTGCAATGTGTGCAGTCATATAAAAATTTATAAAAATATAACAATTATCTGAGTCTAAATTTTCATATATAATCATCACAATATTATTATGTCCTTTAAAACAATTATGCCAAAGGTTGTTGATCTTTGTCATAATTATAAAATATGTAATATAATAAATAACGTGGTTAATTTAACATAAGTACATTCTGCTGTGTAATTCATTACAGGAATTGTATTTTAAAAATAGAAATATGTTGTACAGGAAAATGTATTTTATTTATATAATTGTTACTTTTTGTCTTAATAATATTCCCCTGCTTTTATTTTTAGTACGAAGTGTCGTAAAAAATCAATATTTTTTTTTAAATAAATGAGCTATATCTATAGCTTCGATATATTCGATATAGATCCATTCCATCAGACACGAACAAAGGTGGCTTGACTTATTTCGAAATTCTCAACAATTATCCTCATATTTAAACGAATTTACAAAAAAAAATATATATATACACCTAAGGGCGTTTGTGCACTACAAAGAATTTTATTGTCCGGCAGTTCGATTTTTTACGGTCCGATTATGGCACGCTATATAAATGATATACCTACTAGTTTTTACACTATACGTAATATTACCGTCCGACATTTTACTTTTCGCCATTCATTTTTATTTCATTTTCATTCACTTTATTCGTGTCACATCGGATCGTATAAAAAAACGGACTGCCGGACAGTAAAATTCCTTGTAGCGCACAAACGCCCTAAACCTTCTTCATTAACCACTCTCTATTGTTGAAAACTGCACTAAAATCCATTTTGTAGTTTATGCAACGAAGCACGGTAGGTTTACCCACAAGGATATACACTCAGACAAGAAACAAATATTTGTACAAATACAAATATCTGCCACGATCACGAATCGAACCCGCGTCCGCTGGCTTAGATGATTACCTACTCGCACCACTGTAACAGAAAGGTTGTTAGTGTTGTCGTCAATAAACGACCACCGTTCTGGTGTAATGGTGCGAGCTTAGTCGCCTCAACGACGCGCCCCGGCGGCGGCGGTCGCGGGTTCGATTCCCGCTCGGGACAGATTTTTTTATTTGTACAAATATTTGTTCCCTGTCTGAGTGTATGTATGCTGGTGTATTTTATGGGTCTCCCCACCATGTCTTGGAGAGAAGAAAATCGTCGGTCCCGGTTGTTATAGACACCTGATAACGATCGTTACTCATGGTAGAGAAATAGTCGCCTCAACGCCGCGCCCCGGCGGTCGTGGGTTCGATTCCCGCTCGGGACAGATTTTTTATTTGTACAAATATTTGTTCCCTGTCCGAGTGTATGTAGGTATGGTGGTGTATTTTATGGGTCTCCCCACCATGTCTTGGAGAGAAGAAAATCGTCGGTCCCGGTTTTTATCATAGACACCTGATAACGATCGATACTCATGGTAGAAAAATTATCCGCCAACCCGCAGTAGAGCAGCGTGATGGATTAAGCTCCAACTCTTCTTCTATATGGAGAAGAGGCCTTTGCTCAGCAGTGGATGGCTTACAGGCTGATACAGTACCTACAGTACAGTTGTCAATAAATAGATGCCGCTTACGCCGATTACTTACGTCGCGGTTTCTATCCCCGCACATGACAAATATTTGTATAGGCCATACAGATGTTTGTCGTGGTATATTGTGGGTTTCCTGATCCCCGACACAGGATTCACATCCTACTGGGGACCGTTGAGTGTGAGACATTTATTATTACAATCATTTGATAGCATATGGTTCTTTATACTTCAAATCCTTTTAAATTAATCTTCATAAATAAATTAAGAAAATGATTTCCCTCTCCTGTTGGAGAAAGGTTATTCTCGACACGTGTTGTACCAACACTACCAACCAACCTTATTCTAAGAGCAATTAGCACAACATCTACCACGACAGATCGATAACAGACACAATTGAGGAGACATGGTAAACGAAAGTGATGAGACTGGATTGCGTAAAAAAGATGGGCTGATAGTATAAATACAGAAGTGGGTAAGGAATGGATAGTCAAAACAAAAGATAGGGAAGATACTTAGAAAGGAGTCCAAATCCAATTAATTGTACAATATTGAATAAATAATTTATTTATTAATGTTTTATGTATTATAATTTGTGTCTTATAATTCTTTTAATTTATTTTTAGGGGCACAGGTAAATAAAAATATTAATTGTACCTATATTACGTAATATATTACAATTTAAAATTATTATGTAACATGTTAACGTTTTTTATCTTGTTCATTCGATTAGATTATTACGTTCTTTTGTGAAATGGTATTAAAATAAGCCAATAAGACAAAATGTATCAACATAATTAGAATACATACAACTTATTAAAAAATATATTTATTCAATAAATTGTCCTGCTTATTGTGCTCGGATATGAAAACAAACGCTTTTTTATTTGGAAAGGTATAATATAATAAAAAAAGACTTATAAGACTTGTCTAAAATTCTTTAATTACGCTAGATAAAGGTGAAAGGATCACGAACAAAAACACATCGTTCAAGTGATCACGGTTACACACACATAAATATTTGTATTCTTACAACGAAATATAGAAAAAGAGTTTAAAATGTAAACAACTTCGGTTTAATATAAGCATTATTGCTTTAAACATATCAATTACGTTTGCGATACACTTAAACACTTAGGTCATCGGAGAATAGGTGCAAGCAAAACTCGGTCGAAAATAAAAAGTCATTTTAAATAAGTACAAAAATATTTTATTCTAAAATGAAACTTATCGTCTAACTCTAAAAAATAAAGTTGTAAATATAAGGTTCGTAATTGATGCTTACTCTATTTGTAAATTAGACGCTGTTCTTGGAATCGCATTTCAACGCTTAGAACAGAGTAAGTACGGAAAGGCTTAGAGTTGCAAAATATTTTTTTTACCGGTGTAAGTTTGTCGTTTGAAATTAATAGTATTGGTTATATATATATATATTGGTAATAAATCTAATTAAATAATTCAGTGAAAGTCGTAACTGAAGAGTGTTATGCGATTATTAATAAAACATAATTATGTTAATAGTAATAATCTATACAGGGTGGACAAAAAGTCGTGGATCAAACGAAACAGGGAGATAGAGGAGGTAATTTCCTACAAAAAATGTTTCTACAGCATGGCCATAACTTCATTGCACGAAAAGTTATTAATATTTTTGTTTTTTCAATGAAACTACCGACTTTTTTAACAATTTAATCAATAAAAAATTAAATTGATTAAAAACAATAAAACAAAAAGTGTTTTACTATGACTCGATAATGTATCAATACTACAAAAATTGTATTGCAGCTCTTGGTACCAAATTTAACGAGAAATGAATTTTTTTCCGTAAGATTTGAAGCGATACAAAAAATTACTTCTCACTTTAAGAGCATCCTGTGAAAAAAAAAGTACTACCGAAAAGTGACCCTGTATTAAAATTTTTTGCTCATTTAATGCTGATTCAAATGAGGTACAACACTTTACTGTTTGAGCTTTAGTTTTGGTTTTATGGTCGTTTTTTCATATCAAAGTGCAAATTTCATTAAATTTGCCTTATACAAAATAATTTATTACTTTATCATAAACGGCCAGTTTTTTGTACGTTGGAATGCTATAACTGTTCTGTTCTTGTCACAATTAGGGAACCGCTCGTTCAAATGTCCTTGAACTGAAAAAATGAGGCCGGGCGCCGTCTTGTTGCAGCCACATTTCCGAAAAATCTTAACTTCGTTGAGTATTTGATTCAAATTATTTTATGAAAAATTCAAATACAGAGCATCATTCAGCCTTGGTGGCATTTCATGTAGCATAAACTGCTGGTCAATTGTTTTAGCCCACATGTTTATACCGAACCGATACTGGAATCGATCATTTCTAATGAAATGTGGGTTCACTCTGGAGTAGAAGTTTAAATTGTGGATGTTAAAAATTCCCATTCTTCTTAAATTTGACTCATCAGTCCGTAACACTTTGTTGAAAAACTTCGGATCCTCTCTGTTTCGTCTAAACATCTTGCTGCAAAATCTCACCCAAGGTCCACAGTCAGCGGGCAGCAAAGCTTGCACTCTTTGCACGTAGTAAGCTTGATATTTATTTCTTTTAATAATAAGGTGCACCGTCGATCGTCAAATCCCGAAATTTCCTGATATTTGCCGTTAGCTAATACCAGGGTCCAGTCTTAACTGTCTCAGTATTTGCTCTTCATTGTCAAATCGTACTACTGGTCTACCTGTTCTCGCAGCATGCTCACCGGGTAAGGTTCCCCCATGTACACATTATGCACGCGTATAAAGACCCTGTAGTCCGGGAAACGGTCTCAGTTAGTGTAGCTTTGTCGATATCTTCTGGCAATAGCTCGAGTATTGCCTTCACAATAGCCATAGAGATAATGCATTTCTGCATACTCCCGTTGGGTGTATGCTCTCCTCGCAGCAGCCATCTTCCACTTATCTAGCCAAACCGTAGCGAAAGAGTGTCTGTCCATTTCATAAATCCTAAATGTGACAAGAACAGAACAGTTATAGCATTTCAACGTACAAAAAACTGGCCGTTTATGATAAAGTAATAAATTATTTTGTATAAGGCAAATTTAATGAAATTTGCACTTTGATATGAAAAAACGACCATAAAACCAAAACTAAAGCTCAAACAGTAAAGTGTTGTACCTCATTTGAATCAGCATTAAATGAGCAAAAAATTTTAATACAGGGTCACTTTTCGGTAGTACTTTTTTTTTCACAGGATGCTCTTAAAGTGAGAAGTAATTTTTTGTATCGCTTCAAATCTTACGGAAAAAAATTCATTTCTCGTTAAATTTGGTACCAAGAGTTGCAATACAATTTTTGTAGTAGCGATACATTATCGAGTCATAGTAAAACACTTTTTGTTTTATTGTTTTTAATCAATTTAATTTTTTATTGATTAAATTGTTAAAAAAGTCGGTAGTTTCATTGAAAAAACAAAAATATTAATAACTTTTCGTGCAATGACGTTATGGCCATGCTGTAGAAACATTTTTTGTTGGAAATTACCTCCTCTATCTCCCTGTTTCGTTTGATCCACGACTTTTTGTCCACCCTGTATATATGTATATATTTCCACGTATACATTGACTCGTCACGATATCTCTGAAACTATAAGGCGCAGAGACTTGAAATTTGGTAGGAATATTCCTTTTACCGAGTAGAGGTCAGCTAAGAACGGATTTTACGAAATTCTACCTCTAAGGGGGTGAAAAAGGGGGGCAAAGTTTGTATGGGACAACATGATTCCTTGGTCCAATCTACTTCAAATTTCGCATAAATATTCTTTAACAGAATTGGTTGAAGACGTGTTTCGTATTTTATCGAAATTCATCCTCTAACGATGTTAAAAGGGGGAGAAAATTAAAAAAATTAATAATTAGTTAAATAAAAAATTATTAAAATATTATTATTATTATATTATTATATTTATTAGTTAAATTATAATTAATTAAATTATTAATTAGTTAAATACCCATGCGAAGCCGGGGCGGGCCGCTAGTATATATATATATATATTTATTTATCGCAAAAGTCTACTCTCTAGTCTTCTACTAGAAGCTGCGTTGCTAATTTTACATTCATTATTTGATTCTTAAAATGGACATGTCGATGTGAAAGTTTGTTTGCCAAGTGTAAGCTGTTTTCTTCTTGAACGTTATATAACTCCGATAAACATTTCCACCTGATTAATTTTTCATCACCAGTATATAATATTTTCTTGGATTCAAAGGTGTTTCGCATTAGTTTTAGCATATGACACGCGTCTAAAAATACAACTACATGTAGTCGGCACTAGGACGTATGAAATAAGTTTTTAATTCTTGAAATCTCTAAATTTCTCATCGTCGCAATATTGCTTTTGCAGCCATCGAACGTTACAGAATGAACTTGAATACCGATTTTATAGCATTTTTCCAACGCTATATTTATTAAATTAGCCTTCATATCCGCCTTGATACTGTGAATAAAAAATATGCGTGTTAATTTCCATGAATCATTAATGACAACTACCATAAACACATATGCTTGGGTGGCCTTTTGGCTACTGTCATCGCTACCTAAACCCATATCTACAGGTCATCATAGCTTTTACTTGTCCATATCTTTTGGCTGCTGATAGATATTTCATCAGCAACTAAAGCACACAAAATGCTTTTGTTGTTAGATTTTGCTTTCTCTTCAAGCCTAATTAAAGTCTCGACGCAAAATAAAGATTCCGCATTAATACTTTATACGCCGATGGTGAGTAAAAATCTAATGTAAAAGCCAATTTCCTAGCGTCCGGGAGATATTTTGTAAAGGCCTTGAACGATTTTTTTCACTTTTGACGTACATGCCATTAAATATTTCTGCAACTTCAACATTTTTGATAAATCTAAAAAAATGAAATCATTAATTGATTTTTTTTTTCAGTATTTTAATTATTTTTTTTAGTGATGCATTTTTTTTTAAAAGACGTTTATTGAGTTTTTGTAAATTGTGAATTTTTCGAGACTTGCTAATTATAACTTTACGGCACCTCGTTAATTTTTGTTTGAGGTAATCTATTCTAGGGGTGTCATCTAAAGATATTAATTCTGATATTGACGCGTCAGGAGACTCGAAGGGAACTGGATCAGCTGGAGGAACGTCTAATGTTGCAGTGGCATCCATCAAAGTTACAGATATTGGGGACCGGGCCTGTAAAAACGTAGGTGATTATCAAAGCAGTTTTAACTAGTTTGATGAAAACATGTAAAGGAATAGTTACATTCTAGTAAAAAATTTAATTTTAAAGAAAATTACCTGATTAGTTAAATCATCTGTCAATTTCGATGAAATAGCTGATTGCACTTTTGTGTGGTCGTAAATCTATAAATAAAAATAAAATAAAAACAATCAAAGAAGTCATAAGGATTGATAACTTGAGATTTTTGAGGTATATAATTGATCGCAATATATCATCAAAGTTTATTATATTGACCTACCTGCAATTTGGGAATTGCTGATTTTATTAATCTACGCCTTTGCGTGTTTCCGGTTATGTCCAATTTATCAAAATGAATCGAACATATTGTAGAATTTTTACACGGGCTGTAAAATTCTTCTCCTCTTTCTTTCGCGACAATAGATACCCATTCTGCAAAGCGAAATGGATCATTCGGAAATCTACAAACAAAAATATAGCATAATATAAAATATTATATTATATTAAATTGTATATATATAATATTTTATATTAAATGTTATTTTATATACTACTCCATTCATTATCTGTTCCGGTCGCTTGTTACCAATGTTCTCTGTTTCGCAACATTGGTCAACCAATCATTAATTTACTCTTAATATTTCATTTTCTGTTGTTTAATTCTATTTATACTTTATACTTATACACTTATTGGCATAAACTTACCGAAAGAAGGTTATTCCATCAGAAACCTTGACATTACGGTGGTTATTTTTACAATTTTTGAACACGCACTGCGGCATTTTGACGTCTTAATGTTGGCTATGGTTGCACAGTACTAATTTGAAATAAGACCACGCAATTTTTTGTGGTCTAATTTGTGTGGCCATTTGTGAAGCGTTTATCGGGAATCTAGAGGATTATTGGTCGAAGCCACGTCGAAGCTAAAATTACTATATCTGTGACCACAGATAATACAATATATACTAACCTTGAAATTGACAGCTTATTTTTAATCTACTTGAAAACGACTGACAGTTCGTTAACGTTTGTTTTTAAAAGTAGAATCAAGTAGAATTGAAGAAACTTTGTAAATTTTATTATATTTTATAACAAAATGCGGCGAACTTATAGATCAAAAAAAGAAACTGGAGGTGCCTTAGATCCTCGGGATGTGTTACTTACGATGGATTCCAAAAGCTCTTTATTTGATGCTTTTTACATTAATAACATTAAACAAACCAAACGAGAAATGTCCATAGCCCCGTCTGTACAGTTTGCAGCATCAAATAGGGTTCGTAAAAGGAAGTATGTAAAAAGGCTTAAAGAACAAGAGCCTGTGATACGAGAATCTAGTTCAACATCAGCATTTCTCACGCCGGATAAATCTTTTCGTGTAAATAAAGCACCGGACCCATTCGATCAATTGTTGAATTCGAGCAATCGTTCGCTAATTGAACCGATTAAAAATATTTCTAGTAATAAACAGTGAGTATTGATTTTTGAACTATAATTACCTTTTTTTTTTATTTAACCACTGCAAGTATAATAAGTAAGCCAAGTAAACTTCAAAACTGCCCACATTATATTAAAAAACAATAATTAACTTCACTTCATCGTTTTGTATAAACAAAACTTAAAATAAAGTATTTACAAAGTGATATATTACAATATTCTTAACTTTCACTTGTGTAAGAAGAAAATTTTTATAGTAAAATATTGTTTAAGGAAAGGGAAAACATACTGCAAATTGAAGTCATTAAAAAAGAAAAAAATTAATTACTCCAGTGGAGAAAGTGCAGGTAATATATTTCATACTTCATTCTTAACAAATTTATCTTGAAACCTATAAGACTTAAAAAAGTATGGTTGAAATTTAAAATCATTTGGCACAAATTTAATGGCGACAGAGGGTGAGGGGGAAAAGGGAAGTTCTATGGGATTTATTTTCTTTTATTTCAAGAAAGGTGCATTACCCTATATTGCAAATGGTATGGGGGAGTAAGGGAGACCCCCCTTCCCCCCTACCAGACCCTCTCACCCAAATTCGTGCCAAACGATTCTAAATCCAACCCAAAGTCTTTATTACTAATATTAACAAATATTAATTTATGTTCTATAGATTCAGATAAAGAAAATTTCGACAATATAGAAAGTAATACAACACAAAATACTTCAGATATACTTAGCCATAAATTATTAATAGAAAAAGAATATGATAAAAGTCCAAAACAAGATGAATCCATAGCTGATATAGTTAAAAATCTATCCCTTTTTAATGAATCAAAAGATAAAGTATCCACAAGTCCACGTGGTTTAACTGTTGAACATAGAAAGACACAATTATCAGATCTCTCCAATTCACCTCTATGTAGCACTCCATATTTAGATAAATATAGAGGTAAATCTATTTATAAATTTTCACCTATATCTATAAATCTTAATGATAGCCCTAGTAGTTTAACAATATCTGAAGATAATAATGAAAATGATATTGTAAACAGTATTATTGAACTAAAAGAAGAACAGAAGTATGCTTCCTTTAATGCAATTAAAGAAGAAACTGTTGACCATATTAAAGAAGAATCTTGTGAAGTACAATCTCCAATATTACCTCACAAAACTAGTGACAATGTTCTTAAAACTAAGACTGTCACATCTAATTCTAATACGCCGCTAGAAGTAACACTTCAAACGAGTGAAGTAGTACCAGTTTTAGGTTTCTCCAATATTGATTTAGACACCATTGTAGATAGATGTAATAAATTAGAAAAAGATATTTCAATTACAAATATATCTTTTGAAAAAGTGGCAAATGAACATATCTCAAGTGTGAATGATAATAATATAGAAAATATTGACATTATAGAAAAAGAAGAGCAATATAATTCTAGCCTAGATAGTAGTCATACAGATTCTAGTCTTGAAAGTGATGAAAATGAATCTTTCTACGGAACATGTAATAGCGAAGACTTTGAAGATGAAGATAATAAACAACCCATAATTGTTATTGAAAGACTGAATGATTCAATATTCCAAAAATATTATGATAAAATGGCAGATTTCTCTAATGATAGTTCAAATAACACACAGAGTAATATATCTAATGAGGCATTTAGTGATGAGTATGCTAGTGTCGATGACAGGTCATCAAGCATAACTGATTCCTCTAAGCATGATAATAGCTTAGATAGTGACAGTAACTCAGATGTTAATAAGAGCGAAGAGGAGGTATATGTTAGTTTTGTAACAACAAGGAGACGTAATGAAATTATAAAAGATTCCTTTATATTAAGTTTAGATAATTCTATAACAAGCGGTAGCAGCGTTGATGTTGATAAGATTGTTCTTAATAGAGATAGTATAATTGAAAATGTAAAAGAAAATAATGATAAAACTCTAATAGAAAATAATAAGCCACAAGAAACTAATGAAGATAGTAAGAATATTTCTAGTTATAACGTAACAGATGAAGAAAAAAACAATATTGATGAATGCACTGAAACTGTATCTATTCCTTCACCCAAGGATCGAAATAGCTGTAAATCAAAAGAAAATAGTACTATTAACGAGCCATCTTTTAAACCAAACAAAAGTTCAAAATCACCAAGAGAAACTAATATATTACCCACAAATGTTAAAATTGATGCCAATGTAAAAAGTAAAATGATGACCAGGAAAAGTGTTAGGTTGAATAAAGAAAGTTTAGATCAAAGGAAGTTTTCATTGAATATGGAAACATCTAAGTCCAGCATAGGTGCTAGTAGTCCAGGCTCGAATACAGTGAGTGACTTAAAACAAGGAATTGTTCTTCAGCCAGGGAAAAGATGGGAGAGATCATTAAGCATATACCGAAGAATGACCACTATGGCCGATCATTTTGACCTGTCCATTGTAGATGATGAACCATTGAGTAAGAAGGGAAGAAAGTATCGTCAAAGTGTCATAAATACTATGGAAATGCAGGAATTTAAAGGTACAGTAAAAAAAAATTTTTTTGTTGTATGAATATATTTGAAAAGAGGTTTTACTTTTCTATGTTAGAAAATAAAATTAATAATTTGACATCATCAATCAAAGTTTCAGTGTAATGTCAGGTTTATATCTTCTTCTTGTTAAATAATTTGTATTTTTATTGAATTAAAAAGGATATTTCACCATTATGGATGTTTAATTTACAGGTTCACTACACAATGAATCAATCAATAGTCGTAGAAGCACATTTGTGTCCAAACCTAGCAGGTCTACTATTAGGATTGTAAGAGTAAGTATATTTTTTTTAATTATATATAATACATACATTTACTTCTTGTAAATAATATTTTGTATTATTTTAGGATTCAGACACATCCAGGTCTAGTTTATGTTCTACTTCAGTTCTTGAAGAATCGCAAGGTATTACTTTTTTGTATTTATTTATAAATTATCTTTTTATTCATATCTAAATACATAACAAATACATATTTTGATGTAAACTAATATTTATTGTCAAATATAAAAGAAATATTATTGATAATTCTTTTAATATTGTACCTTATAGTTTTCTCTCATAACAATCTAATAAACATATTGAAATTGTATATATCATATCGGTGAATTGATTACATAATAATTGAAAATAAAAAAATTGAAACCATTAAATTTTTAAATGGTCGGGTTTAAAGGAAGTTTCTTCAATTTAACGCGTGACGTGATTGTTAGATGTCAACTTCGATGAATTTAATATACTTATAGAAAATAAAGATACGAACATTACGAGAATTTTTAAAACTTCGATTTCGTCTAAAACTTGTGATTATAGCATAATAAAAGTAGGTAAAAATTACATAATTAATAAAAATGGTATAAAATTTAAGATACACTGGCAACACTTGCCTGAATACGTAATATAAGTTGTAGCATCTAGATTTTGTCGTCTGTGCTAAATTCACTCACGGAAGCGGACGCTATAGTAGTGTCGCTGCCATTGTCCTTAATTTTTATTTTTTTGTTAAAACAAGTTACCGCTGTATTTTAATACAAGCTGTGATTTTAATTGCTACTATTGATAAACAATAGTAGGACATTTTTATTAAAGTGCAAATATTTGACTCGGGACTGTTTGACTGCCATTTGTTATCCCTAACGGGATAATAGCTTGGATCTGCGCCTTTGTTCATCCAAAGTGTCGAAAGCAGAGTGCATGCATCTTTCCCTGCAATACTCAGGTTAGATAATAATGACTTTTTTTTTCGTTTTAAGCTATATTATTTTTCGCTTGCATGGTTTCTCCGATTCTACGTAACGCGATTACTCATAGGGGAAAGTTCGTCATTCACTTCCTAGTGTCGTTGCGGACTATCGAATGTACCAATTTTGCTTGTTATTTTAGGATTTTTGACGGAAGACTGTGATGATACGATTATCGAGTTATCAAAACTATCGATTGCCGACTCTGAACACGAGGTCACGGTGTTAAAGAAGTTTCATGATACTTCGAACCGTTTTCCGACCGCACGCGATTACGTTCTGCGACGCTGCAATCAAACAGACATCCAACTGTTTGATGAATGCTATCCAGATACGTGAGTACTCCTTTGTTATTTAATTATCGTGTATATTTTACGTTGTGTGTGTTGAGCACTATTCAGTAAAGCATTTTTTATTAGGTCAAGTAAAAACCAAGATGGTGGATTTTGTACACATCTACTTACAAATATTTTGCTCTTTTTATTTTTCGTTATTATTTTTTGTTTAAGACACTTATTTTTATAATGTGTTAGTAATTAATATTAAATGGTATTCACTTAAAAATGTAGCTAGTTAAATAATGATTTATTAATTACATATTTTTGTCACATATATTATGAATGAAATCCTCAGGCATTTAGTAAATTTATGAATAATGATAATAGTTATAGCTTTTTTAAAATAATTATAATACAGGCTAATTTGTATACTCTCAATAAGTCCCTACTTCCTAAAATATAATTATACTAGTAATTAGCTAGTAGATGTCACATAAATTGCAAAATGTTTCAATAACAATTATAAAATGTGTTATTGTTTTAAATATTTGAAATGGAAACTTTGTTGGCTTACATAAAAGCACTTGCTTTTATTAGTATAATATATAAACTCCTTTTTTGTATAAATGCATTTAAAATAAAAAATCATGGGGCTCTTAAATAAATTTTGGTACATAATATACAATATTAGATATATAGGATAGCTATACAATTGTTATTAATCATAAGGAAATAAATGTAATAATATCATAGAGTCCTGAAGAATTGCCGCAAGATTGGCGAAGGCGTATATGGGGAGGTATTTCTCTGGCGCGCAGGCGATGGCAAAGCTCGCGTTCTAAAGATTATACCAATCGCTGGTAATATCAAGGTGAATGGAGAAAATCAAAAGGACTACAATGAAATTATATCTGAGATTGTGATTGCTATGTAAGTTATATCTATATTATATATTTTATACATAATACAATGTAATTTCTATACACATTGGGTAAAGGCTTCTTTTCCAATGAAGAATGTTTGATAAGTAAGGTAATTTTTTAGTTAGGATATGGTATGACATGAATGTATTTTGTATTAGTCTCTAAAATAAAGATAAAGAAGAGTAAGCTCAACCACGCTACTCTACAATGCACTAACGAATATAAATATCTTAAAATTTAATCCAAGAACAACTTGTGTCCTTCTCGTGTATAGAACCTATCTCCTTCATCACTGAGCACAAGATGAATTTTCAACAGATATCCAGTTACCATTTAAATTTATGTACTTTGTATATATATTATAAAGCTGAATTTGTTTAAACTTAGTTGCATTTAAAAATATATTTTTGTATTAGAAGTGATGTTTATTGAGGAAAGTTATAGACTAAAACATTATTGTTCTATTGGATTTAGAGAAGTAATCATCATTAATGGAAAATCCCATTAAATCATGACTATTTATTTGTAATACCAATTGATTATAATTAAATGGAACAAAATTAAATTTTTAGTTTTAGTTTTCTTAGAAGTATTTTAACATTTACATCAAAACGCTTTAGTTTAATTAAATCAAAAGGTTATTTATTTTATTTATTTATTCTTTATTGAACACTTAAGAAATACATTACAAAAAAAAAAAAAAAAACAAATAGAGTGCAAAAGCGGTCTTATCACTGATAGTGATTTCTTACAGACAACCCCCATTATCCAATTGCATCTACAAAGGAAACATTGATAACATGACACACACATGGTGCAATTTTTTTAATATAGTTAGATAAGATACATATATACAGCATACAGAATACACCAAAAACTATATACACAGACATAAACATGCACATACACACATTTACATAAGAATATACATAGTAATATTTACATATATAATACACTAGCAGCCCGCCCCGGCTGCGTCAGGGGTATGTATATGTACATAAACCTTCCTCATGAATCAATCTATTGGTCAAAACCGCATGAAAATCCAGTTTACAGCGAACAGACAGACAGATGCAGCGCATGACTATTTTATAATATGAAGTGATAATAAACAATTATTTACTTAACTATGTGTAAACAAGAAGGTTTTTGATTACTGTTTAAATGTTAATAACATTTAATACTTGTTTGTCAGTTTTTGTTTTATGATTCAAATAATGTGAGTAAATAACATTTTTTTTTAAATTATCACAATAATTTCTAGAATTTCATCATTAATCATTAATATTTACTAATAAAAAAAAAAATTATCTTTTTCTACAAAATATGTAAATAGTATTTGTGAATGCATATAACCTGCTTAGATAATTCATTTTAATTCAAGAAATGTTCACAGTTTTAATTATATCATTTCTTAAAGATGATAACAAATTGATTATTCAAATAGTGAATCATTTCATAGGATGGCTTTTATTTAAAGAAAATTTTAGGGGGCTGTCCCCCTATCCATATATGTAAGATTATAATAAATTAAGATTATTTTTCATGCAAATCAAAAGCTCGTCTGTGCATCTTGTTTGTAATATACAAAATACATATTTACATAATTTTGACATTCAATAACAAATTTGTACATTTTAGAGGTAACTAAGATAGTAACTTATCTAAATATATTTAAATATGTCCACATTGAATTAAGGTAAATTATAATATGTAACGATGTCTCACTTTTATTTTTCTAGGGAATTGAGTGCTCTGCGCACTCCTATAGACGAGATAGAAAAACATTTTAATGAGGGGAAGAGCATTGAAACATTGGATTTACATTCTGTAGAGAATGCTACCGATATCTTTAATGAGGTCAGTATAATCTTTATTTAATATTATTTAATTATTTAATAAATACATTTTTGTGTCATTAGTATAGTATGTATCTAGGGCAGGTGAATAAACATATATTGACCTAAAGTATTATGTTAACATAAAACCAAAAAAACAGGTATAGCTTCCATATATTTCATTATCGATTATGTATTGTTATGCGCTAAGCGTGTGTCATGGTACGGTCATTCAGAGATAACAAACCTTTTTACCCAACTGCCAAGAAGTGGTTGTTTTGTATAACTACCTACCTACCTACCTACTTATTAAACTACTTACCTACTGTTAACGTAATAATGAAAATTGTAATAACTCTTATCATTTATAAATAATAAATTTAAATTAATGTTAATTTGCTTTTTAATTCATATAAGTACAGGATAATCTTTATTCATAATATAATAATAGACACAGGGCATGTGAATAAATTTGCACTCGGCACTCTTATCCTTTTCACTCTAATGGTGTATGTTATACAAGGATTAAAAAAAAAAAAAAGGTTGGCTACTGATGATATCATCGAAAGTCAATAATATACGTTTTTCTGCCTGCCTTAGAAACATACTATAGTTTCTATACAATTGCATGACATAGAAATCATCCATTCTTTTTTGGCACTTTGATAGCCATTAATCTAACAAATGAATATTATATGTTTTAATATTATAGTAACATCTCCTGCTGCCTTTGATAGCTATTTAAATAGCCTATAAAAGATCACATAAATTGTTATTTTCTTTACTGTACAGCTGTTTGTAAAATATGTAATTTCACAATAATGTTAAATGATTACAACTCATACTTCTTGAATATATATTTGGATGTATTTTGGATTTATAACCCTTAAATTTAATATCAAAATTAACTAAAGGCTTAGAAAAAATATGATTTTATAAAAATGTTAAATATGAAGCTGGTTTCTTATACTTTTTATTACTTTTTTTTTATTAAATTAATAGATATATAAACAGAAATGCATTGGCATTTCTGTTTATTAGTAGATTAATATTAGTAATAAAGTAAATTAATATTAGTTTTATGAATCATTCATTCAAATCGTTATCAACTGATTGTCAGCTGCTAAATTATTACCTGATAAGAATATAGGTCAGACAGATCAAGACAATATCTTTATAAGCCTTGTAATTTACAACAATTATGCTAGATAAAAAAAATCTAGTAATTTTGTTTAGAATTATCGTTTTGCAAGGTAAAAGGTTTTACAGTTTCACGTGTGTAAAGGACAATGACAACATTATAATAGAGTATTATCAGTTTTTATTGCCTTAGAATTTAGATTGTGTTTTATTTCAAACTATTTATAAACATTTTTATTAAAAATAATTATGTGATATTAGAACTTTTATCATCTGATCTATCGATTCATTATTACTTCTGAAAAAAAAAAAACAAAGGTTAAAGACTATTACTCACCTTTTGCTTACTAGTGATAACAGAATTTGCTAGTAATTATTATTTTAGCATATAAATTTTATTGAAATACTTATGTATTTGCAAGTAGTAAGGTAAAAAATATATACAATTAATCACTTTGTATATAGATGCCATATGTATTTTATCAAGATTTTTTATATTAGTATGAACAAAGTAAGGCTTAGGCTTTAGGCTTTAAGGCTTTTAGCGCGTTTTTGCAATATCTCTTGTGAAAAACAACTTAGTATTCAATGTATGAATACATACAACAAATATAATATACTAGCTGCTGCCCGCGACGTCGTCTGCGTGAACGTTATTAGATTACACGTTGTTACAGAATGCATTGAAGAAATAAAGGTTGCTGCAGCACTGCACTGCTCGTTCCCCGTAGGTGATAGCGTGATAATATGTGGCCTATATGTTGACCCGACTTAATAATATTCGTGCGAAATTTGAAGTAAATCCATGCAGTACTTTTTGAGTTTATCCCGGACATACATACAGACAAACAGACAAAAATTCTAAAAACTATATTTTTGCCTTCGGTATCGATTGTAGATCACACCCCAAATATTCTTTAAAAAAATATTCAATGTACAGTTTTGACTTTCCTACCATTTTATTATACGTATAAATAGGATATTTACGTAATTTGCCTGAGATGTTATATCAATCAAATTAGTTATTTTTGTTCTTATAATAATCGATTGTAAAGTCACATGTAAATAAATATACGGGCATTGTTAATAACAACAACCATCATTTCTTACAAAAATAATGCAACTTTACCAATTATAAACAATTACAAACAAGCAGGCATTATATCAGATGTTAATTGACCACCACCCGTAAACACTTGTAGAGAGCTCCCGACTCTAACAATATTGAACTTTGTAGCCTTTATGAATACATATGATGATAGATGTTTCAAATCATATAAGCGCGTGGTGCTTTGTGTCAAGGTTTACTTAGATAGGAAGGTTGCGCCCATAAATTACGTGAGACAATTTTAACGTTTTTTTTTTTTTTTTGACTCCTCACCCCACCCTTGGTGAGTTTTCGTGAGATTTAGATTGACCCCCTTTTCCTACCCTAATCTCACGTGAGATTTTTGAAGGAAAATATTATCGATTTTTTATTAAGTGTACACGAAAAAAAAGAAAAAAAAAGGTCATCGCGACCCCCGTACTAATGTTCCATCTCCAGGCAATACATATTCCAAAAAAAAAAAACCGGCTAAGTGCGAATCGGACTTGCGCACGAAGAATTCCGTACCATTTATAAAAACGGCAAAACACGGTTTAAACCTTATGTTTATGAAATCAATTTTTTTATATATTTGAGTTGATTGAATGAAAGGTAAATTGCGGTTTACGATTTATGGCGTATTAAAAAAAACTACTCACTTGATCTCGTTCAAACCAATTTTCGATGTAAGTTTGCATGGCAATGTACATCATATATTTCTTTTAGTTTTATCTTTCTCTTACTTTAGAAGTTACGGGGGGGAGGGGGGATATTTTATCACTTTGGAAGTGTCTCTCGCGCAAACTATTAGCTTAGAAAAAAATGATATTAGAAACCTCAATATCATTTTTGAAACCCTATCCATAGATACACGTATGGGATTGATGAAAAATTTTTTTTGAATTTCAGTTCTAAGTATGGGGAACCCCCAAAATGTATTGTTTTTTTTTTTCTTCTATTTTTGTGTGAAAATCTAAATGCGGTTCACAGAATACATCTACTTACCAAGTTTTAACAGTATAGTTACCGGTGGGAGGGACGCGCTGTGCCGCGATCCCGGCTGCATGGGTACCACCATCTTGCTTATTTCTTCCGTGAAACAGCTTTGCAGTGTTTCGGAAAGAAGGGCAAGACAGGCAGTGTAATTACTGGCACTGAGACTTAACATCATATGTCTCAGGATAGGCAACACATAAATGAGTTGGCTGGGCTAGTTCCAGGTAAACTAGTTTATGTTCATGGGCGACGTCGACCTTACCATCAGGTGGCACGTCTGCCAGTTTGCCTATCCAACTAACATTAAAAAAAAAAAAAAAAAAAAGTTCTTATAGTTTCGGAAAAAAGTGATTGTGACATATGAACGGACAGACAGGCAGATATGACGAATCCATGAGGGTTCCGTTTTTTTGCAATTTGGCTACGGAACCCTAAAAAGGTCATCACCGGTACATGAAATTTTTACATACATTTTTGGGCTTTATATTGACCGGTACATTGACATTTATAATGACCAAAAAAATTACGGGATATTTGCTGAGATCACCCTTCCCCCACGTGAGATTTTGTGAGATCCCCCCTCCCGTAATTTATGGGTGCTTCCTAATTGCGTGAGCGTGTCGAGTGGTATAGCCAAGTTTTTTTTTTTTTTATCTGGTAAAAGTTCAAACATCTCTATCAAATTGTCCAGTATTATTTGTAGTGACTATTCGCACAACAAGCCAACGTGAGTTGAAAAATTTAGTGTTGCTAGCTCGAATTTTTTTATATCTGTGACCGTTTGGTATCAATTTCCCTTTTTTATTTTTGCCCTCGACTTAGCTTGTATCCTGTGTGTATACCTGTTTACTTAAGTAACATTTTTTTTTCAGGTTTTAGCAGTACGTTGTGTATATGGTACTTACCCATCTCGTCTCCTCGATCTCTGGGACCTGTACGACGAATGTAAGGGCTCCGAGAACGACAATCCAGCTATATTACCGGTCGATCAACAATACATTGTATTGGAATTGGCCAACGCGGGGCAGGATTTGGAAAGCTATCAGTTTAACAACGCTGAGCAGGCGTATGCTTTATTCCAGCAGGTATTTATTTTTAATTAATATAGATTTTATTTTGTGTGGTTTTAGCTTTGTTTTTTTTTCTGTTTAATTTTTAATATGAGCAGGCAAACAAGATGGTTAAAAATATATTGAATTTTTTTTTAAAAAGAAACTGATTACAAGTCATTAAATTTTGTAACAAGAAACATGTGCAATTGCACTATTTTATTTGTTAGCCAGCTCTTTATGTTTTTTACTTAGACATAATTATTGTATAGAATTTTTTGTCAACACAAAAAAAAATAAACATTATACTGTATGTGTTGTGATATAGAAAACAACACAACAATACTTTTATATTTAATTATTTGAGATAAATGTAATAAAGAAAACATCTCCAGAAGTCAAGTCACAAACATTTTGTTTAAATTTTACACATAACTGTAAAAAAAACTCCTTTTTGTTTGCATTTTGATGATAATTATAATAATTATTAAATCTATATACATATTAAAACACAAAAGGTTACTCACTCATTTACTTTCTGATCACAAACAATACTTAGGGGTAGAATGGGAGGGTTTAAGTAGGATAATAAAAACTAAAAATAATCTTTAACATTTTGGAAATTAAAATGAGGAAAATCATCATTTAAAGTTTTAAATATGAGATTTCGTTATTATTTGTTATAATTCGGTTTACTTCATTCGCACACATTATTTTAATTAGATAACTATTATGTCCTGCGGTTTTCCCGTAGTAGATTGGCAGTATATACTATAGTACGGTCGCGGAGCAGAAAGAATTTCGTACAGTGACCTCTTTGCGTACTGACAGTGGTAACAAACATTTTTGTATTAAGTGTGCTTTATATGAAATATTTGAAGGAGAAAAAAATAAATTTACTAATTGATTAAATTATTTATTTTGATTTTAGTATAATAAACATACAAAAATATAATATAAAATAAAAAAATACAACATTATAAACAATGTGTATAAAAAGAAATCTAAAAGGGTAAAATGAAGAGAAAATACTGTGTATTCTATAAATATTTAGAAAGCTAGTAATAAACTATGTTGTAAAAAGGAATATAAATATTATATAAAAAGGTTTACAATCCCTTTGGACAGCAGATGTTGCATCTGTGCGAGCGACACGCATTATATTTACGCGGGAGTGACAGAGACGAGTGATAAGTCAATGTACGAAATTCCTTCTGTTCTGCGACCGGACTATAGTTATAATTTAATAGCTTTATTTTTTCCTCAAAACCTACTCTTGATTTATTTTTTTTAAATTAGTTATAGTCTTTTTTTAAATTTTTTTTTTTCAGCATTTGTCTGCATGGAGTTGTGACTATTTCGGGTGATGAGTGAACGTCTAGTTTCAAGTTTCCAATCCTTGACTAGATTTTCACTTATCCTCTGCGGTAGTCGAGCCTGCTTTTTGTGACTTTTTATATTTTTTGTGCATGCTTTTTATTTTTTATTATTATTATTTTTTTTTTTTGTTTTGTTTTTTATCAAATCATATTAAAGATTTTTACTTTGATCTAAGAACACATCTTTTAACAGATCTTTAACTTATCTTTTATCAGTGTGCTGAAATTACACTCATTTTTTTATTTTATAAAAATCTAATCTATTTAAATAAAATATAAAGTAGAATAAATAAAATGTTTGCTGTGTGGCTTCGGCAATCAAGAATCTAGCCACCCCCTCTCTTCCCGTGGGTGTCGTAAGAGGCGACTAAGGGATACCACAGTTTCACCACCATCTTGGAACTGTTGAAGCCGATAGATGGCGGGATAACCATCCTAATGCTGGCTTTTCAAATACACAGGCCGAGGATGGGCAGCAGCGTCTTCGGTGCGATAGAGCCGGCCCTGCGGTCACCAACCCGCATGCCCAGCGTGGTGACTATGGGCAATCACCCCCAATGAGTGCGCGCAGAAGGATACGGCCCTCAGTTCCCGGCGGCCCCACTATTCCCGGCCACGGCAGCGGCTGCGGTAACGGTGGGGCAGAGGGTGCCAAGAATCTCCGGGGTACGGGAGGCTGCTTTGTGACGAACCTGGCAACGTATAATGGTCGCAGTCTACGGCTGGACCATCACCTCACCGAACTCGAAGTAGAACTAAGCCATATAAAATGGAGTATTCTGGGGTTGTCTGAGGTCCGAAGACAGGGTGAGGACACGATGATCCTGGACTCCGGACACTTATTCTACTTCCGTGAAGGTGATGGTCCTTCCCAAGGTGGCGTCGGTTTTCTGGTCCACAAGACTCTCAGTAACAACGTTGTAGAGGTCAGCAGTGTGTCGACCCGGGTAGCGTACCTTGTACTTAAACTCACTGACAGGTACTCCCTGAAAGTGATACAGGTATATGCGCCGACCTCGACACACTCTGACGATGAGGTCGAAGCCTTGTATGAGGATATATCGAAAGCTCTGCATGGCACGACCTCGGCTTTCTACAACGTTGTTATGGGAGACTTTAACGCTAAAGTGGGAGTACAAGACCGCGACGAATCGGTAATCGGACCACACGGATTGGGGCGCAGAAATCGCAGGGGGCAGATGCTTGTCGACTTCCTCGAATCGGAGGGGCTCTTCTTGATGAACTCGTTCTTTCAGAAGAAGCCCCAAAGGCGGTGGACATGGCAGAGCCCGGATACTGTGACGAGGAACGAGATAGATTTCATCATAGCGGACAAAAGGCATATATTCAGAGATGTCTCAGTGGTTAATAGGTTCAACACCGGTAGTGACCACCGGCTCCTGCGGGGCTCTCTGAATATAAGTCTACGCAAAGAGCGAGTCCGCTTGATGAAATCTATTATCCGACCCACGCTGCCCCAAATACTATGTGGTTCCGAGCAGTTCCAACTGGAACTCCAAAACCGATTCGATTCGCTGGAAACCACTGGCGACGTGGATCAGATGACCGACAACGTGGTGAAGACGGTGTATTCACTGGGTCGGAGACATTTTACGCCGACGAGACCATTTAAGCAGTCCAAAATTTCTCCCGAAACCTTGGATCTGATGAGGCGGAGGCGCGAGATGCCCGCGGCTCAAGCAGCTTCGCCAGAGCAGAAGGCTCTTTCCAAGCGGGTGAGGAAACTCATACGCAGAGACCTCCGCTGCTCAAATACAAGAGACATTACGACTCTAATTGAGCAGAATAGGGGGTCAAAGGTTTTCCGAAAACCATTGGGAAGAAGTCTTCTTGCGAAGCTAAAAACAGCTGATGGCAGAACCGTTTGCTCCCGCCCTCAGATCCGAGAAGAGGTTGAGAAATTTTATGGGCAGCTGTACTCGTCGAGCGTACAGAAGTCTGAGACCCAGGGCGCCGAAGATCCACGTGCACCACTGCTGCGCCATTATTCGGAAGACGTCCCGGATTTCGAAGTTGACGAGATTAGTGCGGCGCTCGGGCAGCTTAAAAACGGGAGGGCCCCGGGGGATGACGGCGTTACGACTGAGCTTCTTAAGGCCGCAGGGCGACCTGTCCTGGAGGCCTTAGCTAGACTCTTTAATGCCGTCATCCAACGAGGTACCACACCGGAGGCGTGGTCCAGGAGTGTGGTGGTACTGTTCTACAAAAGAGGCGATAAGTCTCTTTTGAAGAACTACAGACCTATCTCACTTCTGAGCCACGTCTATAAGCTCTTCTCGAGGGTCGTTACGAATCGTCTCGCCACAAGGCTCGACGACTTCCAACCACCGGAGCAGGCTGGGTTTCGAAAAGGCTACAGCACCGTAGACCACATACATACTGTTCGGCAGATTATACAAAAGACCGAAGAGTATAATCAGCCGCTGTGTATGGCTTTTGTGGACTACGAGAAGGCCTTCGACTCCATCGAGACCTGGGCTGTTCTGGACTCTCTGCAGAGATGTCATATCGACTGGCGATATATCGAGGTGTTGAGGTGTATGTACGACGCGGCGAAGATGACCGTTCATATCCAGGACCAGCAGACAAGACCGATTTTCCTTCGGCGCGGGGTAAGACAGGGCGATGTCATATCACCGAAACTGTTTACCATTGCGCTGGAGGACGTCTTTAAAACCCTGGACTGGGGGGGACGAGGCATCAACGTCAACGGCGACTACATCTCTCACCTTCGTTTCGCTGACGATATCGTCATCTTTGCGGAGACGTTGGAGGAGCTAGGCCAAATGTTGAGCAGCCTAAATGAGTCTTCCCGACGAGTCGGTCTTGGTATGAATCTTGATAAAACGAAAGTTATGTTTAACAAGCATGTCATACCGAGACCGGTATCGGTTGATGGTATCCTCCTCGAAGTTGTTCAGGATTATATCTACCTAGGCCATACCATCCAACTGGGCCGAAACAACTTCGAGAAGGAAGCCGAGAGGAGGATTCAGTTGGGCTGGGCGGCATTTGGCGGGCTTCGTCGGGTCTTCACTTCGAAGATTCCGCAAAGCTTGAAGACGAAAGTCTTCGAGCAATGCGTCCTACCTGTGTTGACATACGGTGCTGAAACGTGGACACTGACGAAGGGACTGGTCCACCGATTTAAAGTCGCTCAACGTGCCATGGAACGGGCTATGCTCGGCGTTTCTCTCAAAGATAGGATCAGAAATGAGACTATCCGCGAGAGAACCAAAGTGACCGACGTAGCCCAGGGGATTAGCACGCTGAAGTGGCAGTGGGCTGGTCACCTGTGTCGTAGGACCGATGGCCGTTGGAGCAGACGTGTCCTGGAGTGGAGACCACGTATTGGCAAACGCAGTGTGGGACGCCCTCCGACCCGCTGGACCGACGATCTTCGCAGGATTGCCGGTGTTGGCTGGATGAGGATTGCGGAAAGCCGGGATGTCTGGCGCGAGCTTGGGGAGGCCTACGTCCAGCAGTGGACTGCTATAGGCTGATGAGAGAGAGAGAGAAATAAAATGTTTATATCATTTTCTATCACTTGTCGAAAATGCGACTCTAAAAGAAACAGGTTTTTATAACTAGTAAATTTAGCTATACTAATTAAGTTTAATGTTTTATTTAATGAAAATAAAATTAATCTCATTACTAAGGGAAAATGTCTGATATGTATAAAAAAGGAAAAGAGGATGTAGAGGGTTAAACTCCACTCCTTCCCTTATATTAGGAGAAGTGGCCTTATTTCTACTGTGGAACATTAACAAGCCGATTATAGTTAAATTATATGTAATTTTTAATATTATTAGGTGGCGTTTGGCCTAGCGGTCGCTGAGGAGGCTTATCAATTTGAACATCGTGATCTTCACTGGGGAAACGTACTCATATCA
Organism: Euphydryas editha; assembly: GCA_036937285.1. NCBI lineage: Eukaryota > Metazoa > Arthropoda > Insecta > Lepidoptera > Nymphalidae > Euphydryas > Euphydryas editha. Next base: position 17,767,332 of record JAUPFZ010000014.1, read on the forward strand.
CCTACAGATCAAAAGGTAAAAGACCTTTATTCTTAACAAGCTTCTACTCGGGGCTTTGCCCGCATAGATGTCAGTTTTTTTATTTTTTATAAGTAACAAAAATATGCGCGGGCTTATATTTGCCTGTGCCTTTTTTTATTAAATGTATGAGATTGTTAATATTTTTTCATGCGTACTATTTTAGACTTAATAGTGGATGTCGGTTATCGCGACAAAAAAAGAAAAGTATCCTATATTACTTCTAATACCTCCAAGAATATGTGTACAAAGTTTCATGATGATCCGTTAAGAAGTTTTCATGTGAAAGCGTAGCAAACAAACTTACATTTTCACATTTATAATATAAAGGATATATATCCTATCATACAAATGACTGACAAATTCATTGTATATTTACGTACATATACATACAGTCTGTGTATAAAATATAACTTTTTTATATTAAATATAGAAATTATCAAAGTGAAACATCAACTAATCAGCTACTAAGAAAATTGTTATAGTATATTTCGTAATACAAGTAAAAAAAAAATGTTACCTATCTCTGTCACGCTCGAGGGATAGGTAGTTTTATTTAACTAAATCTATAATTATAGTAGTATAAAAAAAGAAATGTTTATTCAATAAAACATTCACGTGTCTTTTTATTTATGTTTTGGAGGAGTTGAGGAACAGAGGGTGTAAAGTTCCTCATCCACCATTGAAAAGGGAGGATCCTCCGACCAGACGGGTGTGGTGTCTGGTGGGCTACTGCCCCGACGGTTGTTGTCGGGTTCTTGTATATATGTTTAATCGCTTTGATAACTTTGATATTTGATAGTTTTTCATACAAAAACCTCAAACTTCGGAAACTTCAGTTAATAAATTCCGAAGAAGTGTCTCTTGGCATCTAAGATACGCAATATTTTCTATTGAATGTGCGCTAGTAAACATGCGATGTTGTGCGAGTATATTTGGCAATGAAAAACAATACTATTCATGTAAATAGTATTGGCTGTGGTTTCGAACACATGTAGTTAACATACTTCTTCATTTTACGTAAATTATATGACGTCCTACTGTTTATTATCATTATTATGTCGTTCCACTTCTCACGCCAACTACATTCAAATAAGAAACACGACTTCAAAGTATACATTTTCATCAAGGCTTATAAATGAATTTTGACTTAATTAGATAATTACAGATAAGATTTTAATTAAGATGAAAATAATTTTCCTAATTACAGTACAACCTTGATATAACGAGCCTCAATATAACGAATTCCTCGATTAAACGAATTTTTCGAAATCCCCTAGAACTGCCCGTAAGAGATAATACAAAATATACCTCTACAGTACGAATAACATTTATCAAAAACCTCTTTATAACGATTTTTCAATCATTGCAGAATATAGGTAGAAGGTATTTTTACCTCTATTTAACGAATTTTTTCAACTTAAAACCTTGATATAACGTATCCTATTAATTATTTCCACTTAATTCCAAGTTCTTACCTCGTTAAAACGAATCGCAGTCCAGTCTAACCTCTATATAACAAACCTCATTATAGTGAATTACTTGGTATAACGAATATTTCCTAATTCCCTTCAGTTTCGTTATATCGAGGTTGCACTGTATTAATTTAATTAATTTCCTAATTATTAGGATATTTAGAAATATATTTTTCATAAAAAGTTAATAATCGTATTCACTATATATGCAAACTTAAATTTGATACTCTAATATATTGTATGTATGTGTTTTGTGACCTGGTACATTAGGGAATGCAAATTCGCTTCATAGTAATATTTTTTTCCGAACGTTTTAAAAATTTACAATAATTCAATCCATGTCTGTCTACTATCAAGGATGGTTCACAGTTTCATGATTATATACAAAATAACGAATGCCTCACACTCGACGGCTCCCAGTAGAATGAGAATTCCATACTGGGGTCCGGAAACATAATATGATACATACACAAAGGTCCCAGACCGCGATAAACATCTACACGGCCTGTCATCAAACATACCCCGTGTTCATATCTTATCCTTCTAGTTATACATAAGGAAAAGTACCCATACTACGTGACTTATTTTAAAATTTTTTTTAATCGTTTCATCCCCCCTTCCCTCGGTGACCACCCGTAGTATTTTCTAAGACAGACCCCTCCTTCGCCCACGAGTTTTCACGTCAGTAATTCATAAATATGGTTTTAAAAAAAAAATTGTATCGTAGCGTTGCCACCTGTGACTTTAAAATCGCTAAACGCTGCGCGCCGTATTTGAATATAGCTCAAAAAAGTGCGTGATTTCTCTAGAGGATATTGATTACGTGATGGAAATTTAAGACCATAAAACCGTTCCTCTGACCGAGCGTCGTAATTTTGAAGAACCCCATGAACGGTGGTGCCACTGACACTGGCACACGGTTGCGCGAATGCGTGAGTTACGTAAATGTTTCCCCATTCATTTTTATTTCATTTTCATTCATATTTTTTCATGCCACATCTTACCGTAAAAAATCGGACTGCCGGAGAGTAAAATTCCTTGTAGTGCACAAACGCCCTTAAGGTGTTAAGCGAGAACGATGTACGAGAACGTCAGTAGAGCGATTGTATCGCGTGTTCCAGTACGCGACGTTTTTTTTTTTCGTTCCTATTAGAACAAGCTAAAACCGAAGATCATGATCATGCTGCCTATGAAATGAAAATATATATTTTTTTTATATATTATTTGGATAGGCAAACTGGCAGACGTGCCACCTGATGGTAAGTGGTCGCCCATGAACATAAACTAGTTTACCTGGAACTAGCCCGGCCAACTCATTTATGTGTTGCCTATCCTGAGACATATGATATTAAGTCTCGGTATCAGTAATTACACTGCCTGTCTTGCCCTTCTTTCCGAAACACAGCAAAGCTGTTTCACGGAAGAAACAAGCAAGCAAGCAATATTTCGTCATAAGGTGATTTTACACACTTAACGTCAAAAAACACATTAATGTCAAAAATAATCATTTAAAATAAATACGTCAAATTATTTAATGTTAATGTCTCGGTAGACATCATATTACTATCATATCATCGGCTTTATTAAATATTACAATAAATAATATAGTGTTCCTAGTGTTGGCCGAGAGGAAAAAAAACCTTTAAAAAAATTGAAGGTTTTTATACAAAATAAATAATGCACAGTATGGCATGACACGATCAGGACAAACACGAGATAGCCAATCGTATATGCCGACATCACCACATGCCACCTGCTCACAATATTGTATAACTATATCTAATGACAAGGTACACATTGATAGCCCGACCGAGTTATATTCGATCTGATTCCATCCCTATTCTGTCTCAACCGATGCCCCGTGTCCAGTACGCGACGTTCGTGGTGCGCGGGCGCGTGCACCGCGTGCGGCGGCGCGGCGTGGCGGCGGCGCTCATCGACTACTCGCTGTCGCGCGCCTCGCTGAGGCTGCCCGGCGGCTCGGCGGCGCTCTACAACGACCTGGCCGCCGACGACTCGCTGTTCGATGCCGTGGGCGACTATCAGTTCGAGGTCTACCGCCTGATGAGGGACAAACTCGGGTGGGTTTGCTATACTTTTCTGTGCTGCTTTTTCTTTTACTATTAAAAAACCTCGATAGGGGGCGTTCAACTATTACGTAACGCAATTTTTGAAGATTTTTAAATCCTCCCTCACCCCCATGTAACGCAGCGTAACGTTTTTCTGTAATCCCCCCTCCCTGAGCGTTACGTTACACTCGTTACCATTTTTACCTAAAAGACATTAAATTATTTAATACATTGAGAACAAAATAATATTGACGTAAAATACAACCGAGGGACTCGCCGTAAACCATATACGAAAAGGTTTGCCAATTTAGTAGACTTAATTTCTTAGATAAATTTAAAAAAAAAAGAAGAAAAAACAATGTTACATAACGCGTTGTATGAACCTCCACCCCTTGTAACGCATCGTAACGTTTTACAAGATCTAAAGAAGACCTCCCTCCTAAATATGCTACACTTTTCTGGTTGGGGTACTGCATGCTATTTTAGTATTAAAAACCTCGATACACTGGCCGAAAGAATTTTTAAAATCTGGTGATACCCGATTTTAAAAGTATATGTAGCAAAGTAACCAACTTTATTACTCAATAGTATCAACACGCCACAATGAAACGAGCCAGTGTGGTACAACACTGGTCTATATTGAAGAATAGTTCAATATAAGAATTTGTTAAAATTACTTTATATATATCGAAAAGTATCAATACAACGATACGATATATAATATCGAAAAAATATCGATACTTTTTTACATGAACATCCCTAAGTTTTATACAAATTTCCTTGTCTTTAAACCAGATGAATGTAAGTAGGTACTTATCAACTATACTTAAGCCAAATTCGATATGGAATGTTTACCAACAAATCGTTGCCTAGCAACCAACCATAGGCAGATATTTACAGCCTATTGGAAAATAATTATAATAATTATATTTCTTAATATTTATACATAGTAGTACAGGCTACATAAAACTTGAAATAAATAAGTCAGAAAGTTAGATATATTTATATATTATCTATGATTATGTGTAAAATTTACTTGTTAACGTGGGTATACTAATTTCCCACTGAATGATTTCTAAATATTTTCATAAATATGTATATGCCTATATTAAAAATAGCTACACTATCCCTGAATAGCATTCAAAATAAAACAACATTTGTTTTAAAATGGATTTAATATGATTAAAAATCTATGTTCAGACACTCATTCTCTTTTATGTATTTATTTTTCTTTACTTATGTTGAATAAACATTATAATTATAATATTTGAAATTGTGTATAAAACTTGATAACAATTTACCTTTAATAATATAACGACTGATAAAAAAAAGACCAAATGTTGCTTATCTGCGAAATTTTCCTGTCAGTGCAAAAATTTAGGGTTGTTAGATGTATATTAGTAATTACAAATTTGTTAATTTTTGTTATAAGCAAATTTTCTTGTACATTATGTATTTGGTGGTTAAGTTCTGGGAAACAATGTTAAACTAAAATTATTAATGTATAACTAGGAAATTGGTGATAAATTAAAATTTTTCATTACTAAAAGTATGACAACCCTATACACGGTGACATTTGGTTTGTTTACATAAATTCCACATCTGGCTCAAGTATCTATACAAGTAATAAATTTGTTAAAACCTCCGTTTTATTAATACACTATATATCATCAAGAATAAATTTCAATAGCGCGTATTTTTTTGTATCAGCGCCATCTCTTATCGTGTTTTTCTCTGATCACGTATCACGTAAAAAGTACAAAACCAATATTAATAACTTTAATACATAAAAATTAGAAATAGCTCACAGTATAATTTAGTTTTTGTTTCATTGTAATTAAATTTAAAAATAAATATTTAAGAAAATAGAAATAGGTACCTACGCCGCCAACGCCATCTGGTCTAAGGAATCTTTAAAACTCACAAAACTTATATTTGAGTTATTATTTTGTTAAACTTAAAAGTTTACTAAATATGTCGGATAGGAATAGAAATCGTTTTAATATTTTAGATAAACATCATTTTCAATTAATATACTATTATGTTAAATATTAATTATGTTAAATGTCACTAAATATAAAAACGATATTCTACAATTATACGATAGATGGCGCAGATAATTTTCTGAATCGCGCTGACCAAAACTTCGGCCAAAAGAATGACACTCGCCCGTATTTAGAAATCTGTTTTTCTTTTTTTGTATATAATTAAATACTTTAGGGTACTACGGTCTTGATTGTTTGTTCTTTGTTAAAATTTAAAATATTTGGTCGTCATTTGTTTGTTGATTGTACAAAGTTGGATGGTTATAGCTATTTAAGTTGTAATCTATATATATATATATATATATATATATATATATATATATATATATATATATATAAAGTCGTGTTAGTTACACCGTTTATAACTCTAGAACGAGTGGAATGATGTTTATGATTTTTGTGTTTTTGGATTTGTCTTCGTCGGGAATAATACTTATTAAAATATGGTATTCATCAATGAGAAAATAATTAATAAAAAAAACAGTTCAAATGTTTCATCCGTACTATCTATATACATATATATGTATGTATGTATCTATGTATGTATGTATGTATGTATGTATGTATGTATGTATATAGATATAATAAATTTGTCACTCAATCCGTCTATTATAAAATATTTTCCAGTATCGACGCAGGTGTAGGTGATAAAAAATATAAAGGTATAATTTTTAAAATTTTAGTTAAAGACCCGTGCGAAGTCGGGGCGGGCCGCTAGTACATAATAAGTACTGCTATACAAATACTATAGCAACTACTTTAGAAAAAATTATTTAAATTTGTTTGTTTGAACACGTTGATATTATAAAGAAAGCAAGTTACTTAAGTTATTAGTAGTTGTGTAAACGATAACGCGATTTAAAGTATTACTAGCGCCATCTAGTTATAAAAGTATAAAGAATAGTTTTCTGTTGAATTTATTAATAAAGGAATTAAAAAGAAAAGGAAAGGAATAAAAAACTTGTACCAACTTTACCTTGACTTTGTTTTAACTCAATGTAAAATAAAACTAACAAGAATGTTAATGAACGTGAATTAAAATTTAAAGTAAATAATAATAAATTTTTATTTGTTACAGTAATGATTGGAAGAACTTCGAACCATACACGAACATTCTCTGGCTGCATTACACTGTTGATAAAATGATAACATCCCTTCGTTACACAAGAACAAATACTAAGATTCACAAACATTATATTTCAAAGCTGAAAGATATCAAGAATCGTATCTTGGACTACGGTAGTGCTGTCCAATACGTTCTAACTGACAACGAATTGTAAAACGAATTAGATGAACAAAATTAACCTCAATTGTAATTTAAATGTATTTAACAAGTTTTATCATTCAAAATGGGTGACATTACACTAAGCACTATTTGCGGTTGTTATAAAAGTATTTCTGACACAAAATACATTATAAAATATGTATATAGAAATGTTTGCTTCAATAAATTTTTTGTAGTAGTATATATTAAAGGAATTATATATGAGATTGTTATCACATTAATACAGTTTCAGCAGAGAGGGGCCTTCTTAGATAAGGTAGTGCCTTTGATCACAAATAAATTCATATACTATCTGCTAATATGTTGTTTTATTCTTTGAATCTATCCTAAGGTAATATATAACTATTATTACGAGTACTGTACCGTACCTGTATAAGAGTGTGCATAGAATGTTTTATTGCAATTTTTCCTTGGTTGTCGAAAATGCGAAGGCGGGTTCTGAAAAGGAAGTTCTAAGAAGGAGGCTTAAATTTTCATTTTGTTACATGTCACCGTAATATTTTGGACAGGGTTAGGTTACGAACAATCAATTGCAAATTTTACGATTAAATCCTTATCCTATTGCTAGAGTCGAATGCTAGTTATGTACCAGTGCACGATTTAACGGTTTGCAATAGATAGTCCGTAATGTTAACGATAATAAACACACCGGCATATTTAGCGGAACAAAAAAAAGGTCCATACTTAAAAAAATATGGTTTTAAAATCTACTTACTACACTTCTTTTGTTATTTAAAGTTTCATTTGTTTTACTTAAAATGAGATCACATTAAGAACATTTTGCGAGTAAAGGCTATTTGTGAAAAATGGTACATTTTTGAACTTTTCATGTAACCGGGAAAAGTGAAATATTTTAATATTATAATTATATTAATTGTTATTTTAATATAAATTATAACTATATTATAATTTATATTAAAATAACAATTGATTAAGTTAGAAAAATTGTGATAAATATCGTGTATTTCCTCCACGTGCTCTTATTAAAGTTTCTTCCCGTTTAGGCATACTGTGAATGAAGTTATCGATGGTCTCCTGGGATAGTCTCCGCCATTCCTCAACTACGGCGATTCGCAGTTAACCCACGTTGGCCGGAGCTGGAATTCTGGACTTAACTTTTCTTTTCGGAAAATCCCAAACGTGCTCTATTGGGTTCATATCCGGTGATCTCGCCGGCCACTCCATAACAGTGATATTCATATAATTAAGATAAGCTTGAGTTACCCGAGCAGTATGCGGCCGAGCATTATCCTGCATAAAAACAAAATCGTCACCGATATATGGGGTAAACGGTACATTTTCGTCTAAAACTTCTCTGATATAGCGGTCTGCAGTCAGACTCCCTCTGTCAATATTACTACCAAGTCTGTGCGAGCTCCCAAACAAATGCCCGCCCAAACCATTATTGATCCACCACCGTATGCAACTGTAGTTTCAAAATTTGTCTGAATGTATCGTTCTCCTTTGCGTCTGTATATTCTTTGCCTGCCGTCAATTTGATTTAAGAGAATTCTGCATTCATCACTAAATAATACCTTACTCCATTGGTCCGCGTTCCAAAGTCGATGTTCCTGAGCAAAAGTTAACATGTTTCTACGATGATTTACCTCGAGCCTTGGAGCCTTGGCGGGCACAAATGAACCTAAACCAGCTTCTTCGAACCTTCTTCGTACCGTATGCTCACTTACGGTTACACCCCGCACTGGTTCTAACTCATGTCGCGATTGGACGGCCGTCAAACGGGGGTTACTACTACCTACGTACACGAAGCCGAATTTAACGATCACCCCTACTCGAAGTGCGTCTTTTTCTGCCTTGTCCTGCTCTTCTCACATAAAAACCGGTCTCCCTGAACCGTTGGATACTGCGATGGATCGTTGAAACTGGTCGACGAAGATCTCTGGATATTACTCTGTAGGTTTGACCATTTCTTCGCATTTCGAGTGCCCTGGCAATCTCCGTTGGGGCTAAGTCAGGCATAATTCAGTCCTCAACTCCAAAAAGATACGCGATAAAAAATAAAAAATAAAACTAACAAAAAACAGTATTTCAATGAAATGTTAAATTAAACTCAGAAGGAAGAAATACTCGAAGTTCGCTCCAGATAAGAGGTGTATTTGAATAAAATTAAAACAATTGCATAAAATGTGATGTTCAGTTGTTTTCCAGTTGTTTTCTTAATTTGAAATTATTTCTTTTTAAATTAAATGACGTATAAACTAGCCAGCAACCTTATATGATACTGATATTAAACCTTTTTTTTTTATGTTCCGCTAAATATTCCAGTGTGTGTAGTTGACATAATTTTAGTTTAAATTTCATTATTACATGTGATAAATTTGGTGGCTAAAAGGGAACAAATAAAAAACTAACATGCAAGTAAATTGAATATGAAATATATCATATTATTGTTAACTATACAACCCTCAATATGTGTCACAACTTAAGGCCCGATCCACATTACAGTGCTGATTTCGGTTCGTTCTCGGTCCGATCTCGATAATAGTGTTACACAAGAAACAATGAGAGTATTCATACTATCCGTAGCAGTCAAGGTCCGATCAAGTCACGCTTCAGCAAATATTCGTCATACAAAACATTTTATCGGATTGAGATCGGACCGAGAACGAACTGAGATCAGCACTGTAAAGTGTAATGTGGATCAGGCCTAAACGTGTTGGACTTGGTGGCGCTTATTTCCTATCATCAGATCCTAATATGGTGTAAATAGGACCAACTCTGGTGTATCCGCTTTCAAGAAAATAATTATCAAAATCGGTCCACAATTGACAAAGATATCAGCAAAAAACAAAAAAATACAGATGCCTATAGAACCTTTTGTAAAGGCGGTTAAAAACTTAAAAAACGATATGTACCGATAGATCAGCTATAATGTAGAAGTCAGAGGTATGGGCAATACGGCCTAATTATATTGAATCTATTTCCAATTAACATTTCGTACATTCTCAGCTGAAATAATTCGGAGAGTATGTTTTCAATTTTCATGCAGCTATTTCTATAAACATGCTTTTATTGCCGATAAAAAACTTAATCTAATAAGGACGTGTACACATATTAAGTTCAATAAAAATAGAATTTTGAATAGGTATATCTTTGTATATATTAAAATTTTAATAAAAGGCCCCCAAAGCAATCGGGCAAATTTTTTTTTCTGAAATACCTTATACTGTGGACAACATCTCAGCCCAGTTTCAACTCTGAAATATTACGCGTTTTTGAGTAAAAAAAAAAGTTTTCTTTTTTTTGAAATCCATTTTTCTCCGAATCTACTTGACAATATTAAAAAAAATCCTAGAAAAATTCGCTCGATAATCGGGTAAGTTGGTCATAGGTAAAAATGCAATTATATTTAAAAAAAAAAAATTTAAGACAAGAACGTATGGAACACCTTAGTTTTTTTTTCACGTATTACATTAAATTATATGTATTTCAGAAAAAAAAAAAATAGCACGATTGCTTTGGGGGCATTTTGACCCGGCTTATCTGGCGAGGGCCTTTATTATAAGTAATGATATTACTTAGATATACTTTGTCTTAGTGATATTATTATAAATGAGCATTTCAACCACTACCACATCAGCCTTAAATGTCCACTGCTGAATGTAGGTCTCCCTCATAATCCCTGGGGCTTTTTGCTAATACTCGCAACGCTTGACAGGTAGGTTGGGGAACGCAGTGTGTTGTGGCAGAATGTGGTGACGCTGCTGCCTATCACTATGTTTCTAGGTGTACAGTTTACACTACTATGGCCTTAGTCTTCTTTTACGACACCTCGGCAAAAAAGAGGTCAGGACCACAGAAAAAGGACGACCGTGGTCAGGACTATTCTGCCCGTCATAGCACGACATAAATAAGCATTTATTTAAATATAATTTGCAAGTGATTTAACTAGTTTCTTTTATTTTTTAAAGAAATATGTGTAAGCAAGCTTTATGATTGTTATTTTAAAAACGTTTTGGATATTTTAGGCTTATAGATTAACTTTATACAATAGTTTTATTTTTATATATTAATTTTAGGTGTATAAATTGGTATGTAATAACATAGACTGGAATAAATCATAGTTTTTCTTAAATCTATTACGAATGTCGAATTAAGTCTTTGCCAGTCTTTGTCTCAGCCAAGGAATTTCTATCATAACGTTTGTGTTTGTATATAAATTCCTTGGTCTCACCCGTCATTACAATAAAAAAAAAACAAGTTGTCAAACTCTAACCAGTTTTCAATAATAATTTTTATCAATCATTTTTCCGCATATTTTATTGATAAATAACCAATTCACGTATATTTTTATAAATTTAAAGCATTTCTCGACACAAAGAATACAATTCATTTTAATCAACATTATTTATTGTTATTACAATTTTAATTTAAGCATTATTTGAACTTAAAAACAATTCTTGCGTGAAATTTTAAGTATTTCCTATTATATGAGTTCACTTAAAGCATTTGAAATGCAGGCTAGCAACGATTCCCTATCTGGTACGTAACTTTTAACATATATACCATATATTGGTTATAAAAGTCATATCTTGTACGATTGAAATATCGTATCCTTTATTTAAGTTTTGGCACCGAATATCAGTGGATCACCAGCTGTTTTACTAACTCCAGGTCGTACTAGAAACATTGCTCAAGATATGGAAGCATTACGGCTTTCAAGACAAGACAATCCATACCTACAGGTACTCTCTCGACCTTATATAAAGTTGTTAGTACATAGGTAGTGCACTCATTGTTTACGTAATAATTCCAGCAAGTTATGGCGAGCAGAGAGAGTTTGATTGAAAGTCACGCCGAGGAATGTGAGTCCGACGATACTATTTTAATGTCACAAGTGAGTTACAAGTTTTATGTAATATAATTTACTAGAAATGCGATTATATTTAACATCATTGCATACATAAAATTAAAAATATAAGAAACAGTTATTAAAAATTTCATGTTTGTAGAGACACCAGAATTATCTACTTTATCTATGATGAACTATCAATTTAAAATATTTTTAAGTAGATTCATAGTAATAATAAATCTTTTCTATAGTATGTATTAAATAGATAAGTAATCTCTCAAATTGAATAATGAAGTACAATTGGATTTAAAATGTAATATGATTGAGACATATAGGCTTCTATGAGTTCATTAAGATACTTTCGAGTACTAGATACTGATTACGGGGCTGTTTTAGGGAATTAAAAAGTTTGAGTGGTATTTTTATTACTAATCATATCATTTATTTTTTATGGATTTTCTAATTTAAAAATAACTAGCGGCCCGCACCGACTGCTCCCGGGGTATGTATATGTACCTAAACCTTCCTCATGAATCACTCTATCTATTGGTGAAAACCACATGAAAATCCTTGCAGTATTTTTGAGTTTATCGTAAACAGACAGAAGCAGCAGAGGATTTTGTTTTGTATGTTGTGATATTATAAAACAGTCTTATAAAATCTCAAGCTTAACACATTTAGACACTGGATTAATATTCTACTGGAGATTGTTGAGTGTGAAGCATTTATTAATATTTATTATTTTTGGGCTGGTGACACAGGCTGGTGGCCCCGAGCACACGATTTATGACATGATAGTTTTTTTTTACTTTTTCCAGGAATTTGGTAGTGCAGCATTGGATTTTGCCGAAGATGATCCAATGACTCTTAAAGAGGTTCACGAACATTTAATTAGATCACCTCCACCGACAAGTTGCTGGCCACACGGTATGATACAAACAGTTTATTTCTCCAAAAGTTTTTAAGATTAACATTTAAATGCCCCAATCATTTTACTCCTGTTTATATTTATTGCTTCTATCTTATGCTACTATTAACATACTACATTATGCCAATCTAAACTATTAAAAATTAATCTCAAAATATGTAAAAAAAAATATTATATCAAAGTATTTCTAAGAATATTAAAAACAATATTGCATATATATTATTTACTCAATGTAGTCAAAAAATATAAAATTCTTTTATATTATAATATATTCTTTTATATTGTTTTGCTTTAAAGATCGATAATACAAATATATTTTATAGATAATACAAAAAAAATACAATCGATGACAAGCAAACACTTTTTTGTATTAAGTATTATTTAAAAAATAAAATAAAAAGAATAGCACTGAAAAAGGGTAATCTATAAACAATAGACAAATTTTAATTACATTTTCCTTTTGATCTAAATATATGTAACATTTTTGAAAATAGAGCAAAATTCAAGAGATTGTGAGAGATTTTTCTTTTCATAATTGAGACAATCAGCAAAAGAGTGGTCCAAACTATAAAAATATTAATGCAGAGTTAAAACGGTAAAGTCACACATATTTTGGCATTAAATTTTTTAATTTAATTAGGGGAAATATATTCCTTGATAATTTTAACTAGATAACCGCTTCTTTGTGAATGCCACAAAAATATTATAGATTTATTTATTACAATTTCCCATTTTAAAGTATGATTGGAAAAAATAATAAATGGTTGATTTACAAAATGTAAAAGATTTTTTTTATGGATTGCTCCATTCTTTTGCTGAGTGCTTTATTTCTCAACAATATCTATATTAACAAATTAACTTTTTCCGCTGACTCAAGATTCACTGTCATACCGTGCATCCAGTGCGTTCGACTTCGCAGATACCCCAGTATCGTATAGCGCTTGCTCGGTCAATTCGCAGGAGAAGGTTACTAACTTGATAAGTCTAATGTGTCTATTGACATACGAAAATTAACATTTAGTTTATTACAATTTTTTTAAATGTATATAGTGCCACTTATGTCACTGAAGAATATAGTGCGTCCGCTTAACTTTGATACTTAACCAATAAAACTTCAATATTTATATTCAATAAAAATTATATTTTTATATATTTATAAAGATTATCCAAACAAAATATGTGTTGATTTCTTAATAATAAATAATTAAATTCTTTTAAATAAACATTACCATGAAGTTTTATAAATAAATCATATGATTTTTTTTTTATTTTTATAATAATAAATTCTAAATTATTTAAAATAATTATTCAGATATCAAATTGAGTACTACTATATTTTTTTAATTTGCCACAAATTTTTGGTTAACTTTCGTATGTCAAAATATTTTTTGGTGATGTCTGCATTTGTCTTGTTCACAGCTTTGCATGTTTGTGTTAGATTTTAATTAAATGTGTAAGTGATTAATTATATAAAATTTTACTTTATAGTAGTTGTTGTCCACGTCTTTTGCCGCACTTTGCGTAGATTGTGTAAATAATTTAAATAAAAACACATCATCATCATATCAGCTCTTGGATTTCCACTGCTGAACGTAGATTTCCCCCATCGACCTCATAAATACACATAACTTATTTAATTTCATTCTCTCAAAGGTAAAATGTAAAATGTCGAGAAAACGCTGAAACTGGCACTTGTTGTTTTGTAATTGACTAACATGCCCCATTTCACTGGTTTAAGAGCGGAATATCCAAAAACGTTGTTACAGCTGACATCCCCCCCCCCATTCTACCATTTCAATCGTGTCAATCAGGTAGATTATATGACATTCACGTTATTTTGTTGATAAATTAGGTCTGTGCCTTAATTTATTTGTTTAGTACTTAAATAGTCCATTCGTTCAGTAATTAAACATATTTTACATTTAATATTTACTTAATTAGACCAATAGTGTTTGTTGAAATTTCATTCAAGTCATGCTGAATTGTTTACTCGTTCAAGTTGTAAAGAAAGGGGACTGTCCACTTTGTATGGGGGTTTCGGCCCAGAGTGAACAGTCACTGAGATAAATAATTATATATTAATTTAGTAGCACTAACAAGTAGGAATAAGAAAAATAATAAAGTTTTGTATCCAGGTGTTTCATATTTTATTTTTTATGGATAATTATAAGAAGGTTTCTGAAATAAAAAAATCATTGTTTTTGTTATTTTTGTTTTATTAATCGGATTCGTACGTTAACAGAATGTTATCTAAAAACTGGGCAGGTGGATTTATAGAATCTTGGTACCTTTTCCAGCCCAAAAACCAAATAATTGTCATGACATGGGCACAACAACCTACTGTCCGTCGACCCACCATGCAGTTGCAATAATATTTTTTTATGGCTCCTCTGCCTGACCTATTGTTTACATATAAAATATACACAAAATATATTTTTCTACTTATGTGCCTGCTGTGTATTTTACCTCGCAGTAGTGATGAATTCTCGATTGACGGAAAACCTTCCAGTAGGTTGCTGGCCATGTCTCTACATACTTCGATAGTATAAGAACCATCACCTCTAATGTGCTCCCCATAGTAGGACTGGGCTTGCTTTAATTGATAGGTCCCGCAAGCTATGAGGATTAATTCGCTTAACTCCAGTCTGGGAAAGGGTACATTATGTATGTTAACATTAATGTTTAAAAACTGTGTTCGCCTTCTATTTAAATTATTTTCTATAATAAAATCAGCTAGGTCATTGTTGATGTGCAGCTTTTCATTTATTATTTCTAATATTTGGCTTGCATCATCCCTATCCCTTATCCTTTGGTGAAACTTATTTATCAATGCTGCAGCTACTGTAAAATCCGTCATGGCATGTTTTGATGCCACATTAAAAAATTCATGCCTTAGAAGCTTAAAGGATTGTTTGAAAATTCCATTTACTGCTTCAACAACCCATCTGCATATGGTAACTGTTCTCGACTGGTTAGCTGCTAGTGTTGATAACTGGTTTTCACCTTCTTGCAAGGATGCAGGGATATGGACAGAATAATTATTCTGTTCCAACAATGGCAAGCAGTCTCTAAAACCCCTATCCAGTATGAAAATGTCTCCAGATTGAAAATATTGCCTTAATGGCTTTGTCTCATCACTGAATTCATTTGATATTATATTAGCATCCGACATTGTTGCTGGGTAGGGGCCTATTACATCTACAATATACCCATCACAACACACTATTAAAAATGGTTTCATTAAGTTTCTATACTTATGTAAGGAATAGGTATCTTTTTGATACATATAGTTTGAACTTTTTTGTACATATAGATAAGTACCGTCCATAATAACAATTGGTTTGCTATCTTCTGCACAAAAGAGTCCATTAGGTATTAACAAATTCCTTGCTGCAATTTCATCCCTAGTAATATTATTTATGCCCAAGTTTCTAGTTACAAAATCTTGCTTTAGTGCATTACGTGCCTTATTCATATAACGCATGAATGTTGTTCGGGGCATATTAAACAAGGTGGAAATTCTTTCATCGCTGTCACCTGTTCTTAGTTTAACTAAGTATGCGGCAAGCGCTATTGTTCCCTTCTGCATGTTCCTTAAGCTAGGGAGATCAGAAATAAGTTGCATAAATTGAGTTTTTGATAATCCTATCCAAAAATGTACCAAATCATCCGACATATCTTCAATATTGGAAAAGTCTAGAGTAGTGGCTCTTTCATTTATAAATGATGCAAAATCTTCAATTTGCTCAACGGTAAAACTTTGTATTGGTCGTTGCATATCAGCTAATTGCTGCCAATTATCATTTCGCAAATGGTAAGTACAAATTCTACAATTTGCTGGAACATAAAACTTAAAATCTGTAAATAGCTTTACCCTTAACCATTTAGGAACTACCAATCTTTCCAGTGAGTTACAGTCTGGAAAAAAACAATGTTTTTGGGTATCTGCTACCCTTTTTAGGTTCGGTAGAATAATAGTTGATGCTTCTTGTTGCGGTGGCTCAAGACTACGGGTTGACAATCTATCACTTCTCTGCCAGCAGGGGTGGCAGATTTCATCCGATCCATGCAGCTGAAATAAAGTTCACTTATATGAACAGGTTTTTAATTAGCTTAAAATACATATAATAATATATTAACTATATTTATGCAATGAGGACAGAATGAAGTTATTGACTTTTTAACTATGTTAACTGACTATTATCATTATCTTAACCTCATCACTACTTACTACTGAACATGTCTTCTCAGAACAAGACAGCTTTTGGCCAGTTTGTTTAGTTACTTAATTATATGAGGAAACATCAACATTATGCTAACAATATAAAAAAGGTACCTAGAAGCTAAAAGTGACAAATAAACATAATATTCTTACTTGACGAGGCGTGATCCTCTCCATTATTATATTATGTATGCGTGCTTCACGTTCTGTATCAGTACGTAGCTTGTGAGATCTTGTTCTTATCAAAGAGCATCCACAGCTAAGACAAACGCGACGATGGTGACCACCACTAGTAGAAGGTTGATCATCATTAGACGCAGTAAAGTGGTGTAGATGGTTGAGAGCTAGAGTCCAGCAAGGGTGACATACTACAGTGCTATCAGTCACCTGTTAACAAAGAAAATGTTATATTATACTATTAAAAATTATAATAAGAACAAGCAACAACATTGCTGAGACTTTATACTAAATATGAAATAGCAACACACCAACACTTACCACTTGGGGTGCAATCCAGTGTCGTATTACGGACATAACCTCTACAAGTTCAAGGCTATGCCTTCTCCTTGTATTTACGTCGGCACCACAATTGACACATCTCAATTCCATCGCATCTGACGTGTCTTCCATTGGAATTACGTCCACAATGGGATTCGGGGGTTCCGTGTTCAGTCCGAGGTCAATATTATTAGGGCTTCTATCAGTACCGGTAGGATTGCCAAGGTTATCGTAAATAGCGTCATCGGTGTCCATTATTAATAGCTAAAGTCGAGAAAAACAAACAAAGAACAAACAAAAAACGAACTAAGCGAATGTATCAATGTACAATAAAAAGTATGTAATCACTACGAAACGAAAGTACGTAGTACGAAACAAAAGTGAAGTCCAAAGGTGAAGTCTGTAGTTTAGGGTTGCCATGAAAATCATTTTGAATAAACAAATAAACTGATTAAATCGATAATCGGAGTTAATATAATTAACTTCTTGCTTTTTATTTATTCAATAAAAATGTATCCAATATAGGTTGTTTTTCGCAAAAGTTAAATGTTTTTTACTAAATGTATTTTTATAGATAACTTTTTTCTTTTTAATTTGATTTCACGATATTTTATCGATATTACGTAACAAATAATCGATTAAAAATATTTAAAACTCGATTGTTCATTAATAATTATTGTTTTTTTTTAAGACTGGCAATGTGGCGTAATCAAATCACCAACCGAAAATAAACTGTATGTAATTAATGAATTAAAGTACTTATTAAATAAACTTTTTATCAGTTTATATTGATACAACTGAAAGTCACCAATAATCATGATTTAATTTATGAAAATTTTTGGCATATTTGTTTTTTTGTATGAATTCTGTTCACGCCGGGCCGAAAATGGACAGTCCCCTTTATTTAATTAGTAAAATAAATAATTTTTTTACATAGGTACATCATGAAATTTAGTATAATTAGAAGTGGACTTGCTAAATGGCTTTAATAATTTTTATTCAAACTTTTAGTAGTAGTAGCACATTAGTAGTGTTGATAACAGTAGTATGTGTATGTAATATACATACTGACAGACAGAACAAAGTCTGATAAACTTTTAACAGCCATCCTATATATGCGTTTACGGTTATGCACATTTATTTGTAGTTATTGTTTAGAGAAAAGTAGATAATTTTTATTATTATTTAACACCAGCACAAAAAAAAAAAACACGAAAAATTTTACTCATGTTCTTACAATTTCTTTTTTTTTTTAATTTTATTACATAGAGTATAATTACTATATTATAAAGTCGATTTATTTCAAATCAAGTAGTTTATGTATATAATATGAATTAACACAACAAATATATTTTTCATAATACTAATATTATGAATGCGAAAGTAAGTTTGTTTGTTACGCTTTTACGCGAAAACTACTTAACCGATCTTCATGAAACTTTCTACACATATTCTTGGAGGTATAATAAGTAACATAGGATAATTTTTATTAAAAAAAAATTACGAAAAATAAAAAGAAATTGTTTATCAAAAAATCTCAAAATGTAGCTACTTCAACGCCATCTAGCATTCCAGTAATTGATTCGTTTCTATTGTAATAATCTCTAATACTTATTTAATGGCTTCGATGCGAGCGAAGCCGTGAGTAAAAGCTTGTATTATATATAAAGGAGTTGCTACCATCCCGTTCGCCGCGGCGCGGGACGAGGAGTGAGGACTCGAAGAGCAACACGCCGAGCAGACCGCGCTCGTCGCGCTCGGTCTCGCCGCGCGCGCACGACCTCGCGCTGTGCGGCCGCCCGCTGTCCTTGCCGGGTGAGTTACCGTTACTGTTGTTGTGTGTATATGTTCGCGCTCGGTCTCGCCGCGCGCGCACGACCTCGCGCTGTGCGGCCGCCCGCTGTCCTTGCCGGGTGAGTTACCGTTACTGTTGTTGTGTGTATATGTTCGCGCTCGGTCTCGCCGCGCGCGCACGACCTCGCGCTGTGCGGCCGCCCGCTGTCCTTGCCGGGTGAGTTACCGTTACTGTTGTTGTGTGTATATGTTCGCGCTCGGTCTCGCCGCGCGCGCACGACCTCGCGCTGTGCGGCCGCCCGCTGTCCTTGCCGGGTGAGTTACCGTTACTGTTGTTGTGTGTATATGTTCGCGCTCGGTCTCGCCGCGCGCGCACGACCTCGCGCTGTGCGGCCGCCCGCTGTCCTTGCCGGGTGAGTTACCGTTACTGTTGTTGTGTGTATATGTTCGCGCTCGGTCTCGCCGCGCGCGCACGACCTCGCGCTGTGCGGCCGCCCGCTGTCCTTGCCGGGTGAGTTACCGTTACTGTTGTTGTGTGTATATGTTCGCGCTCGGTCTCGCCGCGCGCGCACGACCTCGCGCTGTGCGGCCGCCCGCTGTCCTTGCCGGGTGAGTTACCGTTACTGTTGTGTGTATATGTTCGCGCTCGGTCTCGCCGCGCGCGCACGACCTCGCGCTGTGCGGCCGCCCGCTGTCCTTGCCGGGTGAGTTACCGTTACTGTTGTGTGTATATGTTCGCGCTCGGTCTCGCCGCGCGCGCACGACCTCGCGCTGTGCGGCCGCCCGCTGTCCTTGCCGGGTGAGTTACCGTTACTGTTGTGTGTATATGTTCGCGCTCGGTCTCGCCGCGCGCGCACGACCTCGCGCTGTGCGGCCGCCAGCTGTCCTTGCCGGGTGAGTTACCGTTACTGTTGTTGTGTGTATATGTTCGCGCTCGGTCTCGCCGCGCGCGCACGACCTCGCGCTGTGCGGCCGCCCGCTGTCCTTGCCGGGTGAGTTACCGTTACTGTTGTTGTGTGTATATGTTCGCGCTCTGTCTCGCCGCACAGCGCGCACGACCTCGCGCTGTGCGGCCGCCCGCTGTCCTTGCCGGGTGAGTTACCGTTACTGTTGTGTGTATATGTTCGCGCTCGGTCTCGCCGCGCGCGCACGACCTCGCGCTGTGCGGCCGCCCGCTGTCCTTGCCGGGTGAGTTACCGTTACTGTTGTTGTGTGTATATGTTCGCGCTCGGTCTCGCCGCGCGCGCACGACCTCGCGCTGTGCGGCCGCCCGCTGTCCTTGCCGGGTGAGTTACCGTTACTGTTGTTGTGTGTATATGTTCGCGCTCGGTCTCGCCGCGCGCGCACGACCTCGCGCTGTGCGGCCGCCCGCTGTCCTTGCCGGGTGAGTTACCGTTACTGTTGTTGTGTGTATATGTTCGCGCTCGGTCTCGCCGCGCGCGCACGACCTCGCGCTGTGCGGCCGCCCGCTGTCCTTGCCGGGTGAGTTACCGTTACTGTTGTTGTGTGTATATGTTCGCGCTCGGTCTCGCCGCGCGCGCACGACCTCGCGCTGTGCGGCCGCCCGCTGTCCTTGCCGGGTGAGTTACCGTTACTGTTGTGTGTATATGTTCGCGCTCGGTCTCGCCGCGCGCGCACGACCTCGCGCTGTGCGGCCGCCCGCTGTCCTTGCCGGGTGAGTTACCGTTACTGTTGTGTGTATATGTTCGCGCTCGGTCTCGCCGCGCGCGCACGACCTCGCGCTGTGCGGCCGCCCGCTGTCCTTGCCGGGTGAGTTACCGTTACTGTTGTGTGTATATGTTCGCGCTCGGTCTCGCCGCGCGCGCACGACCTCGCGCTGTGCGGCCGCCAGCTGTCCTTGCCGGGTGAGTTACCGTTACTGTTGTTGTGTGTATATGTTCGCGCTCGGTCTCGCCGCGCGCGCACGACCTCGCGCTGTGCGGCCGCCCGCTGTCCTTGCCGGGTGAGTTACCGTTACTGTTGTTGTGTGTATATGTTCGCGCTCGGTCTCGCCGCGCGCGCACGACCTCGCGCTGTGCGGCCGCCCGCTGTCCTTGCCGGGTGAGTTACCGTTACTGTTGTTGTGTGTATATGTTCGCGCTCTGTCTCGCCGCACAGCGCGCACGACCTCGCGCTGTGCGGCCGCCCGCTGTCCTTGCCGGGTGAGTTACCGTTACTGTTGTGTGTATATGTTCGCGCTCGGTCTCGCCGCGCGCGCACGACCTCGCGCTGTGCGGCCGCCCGCTGTCCTTGCCGGGTGAGTTACCGTTACTGTTGTGTGTATATGTTCGCGCTCGGTCTCGCCGCGCGCGCACGACCTCGCGCTGTGCGGCCGCCCGCTGTCCTTGCCGGGTGAGTTACCGTTACTGTTGTGTGTATATGTTCGCGCTCGGTCTCGCCGCGCGCGCACGACCTCGCGCTGTGCGGCCGCCCGCTGTCCTTGCCGGGTGAGTTACCGTTACTGTTGTGTGTATATGTTCGCGCTCGGTCTCGCCGCGCGCGCACGACCTCGCGCTGTGCGGCCGCCCGCTGTCCTTGCCGGGTGAGTTACCGTTACTGTTGTTGTGTGTATATGTTCGCGCTCGGTCTCGCCGCGCGCGCACGACCTCGCGCTGTGCGGCCGCCCGCTGTCCTTGCCGGGTGAGTTACCGTTACTGTTGTGTGTATATGTTCGCGCTCGGTCTCGCCGCGCGCGCACGACCTCGCGCTGTGCGGCCGCCCGCTGTCCTTGCCGGGTGAGTTACCGTTACTGTTGTTGTGTGTATATGTTCGCGCTCGGTCTCGCCGCGCGCGCACGACCTCGCGCTGTGCGGCCGCCCGCTGTCCTTGCCAGGTGAGTTACCGTTACTGTTGTTGTGTGTATATGTTCGCGCTCGGGTTCGCCGCGCGCGCACGACCTCGCGCTGTGCGGCCGCCCGCTGTCCTTGCCGGGTGAGTTACCGTTACTGTTGTTGTGTGTATATGTTCGCGCTCGGTCTCGCCGCGCGCGCACGACCTCGCGCTGTGCGGCCGCCCGCTGTCCTTGCCGGGTGAGTTACCGTTACTGTTGTTGTGTGTATATGTTCGCGCTCGGTCTCGCCGCGCGCGCACGACCTCGCGCTGTGCGGCCGCCCGCTGTCCTTGCCGGGTGAGTTACCGTTACTGTTGTTGTGTGTATATGTTCGCGCTCGGTCTCGCCGCGCGCGCACGACCTCGCGCTGTGCGGCCGCCCGCTGTCCTTGCCGGGTGAGTTACCGTTACTGTTGTTGTGTGTATATGTTCGCGCTCGGTCTCGCCGCGCGCGCACGACCTCGCGCTGTGCGGCCGCCCGCTGTCCTTGCCGGGTGAGTTACCGTTACTGTTGTTGTGTGTATATGTTCGCGCTCGGTCTCGCCGCGCGCGCACGACCTCGCGCTGTGCGGCCGCCCGCTGTCCTTGCCGGGTGAGTTACCGTTACTGTTGTGTGTATATGTTCGCGCTCGGTCTCGCCGCGCGCGCACGACCTCGCGCTGTGCGGCCGCCCGCTGTCCTTGCCGGGTGAGTTACCGTTACTGTTGTTGTGTGTATATGTTCGCGCTCGGTCTCGCCGCGCGCGCACGACCTCGCGCTGTGCGGCCGCCCGCTGTCCTTGCCGGGTGAGTTACCGTTACTGTTGTTGTGTGTATATGTTCGCGCTCGGTCTCGCCGCGCGCGCACGACCTCGCGCTGTGCGGCCGCCCGCTGTCCTTGCCGGGTGAGTTACCGTTACTGTTGTTGTGTGTATATGTTCGCGCTCGGTCTCGCCGCGCGCGCACGACCTCGCGCTGTGCGGCCGCCCGCTGTCCTTGCCGGGTGAGTTACCGTTACTGTTGTTGTGTGTATATGTTCGCGCTCGGTCTCGCCGCGCGCGCACGACCTCGCGCTGTGCGGCCGCCCGCTGTCCTTGCCGGGTGAGTTACCGTTACTGTTGTTGTGTGTATATGTTCGCGCTCGGTCTCGCCGCGCGCGCACGACCTCGCGCTGTGCGGCCGCCCGCTGTCCTTGCCGGGTGAGTTACCGTTACTGTTGTGTGTATATGTTCGCGCTCGGTCTCGCCGCGCGCGCACGACCTCGCGCTGTGCGGCCGCCCGCTGTCCTTGCCGGGTGAGTTACCGTTACTGTTGTTGTGTGTATATGTTCGCGCTCGGTCTCGCCGCGCGCGCACGACCTCGCGCTGTGCGGCCGCCCGCTGTCCTTGCCGGGTGAGTTACCGTTCGTTACTGTTGTGTGTATGTGTTAGTGATGTGCCGGATATCCGTATTCGTATTCACGGATATACGAGCGAGAAGAGAGATCTGTGTCCGTATCTTTTATGGCCAATCTTTTACGGATCTTTTACCTTATTAATATAAAAATACATAGATAAAATTTAATATAAGGTGATTTTATATTCACTGAGAAACTCTTAGATACGATACGATACTTTTTTTCTGTCTAACGTCGAAAAAAAAAAAAATCGGTCTTCCATTCAAATGACCGATCAACTGAAACCTACTAGTCTCACTACCAAACACAAACGTTATTTATGTCGCGCAATGTCATTATGTCACACTAAAGTATAAACATAAGACAAAACAAAACGAAAGAACCGCGCAGTGCAAGTCGAAAACTCAAAACATGTACTGACCCGTCTGGCGGCACGCATCAACGGCAAAGCGTCAAGTGGCGACAACTATCAAGGATTCAAGGCCTTCACTCACAGCGCCCGATCCGTTCCGACGATACGTTCCTTCAGAACGGATCGTTGCATCGGATCGCAAGGGTCTTTATACTGACTGCGATACCAGCGACAACCCGTTCTGCGATACATAAAACTATCTATTCTAGTTAAAGATTGTATTCGAAACGGTCGCGCACAACCAACTTCTACATATAAACAGGGTTTACGAGGAAGTTAATATGAGTACAGATGACGGAAGTTCTGATGAAGAAAGAAAAGAAGAAGTAATTTTATTAGTTTTATTGTTGACTCGAAAGAGGGTCGCTCACATTATAAATTACGGGATATTGACATACCGCGTCAATCAAAGTTTTGGTAAAATTATCCGCCATTTTTCAACGTCGGTTATTAGCATCGCCGATCACGCGTTCTCTGTCTCCGGAGACAGATCACAACTGACAGGCGTGCGATCAGTAGAACGCGTGCGATATATCGCAGGCAGTGAGGAGGCGTACTTGGGAGGCCATTGGTTACAGAGAACGCATGCGTTCAGATCGCATCTTTAGATCGTATCGTCGGCACGGATCGGGCGCTGTGAGTAAAGGCCATCAGTAAGAAAGTTAAGATCCGTATCCGTATCCGCGGATCTTGACACAAAATATCTGTATTCGGATCCGAAACCGCGGATATACTTTGTTAACGATCCGGCACATCACTAGTATAATTATGTGTATGTATGTATCTGTTAATTATTATATATGTATGTATTTATAAATGTATGTCTATGTATTAATTGCTCGTGAATTTAATATAATTATTGTTACTAATTTTATCATCTTATTTTGCCTTTCTTGAAAATATATTTTCTCTATTTCCGATTTTGCACAACCACAAACGTCCGCTCTTGTACGTCCTAAAGTTGACTGGTAGAGAATGCTTTTAGCATTAAGCCCGCCTTTTGTACAATTCGATATTGTGTTGTGCAATAAAGTATTAAATAAATAAATTACTTCGTTAATATTAAAGTTGCCATTACTTCGTTAGTATTTGAGTGAGAGAGAGAGAGACAGAGACAGATAAGTAGTACAATCTCATATGGCTGTTGACACAAAAAGTGTCCACAAAATAGCATAAAGGGAGCGCTGGTGTAGTGGAGGGTATGATCTAAAATTAACTGTTTTAGATGACTTGAAGTTTGCTGGGTGTAAGTAAGTATAATTTCAAGTATTCTCATAGACTAGAGTAGTCACTAAATGTGGTGTAATTGAAAATAAAATGGTTAGCAAGTTAAGTAAATTATCTAACCTAAAAGCGGTTTTCTGGTGCAGTAACGCCATCTTTATTTAAGGTTATTTCTAGGATACTTTTTGAAACACAAGATAGTGTTTCTAAGATCTATACTCCATGCATGGAGCCTAGATATAAGGAGGACGATCGTAATCTATTACAAGCGTCCGAAAATTGGAGGACAGATCTTTTGCCACTAGAGCGCGTTAGTGTTACTAATGTCAGGTTTTTAAAAGTATTGCCGCGGAAATGCAATAATTTAGTTGTCATCTAGGTCAGCCTCTCTCGAGTCACTTGACCTTGTTCATCGCCGTCTTTTTTTACCTATTAATTTCATACTTTCATGCTTAATATAAATATTTATAATACAAATTAATAAATATGTATTCATAATTGTGACTTATTAATATACAATACAATAAAATAATAACTTTTATTTTATGTATTATATTTAGGTTTTACAATGTTATTATAGTTATAAACCTTTATCTTATGTTGTTTATTTACTTTTTTTTATGTTAACAATCACATTTACGTTTATATATCATGTTTAAAATTTTATATTATATTATGATACATATGTACATAACTAATTATCTATACAAAAATAGTTTGTATATGCATAATATCGAGTAAAAAGTTTTATTGTAAATATAATAAAATAATTAAAAAATATATATCAACTTTTATTTCAGGTGAAAGTCACCTCCGTACAGCTCTCAGTAAAAAACCGAGTGCACAACAAACAGACAGATTTTCCATACTTCAACATCCAAGACCCTTGCGACGGCCGCACACGAGCCGAAGAGACGAAGACAGCGTTCATTTGGTACAAGATTGCGACAAGTAAGGCAATATTATAATTCTTGTAAAATACAAGTATTCTTGTTGTTCAATATTCTTGCAAGTTTCCTTGCTGTGCGACAGCCTTGCAAGTATTCCCGCTGTGCAACATTCTTGCAAGTATTCTTATAATACATAAGAATGTAATGTAAAATTGAAATGTAACATCTGTGCAAGTAGGGCTTGTAATGTCATGAAAATTCTTGCGGTGCAATATTCGTAGGTCTTTTCAGTAAAATAATTGTAATTTGACATTTATGATTAAAGATGCAAGAGAGTATTCGTGTCAGCATATATTCTTGCATAGTGCATACAAAGAAAAATGCGAATATATTCCAAGATATTCTTATTTTAATCTTCGTTTAATTTAAATTGTACATGTAGATGCTTGCTTTCGATGGCGCTCTTATGTTGATATTATTTTGAAAAAAATTGAAATTATAAATTTGATTTTTAAAATATACGACATATTTAATATTAAATTTTTGCCTATGATACGTATTATTACTATCATGCCAATAAATATCGAGAGAGAACTAAATGATAATTTAGTATTAATGATAAATATTAAATAAGTAAAATAATAATAATAAAAAAAAGAAAAAACTATTCGTGATATTAAACTAAAAAATGCTTGTAGAAAAATAAGAAATCCATGTTATTTGTTATTCCAATGTTATAGTATTATAGCGTTCTACGTCGCGTCGTGTCGTTTAAATCTTTACTTATTAAAAAAAAAGAGAAAATATCGTTCATTGAGCGTTCCCGAGACGATCAATTTCAATTGACAATACTTGATTGACAATTGCATTTAATCGCTTACAAGTGCAATTACAGCGAATTGTCAATAGCATATACGTGAAAGAACAGAAAGACCAGTGCCGATAGGTAAGAAAATGGTAAAAAGTGAGAAAAAAAATAATAGTAGGATGAAACTCATTGGAAAAGGAAGAGAATATAACAAAAAAGCAGGAAAAAATAAATTACGGGTGATTTGAGTTCGGGAAGGGAAAGGGGGGGGGGCTTAAGGGGGTGGGGGTATGTGAAAGAAGTGTAAATACAAAAGTTGTAGATCTTTTTATTACCTACAACTTTGCGATTGAACTTTTTTGCATAGGACTTGTAGTTTTGCCGGAAATCGCGATAAACGATTTTTTACCCTTAAACCCCACCTCCCTTCACCTTCCCGAACTCAGATCGCCCGTAATTTATTTTTCCCTACATTTTTGTTCTATTCTCTTGCTTTTACAATCGGTTTTATTCTACTATTATTATTTTTTGTTTCAAAACCTATCGGCGCTGGTTTTAAGAACAGAAAAAGGTATTGAGGCTGAGCCTAGAGATTGAAAAACATTGCTGACAAAGGCAAAGACGATTAATCGACGCTCATTAAGATTTTACTCATTTTTACGCCAAGTAGGTATCATTATATGGAATATTACTAATTTTCTTAAATTGAACATAATTTTTTCCTAACATTATAATTACTAACAAAAGTAATGAAATTTCATATTTCATTACTTTTGTTGGTAATTTTTAATATTTACAAAATATTATGAAATAAAATTGTAAATGAAATTTAAAAATTTTTAGCTGTTATGAGGTAACATTGAAGCGTCAATTGTCACAAAAAAAAAGTTGCATCTCGGGGGCGCTTGAATTTTAAAAATTGTTCATTGATAAAGTTGAATGTACTTCAACAAAAATAAAATAAAATAATAAATAAATAAAATAAAACGTTGAAAAACTCAATTTTTGACTACATAAACAATTATTTTATTTAACGAGTATTTTTTGTTATTCAAATTATTCTTTAAATTTGAACATTAAGTATTATAAATTCAGTAAAGATGAAACCATCTTTTAAATATAAGGAATTGATAATCTTTAAAGAATATTGTATAAAGTTAAATGCGGAGATGTTCGGGTGTCTACGTTATATTTTATAATATCTATCTATAAATAAAAATACGAGTTCACGTTGACGTTCAATATATTTTCTTTTCTGTTTTTATTCGTTACCGTGACAATTTATTTTAGGCCTAGGACATTCAATCATAAATAGGTGTTATATATAAATAAGTAGGTACGCTACATTAAAAAATATGAATTTCCAATAATAATTACGTGTATATTATACAAATGTTTTTAAATTAAGTTCATAGTCCAAGTGCGTTTTAAACTTTATTGTGTTTGAGTTACTGAAAGCAAAATTACAAAGTTCAAATTTAATAAATAAAGATTACTCAGTACTTTTAATAATTGACCTTGAAAGGTACTTATTTTTTATTAATGACATTTTGAGTTAAGTAACGTAATTACTGTAACAAATTTGATGATATGTTTTTATTGAAGCGTTCTGATGTAGTGGTGCCAAAATATTAAATTAACGTCGACTGTGAGTTTGATTCCCGCTCGGAGGAGATATTTGTAATAAAAATATCTATTTCTGGTCTGGGTGCTTGTCCTTGTCGGTCTCCTCACCGATCCTCAGTGTACCTAATAACGATCATTAATTGGTAGAAAAATTATCAGTGGCGAATTAAGCTCCAACACATCTCCTATATGGAGAAGAGGCTTTTGCCCAGAACGATTTTTTTTTTTTTTTTTTTTTTAAGTAATAAAATTTCTAATAACTTATGAACCTTTAAAAGATACGTATTTGGCTATGATAACTATAAAACGGATTAGAAGAAAAAGTTCTAGCGTATTAGTTATTAAATTTAATACATTCCTAAATGCTCATCCTAGTATTAATTCCTAACTTAGTCAAATGCTTAGATAGAAACGATATTCTACTAATTGCGGGACTTATAGGGAAAAATATGTTTACTAGTGATGTTACTGGTGTCGATATTATGTTTTTTGAGTTATCTATAAGAACATGAATTTAGTTTATGTTTTTGGTTGGTAATTTATATATAAATTGTTCTATTCGTATCGGTGTCAAGTGTCAGGTGTCATCCTTCATTTTTACACACCGATAGACATCCTATATAGTTGTAGTTTTGAAGGTAAACAGTAAGAAACGTTCACGTTAAAAAACACACAACCTTTACTAGAAGTTTTTCTTTATTATTATTGGGTACGTTCGCGGGCCCTATTCTAATTGATAATTCATCACTTTTATAGGATTTTTTTATCTATGCATTCCACAGACCACATGCGCGGAAACGGAAATGGGACATGCGCAATAGTTTTTTATTTATCACTTTTTAATAAAAATAATAAGTAGTGAATAAGAAGATAATTTTGTTTATTATCTTTTATGAACAATAGCAAACAATTATTTACTAAAGTTCGACAGTTAAATTCAGTTTTTGATTAAAGAAGTATCATTTCCGCGCATGTGGTCTGTGGAATGCATAGATAAAAAAATCTTATAAAAGTGATGAATTATCAATTAGAAGAAGGCCCGCGAACGTACCCATTATTAATAAATTTTACATTACTGGTTTATGATTATGATGACATTTGGGTAATAAATTTAATTAAATAATTAAGTGAAAGTTGAGGTTATCTGTGTGTATAAAAATCTTATATATTATTATTATGTGGGTTAAAAGAAATCGAATTTTTATTTTAGATTAGATAACTTCTTCTTATAAGTTTGTTCATCAATATTTATTGTGGTATCTTTGGCATAAATAATAATAATAATAAATTCTTTTAGTGACAGATAATTCTAAAAATATACTATTTTATTCGATCAAAATAAGCCAATATAATTTATTTATTTAGGTTAAATTTTTATATTTCTTTGTATATAATTGTATAATTGTTTTCTATTGTCGTTCAATGTTCGTGCTAATAGTTGTAAGGAAAAAAAATTATCGTTCTTAATGTATATATTGTATAATTTAATATTAGTGTCACACGATAAGAGACCAGTAAATACGTATTTTAAAAATATCGTACGTTTTATATAAGTGTTGCCATTTTTTTATTTTATTTTATTATTGTTAATATTTTTTTTTATAATTTAATACATTGTTTTAATTTATATCTATATATATTTTGTCAGTTTTGGGGGCAGTGTAAATAAGAGATGCCATTTACGCCCTGACGTTGATGGAAAATTAGTCGTAAAACACAATAAATGTTTATTTGTAATGTAACATTTGGTGATTATTCCTTGTCCAACCGTTTATTTTCTTTTTGACAGCTCACGTCTATAAAATACCGTTTTTTTTCCGGTAATGTAGGTAGAGTCCGCGCCACCACTGAAGTCCGATAGACGCGGCGCTGCTATCTCATAACTAAATGTTGCCAGTAAAAAAAAATATTTTATACCAAGACTTGTACAATAAACTAATATAAGTTAATAATAAATAGTAATTAGTAGTTAAAGTAATTATGGCAGCAAAATCAAATTAAAATAATAAGAATAATAAATGTGAAAATTTGTAAGATTGGATATTCGAGGAAAACTCCATATTTACTTTTTGATAAAATATTATATTTTTATACAATAGTTATGGTCTTCAGCAATGGGTTTTATTCCAGACATATCGCAGTCGCTATCGCTCGTATCCATAAATTCACTATCGTGATCAGATTCAGCCTCGCTATCGCTATCACTTTGTACACATATGACGAATCTTTCCATTTCTACATCAATGAGTCGATCATTTTTGAAGTATTGGTCTTCAATATTTTTTACATGATCGCATTGAATGCGCCAATCATCTGCTGTGATGCTGGCAAAAGCAGCTTTTGTTAGCTCAATTATTTGTTTTGGGTCTTGAGCTACATTTTTATCAGCAACACGTCTTTTGGCTAGACTCCAAATTTTTTCTATAGGATTTAGATCACAGTGGTAGGGTGGTAATCTTACAACTTCGTGGTTGTGTTGCCTCAGCAACTCATCAATTGCATAAACTGGTGGCTCCTTGTTCTTTTTTATTATATCATATAACACTGGCTTTGTCCAGCTTTCTTCAAAGAAAATATTTTTTTCTTTTAACCACTCTTGTAGCTCAGATTTGAGGTTCGACATTGTAGGAGCTCTGTTGATCTGCGTACAGTGATAAGGTGCGAAATCAAAAAATATTTTATTCGTTATAAGGTGATTACACACACTCAACGAACGTCAAAAAAAAATGTCTCGGTAGACATCTACAATTTCATCATCTATTTCATCATCGGCTTTACTAAATATTACAATAATATAATAATGTTCCTAGTGTAGGCCGAGAGAAAAAAAGCCGGAGGAAAAAAAACTCTCGGTACTCTTTTTAACAATTAAAGTCGTCATATTATGTAGATACAAAAAATGTACTTACAAAGAACGAGCAAATCATGTCACTGCCAAGCAGCCTTGTCATTTAAAAAATCTTTAATGCTATAATATGCCTTACTACATAATTTGGATTTAATGAAGTGTTTAAATTTATTTAGGGACAAGTCTTGCACATTACCAGGCAGTGTATTGTACATGCGTATACAGTTACCTACAAAAGAGTTACTTATTTTGTGGAGCCTAAAATTAGGAATGGCCAATTTATTTTTATTTCTTAAATTTATATTATGTCTATCACAGTTCTTGACAAATTTATTTTTGTTTTTATGTGTGTATAATAAATTTTCAAAAATATATTGAGAGTAAACAGTTAGTATTTTTATTTCCTTAAATTTATTTCGTAAAGACTCACGGGTGCCCATACCGTAGATAGCTCTGACAGCTCTCTTTTGCAAAATAAATATACATTGAATATCAGCAGCGTTTCCCCACAGCAGTAAACCATAAGTCATGATGCTGTGAAAATAGCTGAAATATACTAATCGCGCGGTTTTGATATCCGTCAACTGGCGTATTTTTTTTACTGCGTAAGCTGCGGAGCTGAGTCTGCCAGATAACTTCCCAATATGAGGACCCCACTGTAATTTTGAATCTAAGGTTATACCCAGAAAGACAGCCTGATCGACCAATTCTATTTCCTTATCCCTAATCCTGATACTGGTTGTAGCCAACTTAACATTCGGTATAGTGAATCTCACACATTTTGTTTTGGATTCATTTAATAGTAGATTATTTACATTAAACCAGTGGATAACCTTAGAGAGAGCCCTGTTTACATCGTCGAGTGAATTTTGTCCACGTTTAACCTTAAACAGTAAAGATGTATCATCTGCAAACAAGACTATCTCATGATCATCTCTAACAAGGTGAGGGAGGTCATTAATATATACCAGAAATAGAAAGGGACCTAAAATTGAACCTTGAGGTACTCCCATTGTTACAAGAGAGCCGGGGGACCGCTTGTCGTTGATCACCACGCTTTGGGTCCTGCCACTCAAATAAGAAGTGACAAAATCGAGAGCGGTACCCCGGATTCCATAATGATGTAGTTTCCTGATTAATGTCTGATGCTGGACACAATCAAATGCCTTAGAAAGGTCACAGAATACACCATAGGCATCGTGTGACTGATCCCAGGCCTCATAAATAGTCTCTAAAAGTTTAATTCCAGCATCAGTAGTAGACCGGCCGCGAGTAAAACCAAATTGTTTATTGTGTAAGAGTTCATTACTTTCAAAATGTTTTTGAAGTTGATTTAGGATAATTTTTTCAAAGATTTTACTGAAAGTGGGAAGTACCGATATTGGACGAAAGTTAGAAGGATCTGCGGTACTTCCAGATTTAAATAAAGGCATTAATTTGCTAAATTTCATCAAGTCAGGAAACACACCACTATCAATACAATTATTAAAAATTAAAGCCAGTTCTGGAGCAACTATTTCAATTAGGGAATTTATAAAATGTACAGAAATGCTCCAGAGATCTGGTGTTCTTTTTATATTTAACAATTTAAAAGTCTTTAAAATACAATACTTATTCACATGACTAAATTTAAATTCTACATTACATAGCGGTACGTTAGTTTTCAACAATGATTCTGCAATGGGAGTAGATGAGTTTAGAGTTTTAGTTAATTCTACCGGTATGCGAGTGAAGAATTTTTCAAATTCGTTGGCAATTTCTAGGTCTTCAGTAATAATTTTGCCATTAATATTAATTTTATAGTTGCTCTCATTACTTTTTAATTTACCCGTTTCCGCATTTATAATTTTCCAAGTAGATTTCACTTTGTCGACACTATTTAATATTTTATCACTAATATATTTCTTCTTTGCAATTTGACAGACTACTTTGAATGTTTTTGAGTATAATTTAACATAATTTTGAAATTTTTCCGTTGTGTTAAACTGTCTTTCTGCGTACAACTCATACAATCGCTGTCTACTCTTGTATATACCTACAGTAGCCCACTCACTAATTACTGGGGCGTCACAAACTGTAATCTCCTTGGATTTATATATGGAGTTAAATTCATTTAAAAATGTCTCAAAAAATATTTTATACATTAAATTGGGGTCCATGTTATTACTCAAAAAAGGAAGTTATCCATAACCACTAAAGATTTTTCTGGTAGATATGGTACCACCATTTCCGTCATCCACTTTAAAAAATTTGTAGCGTTCATATCGTCGTGATAATCGACAGATTGCGATTGTGATCTAAAAATTAGTAACGCGTTCGGCACAAATCCATTTTCTGACCCAGCATTCGCAATAATTAATCGTTTCCCAGCTGAATCTGAGATCAATAGTCCATCTTCTTCTGCGCTTTGCCAACAACTTTTGGCATGATAAGTTGGATGAATGTAGGTTTCATCTAAATACACTACCGGTCTCTTTTCTGTTAATCTATTTTTCCTCATTCTTTCAATGTATCTGGCTCGCCATGCAATAATGTCATAGCGCTCCATCAACACTTTGCGTTTAGATTGACAGCGCTTAAATCGGAAGCCTAACTTTTTCAATATTCTTCGTAGCGTTGTATTACTTCCTTGAAAATTTATATCTTCTTTTAATTCTAGACGTAGCTTGTTTACCGTGGGTAACTCTTTCTTAACCACGTAGAAAAAATGAATTTTTTGACGTATAGCAGATAATTCGAAATCATCCAAATCAACCTTTTTCGTTTGAGGTCGGTTTTTTCCAGGGGTGACGATTTTACTAGAATTACTTGCTGCTATTTTTCCTTCTTTCGTAATTCGAGAAACTGTTTTCACAGAAACACCTGAAAAATATCATTCATCTGAGAAAGGTTTTATTTATTTTACTTTGTATTTATAAATTGTCAATAGTTGAATATATAGAATTAATGATAATATTTTGGCCATCAATTAGGCAAAAAAGAGCGACTCTGGCATCCCTAAAATTTACCTGTCATGGCAGCGATTCTCATCTGCACATTTTTCAACGGGATTAATAGTTCTTTATTCTTACTTTCTAATTCGCAAAACTCTTTTACTTTAAGGATCATTTTACGGCATTCACTTTTTATCACTTTACGCTCCATATTTCACGTAAAACAATTAAAAATTCCACGATTTCCACGAACAATACCCTCCGCAAGCACTTTTGACAGACGACAAGATGACGGATTTGTCAAATTTAGTTTCAGTTTTTGCCGTAGGACTTCAGTGGTGGCGCGGACTTTACTATAGTAGTCGTACTTCATTGACGGGTAGTGAGGTGTCCTATGCATAACAAACAACCACAGACTATAAAACAGTTCTTGAAATATATCGATCTATAATAACAATAATTTAACTTCATGTAAGTATTGTGTCTGTAAAATTAATTAAAAAAAAAAGGAAATAAAAATAGTATCCAAGACTCGAAGATTGATTGTTTGCAAGGAATTAAGTCGAAATCTTGGAATTTAAGTTCAAACCAAGAGTAAAGAACAATAACTCTGTTCATTCATTTATTATTAAAAAATTCATTCATTATTTATTAATAAACTAATAAACAAATAATTAATATTTAAACTAAAAATATTTCATTATAAACTAAAAATATTTCATTGAATCGATTGAAAATTTTTCTCAAATAAAATCGATTATTATTTCAAATCGAATTGGTAACGTGTGAGGGCGTCACTAATACCGAACTTTCTTGAACTGTCAAAAAGAAAATAAACGAACGGACAGAGAGTCTATATAGACCCGCGAGACGCTGGGAGCGACTGCCGTAATGTATTTAATATATCTATTTTTTTTTATTAATATTTGATGAAACTTCCTTTTATCAAGATTTAACTTATTTATATTAGTACATATTATTTAGAATTAAAAGATCATAGACAACCTATAGGTGTTCACAAGAGCTTAAATGCGCCAAGACGCTAAATGATGAATATTAAGTGTTGTTTCGTTACCTTTATTAAAAATGTTAAGTTAATTAAAATACTCATTCTACTCATAGGTTAAATATTTATAGGAATACGTAGGTTAAAGACGAAAGCACAAATATATTTGTAGTTGACACTGATTTTAAAAATGAATGATGGCTTTAAAGGAAACGGTAAGTATTATTGAAGACATGTTTGAACATACTTGTTATAGCCAGCAACATATTATCACAATATCTTTTTTTATTTTAAATTTGATAGCAATTTCATTTTTTCAAATATTATAATTTATGTAAATATAATTTTAGTATTTCGTACTAGATAAAACAAAAAAATAATTGTATATTAAATTAAATCATCGTATAGTTAAATTGTGTACAATAATTTTGTAATTTCTCGTAAAGTTATAGTATTGTGAAGGCGACTGTTCGCTCCAATTATGTACATTGTTAAAATCGTGTCTTGTTCCATCGCTGGTCGATGTTCAACATTGTATTGATATTTGATTGTATATGGAAATAAAATATAAATTGGATGTCTTGGTTTTATTTAAAAAGTAGCTTCCACCCGTGACTTCACACGCATATTATCAACGGCGTATATTTAATGTATTTTATATAATTAATAAATATATAATTAATATATATTATATTATATTTGTTTTGTTTTTTTTTTTTTTTTTTTTTTAACCGTGTAAATAACGTCACGTGCAACACAAAAATACTTAATCTACAAACATAACGCGCCAAAGTGCATTATAAATCAATAAACTAAGTGAAAACTGAACTATTAAAAACTATTCGAAGTGATAAACATCAAAGGACATTCAAGATTAGCTGTCATTATTACGCGGTGTCAATTGTCAAGACAATACAAGTTGACTGTACCAGTGCAGTGTTACCATATAAAATATCTCAAGAAAGTACCAACCTAACAACCTTAAAGCTGCGTTCACACAATTACGTTCCGTGTTAAGCAAAACATTTTGTATGAAAAATGGATAGCCTACAAGAATTATTCGAGCAAGTAAAACTTGAGATGTCAAAACAAACAAAGGAAATTGTAGCACAATTAGATGAAAAGTTAGTACCATTAACACGAGAAATAGATGAATTGAGATTTGAAAATGAAATATTGAAAGAAAAAATATACTACCTTGAAAAACATAAAAGAGCTAATAATATCATTTTATACGGACTACGTGAAAGCGAAGATTCAATCAAAACCCTTATTCAACTTGTTAAAAAGAAATTTAAAGATGATTTGAATATTGTAGTGGAAGACAGAGATATAAATACTATATACAGACTCGGTAAAATAGACAAGCAAAAAGAAAAAAGAAGGCCAATACTCATATCATTTGTCAACAATTGGAAAAAAAGCGATATTATGAAGAACAAAAACAAATTAAATAACAATATATATGCTTCTGAAGATTATCCAAAAGATGTGCTTAATAAGAGGAGGGAACTACAATCAAAACTTGAAGAGGAAAGAAAAAAAGGCAACTATGCAATAATAAATTACGATAGGCTTATCGTCAAAGAGGGCAAACCAGGAAACGTGAAACGTAAAAGAGACTCCCCTGCCTCACCAAGCATATCTGAACAACCCTGTAAACAACAATTTACAACAAAAGCAAACAGACGCAATGCATTTGATTTGATGAGGAACAGAAGCAACTCCCTTCCTACTGATAATCACCCATCTAAACCAGAAGCATAGGATAGAATCATCAGCCGCCGGAACAGTAAAACTACGAAGAAAGTACCAAATAAAACTAAGAAAAACACATTCCCCAAGCCGACTAGTCCTCGTGGGGAATTAGACTACTACCCTCCATTAAATAATAAAAAAGATACATGCAAAGAATCAACTCTAAAAGTGTGCACATTTAATGTAAGATCCTTATTATCAACAGAAAGATACCTTGAATTAAACTATGCCTTAGAAAACGTCAACTGCGATATCTTAGGACTCTCAGAAGTCAGAAGATTGGGATGTAATATAGAAGAGCACCAAAATTATATCTTCTGTTACATTGGACAAACAAAAGGTCTGCATGGAGTAGGGTTTCTTATTAAGAAAAAATATAAGAAAAATATTACTAATTTCATAGGAGTTTCAGAAAGAGTAGCACTTCTACAACTAAAATTTGAAAACTTT
This sequence comes from Euphydryas editha, assembly GCA_036937285.1. NCBI lineage: Eukaryota > Metazoa > Arthropoda > Insecta > Lepidoptera > Nymphalidae > Euphydryas > Euphydryas editha. The sequence continues at coordinate 17,804,637 of JAUPFZ010000014.1, forward strand.
TCTTTATCAATAATCCAAGCATATGCACCTACCGAAACAGCATCAGAAGATAAAATTGAACAATTCTACAAAGAAATGGAATCGGCGCACGAACTAATCAATGACCAAGTCATAGTGATGGGTGACTTCAACGCGAAAATAGGTTGTTCAAAAGCTAATGAATATCCCATCCTAGGCCAACATGGTTTCGGAGAACGAAACGAAAGAGGTGACCGCCTTATTAACTACGCTTTCGAATATAAACTATCTATAATGAATACATTCTTTAAGAAAAAACAAAATCGTAGATGGACTTGGATCTCACCTGACCAAAAAACAAAGAATGAAATTGACTACATAATGACAACCAATCCCAAGCTAGTACTAAACGTGGAGACAATAAGTAATATACATTTTCCATCTGACCATAGACTAGTGAGAGCAACGATACTACAAAAACATCCACCAAAGAGTAGAAGGAACTATACAACACCACCTAAGATACCGAAGTCAAAAGCAGAAATAGAAAGTTACAAATCATGCCTACAAAAAAAGCTAAGAAACAATCAAATAGACTCAAATGATACTCAAATATACTACAATTTCCTAGAAAAAAGCATAGTAGAAAGTCTGGAGCTGAAAAATAAAACCCAAGCAGAAGGACATAAAATATTCAGTAGAAGTACAATTGAATTAATTAATAGACGTACCGAGTTAACACACAAAAAACACAAAACAAAAGATATGAAAATTGAACTTACTAGGCTATATAAAGAAACCAACAGATCTATCAAGAAGGACTACAGTAACCATAGACATGAAGTTATCACAAGAAATATAAAAAAATTTAGAAGTACAAAAAGAGCTTTCAAGGAGCTCTCTACACACAAAACATGGATTCATAAGCTAGGACAAAACTCAGAGGCAACCAACTCAAGAAAAAATGTCCTAAAACATGCGACCAACTTCTACAAAGAACTATATCGGAAAATAAATAAAAATGATATCGAAATAGAAGCCAATAATTCTAACGAAAATAATAACTCGTACATAGAACCAATTAAAGATATAGAAGTGCTCGAACATATTAAGAGGTTAAAACATGAGAAGAGTCCCGGTCCAGACGGAATAAATAATGAAGCTCTCAAATCGGCTGCACCCATTCTAATCCACCATCTAACAAGATTATTTAACATGATAATGGATACTGAAACCGTACCAGAACAATGGCGCACATCTGACATAATTTTAATTTTTAAAAAAGGAAATCCGTCTGATGTGGGAAATTATAGACCTATAAGTCTACTTTCGAGCATGTACAAGCTGTTCTCATCTATACTTTTAACGAGAATAACAGGAAATGTCGACAAAATGCAACCAATAGAGCAAGCTGGGTTCAGATCTAGCTTCAGCACAATGGACCACATACAGACACTAGAACAAATAATAGAAAAACACCAAGAATTTAATAGACCCCTGTATGTGGCCTTCATAGACTACAACAAAGCCTTTGATAGCATTAGCCACTGCTCAATTTGGAATGCATTACAATGCTCAGATGTCCATCAAAAATACATCAACATCTTAAAAAATATCTATACTAACAGCACAAGTAGAATAAAACTAGAAACTAGAGGGGACGTAATAAAAATAGAAAGAGGTGTCAGACAGAGAGATCCTCTATCGCCGAAACTCTTTATTGCGGTACTCGAAACAATATTTCGAAAGTTAGACTGGTCAAACAAAGGGCTGCTAATAAACGGAAAATATCTAAACCACCTTAGATTCGCTGATGACATAGCTATAATTGCCGAAACTCCAAGGGACATTGAAGAAATGATGAGAACACTAGATCATGAAAGCTCAAAAATTGGTCTAGTAATGAACTTAAATAAAACAAAGATAATGACTAACAGTTATGAGCGACCTATCATAATAAAAGGAGACTACATAGAATATGTCCAAAATTACATATATCTGGGTAAACAAGTATCATTCAACAAGACTAGTAACGAAGAAGAAATAACAAGGAGAATCAATGTTACATGGAAAAAATTTTGGTCTCAGAAAGAAATTCTAAAAGGTAACTATGGATTACATTTGAAAAAAATTGTATTTGATACTTGTCTCTTACCATGCTTATTATATGGATGCGAAACATGGGTATTTACTAGTAAAGCAAAGCAGAAAATCAAATGCACCCAAACAGCAATGGAAAGGAGTGTGCTGAAAATCAGAAAAATACAGAAAGTGAGGAACGAAACTATCAGACAAAAAACCAAAACCACCGATGCTCTGAAACATGCACTCACACTTAAATGGAAGTGGGCTGGACATATCTCACGATACGTTGACAAAAGATGGACTATTGAGACCACAAGATGGAACGGTCCTGAGGGAAAGAGAAGTGTTGGTAGACCAAGAAAACGGTGGGCTGATGATATCACCAACGTAACAGGGAGCGACTGGCTTACATTAAGCAAGGACAGAGAGTCTTGGAAAAAACTGGAGGACCTTTACCCAAAAAGGGGTCCATATTTCACACAACGAAGACTAACCATACTAACAATAATATAAGATAACTTACTAACAAACTACTAATTTCATTTGAAATGTTATATTGAAATATGGAATAAATGGCTTATTATTATTATTATATTATTATTATTATATTTAATGTATAACGAAATGGCTTTGGTTTGACGCTGTATTAAAAATAAAAGTTTGAGTTTCTAATCGAGGTGAAGATATTGTTAAAATTAAATCGAATCTTGATATAGTTTTTTGTAATGCTGAAATAAACAGACGGAAAAATTCTAAAAGTAAAATTAATTAAAAAAAAAGGAAATAAAAATAGTATCCAAGACTCGAAGATTGATTGTTTGCAAGGAATTAAGTCGAAATCTTGGAATTTAAGTTCAAACCAAGAGACAATTCATTTATTAAACAAAATTTCTAATAATGAGTCTACAAAGGTTCCTTAGATATCTCTTTGTATAGGACATCGACTTACAATTTTGAACATTCAGGATTATTCTGATAAATTTTTTCTTTTTTCAAGGAGGGTAAATGAATACACAGAAAAATATTTATTTATAATTTTATTAAATTAATTCTATAACTTTTTACATATAGTAAATTATATGTGCTTTTCATCAATTACATAGAATAATGCTGCCAAGTCACATCAGCAGTAGTCACAATAGTACCTAATGTTTGCCTCTACGATCTGACAACGACTGCGTGCCGCCTTGATAGCGAACTAACTCGAGAACCAGGCCCCTGGACAAAATTAATCAGCAATTAGCGAACTAGTTTACTACTTGTCAAAATGCATGAAAATAAGACAATTGAGTCACGTGTTCTTTTTTTATATTTTCAAACATTTTGACTGGTATAAACGAAGACGCTACCAGGGATATAATTTTGCTCAGCCTCCCTCTCTCGGAAGTCGGAACGCTCGCATCGCACGAACTGACCGATTATTAATTTGACATTCGTGACAGTTTAAACGTCAAACCGAATAATGGCGTTCCGATGACGCTTCGTTCCACGCGACGCCGCCGCTTCCGCCCACTTGGTCCGAGAATATATCTATTTAATAATTTGTATAAAAATTTTGGCTCCAAATATTTACAAATTGGTGATATTTTTACAATGCCGGACTAATTTTAATTTACAGCGACTAAGTCTGGTCGAGCGCGGAGCGGCGGCCAGGGCGGCTATTATTGCAATTTGTTTCTAATAACAGTTTTCTTATCTAACGAGGCGCGCGCGTGGGGGGCGCGCACCGCTCTAATACCCTATCGTTACAGTGATACACCTGTATAATATGAGGCGCCCTACGCACCGATACGTCTACGAAGAAGATTACAGTCGGAAGATATCGCAAATCAAAGTCACTGTAGCAATAGGATACCGATATTTAGTTAAGGAAGAGACAACACCAAAGGCAGAGCTGCACCGTAGGCTACGACTGTCGCCCGCGCGCTTATACACTAGATTCGTACTCTGACGATACCTTCTCCCTGTTTCGTGATTAAAATTAACGTTTAGAATTAACACTCAAGTAGGGGCTTATACAGAATTTGTACTCTTAGAGCGTCCCGTCGCCGCTTCTACCCATTTACACTCGGTCGCGAATGAAACATGAATGAGATATCGCAAAGGTCTCCGGTGAAATGTCAAGGTGTCTCGGATCAATACAGGCGTGCGAGTGAAAGCCAAACACTGGTACGGTTTAACATAAATCGACAGAGCACTGTCCTATAAGTAAATAAAAATTTGTGATATATTAATTTCCAAAAGATAAATATATTTTTTTTTCTTTCGACATATTTGAGGCAGGATATGACAGATGCAGCTAAGGCTGCCGATTTCGAATCCTTTAGACGTCGCGTCACCGTTATAGTTACTGGCCCTAAACTTAAAATATTCTTTGTAACATTGCAATATAAATTTCTTATTAAGAAATCGCGGCTGTGTAAAGGATTCGATCCTCGACAACCACAACTTGTAAAGCTGATGCAAGCATCGGGCACAGATAATATCACGTTGAAAATACACGCCAAAATATAGATAAGCTAAAATTAATTAAATTTGATTTTTGAAAAATTATATTTTGTAATCGACTAGAAGACATACTCGTTGAAACGATAAAACAATTTAAAAAAAAAAAGTCTTTGAGATTGAAACAACATTATTGTATATCGACAAAATTACATAAATTTTGGCGGGAATTTAAACCGTGATATTATAGATTTTTTATTAGAATGTGAGAGGCGCCCGACGGACACACGTGGCTCATACGCTAACCGATAACGCATTATATTAAGAGATCAGACTGTCATTTCAATAATTATACGTTTATAACTATACTTATTATAACATCCATACCTAAAACAATTTACAATAAATTTATGAATTCAAAAATAAAATAAAATAACATTCTGCAGGACCAGGAAGCGATTGAGATTTGGATCGAGCGAAGGTCCGTAACGTATTGTCGTCGAAAATACATTAAAACGATACAATCAAACCAGCCATACATAGTAAAATGAATTAACAATTTAATATTATAAGATACAATAGTCATAACAAAAATATATTGTTTACAATAAATGTCTCCTAGCAAATGTTTCAGTTTATCAACACATAGTATTGTCCAGCTTTTCATTCCATATTATATTATTTTTGGTATGTGTGTGTCCACATGAAAAATAAACCATGCGAGTAATCGTGTCAAATCGATTTTGTTCATATATGGGTTTTTTTTTTGTATCTGTATGGCGTTAATAAATATCGAATGGCCGCTGAACGGATTTACAAATTAAATATATAAATAAACTGACATATTACTCGCACAGGCCTGTGACAATGAAGTGAGATCATATGCATTCAATATTAATACTTAACAATGTTAGCGATTTTGCAAAACGTGAGGCTTTCTCTGTGTATATCAGACGCCATTTTGAAAATTTTAAACGTAATTAAGACAACACTCGACGTCCAGAGATCGCGACACGGAATGCGAGAAGTACAGAAATAGCGATCTATGGGACTACATTCAACTCTCATGACAGCATTTTAGTAACTTTTTGCGTTAATATTTTTTTTTTTTTTGTTGGAATAAAATATTTTTAGTGGGCTGTCATGTAAGATGAAAAACCCAAAATAATTTCGCAGCGGTTAGATCGACCAACATAAGCTGATACGATCAACGTAACGTAAAGATCTAAAATCTATAATTCATTAATTATTTATACAAGAAAAAAATAAAATAAAATAAAATTATGTACAAAATATAAAATTGATATCTTTACAACATTCGCTCTCGCGACATCTCTCGTTTATGGAAATCAATAACAATAAGTACCTAAGGAATTAAAACGCACTTTCCAAACGATAAACATATAATTTATAAATATATTAGAAGTATTGAAAAAAAATAATGTGATAAATAATTTTGATGAAATTTTTATACGTTCGGGGCAAATAATAGTTCGAAAACATATGAGCCCCCGTTGTGATGTGAAGCGGGTGACACGGTCCAAGTTTAACACCAAAGAGTAGAAGAGAGAAAAAATAGACTTGTTTATACATTTTTTTTTGGCAATTTTGTACTCGGTAATGGTTCGCGGATGTGTGTGTGTGTTTGTGTCGAGGAGTGTGTGCGGCGCGGGCGCAGACGTCTCCGGTCACTGGCCACTCGGTCACGGACGACGGACAACGAACAACATTCGCCTCAGTACAGTACCAACAAAATGTCCTACAATTGTTTTGTTTGTTACACGAAGACGGTCGGTGGCGGAGTGCGCACCGCACGGAGATAGCGCCGCGTTCCGTTCACCTGGAACATATACTTAGTTGTAGTTTATAAATATACACGTTGAATTATTTAAGAAAGCGTAGATGGAATACGAAATAGTAAATAATAATAGGAATAACGAAAAACACACGACTCTCGAGGTTGTTTTGTTAAAATCTGACTGCCATTAAATTAAATCGAAAGACATCTTAACCAGTTAACTGTTTCGACTTTTTGGATTATGTATGGAAAGAGTCGCTAGGTGAGCTGTCGGGCGGGTAGAGTTCGAGCTGGGCTGCTATACGTACTGAACGAGGTGTTATATTCGTCATGACATAAATTTTTTAAATTTTTTCATGACGAATATATACGTCAAAAACAGTCAACTGATTAATCTGTGCTAAGAATCATCGGGCTAAGGTAGGCCGTCAACCTACAATACACCTGGTAACATACAATGGACGCACTCTGTGACTGGACCATTACCTCAACGAACTAGATGTACAGCTAAGTCATATTAACGTGAGTATACTAGGGCTATCTAAAGAAGTGAGGACATGATAATAATCATAATCATATCATAATCCTAAACTCCGATCAATTACTCTACTTTTACATACATTATACTACTTCGCCCTTTTACAACGTTTCGAAATAGCTATAGCACCGTGGACAATATTTATACAATATACTGTTCGGCTGATTATACCCAAGACTATAATCAGCCGCTGCATATGGCATTTGTACAATACGAGAAATCCTGTGTCTTTATCGAGACCTGGGATATCCTGGATTCTTTGCAGCGATGTCATATCCACTGGCGATATATCGAGGTATTGAGGTGTATCTGAGAGAAAGTGACCCATTTATGAATTTTAACAAGACGAAAGTCACGTTTAATAAACAAGTCATGCCGAGACCGATATCTGTCGATGGTACCCTTCTCGAAGTTGTACAGGATTATTTATGTCAACCAGACTATACAACTGGGCCGAAAAACTTCTTGAAGGAAGCCGATAAGAGGATCCGCCGAAACAGGGATACTGACGTTGGAATTAGTCCACAAATTTAGTCTCAAAAATTAGTTATAGTCACCCCACTTGTTATTAAACGGGCTATGCTTGGAGTCTCTCAAGGATTAAATCAGAAATGATATAATCCGCGAGAGAACCTAAGAAACCGACATAGTCCGTAGAATCAGCAAGTTGAAGAGACAGTGGGCTGGTCACGTATTTCGCAGGACCGATAGCCGCTAGAGCTGACGTGTCCTGGAGTGGAGACCGCGTATCGGCAAATGCAGTGTAGGGCATCCTCCGGTCCGCTGGACCGACGATTTACGCCAGGTCGCGGGTGGAGGCTGGATGAGGATTGCGGACAACAGGATATTTGGCGCGTACTTGGGGAGGCCTATTTCCAGCAGTGGACTGCAATTAGCAGATTTGATGTGATCTGACGTGATCGAACCCACAACCTTGAAGCGGAAAACAAAGTCACTGCTAACTGTGCCAACTGGCCAGTTAAAGTGGATATTACAATACTATAAAAAAAAAAACTTAATATGTAAAGCCACACCCCTTTTTTTATTCCAAATCTTCAATAGTAAAATTGTTTTCTACCCGCAAAAATATTCTTTTATGGCTTTATAAAAATACTTTGTCTGGTCTTTGGTATCTGATTCATACGAATTATATGAAAACGTAACGTAACGTAACTAAGCCTGCAGCGACATATAAGGCCTCCAAGCTTTGGGGGCAGTGCCTGTACAATGTGTATTTTCTTTAATCATATAATTATGCCTACGTATTTTTAAGCCTTTTACTTAATAATCATATAATTATGCCTACGTATTTTTAAGCCTTTTACTTAATTTGTAACAGACAAAACAAACCTTTATAAGGTTGTACTGTAGTAGCGAGGGTCCTCGACTTGTTTCGATTCGAGGAGCACAGATAGCAAGCGATTTCACCTCACCTACACCCTGGTGTATCTCGTGACGCGGTGCGCGCGCGCCGGCTTGCTGCGCCGCGAGCGCCGGCCGCGCGCCACGCCCACCCCGCTGTCGCCGCTGTGCCCCGACACTAGCGACTCGCTGTCGCTCTGGTTCGACGTGTAGCCGATCACGTCCACTTCGTCTGAAATTACAAATATATACAAATTAACTTAAGTAACACTAAGTAAAAGACGCTTCGAATCATCTTAGTATGTGCGGCTGAGTACTATTAAAAAACCTGTGCCAGGTCTTGGAATATATATTTAAGTAGCTAGGTACAATTAAATCTGCATAAAAATATATAATAATGAATTATTATTTTTTTGCGTAAAACTGCATGTTGAACAAAAATGTTGTTATTTTTCTTAATTTAAATTAATAATAAACATCTGTTTATCAAAATGTTAAGTTTTATTTCTATTGACTGTAGTTGTTTGCATAAGGAAGCGACAAAAATACGTGTTGCTCAGACTACAACTGCTGCGTCACTGAACACAAATCAAAGTTGCGTATTTAGAGGTACACGCACACATAGAGCCGCGTGCGATAAATACTTGAAGAAACAACTTACTACTTCACTACACTTGGTAGAATGATAATATACGCAATGCGGTTGGTAGCAGCCAGAAACTAAGAGCTGAAGATTGAGCCCGATGATGATTATTGAAGTAACTTTTTATCTACATATAATTAACCTAGAAACTATTTCTTTGTAAGCGTATCACTAAAGAACAGATCAGGCCGGATCGGGCTTGCAAGCTGACCGGTTTAGTAATTTTTTTGTCTGTCAGTATGCAAAATGAGACCGAAATCAAGAAATTTGGTAAAAATATTTTGTTGAAAAGTACTTTTCCTATGGAGGTCGGATACAAGGACTACTCTACTAGGTCAGACACAAGGACTTACTCGAGTCAGTTACTGTAATACCTAATCATCTATTTAATTTGTTTTATAGTCTCATGTAAATTATTGTTATTCTAGAATACGTTTTAGAAAACGTAAATTATACATTTAAGTATTCTAAAACCTCACTACATATACACACCTCACACATATTTTATTTTTTATAGTTATTATTAAGTTAACAATTTAACATAACGTTACTAAGGTCATTTCGTAAAAGTTCGTAGCGTAGTATAGTTACGAGCATGCTATTTTTATGAAACTACCCTCATTTTGAAGCTACTTTCTTCTTGAGCAATTGCGTAAAATTTAATTTTTCTTTTTGCATTCGTTACGATTTCTTAAACTATAACGTCGAACAGTTTAACGATTTTTTATAAAATTATTTCCCGACCCTTTACAGCGTCCATGGTCTCTGTAAAGTTTTTTTAAAAATAAACGCGATAAACTCCGTTTTAGACTTTTAATTAAATGAGTAAAATTCGTGTAAATATAAGAGAACAGAATGAGTGATGTTTAAAAATGGATAGAATCAAACATCGTGCTCTGATTAAGTACTTGAATAAGAAAAATGAGAAATGTCAAACATGTGTCAAAATAAAATGTAATTTAAATCAAAAGCACTAAGGAGTATTTATATCAAAGTAACTTTCTACCGCCTTTTAACCCCGTTATGGGATGAATTTCGATAAAATACGAAACACGTCTTCAATCAATTCTGTTAAAGAATATTTATGCAAAATTTGAAGTAGATTGGACCAAGGAATCACGTTGTCCCAGACAAACTTTGCCTCCCTTTTTCATCCCCTTAGAGGTGGAATTTCGTAAAATCCGTTCTTAGCTGACCTCTACTTTGCAAAAGGAATATTCTTACCAAATTTCAAGTTTTTAGGTCTCATAGTTCCAGAGATATCGTGATGAGTGTCTATATCTACAGAAAGTCTCCTATATATATATAGACGAGTATTAAAAATTAAATAAAAAAAGATATATTTGAATTTGAAAAACTTTGATAATTAAAGGATATCTGCCATAAAACAGTTAAAAGTATCTAAACTAAAAGTGAAGTCGAAACCTTATTTCGTCTTAAATGAGCCATTTGACCTTTAACAATCATTAACACAAGTGGACGTAATGAATGGTCATCGAATTGTCACCGTGAATGACAAATTCATTGAACAATAAATTAAGTCTCAAATCTGATTTCACGTAAACGATCGGTCTGAGTCTAGATTATCTACATAAATCTAGGCTACAACGTCGAGGTACCGCCCACATACTTCTCGACATGATGGAATCGATAACATAATCCCTAGGGAATATAAGCACGTATGTGAGTGTGAGTGATCTTTGAGATGATTTGATTCAGCTAAGATCAAAATACTGGCTTAGCGGATCTAATATATGTAAATCTATTCCTAGCGAGCTATGCTCTATAAACTGTTAAAATTTATGCATCTTTGGGAGTTGCATAATTCATCCAAGTTGTATGACATCGTTTATAATTCGAAAATTAATTGCATCCAAAAATAGTAAGTAACACTTTTAAACAAAGCGATACGCGATGTATGTTATCGTTTAAGATTCAACAATAAATTGTTTCAATGTTTAAAAGAGAGACATTACATTCTCGAGTAAACGATTCTAACAGCGTTTCGTTCGAGCGTAACTTCTTGGACAAAATAGATTTATGATTATCGATTTTTTATTTCAGGAACAGTAAAATATCAACCATAATAAAATCTGATTTTATTGTAATACAGAGATAGTGAACACTAAAATATATTCCACATTTCAATTCTCTTTTCACCGCTTTTAAGTATGTTATAACTTACAACGAGCTCCATTAAATCGAAATTTTATACGAACAATCGTCCATAATTCGAATCACATAAAGTCAATGCACTGGTAGTTCGAGTGGGATCAGTTTGACCTCACCGATAGTCAAACTATGAAATTGTGTTGACCCATTTAACCCGTGGCCCGTGAAACCGGCGACACCACGTCTTGTCCAAGATGCATAAATTTTGTCTCCAAACGCAGCGTGCATGACTTGCGCTCAAGTCGAGGGTGAATATTGTCCGACGTTATATTTCGACTAAGCTATCCCGGTAACACGCTTCTATAATTTTAAAGTTAATTCCACCGTTAGACGGAATACAACCGTTGTGCCAAGCTCTCCGTGATTAGGAGTCGCTTTCGAAGACAATATTTGATTAAATTTTTGGGATTGTCTTAATTAAATTCCGTCTTAGTAAACAAGATCTCTTTGTTCATTTCGTTCTGTCGCTACTTTATTGAGTCGATTTCAAGTTGCGATCAGCCTCATTGGGAAAGTTAAATTAAATTCACTTCCTTGTAGGCATTTTATGAAATAATTTATTATCTATTGGAATCACATTCAATATTCCGTTAAGTCGTCGAGGATCGGCAGATGATATTTTCTTTTCTTATTCGAGCGACCTTAAATCGTATTGTACGGTTCTCATAGAGAGAACGCGTGCTATGTATTTTTATATAATAATAATCTTTATATTAACGATTTAAGGATCAAATTGTTATAGAAGTTTATCTTTGAGATATTAACGGATAAGCTGATAGAAATATGATTTGAGAAATAATATTACTTAATCTAGAAAGATTGAATGTGGGTTACAATGTTCTTACAATATACACTAAAGTTTTTAAGAAACAAGAAACAACACAATATAACCTACAAAATAAATATAACCTAAATTAGATTTGTTTATTTCAAACCAGAGAATAAATGATAATAATCGAAAATTACATCAAAAAATTACGGAAGTTATATTTATTTACAAGGCGATTCGGAAAAACTTTTTCAATTCGGAAAAACCATGAAAAATAATGAATTATCGTTCGCCATACGTTAATTCCGAACCGTCAAAAATATTCTTTGTTTTTGAGGAAATTCGTACGGGCGCGGTTGTAGGCCGTGGAGTAGTTTTCGATTGGGTTCGTTGGAAAAAGTTCAGTGAGTTCGGGACTAACTTACAGCGTATGCCATTTACAACGACCGAATAATGCGTGTCTGCCTTCCCACGGCCTGCGAAACTTCGCCGTTGATCTGGAAACTTTGGTCCAGTACATGTTACGTAGTTTTGAATTTCGCAATAAATTTCAATAGGAATGTGTCCTTCGTGTCAATTTCGTTTAGCTTTGTGATATATCGTAAAATTTCCTTACAGCCATCACTATTAGCAATAACATCTTTTCATCACAATGAATCTGGTTTCTGTATTAAAATAAACAAAAAAATGCGGCACATATAAAAAATGAGAAACAGCTCTAACATATTTTGGTGTATAAAACTAGTAAAAATATGTATTGTTATTAAAATAAATAATAACAATGAAGACTACATAACAACTTTCGTACTCGTTATTTCAAAATCTACAATAATATACATTTTAAAATGGAAATATTGAAAATAAAATAATACTTATTATTGGTAAAGTTAGCTCTCCTTCACATATACCGAACTGTTTCCGTTTTGTATTTTTCCATCAGCAAATATCGTCTCTTCGAACATAATACCTTAATATACTAGAAGCGGAGGCGTGCCGCGCTGCTCTTATATTCAATTTGTAGTGGAAATAAATTTATAGTGAAATATTTGAAAAACTGTAAGCTGGTAAAGTTTTTAAAGCGAAATATTCTGAAACGGAATACTTTATTGGGTTTGTGGACACTTATAGCGGTTATAATTTTTGTCTTTTATATCTAACTAGCTCTGCCTCGCGGTTTCACCCGCGTTAATTTAAGGGAAAAACGTAGGTACTTAAATATTTTTAAACATTTACTCTAAGAGTAGGTACCCGCCTCGTTGGTCGAGTTATCGCAAGCGTTACTGCCGAGCAAGGGGTCATAGGTTTGATTCCTGGGTCGTTCCACGTATTATTGAGTATTTTTTTTTTTCGAAAATTCTCAGTAAAAGATTGAATTTATATTCACTTTAAAAGTGGAATTATAGGTAAAGAATGTCTCGAGAAGAGAAATAATAAAAGATTATTTTTTTCCGTTTTTGTAACATTTCTTATTATTGCTCAGCCCATTTGGTTGTAGCGTGATGTTATATAGCCTATAGCCTTCCTCGGGAAATGAGCTATCCAACACAAAAAGATTTTTTTTTATTTGAACCAGTAGTTACTGAGATTAGCGCGTTCAAACAAACTCTTCAGCTTTATAATATTATAGTATAGATATAATATGTGTACCATTTACATTGTAATTTATACATTGGTTGATTATATACACAACTCTGTAGTACTTTATATATGTAGATAGCTGTCATCTGATAATAGCTGTGATTATGTTATGTAATGTGTTTATACAAAAAAAAAGGAGAAAAAAATTAAACGTAAAACTATAAAAAGGGTAATAAATTTTTAGTATGCTCACGTTGGAAGTCAACAAGATTATATTTTAAGGTTTAGATCACCACGAAGTGACTAAATTTTACTAAGAGCGGATTTTGTTTGGAAAAATTAGTCTCTTTTCAAGACGGGTCACTAACTTTGTAATCCTGACCTTACTTTAAAAGTTACACTAACTTGATACTATAAAATTTCCACATAATCTATCCAATAAAATAGCATAGTTGTTCGAGTTTGCATCATTACACTTCAATCACTTTTGCCATCAATTTTTAGAGTCAACTTAGATCCGGGGTGTAGGGTTGCTACGTTAAAAAAAATATGATGAAAACAATCCTTCAAATTCACTTTTGATATACATTTTTTATCTGTGATAATGTTACCAGTATTAATAAAATTGGTAATTCTGACTTGCCATGCGTTTTTTAAAATTAAATAAAGGTAATGTAGGCATTTAAATAAAATAATAATTTGAATAGCTATAGATACTTTACTAATCCAAGTCTTAGAACGTCATTGCATGACGTATTAAATTATAATTGCATTTCGTAGGTACGAAATTTACAATTGAATTGCAGCCCTAACGGATGGGGTTGGGAGGAAGAGGGTTCGATTGGCGGCCATTTAACATGTATTGCAGGAAATTGGCGCGAACGTCGCCATTGCGTTCCGTCGCTGCAGTTTGTGTAATAATTAGTCTGAGGGTAGTTTCCATGTGTAGGAGTGTACGGAATTATGCCGTGTCTTTGACAGCGAACTCCGTTGATATAAATACACCGACATCGGATTCAAATTGATCCTGAACGAGAACCGGAGCAGATATTGGAATTGAGCACATATGGTATACGTCTATTTATGTTATCGAAAGCTTTGTTTTGTTCTTCAAACATGCACGTAATTTACTTCGTACCTAATAGGAATAATTACTCGATTTATTCATATTAACGGACGTATAGTTTTTTTTTTAGTTTCCATTGTTCCACTTAGCATGGAATAAAAAGGAAAAATCTTTTGTCTTTGAAATTTTCATTAAAATTCATACTTTTCAATAGGAGCGATCATTTGTGGGTAACAATTGAATACTAAAAATTTTTGAGATTATTTAAATTTTTAAATAAAATTAATAATTTCATCTTCACAATACAATAATTAATAATCAATATTTGTTATACGGTTTATGTATTGAGGTATAATTGAGTATTGAGGTATAATGACTCTTTCTCAATTTACTAACATCTTCTATTTCACTATTAAAACATTAACAGGTAGGATACTAACAGTTGCCAGCTTACTGAGTAAAATATTCCAAATATAATATTTCTAATCCTGACAGTCGACAACGGTATTGCATTTACAAGTTCCTATAAAGGCGAAACGTCACTGGAAAATTAATAACGACGATATATGAATTTGTATTCTTCATTATGTAATGGACATTGATTTATTACACAGTTGACTTATCGCCGTCAGACAGCCGTAAGCAAATACGTGAGTATTTCTTATGTAATAAAGACTAATGTACTGGGAAATTGTATTTTGATTAATTTCTTCCCCCTTTTTATTAATGTGTTCGTATGATATATTACCGAGTAATTCTATTCCGTATTTAGCTACACTTGTAAAACATTATATATTTAGTACATTTTGATTAAATTTCTATTTTATTAAGACGACGCGCTGGCGCAGTGGTCACAGCAACTGGCTGATGCGCTAGCGGTCGCGGGTTCGATCCCCGCACATGACAAATATTTGTATAGGCCATGCAGATGCTTGTCATGGTCTGGGCGTTTGTGCTTGTGTATTGTGTGTGTTTCCGGACCCCCGACACAGGATTCACATCCTACTGAGCGCCGATGAGTGTGAGACGTTTATTTATTTATTTATTTATTTTGAGAATCTGAAACATCTTATTTACAGTAAATATGATTGATTATTGAAACGGTAGCGAAACGAACTTTTAATTGTCCGTTCGTAAAACTTGAGTGATAAATATTTTATTAATAATAAATTAAGGCCTTCTAATCACCGCCGAGGCGAATGGACCTCATTTAGAATTGATAGAAACGGCAAGGCCGCGGCTTTCCGAAGTAGCCGAAGTGAAATTTGATAGCGTCATTAATAAATCTCCTCAGACCCGTCTTTCCCACTGGGCACTCTGGGCACCTGCCCAGGGCCCCGTGATCAATAGGGGCCCCACTAGTACTTGCCAGATAGCTGAACGATATTTACTACAGAAGTTTTTTTAATTCGATTTATCCGCACATGAAAAAAAACCCGGAATCTGACTACAAGGACCTATCTCAAAGAACAAAACACAGAAGCTTTTTTGATGGCTCTGCAACGTCAATTGAACTGAATGGAAGAGAGAAATTCAAAATAGAAACTTGACCTTTCTGTCCATAATTGATACTCTCAGCTTTCATCTAAAACAGCAATTAAGATCATATAAGAACATTAGTAAACTTTTTGACTTATTTTGTTCGCTTAAAAGCTCTGAATTTCGAAGAGTTGAGAGAAATTTGCTCAGAATTTGCAGAATTTGATTATGAAGGCGTTAATGAGAAAGAATTATAAATGGAGTGTTTGTATATAACAGAATAGGTGGTTACCTACTTGAAAATTGTTCACAGTGAAATCGAAGGAGCTCATATTATATTGGAAATATATCAAATTTTGAAAGAAAACAAAATTGAAGACATATTTTCAAATGTAGAAATCGTATTAAATTCTTTTTAAGCATGATGGTAAATATCTGCAGTGGGGAACACTCCTTCTCCAAATTGAAAATAATAAAAATCTATAGAAGCATGTTTATTTATCGTCTTTGTCTATTCTAAGAAAATAGTGTTCTGTTAAAGTCTTAGGGGCCCCATTACCCTAATATGCCCAGGGCCTTCAATAGGTTAAAGACGGCCCTGAATCTCCTTCCATTACAAACATAACTATTTGATAGTACGGCTTTCGGACACACTGTAAATAAATATTATCAACAAATGTTATAAACTATATTAGCATTTTATTAATCGTGTAAATTATCTATTATTAAGTACTTATTCTAAATACGAAGCCGTGCGGTGACCGGCAGAGATGAATAGTTCCGACCTCTTTCTTGCCGACGTGTCGTAAAAGGCGACTAAGGCCATAGTGGTGCGAATAGCTGTACACCAATCAGGATGGTGATGGACAGCAGTGTCATCATATCCTGTTATAACACGCTGAGGACATCCAACGGCTGATGTGATGGTGGGGATAAGCGTGAAAGTTTGGATGCATAGATGTTAATTAGTCAATAATTTATGAACGGCTGAACGGATTAGGATGAAATTTAGTACAGATATAGATTATAGTCAAAGTTACTTTTTACCCCAGAAAAAATTCCGTTGGGATGGATCCACGAAAACAGCCGCAAGCAACAGCTTTTATAAAGCATGTTAAGATCGCTAAATGACTGATACTTCGAAATAAGTCTACATAGTAATGTAAAAAAAAAGTTATTTCCAATAAGTTACCTATTTGTCTATTAAGGATTACGGTAAATTGATTGATATTGCACTGCGCGAAAGAAACTACGATTACTAATAGAACAATTCCCAACCGTAATATCGAAAAAGTAAATCCCTTCTCACAGACAACCGATTGTTTTTTAACTACCTTCGATGCCATATTTCATTAACAATGATTACAATTGTCTATTGATTCAGCTTGTTTGAATATAACGAGTTCAATTATTTTTCTATTCAAATTAATTTCATCGGCAATCGGAACGTTTCGACGAGCGTCTAGCTTTCAAACGAGATGTAAAATATTTACGACTGGCTGTGAATTATTTATGGTCTACTTTTACACGGCGGCAGCGGGAAGCGACGCCACCTGACTTGAAAAAGGCCTAATAAATCTCGGCCTTATAATTCACGCATTTCAGTCTCGATCGGTATCATTTCACGAATTCATATATTTTTATCACGTTTCATTTTATTTGAAATTAATCGAAAATACCGAAATACTGTTCGCAAATTATTGATATAGGCAGCTGATAAACTTTGATAGTTTTAGTTCTTAATTTTTATATCGTCGCCGAATAAATCTCTCACGAATATCCCACGAATCTTGTATGTGTGTGTGTATCAACTTTCTACGCTTAATCTCCACATAAAACTACCTTATTTATTTGTTTTCCTCATACAAATTATCTGAATGTGAGAGAAATTATTATCTGCTATTAGTGAGGCTAATAATTTATGTGGATAATACCGAACGCTTTGACTGTATTTTATTTGAATTTTAGAAATTACCTTTTCTACTTCCATTAAAAGGTTTCGCTCATTTCGACGTTTTATTAGTAACCTCTTCTACTTTGTTAACAATGTTGCGTCTCTTACTGAGATCACTAAGTGCGAGCGAAAGAATACACTCGACAGCTCATTATTTGTTCTTATTCGAATCGCTTAGTAGACTTTCAATTAGACGTACTTTTTGTTTCATCCACCCTCCATCAATCTTAAGCTTTATCCTGAATTGTAAGCATTTTTTTTTTCTCGTAACATCTTGTGGATTTATGCGGGGCACCGCCTGGTCCCTGGCATACTTTTGGCAAATACCAGATCCTAAGATTTATTAGTCTGGCAAAACAATAGGCCGTCTGAGTGAAACGTTATTGATTGTAAACAGGCTGACGTCGTGAGACCTCTCCGGCTTTTATTATCGCTCAACAGACAAGCGTTACGATTCATTTTTAATTTGATGGCCCATTTGTTCTCAATGTAGACGGTTAATTAATTGTACTTTATTATAAAGATATTGTATTTATTAAAGTCGAACAAAGTCACTACAAAGTAATTAAATGTAAGAAAAGGGTCGAGGCGAACGAGGGTAATTTGTAAAGATTTGAAGCAATCAAGCTTTATTCATCTTTATGAACGCTTAACTTTTCACATTCTTTTGTTTCTAGATTTTTGTACTGTCTCTTTGTTTTTCTAATCTGACCGAATGATCTCCGTGTCTCTTCAAGAAGAATGAGATACTTATATCTATGTTACATGAACTGAACTGATTCAGCCTGTAAACATCCCACTGCTGGGCTAAGACCTCTTGTCCATATAGGAGATGATACTTACGTAAACTTAATTATATAAAAAAAAAAACGAAGACTTCATGAATATTTTTTGTTCGAAAGTTACAAAAGAAAATATTAAGGAAAATTTCTTTCAGCGAAAAACAATGTAAAAAACGATTATACGCATAACGAATTGGTAACTCAATAGGAAAAGTTAGATCGGGTAATTGTTATTACTGACATTGATAGGAAATCGAAAAAAGCAGAAAAGGTAATTTCGCTAAAATTCAAATCTCATAAGACATTTGACGCGTGAAGAAATTCAATTCCGTTGAAATTGGGAGGCAAATTAGATTCTCTATTGGTAACCGTTACGAGGTAACGAACGATAGTAAGAAATAGAAGAAAAAAAAAATACGTTTGCCAATTCCCTTTTATCTCGTTGTAATATTCGCCCGTCTTTATCTCGTGTAAATTCTCTAGTATTACGATTGTAAATATTTCTTCATACTTTTACATACAAGGTATATTATCAATTTTAACTAAAATTACGTAATTAACGCACTCATAGTTAATTGTACTCAAATATTTGATTTGCTTGTAATATGTTACGTTAATCTTCTATTTATTTTCATTATTTGCTGATCGTTTATTAATGCTTACATACCACAACGGATTATTGAGCAAAGATTATAATTATAGCATATTACAACAATGTTCCCGCCAATATAGCTGTCATTGTTTTAAAATTAACTCATTTTATTATCTGTGAAAACGTAAGTGATAGAAATAAATAAGAAAGTCAATTTGTATTTAGAGATGTCAAGATTTTAAATTTGTATGTACTAATTTAAATTTTTCTATTAAAACTATAAAGAGGATGATGCATCGTCTATTGTCAGCAGAATTTTACGCCTAACAAGTATGCTTAATTAAAAAATCAAAAAACCCGACTGCGTAAAATCAATTATTATTATAAACTAAAAAGAATAAAACAATTTACTAGCTTTCATTTGATACCCATATTGCTACAGTAAGAAAAAAAATTCAACTCCCCCCCCCCCTCATTCCGCCATTTGCGGGCGCCATTTTGAAAATTTATATAGCCTATGTCACTACTACAATTTAGACAAATCCAACGACACCTCATATGTCAAAAACCGTCCAGCCGTTTGGGCTGTAGGGCGTGCCAAAGAAATGGACATACATACATACATACATACATACATACATACATACATACTTACATACATACATACACTCGAAAAACATAACCCTCCTTCTGTCGCAGTCGGGTAAAAATGGTTATTATGCAAAGTGGCCGACTGCTTGCTCATCGTTTTAAAATACTTAAGACCTAATTTATGACAGAGTTTTAACTGCGACTTTCATCTTTAGCTTTTGTTAGTTAGCCTATAACATGGCGGAAAAAACAAATATATGTATTATGACGTCACAATACTGACCTAAAAATTGTTAAAATTGTTTTTCAAGATAGAATTAGGACACACTAGACAGTTAAAACTTTTAAATAAAGTTTTGTTAAAGTCTTTTTGCAATAACAACGTTTATGAAAAATTGACAAAAAACGAACCTAGTTTTAAAAACCAACTTCAAAATATTTACATAGTAGATTTTTTTCTTTCTTGGACTCGGGACGGGAATTGAACCCACAGCCCTGGAGCAGAAGGCTGGGTCACTACTAACTGCCACTGCGCCAACGTGTCGTCACGAATCACTGTTCCGCTTCCGCAAATTACAGTGTGGTGTTTGAAAGCCTACGTTACAGGCCAGTCAAAGTCAGTGTAAACAAATATAAATACACGGTGATTTTATAGCCGTTTTGGAAACGAAATATTTGAATTTGTAATCATCTATAGTACCAATAAAAATTGATAAATCAATTGTAATGTTGACTAAAAAAAAGTTTCTGTTTTAATATTAATTTTTACTCGATCGACTTGGAAAGTAGTAAGGCACTGATCATTCATTCATTATGTTACATCAATGAAACACGGCTGACGTGATAAATAGGCGCGAGCTAGCGAGTACTTGCGTAGATAGACTCTAAGTTGTTCTTCATACTTTACACGGGCTTAGGACCTAAAGAAATACCTATTTTATTTAAACTTTTTTTCGATTATTAACCACGATTGTTCTTTTCATAACAAATCAATTTATCAACGGACTTTGTTTCAGGCGTATTTAATAAAATTAAAATCGGAGCTATCTACAGAATAATTAACTTACAGACCTATTTACAGTTTATTTACACTTCTTTGTATCGAAGCAACTGCTCAAAATGGAGTCCGCTGCGTTCAATACACAAACGTCCACGTTTAAAACAATTGTCTTTTAATTTTCTTAATGTGTTTCTATCACTTTTCACTTTATTAAAAGCGTCCACTATCGCAATGCGTAAATCATCACGGCTTTAATATTCACGCGTATAAACAAGTCTTTTTATTTCCGACCATCAAAAATCAGAAAAAATCCAGCAGCGTTAAGTCCGGGCTTCTAGGTGGCCAAGGCACAGGCTCTCCTCGACCTATCCACCGATCACTAATCTTATTGTCCAGGTATGCACTACACTCGCGTAATGAGCGGGTCAGCCGTCGTGTTGGTAGTAGGTACCTACATACCTCTCGAGTAAGCTAACGGCACATCGTCTACTGACTCAGATATTACTGTCCTAAACAATTAACTCTCAACTTAACATAACACTCAAGAACATCTTCAAACTCCGGCGAATAATAATTTAACCATCCTTAACGTGCCGTCACGATGTTATAATATTACTGACTAGGGATGGGCAAAAATAATCGATATATCGAAATATCGATATTTTTTTAGAAAATAATCGATAAATATCGGCGATATTTTTAATTTTGAAATATCGATAATCGATATTTATCTCCGAATATCGGATTCGATATTTTTTAGATAAAAAACAAATAACATTTTTAAGTTTTCAAAATTATTTTCGTATCGAAATACTTTTGTCGAAGGATAATGTTGATACTGGACGCCGGATGACCTTTTTTTTTTTTTTTTTAGGTATTCGGATAGGGTACGAAGGATAATGTTGTCACTGGACGCCCCGGATGACCTTTTTTTTTTTTTTTTTAGGTATTCGGATAGGGTACGAAGGATAATGTTGTTACTGGACGCCGGATGACCTTTTTTTTTAAAATTTTTCAGGTAATAGCATTTTGAGATAAAAATATCGATTTATCGAAATATCGATATTTTTTGCTCAGTGTGTATCGATATATCTGAAAATATCGATACGATATATATCGATATATTTTATACATTTTCCCATCCCTATTACTGACCTAGTGACCGACTGAAATCCAAGGACGCCTAACGTTTGTAGTAAGCGACAAGCGCAATGCCGTCATTGGTTGGACGACTCCGGCGCAAGTTTGTTTTGATTGGCGAATACGATTTTGTATGTCTCGATATTATAAATAGTACCTATATGTAGTATAAACGGTCTAGGTGTGATTAAATACCGCTACTACCGATTCTCACTTTTTCTCTGTAAACGATATGAATATCGACTTTGATGAAAAAAAAAAATTTTTTTTATTAAATTAACATTATATATAGGCTCTGTTATTGATAAATAATCCAAAATTTTCGTTTCCAAAACGCTTTCAAAATCACCGTGTATATATAATTTATAAAAATACATATATATAAAAAAAGAACATCTTTCTTTGACGTTGAAAGTTAAAAACAAAAGGACATAATGTTGTGATACACGAGTAAATAGTATGTAATTTCACACCCAACTACATCACAAACCAGCAATTATCCTTCATAATGTCTTAAAATTATTCTTTCTAACCAACTTACAAAGATTTATTTTCTTCGGGACGGGACCGATTTTAAAAGTTAATAAAACTTATGTAATCAAAAACATCATTACTGTATAATACAATAGTTTTATGCCGCGTGGCGCGTTAATTAAAGTTGGATAGTTGCAGTAATTAGCGGTGTTCACCCCCTCCCCCCTACCCCCCCACAACCCTCTCCCCAATCTCGCCCTCCTTGATAACAGCGGAACACGGAAGGTTTATCACCGCAACTCAGTTTAATCTATAAACAATGTAATCTTTATGCTTTTCGTGAACGTTGAATTTCTGTTGGAAAATTTGTGGTTAAATTCTTTTGATAAAATTTACTCGTACTTGATCGTTTCTGTTTTAATTTTGTTATCAATGTTCGATAATATCTCGATGACTTTCATTATGTTTTATAAAAATATTTTCATTTTGAAGAGATTTATTATTCAAAATAAATCTGGATATCACCTGTTACTTAGTTACATCATTCGTCAAAAAGCTCTCTCTACCTCTAATTTTTCCTCAATAAACTAAATCTATACTAATATTATAAAGCTGAAGAGTTTGTTTGTTTGTTTGAACGCGTTAATCTCAGGAAATACTGGTTCGAATTAAAACATTCTTTTTGCGTTGGATAGCCCATTTATCGATGAAGGCTATAGGCTATATAACATCACGCTACGACCAATAGGGGCTGAGCAATAATAAGAAATGTTACGAAAACGGGAAAAAATAATATTTTAACTATAATTCCTCTTTTAAAGTAAATATAACATCACTCTTTTACTGAGAATTTTCGAAAAATAAAAAATAAAAACTCAATAATACGTCGAACGACCCAGGAATCAAACCTGACCAACATCGACCAACGAGGTGGGTACCTACTCTTACAATTAGAGTAATTGTTTAAAAATATATAAGTAAGTTTTTCCCTCAAAATTAACGCGGGTGAAACCGTGAGGCACAGCTAGTTTATATATATATATATATATATATATATATATATATATATATATATATATATATATATATATATATATATATATATATATATATATACGTATTACAATGGTACGGACTAAAACTTGAGAAAAACGTAAAAATTTCCAGGGGATTGCCGAAAAACTACCTTAATATTTAACGAACATAGTCTAACGACTGGGCTATGTGCGCGATAAATTCACATGTTTATTTGTTAAAACGGAACATCCTCGTATAATATTTTCCGCTTAAGTCACATGTGTAATGAAAATTTCAATTTTATCTTTGCATTATATTCCGCGCGTCGCGGTCGGGTCGTAATTCAATGTTTTTTTTTTATTTCGTTCTTACGTTACGTGTACATATTTATTTTCATGTTTTAGTGACACATAATTTCATTTTTAATTTTTTTTTTATTTATACATTTTTATCACAATACATTTCTAATTAAGATTTATATGCTGCTGTGTAATCTTATTATTATTATTATTATTATATATATATATAGGAGACTTTCTATAGATATAGTCACTCATCACGATATCTCTGGAACTATGAGACCTAAAAACTTGAAATTTGGTAGGAATATTTCTTTTGCCGAGTAGAGGTCAGCTAAGAACGGATTTTACGAAATTCTACCTCTAAGGGGATGAAAAAGCGAGGCAAAGTTTGTATGGGACAACGTGATTCCTTGGTCCAATCTACTTCAAATTTTGCATAAATATTCTTTAACAGAATTTATTGAAGACATGTTTCGTATTTTATCGAAATTCATCCCCTAACGGGGTTAAAAGGGGGTAGAAAGTTATTTTGATATAAATACTCCTTAGGATTTTTTTTTAAATTACATTTTATTTTGACACATGTTTAACAATCCGTCTTTTATATAATATTTATATATTAATATTGACGTAGGCGTAGGTAATATGTTTTTTGGGTGCTCCTGGTGGAACAGGCAAGACTTTATATTAAATGTAACAAAATTGAGTTGTAAATATATCGTGTGATCGCTTTATTGTAAAATAGTGTTTTATATAATATTTTTTACTTCAATGTTGATGTTGTTTTAAGTCAAGGGTTTTAAACTGAATAACTCATCAGCAAGGCATCTGTAGTTCACAATGATACAGATATAGAAGACACCAATGTGAACTTGGAAACATTTTTGAATTATACGGCATTAACATCCCAATTAGTACAGATTAACACCACGGACTAATGTTGGAACAAGATCAGAAAAAATTATAAATCATATACCTAACTTTAACTTTTTTGCTTGGACTATTATTAAATATAAATATATGTTTGACATACACACACGATCGTCTGTTCCTAAGGTAGGCAAGTTAATGCCTGTATTTTAGGTAACACCTGACTGATATACATTTTTTATAAATATACATACAAATAATACATATAGAAATAAATACATATTACACCCAAACTCGAGGCGAGAATCGAACCCATGATCCTGGAGCAGTAAGCAGGGTCACTACCAACTGTGGCGAGTCAATCAAAATTTAAAAAATAATTACTTGCGGGTTTATTCAAATCTAAGAGGCAAAATCGTATTGACTTGTAGTGTAATTATACCAACGATACAACGAACGAAGCATTGATAACCGGTTCGAGATTCTGGTGTAGTGGTGCGAGTGGCTTAACGCCTCGCCTCAATGCCGGTGGTCGCGAGTTCGATTCCTGCTCGGGGCAGTTATTTGTATTTATGCCAATATTTGTTTCAGGTCTGGGTGTATAGTGGGTTTCCCCACCCTGGCCCGGAGAGCACGTAAAGCCGTCGGTCCCGTTTGTTATCATGGTTTAAAAAAAAGGATATTATCCTAACCCGCAGTGGAGCGGCATGGTGGATTAAGCTCCAACCCTTCTTCTATATGAAAAAAAGGCCTTCGCTCAGCAGTGGGTTGTTTACAGGCTGATACAATACACTACAGTACAGGAGCATTTGTGGCCTGCAGTGACGAAACTGAGCACCATAAATATGAGAATGATGGACTCTAAGGGAAGATGTTACTACCGGACAGTTCTCAGACCTGTTGCTTAAAATAGGAAATGGTGATATGAGTGTATATGAGTATGTATTTACCATAAACAAAGCTTAAGGTCAAACTCTTACTGTAGCGGGAGTATACTTAAGCGAAAGCTGCTTCTCTCACAGCCAGTTGTATGTGGCATATTCCAGAGTAGCCTGGTGATTCTAGCACCCCGAAAGAAAAACAAAAAATATTGTTTATAAAGAAATACTAAGGAAGGTGTAGTACTTCGATTTCGTTGTAAAAAGATAATACCCCCGTCCCCCGTGTAACTTTCTCCAGACTTTGGTCTATGGACCGAGCTTCGTTTTCATAAAATATTATAACAAATTTTTTTTTTAATGTTTATTTAAACTTTAAATCCCTACTCTATAATAAAGATTGTTATATTTTATAAGTATTCAAATATTTTAATATAATATTTATATGTTATAACAAAATTAATAACGTAAAAAAAAACAAATAAAAATCCTATTAGAACCATTTTCGACTTCTACGCGGACAAAGTCGCGGGCTAAAATATTGTTTGAGAACTCAATTCGTCTATTATGAAATATTTTCCAATATTGACGCAGGTGTGGGTGATAAAAAATATAAATTTATATTTTTTGAAATTTTTGTTAAATACCCGTGCGAAGCCGGGGCGGGCCGCTAGTTATTATTATAATAATATTTAGTACAAAGGACGAAAGATTTGTGTTTATAAAATGATATATCTTAAAACTAATATAATGAAAACTGTTAATGGAACTTACATATTATAATAATTATTAATTATTTTCTTAATATCCGAATCACACACGGTAACGTATAATGTATTACTTATTTATACTTATAGTTATGTTGAATCCTCGTCCGTCGTGTCGAATAGAGTCGGGATAATTAATAAAGTTGAGGTGCGATAAGGACTCGTCGTAAATCACGACTTACCTCGTTTGACGGGGTTGGTTAACTGGACACGTTATTGAAGTTCAATTTGATACTAGCCGCTGTTCCAATCTCTGCTCGTTTTATACTAGCTGCGCCTTGCGGTTTTACCAGCGTAATTTTCGATTCCGTGAAAATGTCGCGATAAAATGTAGCCTCAGTTTTTATTCTGGATCTTCTGCTATCTACACACCAAGTTTTATTGCAATCGATTAAGTAGTTTTTGCTTGAAAGAGTATCAAATCGTATTATGATATAAGTAGTAGTAACGAGATTCGTATTTTTAATATTTGTGGGATTATTATTACACTTTGACTATAGATAAACAAAAAAATAATGCAGTTATTAATAAACTTTTCAATTGATAGGTTACGCCTAGTCATAACACTGTAAGCCAATAAGCTTTTTTTTTAAATTCATGGTCAGAAACACTTTCAACTCAGCCATAAAACTGGATATTTACCACGTTAGTCTGTGACCACTCTTTATAATGCTCGTGACTATGGTATTTAATAATAGTTTAAATTTACCGAAAATACTATAATTTTCTTTATAAACTCTTCTTCTATATAGAGAAGAGGCCTTCGCTCAGCAGTGTGGCTTGTTTACAGGCCGATACAGTACAATATAGTAGGTACAGCTATAATTTAGGGCAGGTTGCACGACCCGCAGTTATAGTTAGGTCAAAGATAGGATTATTGATAAATGTGACTTGAGTGGCCCGTTGGAGCAGTTGGCAGTGACTTTGCTTTTTGCTCCAGGGTTGTGGGTTCGATTCCCACCCTGAGCCTGGGTGCAATATATGTTTATTTATTATATGTGTTTCAGCCGGCTTCCTATTGTATGTAGCATGTGTGATGTTCCTATGGAGTGTCCATAGTTCTTATGGACAAAAACTTCTTAAATAAAGAAAAAAAAATGAAGAAAGAACACGCAATGTAATAATGAAATCCAAATAAGATTATGTCTCATCCAGACAAATGTTAAATAAAACGTCACATTTAGCGAATCTGTACGCCGCATTACAGAATGTTAGAAAATTTAAATAACGCATAACTTCATTGAATCGCTTTATATTGATTTAGCATATCAAGCGCTCGAGCGATCGAAGGGTTGGAATGTAGTCCTTCGATTAAGTAATAAGAGTGAACATACACTGTTGCAAAACGTAATTTAAATTCAATTAACGATTCGTTTGAACGTATAAACATCAATTATAAATTTTGAAAGGACTTGCTTTGCTTTCGCGTTAATCGAGATTATATTCATTGACCGAGTTTCACATTTTGTTTATATTTAAAAGGAATTTGCGATTATTCTTCTACTGGACTATTTGTGCAAGTTCCGGTTCTTGTTGCATTGGTGTTTTTGGTTATTATTGGGTTTCGATGAGTCGTAGCGTGATATTTTACAGCCTTCTCAATAAATAGGCTATTTAACACAAAAAAAAATCACTTCAAAAGAGCTTAAGAGAATCAACGTTATAACACAGTGGTCATAAAAATCGTTATGATATGTTGGCTGTAAACGTCCCATCGCTGGGCGTGGGTTTTCATTTTCTTGTATATATATGATCTAGTGTGCATTGGCGGATAATTAATCATCAATCATCAACCAACGATCCTTATAATATATTTATGGTAGCAATAGGGATCGGCTTTATATGCTCTGGATCCGGTGAGAAGTTCCATAAGGATAAACATGGACATAAATATTTGTACAAATATAAATAAATATCCACTCTAAGCTGTAATCAAACCCGAACTGTCGCTGTTAATGGAACTTTTATACCACTATACCATAACGGTCGTCATTTCGTATATATATATATATATATATATATATATATATATATATATATATATATATATGTGTGTGTGTGTGTGTGTGTGTGTGTGTGTGTGTGTGTGTAAATAAAAAAAAATTACTACTAAATCGTCATTTGTCAATATTATGAAATTAATAATAAAAAATATACATTTGGTCGAAATTTAAATTCGAAAAAAAAATACATTAAAATAACATGAACGTGTGTAAACGCCTTTAAGCGACATAATTGATTCAGCCCTTATCAGCCGTAGTAGCGATAGTTCACCGTTGAATCATGGCGTTTTAAAAGCGATTGCGGTTAATTTGCGTCGGTAATGCGGTTAATAGTTTTTACCACATTATTCGGTAATATTCCTGGATGTAGTTTGTCGGTAATCAATTTATCGAACGAGGGAATTTCGTTACGTTGGGTTTTGGTTGTAATTTGATTGTAACGCTAAGTTTATAGATGTATATATTTAATATTATACGGAATGAACGATAATAGTTGGAAGTAAATTGATTTAAACTATAAATGTCAGACTGCTGGGTAGAGGCCTTTTCTCCATATAGGAAAAGGGCTGGAATTACTTAATCTACCATGCTATTCCGTCGCGGGTTGGTGGTAATCCGGTGCCTATGATAACAATTGACCGACCGACGACTTTACGTACTCTCCAATTCACAAGGAAATACAAGTACACCGAGACCAGAAAAAACTATTTGTACAAATACAAATACCTATTCCGACCGGAAATCGAACCTACGAACGCCGGCGTTAAGAAGACTACTCGCTAGATAATAATAGTTATTGTAATCAATATGAATAATAATGAAAGGTTTATTACTTCTGATCTGTTACATTTGCGTCATATCGTCAGATATATAGTATATATATATACCATATACATATACATACATATATAACGAATTCTAAAACGATTCAGTTATTTACATCACGGCATACAATGTATTTGTGCATATCAAACACAATTATGACATTATAACAAAATACACAAAAGTCAGTAAAAAAAAATGTTTGCGCACTCTTCCCGGCACTTTTTCCTATAAAAGGTTGTCTGGAAGAGATCGCTATAAGCGATGTTGAAAAAAGCGAATGTTGATAAAATTTTACTTATCGATTATATATTCCAAGTTTAGTGACAACACTAACTTGGTAGTACCTCACTAGTAAATAATATAGGTACTCTGTGGAATCTCTTGAATAAAAATACATTGAGTTAAATTTATTTTAGCTGTTTTTAATTAATGTCAGCAAGCGATAAGTCTTTACGTGCTTGAATATATTTGTAATTTTTCTAAATTGTATATTTTTACGCGAGGAATAAAGATTTAATAAAAAAATATATATGTAAAAATTTATTTATAGAGGTATCTGTCAGATTGTTAAAAGTCAAAAAGTAATTGGCAACAAATCAATTCAATTTCATTATCATCGATTTTTCTACAGATTTTCGTATAATTCTTCATTCACTGCTGACTTTCTATTTCATTATAGTTCTATATAGTTCCTCATCTCCGTGTCACGTTTTATCGAACGCGTGGAAGAAAAACACATTGTAATATAGATAAAAAGAAAACTTTCCCTGAAAACGTCCAATAGTTTTTGTATCAACTTCCCATCTTATCGAGGAAACAAAAAAAAAATGTTCATTTTTTACTTTCGATATATTAATCATGATGTCTCTTTCTTTTCCTTTTTACAGCTCTTTCGTCATTTACGCAGATGTTCGTATTTTTTTTTGCTTAGTCAATATCGTCAAAAACAATTTAGTAATAAAAACATCATCATTATATCCAGAGCGATATGTGACACATAAGAGCAGCCTTGTAGTGCTGGTCATCTCGGGGGGGTTTGCCAATACTCGCCACGCTTGGCAGGCGGATTGACGAGTGCAGTGTGTTAAGACAAGATATGGTGACGCTGATGCCCATCACCACACCGTTTAGTGTACAATTGTTCGCATTCGCATTGTGGCAGAATATGGCTGCTAAGTGCTACCCTAAGACCGGTAGACAAAATCAAATAAACTCTTGAGGTTTATAATTGGCCCGTTGCCGCGGTTGGCAATGACCCTGCTTTCCGCTACAGGGTTGTAGGTTCGATTTCCGCCCTGAATCTGAGTGTAATATTCATATTTATGTATGCATGTAGCGGCTCGCCCCGGCTGCGCTAGGGGTATGTATATGTACCTAAACCTTCCTCATTAATAACTTTATCTTTTAGTGAAAACAGCATGAAAATCCGTGCAGTAATTTTTGAGTTTATCGCGAACAGACAGACAGACAGACAGACAGACAGATGCGGCGGAGGACTTTGTTTTATAATATGTAGTGAATATATATATATATATATATATATATATATATATATATATATATATATATATATATATGTACATCAGTCGGCTGTTACCTAAAACACTGGCATTAAGTTACCTACGTATGTGTGTGTAAAACATATTATTTATTTATAAGATAGATTTTTATATAAAACGAAAAGATTTCTTCGAAAAATTTAAAAGATTCTATTACCAACACGGAAATACGCAATATAAGTTCGTAATAAAATAAATTTGGACAATACGAGTACAAGTATTTATAGAAGCGGCCATGTTACGATATAAAAGAATAGTGAAACTTTTCGGTCTGTCCGTGCGTCTGACAGTTAAATTGCAAAAGTTAATGCATAAATAAATGGTAACAATATGAGCTGTAGGGTCAGGCAGACTTTGTAACAATGGCTGTTCAGCGCCCGTCAAATTAAAGGTACTCTTCCATGGTTATATTAAATTTGTAGTACCTATTTCTCTTTATTAAGTATATATTTGACTATTGTTAAAAGAATGTAATGAATGTGTTTTATTACAAAGTAGGATGCGTAGAAAAGATTTTTAATGAGACGGCTATTATGGAAGGAGAAAATATAATACATATCTGATTAACGGGTGAAATTAGAAGAAATTATATCGATTTATTTTTTTATAAAATAGTTAAAGGAATGTCTATATTTTTATATTATTTATTTAAATTAAACAATAGTTTATAGTGTTCTGATAATTGACATTATTGCTTTGTATACATTTTACGTTATTTTTCCAATATACAAAATAAAATATTCATTTATAATTCTTTACTACATTTTTAGGACTTATTATAAACTGACACCAGCCAATGCAAAAGCTAATATATTATAAACAGCTGGGCCCAAACCTCTAAAAATTTAAAAAAAAAAAAATGAGCCGTCACGGGACGCCTGGCAGATGTGAAACATCGACATTATTTTGTAAAAGTAATATGCAGAAAAGAACATATTGTGATAGGAACTAAATATGTCATAATGATAAAATAAAATATTACGATTTTTTTCCAGATAACGATGACTATTTATTGAATAAACATTTATTTTCATTAAATACAACCAGAAATCGGTTTTACGTGCGGCTATAGATGTTTCACATCAAAAATTTACGAATTTATTTCAAATCGTGACTACTTAATTCGTTTAATCAGTGACTTCGATCGATTGCGCATGGCGACGCGTCGCCACACCGCACACACTACTGCATATAGACTGTATATATATACCACCGTATAGCGTGGCCACGCCAGAAATCGGTTTTACGTGCGGCTATAGATGTTTCACATCAAAAATAAACATGATTTAATCTAAGTCTTCTCAATGATCTACATACCAATTATCAACCGAAACGGTACAGAAACTTTAACGTGAAACAGTTATAAACATATAGGTAAGGAGGCTGCCATTGAAAAGGAAGGATCCTTCGACCAGACGGTGTTGTGTCTGGTGGGCTACACGCCACTTAACGTTTGTTGTCGAGTTCTTGTATATATTCTCAATCGCTTTGAAAACTTCGATAGCGCGATGTAGGATACGTCTGTTTCTTCTAGTTCGTATATCACGAGATAGATGTCGCTACAAACATTCATCCGTCCAGTCGAAGCGACTTCATTCACGTAGAAATTTTGATGTGCATGTGTGAAAATTAAATATGCTCCTTTAGCGAAACAACTTTTAAATACATACACGATTCCTGCAGGATATAATTCGCTAGTGACTATTAACATCTTCGGAACTGCATAATCAATTTTTTTTTATTTATTAGGGTAGGGCGGGGCAAGTTGAGCAATTTTTCACTTGAGTGTATATAGCTCCTCAATGATAAGTCTCAATGAGTTGTTATGCGGCCTGATGGATTAGTAATTTATCCCTTAGCAAAAGAATACATAGTATTTTCTTGTTACAAGTCGAATTTAAGAGTTACAGCTTTTTAAATGCAGAAAGTCAAACATGCTCAACGTACCCCATAGGTGGGGTAAGTTGAGCAAGCGTATGGGGTAAGTTGAGCAGATAGAAAATAAAGCCACACCATACCTTAGATATTTACCTGACATAAAATAAAATGATTACTTGTTAGTCAAACTTTTATATTTAATGATTTAACGACATGTTAGTGAAACGAAAAGTAGTTTTCTTTTAAGTAATGAACATAGAAAATAAAATGAACTTCTACTTAATATTTAGAAGACCGTCTTTAACTTAATGTTTGGAATATACTCAGTATTTCTATTTAAAATCATACTTTAATATTTATATAGTGAATTAACAAATTTAAAATTTAAAAATAAACATTATAGAGATATTCATGACTTAAAAAACTTGATCATCGTCACTGATGCAATTAATGCAAACAATGTAACATCAGCATTTCGCGCACATTTATATGTGCTTGGGATTGGATCAATTTTTTCTAATTAAAGTTATGGTATAGGCTTCGCAGCAAATTAGAGGCCACTGGCAAACTCTAATTTCTTTGCGAATCCTTTTCGTCACTCATTTGATACCGAATTGCTTGGCGGCGGCATTGATACTCATTTCCTTCATTTAGAATGCCTTTGCAGCAACGTTGAAGTGTTGGATAGAGTTTAAATCTCTTGAAGTCTTTAATTTATACGCTCTCAAATAAAAATAAAATAAAACATACACATTACTGTCATTTCAAACTGTAAAGTTTGTTGAGTGACTCTTGCTCAACTTACCCCAGTTATAAATCTGTTTCAAAAATGAGGTCACGAAAAAAAACTGTTTGAATTAGAGTCAAATCCTTTCTAGATATCAAAAATATACTACATTTACAAAAGTAAAACACTTACCTGGTGTGCCATAGATAATAACTGATCCTTACAGACGAAATATTCAGAAACAATTTTTTTTTTACTTTTTGTACATAAAATAAACAAAGCGTTCAGGTACATTATTCGATCGACAGATTGCAACTGGCTGTCATGTGATAAATTCTGCTCCTCAGTCCGCTTCTTTCCACCGTATAATGTATTAGCGTGTGATGTATAGTTTTTGAGATATTTCGATTGCCCAACTTGCCCCATTGCTCAACTAGCCCCGCCCTACCCTACATAAAACGTTCCTAAATAATCAAGTGTATCATCAGCTGAAAAGAAAAATATTATTTTTTGCATAGTTTTTTAATCACTTAATTTATAAATTTCGGTATCAAAAAAAAAAATAAGTAAAAAGATGCATGCAATTTACACTTTGCATCGCTCTCCTGTAAAGTTGCTGTTTTTTATATCCGACATTTTTAATAGTCATAGGCTAATTGTTATGATATCTCATAGGAAACTTGCAATTTGTCAGGATGAAAATCAGTCTTCTCTGCTATTCTAGATTATAATATATCTCCGTGCTAAATTTCCATTATCCATCTACCCAATATTTCGCATTTATAGTAGTTGTAAGATTAGTTACATATAGCGTCCGTTTAAGTGGGACAAGGACTTTAATCATCGCCGCGGAAGGTAGTCGAATGCTTGTTGTTGACGTGTGTCAGGGAGGCCTCGGGGGAGGGAACATGATCGCGAGAAGAAAAGATTACAATTGTTTCAGAAATTATTTATTATTGTGGATGGGACTCGAGACGTTTTCGTCACAAACATTAAAAGCGTTTTATATTTTATTACATAAAAGCGACTAAATTTCCGTTTCTTATTATATCGACAATGTATAATATGTTATATGTGCAGAGGAAGTAACAAAAAAATCGGAAGAAACAAAAATGCTTTGCTTACAAATTTTCTTAATTCAAAATTGTTATTTTTTAAAACTTTAAAATTATATTAAATGAAGGTATTGTAACATTTTTTTTTTTCAGATAAAGGCTAAAAACGTCTGCGAAATAAAATATAAAATACTCAATTGAAGTTTGGTACTTTCCCGTGATGTGCATAAAAAGGCAGACCTCTATAATTTATAATATGTTTGTTAAATGTATATGACAACCGTTCTGGTGTAGTGGTGCGAGTAGTCGGCTATAATACCGGCGGTGGCAGGTTCGATTTCCGCTCGGCACAGATATTTGTATTTGTACAAATATTTGTTTCCGGTCTGGGTGTATATCTTTATGGGTCACTCCACCGTGCCTCGGAGAGTAGAAAACTGTGTGTCCCGGTTACATCGTGGACACCTGATAGCGATCGTTACTCATTTTAGGTAAATTATCCGCAAGCCCGCAACGGAGCACCGTGGTGGTTTAGGTTCCTACCCTTCTCCTATATGGAGGCTTTACGCAGCGGTGGGAGGTTTACAGGTTGATTCAATTTAGTTCAGTACTGAATATCTATGGCTACTTTAGTTGGAAAATTACAAAAAGTAATACATAATTGACAAGATTAATTTAACTTTATTATAAACGTTAACAAAATATAACAGATAATTTTTTTTGATGATTATTTATGAGTAGTCTTATTTTATTAGTTTAGATTGAAGATTTGACTAATTGTAACTTCTATGTTTTAGTCAATTTCATAGTGTGAAGATTCTGATTTCAATTATTTTTTTCTGTTGATGTTATGTGATTTCGCTAATCATTAAAAAAAAATTATTCTTACGATTTATAAACTATTTTTACTCATACAAGTTTTATAAAAAAACTCTACCTCTATACTCTCTAAATATGAATCAGTTAAATTTTCATTAATTACGTTAGTCAAATTAGCTTTTTCACTAAATATCAGTGAATTTCAATAACAAGTTAGTGAATACTCACTAATACACAACATATTCAATGATCAAATCAGTGGACTCTGATATTCATACATTGAATAGTCACTAATTCTGCGTGGTACGATTATCACATTGATAAAAAGAAAAAGTCACCTAAAATAAGTGAAATTCCACTGAATCATGTTTAGATAGTAGATAAAAACAAGGAATGAATGAAGCCGATTGGTCCCAAAACATATCTTACTGCAAGTTTTTATGAGTAAAATGCTATTGACAAAATATTCAACATAGCAACGTGGTTATACTATTAATAGATCTATGAGCTATTTCAACATTTGAAACTATTATCCAATTTGCTTAGAGAAATGTCAGCTGCAAAGGACTCGAACAATTGTAGGCTATCTATTATACCGGGACGCTAGGTCCTAACAATACGGACAATGGCCCGCCTCGTTGTTACCGGTTACCGGAATTACAAGAGTGACTGCAATGGCTGTAGCGATTGTATGTGTAAATTGTTTTGACATCTTAACCTGTCAACGCTAAAATAATATCTAATTAAATTGTCAGTGCCTTTGATCCCGGATTTAATTGTGGGCCGAGGTGCTTCAACAGATTGTCGTTGGTTCAAATCCGGTCTGGCATAACATTTTCTTTTATATACATCTCATGCTTGCCGGTAAAGGAAATAATTTTGAGAAAATTCGCCTATCTGCGATGGAGTAATTAGGCGGTTTAAAATTCAATCCTTAACCTTTATAATAGAAGAGCGGAGCTAATTTAAGCTAAGCTAAAATAACATACAATCACACCTTGTCACAACGTGTAACATGTCGGGCAAGTATGCGGGTGAAATTGTGAGCTACATTTAGTTAAGATTTAAGATCGCGTTGTATGTTGTAGCATGAAAGTTAATGGTAGATTGAAATTACGGGTAGGTTCTGTTCACTAAACAACCGTTCCGATATAGCGTTGAGTGTAGTTGCCTTAACGGTTCGATTCCTGCTCAGCCGGCATAGCATGCTCGCACGACAAAGTTTGTCTACCCCTTTTCTCGTATTATCTCTCTATGTCTACAGTAGCTAACAGAAGAGATAACAGGATATAAGTTAAAACTTTTATTGATAATTAAGTTATTATTATTAATGATCATTAAGTTAAAATTTAATGATATATCCTGTTATCTCTTCTATTGACGTAACGAGAAGAGAATCACGTGCACGCATGTGTAGACAAAGAGAGATAATACGAGAAAAGGGATAAAATAGACAGAATTTTGTCCTGCGAGCATGCTATGCCGGCTGGGCATATATTTGAATTTGTACAAATATTTATTTACGGTCTGGGTGTATGTCCTTGTAGGTCTTCCTACCATGCCTCGAAGAGCACGTAAAGCCGTCCTAGTTGTTAAGACATCTGATAGCGACCGTTACTCATGGTAGATAAATTATCCGCCAACCCGTAGTCGAAGAGAGTAGTGGATTAAGCTACAACCGTTGTTCTATATGGAGAAGGCCTTTGCCCAGCAGTGGGTTGTTAATATACTGATTCAGTCCAGTTCAGTTAAATCTTCACTACCCAAATCGGTCTTCTCGATCAATTGTTCTCTTAAGACAAAATGAATATATAATGATGAAAAAATTAATATATAATAACACAATATGAATTTTCTTTATTATTTAGGACATTATAAATAATCGTATTCGATGGAATATTAATTTAAACATGTACAAATTTCGAAATACGCTACCAGAAGATTAAGCGAAATATTTCCATAATGAATAACTTGATTACATTCGATGGAGGAAATGTTATCGGTAAATATCTTTACTGACGTAAATAAATGTTGATATTACGAGTAAATATTCGTATTGCGATATATATATAAATGTTTGTTAGGAGTTTATTTATTTGTGAATTGGTTAAATTATGTTACTTCGAGAACAGTTTTATATGTTTTCAAAGTATTATTTTTTCCCTTCGTTTTATTAATAATAATGTCCCACAAAAAAAAAAGTGCTCTGTACCTTTGATCAGACCTACCAAGGGTTATGTATTTCGATGCGCTGATCCAAATTTGAGGTCAGTTTGGTCAATAAATCTCAAAAATTTAGAGTAAATTACAAAAAATCGCTAAAAATTGCCAAAAATCGCGAAAAAACGTAATTATGCGGACGAAAAAGGTTTTTTTTTTCATACTAAATCAAGTATGTTTTTTTTATGTATTTCGATGCGTTGAATTCTAATCCTAAGTTAGTTTGGCTCGTCAGCCTTCTAAAAGAGTAGATGGCAAAAAACCACTGAAATTCTCTAAAAAAAAATTTCTTCGTTAGCCTGTATATAAGCGTTTATTTTATAGGCTATAAAACATCAAGCTATGACTTATAGAAGCAAATAAATAAATATAGACGCGACTCGCGGATCGTCTCAATCATTCAAACTATTAATACGTTTCTGCTACAAATCTTAGCTGTAGAGTTACTCACCACTCTCGGAGACGGATGAGGGCGACCGCTCGGCCGTCGACACGCCGGAGGATGACTCCAGCGACGAGAGGGAATCCGCCCGCGTGGCGTGCGCGTGCACCATCGTACTCTCGGACAAGGAGCGCGTCACATCCCGACTCGCCCTCAGCTGCGCCAGCCGCCGTCTTAAGTAGCGCTGTTCCCTTGCTAACTGTTCTTTATGACTCGAATGCCTTTTTTCTCGTTCCTCCAGGCTCTGGAATAAGAGTAATACATGTACAACCTTTTTTTGTTTTTTAATTAAAAAATTACTGTCGGTGACCAGACCAACAAGACACCAACGTTTGTAAAAAGGTATGAAAGAAAAGTCAGAGATAGAAAGAAGGGTGAGAAGGGGAAGTTCTCTTCTTCCAA
Organism: Euphydryas editha; assembly: GCA_036937285.1. NCBI lineage: Eukaryota > Metazoa > Arthropoda > Insecta > Lepidoptera > Nymphalidae > Euphydryas > Euphydryas editha. The sequence goes on from JAUPFZ010000014.1 coordinate 17,842,827, forward strand.
GACGAAATCCAAGGACTTCCACTTACTGTACAATACGTAATTATAGTAGCCACTCTTGTTCATCGAATTTATGAACTATAGGTTAATTTTATCACTTTAATTATCGTTATTTTTAATAATAGATATGATTTTGCTTATTTATCAACAGCAGCTTATGAAGCCATAATATCTAATGAAGTGGTATTTCCAAATATACCAATAGCGGTTGATATTAATATAGTATGTATTGTATGCACGCAGCGTGTAAGATTATTACAATTTCACATTATTTATTTGATGCAAGTATCGAAATTTATTTGTTAACCGCAGTCGATCGCGGTATTGTATAAACAAGGTTCACCAATGGTTGTGGTATTAATATATAATGTAATACATTGTTAATAGGGTTTATAATAATAAGGTGATAATAATGAAAATATTTTTAAATATAAATTTCATATATAATTAAGTATCGGAACAACTGAAATAATATTTGAATCAAGCGTGTTCAGATATTGATTAATGTTGATTAAGTAAGTCATGAATGAGAAAGTCTTCAAAGTCCCGAAAACTTCAGTGATTTTCATTTAAAATGGCTAAATAATTAACTCGTTTTAAACTTAAAAAGACTACCGAAAATTCAGGGCGTAACTTAACTGTATAATGAAAGAGTTAAGCGTATAACTTTAATGAAAATTTTCGCATTTGATTAAAATGTAAAGACAGCAGCAGCCCTAATGAATATAGTGATTCGAACGGAATTCAATTTTAATCTTTAATTACACGCCGCCGTTAAACATCGCGTAATGTTTATGTGTGTATGTATTTGCATGAAATTCTGTGTAATATATCAGATTCATTCACAGGTAATTTACCGTTTAACGATTTATCGCTTTATTTCATAATTCGTTTAGGTTTTTTGTTCATTGCTGAAGTGTTCATGTGACATGAAATTTACAACGTGAAGTTTTTTTTGTAAAAAATGCATATTTTATTAATTGAATTGACTTATTATCACTTAATTATCATTATTTTCTATAATACAAAAAAGGAGTTAATTGAAAATTAATTTTTTTTCGATAAGTTAACATTTATTTGCACTCATTAATTCAAATATTTTTTCTCTTCTACTCGGAAGCATCTGCCGATGGAGTGGAAGAGAGGTAGATGTGTCACACGCCGAACGCTTAGGCCGATCGTGCCTCTCTATCGCTTGTTTCGCGTTCTCGTTCGCGGAACGTGACAGTGTCATGCTTTTTTGTACGTGCAGCCGGCGTTCATCGATTTATAAAACGTTATCACGTCAAAAAAAATGTACATTTGTTACTGTAACAAGATATCATGTGTTCGTTACACATTAGAATAATAATTGTAATGGTTTTCAAATATTTTATTATAAGTTTTGTTTCATAAACTTGCATAGTAGCGTTATCTTTCATGCATGTATATATGACAGAGATTATAATAGTGTAGTAATCTATTGAGAGTTTTTATAAGACTGTAACTGTTGTGTTTCTTGCCGATTCTTCTCAACAGAATCTATATTACGACACGGTGGTAGCTTCACATTGACTATAATTAATTAATTAATTTATTAAAGATTATTATATACTTTGTAAAATGACGATTTAAAAGTGCTTTTAAAGGGTAATTATATAAATTTGAATAAACAAAATTTTGATATTACATAATGGCCTCTTAGCGGATATCAGCTTTTCCTTTCGATGTAGTTTCTATTGCCTATATCAGATTTAGAAAAACCAATGGATATAAAATACACTTTTTTTTTGTATCGCAGGGGAACTCATTTACGGATGATATCCAGGACGCCCGGGTAGGCAGTCCTAGACCGTATGTCGGACTCAGTACTTGGGGGTCCAATACCGTACTAAGCCCCTGCGGGAGTCTTCAGCCGCTTTAATTGGAGGGTCCCGGATCTGCATGCAACAGGATTCCTCCAACGACCGGATATAAAATACACTACGTTTTTCCGATTTCATACAAAAAAGTGGTAAACAAAAAAGCGATTCTATATACATACATGTTCATTCCCTTTCTGATAAACCACTTAATGTTAGACCAGGCTACTACGAGGCTCTACGAGGTAACGGGCGATATACTGAAATAAATCAAATGGAGCAAGTGACAAGGATAGCGTTTTGTGATAAATCATAGAAAGCTTAAGGCTTTGTTTAATATTTGTTCGTCTGGGTAACATCCGGCGAGCTTAGTTCTATCAACAACTATAGCGTTGCTTTAGGTGCGTATACAGTTGATAATGTCGATTATTTTCCTCGCTATTGACAATGATGGCTACTGCAGTGTTTATATGAGCCGCAGCGTTATGTTACATACATACAATCGTATGTACAATATACACATGCATACATTTTTTTATTGCAAGACTGACCGAGATCCATGCAACATCAGCCATCAGTTGACGACATTCTACTTTATTGATGAAATAATACACATAATTTTCCTAAATATATAGTATTGTTTGAATAAGTATGAAATATAATTTTTCGCTTGTTTTCATATCGGGAACAAGTTATATACACGGACAACACGTATCGAGTTGTTATTTAATATTCCGCGATAAAAATTGACAGAAGTTGTATTTATATGCAAAAAAGCAAAAAAAAAAAGAAGCGTCGATGGCGGCCATCACACGAGGAGATTAAATACATTTTTTTTTTCCAAGCGACCGACGGTCGATGACTTTCGGATAAGGGCGTCAAATACAACGATTGTTCTACACATGTACGTACATGTATTCATAAAAATGTGTAAACACCGCATGATGTGATTTTTCAAAATTAGGAAAATAATAATAATAAAAAAGTTTTTATTCGTTCACATTGTAATCGATTTTTTTTTAATATATTCTTGATGTTACACATTAATGTCAATATCAATATTAATTTATTGTCGATCTTGAGTTACGCACGATTTATATCCGTGGTAACACAAAAAACAATCGGAATAAAGAGAGAAGTTAATAAGTTTTTTCTAGACGCACTACAGCCTCATAGTCTGTTATTTTGATGAGGGTATGATAGATAACCATGATTAAGGATCGCTATAAGGTGTCTATAATAACAAACGGGACCAATGGCTTTACGTGCTCTCCGAGACACGGTGGGTTAGATCTACAAGGACATACACCCGGACCGGAAACAAATATTTGTACAAATACAAATACTTGCCCCGACCGGGAATCGAACCCGCGATTGCCGGCGTTGAGGCAACTAATCGTACTACTACACCAGAACGGTCATTCAAATAAAATAAAAAAATCTGGTGTGTACAGAGTACACATGTTAGAAGTGAAAATTTATTTAAATGTTCTAGCTGATGCCAGCGCTATTAAACCCTAACTTAATGCATCTTTATCTGGTGAGGTTGGTTGTCTGTTACCTAAAAAATTGTTAGCTATACTTATCTAGAAATTTATAATTCTGAAACTGCCGGTAATATTAATAATATTAGTATGATTTTTAAGATTCTGCATTAAGTAGTATAACATAACGTGGCAACTACGTACGAATATCGCAAACAAAAGTCTATTTTTAACTTTTTGATACCGCTTTTGTAATTTTTGTAATTTAAAATAATAATAATTAATTTACAGCTGAAAAGTATTTTTAAAAGAAGAATATTTTTTAAAAATTATAATAATAATTAATTTAATTGAATATTTTTTTAATTATTAATAAATTAGTAAAAAATAGCATTACATTGTAGCATTGTAGAAATCCCTGAATTGAACACAATTATCTGATGTTATCGAAAAACACGTAGGTATTGGTAAGCATCAAAGATTAAGCTTTTAGCCTGGTATTATATACACTAACTTTCACGACATCTGTTATAGAAACATATTTCTATTGTTTGTACAACGCATTAACTCATAATGAAAACATGTTTTTCTCAATAAAAACGATAAAGGCAGGTAGGGTTCGGAAGTTTCCCCAATCTCGCCAGCTCCTGATATATAGTTAATGCGTTCGACTCTTTGATAGAATATGTTATATATTGGGCTATTTCGTTGTGACATCCCTATTTGCAGCAATAATGGAAAAAAATTAAGATTTGATACGTGTTCATTGTTCAAGTTATTTTTCTTCAATAAGAGAAAGAGTCTATGCCTGGGTGTATGACGTGGTAAGGTTACACAACACGATTGAGTACATGGCCCATTTCGGCTGGCTATATTAAGCTATCAAGCATTAAAGAATCTAGCTGTATAAGGAAGGTGAAATGGGTACCAAAGCTATTTAAAAATATTGATTAACTATAAAAATAATAAACAATATTTTTGGGGCCATATCTTGAAGAACTTGAGATAATAAGTAGTGTTTACTGTCATTTTTAATTAGTTTTTCTCAGTTACTATAAAAGTTAAACAACACAAAAAAAAATTAACATACCTAGATAATTTTAATGTTTTTTTTTCACATTTTAATATTATTTTTAAGTAGGTTAATAATTAATTGTGTTTTTTTTTTCACATAATTCTATCAATTTAAGAAAATTCAAACGCCTCAATCAAACAAGATTACATAACAGAAAAAAAATCATCTCCAATCCGAAGGTCAATGAATCGACGAAATGGGAATGATGAATCGATAACGCATCAATGCAAAAAGTATCTCGTGTGCAATCGCCCTTGGGGGTGAAGGCGAGGGAATGGGGAGCGGGAGTAGGGTAGGTCGGCCACATCACGATATCGCCGGGGGTCGCAGATGAAATATCCTCCCATAAATCTGCCACGGCTCACCGCTATAGCCTATCCTCTGTCTCCATTTTGTCCTACTACGAAAATTATTTCGACGCAGCCATGAAAAAATAATGTGTCCTATATATCATCTAATGGTCACGGATATTCACGAATATATCATAATAATATCGTATAGAAATCACTGAATTTGAGATATGTAATGTGTTAAAATGAATAAGTTTTCTTACGGTACGATTGTACGATTTTTATAAAAATTGTAACAAAAATGAAATCAAAATCAACTTTATTCAAGTTTTTTTATTATATAACGTTAATGTAAAGCTAACAAAAAATTCAAAATATGTATTCTGCTGAGAAGAACCGGCAAGAAATCTAATAGTTACTCTTTATAAACCGTCAATACATTACTCGACCATTTTAATTCAAGTCATATGTATGTCCAGGCATGAAAAAGCCAGCATTTCTAATATTTTATTATAATTATCATATTAATATTATAAATGCGAAAGTAAGTTATTTTGTTACGCTTTTACGCGAAAACTACTTAACCGATCATCATGAAACTTTGTACACACATATTCTTGGAGGTATTAGAAGTAACATAGGATACTTTTTTTTTGGTAACAATAACCGACATCCACGCGGGCGAAACCGTGGGGTGATGCTAATATATAATAATAATCAAGCATTGATAACGTGCAACGTGTCTATCTAAGTCGCATACTTGCAAGTCCAAATCTGTAAAAGCACTTTTGAGTCTTCCTTTGTGATATTCAATTCGTATCGTCACCTTGTTAGATAAGACATCGCATATAAATTCTGCCTTTACATTCGAGGTTACGGAGGAGGTACAGGTTTACTGCCCCACTACTGTGTAAAACCTATAATCCAGTAAAATATCGATTAAATTGAGACAATCGACTGACCCATTATTTTATCTACTTTACTTGACAGTAAAATTCTGAAACAAAGATTAATAGATACTCGAATGGCGAAACGAAAACAGAAGCTGCAATAAAATGTAAATTGATGATGAATTTTAAATAACGTATTTCGAGATCTCGTGACTTAAGTGGTTATAAAGTTTTTAAATCTGCATCGGAAATATAGTTGGTTTAGCGGTTGGCTTAATAACTATAGTTATTATACCTATAGTTTTAACTTTTAATCAAATTAAAATGAACGGAGCATAAGAATCGATATCAAACGATTTCGGGTTCAAATCCGATGGTACCGTTGACTTATCGAATGCTAATTTTTCCTTCGAGATTCGTATCGTTTTTGGGAATCATCACATCTTGAATAAACATACGAAATTCAGAAATTTTGAATTATATATTATTCATTTATAGAATATGTATATTCGTCGACATACAGTAGAACAATCTGACGGATTAAGCTCTAGCCTTTCTCCTTGATTGCAGTAGAGACTTTCGCCCAACGTTGGAACCTTTAGAGACTGCTACAGTTTCAGTTTTATCTATTTGACTAGAGCTTTATTCGCTGAGATTTAAATATCAAAATATCAAGTTAATTTTCGGCGTTGTCAATGTGGATATTTTCTAATTGACAGATAATTATCGGGTCATTTTGCTATTTCTTCTGTCACAGTGACTCGTAGTTTAGTTTTGGGGACAATCTGTAGGTATAATGGAATAAATTTTCGTAACCATTTATTACATTAAACTTTGAATCACTTTTTTGACATTAATTCATAAATTTGGATTGATAGCTTTCAATTATGGAGTTCAGAGGTAACGAGCACTATCTTTGTGTCACAAAAGGTGTCCGCGAAATAACCTTTAATAAAGATGGCGTTGCTGTACCAGAGGACCGTTTTTAGGTTAGATAATTAAATTAATTAACTCGCTAGCCGTTTATATTTCAATTACAACACATTTACTACGTCAATAGTGCCAAAAAAGCACAGATAATTACGCTAATATCACGTAGAATAGACGAGAACATGGAGGAACATGAACATGTCAATTTCGAAGACCGTAGAAATAGCTATTTTATATTTAATCTGCAACTTAGCACTTTTTTGTTATATTCATTTAGATGGTGACATAACGAAATGCAACGTAAAAAAACGTATAAATTACTCAAAAACAAACGAATGTTGCCATTTTCCAAAAGATTCGGCAGTGGCGCGGCTTGCGGACGTCGTTATGTTTTTATGGGCGATAACTTTTGTTCGGGCCCTCAGGGTTGAGAGTATGATGGAAGTGTGAACCTGGACGCGTGCGTTTAGTGATTTACATTCGAAAACGATTTGGCACAATGGTTTGTGATTGTGTTCGAGTGATGAGAATTTTAATAATAGTTTGGTTTCTTGGTGTTTTAAACATCTGTTTCAGAATAAATTGTATAGTATATCAAAAATAACAAAAATCTTTTATAAATATTTTTTCTATGCATTACAAAATACCATTATATAATATCTCATGAATAGTGTCAATGCTAATATGCACTTATCTTTTAATTATAACAGACTAAAAAACAGTTTTTTTCGCCAATGTCGCGTAGAAATCTTTAATTTCTAAATATGGCAGTAAACTGCCAATAACTTGTCATTTCATTGCTTTATATATAGCCTACGATTTATGATATTTAAAATTGTTTTTTAGGTAATGGCACTTCCGATTTCAAATATAGATCTACGGTAGAAACTTAATCCTGAGCTATACCGTAAACGCGAAAACAAAAATAATTCACGTTGGCATCGCGTGATGGCATCGGATATTGTGTATATTTAATTTAAAAGCTTTTTTCAATTATTATTGATATTATTACTTTCATATAATAATTGTATTATTAATAAATATTCATTTATTTAATTAAAAGTCTAAATCGGATTTTATCGCGTTTATTTGTTTAAAAAGCTTTACAGTTTAACGATTTTTAATTAAATTAAATCATTTCCCGACGTTTCGGACCCTTTACAGCGTCCATGATAAATATTTATTTTTTAACATTTTTGGTTTAAAGTTTTTTTTAATGACTATAATATGAACTGAACTGAGTCGGCCTGTAAGCGTCCCACAGTTGGGCAAAGGCCTCTTCTACATCTAGAAGGATTGGAGCTTAAGCCACCACACTGCTCGACTGCGGGTTGGGGGATACTTTCCCTAACATGAGTAACGATCGTTATCAGGTGTCTATGATAACAATCAGGACCGACGGCGATACGTGCTCTCCGAGGCACGGTGGGGTAACCCACAAGGACATACACCCAGACCAGAAACAAATATTTTCACAGATAAAAATATCTGATCCGAGCGAGAATCGAAACCGCGACCGCCGGCGTTAAGGCGACTATTCGCATTTATATGACGCAAACTAAATATACACCGTGCTAATTTTAAAAATAATCAAAATTTTTATAAAGGCAAGCGCCGCCCCGTAAGCGTTATCTATATAATAAACTTTCCTTGTTCCGGCGTCCGTCAACCGCGAATAATTTCATCCCTTCGCGACTTTCGTTTCTAGTTTCGGAGAAATAAAAAAGTTACTAACGAATCTTCATCAACATTGCAAAACTTAAACAAACTTGTTTTATAGCTGCTACAAATTATATTATTTGTTATTTAAAAGTTTGAGACATTCCACGGCTATAATGGAATTGTGATGAGAAAAAAAAACATATTTTTATTTTTACTATTTTAATTTTATTAAAGACTCGACAATCGTTCTGGTGTAGAGGTGCGAGTAGTCGTCTGAATGCCGGCGGTCGCGGGTTCGATTCCCGCTCGGGGCAGATATTTACTTTTATTAAATATTTGTTCTTGGTCTGGGTGTATGTTCTAGTGGGTATCTCCACCGTGCCTCAAATAGCACGTAAAGCCCAGACACTTGATAACGATCGTTACTGATGATAGAGAAATTATCCGTCAACCGGAAGTGGAGCAACGTGGTGGATTAAGTTCCAACCCTTTGCCTACATGGAGAATACGCTTTTGTCGAGCAGAGGCACGTTTACAGACGGCCTCAGTTCAATTCAGAGACTCGATGTTCCGAGCCGTTTCGCGCGTCGACTTTCGACGCTTTTAAGATTGGTTGATAGATGTTGAAGATGCTTTACCTGATCGATTTAAAAAAGGAGATTCACTTATATTTAATGTTTATTTCCTCACAAATTTTTATTTTATAAACCGATAGAGAAAATTTGTTTTTTGTTTAAGAGCGTACACTTTTCATTTGGTCCCAATTAAATTTCAAGAAAAATTACCACCTCTTAGGGTGAAAAAATTGCGGATAAAAATTTTTATGGTCTCGATTTTTTTCGTTTCCAATTACTTTTTTTGAAGTCGGTTTTTTTTTGTAATGCCATAATTGTTGTAGTTATACAGCTTTGGTATAGCCTTTAACCTAACTCAATAAATAGGATTTCTAATAAAAAATACTTTTTGTACATCTGAGCAATAAAAAAACTGAGCTAAATTGCAATTTACACACAAACTATTTTCATTTACAGAAAGCAAAAATAACGATTACATAATATATAGAATTATATATTTTTAATTTAATCATACATACAATTATCGTACAAGATATATTTACTAGTATAATATAAAAAAAAAACAAGACGGGAAAAAACTTTTTCAAGTCAGTTTCAAACAAACAATAGAACACAAAGCTTGTTTAAAAACCCCATTTCGTATCTGTGACAAAACAAGAAACGAATGGAAAACGAACTCCGAAGTAAGCTCGATAGAATTTTCTGTTTATTCAGCTAACGAAAATCATTTACGACATCCCATCTCTTCAAAACATTCTCAAGCTATTTGCATGCACGATTCGATCGACACAATGCAACTGGAAAACGTAACGGGTTGCCAATGGAAATCGACGTTTCCGTGCTGTCGACTATCGAAATTGAGGTGACACCGTGCGATTTGTGCAAACGTAGTGTTAATACGAGGCACTGTTGGTTTCTGATATATTTATTAGTATATAATGTAACTACACAAGCGTTTACATTTTTGCTTTTGGTTATGATTTTGAACGCGTTAATTTCAAGATTTTACACTCAGATTGCAAAAAAATACCTGTGTGTTAGGGAGCCATTTTTATAAAAGTGACATTTACATCTAATAAAATAATAATAATAATAAATTGTGACGAACATATAAACGACGATTTTATCCTTACAAATTGTTGCATAATAATATTACTAGAAAATTCTCATACAAGACAATAATCGAACAAACATCGATATAAATAGATTAATGTTTATAGTTCTATAAGTGTTAGACGTTATTCCGGGAACGACACTAAACCGATTCACGCCTAACGTTCGGGTCCCAAATTTACTACCTACTTCGCGAATCGTCATAAATTTCCACGAATCGTTATCGAAAGCGTCGTAAACATTCGACGGGCCTATTCGAGTTACTATCGATTAAAATTGATATTTTACGATTCGGAATCATCGTGCACTCTAGACGTATTCCATTACGTTTGGAGGGCTTTAGAAGATTCTTGAAACGTATAATCCTAATTCGACTTAACGTTTTCCGGTTTGCCGATTTTTTATTACCGTAAATGTGGTTACGGTTTTCGAATCGCCAATCGGAGATCATATCGATTTTCCAATAACAATAAATAATAAACGCACTACTTAACAGTTTAACACCGTACTTTAGAATGTGTTTCGTTAAAATGGGTCGGGAAATCATTGAATTGATTTCAGTATACCGTTTTTTTTTGTTCCTTTTAATACAGAATTTTGCGTCCTTCTTGTAGTTTATATGCAAGTCCTCTACCCAAAGATTGCCTGGAAGAGATTGCTATATTAGCGATAAGGCCGCCTGTTGCAACTGATGCAAGTTGATTGATTTCAATTCTAATTATTATTATTTTCGTGTATAAGTATGCAAAAATAATGAATATATAAACAAATAAATACCGTGGAAATAGCAATTTAAAAAATCGTCACTAAAAAGGTGAAATTGTGTTACAAAAAATCTAACGTACGTAAACATGGTCATGGAAACTAATTCAGTAACACGTAATCGATAACGGGTTCGATTATAGATTATGACAAATGTTTATATAGGCCGTAAACATGTTTATCGTGTCCCGGATATTTGTGTGTTTTGCGTGTTTCCGGAATCCTGAAACAGGATTTCATCCCATTAGGAATGTTACGTGAGATTCGTTAATTTCTATTATAACATAAAATAATCCGTCTAGAAATTAGAATTGAAAGATAAATTATATAGCCTGTTAATAATATACACTCACTATGGAGGAAATAAAGACTTATTTGGGGTTTACAATTTTTGGTTAAAGTTAGGGTAAGGTTAGGGTCACGGTGGCATGCGCCAGCGATCCCGTGGCGTCCTTGTACGACGATGAGGGCACCGCTATGTTTTAGTGGGTATTCTGACTTCGCAGTCAGCGAGTCCCACATACCCGTCGCTTTCGGGTGGCGGGATGCGTAAACGCATTTCACAGCGTCAAAAAAAGAAAAAAAAGGGTAAGGTTAGGGTAGGTTGATTTTTATTTTTAAATGATAAAGTATAATAATAACCTTCAAGATATATCAACTGAAAAAAATTATATTACAGACATAAAATACAATCGATTCCAGAAAATCTTCCTTGCTATTGCTTAAAAAATAGTTGATCTGGAATGGTAATGAAACACAAATATTTGTTAAGGACGGAACGGTCCTAAGCAATCTACGATCCCTAGGGATACATCCTAGGCAAAATTTGGGTAACGATTGACGAATTTATTCGTAGACAATTCAAAAGTGAACGAAATTTATTTTCATTGTTGAGATACTTATTATTCACCCGTGTTCATATACATGCTAAAGTTGCGTAAATATGAGTGAATAATGTAGATTTTTACTGGTAAATAAATTATGAAAATTGTTTGAATAGTTTTGGAGTTTATCGGTTGGAGCCAAAGACAGGAAATGTTTTTATAGTATTGGTAAAGTCTAGGCGTCTTTCGCGGTTTCGACCGGGTTTTATTAGTTGCCAGAATAGTCGACATACGTGGTTACTGCTGCCATGTGTCGACTCGTGAAGTGTATTTTTATAACATCGCAACAAAAAAAAAAAAAAAAATAACTTAAGCAAAATAACTAAGCAATATTTTTCAATACAAATGTTTTGTTTTGTATAGTCACTAATACTTAATTTATATATACAACGGTATATTTACCACGTTTGTGAGTGTGTACACTCACTCTATCCGTGACCGTATCATGAACGTATTAAATATCCCGTTGTACATATGTATTAAAAAAAAAAAAAAACTTTTATTGTCAAGCAACATAGGCTCATATTTGGTTATATATATATATATATATATATATATATATATATATATATATATATATATATATATATATATATATATATATATATATATATATATATATATATGTATATAAATCATAATCTTTTTCCAACTGCAGAAAACGAATCTTTCAACTATACGACTTGATTATCTCATTTATTATCTTGAATATATTAAAGTGCATTACATGTAACATTATGACATCAACGCAGGTACAACGAAGGCAAGAAGCTATTATTCACATTAATATTATAAACGCGACAGTAAGGGTACCTGACCATTGAAGCAAAGCGAGGCGACAGAGCGGAGAAACGGAGAGATATTAACCAGAAGGATTGCAATTTGCAAAATATCTACCAGCAGCTCTGCTCCAGTGAACAAGGGCTATTGTTTATATTTCTCCATTTCTCCGCTCCGCAGCCTCGCGCCGCTTCAATGGACAGACAACCTAACTATATTTGTTATATTTGCACGGCTAAAATACTGGACCAATTTCGGTATTTTATATTGGTAGAATGCCATAGGCTACCTTTTGTCATGAAAATAGATAAGGTGAAATATGACTGAAAAAAACCCATTATTTCTGATGTCGGTGAGAAATAGTGTTGCAGCGTTTATAAAATTTCCTTCCTTAAGAATAAGACGATTTTGGCAGAAAGACTTTGATTTATCTAAATGATGTAGTCACCAGTCTCAGTAAATTTTATTTGCACTTGGAAAGCACCTTGCAATCAGAGTATTGTATTGAAATTAAATCTGGAAAAATGCAGAACGATAAAACTTAGTCGTTTATATTATAAATTTACATAATCTAAGGAAACAAATACAACAATTATACATTTCTTTTTGTTCAGACATCCAAAGGAGACAGGATGGTTTCGAACAGATTAAGAGGGAGACAATATAGATTTTTAGTTTGAAGAAAATTTTCTGGATTTTTTTTTTTTTTTTGTTGAAATTCACCTGAATATTTTTTTAACCTTTCAATTTCATTTCTGATCGAATAAAACATTGATTTAGTAAAATACGACTTCAAAATTTGAAGAACTATTTATGATAGCTAAAAAAATAAGGTACACAATATCACACAAATCAATATAATACAAATCTCGAGTCAGAGCGAGTTGTTCGAAAACCAAAGCAAAGAGCCACTAAACTATAAGTAAGATAAAAACTATAAACACCTCGGTTTTGTGCGGAAAAAGAAGTTAAAGTGGACTGAAAATATTACGACATCAAAAGCTCCAATTATCTCTAAGGACCTACACTCAAACGGTTATTTATAACGACGGACGCATAAGTCTAGTTTGCAGCACAGAATAGGCCTTCGGGGTTGCCTTTTAATAATTCATACAAGGCACCAAGAATAGAATCACCATATACAACTGGATTGGACCACAATTGCGTCCCATCAACATATTGAACCTTATCACTTACACCATAAGATGTATTTTCCGATAAAATTCTATTCAAGTAAATTTATATATTGATATATTCTCTGTATTATAGTGGAAGTTGTCACTATCGGTAATAGGATTATTGCTGGCGATGGAGAACGAAGTGCATTCGAAAACATAATTCAACGCTGATATTTATATGTACGTGACTTCGTATAGGGATTGCGGTGTCAAAATAAATAATTCTTGATATTTCTCGAGATTAGCGAAATATTTTACTAGAACGGTCAGATGCGATTACATTGATAAAACTTATTTAGATTATGTACCAGGAATGTGTTATGATACGTTCCATTTAGTTTAATCTTGTTGTAATCTTGTATCTTGTAGTTATTATACGTATTAGGACCAGTGTACACGGAAAGTGGAGCGGGGTGGTGCGGGGTGGAGTGGGGTAGAACGACCTTAATGTTGCTGTGATGCATAGTGGTGGGAATACCAATGATGAACATAATAAAACCTCGATGATAAATACTTCTAGGAGACGCATTTGGTTATCTGTAATATTTCCTAGGGTATGTAAAATGTATGTTAGTTTGCTACGCTTTCACGCGAAAACTACTAAATCGATCATCATGAAACTTTGTACAGATAGTCTTGGAGGTATTAGAAGTAACATAGAATTTTTTTTGGTCGCGATAACCGAAATCCACGGAGGCGAAGCCGCGGGCAGAAGCTAGTAATATTATAAATGCGAAAGTTTCTGTGTATGGATAGATGGATGGATGTTTGTTACTCTTTAACGCAAAAACTACTGACGGATTTAGATGAAACTTTACAGTAATATAGCTTAAACATCAGAATAACACATAGGTTACAATTTAAAAAGATTTTGTATAATTTGGCCATAATATAACATAGTTAAATATTATCATGTAGTTTTCGGGAGTATTATTGCAGTAGGTAAGTAGAAACACTAAAACTGAAAACATATCCATAAATAACCTATGTACTTTATGTTAACCCTTTCAGTTTTTACTTTTTATTGCTGCCGAGCGACAAGTGTTACCGGTTATATTAAGTAATCCTCTTCAATAAATTTTATAATATGAATACAAATCGAAATAAAACCGAAAGTAACTTCTAACTATCTGTCTTCATGGCTTATCTGCTGAGTCGTTTATGATGAAATTTTTCTTAATACATGTTCTGTGACTAACAGACGGATTAAAGGATCATAAAGATTGTTTCTCTTTAAAAATTGTCTTAAATTTTTAAGACGTATTCAATTAATTTTCAAAATATAAGAAGTGGTATTTTTCACAAAGTTTTTATATGAGTTCCTATAGAGATATATCGTATTCCGAACCAACCGAACAGAAACAGCCTGTTAATGTCCCAACGCAAGACAAAGGCTCCATAAATCTAAATCTACTACCTTCCTCATTAAATATTATATTAATTATTAAAAAAAAAAAAAAAATCTTCAATATTGGTTGACGATTGGCGAAGATATCGCGATACAGTTAAAACCTGATTTAAGAAATTCGTTTAAAAATAGATATTTCTGATCGAATATTAAAACAAAATTGCGTTCTCTTTATTTCAAACAAAGAAGTAACTAAAAGTTCCCAGTTGCAGGAAAAAAAAAACAGGAAAGTTCGATGATTATACTCGTATTTATGGATCAAATTGTGATGCCGTCTCTTTCACACGCATGCGAATTGAAAGGGAGGTCGCGATGCCATCGATTGATTTTGAATAGGCACTGATTACAGTAATTTTTACACGTGGAGCGGTTATTTACGCAAAAGCACAAACGGAAATTTAGCCTCGAATTATCCTTATTTCGAAATTTATAACTTATAGCTATGCCTCGGTGGTCGAGTGGTCGCAATCGTTACTGCCGAGCAAGGGGTCTCAGGTTTGATTCCTGGGTCGTGTAACGTTTTATTGAGATTTTTTATTTCTCTAAAATTGTCAGTAAAACAGTGATGTTATATTGACTTTAAAAGTGGAACTATAGTTAAAAAATGTCTCAAGAAGACAAATAATAAAGGAAAGGAAAGGAAGGAACGGAAGCTCTCAAAAAAGATTATTTTTTCCCGTTTTTGTAACAATTCTTATTATTGCTCAGCCCCTATTGGTCGTAGCGTGATGTTGTATAGCCTATAGCCTTCCTTGGTAAATGGGCTATCCAACACAAAAATAATTTTTCAATTCGACCCAGTAGTTCCTGAGATTAACGTGTTCAAACAAACAAATGAACAAACGAACTCTTCAGCTTGCAATCAATTATTGCAATCAATTCGTTATATATTATGAGCTGAAAGGTATATTATACGAAAACAAGGTTATCTTTTTATATAGGTATTACGTAAATAGGCATGGTACTATTTGAAATTATTTGTTCAGATCTATAAATATAATATATATTTTTTTCGTAATCTTTATTATATTTTTTTATTAGAAATTTAAATTATTAATTGTCTGGTGTCTCACGCTGTCTACCCTCATGATAATCTTGACTCGATCATTTGATCGATAGGTACAACACTGTGGAATGATTGAGATGACACAAATTAGGTTTCCTAATGAAGAAATTTAACTCGCCACTGTGCACATAATGTAACCGAGTAGAGGACATACATCATGTTTAAGTGGAATGTGTGTGAGTCGAAGAGAATTGTTTTTTATGCAGTACCCGGAAAATAATTTAAATAATGTGGGAGTATTCTAGAGTATCTTGGCCTCATCAACTTCTTAACAAAAACAAATTGTAAACACATATTAAGTAACCTAATCGCTATTAAATATATATCTGTACTGTATAGCTGTAAACCACCCACTGCTGAGCGAAGGCCTCTTCTCCATATAGAAGCAGGTTTGAAGCTTAATTCACCACGCTGCTCCACTGCGGGTTGGCGAATAATTTCTCTACCATGGGTAACGATCGTTATCAAGTGTCTGTGATAACAACAGGGACTCACGGCTTTACGTGCTATTTGAGCCACGGTGGAGATACCCACAAGAACATACACCCAGACCGGAAACAAATATTTGTACAAATATAAATATCTATCCCGAGCAGGAATCGATCGGTTTAAGGCGACTACTCGCACCACTACACCAGAACGGTCGTCGCATCGAAGTATATATCTATACACCAGCAAATATAATAACGCAAGGAGTTTCTTTTAGTTTCAATACTAGGGTTAACTCTTGAGATGAATTAGTCAACATGGCTTTTATAAGGGTAACTGTTGAGTTCCTCACCCATTCATCTAAGAAAAATTGACATTCCGAATCAGTGGTAGCTAGCATCAAATTAAATATAAATAATCTATACATATAATAAAATGGTAGGAAATTCAAAACTGTACATTGAATATTTTTTTAAAAGAATACTTGGTGTGTGATCTTCAATCGATACCAAAGCCAAAAATATAGTTTTTAGAGCTTTTGTCTGTTTGTCTGTTTGTCTGTATGTATGTCCAGGATAAACTCCAAAAGTACTGCATAGGTTTACTTCAAATTTGGCATGAATAGTAACAAGTCGGGTCAACATATAGGCTACATATTATCACGCTATCACCTACGGGGAACGAGCAGTGAACCTTTATTTCTTCAACGCATTCTGTAACAACGTGTAATCTAATAGCGTTCACGCAGACGACGTCGCGGGCAGCAGCTAGTTATTTAATAAAAGTACAATATATACCTTGTAAAATGACGTTTCAAAAATGCTTTTGAAGCTTATTTGAATGAAGATTTTTTTCTTGATTTTGATCTTAAAAACAAATTAAAAATAGGTACAACGTTCGATTTAAAAAAAAAAAGAAATCTTTTTTCGTTAGATAGGCTATTTATTGAGAAAGGTTACAGTCTATAAAAGATTAATCGTCTACGACTCACTGGAGCGAGGCAGTAAACATAAAAATCGGTCAAGTAAGAGTCGGCCAGTACATAAGGGCTTCCGTATCACCATATAACATTTAACACTGATTTTAAGATAGAGTTGAGGCACTGAAAGAACACGTTAATAAAAGGATTATTAAAAATCCCTGTTATTTCTTCTCACTCTTTTTTTTGTCGATAACTATATAACCACAAGACTATATTCTTTTGAAAGAGTCTGCCAATTATGTTTCTAAAGGCACAATCCTGTGATATATACGAACGGACGGATATCGGAGTCTTAGTAAAAGGGTTTCTTTTAGCATCCTCTAGGTACGGAATCCTGCCTGGGATGTGTATATAAATTACCGGTATGAACTCCCGTTGGTTCCGTTTCTTAACACCCATTAATTGTAGCTTTCACCTCTGTAGCCAGGCCCTCTTATTAATCACTAGCTTAATTAACCCCCAGATCCTCTCGAGTGTAGTTACCAGACCTCCGACAATAAATATCGTCCCGGTCTAATTTGAAGGAAAAAGTCACGATTACATTTTTTTAACGATGCGGTCGGACGATATTAATTAGTGGCGACTTTAGAGGTGCGTTCGGTTGCAGGGATGAATTGGACGGGATAGTTTATAGCATCGGGAAAATTGCGATGAAAAGCTCTGGTTTCTATACGTTAAAATGTAACGAAAAGTTAGATTGAACCGGTCTAGGAATCACTTTGACTTGGAATCAGAGGATGATCAATGAAGATTGTTCTGATTCTTATGTTATAACGAACTTCGAGTAAGAAATAAACAAAATAATATAAACCTCCGAGATGACCCTAGATGATCTCTATTGTACGGAGACAAAAAAAAAATAAAAAAAATTGAGCTATATATATTAGAATGGGCCAAAAAAAATGATGATTTTTTTAACGATGCTGTGAAAATTTATTATTCATGATGATAAAAAAAATTATCGCGAAAGTTCGAAGCCTTAATAATAGTAGTAGGTAAACTAGTCTAAAAAAAAAGAGTTTTGGTTCGCAAAAGAAAAGACAATATTATATCCCAGGTAAAACGCGAATGCTTAAGCTAAATCTGATAAAATAATTTTGAGGAAATTTTATTTCCTTTAAGAATACGCATCGTTAAAAATTTTCAGATTGATAATTGACGAGTTTTGAGTAAAAAAATGCAATTACTTTTAAAAAACCAATAGTCGTAACGATACATCCCTTACTATTATTATTAAAGGCTCAAAATTTTTGCGATAATTTTTCTTTAGATATTGTGAAAATATCGTTCATAAGAATAGTCGTTTTTTTTTTTTGGCCCAGTCTAACATATACTTATATACTTCCAATGAAAATAATGAACAGATCGGAAGTTAACAATTGCTCAGATATTTTTTTTCGACATTATTTATGCGTTTTAATAATTTATTATAATAACAAGAATAAACAGATTTATTTGTATTCCGTGTTTGAGTAAAGTGACACAAATAATTTTTTCACTTTCTAGTGAATAAGCATCAATATAGATTATTATATTAACGATAAAAATGCATCAAAGTGCATTTCGCTCGGTGGAAACGTCGCGTTCAATTACATGCGAATATTCCACGGGCGTGACATATTGAATTTCAGTTGAAAACCGACCGGGCATCTGAACCGGCTGCCGGATGAGGGCTCATTAGTGTAATGAACGTCGGTTGATGCGATTTGTTCATGTATTCTAGACTAGCTGCACAGTACGGTTTTACCAGAGTTAGGGTGCCTGTCCATTAAAACGGAGAATCAATATTTCTTCGTTTCTCCGCTCCGCAGCCTCGCTTCGCTTCAATGGACAGGCATCCTAATTCTCAATTATTTGGGAATTTTGGGATAAGAGGTGGCTTGTATATTTTTCTGATTATCCCTTGGTCTACATACTAGGTTTCATCAAAATCATTAAAGCCTATTAATTTGTTTGTGTATTTTACATCAGCTGCGCGTTTCGGTATTATCCGCATACATCTCGAACCTTTACGAATTTTTCAGAGTTCTTTACCGAAATGATTCAAGGAAACTATATTACGAGTACTTAAACTCAGCCGTCCACCCATCAGTCTGTTATTACAACGTATCTAAAACCGTAATAGCTAGAGTTCGACTCACGCTTGATCGGTTTTCATTTATTTAGGTTTAATTGGTTATTAGGTTAAATTGTTCGTAATTGAAATGTATTTGTTGTAATAAATTTCTATTTACTTTAAATATATTATATATATATATATATAATAAGGGAATAATTATATATACATATATATATGTTTATATATAGGTGTACCTACGATTTTCTATTTACATTAACTACCGAAATTAAGGACCTACCTAAAAAAAGGAAATGTGTTTTTTATTATTTTAATGATCCTTTTGTAAATGGGCTGGAATATTCACATATAACTTGTCATTGTATTTGTAAATATATTTATATTTATTTATTTATACTATAGGAATCCGTAACAATATACAATGCATACGATCTTTCTTAAAAATTAACAATTTTAATCATCAATAAACTATAAGATCAGAACTATAGGCTCATTATGCAATTTTACAAATCTCGTTCTACTCACTTCAGTTTAAGATGATTACAACAATGTTAATTATTATTAATAGTAAAATAAAGCATAACATAAATAAATAATATACTTATACGAGTATATATAGAAATTGAAATAATAGTAAAAGAAAAAAATATATTATGTTGCATTATGAGGATTTATGTATCAATATTTACTTAATATCCTGCGAAAATGGTGACAGAATATTTATTTAAAAATTTTACAATATTATACATACTTAATATGCAAAATTTAAACTACACAAAATTAAATAATATCCGAGTAGAATGGTGCCAAGTATCAGCTTGTAAACCAACCACTGCTGAGCGAAGGCCTCTTCTTTATATAGAAGAAGGGTTGGAGCTTAATACACCACGATGCTCCACTGCGGGTTGGCGGATAGTTTCCTTATAACGGGTAACGATCGTTATAAGGTGTCTATGATAACAACCGGGACCGACGACTTCACGTGCTCTCCGAGGCACGGTGAGGAGACCCACAAGGACATACACCTAGACCGGAAACAAATATTTATACAAATACAAATATCTGTCCCGAGCGGGAATCGAACCCGCGACCGCCCTGGCGCGCGGTTTTAGGCAACTACTCGCACCCCCACACCAGAACGGTCATCAATAGTAAGTATTAACGGTCGTCGGTGCCAAGAATACTGGCAGCATTTCACCGTTGGAGCGTAATTCTGATTCTCTGCGCAAAAAATGCACCAGCCCTCCTGTCACCAGTGGAGGCTGTGAGACGTGAAGTCAATTCTATTAAAAAAAAATTTGGAAAATAATTATATATCGAACGTGTAATCAAAACCAATGTTCAAAATTATATTTAATAACGCACAGTAACATTGCAATATAAACGACTAACCTGAGGATGTTTTAAAAAAAAATGGGTAATGCGTATTCGGTTAAAATAATTACAAATGTTAGCCCTTTAGCCGTAATGGCTAATAAATTACAACAGAAGGAAGATTTACAATTTCCGTGCCCGGTGCAGTGCGACGAGGGGTGGTCGCGATAATCGAAAAGTTATATATATATATATATATATATATATATATATATATATATATATATATATATATATATGAACAATAATATTTTCAGATTATCAATAGTAAACGATAACAGTCCTTTGACGATTGTAAAAAAAAAAACAAATTTGAGCTCAGTATAAAATAAATAAGACACGCTCACAGTTGAGCATGTCTTCTTCTTTCTTGTCTTGTTTTCATCTTTGAAATATATTTGGAAATTTGTGTTGTGTGTGTGTTCCCTATATTTCAATTCAAATTCAAAAAACAAAAAGACGGCTAATTTTTAAACAATAATAATGACTATTATAGTATAACAATACAATTTTAATTTCATATACCGATATACTACATGCATCTATTAAGTATGATAAGTAGATAAAAACATGAATGTATGAATATAAACGCGGAATTAGAGAAATATGTAAATTTGTAATAACAAGTTGCGAAGTCGGAAAGATACATACATATAACGCATGTCAAAGAGCCGAGTCTTATATAATATATACACGTTTAATTTTATACATGTATGTACATGCAAATGTACATGTCGTTTTACATGTAAGCGAGGAAACTAATAAATTGAATGAGAATAGTCTTAAGGAAGGTAAGGTAAGACATGTGGGGAAAAACTGCTACATATATTTTCAGAAAAAGTCGAATAAGAGGTAAACAGGAACAGCCGTGTAATAAAATAAAAACCTGCCTAGTGTGAGAGTGGTTCGTACGTGAACGATTCCGTACGACAGTAAAACCTTTTGTTTTGAATGATTTTTGAATGATTTTGCATAATTCTGTGCATGTTTTAAATGTATATTGTAAAAACTGTAGTCGCGATTACAATTCCTTTCGTTAGTCTAAACCAGGGATTCCAAAACTATTTTGGGCAAGAGATATCCCATTTCCAAAATGAACTGATAACTCAGACCCCCATAGCCAAATTACTTTAAAAATACTATCTCTAGTTTTTTTCCCCTATTGATAAAAAATACTTACTAATAAAAATATATCGCGGTTGGTTAATTGGATAAGGTTTAAGTGGTCGATTTTGACCCCCAAAGGGTCGATATTGACCCCTTGGGGGATCTCTGGTCTAAACGATAAAGTATACACGCTAGCTTAAGATGAGCCATACGTTCAAAGATTTCTGTACTTTCCGAGTTTCAAGTAATTTGGACCTAATACCAAATTTATAATGTCCGTAATTTCTGAACCGATAAAACAATGACCTTGTAATATTAACCGGATAATATTTAAAATATATCCTTTATAATAATAATAATTTTAAAAAAAATTTAATCGGACTAAGCGCTAATGAATTACAACTGAGTATACAATTTTACTTTCACCCCATATATAGATATAAAAAATATCCAGTATTCTAGCTCATCGTATGGACTCATATCATGTCAAGTTTCATTTAAATTCGTTAATTTCGATGCGTGCACAAGATACAACAGACAGAGAGACAAAAAAACAACAACACAGTTTTGGCTTCAATTTCAATTATAGAATGTACTCCAGAATCTTTTTACAAAATATTTTCTGTGTAGAGAATTGGATCTCTTACAGGATTATTTTAAGTATATGTAAAACCATATACTTATAATAAACCTGTAACCTTGTAACAGTGAAAGATTACTTATTTAGTTTTAATGTTAATACTAAAAGATAAAATTGAACTTAGGCAGGTTAAATATAGAGAGCTTTATTATAGCGTTATTACAAGATATTATATTTTCAGCCTCTATTATGTCTTCGTAATTTCATTTATTTTTCATAAAAGAACAAAAATATAATAAAATAACTTCTTTACTTTACCGGTTAAGTATCAAAACAAAGTTATTGTTTTGCTTATTAGCTTACATATTTAATAGTTGTCATAAGCTTATTCGGTTCGGACTCGTTCATATTATAGAAAATTTCTGAAAGAAAAATACTAATGCGAACATATACATGACAAAAAATTGTTATTTAATAAAAGAAATAAATGTTATGAAACATTAAATAGCATTTTTTCAAAGCCCTAATACACTGCAATATTTTATTCTTTTGAAAATGACATGACACATAGAGTAAAAATTAGTACGTAGTAATAGTTATAGGTAGAGTAAAAATGCGTGTAAACTTATATTATGAGTTTTTGGTAACAGATTGATCATTTAAGAGCTGAGATTCCACTCGTATTCGTAATTTTAAGGGCTAAAATCATTTTAAAACGCATCTCGCGCTCGTTGTTGCGGGCAGACAACGTCTAAAGCCTTCACTACTCAGGATATATTCTGAGATGGAATTTTTACTAATAATTTTCTTTCATTATAAAAAAGTTTATTAGCTCTAGAGCATTTATAGGCTATTAGAGTACAAAAAAGTAAAATTTTAACATTATTTCCTTATTATATTAAACACGCAAACGTTATCGCGTGACGTTGTTCCTTTAAATTCCGACACAAAGATATGTCTTCATAAAAGCGAAAGTACGAAATTTAATTAACTTCAACGAAGTAATTTATCATCTTGAACTACTTACTAATTTTAATATTAATTATTCAAATGCGTTTTATTGTATGAGGATGCAGTCGTTTTGATAATTTTTACAAAAAAAAAGTATGTATGAGAATATTCATAGCACGCGACCAAGCTCCACGTGTTTCCACAGTTTCAACATCTCATAATTCTTCTTAAAATAACTTCTATCAGAATTCATCATTTGAATGTATGGACTAACCATCATCTTGTGTCATTTTGTTTTGTTTTTTATGCGTCTTCTTAAATATAGACGCAGAAGAATTTGTGTAATGTAGTCCATATTTAGAACAGACCCTGATAGTAATAGATTTTATAGTAGAAAAATGTACTGTAATTTTACGCGTCACAGTAATGGCGCTGCGTCGTGGTGATGTAGCCGAAACCTATGGTCGCAAAGTTGCAATATTATCGATATGTTTTCGAATCTGATTTAGATACTTTTTAATACTGCTTACAATTAACCTATAATAAAAGAAATAATAGCAAACAGAACACTTCCAGAATAGTACTAGTTAAATAAAAACAAAAGTATTTTTACCCGACTGCGACAGGAGGGTTATGTTTTTCGAGTGTATGTATGTATGTATGTATCTATGTGTTGTGTATATGTGTCTTTGGCACGCCCTACAGCCCAAACGGCTGGACGGTTTTTGACATATGAGGTGTCGTTGGATTTATCTAAATTGTAGTAGTGACATAGGCTATATAAATTTTCAAAATGGCGCCCGCAAATAGCGGAATGAGGGGGGGGAGTTGAATTTTTTTTTCTTACTGTAGCAATATGGGTATCAAATGAAAGCTAGTAAATTGTTTTATTCTTTTTAGTTTATAATAGCTGTATTTTACGCAGTCGGGTTTTTTGATTTTTTTAATTAAGCATACTTGTTTATGTTTATACTTGTCCTTCATTTTGACAAAACTGCCACTATTAAGATATGAAAAAAAGTTCAAGATATGTTTTAAATCTTAAAAGAACACATGGGCATCAATTATGTTATTATCTTTGCAATTTCGTAATAGTGAAAGTTTTCAACTCATTACACGTTTTAGGCAAAAAAAAAAAACGATATATCGAAATATCGACATTGAATATCTGTACTTATCGATACATTATTTTTAACCAAGTCCATCCCTAATGATTCATCAAGTTTAATCTATGGTGATGGCGAATGTCTCACGCGACGTCGACCACGGGACTTGTCCTATTATATAAAATTGACCTGGTAATTTTTTTTTGTGTAATTATTTTACGATTTAAACTTACATTTTCATAATGAATAATAAGAACAGATCCTGAATGAAATCGTGCAAGTGCAAGTCGATTTTGTCGAAGATCGAATGGGAGTTCGAAAATATAAAACTCAGCCAAGTCGAGTCAGTCTTAAACAAAGGCTGTACCTACCGACGTACAGCAGATAATACTACAGATTTTTTAGATCGATCTAAAAACGCAAACGCACGCAAGCTAAGAAAACCCACGTTTCGATCTACTACCCTAAGTGATCACAGGCAACGGGTAGACTGCAACTAAGACTTGGTCTAACACTGGTAGATTTTGGACGAGAAGATTTCGTGGAGTAGCTACCCAGTCGAGGATTAAATCAATCTAAAAATTAGACTTACGTAGCTGTATAGTGGATACTAGGTATATCAAAATAATCATAGTCGTTAAGAAGTCCGAACATGAGATAAAACTGTGAAATCAAAATTTAATACCTTTGAAACCATCAATGAAGGATAAATAATGAATAGTGATTCATTAAAGAACTGCTCTTGATTTATATATTCTTATGAATACAAAAGACAACCATTAAAGAACATTGAAACATAATAATAGGTGTTGTAAAAATAATAATACGACCGAAACAAGCTCACACGAAATAGTAAATCATAAAAACCATTAGGGTGTAACATACACCAGTAATTACGGTGCCGTGTTCGACTATTGGACCGGCGACCCGGCGTGACGTTGCGAATGACCAATGAAGGAGTGGACAGTCATATCTTGGAAGGCGGAATACAGGCTTTAAACACAGACGATCATTATGAAACCGAACAACAAACACGAAAATGTGTTTTTTGTATAATATATAATAGACACTTTATACAAAAGAAATATTATAAGAGAGCCGGAGCGAATGTTGTAAATTTAATTCCGTTTTGAAGAAAAATATCTGGAGCAACTGTTTTTATTTTTAAAAAAATGTAGTACTTTGTTTCAGATGTACATGGACTGTAAAACATCACACCATTACTGACAGTAACCGAACAGCAGGTTAAAATGTTAAAAAAGTGTGAAATCACGATTAGATTGTTAAAAAATTGTTCAGAAAACAACTAATGACAATATTGATATTTAATATAATATCTGCTGTTCTACTAAGAGCCAAAACACATAACGGCGTTGCGGCGACGCAACGCTAAAATCGGCAGTTTGCGTTGCGGCGTTGCGGCGCCGCGAAAAAGAGCGTTGTTGTAGGGTAACCAGTTCTTCGTGATTTTTTATTGTGGATATTAATTTAATTATTTTAAATATTATAGTTCACGTGAAATTTGTTAATTATTGTTTGTGAAGTTGTTATTTAGTATATGCATTAAAATTAAAAATTTTATATAATGCATAAAAAGTAATCCTTTGTACCGGAAATAATTTTGTGAATCAAGTTTGTATGCTGGTAGAATTTTAAACAACTTTTGTCTCATAAAGCCTAAACAAAATTGAAACAAAGTGATACATCTTAGATAGATATCTTACTATATTAGTTTTATAGATTAAATATAAATAAATAGGTTTTGTCCGCGGCTCCGCTCGCATGGTACAGGCACCAACGGTAGTCGGTACGTAAAGTAGGTACTCTATGTACTTTTCTGTACCCCAGAAAACTGGTATGCAGAATTTCATGATGATCGGGATTCAGGTTAATAGTTAAGGCGTAAAAGCGTAACAAACAAAAAAACTCACTTTAGCATTTATCATATGGATGAAATTAGCATTCCCCTATAATTGTGTAAGATAGAAAAAATATCACTATAATAACTTTTCGAAACGCTGCTTTATTACATATTTATAATTTAGGTACATCATACATGTCATTTTTTGAACCGAGTCATAAATTAGCTGTAAATCTAATAGTTAAAAGTGGTTTAAAGTAACAATACCTATAACAACAATTGAGCTGAACTGTGAGCCGTTTCACAGCTCCGGTACAAGCATATGGCTCATGAGCTTATCTGCAGTTCATAAAAATTCATTGAGATACCCATGTCTAATAAAGACACAAAAAAATAAAATATAAAAATAGACACAAAATGTCAATAAATCATGGTCAACAAGTATGACGTCACAACGCCGGAATTGGCGGTGCCGCGCCGCTAAAATTGGCGGTGACGCCACCGCCGATTTTAGCGTTGCGGCGCCGCAACGCCGTTATGTATTTCGTCCCTAAGTGATTAACGCCGAGTTGCACGAAACAAATTTTAAATTTAAGTGTTTATTAAACTAATTTAATCACAAGAATCGTGATTATCTGTTGCACGAAACCTACATCTGATTAAGTTAACAAAAAAATTTAGTTTAATTAAAGATCTATCTAACGGATGATTAATTCCAACAGCTTTAAATTAATCATAAGATCAACTAATTTTAAGATTAATTGCAACTTAACTAACGGAAAGTTAGCGACGGTTTCGTGCAACTCGCCGTAAAAGACATACTAACATTAACGTAAACTTAGCAAAAGGGTACCTATTTAGAACAGCGGTATTGTTCAGTTTGAGCATTGGTAAGTTGCCCCAACTATGTTTTATTTGTTTACTCATTAAGACATTTGCTTTATATTTCATGCATATTTTATTATATGTATACTTATGTTATAAATTTATTTATTTATTTATAATTATTTATTGTACACCACTTTGAAACAAAATTACAGAGATATATGCTTAAATATTATTGCACAATAAGGCGTATTATATGTAATATATGTAAACTTATATGTATTATATGTAAACTTATGTTATAAATCTAATGTCGAAAGATAAATGATGAGTTTTTTCATATGTTTGACAGCGATCATTTAAAAAAAATAGTTTTCAATCGCTTTTTAAAAGGGTGGATTATTAAATAAATTTTTATATTGTTATATTTCAGATTCAAAGTTTCAGTTATAATATAACTTAATGTAATAGTTGAATATTAACGTAATTTTAGAAAACACATTAAAGCGTATTTTGAACTATGATTTTCCACGAGTCATGGAAAAAATTATAAAATCTAAATCAAAATCAACTTTATTCAAATAGGCCCCAAGAGCACCTTCGAATCGTCATTTTACAAATTAACACTTTAAAGTGATTGATATTTTGTAAAAGTAAAGCTACCACCGATTTGGAATGTAGATTCTGCAGAGAAGAATCGGCAAGAAACTCCGCAGTTACTCTATTATAACATAATGTAATAGATAGGAATTAGGACTAAAAATGATTTCATAACTTTTAAGAGTTCTGTGAGATATGTAATTATACACAAGTGTATATAGAGTATAGACATATACGTACAGCCTATAAATATATATGTAAAGAAAAAAACGATTTCTTCTACTATTAAGAAAAGACAAATTTTTAAACAAAATGTACTTTAACATTCAGTGGTTCTAGCACAGCACATTAAGCTTTATGTAAAGGTCCACCTCGATTTACGCACTATATATTCGATACAATAAAACGATAGTTCATGATTTAAAACATAAAATAAAAATGTAACAAACATACTGAAAATACTAACACACTTTATTATCATAATAATCTTATTCAAACTCGTGACATTTTACGATTGAAGTTTTTACAAAAAAAAAAAAAAAGTCCTCTGATCCATAATTCACACAGCATGAGGGTACCATCGAAAATTCTATACGAAACCTTTTTCATTTGCCCGTTACTTCTTGCATACAAACTGCCTTGACGCTCCATATAAAGCACGTACCTAGAAAGGTAAATACGACATCGCCAACAACGCCCTTAAATACCTTAACGTAACCTCGTCGCTAATGCTTTGAATTTAAGGATTATAATTCCTCGAAGATTTTTCTAGCACAGTAGTGACGTATGTAGGTTCGCTCGGCTCACAAAACAGTGACGAATGCCGTCGTATCCTGTGTCCGGTCATCACTCATCCCGACTCACTCTGACGGTTTATTTTGTTGTACATTTGGTAGACTTTATGACTGTATATTACGGACTCGATATTTTAGCCTCATTGTGAATGTGGGTCCTAGCTAAACGGTATAATATTTGTGAAATAAATAAAATAGCGTATTTTTGCAACTAGCATAGTGTTTCTATTAAATTATTAGGATTTCAGAAGTTTTAACATGTTGTATTTTGCTGTTTTCTAGTATCAAACTATTGTAATTGCAACTAAATTGCAAAAGCAGTTTTGATGTTCTTTTTTTAATATGAATAAAAAAAAATATATATAAAGCTATGTTACTTCAGAAATGAAGAAAGCTGTGATGGCCCAATGCATAAAACGCGTGAATCGACTGTAAGACCCAATTTTAAATTGTTAAATTATTTTTTAACCAACATATTTGAAACACGAAATTAATTACTTTATAACGATACTTATTTTAATCTTTTATTTTATTACTAAAAAGTTTACGTACTTCGTCGTCTCTATAATAAAAATATTATTCATAGAAAACAAGAAATTTAAAATTTAATACGTTATATCTCCTCGAGGTAAAAATGAAAGGTATATCCTTGTAAAGGGAGAAGTTACACCGAGTAAGGGGTGGGGAAGGTTGAAATGGTAGGGGCGAGGGGTGGGGGCCCGGAAGCGGCGCCGGCCGGAAACGCAACCCTTTGGCGAGCTTTGTTTGCTGAAGGTTCCTCAAAACTATTACGATGCTAGTTGACGATCTTAACGAACCTTTCTTTGTAAATCGATTTTATTGTTGTTAATTTTCGTTAAGCCTTTATATGAAGACCTGTTTACGACATTTTAAACGATTGTCAAAGGAAGGTTATGTATTTTGAATATAATAACTTTCATATTATAACAATATTAAACATCCATATTAATTCGGTATAATTTGATGATGATTATATAGGTAGTTCGATTGAGAAAAAAATACTCATTAGAGCTCTTATTATTGAGAGCTTGGGTAATCTTAGAATATATTGTTAATTAAAAATAAATAATTTGTAAATGTTGGGTATATTGCTAAAATACTATTTTGTGTTAGATTAAACTTGTAAATCTAATGTGTAGGATAAATTAGACATTATAAATAAACATAGAAATGAAATTTTCCATAAATACATAAGATAAACTTGTCGTTTTTGGTATTTTATTCAATTACCCTACATATAATAGTTAGAAATTCGTGGAAGGGTTTTATTTTCATTGTGTATTTTCCCTCACACGGGGAGGGTCGTGTTTTAATGTACGTACAGTTTGTATACTTACCTTTATAAACCTTTTCGCTTTTGTTAATAATCCTAATGTTGTGTGTCTTGACGCTTCGGGGCCTAAGGGTACCATGTCCTTGAGTTTCTCCAAGCAACTTCTGAGGTGAGCTCTTCTGTAACAAGATGAAAGAACGTATTAGATTTAAAGTTTTTTTATTTTTAAATCAGTGTTAAATCAGTTTCATTAATAACTAATTAATGCGCTATTTAGCGCCTTAAATGTGTCACAATTGAAATGTTTACCTTAACGGTTGAGAACGAAATAATTTTAGAACAAATTTTACGTGACATTGGCGAAATCATGTGGTGCTTTTCTGGCACTATTGAAAGCCATTAAACAAAAAGAAGTTGAAGTTGAATTTTAAAACGAGAATTTCAAAAATATCAATCGTAAGCCATTATAGACTCATGTACTTTATCTACTGAACAATTTCGACTAACGAAAGAGATAAAAAAGACAAAATTGCAATACAAAGAATAAAAAATGGGATCAAGCGTGTCGACTATTTAGTTTTATATACATATGTGTGTTTTGTGTACATGAATAAATGTTTATAATCTTGAAATTGTGTTAAAAGAGCGATACAATTAAATAAATAAAATATATATTAACTGCAAAGGAATACACGTAGGTGTAATTTAGCCACTAAACGCTATTATGTTACTGTCGGCGTTCTTGTACGGCTCAAACGATACGCGTTTGAAAGCGACCGGGCCCTACTACGAGTTTCACAGTTTCACACTTTGTCACGTTCGTTGTCGGGGGTAAGCGACAATGTGACGCGACACATTCTATATATATGTAGTAATTAAGTAATTATATTATTAATTAATTAATTATTCATGATTTATACTAAAAACTGTTTGTAAATAATTATTTTAAGTTTTGAATTGTAAATATGTATAATATTGTAAAATTTCTTTAATAAAAAAAAAAAAAATAATTATATATGTCCTTTCGTTCTCGCATTAATTCACATCATTTTAAGAATTGGTAGTACCTTGTCGCATAATGTCGCAATGTCGCGATACCTAAACAACAACGGTTTACTAGCTGACTCTGAGCTTTTCAGTCATTTCTAACACATGGAAAATTTAATTTTCCTTGAGAATCCTACGTAATACTCAATTTTGTTAAAATTGCCTACTTTTTTTTAAAGTATAATTTTCAAGACATATATACAATTATTATAAAACGCTAGAAAAAGATAAAGATGCAATTTTCTAAAAAATATCCTCTTTGTTAAACGTGTACCGGCTTTATAGAAGTGTATTTATACTCATAAAATTGAGTTAGAATCGAGAAACAATAGTAGAGTTTAAATAAGCTTTGTTAGCGAACAATATTACTTTTGTTAGACGGCTTACACGGCACTTCACTGAGGAGTAATTTACGCTTTGTTTCTTAGCTTAGAAATTTCAGAAATACAATAAACTAGCGGTTGCCCGCGGTTTAGCGTGCATTGAAAATCGAAGAGGAAGATGAACAAAACCACAAAGACAAAGTTTACAAAATAATTACCATGATTGAATTTTAAAAAATACAAAGTCGACAAAATAATTACCATGATTGAATTTTAAAAAATACCGTTGAAATTTTAAAATACTAAAATCCATCTCGTGTTCAACTTCCTAATATTTTGCGAAAACATCTCATTAATAATATAAAAGAAGTTTTTCCGGTAGTATAAAATTTACAGGAAGAATATTTTAAAGTTCTAGTTTTGTCACACACCAGGACACCAACACGATTCAACCATTAACTGCCGACTGCAACGATGTATCTTATTTTGATAACTAGCGATAGAATTTCGACATAAATTCCACAGGAATTATATCAGAAAGCAATCACTATTTCAAGTAATATTAGTAATTAATTAGAGATAAATAAAGTCACTTCGATACATATTTATAATTTTTTTATTACTTTTATTTTTATTTATTTTTTTATCTTCATAGATATGTCGGCCCCATCATATCCTAATTTTTAATATCTCTATGAAACGAGAAGAGGATCATTGATGATGTATAACCATACTATAATTAGTGATTTTGCTGCATCAAAGGCTCTCTGCTAATATAGACAAAGATCCACCCACATCGTTTTTATTTATGTTAAAATGTTTCATAAATGATTCTCTTTTCGTTTCGTATTTAACATAATATGTTGTATTACGCATAATATGTTGTTGTACGACGCGTTGGTACAGTGGTCATAGCAACTGGCTGATGTGCTAGCGGTCGCGGGTTCGATCCCCGCACATGACAAATATTTTTATAGGCCATACAGATGTTTGTCGTGGTCTGGGCGTTTGTGCTTGTGTATTGTGTGTTTCCGGACCTCCGACACAGGATCGACATCCTATTGGGGGCCGTTGAGTGTGAGACTTTTTATTACATCATGTAACAAGCCGCATATTTCACATGTACATTTTTAGATGATTTTAATAATCGTTTTTGTTTAAAACACTATTTAAATTTCTATCTCGAAATGTTACATGATATTTTGTAATGTAAATTATGTTATCAAATCAATCAAACCACATTAATTTTATTATGAAAGTTATTCGGCGATCCGCAGAACGAGCTTCGCAAGTCATAAAGTTCAACTTAGTAATTAATAAGCTCGATCAGTAGATTCAATGAAGTGTTCTCGTCGAAAGTGATCCAATTCACAACATTTTTTATTCTAATATTTTAAATCACGGTTTTTAGAAGAAACTCAAGTATATACTTTAGTTTAATTGTATTTGAACTGTTTTTATATTTGAAAAATGCGTAATTCCGTTAATTTAAACTCATTTACAAGTTTAATCAAATGCAATTTTTTTTTTCACTGAACGTTATGAATATTTTGTATTTGATATTGATATTGATATTATCTTTTCTCTTGGCTTTTCAGCAGCGTCTAAATATGTGGCTATTGTTCTGCTGCAATGAGTCACAGCTTGATGTTTTATAGTATTATGTTACTGTTGAATAATGTAGCTTTGTAGTGGTTTTATAATTGTAATTGATTTTCCAGCAGTTTGAGAGTTTAAGAATTACAAACGACAATAAAAAAGAAAAATTCTTCTTATGGGAGGGTAAATCGCTTCTTTACGTAACGCGTAACGGTGCTGTAACCACCCTCACTCTAACCCACAGCGCTAACCGTATTTCGGATAGACGCTTCTAACTACACACATATATAGGTCTATATACGCGTCCATAGAGTAATAATATATAATAAAATATATTTTATAATCAATAAAAGATTTTAATAATAAATAACCTCTCCTTACATTATCATATTAATATATATAACATTTAAGTAATAATCTAAGCTTTTCTCAAGTTAAATAATTTCAATATTAAATAGTTTTACTTACTTAGATTAGTTTAAGTTATCACTTCTGTCGGGCGTCCCGAGACGAACATGTGTTTTTTTTTTCTTTATAATATTAATATATTAGTTGGTCACGAAAAACATTACAAGGTCTTTAACTAAAAAAACACAAAAAGCTCAACCGTCCCGAGAAGACCGCGCAGAGCCGACGAACTGATTTTGTTCTACCAATTAGCAGTTTATATTCGTTGATTAATTCAATTTTCAAAGCAACTTTATAAAAATACGACGGTATTACGGAGTTTTGTTTATTTAATTTTTATTACGAAGTTTATTTTGTCTCTGTGCCGTCTGCTCGCCCGGTGTCGGTTTTCTTATAATTCTTTTCCCTCGGATTATTATTTCCATTTTGTCTTCGTATCCCGGCGAAATAATATCGGAGCAACTAACGATCTGCGGGAGATGTGCAGCTTCATGGAACATTTACGGGTATTAATAGATAACCGGGAAAAATATACGAGAACTGTAATTAGTACATTCACCTAATGTTTAACGAAATGAAATTACTAAGTAAGGTTACTTGTTCCATTTTGCTTATTTCGTGGTAAAATGAATGCGTGTTTTACTTTTTTATAAATGTATTAGGGTCAATTACACCGGTTGCGTATAAAGTTTCAAAAATCACGTAGGTATAACCTTATTCAACAGATAAGTTTCTCTTATATTTTTATCATTAAACTCTCTCACCCTCTCTCTCTGTCAGATGTTACTATTCGCAATATGTGAAACAAAAATTGTAGTTTATCTCGCACATAAATTACTGGTAGGTTATCATATACTTTATCAGAAGGGTTTTTTTTTTTTTTTTTTTTTTACTATACTTCCACAGGCTTTATTTGCCCATGCCTTTTTTTATTTACATTTTTATATTGTTATTGTTATGTTTCATGCGTACTTATTTAGACAACGAAACTTAAGCTAAGCTTAGGATCTCTATCTATCGCGAGTCCTTGCACTGACCACAAATTCGCTGATTTAATACATAAAAATAAACTTATCTTACTTAAAAAATAAACTTAACTTAGTATTTTTTTTTAATGTTTTTTTTTTTTCTTTTTTTTTTTCTTATATCTAAAAAAATATGTAAATATCAGGAGGGGGTTAGAAAGGCTCTTAGTGTACAATAAAGTTCTGTGACACGTGACTTTGCTAAGTTACTGACTAGACTCTAAA
Organism: Euphydryas editha; assembly: GCA_036937285.1. NCBI lineage: Eukaryota > Metazoa > Arthropoda > Insecta > Lepidoptera > Nymphalidae > Euphydryas > Euphydryas editha. The sequence continues at coordinate 17,877,369 of JAUPFZ010000014.1, forward strand.
AATTTAAAGATTTTTCTATCTCAGCAATTACGTTAACAAAAAATAATATATATCTAATATAATATAATTATTTTTATACTATAAAATAATATACTTTTTTTTTTGTAGACCTAAACTCATTTTTCGATATTTGATAACAAATAAATTGTAATTTAATACGAAATGACATTTCTAAAACAAGAAAATAAATTACATTTCACAACCTGCGTGAAATGGAGTGAGAACTTGATACGTCGCCGTCACCTAGAGTTACAATTTACGAATAAAATTGTACTCTTTATGACCTTAGAATTGAGAATATGAAAATGAAGTGCGTATTTAATTATAACATTATATGACTTTAATAACGTTGCCATAAAACGATAGGTATGTTAGCGATATATATATACATATATGTTACCTATAATAATGTAACTGAAAATATTTGATGTGTTTGGTTCAGTTGAAATTGAAGTTTGATTTTTAAATTTATTTTGTGTCTAAAAATCTAGTGTGACAGGTTTAAGGTTAGATGACAATACACTACGAATTATACGAGTGAAATAGTACCCAAAACTTTAACTAGAAGCCATGTAGGGTTGGAAGCCACTTGGGTTAGTCTCTATAACTCTATTTTATTTAATTTGAACATTTTATTGACCAACAACGTTAAAAAACAGTTGGAACAGAAGGCGGACTTAGTGCCGATATAAATAAATAAAAAAAGCAGATACCATTTCTATTAGATCGTTTGTTCTGAGTACAAGGCAGTCGTAAAAAAGCACGGCCATATTTCTCAGTGTTGCCAGGTTTAATACTATTGTCTCTATAGATTGCTTGGCAATTTGTTATATCGGAGTATTTCAAGAAAGTATCTTGAAAAAAGTTCTATTTAAAAAAAATATTTTTGTAATATTTTACTGGTAACATCTTCTTTTTGAACGTGAAATTAAAAGTGGAGATATCGATTTTAAGTAAAGCGTGACAGTAGAGCACGAACGAGGAGCTTACAGTGAGTGAGATCGTTCTTTGTACGTATTTATCTACTACTAGCTTCTGCTCGCGGTTTCGCCCGCATGGATGTCGGTTATCGTGAACAAAAAAAAAGGTATCCTATGTTACTTCTAATACCTCCAAGAATATATTGTATGTACAAAGTTTCATGATGATCGGTTAAGTAGTTTTCGCGTGAAAACGAACTTATTTTTGCATTTATAATATTATTATGATTACAGTGACGTTTTTACTACTTCATTTTAAAAAAAAGAAAAGTGTTAAAGGTTTGAAGTGTCCATGGCCGGCTTTGGGGGAGGGCAAGCGGGGCAACTGCCCCGGGCCCCCACATAAGAGGGGCTCCCACATCCACAAAATAGGGGCCCCCACATCCGCAAAAGAGGGGCTTCCACAATAGAGCCAACCGAGTTGGAGCGCTCCGGAGTTGGGACGACCTTTTTTTTAGGGATAGGAATAGGTGACGACCTTTTTTTGACTCGGCAACAATAATATATGGGTGTAAGATCACGACGATCTTTTTTTTTAGGAATATGCACCCGGCAACGATAATATACGCGACGACCTTTTTTTTTTCGTCGTCATTTTTCAACCAAGAACAAAAAAATAACAATTCATTATCAAATCACGGGGCTTCCACTTCTCCATTGCCCCGGGCCCCCACAACTCTAAATCCGGCCCTGGACGTGTCTGCCTGCCTATTTGTGTATCTGTCTGTGACATCTTAGCTCCGAAACGGATAAACCACTTTTAATACGGCATTGGTGGCCTTATAAATTTAAAATTTAATTTTTTATACGCCACAATGTTGCCTGATAAAAATAAGGAATGAGATCTAGGTAAGGTTAGGTAGTTAATGCCTACTAACTCTTCTGCTGAAAGAATCCAAGAATAAATCAGAGGAAATACGGACGATGGGAGTGTTTTACACCTTACTGGTTCGTATCGGAAATATGTGAACTACGTGAGGATATCATTGTTCACAGTTTTACGGTATTGTTCCGTTTAATGGTAGAAAGACGAAGGAGGAACAAGTAAAGTATCTCGCGCGGTTTCGAATCTGATTTCGATAATTTGCGGATTTGTTGATATTTTGTTACTATGTGTATAAATGTGTAAAAAAACAAAACGACTGATTTCGGCGAGTTCTTGTAGATGACTGAATGTATAAATAAATCTTTATTAGAATTTATAATATAATATTTGACCTAGGCATAAAGTTCATTGATTATACTCCACACTTGGTTCCAGTCTAAGTCTTCTCATCGTGATAGTCGTTGCTGTAATATTTGTATTGATTTGGTTAAGTTATTGTTTAAGGAGCCTTTAAAAAAAATAACTATTATAAACAAACATAAATTCATTTTTTTCATTTAGTCGTAATTAAAAAATAGTACTACTATACAATTAAAACATTATTTTTATTGATCGATTCAGATTTTTTGCTTTTTGCTTTTTACTTTTAAGTACCTACTCGTAAATCTATTAAACCAATGGTATAATTAACTAAATACATGTTAAAGTATTACTCCTTGTTTAATTTCGATCGGTACGAAAAACTAACTATGTACTATTACATAGCTAGTTACAGCGTCATATCCGGATCACCTATTTCATTAATTTAATTGGAGCTAACTTACAAAAACTTTACATTTTAGCGTTTTAGTGTTTCCGGTTAAAGCCCGCAAAGCGCGCCCTTGACCTAATCAACACAAAGAAACATAAAAATTAAAATCAAATCAAAGCACAAATAAAGAAACTTATTCGAATAGGCTTTACAAGCAGTTTTTAATAAAAATTTAGAGCTTTACTGCAAATGGCCGATCCAAAATTCTAATACATTTATTTTATTATTAAGTCCTGATTAATATCCCTTTTTACGTCTTAATGATGGTATTAGTGATAGTGAAAGTTTAAAAGTGTAATTTATTTTAGGTATACTATATAAAAATCAGCGTTACTAAACTTTATATCGTCGTTATAATTTATATAATCTATTGAGCGTGCAAGTTGCCAATCACACTGTGATTAAAAAAATATATTCTCAGCATAAGTTTATTTATATAATAAAATTTAAATTAATATCTAAACGAGGGTAGGCGAAGTTTTATTACTGTTTCGTTTTAGGTAAACAAACTTTTTTGTTTTTTTTTGTACTTTACTGTAGTGTGCCAGCCTGTAAACTTTCTACTACTTCTCCTTCTAGAAGAAGAGTTAAATAATATGCTACCTGCTTAATTATATTGTAATTATATAGTGTTATATAAGTTTTGTGTACATTATGTTATGTTTGTACGAGTATTACAATAGAGTTACGGCCTTATTTATAAACGTACTCTAAGCCCGATATAGTTAAAATATGTTTTGCCTCGATCTATCGAATATAAAAAACTACAGAACGAAAGAGACTATATCTAGCATATAGTACGTTTATGAACAAGGCCGTTAACGTTTAAGGTTTAAGCCGCTTGATTCATTGATCTAAATCAATCAATCATATTATATATTGCTGATCACTAGATTATTGCAAAATACATTTTTTCTTTTGGATCATAGCATCAGCAGCAGCAGAAGCGCTCTTTTATTATTATTTGTTATTTCGCTTTTGAAGTGCAATTTTAAGGCAATAACTGCATAATTCTTGGTTTTTCACGGTTATTGCGAGTAGCGTATAAGTCCAGCGGGAGTCGTATGAAAGACTACAAACATTTGTTTCAACCAAGAATCGAAGCTGTACCATTTATTACACGACAGAGTTTTCGCTTCGTCTGTATTCCTTAGAGTATTTCAAATGAAATTACAAATGTAATAAAACAGAAGATACATTACCGTCTTCGAGATAATAATTTATTACGACGCAATTGAGCCGTTGCAAGAAAACTGGAGAAATGTTTAAAAGTTCCGAGGAAAGATAAAGCTATAAGTTAGAGCTTCTAGATGTTCTGTAATATTCTAGACGCATACGAAGTACTGAGCGCCTTTATCCACTAACAGATAACTCGTACCGCGAAACTGTTAGAAACATTTGTCAGTGCCAGCAACGCTAGTTCTAAATAGTTTGAGTTGAAAGTTATAATTTTGATATAAAAGATGAAATACTGTTAAATGAAGTAACCGGAGCCAGTGTTAATATAATTATAAGGTAATTATTTTTTGACGTGATAACGTCTTGTAAATCGATGAATGCCGGCTGCACCGCACGAACTATTGTCACGTTTCGCGAGCGAGAGCGCATAACAAGCGATAGAGAGGCACGATCGGCCTAAGCGTTCGGCTTGTAAATTGTGATTGAAAAACAATAACGCAGATTGGAGGATCTTAAATATGACACATTTATATAAGTTGTAAATAAATTGTTAATAGCACTTTGTTACTTGTAATTAATCTGTATAATTTAAGTAATAAAGGATTTGAATTAATGAGTGTAAATGTATTTTAATTTATCGAAAAAAATGTAATTAATTGAATTAACTCATTCTTTGTATTATACAAAATAATGATAACTCAGTGATAATAATTCAATTCAATTCATAAAAGTATGCAATTTTTTTATCAATGTTTTCTTATGACGTTATCACGAAAAATTATCACCCTTAAACCGACCAATTTTTTTTTTTTTTTTTTAAATTTAGAACAGCAAACTTTTATATCTGTTAAATATATTTCAGATTAAATCCAAACACACATGCTTCAATGTACACAAATTACGTATACAAATAAATAATTCTACAATTACTTGAACACTGAACACACACGCCTAAGCCTTTAAGCCCTTACAAATTACATTACATCGGTAACGAAATTTCTCGAAGTTCCATTCTCACACAAAATTTAAACTGAATACCGAGATAGGAAAACTTTCGGATATTTTACACGGCGTACTCGTGCACAATAAACGTCTTGCCGAGGTGTGTGCTCTAATATATGGCTTAATATTCAAAACAAGTGTTGCAGCTTAAAGTTTCCGAGTGTGATGGCGTCGCTGGTTGGTTCAGTGCAGTTTACATTGTGTACGGAACTGCGTTGTGGTACTTAATTATCCTTTGTGCCATTAATAACAGGATTTATTACACATTACATCCTATATCAATAGTTATATATAATAAAATTTGTTACGTTTAAAATGAATGTTTTATTTACACACACATTGCTAAGAATATATAAATATAAATAAATAAATATGTTTAACAAACACACACTTTCGTCTGTCCCTAAGGTAGGTAACTTAATACCTGTGTTTTAGGTAGCAGCCGACTGATATACATTTTTTTTTAAATAAATATATTTATAAATAATACATATATAAATAAACATATATTACAACCAAACTCGGGGCGGGAATCGAACCCACAACCCTTGGATCAGAAAACAGGGTCACTGCAAACTGCGCCAACGGGTCAGTCAATATGTGGTTCTATAAAATAGGTATTGTTTTTGTAATGTATAAATATGATTTATTTGTATTCATATGTGACGCTAGAAAAATAGGGACGAAATACATTTAGTTTCCTTTATACTGTCTATGAAGTATCGGACAATAAGAGAAACATTTGTTAGTTCGGATATTTGGTACGTCATAAAGTTATGTATGTAGGACACAGGTGTGTGAATGCTTTAAGTACCAGAAGACAGGCGACTACTTAAATGTAAAACGTAGCATATGTATCGTTACGCAAAAACTTTAAACCGACAGTGGAAAAGTTTTAGCACATATATATTTTGCTTTATTGAAAGTTTATTTATCAGATATTGTTTTGCTAATTAATTTAACAATCAAAATATATCTATATCTACTAATATTATAAAGGTAAACAAGTAGTTCGAACGGATTAATTATAGGATTTGATATAGCTATTTTGATTAACAAACAATTATTGCGCAAGAAAGCTTTTTGTCTGTGCAAGAACGTTAAAAGTCACTATAAACTAATAGGAACCGAGTGGGTTAAAATGTGAATCGATCTGACAATCGAAACTCGACACAATTTACTCTTGAAACAATAACATAACCAAACACAAACGTAAATACGCGCACAAAAAAAAAGAAACTGAAACTATTCACACACGCACACACATACAAAAAAGTAGGAATAGATTTTCTGAACCCGAGAAATACCGTTGAAACTTGATCAATAGCTTTCTTAAATCCTGGTTAGACAAAAATAAAGCGATCCTACCCTCCAAGGCTGAGAGAAGTCGTCTCGACTATTTGTCACTTCTTTGGCCATGAGCGAAACGGTTTCGCAAAAAAACTAGAGAATTTAATTTTAATATAATATTATATTGTTCTATGATAAATTTAAAAATCGCTCAACTCTATCTCAAATATAACTAACTTTGTGCTCCCATTTATGAGTTAGCTTCAAAAATATTCCAGCTGATACATGGATATAAAACAAAAATTTAAAAAAATGGTCTTTTAAATGCTTGTCTTGTTCTATTATACGAGTATATATAAGAATTTAATTTTATTTTAAGATTGTACATTCTTTTTTACTTAACTTAAAAATAGCATCCATTTTTATTATTAAGACAACAGGAAATAAATACTTTTTCATTAGAACGTTACGATTTCCGTGTTTATTAAACAGGATTTACTTCCAATGACAATAAAATAACGTAATCCTAAGATAATGGAACGGAAAAATATACGAAGATAAACTATATTTAGCATCACTGGCACCGACTTGAGATTTCTGTAAACTTTGTTATTAGGAGTAAAAGGAAAACCGTTAAATCGTCTTTAAGAAGATTAAATACTTTCGGAAAATCTCGACAATCGGTCTTTTAAAGATTATTCTTAAGTAATATTTCATAAACTAGAAGTCTCAAGCGGTTTTACCCGCGTAGACATCGCTATTGTTCCGCTACGATTCGTAGCGTGATGTTTTAGGTACTTCACGCTACGAATCGTACTTCTACTTAGGTACTTCCGGATAATTTTACTTTCACGTAGTCACTAAACTAAACCGAATCATCTGAATAATATCACACTGCTGGTCTATAGCCTCTTCTCTATATAAGAGAAGGGTTGGAGATTAATCCACCACGCTGCTCCACTACGGATTGGCAGAGTAACGATTCATGAATAACGATTGTGCGTGCTCTCCGAGGCACGATGTGAGTCATCAAGAGGAATTGGGCGATTCACTTCAACTATATGGACAATCGGTGTAATTACGCGAAACCGACTAAAGTGCTTTTTCCAGTTACTCCGAAGATTATTTCTGACAATATATCTGACGTACCTTTTAAATGTAATGTAAATAGCGGTATATATGTGTATATACTTGTTAGAAGTTGGCGATATAGTCTTGTTAGAAGATGATTTTCTTACTCGGAGTTATTTTACAAATTTTATACAGGACCAACCTTAAGATCTTATATATTATACAAAAAAATAAATAAAATCATGATTAACAAAGATATCGCGTAACATTAAAATAAACCAGGTAAGTGCGAGTCAGTCGGACAGTCCCCATGGAGGAGAAGTTTGGCCTTTCGCCGAGGCCAGCCTGTCGCTGGAGGGATCCTGTTGCCTGCAGATCCGTGACCCTCCAATTAAAGCGGCTGAAGGCTCCCGCAGAGGTTTAGTACGGTATTGCATCCCCAAGTGCTGAGTCCGACATACGGTCTAGGACTGTCTACCCGGGCGTCCTGGATATCAACCGTAAATGGGTTACCACTGTGAAAAAAAAGATGAAAAAAAAGTCGAGTCGGAATCGTGACAAAAGATTTTGTAACACCGTACAATAATTAACACTAGTTATGCGTACCCAGTGAAAATAATTACTAAGTGTATCTTTACATTATTTTATTTATTTATTCTTTATTATACACACCACAAATACATTACGAAACATCGTTAAAAGCTAGTCAAGTTAGATTGTGTAGTACAACATGCGGTCTTATGGCGGTCTACCTAAGGTTGCCTGGAAGACATTGCTGCTTTAGCGATAAGGCCGCCACTTGTGCATTTCTCTTATAAAATTTTACTCTGTATTTGTAAAAAAAATTTTTTGGTGTGCACTTACGGCTAATTAGCCATTTCTTTCAGACAATCCAAATAAAAAAAGGAAATTTCAACAACGAATCCGTGTAGGTTATGTAGTTATATAATAAACTTACTAATGTCTGCATACTAATACTTATACAAGATACATATATAAATGAATATACAACAAATATCACGATTATAAACTAATAAATATTAATAAATGTAAATAAAATAAAATTAATTAAAAATTTATTTATCAAATCGAGTAAAATAAAATTATTATTACTTCAAATGTCTAGCTACAGCGGTTAATATTAATAGGTTTACGCTGTCATATAAATTCAAAGAGTTAAATGAAATAATTTCGTTACGTCTCAAACGGACTACGAATCGTGTTATTTTGTCGCCGATCCATAAGTCACGTAACGCCGCGGAGCGCAATTAGTGATGTTATTCAGTACTAAACGGCTACCGCCCACGATGTGATATTTCGAAACGTGAATATCAATTGTATTCAATCGTGATCATTTTGTAGGCGAAAGGTGTTTATGAATGTAAAAACAGATCTTAATGATGAATGTTGATAGTCAAATCTGAATTAATGAGAACCTCCATCTCCTATCAGATCAGCACTTAATAACCATCGCAGACGAAACGAAATTACTTACTATAATATATTCATCGGGGTCCCATCAACCTAAGGTACCCAGGGCATCCGTTATTTTAAAATAGTCAAGAGTAACCCGGTAGGTAAAATACGAGACTAATTTCCTAATAATCTCTGGATTATTAAAATCATTAACTATAAAATAATTATAATTTATTAATAGCTAAATTGATATTTAAAAATTTATACAAAACACTTAATCAAATGTTTATAATTAAATAGAGAATAATTTATATTGCAGAAATTACGATCAAACTAAATCTATAATTACTTTAAACTACAGAAGTGTGTCTATGACGTATATCCGCTTTAATAATTGAGTTATATTTACTCAAATAAGTTTGCTTTGATTTCTCCACAATCAGTAATTACACTAATAGGTACCTAAGGGTAATTATGCCCTTTGATAAAATTAAAAACATTAAAAATCCATTTAATAACAATCAACTTCCATTTAGAATTGACGCTTAATCAATTTCATAATTTATTTGTGCATTTAAAAAACCTTTTAAAGATTTATTAATATATTTCAAAACACATTTGTCTCAGTCTTGGTGTAATATATTTATTTAAATATGTATTATTTAATGTGTATTTATTTAAAAAAACGTTTATCAGTCGGCTGTTACCTAAAACACAGGTTTTAGGTTTGTTTGTTATATAGTATTTATTTATTTTTTCTTTATATTTACAATCTATACTGAAAATAAAATCGTAACCGGATAAATTTTGCACATTGAAGACATCTTAAAAATGTTTTTGAAGGTTAGTCTATAATCGACACTGGAGCCAACACAAATTTATTGCATTCTTTCTGTCTGTCTGTATCTTGACGCGCATCGGCGACGGCATCACGGACGAAGTCGCGGGCACAGTTGTGTAATAAATATACATATACATAGTTGCAAAATTTTAACTAAATGACACCTGTATTACAAGTTATGTCTATAGAAGTCGTTTTTACAAGCACTATTCATGTCATTATAATATGTATGTATATATATATATATATATATGTATATATACTTATATTATATACTAGCGGCCCGACTCGGCTTCGCATGGGTATTTAACTAAAATTTTAAAAATTATAAATTTATATTTTTTATCACCTACATACGCCATCTATCGTATAATGGTAGAATATCGTTTTTATATTCAGTGACATTTCACATAATAGTACCTATATTAATTGAAAATGATGTTTATCTAAAATATTAAAACGATTTCTATTCCTATCCGACATATTTATTAAACTTTTAAGTTTAACAAAATAATAACTCAAAAATAAGTTTTGTGAGTTTTTAAGATTCCTTAGACCAGATGGCGTTGGCGGCGTAGGTACCTATTTCTATTTTCTTAAATATTTATTTTTAAATTTAATTACAATGAAACAAAAACTAAATTATACTGTGAGTTATGTTTAATTTTTATGTATTAAAGTTATTTACATTGGTTTTGTACTTTTTACGTGATACGTGAACACAGAAAAAAACGATAAGAGATGGCGCTGATACAAAAAAAAACACGCTATTAAAATTTATTCTTGACTAGCGGCCCGCCCCGGCTTCGCACGGGTCTTTAACTAAAATTTTAAAAATTATACATTTATATTTTTTATCACCTACACCTGCGTCGATACTGGAAAATATTTTATAATAGACGGATTGAGTGACAGATTTATTATATCTATATACATACATACATACATATATATGTATATAGATAGTTCGGATGAAACATTTGAACTGTTTTTTTTATTAATTATTTTCTCATTGATGAATACCATATTTTAATAAGTATTATTCCCGACGAAGACAAATCCAAAAACACAAAAATCATAAAAATCGTTCCACTCGTTCTCGAGTTATAAACGGTGTAACTAACACGACTTTATATATATATATATATATATATATATATATATATATATATATATATATATATATATATACAGGGTGACTGGTGAATTACCATCGATATTTGGGGAGAATGCTCGGCGCGCGGTTCCCATTCGGGTCATGCAATAAAAATAGATACTTAATTTTTGACCAAATTTTCATAAATTTCAATTCAAATAAATGAAGCGATGACACTTTTCCAGTCATGCCGGCGGCACATGCACAGGTGTTGTAATGTGTCGCTTGTTCACACCTAAAAATTGCCAAAGTCACATAATTTACCTAGTCAACAAATTTGTTGCTTAAACGAGTAAAATATCTTAGTATTTTTGCCTTTCCTAAGCCAGGATTAAAGTATTAAGGGGGACTGGATCATGCTTGTTTATCCTGCTACCCTGTTTACACGTGGCGGCGTTTGGACGTAGATAAACTACCTGTTTTGTGTCGAAAGTGCAGCTAGCTGCTAGGGTGTCCAGACGATGCGTAAATAATTGGATAATTGTTGAGTAACTTTACTTAAAAGTTTATTAATATTTACCTATTTTTTTTACGTGATTCGAGTGGGAACCGTGCGCCGAGCGCTCTCCCCGAATGTCGATGGTAATTCACCAGTCATCCTGTATATATATATATATATATATATATATATACTAGCTGCTGCCCGCGACGTCGCTCGTCTGCGTGAACGCTATACAGCAACAAAAATACCTACGATTATACCTTTTAAAATAACATTCATTTACCCGTTTCTTCTTTACATTTCATATCTACAGAAAGTACAGTAACAGAGTGAGACTGTCTTTTGTAAAATTGACTTTCAAAAAGTGCTTATTTTTAGCCTGCTTTGAATATATGACTTTATGGTGATTCTGCTGAATTAAGTCATAAGTTGTGACTGAAACGGATGGAGAAAATAATAAATAAGGAATACAGAATAGGGTAAAAATACATATTTATAGGACTTCTCGATAAACAACATTAGTAGTTTGGCTCTCCGCAGCCAAAATGTAAAGAGAGTCAGGACTGGTGACGCGGGAGCAAGCGACGCGACGTACAGCTGCCCGTGTGAAGCAGCTCGTCCTGAGGTCGAAACCAGCTACCCTCAGTGTCTGCCCCTGCGACTTATTGATGGTCATCGCGAAGCAAACACTCACGAGGAACTGTACGCGCTTGAACTGGAACGGGAAGTTATGAGGAATGAGGGGAATGCGTGGTATAAATACTGCTTCGCCGACGCCACAACCCGTAAGAATTTCCACCTCAATGGTGTGTCTGTGGAGCGAGATGACTTTAAGGCGGGTCCCGTTCCACAACTTTTGAGGAAATAGGTTCCGGAGAAGCATAAGCATTTCTTATCTTTATAACATATATGGCATGCTTCATTTTCCTCTTTCTTCGTTATTTAGCTCAAATTGCTTACAGCAATAGCGTGCCGTTTTCGAGTTTAAATTTTGTTATACATCTATTCAGTTCTTTTTGAGTTCTGTTTGTTATTACATACAGAAAAACTCGATGAATTTTATAAGACATAGATGAAGCAGCTTAAAACTTATATAAACACATTTTTTAAATTGTCTTGCTCATCATGGAGTTGTGCATTTTAATTTTTATTAAAATGCACAACTCCATCTATGACTTTTGTAAACAACTATTAACCTCGCCAACATGATCAAAAAATTATTTATATCCAAAAAGGATTTACACATGTAATTCGACTTGATGTTTTTAAAATCTCATAGATGGCGCTGCTTGTCTTGATACTACTTATATTCATTTCTTATATTACATTCATTCTTACATTTATTATGTTTATCAGCCTAAGTTACTTATATTTCGTGATTTTTATAGTGTGAAGATAGCTTATAGCATGGTTATTAACATAATAACAACATTCAAATATGCGTCGTTAGATTACACGCTGTTACAGAATGCGTTGAAGAAATAAAGGTTCACTGCTCGTTCCCCGTAGGTGACAGCGTGATAATATGTAGCCTATGTTATGACCCGACTTCTTAATAATATTCGTGCCAAATTTGAAGTAAATCCATGCAGTACTTTTGGAATTTATCCCGGACATACATATAGACAAACAGACAAAAGCTCTAAAAACTATATTTTTGGCTTCGGTATCGATTGTAGATCACACACCAAGTATTCTTTTTAAAAAATATTCAATGTACAGTTTTGACTTTTCTACCATTTTATTATATGTATATATATATATATATATATATATATATATATATATATATATATATATATATATAGATTACAACTTAAATAGCTATAACCATCCAACTTTGTACAATCAACAAACAAATAACAACCAAATATTTTAAATTTTAAGAACGAACAAACAATCAAGACCGTAGTACCCTAAAGTATTTAATTATATACAAAAAAGAAAACAGATTTTTAAATACGGGCGAGTGTCATTCTTTTGGCCGAAGTTTTGGTCAGCGCGATTCAGAAAATTATCTGCGCCATCTATCGTATAATTGTAGAATATCGTTTTTATATTTAGTGACATTTAACATAATTAATATTTAACATAATAGTATATTAATTGAAAATGATGTTTATCTAAAATATTAAAACGATTTCTATTCCTATCCAACATATTTAGTAAACTTTTAAGTTTAACAAAATAATAACTCAAATATAAGTTTTGTGAGTATTAAAGATTCCTTAGACCAGATGGCGTTGGCGGCGTAGGTACCTATTTCTATTTTCTTAAATATTTATTTTTAAATTTAATTACAATGAAACAAAAACTAAATTATACTGTGAGTTATTTCCAATTTTTATGTATTAAAGTTATTAACATTGGTTTTGTACTTTTTACGTGATACGTGATCAGAGAAAAACACGATAAGAGATGGCGCTGATACAAAAAAATACGCGCTATTGAAATTTATTCTTGATGATATATAGTGTATTAATAAAACAGAGGTTTTAACAGATTTATTATTTGTATAGATGATATAGTGTATTAATAAAACGGAGGTTTTAACAGATTTATTATTTGTATAGATTTCTAGTGAATTAACCTACTATATTTATGTATTATTAAAATTTGTTTTAGTTACATTTTATTTCACTGAGTTATGCTACTATTTTTTTTTTAAGTGAAACTTTTATATCGACGTATAGAAGAAATCTTATAGATTTTAAAATCAAAAATCGTCACACTACGATCGTCACATTTTCGGACCATATATTATGGTATTTTACGGTATTTCGGGACTCCGTACTATATATGTAATGAAACGACGTAACCCCATCGAGTTTCGGCTCGTTTGATTCGTCTTGACGAGTAATTTGTTTTTAGATGGTTACCAGGGTCTGATCTGATGATGGAGCTGGAAGGTGGCCATAGGAACTACGCAATGAAACGACAGAACCTCGTCGAGTTCGAGCTCAATTGAATAGTCTTGACGAGTAGTTTATTTCAATGGGAACTTTGTAATGAAACGACGCAACCTCATCGAGTTTCGGCTCGTTTGATTGGTCTTGACGAGTACTTTGTTGTTAGATGGTTACCAGGGTCTGATTACAGATGGCGCGCAGTACCCATTAATTTGGCCCATCGTTTTATTATAAGCATAACTTTTTTACACAGAAAATTTTTTTTTCGTAAGCCTCACTTGACCAATTAATTAATGTTAAATATATAATAAAAAGTTTCACTTCATACGTATGTTTATGATATACATACATTAAAACACACACATACACAATTTTTTTTTTTGCAAACTCCTCTCGACAGTGTTCCCAAGTTACACATAATAAAGATTACCACAAAAAATCCCTAAAAGGCTGTTGTTTCATACTTTTACCAATTTATATTTATGTCCCTAATTATGAATTTTTCTCGTGTGGCATAATGATAAAATAAATATCTACAGTTGCACATACATAATGAATCTGATCTTTTTTTCATTAATATGTTATTGATAGAAGGGACTTATCTAGACAAGTTCGTGTCCGATTTAAAAAAATCCTATTATTTTTGTTTATTGTTTATCTGAGTATAGATATACCTCGCGGTTTTACCCGCGAGGTATATCTAGTCTCTCTCTCGCATTTTATTTATTGCTACTGCTCTACTCTTTCGAGTCGTAACGAGATTTTTACAGCGAATCTTGGTTTTGATTGACACCTTACTTTTAATGTAGTTTTAGAATTTATCGATTAGAAATATATACACAAAAGTACAGATAAACTAAGTTTTTCATTTGAAATAAAAGTATAGATACCTACAGGCTATAATTGGGGTGCGACAAAGAACAAATATGTAGGTTTTACTATTTCGAAATTTTCCCACATACCCCTAGAAACATTAATTCTATCCGTAATATACTAAAACAATTTATTATCTTTCATTCCGTATACAAGTTTAATTCTGTTTACTTACATAATATACTGTATGTGTCCAGTTTAGTATTATATTGTGTTCCCTTTGTTGAGCGGTAGTCATTAAACTTAAGTTTTTATTTGTTGTTATCACGAAGCGTGTAATAGTGTGTGTGAGTCGTAAAAAAAATCTGACAAAAGTTTGCGATGACGATAACGAGCAGTTACAACGTAACGGCTACGACACGGATACTACATAAGGGATTTACGATTCGGGCAATTGTTACGAATTGGAATTATCGCTTACATCAATAGAATATATTTCGTTTTTTTTTTCCGCAAAATCAATGACTTAATCTAAGGTAAGCGGGCACTGCAAGATGAATTCTCACGAGAATATTTACCGCAAAAACGCGTATTATGTCTATGTAATATTTTTCCTTTGTAAATTAAAAATCGCATCGCATTATCACAGCACCGCAGTGCACGTTATAAAAGTATCTTTAGGAAATGAAACTAAAGTGACTCAAATATTGAAGGCTATTAAAAAAAAATTAAAGAATTTACTTACTGTAAATTATTTGAAGACCTATTTATGTTGTTATTATATGCATAGGATGCGGCAGCCTTTATATAACATTATATATTTATTACATCCATCAATACGTTGTATTGTTTCACAATACAACGACGTATCAATAGAATTTATACATCAAATAATAAATACGAATATTTAATTCCACATGACGTCATAAAGCTAGTTTTATTATCTTGTATCAAAAATCAGGTGAAGCTTTCATCTGTGACAGTATTTTTTTAATTTATTAGTGTTATTTGTTCAGTAATTATTTTACTTAGTGACAATCCAATCGACTTACGTTCCTATCTATTTGGAAAGACTTACTTTAATAACGTAAGAATTAAAGTAATAATACAAAATTACTGTTGTTTAAATTAGGTATTTACTCGTACTTATATTATATGTATTATTTTGATGTAAGTGGATTTATTGTAATCTTTTTATGAGAATAAATTCTTTAAATATATATATTATTTCTTTAAATTATTTTTTTTTATTGACTAACATATTGTATAAACTATCTATTTGATATTTTGTTTACTAGAGATAGGACACATAAGCCCTGTGTGAACTGTCTAAAAATTCAACATCTATTAAGTAAATTAAATGATAGGCACCGCCTGTCAGGTCGATTTCAATAATCTATCTCTGATTTAACTTACCAAAGACAGAATTTTGAAATTTTGAATTGTTTAAAAAACTATTGTTATTAAGTTAAATCAGATTTAAAGAACCCGGTCGTAAGATAACAAGTAATATGACGATATATTTTCGTTTCGATTTCAAAGTTTCGTTTTGAATCTGTTAAACTTTGACATAGGATCCGTTCAGATCGTGCGAGCTGAGCTATGTTTAGCATACAAATTGACGCACCGGCTGCGATCTACTGCCTCCCGTGCATGCGGAAAGTTGCTAATATAATAACTACCCTTGCAGCCTCTGTTCAAAACGTGTGTATTTAAAAAAAATTGAATCTTCCATGTTAATTTTATTCCGTTTTATTAATTTTTCACTATTTTCTTGCAACCCTTTTTTATATTGACACCGTCTATCGCGATTTTATATGCATCGTTTCTCAATATTTATCATATTTATTGATATTTTTGGTTCTGATATTAAGAGTCGTAACGCGATGATTCATACCTATTCCTTATCTTATCTTCTTCAAAACTGAACTTCTAATTTCAAATAATGTTTCAAAATCAGTCCGGTGGAGCTATTACGTGAATTGCGCGATCGCGAGAAATCGCTTTGGTGTCGAATTTCAATACTAGCTGAGCCTCAATTAGTATTGAAATTCGACACGACAGCGATTTTTCGCGATCGCGCAAGTTACGTATAAGACCACCGTAGGCCTTGAGATTCATGACGTTTAAAAAAAATTAATAAAAACTATAACACTTGTAAATTACCTAGTTAAAAACTGGCAGTTTTAAAATGTTGTAAGTTTTGTCAATATGTTAATAATAAAAAATCTTAATATTTACAACACACATATTATACCCTTATTAACTGGTAATCATTATAATGATAATTTCATTTGGGAAGATAATTTGATTTCAAATCATATCTGAATATTTCTTGTTTTTCATTTTAATATAAATTTTTATTAATGTATCTTTTGTAAAACTTCAAAATACAGGAGCCGTTAAAATATTCCTTGTGAATAAAAATTAAAAGAGACTCTTGATCGTTTTCTCAATAGTCGTTTAACGCTTAATTAAAAACATAATGAATATTATTTTTAACCGACTTAAAAAACATAGTCTTGTTTCGTATTTCCACTTTAGTAATTTGTTTTTTTTAGCTAGTAGGATAAATTTTTACTTTTGTGTAAAAATAAAGTAGTAGATGAATGTATTATTAATTAGCTTGGCTTTTTATTAATTATCAAACCTGAACTTTAATAACGTAAGAATTAAAGTAATAATAAATTACTGTTGTTTAAATTAAGTATATACTCGTACTTATATTATATGTATTATTTTGATGTAAGTGGATTTATTGTAATCTTTTTATGAGAATAAATTCTTTAAACCTTAAAATTTTATAGCCATCATAAAACTGAATAAAAATGTAATCTGTATTCATAAAAAAAAAACCTTCAACATTTTAAAGGAAAACGTTTTGAATTTCCCTCGCTCTAATGTACCGAACAGTTTTACATTTACTTTTTAGTTTATTTTTATGTTTAAACTATTAAAATATATGCAAATAAAAACGTATATTTAACGAACATCTCACGTAAGTGAACAGTTAAATTTGAATGTTAAATTTAGTGGCCATCCCGCGCTCTTCGTGAGTGGCGGAATGAAACACGAACAAACAAAAAGATCTTCGAAATGAGAGTTTCAAAGTAAATAGGATCAAATTAAATGTTTTATATTGTACTGCGTATTCTTCTTCCGTCGGATTTTTATTACAACTTATTGTTAATGACTTCAATATTTCGTTATGATTTTTAATATGATTTGTTTTTTTGTTATTAAATCCTTATTATGTTATTCTGTTCCAAGATTTTGAAAATAAAAACATTTAAGAAATAATATATATAAATAATTTTTTTTAAGGCTGAGAACTTTGAATGTTTTTTAACGCTCCGGAATCGCTATTATGATTAAATCATATCTTTTTATATTAAAAAACATGTTTCTTTTTAAAGAAACTTATAGGCTATAAAAGATAACACTATGATTAACAGAAGCAGAGCAGAAAGGAATCGAAAAATATGATAAGTACGACATTTATTGCGGGTGAAACCACGAGCTTGGCCAACAATAAGTATTCTAAATTATTTAATTTCCTTAAGCACTTTCCCTTGATCGCGTAGAATTTTTGTAAGATTTTTACTAAACAATTTAATGAATATAACCAAAAACGACACTCGTTGCGGTGTACTGGTTACGAAAATTCCATTAATATTAATGATCGCGGGTTCGATTTCCTGTTGGAGCGGATATTTATATTTGTATAAATGTTTGTTTTTGGCTAGAGTATTTATGTCTACCGTGTCTCGAAGGGCTCGCAAAGACGTCGGTCCCGGTTGTTATCATAAATATCTGATAAAGATGTTTTCTTTTGATGGAGAAGTTATTCGCCAAAGGGCAGTAAAGCAAAGTGGTGAACTAAGCTCTTTTATAGGTATAAGTGAAGAGGCGTTTGCCCAGCTATGGTATATTTCCAGGTTGTTTCAGTTCATTCAGTCAGCTGAAGTACAAATATCATAATCAATTATATAAAGGCTTATTTGTATAGTTTCAACGGAATTATTATCAATCGAAAGTTGATTCGAATAATATAATATCTGCAGTGGTCACAAAACCAGCACACTTATGACTGATGGCACAGCGGGTTTACCTATGAGCGTTGCGGCCGGGGGGCGTATAGGGATGCGTTGGGGTGTGTGGAGGTGCGTGGAGGTACCGGGAGTATGATATCTCCCGTGGGTCGTTTTGCATACAGATTGAGTTGACCGCACATAGATATGTACGTGTTTCGTAAGCTGTCTCGTATTTATACCTACGATAAATTCGTGAATCGAGATATCTTTACATAATAGCTATTACATATAAATGAATTGGTTTTTAAGAGCATTTCATTCGTGTTACGAGGTCATTGACATGTTATATCGCGTTAAATGAATATTATTTACACGTCAGTGTTAGGAAAAAATATTACAATTTTAAAAGAGTTTAACCCATTTGAATGATATACATTTAATTATAGGTAATGAAGATGGATTGTACTTAAAAATATTATATTTTACGTTAAGTAATTTAGCATTAGTAAATAAGATAAACCGTCACATAGTTAAAGGTAATAGTTAGTCCCCAAATAAAGTGTGAGAACTTAAAAGTTTGGTTAACTTTAGTTTGTAGTATTCTATTCGCACGCTACAGATGTGTAGCTCTGCTACGCCTTGCTACGGACCCGTAGCGGTCAAGCGGGGCACATCAAACAAAAAGCAAAATTAAGGATAGTGTGTTTATATTTTCAATTTAACTGTTTTATTTTACACAAAAAATTATTGAAAGAATAAGTTATTGATTGATTTTTATAAAAATGCAATTTTAGTTGACACTCTCAAAAAAAACCTTCCGTATATTGTAATATCTTCAAATTGAAGGTTTATTAACTGCGTTGAAATGAATTATTGTGAATATTAGAAGATTTTTGTCTACGTAAATATGAAAATAATTATTACAAATCAAACGTTTTACACTAACTTTGTATTATGTATACTGTACTCGCCTTAAATTTATACCTTACTCATAAAATGCTGTTAAAATGTGTACTATAAATAAACAAAGGCGAGAGGGAGAGAGAGAGAGTAATACTATAATTTATATTAAAAAAAAAAACAATTTTGTATTAACAAATTGTGTACTTTAATTCAATTATTAATTAAATGGCTTTTAAATTGTGTTAACGTCACTTCGCATCACCACAAAACAAACAATCAATTAAACTGCCAAACAAATCTGTCAATTACGTTGACAAAATCCTCCTTTTAATCTTAAACCTCGTTAAGAAATCAAAGGCGAGAACGTATTATACCAAATATTTTTGGGTACACAAAACAATTATATCTCAAATATCCATTTATTTATTTAATGTAATATAAATAATTATTATAAGCAATATTCCTCTCACCCTCAGGTTGTTTGGAAGAAATTGCTTTTTAGCAACAACACCGCCAGATTGTACAGCTTATCTATAATATAAAAATAAGTCGGGTTTTCCTTCCTGACGCTATAATTCCAGAACGCACGAACCGATTTCCACGGTTTTGCATTCGTTGGAAAGGTCTCGGGCTCCGTGAGCTTTATAGCAAACTAAATTCAGGAAAATTTTCAACAGAAAAGCAGGAAAACAGGAAAATCATAATAATATAATCTTATACTCTCATAATGAACTGAAGTGCATTGAATCAACTTCTAAACAACACATTGCTTGGCAAAGGCCTCTTCTCCATATAGAAGAAGGGTCATCATTGACTCTCATCAAATGATTTAAAAATTATAAATTTTGTAATATTATTATCTATAATATAAAAATAAGTCGGGTTTTCCTTCCTGACACTATAATTCCAGAACGTACAAACCGATTTCCACGGTTATGCATTCGTTGGAAAGGTCTCGGGCTCCGTGAGCTTTATAGCAAACTAAATTCAGGAAAATTTTCAACAGAAAAGCAGGAAAACAGGGAAAATCATTTTTCACATACAGCGCCATCTCTGATACATAGCATGTACTACAAACCAATATGGTTTTGCATGGCGGCAGTAAGTGGTGTGAGAATCCCTCACGAAAATAAGTTGGTGGCGAAACGGAGTTCGCCGGGTTTGCTAGTAATTATTACAATAAATTATATATTTAATTATGTCATTTGTTTGAGTGTACAATAAAGTATACATTTGTCAGGTATCGAGATATTTCGAAGATCATTAAAAAAAAAATTGTTTCAAGTTGTGTGATCTTTAAGTTTTCATTCGTAAAAAAGTCGACAGATAAGTAGGTGCTCTTGTAACGTTTTTTGCTATCCCTAAGTATTTTTCCAGGATGAAGGGTAACCTTTGTCGTTTCCGGGGACTAAGCTATATATCTATCTATGATTATAAATTTTACGGTGACCGGTCGAGTGGTAGATCAGATATAAAAAACCCAGCTTCTAATTGTATGATATAATACTAGAAAAAAAAAAAGTTCTCGATATATTATTATGAATATAAGAGTTAAAAGGTAATCGTTCTATTAAATGAAATGAATTAATAGTGACATATATTGGTATTTAACTTCGTTAATTATAAAACTTTGTTAGCATGCGAAGTTTAATTCGCAGCCGAAATTGTGTCGATTTAATTTCTACATTAAACGAATCGAGTAAAGTTTTCACCGTTTGTGATAAGCCCTTAGTGTTAATGAGTTAGCGAGGGCGAATAAACGTACCGAAACGAAGGCTAAGGCTCTTTGTAACTGAAACCGTTTGGCCTAAGTAGTCAGGGTTATATATATACTTTTTTTTTTCATTTCTCTATAAAATTATTTTTATTTACAGCTTGCGATTAACGTTAATTTGGTGTAAATTGAACGATGAAGTTTTTACATATATTTATATTTTAAACGTTACGTAATTAAATGAGAGCAAGAGGCCCTCGAAACATTAACAATTAATCTATAATATAAAAATAAGTCGGGTTTTCCTTCCTGACTCTATAATTCCAGAACGCACGAACCGATTTCCACGGTTTTGCATTCGTTGGAAAGGTCTCGGGATCCGTGAGGTTTATAGCAAACAAAAATTAGGAAAAATTTCAACAGAAAAGCAGGAAAACAGGGAAAATCATTTTTCACATACAGCTCCATCTCTGATACATAGCATGTCTTTTAATCCCCAAACGAAATGTTACAAAAAACGAAGCCATCTGGTGGCGAAACGGAGTTCGCCGGGTTTGCTAGTATGTTATGAAACTTTAAAAAAAATCATAAGTTTGTATTACTACTTACTCTTTACTTTCTCTCTCTTCTCTTACTTTCTCTTTTACATCCGTACTTTCTCTTTTACATCCGTACATTTATTACTATCGTCTTAAGGTTCATTGGTAAAAAGCGTAGCGTTAACAATTATAAAATTATTTTTAGTATATCGTAAGAATTTAAAGGGATAAATTAAAATTAATGAACTTTTATAGGGTTTACAAAATCGTCAGTTGATACTTCAATTATACAATCGAAGCCTACGAATTAAGTTTTATAATTGATTGATTAATAAGTGCACTATATTTATTGTTAGTCGCAGTTTCACCACTTGCTATTAAGTTCCGGCTAACCTAACTGGCAATTTTTTGACAGGAAATTGTATGGGTTATCTGTCAAAATAAGTGTCAGTTAGGTTATCCGGACCAGTGACATCGTACCTATACTCAATATTTTTATATTTTTAAATCTCAATCTACTAAAAATATTTTCGATATGAAAACGGTAAATAAACATTACTTATAATAACACCTTCACGCGAAAATCAATCCGTCGTTTTAGCGCTGAGTGCTTTCTGTTTATTTTACGTGAATGTAAACATTTAGACAAAATGATGAAACGACACTCCGCACTAAGCGGTAATAATAAATGAATACGGTTACGCGTGTTCGAGTCTTCGAACAAGTAGATTGTTTTATTTGTCGTTGGAATATATCTTTTTATTTACGATTTCAAATATATAACAAAAATAATAAAAATTCGATTGCGGTTAGAAAAAATTAACATTAATCTATCTGAAAACCATTAAAAAGTTGCGCGTGAACCCGTATAGAATGACTCGTCATAAAATATTTCACTTCCAATAAACATCTTGAAAAAATTATCCGTTTTTTTGTCTTTTTAATTGTATAACAAAACAGTACAATATATTTTTTTTTAATTATATTTCTATTATAAAATTAAATAAACAAAATATTATTAAATAAACTACACAAATAAACAGTGGAAAAGAAGATTTAATTTCAGCTTCAACCAAGTTTCATAATTAAAGAACAAGAAAAAAAATCAACAGAAAGTAATTCCAGCATCACTTTTGTTAATTAAAGTTAATAATACTGAGATAGACGTCTGCCGGCCACGGTTTCCGCTCACTCCCCTCCTCTCCCCTCCCCAAGTAACCCTAATATTTCAATTTGTTTGACTCGTTGGCACTGAAACCAATTTCCTATAAAGTTAAATTAACTGAGATCTGTCATAATGACCTTTACGAAGTTGGTCTTTAGTTGTTAGGAAACTGAAAATGGTTGTCAAAGTTTCGACGGGAAAAAATTACGTGTTTATTAAGTACAGGCAGAGAGAAATACATATATTATACTAAAAATACATTAATTGTAAGATAAAATAATGCACATACAATACACCACGTACAACAATATTTGGGTACATAATTTTTTTTCATAAAATATTAAATATTGCATTTTTGTATGCATACCTATACCTATATGTATATCTTCATTAGATGAGCTTACACAACTATTTTCCTTTCTACGATGTAGAATTTTAGAGCATTTAAATGTATCTTATTTATATTATTGTATTTCATTGTACAATATTTTTAATATTTCGATGATATGAAACAAGAAAAAATTGAAAAAGGTAAGTTACAAATTTGTGTATTAAAAAAAATAAAATAATAATAATCAATTTGGAGCCAAGTACTTTGAACACGGAAAAATCTTATTAGAAAATGACAACTTCAGAAATAATTAGAGAACGTACAAAACGATGAGTGCGAATTGATTTTACTTTATACTGAAAAGAATCGAAAACACTCCGGAGCGACTTAATTATGCGGTAAATGCTCAAAATGGAGTACCCTTCGCGTGATGAAAATTAAATGAAATTCGAAGCAATTAAAGATTTACACAACGTCTTTTAAATGTTTTTCTTTTTATTTTTATGTTAAGTAAGGCTTGCGTTTGACTACTATTTCACCTGATGTTAAATAATAATAGGGTCTAGGATGGAGCACGCTTACCTAGAAGTAACCTATTCACTCGCGACTTAGATTCCCAGATTATAGTTATCCGAAAACACAGACGCTGGTAGAGAGTTCCATTCTTTAGCCATACGCATTAAGAATGTACTAGCGAATCGCTTAGTGCGTATAGTGGTAATTATGCTTTATGCGTATATTCTATGATGATTTTTAAATTTAATTTACCGTAAATTCGAAGCTTACAGTTACAGCTTAGTGGTTAAAATACGTTAATTGCGTAAATAACACCGATTTTATTTCTAATATTAAATTTGTCTTATAAAATTTATCATTCGTACTGCGTTATGAAAGAAAAATTCGACACCGCAACCACAACCGCAAACAGTGGATCACGTTGGCGGATTAAACCCCAACCCGTCTCTTTAATAAAAGGAGTACCTTTTCCCAGCAGTGAGATGTTGACAGACTGTTTGTCACAGATCAGTACTATATAAGATTTCTTAATGTATTTTCATGTGTTTGTTACTTATTCCGCAGTTGTCATTTCATATATTTTAAAAACAATGTAATCACATGAATTTGCTAGTATTTTCACTGGCAGCACTATAAATGTGGATATGATATGATGACATATGTCATAATCACGACTGAACAGAAAATTAACTAATCAAATTAATAGATGCATCCTCCGTTGAATGGGACATAGTTTATAAACATATAAAATTACTTAAATCGAAATGAAGAGTTTAAAATTTTATAATTAAAAACACTCAGCGTAATATAAAAGAGCTTAGACACTCGGCTCGCAGCTCGGCTTACGGTTAAGGTTTTTTATTCGTCTGACGTCTCGAGATGGTGCGATTTTCTTCAGAACTCTTTTCAGCGTCGGCTCGAAATGCAGATTTTATGGCGCGAACGAATGAAAAACTGAATTTACTGCTTGAACTTTCGAAATCGAAATATCTTCCGTCTTGTGTCTTATTATGATTTCCTCAATGGCGAACTGACTATATAAAACGCTTTGAATTTTAATATAAACGTTCTCACTTTAATGTTTTCGTTGTTTTTTATAATTGCCATGAAGAAACCGATTACTGTTGCAATTTGCCCCCAATTTTATATAAGTTCTAGTTTATTATGCATTGTAGTTTAGGAGTATTGTATTTCCAGAACTTTGATGTAGGGTATCCTATCCTTATTAACTGAATAAAAAAATTCGTTAGAGATATAATTTTTTTCGTTAATAATATGTAAACATTGTTGCTGCATAAAAGATTAATAACAATTTTCAATATCCTTTCTATCGGATTTTGTTTATCAGAGCAAAAATTTTACTCAACTTTCATCGTTATCAAACAGCAATTAAATAGGGTAAAAACAACTGTATTACAATGGAGTCTTTAAAAACTGAAGTAGATTAAATGAATATTCGAGTCCGACATCAAAGCGAAATACACACAGAGCAGTAAACAACACATATATACAATATGTGTGTACACAATAGTCAACTTTCAAGTTTCGAGCTGAAAAGGCTTTGCTAGAGTTGAGGTAACTCCGGTGACTTACCTTTTGCCACGTTCAAGTTTAAATTCAATCTAGATTGTTAGAAAACTCTAGGTAAGGGTCTAGACATCATCTCACGAGACAGCCTAAGGCGAGTCTTTGTGAATACAAAAGACAATACACCGATTAGGGGTATGATGTTCTTAGTGTTAAGTTTATTATGTGGTTTAATAATAATTTTAAGTGAATTATGAAATATAAACTTTTTTAAGGCAATTTATTATTTTACAACGTGTAAACTGTTTTCATATAATAATTACATTTACTGTTCTCTTATATTTACGCGAATTTTACTCATTTAATTAAAAGTCTAGATCGGATTTTACATGTGACACGCACACTACAAAAATGCTTTTTATTCCATGTGTTGTACACACAATTGGTCAAAAAACTAACACAATTATTTTGTGTATTTGTGTTCTATTGCCTTTATATATAATGATAAAAAAATAGTATTTTTTGTAATGTGTGCATGTACTTTTCAATAAGGTTAAAAAAAAGTAGTATCGATATTAACTAGAACTGGAACATAGCTGAACATTTTTTCTAATTTTATACAACTTTAGGAAAGATATATATATACGCCTTCACGGTCTCTTCGCTACATTTCTGAAAATATACAAATTATTTAGTAAATTATTTTTTACATCTCTCAATAGAGTTGTCTATTACCATAATGTTTATATTTCTTTATTATCATTTAATTCATCCATAAGCTTACCTGTAAGAGATCACTCTTAGTGATAAGGCCGCCCTTGCTACATTTTCTATTTTTTTTTTTGTCTATCTTTTATTTTGTGTATACTTTTATATGACTTCAATAAAGTGTTTATCTATCTATCTATATTTTCTTATTATATTAAAACTCATCAAAGATCAAGATAATTTGTCTTAAAAAAATCTCCAAATGACAGTAAGAAAGCTGACAGCGACAACCGATGCGAAGATGACTTATAATCAAGGAGTTTATATACAAACTTGAATGCGCACGTGCACTCAAAAAATGTTCCTAAAAAAGGGATTGCATCTCTTTCTACTATGAATTCAAGGCAACTCGTAAGAAAGAGACAAAATACCAGTAGTCAACGAAATGCTCGGAACGATTTTTTCACTTTACATGTTGGAAACAAATGTCAACTTTATGACAGTTATTTCAAGGTGCATATTTGAATATACAATTTTATTAAGTGAGGGTTTCAGTTAATATGATATAAATTCCTTGCTTTTAATATATAATGATGTGCAAACATCATCCAGTCACAAATTAATTTGATGAGGCGGGACGTTAATAACTGCAACACAGCTTTATAAAAAAATACTTGTTGTAGTATCAAATTGTTTTGGTTAAAAATATTATGTATTAAATATTTTGATATAAATAAATATTATATTTTTATATGTTACCAATTTTGAATGTTCCTCAGCTGTGAACAAACCCTTATATAGCCACGTAGACTACAAATTCAATCTGGCCTTTAGAAAATTCCCCGTAGGTACACAAACAGGATAGCTCAGTTCTAGACTAGAAATCTGATTACGTTACTTTTAGTACATTACTTTACTTTTAAACACTGTAATAGTTTTAGTGTTATTTTAGTTATGCGATAGTATGAACGTTGTTTCAGCGTAGAATTAAATTACTGGAAAGGCTAAGAAAAGTCGTATTAATGTGTAGTGTATATTTTGGCCAGCTGGACGGTTGGCTTCAGGGTCGTTACTTCGATTTCTGCACATAATCTGGAGCGAAAAAAAAAAACTAAAACTATTTTAATCTATGTTGTTGTTTTTATAAACACTTCAAACTTCAACGACCCTCAGTAAGATGAAGAAACAGACCACGATAATACAAACGTTTGTAACGAGTGGGAATACAACCCCCAAGGCAGAAAACAAGTTCACTGCTAATCAATTAATTAATAGTTGTAACAAAATATTATTAAAAAAATATAACATTTCAAAGAGTTTGGAGAAAAATATACTATTTCTATAGGAAAATATAAATCTATAAAATCTTTTAACATTACACGTGAAAGCAAAGCGTAAGGAAAAAAAAAAGAAACAAATAAATACATATGAAAATAAAAATAAAGTAAAAATTCTAATTTCACCTTACACGTCTTCATATTGTAAAGGTTTATAAACGCCAATTCCTATTATATTTCTTTTTTTCTCGTTTCTGTGAAATCCTATGTTTGAGTCTTACGAAGTTAACTACGATGAATAATTACGCTTATGTTACATGTATATAAGGGTGAAAATTCCTCGAAAGCGACGCAGCGGCTCCCCAGTACACATGTCAATCATAATAAGACAACGGTTATAAGTATTGGAATTGCTAAGTATTTTTGATGCAATCTCGCTGAGTGTTTTTTATCAGGTTTTCTTGTTATTTACCATATATTGTCGAATAAAATGGATCGCTTCTCTTTAACATAATTTCGGTATTTGTCGATATATATATATATATATATATATATATATATATATATATATATATATATATATATATATATATATATATATATATATAAGAAGTGATCCTGCTTGAATGTGGGTTCAATTCCCGCCCCAAGTCTGGGTGTAATATATATTTATTTATATATGTATTCTTTTTTATATAGGTATATTACAAATAGTAAAAAAGAAAAACCCCTTATTTTAAAGAAAGACTTTTGTTTTCTCAGAAATTAGAAATTTTGTGAATCTCTTGATGTGAGTAGGTACTACATATATGTATAAAATTGGTTAATTTAATTTGAAACTGAGCACTGAAGATATTTTGTTCTTAATGAAGAATTTATTTTCAAGATGACTAATTACGTGTCAAATCAAAAGTTAATGTGATTTCTGTACAATTTTAGGCTTCCATAGTCAAAATACTTCAACGCCATCTTATAACTCAGACTCGCCCCCTAACCGTCCGCCCTGTCTCTCACAGAACTGTATCTTCGAAACAGTAATCCGTAGACTTATTGGTCACTTTAATCAAGTTTTTTTTTTTTACAAAATATGTATTAGTAAATCAGCTATAATGACAAATAATAAAATGAAATAAAATTTAAGTACCGAGTTCAATTTGGTACTCGTTTTTATCTCGATTTAAAAAGCATAGATGAAGGGTTAAACGGTGGTATGGAACCGTTCGTAGGTTCCAAGGTTATAATGATAAGTAATCAATAAACGTAAAAACGGGTGAAACGGCGTCAATGATCTAGTTACACAAATATATTATATAAACATTTTTTCATTTAAAAAAAAATACTAAACCTCAAATATAAGTAAATATTTATTTATTAATTATATTCATCATTTTTTTTTTTATATACGGAATCGTAAAAGACATACATCATTGAGTCACATTTGTAATGGCGGCTTCATCCTTAATTGGTAATTTATTACAACTCATGATGAGCTACGGTCAGTCTCAGTTTTGCTGACTAGCGGTACATTTCATATTCACCACCATCACATCAGCCGGTGGATGTCCACTGCTGAACGTAGGCCTCCCACAACATATCTTGGGGGGTTGCCAATAGTCGCCACGCTTGGCAGTGCAGTGTCTTGTGGCAGGATATGTTGACGCTGCTGCCCATCAGCATCTCGGTTGGTGTAGTTGTTCGCACCACTATGGCCTTAGTTCCCTTTTACGACACCTCGGTAAGAAAGAGGTCGGGACTATTCTTCTCTGCCGGTCACAGCAAAGCAACAATTCATATGACTATGTCTAAATTCAGTCTCTAGAGTAATTAAAATTACGTAGTTTATTGAGACCGGCCGTAAAGCAGCAACTTGCGTAATATAACAAGCAGTTACTTACATTCCAAATGTAATATAAATTTATACCTACATAAAAGTTTATATCTCCCCACCATGCCTCGGAGAGCACGTAAAGCCGTTCGTTAAGAGTATTTATATCCTAAACACCAGATAACGATCGT
The DNA here is from genome assembly GCA_036937285.1 of Euphydryas editha. Classification (NCBI taxonomy): domain Eukaryota; kingdom Metazoa; phylum Arthropoda; class Insecta; order Lepidoptera; family Nymphalidae; genus Euphydryas; species Euphydryas editha. The sequence continues at coordinate 17,906,835 of JAUPFZ010000014.1, forward strand.
TACACCACCTTTCTTCTATATAGGAGATTTTTGCCTGGCAGTGGAAGATTTACAGGCTGTTCAGTTCAATTAAATTCGAAATAAAATATAAACAAACATACATATCTACATTTATTTATATATTTATAATAATAATATATATGTATGTACCTACATACATATAAGTATATTATGTTCTAATAACATCCCGTTAAAGTGTTATCATTACAATGCAAACAGTCTGTATACCGTATACAGAACATAGTTCAATATCGAACTTCTGCAACAAACAACGTTCGAGAACACTCGAAACATAACAAGTGTTTCGTCCGGGAATCGAAGTCACGTACTGTGAACTGCGTAACGACCACTCACCAGTTCTTGTATTAGCATCTAAATTGAGTTTCTCGTACTGCGATTCGGTTTTAAAAGCTTTTGATTGGTATATCTTTTGATTTTATCTTTTTATCACTATTTACGGTAAATAAATAATATTTTAATATAAATTAATTTTAATTTTTAAATATGAGTTAATTGTATTTGTCGATGTTAAATTGTTAAGCAAGTAAACTACACTTACACTTCTAATAATTGGGACAGTTAGTACTAAAAATTATAATTCTAACATCTACACCGTTCTGGTGTAGTGGTGCGAGTAGTCGCCTCAACACCACCATGCAGTGGTCGCGGGCTCGATTCCCTTTCGAGGCAGATATTTCTAGTTATACAAATATTTGTTTCTAGTCTGAGTGTATGTCCTTGTGCAACTCTCTACCGTTTTTCAAAAACAACGTAAAGTCGATCTCGACTCTTATCACAGAGATCTGATAAAGATCAATACTCATGGAAGAGAAGTTATCCATCAATCCGCAGTCTAACAGCGTAGTGGATTAAGCTCCAACCCTTCTATAGATTCCTAAAAAATGACTTTTGTGATAAACAAAAGCTTTTTTTCTTCTTTTTGGGGCGTTTACAGTTTGATTCAGTTCAGATCCGTTGTGGTATCAAATATATAAATTAATAGCCACCTACGGTATTTCCGAACCGATACTACTTAGAGACCTTCAAGAAAAGAGCATACTCATATTTGAAAGGCCGGCAACGCACTTGCTAATCCCCTGGTGTAGCGGGTGTCAATGGATGTCGCTGTGACCAGGCGAACTGACTGTCCATTTGTACCATCTTGCAAAAAATAAAACGAGTATATAAATGTTTCTTATAGCACAACAACAATTTACGATATTTTTTTATGTTCACAGACACAGAGACACAAAATTGGTTTATACGCGCTTTTCATAACCATAAAATTAAAATTAACGTACCTACTTATATATCACAAACATTCTCTCCCATATATAACTCCAACTTATCCGATTAAAACGCAGTAGAGACCGTAATCCCGTAAATGGTGACCTTTAGTGACCATAAATACAGTATTACCGACACAAAAGAGGCGAACTCGACGATTATTATATTTTCGTTAAGATTTAACTTATCAATGCTATTATATTATTATCGTTGTTGAAACGAAATTATAAATAGGTATTTTAGTCCGAACTATTTGTCGTGGTATATTTCTAGACTTATCGTATGACTTTCGGTATTAAATACTATGATTTTATGGGTTTCTGTGATTTAACTAGATAGTTTTACTGTATCAGCGTTTATGATTATTACATCGTTCAGATTTCTTTTTTATTATAAAGATAGAGAAGATTCGCTGTGGTCTAATGAACTATATACGCTGTTTTTAAGTGCTTTTGCTTCATAAATTTATTTCGTGTTTTATGCAAGAAAACATTGTTTGGTAAACTGCAGGTTTCCGAAGAAATTCTGAGACACGTATATCCGTTAACACGCAGGGAACAACCCAACGGATTAAACTCCAATCCTGATACTTAATATAAGAAGATGTCTTTGGTTATCAGTGGGATATCTACAGACAGGAACAAAATTAATTCAGATTTATTATATTTGGTTTTTAAAACGCGCTTATCAGCAACTACCAATTCATATAGAATAAAGGAATACATATTTTTACGTATACTGAAAACAGTGATAGGCATAAAATATCATACTGTAACTCCAAAAAAGCAGCTATCAAAAACATAACTCTCACATGTAACGTTTTAATATATGGAAAATATATTAGTTATAGAAAGTAAAATCAATGTAAAAATTAGCCCATAATACGCTACAGTGACAGCGTGAAATTTCACAGGGGCAGCAACGTCCGAAAAGCTTATTCGTGAAACGATCAAAGCTATGAAAATAGGCCGAGAGGAGGGCACTGCAGCCAGTCTGGAGTGCCGTGACATTCACAAAGTCAAAGTGTATTTATAAAAATTATAAATGTATATATTTTTTTATCCCAAACTGTACTATATTTTTAACAGTTTTCAAACGTCCCTCAGCTGGGTAATGCCTTATTCTATGGACAAAGGGTTCTTCTAAGAAGAAGAATGGTTGGAGTTTAATCGAACACAGATCCACTGATTATTAGTTTTTGTAATAATTAATTTACTATGTATATTTAAATAGAACACAAGATGTACCGATTAATAAGATTTCTTTTTACTTAATAAACAAAAAAAAAAACAAAAAAAATCCCGATTTCATTTGTGGTAATCCTTTCAAAGTCTAAGCAAAAGAATTTCCAGGACCACTTGTATTTGAATATAATTTATCACAATCTTGATGTACGATCGAGTAACAATACACAAGGGCGAGATACCGACATCGGACCATCTCAGATTTAAAAGGGAAATCCCTAAAGAGATGTTAAGGAAAACATTGTATCATTTAGAGCGGCTTTTACACCGAAGATTTTTCGCCGTTTCGACATTATTTTTAATATGGATAAGTTTTGTATCGTCGAAATGTCGTTGTAATTCGAAATAAATATGAATAATAAAATATATTATACTTCATCTAAAAATAAAATAAAAAATAAATTTCAATATGTTATTAATGTCAATTTTATTTTAACAATAAATAAATAAATAATTGTAATGGTCGATAAAGTTTTTTTAAATTAAATTTAATAAAAAGAAAAGTAAGATCATCTTGAAAAGTTGCTTAAAATACCAATAAAATAGAACACATTAAAATATTTGTATTATTATGATTTATAATATTATAAATAATTCTGTCAGTTAAAAATTGTCCTTCACGAATTAGACACGAGATATCGTGCCAAGATCTTAATACGAGTATGCAAACAACATTTTTCATTTTTACGCAAACATGTCAAATAATGACAGAAATAAACATATCTGAAATAATTGTAATGAGTTTTTTAGTAAGCTTTCTGCTGCGTTTAGATGATGACGAATTCGCCAAGAAATTGCAAAAACACACGAGTCCCGTTTAAATGCGAGACACAAATGTTTCTTTTATTCAAGCTATCAATTTATAAATATCGACGAATATTCGCGACGACTGACGAACAAACAAAATTAAACAGTTTGCACGTGTATGGAACTTACACATTCGTTACGAAGAACGCACACGAATATATTGTATGGATTTTATTGCGTATTCGCACTTTTTTTTCTGTATTTTGATGTTCAAACGTGTCTTTACGCAACGGTGTGACAGGGAGCGGATGTCCCTTGGATGCTGAACATTAATTAAGATAACTCGGACGGGAAACTAAATTTGTTTTAACAAATTGCTCCGACGGCCTTGAAAGATAAATCTGAAATGTGCTAATCATTTTTAGAATTCCCAATTTCTTTTTTAACGTTTTTTTTCCTTTTTGTTTCGGTAACGAACTGTATACTAAATTGGCTGGTTAATTTAGTATTCTTTGCCTTTTTCTTGAATATTTTACCGGTTTTAGCCGGTTTCGGTTTATATTTCTGATAAGGTAGCAATCAAGAACTCATCGATAGAATATTATGGTTGATTTTATCAAAGGATTCGAGGGAAGTCTTCGCAAGCAAAACTTACTTATCTAAATATGTTGGGGATAAATTTTATTAAAAATATTAATATCATCAATCATTTTTTTCGTTTCATATATTAAAATAAGGTTTGGATTCTATAAAAATTTCATAAAATATGTCACTAGAATTGCTTAAAGTTACTTTATGCGGTTCAAATTATTTTAATAGGATATCTTGAACACTAGTATAATTAAATACAGTACCAATTACGCTACTTTTATATTTTTTTTCTATAAAACCTATTTAATAAATATAGTTATTAAAATCTATTAAAAACTAGCTCAAGTAACGTGTTACACTCATATAAATCCAGGATACAATTCATAGCCTCCTTTTTCGAAATCGGTTAAAAATATATACGACTACAGTATCCCTTACCTAAGTTTAATGACCTCTATTAAATTTACAACTGGAACTACGTGTAAAGCGAACATCGTATTGTAATAATACAACGCGAGGTGAACGACCTGAGAGTAATTCACACCGCCATAAGAACAATCAACAAGAACATTTAATTCACAAACAATGAGAACCATTCAATACACGATAAAAATTATCGTGAAAATATGACCTTTATCGTAACGCCGTAGGGTCGGATATCGTGTGTATGGAATATAATCGTAGTCGAAAAAAGACATAAATCAGGGTAAATTAAATTATGCAATGGTCTGGCGATACATACAAAATCGCTTGGAACGGACGAATTGTAAAGGTTGATGTTACGGTGGCAGTGATAGCGGTTGTTAAATATATATAAATATAATTTAATTAGGTATTACAATAATTGTATACTTTTAAAATTACAAAGCCGAAGAATTTCTGTTTTTGTTATTTAATGCGTAAATATTATAACCTTTCGTTCCGATATTAATTATTTTTCTCAGCACTGGCTGCTACGATAGGGTTCGCAGCCAGATTCGATCTGGCTTTGTGTTACAAATATTTCTGCTCCTGAGAAATATTTGTAATACAAAATTTTTCTCAACAAATTTTGTATAGTGTATTCTACAAATTTTGTATAGGCCATAGATGTTACTCGACACAGTATTTTCACCCTACTGGGGGCCGTTGAGTGTAAATATTTCTTTATTATCTAAAAACGCTTTAACTTTGAATGAACCCTAAAGTTCGCGTGATAGCACCTAATAAAGTAATAAATATATTATTGTGAACAAAGTAACTTTTATTTAACTTTTTTTTTTGGCGGTAATCAGCCACCGTCGTGTGACCGCTGACCACCTACCACTCGCCATTTTATTGACCGTTAATTATAAACTTTATATCACGATATGTAGTAAGGGTAAAAATGCAGTACAATTGTTGAATCGTTACCCCTTGAATATTAAATCGTTGAATCGAATCTTTTTATTTATTTATAAACGACGATTGTTAAAAAAGTAAAAGGTATTAACGTTAACTGCCTTCCCACGAGTATTTGAAAGATTAAGTTTTAATAATAAATATTTCTCAATAGGATTATTTGTTAATAAATTATAAGTATTTAAGCATCATTGAGATTTTTCATTTATGTTTTTTTTAAATTGAATGATTGTGTCATTTCGTGTCAAGATAAAGTTTCTTATGTCTTTAAAAATGTAATTATTTCCTGGTTTGGTCCACTAATTTCTCACAAGAATAACGACAAATACATCATTAGCTAGAGTTGAGTTATGACGCTAGCCAGATTAGTCGACAAGTTTATGATCACTTGAGAACACTCGTGTAACTCAAAAAACCTTTTATCACCTATAATTATTCTTAACAAACAACTATCTAACTTAAACAATTTTTTATTAGTATCTCTAAAACAAACTTTCATCGGATTTATTACATTAGACTACTTTTAATACTAAAATAAGACGATGGAAGTAATTAATAAACGATAACTACAAAACCGCTACTAGGTTAAATGAAATGTAATAAAAGTCGGTTTAGCCTGTAATTTGTGGGTCTAGTAATTAATTACGGGCGCTATCATAATTCTAATGGCGGGACAAATAATGAGGCCTGGTTTGGATCTTAAATAAAATAAGTCGTAAAAAAAAACGCTGACTGACTGGAAACAAAACTGTCTCTGTGAGATCGCAATTTGTTATAGATCTAAATTAATTTGAAAATTTTACCTTTTTATATATAAAAATAGATTTAAACAATTTTTAATTGTTTTAAAAATTACTCAGTCTTATTAATTATAAAACCAATTTAATACTATGCGCCACTATCGCAGCAGATATGTAATTTTGACTTTTTATAAAACATTTACAGTAAAAAACATCATATCGTAGATAAGGAGAGCGATAGTTATGCAAATCTCGCAGTAAATATACTAGTGTAGCGACATCTATCTCGCCACATACGAACTAAAAACTGACGTATCTTACATCGCGCTATCAAAGTTATCCGAGCGATTAAACATAAATACAAGAACCCGACAACAACCGTCGGGGGCAGTGGCCCACCAAACCCAACACCCGTCTGGTGGAACTTTACACCCTGTTCCTCACTCCCCCAAACTGGTGACCACGACGTGATAATCTGTTCCTCACTGCCCCCAAACTGGTGATCCCGACGTGATCTGAACACGCAACCTTCTGATTATACCCTGTTTCACCCCCCAAACTATCACAAAACATTAAACATGCTAAATTCGCTATACAGAAATAAAACGGCAAATCTAGACGTCGTAATTAAAAACCGCGAAATCATATCACACTTAAAATTCGAACCACGGAAATATATTTAAGGACATTGCAATTTTTTAAAAATTCTCCTAAAAATGTCTCCATTTCGGTTTCATTCGGAGTCAACTCCGACGCGACGGACTAAGTGATTAAAATTGTGACACTGCGTTCAAACAAAGCCGGCGAAATGTACCGATGAATTTAAATGGGGAGGGATGAAAAGTGGCGATGCACCGTCTTTTGGGACATGTCTACAATGATAATATTCTTACTTAGTCAAGTTAGCCATCTTCCAAATTTATGGTGATTAGATATTTGAATTTGATCTTAAGTTTGAGTATTATTTGCATTTGTAACAACTATTCTTTATGTATTCTAAAAGGGCGTTAATGGATCTTATTATGATACTCGTAGATGATATCTGAAGCTTTACAATAATCATATTAAAAGAAGCAGTTTTTGGTAAAATTAATAAAGATAGATCGACTCCATTAGATTCGCGATGTAGAAATAATAAAGTAAAGTACCCTAGAATATTGAATAGTCTTCAAGTTGATACATCCAATACAGATAAATGAAGGCTCCCAGCCAGGATTAAACCCCAGGCGGCTGGACGGAAAAGAAAATAAATTGAATTATTTAAGAAGCTGGAGAGTAACCAGATGAGATTAAGGCTCAGGCATGCAAATTTAAGTGTCATAGACGATAATGAGTATGTAAGCCTTACAACTTGTACTTGTACATAAAAATTATTAATATAAAAATATTGTATTAAATATGAAATTTTTGCACACAAAATATAATAATTTTATTGTAGGTGAATTATCAAAGTCGATAGCAACCTTGGAAAATTGTTGTTACTCGTGTTTCCAAAGAAAACCTTTTCGTTTAATGCATAGTGTATCATATAATATCTTCAGAATGATCCTATTACAATTTTGTGAACATTTTCCATCGCTCAATTTGTAAAACGTATTTTTCGCCTTTAGATATATGCGAGTCAGTGTTAATTTGCCAAAAAATTTAATCTCTTAAATCAAAAATATTTCAGAAAAATATATAAAAAAAAAATTACAAATTAATAATTGTAAAGAAATGTTCAATATGCGTTCTATTGTTATATATGTATAACATAACCTGTTACGGTTGTTCCAGTAACTTCGACATGTTAATACAAAAAGGACACCAATGTGCACGCAACTCAACGAGGTCGCCCTCCCTTGACGCGACCTTTTCAACGCGCCAGGAAACTTAACAATGCGCGACGCGCTCTAAGGACTAGCTAGTTAGACATGATCTGATGTACTTTATCTCTTGAATTTAACAAGTCGGATAAAATAACACAGATGCGTATCTAGATAACTTTTTGCATATCTATCTATCTCTAAGCACTCAAATTGCAACGCGCCGGAAATTTTTACAATGCGCGACTCTAAAGACGAATTTGATAAATATATACTTATTTTAGAATAAAAAAAACAAAATAATCGTTATATCTAAAGCTAAGTTTTCGTGTTAGTTTACGTTTACGTTGCGCCTCGACTCGTGTCGCGTACCTTACAGCGCTTTAGTCGATGTATAAAAAAGTTACACCTCCTGGGACATTTTGAAAATACAACATTTATACATCATATCTATTTTTTCAGAGGTTCTATTTACCAATGCCTTTTTAAGCACTACTTATAATATACTTATGCCAAAGCCATTATACATTATATACTACAGATCGGCAGTGCTAAGGACTGCCTAGTGAAGTCTAGGACGTGGTCCGCCGCTGACGGTTTTTTTCTCTTTCGGTATCTTATTATTTCTTTATTTTTCTGTACATTTTCCACTTTTTGGAACGAAGTTCCTTATGGGACGACAGGGTATCCTAACCGGCAAAAAACATCCGGCATAGTAAGATTATTTCGTCTAAAAACCTCTTACATAGAATGCTACGAAAGAAATATTCGAAATTAAAAATCAAAATATTCACTTCAATATTTATTCTTAATTGTAATTATTTAAAAACTAATTAATAATTATTTAGTTACCAATAAAGTGGTTTTATTTCTGAACTGGTATATTCATAATATTTTTAACTAACGCCATCTAGTGAAGATCCCAAAACCTACGCAGCAATCAGCTATTGCTTATACCACATCCTTCTAGACTGCCCGGCCCATGATAGCGAGAGGCAGAATCTGGAGTTTGCAATGAATCTCAAATTGGACCGTAATTCGCTTTCAGAAATACTGTGTCGAAAGGACAGGGATTTGTTCCTGAAGTATTGTATAAAATTAAGTAAGGTTGTTAATTTTAGAAATAAGACAAGTAAAATATGTTAAGTAGTTATAGTATTAAGTTAGGGGTAGCAACCCAGTCCACGCTCACTAGATGGCATTTTTTATATATTTTAAGAATAATTGTAAGAAATAAAAATAAGTGTTTTTGTAAAGTAGTTTTTTATTTTTAGCGATAAAAAAATCATAATAAATTTTTTATACCCGAATAATTATTTTCTTTTTACCTCGACTATAACTTGAAATATTAATATTCGTATTTATGTAATAAGGAACTTCATTCCTACCTGGTGTCCTAACACTCGTAGTTTTTTTTTTTGTTATAGCCTAGGCCAGTCTCTAGGTTCCATATTATCTATTACACACTAAACTTATTATATACATATAACTTATTGGATTACATAGGTAGTCTTTCTACAGTTCATATCTATAGATTAAATAATAATTATAGAATTATTCGTTATTTTATTGTCATTCAATCAACTGACAACAAAGAAAATATTCAAATGTAATTATGTAAAACGATTATACAATAAGTAATTTGTTGATGTGCATATGTTCTAATTAACTGGTTGTATTATATATTTGGTTGAAATTTTTCTTTATCTTAGAACAAATCTATGCTTATTGCTTTATGTAGAAAAATTAGACTTTTTTAATTTTCATCAAATAAATAATTAACCGAGTAAGTTGCAATGCGGGGTCTTATTGCGTAATTTTGTTTGAGATTATTATACGCTTACAGGTGAAGAAATAGGTAAAGTATGTGCTATTTAAATTACAACGAAATGTAAAATAGTAAGTAATTATGGTTCCGTATAATTAAATCTTTTCTATCTTAAAAAAAAAGCATCTGTGAAGTCCTAGTTTTCGGAAAAAAAATTAAAACCTTTTCTCAAATTGCAGAAAAAAAACATACTTTAAAAAAAAGAAAACAAAAGAACATAATTATGCTTCCTTAAATAAATATTTTCTGGAGTTTTGATATACTTATTGTTAGATATAAAAAGTCACTCGAAATAAATATATTTGTCATATTCGTCGTAAGCTCAAGGTCGTCATTACGGTCGGATTTTCGCTTACGCGAGGGAACCCTAATCACGAGGGGTATAATTACGCTTAGGCCGCGATTGTGGTGTAAAACATTTAATGAGTGAGCCGTGTGCTGAGAGCGAGCAAAATGGTGCATAGTTCATAACGATGTCGTAACACACATACATGCATACATAAGGGTTAGATTATATACAAGGGATATTTGTTATGTAATATGTACATATAAAGCAATTGTGTTTTGAGTATATGCATTTTTATACACATACGCACTATTATGACGTATCTAATGATAGTTCATTTTTTTTAAATCGTCAAAGCATTTAGCTTACAGAGCGTGACAATGTTACACACATACATACATCCGTTCAAAAAAACATAATCTTCTTTCGGCATTTGTAGAAAAATATTATTCATTGTTCGAGTCGTAAAAGTATCATAAGACAGCCACGTATTGTTTAAGACACAAAACAATTACATTCATTACATTATATGTAGTGTTGCTTTGTGTCATGACATAAATGAGTTATTTCATTATGGCACATCACTATCTGTCAGACATGTCACATTACTAACGACATCTGTCGTGTCGTGTTTTTACAGAGCAATAAGCCATCACTAATGAACCCGCAACGATATTATGTGCATAGAAGCTATAGCTTTTATTAATGTAAGAGTAACTTCAGAATTAATTAATTTAAACGCGGCGTTTTTAAACTATATCTAATAAATAGTAATTGTTTATCTTATAACACATAAAATATGGTCTTCAAATATTATTTTATGTGTATTAAATGTCAGTGTATAACATGATTTATAATACTGTGTTTTATTTTATTTAACAGTCTTTCAACGTCCTGTTTTACGACAAAGGCCTCTTCTCGTTTTATTGGATGGTAAATAACGTAGTTTTTATTTTCAATCGGGAATAAACATGTCAAAATAACTAATACATTAAAAGTAGATCAGAGAGCAGTAGAGACAGCAAAAAAAAAACTCGTCTCAATATTAATATTCGATATACTTCTTAGAGAAAAAAAATCTCTTTCATTCAATAGGAACAATCGATAAACTTAGAAATTGTTTTGTAAAAAATTAAAATGAATAATATCGAGAAGAATTAAAATAATTTCGTTGAGTTTTTTTTTTTTTGGTAAGAGATTATAATTATAACATTGTTGCATTAGACAAGTGAAATATATGCTAATACATAAACAAAACATATCTACTCATCGTCAGGTGTTCCATCCAATTGATCATTTGACACGAGCGAAAGCAACCAACTTTTGTTATTCTTTTATAACTACTACTACTATAATAGTATCGCAGAAACATTTTATTATAGTTTGGTTTTAGTAATAAAACTTTATTACAGAGTTGGATGATTACGTCTTGTAATTAAGTCGTTATAAAGGAGATATCGTTTATTTCACTCGAACAAATCTGGCAGTAACGTCACATTACTAACGATAGCTGTCAGTCATGTTTTTACAGAGCAATAAGCTGTCGCTAATGAACTCGCAATGATATTATGTGAATGGTGGTTCCAGCTTTTATTAACGTGCGGATTATTCACACTGGTGGTTTATACGCTACGTTTTTATTACGAAAGTTTATGTGTAACATATATTAATTTCACAACTATTTTTATAATACTATACTATACTATTATACTAACTGAACTAAGCGAACCGCGATATTCTAAATTATATTAAGCGCCTGAACGATAAAAATAGTTGTGACATTTTGTTCCATCGCATCGTTCTTTTTAATACGTTCTATTTAATTGTGAGAAATGTCGATTTAGTAAGGTTTTTATATTGAGGCAACACTTTTACAAATACTTGTCTAGTAGGATAACTTATCAAACGGGTTAGTCACTGCAAGTGTACTCAAAAATTAGCAAATAATCAGAAAACAATCATTGTTACTTACGTAATACGATTATAAAGCAATCGACTGCGCGATTGTGGCAGATTGCTTAATTATAGCAAATAGCGAGGTTTTATAATATTCTTTAATAAAATCTATCGCCAGTAATTTTACTACTTTTTACTCGACTGTAAAAGTAGAATTACGTTGTTTATAGTTTGTATTTTTATGATAGAATGATGAGGTGATTTTCATACTCTGTATTCTCATAGTATCAGTAATTCATCACAGTTTGCTTGGTTTCATAAGGCGCATCTAGCGTAGATGTAGGTACTATGTAGATGTACTTAATATGTGTTTAACAATCTTCGGAAACTGTACTGGTGATTGTTTTCGAAATATGTGCTATTTATAAAAAAAATATTATATACTGTTTGTTTCCATTAAAATAAAGAAATAAATAAATAAACAGCGTCAGTGAAAAAACGCTCGCGTATTCCTAGCGTGAACGCGTTACGTGTGAAGCGAGCTCACAAAGTTTCATTAGTGGTCGTCCGCTCTTACGGCGCGTGTTTTAACGCGTAGACTAATACCGTGTTTAATGAGGACCCCGTTCGTATACATATCGTATTATGACGGTATAAACAATTTGACGCAGCCTCATGGAGACGTTACAGATGGCTTAACCTAGTTAAATGGCGGGAATGAATGAGAACGATTCTAGGAATAGATATACGTTATGAATTGCGTTACTATTTATGAATGTTGAAACTTTTATTATGTGCAGGATTATTTACACTATAAATATGATGTTAGAATATGTTTTTGCAGTTTTTAGATTGTTATGTATAGATCTAATACGTAGATATAACACCTGTTGAGGCTCTTATCGGCTCTTTTCAGCAGAATCTGTATTCCGAGCCGACGATAGCTTGCCCTAATTCAAAAGTTCTAGTAAACCCTTCTTATTGACGGTTGGGTGGGTAGTTGACAATAAAACTTTCTAATATAACGATCGCGGGTTAATAACCTTTTTTTCGTTATTGTGTCATATTCTCGGTATTTGTGTTGTTTTCATATATGAGGCATTAATTTTCGGGCTGCAGATAAAGCTGTTGAGTATTACTTATGTATATATTTCTATTTCAGTTTTAATATAATAGTACTATCTGTACAGTTATTATGTAAACTCAGTAATAATCATACTAAACTGAACTAAAGCCTGTAAACATTCCACTGCGCGAGAACTAGTATGAAAGATTCGAAACTAAATATAATGTGAATAAAGTCTCTGCCCATGGTAGGAGTAGCCTAAAAAAGTTCCACTACTGGGTAAAAGCATCTTCTCGATATGGGCGAAGGGTTAGTGCTGAGTTCCTTACCATGAGTAACGATCGCTATCAGGTGTCTACGATAACCACCGGGTCCGACGGCTTTTCGTCTCTTCCAGGCACGGTGGGAAGACCCACAAGGACGTACACCCAGACAAGAAACAAACAATTGTATAAATACAAATAACTGCCCCAAGTACGAGTCGAACCCGCGACCGCCGGAGTAGTCGCCTACTACTCGCACCACTACCCCAGAACCGTTGTAATACGACATAATCATACGATTTGAACTATATTTTTGTGTTAAGAAAACATACCTCGATTAAGACCTGAGCTGACCGACCATAGAACTCAAGACGTTCAGTCAAAGATATACAGAATGAATGGTGAGTTACTATACATATTTAAGGAGAATACTCGATACATGATTCTCATTCGAATTATGTAAAAATTTAACATAAATATTAATAAACTTTTAAGTAAAGTTGCTCAACAGTTATACTTATTATTTACGCGTCGTCTGGTCACCCTAGCAGCTAGCTGCACTGTCGACACAAGACAGGTAGTTTAACTACGTCCAAACGCCGCCACGTGTTAACAGAGTAGCAGGCTACCTTTGATAAACAAGCATGATCCAATCCCCCTTAAAACTTTAATCATAGCTTAGGATAAGCAAAAATACTAAGATATTTTACTTGTTTAAGAAACAAATTTGTTGACTAGGTAAATGATGTGAACTCTGGAATTTTTTAGATGTGAACAAGCGGCACAGTACAACACCTGTGCACGCGCCGCCGTCATGTCTGGAAAATTGTCCACGCTTCATTTATTTGAATTGAAATTTATGGAAATTTGGTCAAAAATTAAGTGCCTCTTTTTTACATAATTCGAATGAGAATCATGTACCGAGTATTCTCCTTAAATATTGATAGTAATTCACCAGTTATCTGTATAAAAAAACTGATCGCGTAGCTCGTCGCACGAATGCAAAACGATCTGGATTTAATCGCGTAAACGCACCGGGCTTCGACGCAAGCCGATTACTAGTAACACGTTAAATTTCATTGACTGTGATCGCCCACTGACAGTTTAATGTGAAGCCTTTCTATGGCCTCCTTTAAAACAATTTGCAGTTCAATTACTTGTATGGCATAGACTGTGTAATAGTAAACTTGAATAAGCTTGATAGCGTTTGTACAGTTTTCAGTTACTGTATTTATTGTGAATGGAAGTTGAAAGTGTTTTTACACGCGTTTAAATTCGCACCGTGATGATTTATAGCCTATAAACTTTATCCAAGGCAAGGTTTTTTAATACGGATAAAATTTAACAACTCAGTCCTTAGATCAGCTCCTAAAGTTAGTCCGTTCAAACAAATAAATAAACCCAAGTTTTATTTTTTGAAGAAAAAATACTTATTATTAGATATGTTTTCTGATGGATAAAAAATAAATAAATAATTACTTTTTTTATATATACTTTACTCATTATTATTATTTTGTTTTTTGATATTAAATTAATAATATCGTATTTTAATTTATATTAATAATTATAATTAAAGTCGTTGCTGGTACAATCGAAATATTCCAATCCATTACTGTGGAACATTTACCTATTGCAGTACAGTACAATCAAATATTATTGATATTAAATATTTCAAAGTTGACTGAGAATCCAGTTCCAAAATTAATCATCACGAGGTAGGGGCACAAACAGTGGGTACGGTACGGTACGGTTGTGTACTCTGAGACCAGCACGTACGTAAATAGAACCCGACCGCATTGAGTTTACTTTTGAGCTAAACCCTGCTACCTTGTTTACGATTTAAGACATAACAGCGATATAACTGCGTATATCTTAGTAGATACAGACTCAGAATTGTATGTACCGATTGACGTAACTCGTTTTACCCGTTGACATTTATGGCTACTAAAGCTGCTACGATTGCAATTTGATTGTTACAGATAAAAAAAAACTTATTTCGTATATAGGAAAAAAGTATAGGTCGTGTTACAACAATTTTCTACTTGATCGAGAAAATATTGAAGTCATAAATCATTAATACCTTGGTTAAACAGGATGCGAATTTCTAACGTCGATGTTTTTTCGCCAAGGAATTTGTACGCAAACTGTAATGCGCACATGCACTCGAAAAACGTTCCTAAGAGTGGGATTGCATCTCTTTCTACCTTGGATTCAAGGCAACTCGTAAGAAAGAGATAAAATACCAGTAGTCAACGAAATGCTCGGAACTATTTATTCACTTTACATGTTGGAAACAAATGTCAACCTTATGTTCGTTATTTCAAGGTGCATATTTGAATTACAATTTTATTAAGTAAGCGTTCCAGTTATGATATAAATTCCTTGGTTCTCGCCTAGCATGTTGATCTCGTAGTTAGCTTGTGATCTTTTATTTTAATATGAGAACCGTTCGTGCTGGTGCAGTTGTGATGAAATTCCATTAACGCTGAAGGTCTCCGGTTCGATATCCGCTCGGAGTGGATATTTGTATTTAAACATATATTTGTTTCTAGTCTCGTTGTTTGTCCTTATAGTTCTACCCACCGTGCCACGAGGAGCACATAAAGCTGTTGGTCTCGATTGTTTTCATAGGAAACTGAAAAAAACTCGTTACTTTTGGTTAGATAATCATCGACCACGCCATAGAGCAGCGAAACGTGTTAAGCTTCAAGCCTTCTAGATATAGAGAGGAGGTTTTTGCCCTGCATTAGGGGGGTGTTTGTTGGCTGTTTCAGTTCAGTTCAGCCAGTATTATAATGTTATAACGCTGATACACAACACCTCTGCGCTAGAGCGTATAAGTGTATGCTAAATACGCAACTAGTTTGCCGAAGGCATGAAGTTATTACAGAAAATAATTAAAGCAGAAACGATCTTACCATTAATCATACACGTCACACGCATATTCAATTAACTGTATCGCCGTTGTATTAATTACCTGAAAACAACAGAAAAACCAATTAATACAATGATATTTAAACTTCTTAACTACTATTACAAAAAAGATGTTAATGATAACATTTTATTAAATTAGTTTTACCTTGAGAGTGCCTTTATTAAATCAAAAAATCTGAATTAAAATATTTTTATATTTTAGAGAAACAAATAAGAACTTTAATAACTGATGTAAACATTTAAATGCAAAAATAAGTCAGCGTTACTTCATGCTCACATTGACGTCACGTCTCAGTCAATAAATTTTCACGCGAAATCATAATTATGAATTCAAAATCAAGGCGTATCTAATATCACAACGGTGACGTCACCGCTGACGTCACATCCCAGAAACCGCAAGGTTGCCGCGAAAACGTGTAAATCGCTTGTCGCATCCGCGAAGCCCTGCTGTTATCCGACGATACCAATACTTCGGTTTAATTTCGAACGCTGAAGCCGCAAAAATGTCGGACGTACAGTAATTGGCGTGGCCCCTTTGATCGAGACGAGAGTCGCTATTGAAATCGAAATCCGATTACCGTTGCAGCCGAGTATAGATATGGGATATACTTGGGTATTATTGAGCTAAATTTACTGATAATTTTCTGGTCAGTATTCGTTTGTATAAGTTAAATTGAGTTAATTACTTTAATACTTTAACCATATTAAGATAATAACCTATTTTTTAATAAGTCTAACTAATTAGGTGAGTAGTGATATAATAGATATTTTTAGATATATTTCCTTATAAAAACTTTTGAAGGGCGACAGTATTTTAAACTTAAACCATATTTTAAATTCGAGTTGCTCATGCATAGTTTTAAAATTCGTTCCTTATTTGAGTCCTATTTTTTATTTCTAGATGGAATATTAATTATATAACATAAAGATATAATGTTCTCTTATATTTACGCGAATTTTACTCATTTGATTAAAAGTCTATACCGGATTTTATCGCGTTTATTCAAAACTTTATAGTTTTACAATATTTTAAATTATTTCCCGACGTTTCGGACCCTTTACAGCGTCCATGATCTCGGGGGACTGAGGTGGTGGATTCGGACACCCACTATAAAGTTTTGAATAAACTCGATAAAATCCGGTATAGACTTTTAATCAAATGAATAAAGATATAAATTAATATCAGATATTCAGAAATTATATTCAGAAGTCTTAAAAGCGTTAGCTAAATATGATAATATACATTAGGTGAACTGCTCATTTATTGGCTACTACTACAAAAATTTACAAATAATACAAGTTAATATTAATAGTAAAATTAATTACAATGAAGTAGGCCGAGCGCCGCTGGCGTGGTGTATTAAATTTGATCACGATTACACTTACACCACGCAGAACTTAATTTCACATACCGGCTGCTTATAAACACTGATAAAACGGTTAGTTTAAATAAGTTCTGACGGTGTATGAGAATAGTGAGGCTATTTTTAAATTAGTTTCGAAGTAGGTACGTCAAAATTTACAGAAATATTATCGTCATTTTAAGTGTTATGTAGATTTTAATTATTTATTTAACAATAAGTGTTAATGGCATAACCAATTATTTTTATTCGGTGACCAAAGGAGAGCTTTTAAATAAAACAAATAATTTACGATTTTCACTAAGTAAAGATATATAAATTTAAAAATAAAATTTACTTGGTTATAACATAAACTCAATTCAATTCTCACATCTGCACGTACTAATCAAATACTCATTAAAATAATTAACTTGTCACACAAAAATAAAGAAGTTTCATAACTCAGAATTTTTATATACATATTGTATCGCTATAAGTTGCACCACACGCTAACGTCAAATTTCAATAGCAAATGCTCACAATTCGAGTAAAACAGGAGTAAGGTCTATAGACAGGCTAACTTCACGGACAGTGTGCGGTTTTAATAGCCATGTGGAATGCCTAAATTAAATTTCTAAATCTAAGTTAGTATTTAAATCTAAGTTTTGTTGTAATCACAAAAAGTATATGTTGGTCTATATGGTTTATCTTTATGAATTTTTACTGAAAAACTACGAGCATTTTTTCTGAGTTTCGCTAGTTATTTTGAAATATAATCTAAATTATACCGGTCAACGATACACATATTATACTGAATCGACATCTGGAGTCAATGAATCATCTTACGACGATGTCAAATATCAAGCAGTAAAACTACGTCGATAATTTTAGTGACATTGACACTGTCCAAATTTTTGCGTATATTTTAGAAGAGTCAACATATCACCCACATTAAATCGGATAAATGAAGCTGATACACAAGTTTTATCAAAAATTAACAACTGAAATTACTAACCTCAATTTTTTAAATAAAATTATGATTTAATTTAAGTTAAACATCTTTTTAAATTTACGAAAAGAGGAAGATATTTCATGGGTTTGTGTACCATCTATCCATTCCCCACTATCAATAAACTTACACGTACATAAAAAATACCATTTAAAATTTATTTATTTTTAAAACGTGACACAGATGACATACATCTGTGACTTAACATAACAAATATCTACTCAAGACGAAGTCAGGTTAAGTTCCAGTTTTTCAACAGTTCCCTGTAACATAAGTTTAATATACAATATACTTATTTCAATTACGCGTATCGGGTACACAATTAAAAACAAATAAAACAGCTCCGTGAAACTTAAACAAAGCACGGAGTTCCGTTGCGTATTTTTCCAAGGATCCGCGTCGAAACTCCGAGTATTGAACACTTGAGATTCAGCGCCTCGTGGAATAACAAGATCTGTTTGCACGGATAGATTTGTTTTGTTCGGATAAATATTTTAATTTAAAATTGGAAACATCTTGCATTCGCCATTTGGTAGCAGCTTGTGGACAACAATATAATTAATTCTATATTGTTGCGTTCAACTGTTTTATTTATATTTAAAGAAGAATGAAACTGTAATTTTATTTATTTTTGGCTTTATGTATCTTGTAACCACTACACTAGCGCCATTCTGGCCCCTTAATTTAATGCTATTTTGTGGACACTTTTTAAGTCAAACAGCCATATGAGAATGTGCACCTTAACACTAACCGCATACATACGAGTTTGGACACTGTATACTTTTATCCCGAAATTTAGAACAGTTCTCTTGGGAGAGGGGATGAAAATCAAAATGTATATTTTATGATTAATTAAGAAGAAAATGGCTGACGTCGAAGGCGATATTTAAAAGACACAAAAACTGCAACGAATTTGTTTGCTATGATTTATTACCTTTTCTTCTTTTTTAAATAAAAATACTCCTTAAGATTCATATTCATTGTTTACATTAGGTATTTATAATATAAAACCTACTTGTAGCCTTAACGTCAGCGGTCGTGGGTTCGATTCACGCTCGGGGCAGATATTTGTATATCATTGTGGATGTCCCCATTCTCTTTTGTACTTCGAAGAGTACGTAAAGCCGTCGGTCTCTGTTGTAATCATGGATACTTGATAGCAATCGTTACTCGTGCTATGGAAATTATCCGACAACCCGCAGTGGAGCGTGGTAAATTAAGCTCCAACTCTCCCATATGGAGAAGAGGCCTTTGACCAGCAGTGGGACGTTTATAGTGTGATTCAGTTTAGTTCATAACCTTCTTTAAGTTTTTCTACAGAATTTCCAAAACATCATATACTCTTCAGCCTTATTAGTAGATGGTACTTTATGATACTTTTCTCGTGCGGTGACCGTCAGATAAGAATAGTCCCGACCTCTTTCTTACCGAGGTGTCGTAAAAGGGAACTAAGGCCATAGTGGTGCGAACAACTGTACATCAACCAGGATGGTGATGCAACCACCTGCCTATCTAGAGATTACGGGGGAGGCCTACATTCAGCAATGAACATCCAACGGCGGATATGGTAGCACATTTTTCCAAAGTTTAAATAGATTTACATCAGAAGGTTGAATCAATCAATAAATACTACTTTTAGGTTTTATTGATCTATAAGTAAATATCACGCACACATTTACATTGTCTTATACTGTTATCAGCGTTGCCAGACGTTCCGATTTTGGCGGGACGTCCCGATTTTTTGAACAAAATTAAATGTCCCGCGCGGGACATGCTCAATCCCGCTTTTCACACGTAAGTATGCTCAGCCTTTTATTTCAGAAGACGAATAAGACTCAACTATTTAACAATAGGGTAAATCTGGTAAATATTATATTTTTATCAAAATACATTTCCTATGGCTATATTTGCTATCTATTGTCACATTTAAACGTAATTTGAATTCAAATTAAAAAGATAAATATTTAAAAACTTCTGATTATATACGTTTTTTTACTATGTCCCGCTTTCGACAAAAGAATCCCGCTATTTCACTCAAAAAGTTCCAAAAACCCGCCTTGGCAAAAAAAAAATGGCAACGCTGACTGTTATAGACATGTAAACTAATAAATAACATGTGAAATAAAACAAACGCAATAAAGTCCGTTTTTAGACTTTTAATTAAATGAGTAAAATTCGCGTAAATATAAGAAAACAACATGTAAACTAATTAATAACAAGGATAATAAGTTTCTAGTGACTATTTTCTCCTAACAAATCACAGGTTTTTATATACTTTGACAAATCGTGTCACGTTCTATACTTGCCTGAGCAATTTGAACCCTCTAGCATTGCGATAACAGCGATATTGTTAAGGGATTAAAATATACTAGTTTCAGAGTCAATAGCTTTTATATACCTAGTGTATGGAGTAGAACATTTGTCATACAACAGTATATGAATGGTTCTTTATATTAATTATTGTTTTTCGTCACGTTCGAGTTCGGCGATGACAGGATTATTTCGTTTGAAAGGGATCGTTCAGTTTGAAGCTTATTAGAAATATGATCACTTGGTATAATATAATAAATTAATAAAAAATATGGGTTTGTTTTAATAATATTTTGTACATTCAATGGTGTGCTTTTTAATGTAGGTTAATTATATAAATTAGCTACATCTTAAAATTAGAACTTCAAAGTGGATGAAACCGCGAAATATACTATGCAATTTGTATTTCAAGATAATTTAATGGTAGTTATAAAATAAATATTCACAAACAAAATCGCGGAATACAGGTTACATCAAAACAATTTAACATAGCGACGCGTGCTAAAAATAAACGCAGAAATGGCGCTGAAAATGCGAGCGAACACACCTTTATTAATTTACAACCGCAAATTTACACATTTTCCCGTGTACCGCTTACATTACACGCCGCGAACACCTCACACCCGCACATTAGTACCGAGCGGGCGATGTATATACGTGCTCCATGTTCGCGCCATTTACCCGTAACTCGGATAATCGCGTCGAGTCGCGGGGTAATGGGCCGTGAAGGAGATAGCATCGACCCGTACTCCCCGTCCCCCACCAACCCTATAGGAACGAGCGAGAGAGCAATCGTAATTAGTAAAGTTTGATATCGATAGGCTAAGTTCGTAAGATCGATACCATTATCGAGTTTGTTTAAATGGTTTTTAAGGTAATAAAAAAGAAAGGTTTTTAAAGTATATTTTTACCTGACAAAAATTCGAAATACATATTTCGTACCTACTGAACGTGAACTATCGAAGCGATAACTGCTCTATGTATTTATTCGTCAATTATTGCCTATATTTAGATCTTCTTTTATCTTAATCTTATTATATGCGCTCAAACGGCGTCTTTCGTGCCTGTGGACAGACAGCGCAGCGCCCTCTCTTTTTCCGGCTTACAACTATTAATAATAATAATAATAATAACCGGCCTATCGCCACGGACAGGACGATACTGGCGAACAAGCCTGATATCGTGGTGATGGATAGGGCACAGTCGAGGGTGTTTTTAGTGGACATTACCATCCCGCATGACGAGAACCTCGTGAAAGCCGAAACAGAGAAAAAACGTAAATATCTGGATCTGGCGCACGAGATTGTCGACATGTGGGGTGTTGATTCCACTGAAATCATCCCTATCGTTATATCTGCCAACGGTTTGATCCCGGTTAGCCTCGCTCACCATCTGAGGCAACTGGGTATCCGTGACGGTTCGCTCGCAGCCAGGATGCAGAACTCGACTCGGCTAGGATTGTCCGCCGATTTCTCAGCCTACAGCCCTAACCCCCGGCCGTTTGATCTCCCTGCCGGGGCGTAATCCTCCACCCGCTTATATTTATCTAAGTAAGTTTATGTAAATTTATTATATTCCTTATATAAGTATTGTATTATTTTTGTTTATATGACATGTATATGTATATCTTGAACGGGTGGAGTGTAGCAATTAAATAATAATAATAAATATTAACCAACAATCACACCACGTTAACCTAGCCCCGTGGTAAGTTCGTAAGAACTTGTGTTACAGGTACTAGGAACGGAAATAAATTTAAGATATAAATACATATATACATAAATACACATCCATGACCCGGTGCAGACATCTATATTCGTCATACAGATTATATGCACCTGGCGGGATTCGAACCCGCGACCGCTGCGTAAAGTGTCCAGTTGTCTGACCACTCGACCAGCCGGCCGTCATTGTAACAATATATTGAGTGTCTTCTTCAAAAATATATTTAAAATAGCCGAATATAGTACAATAATCACAATATTTGGTCAGTTGTAATTTTTAACATTGTTTGATTAAATTAACTAAAACAAATAGATTCTTGTAAATTCTACTCCCACAGACAAAATATGAGGATATAAGTTTGTATGGAATTATTAGAATGCTAATTTGTATGCTGAAAAGAATATAGTACTAATATAAAAAAAAAAAACGCGTTTTTAGTTGCCATCAGTAGAGTAAGCTCGATTAAAGTGGATCATCGAATGAAACAATGATTGTAAGATTCATGTGAATAAGGAAGTCACTTAAAAATAACGGTAATTTATTTAACATGTATGAAAACGAAACACAGGAGATATCACATGAGACAGTTATCTTACATTAATTGACTAATATAAGACCTTGATTAATACCCTTTTATTTTTACTACCACCCAAAAAGTTATGTACCAAATTTTTAACACTTTTTGGAACAAACATTTTCCAATTAGGTAAACAAAGTGACGAGACCGCGAAAAAACTCTATATTCGTTCCATTTTTAGTCAAAACGCTATCAGTAACACAATCAAAAACCAGTCGACTGATTATTTTTCATTCCAACAAATCTCGCGACAGTCAGCGGAGTGTGAAGGGACATGAGTTCAACTATTAAAAAAAAAAAAAAAACTCAAAATCCTAACAACCCGTATTTGAGCTGAGGGCGGACAGACTAACCACTCAAATGCACTTTTACCCTCTATACTGATTGTACACAGGTTGGTTCCGCTTTGAGTGCGTTTGAAGATACGGTTGGGGCCACCACGTGGAATTATTACACCAGGACACGGAAATATATTACATTAAAGTTGTTTAACTCTAGAAAAAACTAATAGTTCGTCCTATCACCAGCATTAATAAAATATCATGTAGATAATCTTCCTGAAATAATTAAACTTAAACTATTATGTATTTTGTATTCCTAAAATAAACATCAAGGCATTTGCCGCTTGATGACAGGCCATTTCGATAGAGATTTAGCGGTCTAAAACTTTAACAGTTTAGAGGGCTTTTTCGGTAAAAAGGCCTTCTAAGCTGTGCTTAAAATAGTTAGAACCGTTTGAAACATATTAAAATACAATATTATTTTGTAAAATTTTAATAGCTTCAGATTCGGTAGTTTATCTTCGAATCTAGTTTGATTTGAAATCGAGTAGTTTTAAAATTGTACTACGTATCGTAATTTGTGATGAAATCTAAAATGTGTTTTTAAATTGATTAAATTTAGAAATTTATTACAAGACTGCTTCACACTAGCTAAGTTTACTTAATTGCAAGGGTCTGTTGTAACATTTATGCTGTAGAGGTAGTATTTTAACCCGAATTCGGTGTAACACGATACTCGTGGAAACAACTATCAATACACAAACGCTTTGCGAGTCATCGCGAAGTTAAGACTTTTGTTTTAAAAGGGAATATCATATCAGCCATTGGATGTTCACTGCTGAACGCAGGCCTCACCCATCGACCTCCAGAGCGACCGCTTAGGCTTTGCTGGTCATTTTGTGCTGCTGGTGTGTTGCAGCAGGGTTTGGTTTCGCAACTGACCATCATTATCTTGTTTAGTGCACAGTTGTTCCGATCATTATAGTCAACTTTTACGGCACCTCGGCAAGAAAGAGGTCGGGACTATTCTTCTCTACCGGTCACTGCACAGCTAGAAAATGGATAAATGTATTTTAAACAACAAGTAGATACACGAAAAAAACGTGAATCTAAGAGTACTGTGTCTCTTTTAAGTCCAAAATATAAAAAAGATATTTTTTTTGTAATTATGTCTTTATCGTCGAAAAGAATAAGTTACTCAGAATATTAAGTTTACAAAATAATAATTATGATGGCACAGTGGCCAAGCAACTGGTTCATGTACCAGCGGTCGCGGTCTCGATCCCCGGACATGACAAATATTTGTACAAGCCATATGGATGTTGGTCACGGTCTAAACTTTGTGTCGTTTCCGGACCGTCGAGGGTCAGGTTAATCAACCAACTGAGTTTATAATTAAATAATTACAATTTATATTTAACAAACACTTTAAAAGTTAGAAATCCATGGAATCTTGTAAGAATGGGCACTCTAGCATGGTATGTTTTGAGTTAACGATATCAAGCTCACTCGTCGATAAATTCGATTCATACATTCTGAATAAAATTTTATCTTTACTTCAATGTGTTAACTGTATAGAAGATTGAAAATGTGCCTTATGAACACATTAAAAACTTCTTATGTTACTTACTACTTAATAGTAGAATTTTCATTGGTAATAACAAAAAAAAAACTTTTTATTATATTTAACAATACTAACTCATAATTAATTATATCAAAACTAATTTATTTATATATTATTTTCAAAATATCTAATAAAAATTGAACTAAATAATGAAATAAATAAAAAAAGGAATTAAAAACAAAAACACTAAAAACCGTGTTGATAAATTTAAAGATTCATTGTTAAAATATCAATAATCGTATGTAAAATTTTAACTATTTCAGGTCATTCGAGTATTAAATTATTAAAATAAATTAAAAAACATTTCTATACAGCTAAAATTGGGACATAATCGATTTTTGTTTACGCTTACTACTATTTCTTAGAAAATAGATTCGACTATACAACGACACAATTTATACGTATATCAAATTATAATTTTCCAAGAATACTAGCGTTGGTATGTTGTCGTAATACAAAAGTAGGTCAAACAAAGTTCATTTGTACATACTATTTCACCTACACGGTTTCACCCGAGTTCGACAATATTTAACATTTTGTTGAGCCAAGCAGAGCCAAGAGGAATTAATAAAAATCGTTTCTGTCAAGGAGTGTTTTAAATTTGTAGTTTAAATATTTGTATTGTTTTAGGTAAAGGGTTGTAAATTAAATTACTAATACAACTATTTTCTTCAAAATTTAATGAGAACCGTTTTCTCCACAGCACCGATCAATATCCTTAGTGCATTCTCCATCTTATGTGACATTTCCTAAATCATCTGTGCTATTTTTGCCATATTGAAAGACATCGAAAGTAATTAATGAATGAATGTTCATTCATGTTGACTGTAGTCAAAGTAGCAACTCCTTTCACAATTTTTTTTTTTACAAATATTATACATTTAACTAGCCGTGGCTTCTTTCCGAGGTGTCGAAAAAGGCGACTAAGGGTGCCTATCCATTGAAGCGGTGCGAGGCTTCGGAACGGAGAAACGGACAAATATTAACCAACAGGATTGCAAAAAATCCTCCCTTCGCTCCAATGGACAAGGGATATTGGTTAATATTTCTCCGTTTCCGTGCACGGCAGCCTCGTGCCGCTTTAATGGACAGGCGTACCCTAAGGCTATAGTGGTGCGATAACTACACCAACCACACACATCACCATTCGATAGGCAGCAGCATCATCATATCCTGCCAAAACACACTGCGCTCGCTAACCCGCCTGTCAAGTGTGGCGGATATTGGTAAACTCTTCAGAGATGAGGGGGAGGCCTACATTCAGCAGTGGACATGCAACGACTGATGTGGTGGTGGGTTTTTACATTCTACCGTCAAAGGTTTAAATTAATTTACATCAGCAGGCTCAATCAATCAAGTACATATAACGTAAACTAAATATATTTAATTAATTAAAAAAATACCTTTTTATAAAATATAGGGTTGACAATTATAACGAGCCTCCTAGTATTTTTTTTTATTATGTAAAAATAAAAAGAAATGTAAAATAGATTGTATTAATAAAAAACAAATTAAAACTTTACATTAACAAAATCTTTTGTCTCAGTCGTCAATTATTTAGTTCGTTTCTTATTAAAAGTTTAATTTCGATTGTTATTTCGTAATAAGAATCTGTCGAAGATTGTATTCTTAATTAAACTGAATCAAGCGGTCGAAGTTCTTGATTGACAAATCTGGGATTCGAAATTGTTTGATTTGTTCTTGTTGTGTTAAATTTTATTAAACCTACTACCCTCGCGATGTTCGAGTATTAGATATTTTTTGCTGCACTCACGAATCGTAGCGTGTTGTTTTACAGCCTACACCGTCTTCAACAAACAATACCAAAAATTTAAAAAAATGATTAATCTTTTAGTTTTCCAGACTAAATTCGAATAGCATTCAGTCAATCTCATAGAAACACCGATTGAAAGAACTAAATATTCTCATAATCGTTTCATATGGCCGGTTAGCTTACCGTAGGCGGCGCTAAATCGGCTCTAAATTTCGACTCAGTTCGATGGTGAGAAATAAAAATATATCATAAAATTTTATCTGTTGAATATCGTTATACGTCAAATAATTTTATCAACAACCGGTGAAAAGGGCCCTAAGTGTCTAAATAATTCAGTGATCAAAAACGTTATCCATTACGAAATTTTATCCGCAAATATTTGTAATGCACTCTCAAATGAATCAATAGTGAAATGTGGAATCTACACGTACATATTTGTTAGAATCGTCGTGTTGATAATAATTAATTTCAAATTTCGAAACCCATATTTGATTACTAAAGTCATAATCAAACAAGGTACGTTACGCACGTGAAAGCGCGACATTGAGCGAAAATCGCGTATGTACAATAATGCAATATAGCTATGTCAAACAGAATATTTGCGTTACAACTGCGCACGTAGGTGTTCAGTTTGGCAAAGGCATTAAAATATATATAAAATAAAAATAAAAAAAATGGTAAAAAATAAAATAAAGATATATAATATGAATAAATTGAGAATTTAAAAATTTTAAATATAGAATTCGAACCGTATGCATTTTTACTGAAAATATTTGCAGCATCGAAACGTAGAATTTAATAAAATCCACTTCGCCACAGAAATTCGAATTTCGAACGGTTATTATGTGACGGATATGCGACGATTGATATCGTGGATTTACGACGACTGCGAGACGAGTCAGGAAATTGATTTTTATTCGACCGTCTGTTGATTAAATGACATTAGAACAGCATCGAAACATTTTATTAATGTAACGGTCTCTTGCTTGTCTATTGACTTCTTGCTTATTATGCTTATGATATACGAAGATATGTAGATATCGTAAAAATGAACGTTTCTACTTTTTACTACTTTTTCATGATTATTTCCATGAAATAACATTGTAAATTCACTATTGGATTGAATGTAATATACGAATCATATTTAAATGTATGGAATGGTCCTGCGGCGAATCGACGGTCATTTGTACGACGTGTCGAGTGCAAGTACACTCGGTCGAATATCGCCTACAAATTTTACATAACTCATTCGAGTCACTCGATCGAAAAACAACTCGAGTCGGATCGGTAATTCGATTGAAGATCGCGAATTTTTCGAAGTGGACTTACGTGTAATATAAATTCCCGAAACGATTTTGAGCTTGAAATACGGGAGCATTCGGCGATTTAATGTAAAAGTGCATTAAAACGTTTCCGGCGTCTGCGGAATTTCATCAATCAATTAAACATTGAATTTTTAATTGGTAGAGAACGAAAAGATTTCAAAGACTGAATATTCAGTTTTATAACTCTTCTACTTAATAGAATATTCAGCGGTACTTAATCTATGGAGTTAATAACGATTTTGTTCAGAAATTTTATGTTTTTTTATTTTTTATTTTTTTATTATTTCCTTTTGTGAAAGCGACCGAATTAATATATGGTATGAAAATTTTAACTGTCTACATATTACAGTTCAAAACACAGACATACTGTATCAGCCTGTAAACAACCCACTGCTGAGCGAAGGCCTCTTCTCCATATAGAAGGGTTGGAGCTTTATCCAATATGCTGCTCCACTGAAAGGTTGGCGGATAATATCCCTACCATGAGTATACTTAATGATCCTTATCAGGTGTCTATGATAACAATCGGGACCGACGGCTTTACGTGCTCTCCTTGGCACGGCGGGGAGACCCAAAAGGACATACACCCAGATCGGAAACAAATATTTGTACAAATACATATATCTGTTCCAAGCGGGAATTAAACCTGCGACCGACGGCGCGCGCCGACTCGCACCATTACACCAGATCGGTCGTCGAAATACAGACATACAGCGTCGTAATGAAATGAAATGAAATGAAATGAAATGAAATGAAATGAAATGAAAAATGCTATGCGGTGTAACGTGATATTTTATAGCCTACAAGCCTTCTTTACAAACAGGATTTCTAATGCAGATATTATTTTTAAATAATACCAAAAGACATATCGCAATATATAAGTAATTTTATGTATCAAGGCCATACAGAATAAGTTCCATACGTACCACAATTAGCGATGTGCGTCGTCGGGATAACGCGCGATAATCCCGGGATCGCATCGAGAACACTTCCCGAATTGATTTGATCGGCTGAAACTTGTAAGCTCACGATCCGTCGAGGAAAACGTTAGATTATACTAGTTTATCTTGTGTCACGTAAGCACGTTGTGTTTCTATCATTGCTATCTTTTTATTTTGTTATTTTAACAGTTTTCATAAGAGAAATATTATAATTTTGGTTACATGTAGTTGTAACGATTGTTTTATTATGGCTTATCTAATCCCTTATATCTTATAATAGTAAAATTCGTTAAATAAATAGTTTAAGATTGTATACAGTCATTAATCTTTTAATCAGATTATTAAATCAAAATTATTTTTATCTAAATTATTTTAAACAACTGCGTCAAACCGGTTTTTTTAACTTTGTGAAACCGGTTTAAACTGGTCTAGTGCAGTAAAACCGCTTTCGATAAATTCATCTAGCGAAGTTTCACACTCGCCCGGCGGCCGTCTGTCACCGCAGGCTCGTAAATTAGGCCCTCCGCTCGCCGCAGTACACCGAATTAACATAATAAAAAGGGCGCGCATTCATACCCCGGCCGTAAATAAAGTTTTATAGTC
This sequence comes from Euphydryas editha, assembly GCA_036937285.1. NCBI lineage: Eukaryota > Metazoa > Arthropoda > Insecta > Lepidoptera > Nymphalidae > Euphydryas > Euphydryas editha. Next base: position 17,936,411 of record JAUPFZ010000014.1, read on the forward strand.
GACGCTCTAATGCGTCTAAAAATGTCGCGCAAAGGGACTAACGCTGACTTTGTACGGTATTTCACACTTGTCTTTGTTCGTTGCATAATGATACGTGCGACAATGATAGGCCAGTACAATGGCCGGGTCAATCCCGGCCCTGAATCCCGACCCCCGGGATGGGATGGAAGGGTGCGGCGCAACGAATATATCTATTATTTTTACGACAGTGGATTAAACAATCTTGCGCTTATGTGTGACCGTAAGTAGTGTGTGCATATGTTTGTAATAAATTGCAACAGTATTACGAAATAGGACAGAGAGATAAGACTATTAGAGTTGAACACGTCATTTGAACATTATCGTAAATTCGTCAACACAGATCTTAATGTTGGCAATACAGTGTTAATTGCCTCATTAGCGGTGTAGATTAGTGCTACAACATTGAGTATTGATAAGAATTAAACGGTAGTGAATATTTAAAGATAAGTTCATTTAATTTATTTAATCTAGACGAGTAAAAAAGTATTCAGGATGAGTTTTTTTTTAATTAAATCTTAATAGTTGAAGAAAAATAACAGTTTCTTGCAGATATTTTTTCACCGTAAAAAACGCTGGTATTGTAGCAACTTTACGTTGATTTTCAGTCAGCCGTACAGGGCTTGCCAGCTGTATTTTTTAATTACCTACAACTAGGTTCCATCACAATGGTAAGGTTCTTCTTGTCTTTATTCACACAAAATTATTCAAGCAAGAGTCTGTAAAAGAAAATGTCTGTCTAACACGTTTTCTTGTATAGGGATACCCTTTAATTTAGCGATAGAGAGAGAGAGAGAGAGAGAGAGAGAAAGAGAGAAAGAGAGCGATCGTAGTTACACACTTTTTGAATATACAGTGCAACCTCGATATAACGAAACTGAAGGGAATTAGGAAATATTCGTTATACCAAGTAATTCGCTACAATGAGGTTTGTTATATAGAGGTTAGACTGGACTGCGATTCGTTTTAACGAGGTAAGAACTTGGAATTAAGTGGAAATAATTAATAGGATACGTTATATCAAGGTTTTAAGTTGAAAAAATTCGTTAAATAGATGTAAAAATACCTTTACCTATATTCTGCAATGATTGAAAAATCGTTATAAAATGGTTTTTGATAAATGTTATTCGTAATGTAGAGGTATATTTTGTATTATCTCTTACGGGCAGTTCTAGGGGATTTCGAAAAATTCGTTTAATCGAGGAATTCGTAATATTGAGGCTCGTTATATCAAGGTTGTACTGTAGTTGATAATGTATACACACCTTATATGGATCATCGCGTGTTTGTAGGCTCTCGAGCAAGCAAGTTTTCCAAAAAATTTTTTTTTTAAACCGGATCAGTAGAAATTAGCTTTGTGCGTTTAAATCAATGAAATAAATATATGTAACAACCATTCAAACAATATCTGGACTGAACTGAAACATTCTGTAACTATCCCACAAATGGGAAAAGGTATGCTCACCGTATAGATAAGAAAAGCTAGATCTTAATGTGCCACCATGTTCCATAACGGGTTTGCAGGTAATTTCTACCAAGAGCCTGACTCAAGTCATCTAGGAACTGAAAAAAAAATCATTATATATATTATAACATATAAGATAGACAGTCTTATAGCGGAATTTTATTTATAGAATTTCATTGGCATCTTTTGGTACGTAACTCATTATAAAAAAATTATCTCGATAGTCTACATTTCAGTACCATTACGCAATTTAAAAAAAAAAAACGATCCATAAATTGTGAACAGACGATTAAAAAAGTCTGATAAAAGCTTTTCAAAATAAGAACGCGTTTTAAATGTAAATTATTAAATTCTATAGAAACGATAACAGACACAGCAACTTTTTAAGCAAGAGAACAATTTAAAAGATGGTCCTCGCCGAAATATTTCTCTTCAGACCTTCATAAACCGTGGCTCCGTGCGGGGGCTCGCAGATAAAAGCACACTTTGTCCTTACGTTAATATAAATTGCGCCATAAATGTCACTCGTACAACCGCCGGACCAACTTTCATTACGGTACGAAATTTTTACAACTAAATACTATATATATTTTTTTCATGAAAACAAAGTGGACATCTTGTACGGTGAAATTTGTTTTCTTTTTAGCTTCGTTCTTCTTTTTCTACGTTATTTATAGTTTAGGACGACCGTTATGGTGTAATTGTGCGAAAGTTCCATTAACGTACACATTTGATGGTTCGATTCCCGCTCAGAGATATGTATTTTTTTTTTCTCATCTAGGTTGTCCTTATCGGTCTCTCTACTGTACCTTGGAGAGAATGTAAGGCCGTCGGTCCCGACTGTTATCAGAAACACCTTATGACGATCGTTACTCTTTGTAAGAATTACCTACTAACCCGTAATGGAACAGGAAGGCGCATTAAGATCCAACCTTTCTTCTATACGTTGAGCAGGCCTTTGCCTTTTCAGTTCAGTTCAGATATTGTTTGAAGAGTTATTACATATATTTCATTAGTTTGAACGGGCAAAGCTAATTCTACTGATCCTGTTTTAAAAAAATGTTGGAAAGCTTCTTTATCGAAGAAGCCTATAAGCAACACGCGATGATTCATATAAGGAGAGCTTAAAATATAAGTCTAGTTTATTAATGCGAATGCTATAGTAAATTTAAGAAAAGTCTTCATACTGAAAACTTGGTTATTTCTAACGTTCTTTACTTCATTGTTAACAAATATGTATTGTCAAACATAATATTTGTACGGAATCCTTTGCATAGAATATCTTCTCGTACTTTTTGAATTTATTAAATATTTATTTATATGTGATTATTTTTAAAGAAACAAAAGCTCATTCATGTAAATAAAATCAGGAGCAGTCATATAAAAAAACAATTATGCACTAACTACAATTATACAATATTTACATACAAAATTTGTATATAAAATTACAATGGATCACTGTTTGACAATCACTGAATATCGCTGGAAATGACGATTTACATTTAGTTGAATTATCAGTAAATTTTCAATATACAAATAATATTTAAAATATTTAATAAGGATTAGATATATCGATAAATGTGTTGATTAAACAATATTATAATTAAAACCCTTCACACTCAAAGTCCCCAAATGGTTACCCTGTGTCGATTTAGGGACACGGGGGGAACGAACCCGCGACTGTTGAAGCAATACCCAGTTATAGTGAACTTACTCTGGGATAACCGACGAAAGGGTCTTTTTTCATTAAAGTCCAATGTATCAGCGAAAATTCGTCGCATCGAGGTCTTGAAAAAGGAAATTGAAGCTGAATAGGCAAGCTTCCCGTTCAATGTATTAATTAAGATAACACAATTTTCTACGATTTCGAGCATTCGATGAAAAAATGATTTTTTCCTGCACCGTTTCAAAAAGCTAATAAAAACATGTTGCTTTATTTTTATTTTTTTTTATTTTACGTTAATGTTTTGTAAATAGAAACATAGTTAAATCTTCTTTTGTTAAAGCTAGATGTAATCATTCTGGTATCGTTATTACAGCATCTTTTTAATTCACAAAAAAGTTGTAATGGTCCATCAATAATATGAGTCATATAGTATCAAAAACGGCAGTCTCCACATTTTTCTCAAAAAAAAGTTATCTATGCCAAAATGTCCTCTATAATCAGCTCTTCCATCTAAGTTAATAAAAAAATGGAGACTGCCGTTTTTGATACTATATGACTCATATGATAATGTGTATTTTAAGGTATTTTTGACGAAAGTTAAGCAAAGCTACATATTTTGATTACTAAATGATATATATATATATTTAAAAAAAAAGCAACAAATATATATTGTTCTATATTCACGCTTACATTTTAAAGAGTCACGCAAATCTTTGCAAGTCTTGAAAAAATATCTTTTTGTTTTCGATTGCCTGTTTAACATATAAAAATATAGGCCATAAAATCTAATCTCAAGAGAAGAATCGTATCCATAAACGTAAAATAATCCGACAAATTAAACAAAACTTAACGCGAATGAAAGACCAAATTTCAAAGAAAAAAAAAATACATAATTATAGTTTCCTTTTAACAAACAAAAAAAAAAAAATAGTAAAGGTGCAGTCAGATCAATACAAAGCACACAGATACAGACACGAATAAAACATAAGCGTAATATCAAAAGTATAGCAACATATATTTTATTAAATTCTATCAGAATCAGGGTTATCCGAACGGCGTCAGGGGTGTAAGACTAGTAGATAAAAGCCAGAACGGTCGTACATTAATATGAATTGCACTATAAACGTCAAGCGGACAATCGAGCCGCTTCAACAGTTGCCACCGAATGCATTCGCATAGTGATACCGTTATTTATAGTGTATTTTTGTGTAACAGTTATCATTAAACATTATTGCATTCAATATTTCATTTATTATCCCATAATACTATAATCCTAAAATAATATTCGGTGCAAAAAGGTTTTTTTTTTGTTTTTTTTTTTGTTTTGTTAATTAACAAAAGGACACAATTATCTAATTGCCAATACCTGCTTTTTAATCTGATTTAGACGTAAGCGGCAACTAAAAATATTAGAAGCCGTGCGGTGACTGGAAGAGATGAATAGTCCCGACCTCTTTCTTACTGAGATGTCATAAAAGGCGACTTTTATTTTTATTTTTTTTAGTTAGTAGGATAGGCAAACTGGCAGACGTTCCACCTGATGGTAAGTGGTCGACGTCGCCCATGAACATAAACTAGTTTACCTGGAACTAGCCCAGGCAACTTATTTATGTGTTGCCTATCCAGAGACATAAGGTGTAAGTCTCGGTGCCCGTAATTACACTGCCTGTCTTGCCCTTCTCTCCGAAACACAGCAAAGCCATTTCACGGGAGAAACAAGCAAGATGGTGGTACCCATGCAGTTGGGAGCGCGGCACAACGCATTCCTCCCACCCGTACTAACTATCGCCATAGCTGTGCGAACAACTGTATATCATCCAGGATAGTGATGGACAGTAGCGTCAGCATGTCCTGGCACAGTACACTGCGCTCGCCAACCCAAAAAAAACCCAATTTTTTTATATATATTAAAACAAATATTATTCATTATGAAGTAAGAATATAAGGGAATATTAATTTCTAGTATTAGAAAAGGCATTTAAAGATTAAATTTTCATTCGTCTCTTACCGAATCATGTAGTACACAGTACAAATTCGCAGCTTCCCATCCTTCAAAGCTGAAGTAATGAAGCAGGCCCATGGCGACGGGCGTTGTGAATAAACATCGATGCACGCCATTGTCGTTCATATTGCATTCGTGGAGGTGTTAGAACTGTTTGCGCTAATCTAAACTATGTAGGCTTTGTGATCAGAGTACTCGAGGCCGGAATTCAGTAGTCAGGGTTGTCAGTCTCCTGTTGTAACTCAAAAATATTTTCATTTAATTTTAAAATGTACGAATAATTTATTTAAATTGAATAGACATTGCGATGTTTTCATTAGATTTCAAGCGGACTATTTTCATATACTTGAAGCAAATTTTTAATTAGTCAAAACTATTATCGGCGACGATAATATCGGTTAACATAAAATCTACGGGAAGTTACTTTTTGTTCTTTTGTATTTATTATGGATATCTATAGTCAGTAAACGAGCAAGCAGGTAACTTTATATTAAGAGATTGTTACCACCCATAAACGCTAATGGCGTTACAGAACCACAAATGCAAGACTTACGGGATGATTTGGTAGTGGGAGGGAACTAAGAATAAGGGGTTAATGTAGTTACGAAATTTTCAATTTAATCCATTTCTTCTATCATAAAAATATTATCTGTACTTTAAATATAAAAATTTGAGAGATATTTACAAACTACTTAGAATAACTAAGTAAAAACATAACGTTAGAAGCCAAATAATCTCATAATGTGAAATGATTTCGTTAAGTCGCTACAGCGCGATCCATCTGACGTGGAAGATTGATCGTCGCGTTTTAAGATTGGGTCTAAAACGATGTTTCTGTTTTAAAAGAGCTTTTACTAAATTACATACTGTATTTGAAACGAACTAATACATTTATTTTTTACAGACAGTAAGAATATTATTAAAAATATTAATATATTTTTAATAATTAATTAAATATTTTATAAATTAACAACTATATAAATATTTTATTTATACAAATATTTTATAAATTAACATTATAATAAACATATATATATGTATCTTGCATAATTTAATCAAAACCCGAGAGATAAGTTCGGGTAAGTGACGCCGTGTGTCCGTGACCGGGGCGCTTTCAACAATGCCGATATATCGGGAACTCGGAATAATAACGAGAAACATGGTAAATACCCCGTTTTACGTCTTAATTATAGTATTTGTGACCGAAGAGTTGAAAAAAGTTGTTAAGTGTCGAGGAGTTTTCTTGTATTATGTTTATTTTTAATTTAGTCCCCTGTAAAAGAAAACATCGTTGAGGAATGAATTCCGGGAGAAATTTCGAGACATGTTCATTCACAGTGGAGCAGCGTGGTAGATTAAGTTCTAATTCGCTCTTAATAGTAGAGGCTTTAGCTCAACAGAACAGTTACTAATGTATCCTTATGTCTGAAACATTAATGAGTCAATCAATTACGATTATAGAAACTGGTCATAGAAACGTAGTGGTATAGAAACTGGCTGCTGCACTAGCAGTCGCAAGTTCGAACGCCGCACATGACAAATGTTTGAATAGTTTATACAGATGTTTGTGGTAGTTTGTGGGTTTGTTTTTGTGTTGAATATGTTTCTTGACCCCGACACAAGTTTATCTACTATTTTAGTATCATCATCATCATCATATCAGCCATTGGATATCCACTGCTGAACGTAGGCCTCCCCCATCGACCTCCAGAGCGACCGGTTCAATGCAGCCTACATCCAACGGCTTCCGGCGACTTTCCGTCGTCTGTCCAATATATTATAGTATAGGAAATAATAATATTTTAGTAAAGGAAAGCTAAAACTGAAAATTAAAAATTTTCTTATTTATAGTACTACTGATAAAAACAATTCAAAGTACATTTTAATGAAAAAAAAAAGAGTAAACTATTTCACAATAAGTTTTCGAAGCAAATAATCACAATGCATTGTTGTATCGAAAACTACTTATTTCGTAAAGTTTTTAACTGCGTGTGAGCCAACTCCTGACGTCAGTGATTTATGGAGTAGACTTACATTGGAGATTTGATCACGCAATGCATCCCCGAATATACGAATTATACACTCGTAGTATCGTGCCAAAATTCTCGACTGAGCGCGATGTCGGCGGCGTTTTAAATGTTTATCGTTTTATTTGGCTAATTTTTGATGCGGTAATTTTTTTTTATTACTTGACGAGGTTCATTCCGAAGATCGCTTCTTGTCAGATTGGTAGACGTTTAAATATGGTTACTGTTCGCAACCTTATTAACAAAGTCGGTATTTATAAATTATAAAAAAGAATTTTATAGTAATAATTTATTATTATTAATAATAGATGGTTATGAGATTTATAATACAAAAACACGTTTCTTTTTTTAATCATATTATCAGTAAATCATACTAATATTATAAATGTAAACTGTAAGTTTGTTTGTTACGCTTTCACGCGAAACCACTTAACCAATCATGAAACTTTGTACACATATTCACGGAGGTATTAGAAGTAACATAGGATAATTTTTTTTTTTTGGTCGCGATAACCGACATTCACGCGGGCGAAGCCGCGGGCAAAAGCTAGTACTGTCATAAATATGTTAAGACATTTATTTATTTATTTAGCATATTAGACATTCTGTTCGGTTATTTATGTATACTGTACCTCCTCCGTGAATTGTAACGTGATATATCGAAGCCTACCTTCCTAAATAAATAAACTTTCTAACAGAAATATAATTTTCCAAATCTGGTGTAGTAAATTTAGAAATAAGAGAGCGTACAAACGATCTTCTGCTTTATTATATTAAATAAAGATTATGTGGACATTGTTTTAGATATATTTGTTTTATTTCGATTTACATTTTTATATCTAACAAAAAAAAAACTAAAAGTTGAAATAAGGTATAAAGTATTAAGTAAAAAAAGCCCTGTCAGCAGGAATTAATTGAACGTAATAATTTATAATGTGCATCTTCACGTCTAATATCCGTGTTTGGATCACAGAAATTCATATTAGTAAAAATTTCGTTATTTTGGTTTCGTACCCTAAGGGTGCCAACGTCCGTCCGTCTACCACAAGGCTGTATCTTCGTAACCCTAATAGGAGTTATTCGAAAAAAATCACAGAATATATATGTCTGACTGTGTCGCTGTAACGAAAACTAGCACAAATAAAGTTAAAAATTTAAGAAAGTTCTCAGGCCAGGCCAGTTTGAAAATTTTAATTATTAGGATTTTCGTAAAAAGTCAACAGTGACAGCCCTGATACGACTAAGATACGTTTCTTCCCACGATTTGTGGAATTTCTACGTCCGAACAATTCCCCGGCGATGTTGTAAAGGTCCAACAGCAAGCTATATAGGAGTTATAGCTATTCAGGTATACTCACGATGTTACAATATCTTTAATAACTAGGCGCTGTAATTAATAGCCAGTTCCTATCTATCTACGACTTTGTTCACTAGAGATAGTATTTGGTTATAATCTCCATACGAGTTGTGTCAAATAATATCTCTAGTTAGCGAAATCATAGATAAATAGATTGCATGATCCGGTTGTATATCGGTGTTATTTCTTCGCACAAATTTTTTTTTAACTATGTAACATATCAAATACTATCGTATTCTTGTTTAAAGTAAGAGAAATATACAGGTGTATTTTTTTATGATCGATAGATTTATGTCCGGAATAATAAACCTTGAAATGACAGCGTACAACGTATAATTATAACGGTATCACTCCAAGCAATTGTTGCTAGCTGTGAGACAATGTCACGTGTATTTCATATACTTAATATTACTCTCTAAAAAGTGAAATTTTCATTAAATACGTTAGTGAAGCTATATTCACTACATATCAGTGAATATAAGAAATAAGAAGTTAAGTGAATACCACAGATATTTGAAATAAGGTGAATACTCACTAATACACATATACATATTCAATGAACAAATCAGTGGACTACGATATTCATATATTGAATAGTCACTAATTTTGCGTGGTACGATTTTCACATTGATAAAAAGTGAATAGTCGTTTAAAATTTCATTGATTCGTATTCAGAGATTAGAATTTAATTTGTATTTTGTTTAAGAAGAAAGATTTGGTTGTTTTAACATGTTAGTCTTAGGTTCTAGTAATTAGATTTTATTTTTTATACCTTAAATAACCTATTAATCGAATAATAACGGGCTATAAAATATCATGCCATGACTGATAGTCATACTGACTATGACCGCTATTCGAACTTGTATCAAATTTAAACACAAGCGAAATAGCGAGGGACCTCTTGTACCAATACATTAACCAAGGTTATACAAAAATGATAATTAATAAAGTTAATCTTATATCTTTAAACGAGCAATTCTTGTATATATATAATTTGAATCTCGGAAACGGCTCCAACGATTTTCATGAAATTTAGTATACAGGAGGTTTCGGGGGCGATAAATCGATCTAGCTAGGATTTATTTTTAGAAAATGTCGTTTTATCCCTTTTTTTACGCAATTAAAAAATATCATTAGAATACGAAGGTAAATTTCGCTGTCATTGACAAGCTTATAATAGCTCGGATGGGAATCGGGCGGATTCGATATCAGAAAACTCGGGTTCGAATCCAGGTGCCTACAGACCAGTATATTTTTCCTTTTTTTTCAAGTTTTTTCTTTTGTGAGAAAAACTATTATTGAGAGCTCTTTTTATTTTTTATTTAAATAACCAGTTCTTATTATTTTATTGTTATGTCGGTAAGATCGAAAATATTATTTATGTTTCATCAGTATATAACGTATCTAAATATAATTCAACCGAGCAAAGCTCGGTCATCCAGGTACTATTTTAATATTTGATTAAGCGAATCTAATTAAGTTCGGCCGTCATCTGCGCCGCCCGCGTCGAGGGGAGAAGTAATATCCCTTAAAGACATTCTTAATATTCAACCATTGTATCGGAGGTGAGGAAAGTAATTTGAAGAGGAGATATTATATCAAAGCGTAAATAAAAGTTATATTAATACTATTACACTTCAAGAATACATTTAAATCTGACTGAGTCATGTGTTTGTGTGTGTGTTATGTGATATCCTCACCGAATGTTCGTTTTAATCATATCAGCCGTTAAACGTAGGCCTCCCCCATCGACCTCCAGAGCGACCGGTTCAAAGCAGCCTCCAACATACGGCTTCCGGCGACTTTCCTCAAGTCGTCTGTCCATCTCATGGACGGCCGTCCGACGCTGCGCTCGCCGGTACGTGGTCTCCAATCGAGCACCTTTCTGCTCCATCGGCCGTCAGTTGTTCGTTTTAATGATTAGTTTTATATGATACATATTTTTTTTCTTATTTATTTCAATTATAGATATGCGAAATCCAAAAATATTTATTCACAGATAATTGTAACATAAATCATATCGGTAGTACGAATATTGTCAGCATTTTTCCGTTGAATCTCAATTCTAATTCTGGATGTATCATGTAAATTCCAATGGTGGATCCTATGAATCGTCATTACGATGGTAGATCATTGGTAGATAAATTAATGACGAATGTAACAAACATCTTTGATGACGACATAATTTGTTTCCAACAAGTTTTATGTACTCAGAATTCGATTGAATCATAATGGCGTCATAATGAATTTCCAACGGTGTATCATTATAATTAAAAAATATAACCGATACTCTTTCTCTCTACTCTTTGTATATAAACAGCACAGACAAACAAGTATGCTTAATTAAAAAAAACAAAAAACCCGACTGCGTAAAATACTCTTATTATAAAATAAAAAGAATAAAACAATTTACTAGCTTTCATTTGATACCCATATTGCTACAGTAAGAAAAAATTCAACTCCCCCCCCCCCTCATTCCGCCATTTGCGGGCGCCATTTTGAAAATTCATATAGCCTATGTCACTACTACAATTTAGACAAATCCAACGACACCTCATATGTCAAAAACCGTCCAGCCGTTTGGGCTGTAGGGCGTGCCAAAGAAATGGACATACATACATACATACATACATACATACATACATACATACATACATACATACATATATACATACATACATACATACATACACTCGAAAAACATAACCCTCCTTCTGTCGCAGTCGGGTAATTATTGAAACTCTATTTAAAAAGTCAGCTTGTCATGTCTATACCTTTCACTCGTATACTTCTTAAAATGTTTATCTAGCGATCACAGACTACTTTATTACAATTATATATATAGATAAACGTTGGGAATATATCGTCGAGGGTGAAGTTTCAGGGCTGTTTGTTCGGAAACGGGCCAGGCTATTAATTCACGATGACTCTCTGAAACATTGCGAGCAGCCTCGCGCCTTCACAAACACTCGTATAATTGATGATACTAACTTTAAACGGAAACTTAAACGAGATTATTGATATATCCATTATTACATGAAGCACTAGACGATCCGCCCGATTTCACTCGCTATTACACTTATGCTTAGTGTTCTATAGCTGAGTCGTAGTCTATGTGACATCTGGACTTAGTTTTCTAATAATATAACTTATCCAATTCGATCCAATTGTTTCAGATCTTATTAGATTATATTATTATTTATATATTATTATATTACGCTTAAGCGTTTCTTTACTTTTTGTGATTCAAACTAACAAAATTATTGTTGAAACACTGTTAACAGTGTTTCAACAATAATTTTAGTCAACATTAAAATTTATATCAATAAAAATAAAAATACACTCGATACATATTGTAAAAACGGCATCAAAATCAACACTGCTGTTTAAGGAAAGACAATCGTTGTATCCCTGAATTATTCTCCATCAAAGGGCACTCGAAGACATCCTCAAAACTTCCTCCGAAAAGGTATCCTAAGTCGTTAACACGAATCGTATAGGCTTTTCGAATAAGGAGTCGAGGTGCTACGTCATCGAAACGTCACGGTTCGAGGATTATTGATGACGTCGAGCAATTCAATTTCCGAACTGTATATAAGTACAGCAAGTACATTTTTATAGGCTGTTATAATACAGGATATAATATCTATGGTCAAAATTCTGTAGCATAAAAATAATGTATATATATATTAGAATTTAAGCGGTAAGCAAGGACTCACGTCTCAAATACTAGAGACACTAAGTCTAAGTTTTAAGTACTTATTTGTTTAAATTTGCTGAGTAAAAACGTCTATGTAACAATCTAATATATAAAATAAAATAAAAAAGATACTAGCACATGTAAGCGTGTAGATTTATATTAATAGTAAAAAAAATACATATCTATGGTTAGTGAGACTCCACATCAAATTTTGGCCAGCTAGTTATTTTAAGAATTTTGGTATCGAATTTGACTTCAAGTCAAGTAGGATATATCCTATTTTATTAGGTCGTATTGTGTTATTAAGTCTTGTGTGCGTATATAATAGTTGTATATTCTTCCTAGTAGTCATCGACATAGCATTATTATTATGTCTATTAGTATATTATTCCTTTGACGCTTGGTTTTTTTAAACGATTTGGTGTAGGAAGATAAAAGTTCCATTAAAAACAATGGTCGCAGCTTTGATTCCAGTGTCTCTCTCTTGTAGAGTCCTGGTTTTTATAATAGACACCCAATAGCGTTGTTACTCATGGTAGGGAAATGATCCACCAATCCGCAGTGGAGCAGGGTGGTGGATTAAGCTTCAACCCTTCTTCTGTATGGAGATGAAGTCTTTGTCCAGCATTGGAATGACTACAGACTGCTTCAAATTTTCGAAAGTCAATCGAGTCGAAAAAAATCAAGGAAGTGACTTAGAATGTGAGTATAACATTTTCACAATTATATTCTTCATTCATATTATTATTAATACTATCAATTTAGAATATTGAATTACAAAAATATTATTGTGTGAAACAGCTTTATAAAACTTTTTGTTCTAGGTATAAGAATATTATAAGTATTGGTTAATTTAAAATTTTAATTAAAAATATGTAAATTTAATTTAAAAATAATTAAATTATATTCATTGCGCGAGGTACCTTAAACTGTTTAGAGAATCCAACACTTCTCTTAACTTCGGACTAGTTACGGCGAAATCGAATAAATAACTTAAATTAAAAAAAATTGTTGTAAAAGAAAAGAGGCTAACTAAAATTAAAATAAAAAATTGTTTAAAGCCTTTAAGCCGCTGTAATTTATGATCGTGGGAACTGTGATGAAGCAAAATCTACTTCGAGAGGTTGCTTACCACCTTCCTATTATTTTCTGTCAGAGGTTTCGACAGTCATGGCGTCGGAAAACATGGGATTTAGGGTTGGCGAGAACGAAATAATTAATATTCTAATAGTTTTCATTTTATTTTTCTATTCATGCCACAAATAATAGTCACACTGTGACAATAGATGCCTAGCGATACTTTTCACTTACCACACCGTTCCTATCAAATCAAAGCATGATGAAATACAGCCTATTAAAATCTTCATTAAAAATCCGAAATGTTATAATTCTAGCGTGTATAGCTTTATTTATATAGTTTCACATAAATTTAAATAAGTTTTTAGCCTTATAATATAAGTAGAATAATAAATTGTAGAAAGATGATTAAAAATTTAATAAACAATTAAATATCGACAACCCTGACAGTAATTTAAGTCGAGTGACTTGCAAACAACGCGCATTTATTTAGAACTGTAAGAAGGTATTAACTTCGAAGCGAGCCAATATTGAACGTCAATTATATAGGCCTGTGACTTTTTATTGGCGATAAGAAGCCAGATCATTGCAGCCGAGTTATGGGCCACGTTATGGTAAACCCGATGGACCATCGAAAGATCCGAATGTAAATATGCGTCAACTAATGGACCAGCTGGGTATCGTATAGAAACAAGTTCTCGTTACATTGTAGGAGATATCCGTATTTTTATTTTTTTCAATAATTGTATAGAAAAAATAGTTAAGTGTAATAAGAGTAGGAAGGGAACCCACTCATGAATGAAAGAAGAAAATGAATATGAAGTATGTAAGTGCGAGAAGCATAAATTCGTAATAGTATGAAAGAGTCGAAATTAAGTACATGTAAATAAAATCTCTGCCAATGGTAGAGGGTACTTGTATAAAAAAAAATGGAATGAAACAAAAATCTATTCTATAATTATTTCATTGTTTTTTATAATTAATTTATTATACATTTTATTATATATTTATTAAATTTTATTATTTTAGTTCTGGTATTGTAAATTTGGTAACGAAATGTCACAGAATTTCATAAGTATGACGTCTTTGTTCTTTACGAACGAGATAAAAAATATAGTTACAAGAATTTGTATCAAACGCTTGAATTAAAAATAACTTTGCACGTTTTTATTTCGTATTTATGTTTAAATATAGCGATAACGATATTATGCAGGTTGAAGCTACGAATTGTGAAACTGGACTAATTTGGAAAAAAATAAATTAGAACGACTTTTGAAATTTGTTTATTAAGGGAGGACCATTGTAAAAAAAAACACTGTAGTTAAAATGTAGAGGGGTTGGCTGTTGTAGATACGAGTCGCAGGATCAAATTTATTCCTTTCAGTTATAGTTCTACCCTCATATTACAAATTTTTCGCTTAATCGGAGGGGAAAATAGAAATATTAGTGTAGAGCCTTCAATGTCGTACAAAAAATCATAAAAGGTAGGCAGGATTTCGAAGTATTATAGAGTACGAGTGCTATATACCTACCCTTATACATAAATGTATGAGTTCATACAACTCAAACTAATCAAGAAATCTCATATCCATACAGAAAAATACACTGTGATTTTAACTTAAACGGAAGTTTATTACGGTCTGTCTGTCTATCATGCTTTTACTGCTACATTGCAAGATTGTTTGTAATAAAATATAAACCAGTAGAGTATTGATACATATTTTTTGGTTCCATTTTGTCAAGAACATTAACGGTTTGACCTATTTTCCTGTGGATTATTTTCGTAAAAGTAAGTTTAAAGTTTCATCGTGTGTGTTGGTCATTACATTTACTACATTGAAAAAATAGCATTTGATATATCGTCGCTACAAATCGCGCATAAATATTATGATCACAAAGATTATATTGAAATGCAGATCTAGTAACATGTTGCAATTGCGGCCTCCCTCGCGTAATGCGAAGGTTCCTCTCATTGTAGGTCAATAACATCTAGCGAGTCGACACACACACACACACACACACACATGCCACTTAAGGCTTGTTCGCACTATTCTAGTCACTCAGTCAAATAGCGAGTGAGTTTAGCAATGCATCGTGCGTGAAACATAAAAAAATTGTTGAGTGGATTGGTAAGTACTCTTAATTTAGCGAAGTTAATCCTATGGCTTGGTGTAGCGGTCACAGCCACGTGTGTGTGTGTGTGTTGTGTGTGTTGTGAACGTGGGTTCGATCCCCGCTCATAAAAATGTTTATAGAGGCGATACGTAGGTTGGGTGAGGTTAGGTTCTGTGCGTTTCGGCGAGGTGGTGAATGCTAGCGCGACCACACGCGGTGTTTTAGCCAGTGGAAATCTGGCATAACCACTTCGACGCCCACGCGCCGGAGTGGTATCCATAATGGATTTCCCCACGTAAAAAAAAAGTTTCTGGGCGTTTCGGTTAACGTTGTTCCGGACTTCTGACGCAGGAATTCATACAAATGGAACCGTTGTGTATCAGGCGTTTTCTTGTAGCATCACAGTCTCTATAACACATCACTGTTTACTATTTCACTGGCTAAACAAGTCCTGAACTATAATTTTACTCGAATTCATTCACTTGTATATTGTAATCATGCCAGGTGCGAACCATTTTAGGGTAGTAAGAAACTGGGACATAGCCACCGTCGTATTTGCTGTAATTCCATGGAGCTCCTAGCTAAAAGGCAGCTTTCTATGTATTAGTATTAATTTTTGTAAAATGTGTTTATTTTATTAACATATTAAAGAAATAAATATCTACTTTTTATATAATGGTTCTCAACACAATTAATTTCGATACGGGGCACATCGCAGACTCAAGACTGTTGCTAATTTAGTGTGAACTATCTCGACGAATTTGATGAGTGGTTGCAGCATAGCAACTGGTTTCTATGATAATGGTCGTGGGTACGATACACTCTCATGTCAAATATATGTATAGGCCAAAGGCCGTGTGTTCAGTACCCTCGACACAGGATTCTAATTCCTACCGGTGGTCGTTGAAGATGCAGTGTTTATCTTTTACTTATTGAAGTGATAACGAAGGTATTTGTACAAGTGAGAAGTGCCTTTAAGCGCAAATAGCAGAGAACGGTTAGACAAACAGTTGAAGAGTAAAGTCATTGAACGCGCTAATTTCCATATATATATATATATATATATATATATATATATATATATATATATATATATATATATATTTGTTGTCTCAGCCTGCTGATGTAAATCTGTTACTCATCCAGTCACATCAGCCGTTGGACTGCCACTGCTAAACGTAGGTCTTTGTCATAATTTCAGAGGGGTTTACCAATACTCGGCACGCTTGGTAGGCTAGTTGACGGAGTAAGTTACGGCAGGATATGGTGACACTGCTGCCCATCATCACCCTGATTGGTGTACAGTTGTTCTCACCACTATAGCTTAATCGTTTTTACGATGCCTCGGCAAGAACGAGGTCTAACTAGGGATGTCAAACTTAAATACAATCTCTAAACTTTAGAATTTTAGAGATTGTATTTAACAGAATTGGCCACATTGTAACACAACTAGCCTAGGTTTAACGGTAGATCTAACTAGTTTGCTAACTAGATCTTTTATCTAGCAAACTAGTAAGTTAATAAATACCTACAATCTAGCTATAAACTGATACCCGCAGGCCGTGGTCTTTGACATCCCTGGTCTAGACTATTCTTCTATACCGATCACAGCAAGGCAAATATTTCCGTAATTACTGTTCGATAAAAAATATTTATATAGCCCGTTTGGAAAGTTATATACTTATGAAAAAAAGTTCAATGATTCAAGAACGAAATATGCTATATATCTACTACAGCACTCGATCGCGATTTAAATTTACCCATTGCATAGCACCGATGTTTGGCCATAGGGACATCTATAATTTACTAGGGAGCCTGGGTATTTTAGGATAATGGGTTCTTCTTATAATTATTAAAGTCAGTAGTCATCATTTGATTTTCACAAATTAAGTATATGCCCCATTGATTATTGGACATTTGCCCAGAATGTCTAGTGGGTGAGAAGGGCCCAGATAACAAACTGCAATGATTGAGCGATAAACGCATTTATTTGACGACAAAGCAAAACGTATAGAAATGGTAAAAAATAATGATGTATTAATCAAATTATCATACTAAAAATACCCAGACCAAGAGAGATAACTGTATTGCCTCAGCAAAGATTGTCATGTGGTAGAATCGAATCAGTGACCCCCTAGTTCAACAGCCAGTTGCTGTGACTACTGCACCATACGTCAAACAATTTAATTAACGTACAGTACACTATATCAGCCTGTAAACAACCCACTGCTGGGCGAAGGTCTCTTCTCCATATAGAGGGTTGGAGCTTAATCCACCACGCTGCTCCAGTGCGGTTGGCGGATAACTTCCCTAACATGAGGAACGATCGTTATCAGGTTTCTATGATAACAACCGACACCGACGGCTTCACGTGCTCTCCGAGGCACGGTGGGGAGACACACGAGGAAATACACCCAGACCGAAAATAAATATTTGTATAAATACAAATATCTGTCCCGAGCGGGAATCGAACCCCCTACAGTCGGCGCGCGTTGTTGAGGCTACTCGCACCACTACACCAGAACGGTCATAAGTATACACAGATATAAAATGAAACTACACAGTTAACATTGCGTAAATATAATATAAAAGTTCTTTGCGAGGTCTTAAAACAATTTGAATAGCAGAGGTCACGATACGTCGACGTTCACATTTTGATATTGAGACATATTTCATTTATGAAATCATTGTACCTACCCACGGTTTGTCTGAATAAATTGCATTTAAATGCCGTTATTTCAATCCCGACTTCCGTGTACTTTACATTTTACGGTATATGTTTTTAAGTTCATCGGCACGCTTTAAAAAATACTTGTGACCTTCTTATTAGATTTTTTTGGGTTTCCAATTACTAAGACTCCATGATCGATCCTATCGTCCGTTATAGGTCAATATATGTTACATATATGTGACAATGGCTGTTATAATGTCAAGAATTGAAAATAAGTTAACTTTAAAAATTTCAAAATTCCTTTAATTGAAATGTGCATTCGACGTTTTTCGAATTCCAATGATTTATCATTATCAACAAATTTGAATGTATCTGCATGTAATAATTCAATTCAAGCTTACAGATTTTTTTTTCAACATCAAAGTTCGTAAATCAGTAAATATATCGAAAGCCACACATCAAATTATCGGTCCACTGCAAGCCATCGAACCGAGTTCATATCGTATACAGACAGACACTCACCGGTTACATAATGCAATGTGTTTATTATTCGCTAACACACTAACCGCTCGGTGAATATTTTGCTGATGCTGGAATAATAAACGATTTTACGACTAATATTGTCCCTCGGTTTTACCTGTATTATTCCAAATCACAAAGAAATTTCGAGATAAATATTAGCCTATTTGACACTCTGGATTTTGAGCTATTTACATACCAAGTTTCATCGGAATCGATTTAATAACTTTTGCGTGAAATAGTAACAAATGTCTCTAGCTGTGTCTCGTGATTTTACCCGCGTAACTTCTGATCTATTGTGAATGAGAGGATAAAAAGTGGCCCATGTGTTATTCTTGATTTTTAGCTATCTACGTACCAAGTTTCATTGCAATCTGTTCAGTGGTTTTTGCGAGTTAGAGTAACAAACTTCCATACAAACTTTCGTGTTTATAATATTAGTAAAATTTATAGAAAAATAAAGTATGATTTGTACTCACTTTGACGACCCCGTTGGCGTAATGGTCACCATGCCGGACTGCCAACCAGAGGGTCCCGGGTTCGATTCCCGGCACGGCCAACATCTTTATGATGAGCAAATTTGTTGGCTGTCGATCTGAGTGTTTAATATGTATCGATATAAAGTATTTATGTATGTATATGTACTATACCAGTTGTGTTAGCACCCATAACACAAACTATATATAATTGAGCATGAGGCTAACCAACCGTGTGTGAAATGTACATCCTAATATATTTATTTATTATTATTTATTTACTCAATATTATAAAATTAAAGACTGTTTGGTCGCGCTAATCTTAGAATGTAATCTGCTAATCCAAAAAAAACTCTATGTTGATAAGCTTGTTTTTCAAAGAAGGTTTTAGGCTATAAAACATCACGTTGTACCCCGTAGTATCTAAACAGTGACAATAAATATCAACATGGCAGTTGACGCCACGTGAGACGTCTTGTATGTACACGTGTAAACTAATTCATGTTATTTTTCCCGCGTGTAATATACCTACCAGTAAAAATACAACATTCGAATTTTAAATGGAATCTATTTTTTAAATTTTTAAAAAGGTTTTTAGATATTTCCACAGATTATATACGACTCTGGCATTTTATGATATAAATACTTTATGTTAATAAAAAAAATATTACAGAACTAATTTCAAAGCCAAAAAGGCTAGTATCTAATTTTAGCGACTCGTGTATAAATAAAAATATATATGAGGTTAAAGCTATTTTATTTATACTGTTTGAAATATTTTTAGATGACCGTTCTTATGTAGTTGTGATGAAATTTCTATCAACGTCCACGGTCACGCATTCAATTCCTGATCGAAACAATAAAAACAAAAATTTGTTTCTTTTCGGGGCGTTTGTGTAAGTCTTAACGCCGTGTCTTGAAGAGCATGTACAGCCGTTGTTATCAGAAAGACCTTTTAACGATCTCTACTCTTGGTAAGGAAATTATCCGGCAACTTAATGGTTCGAACGAAACATATTATTAGATGGTTTGGCACATGTAGGCTGTACGGGATCGGTTCGTGACTACACCCTTCGCTGCGCTGAAATCATTGAGTTCAATACGTTTAAAAAATCTTTTCATATTTAAATCTTTCGTATTTCAACTATGGCCTGGAGACGTGAAGGGCGAATTACATCTCTCTCTATTTACCGTTTTGGTGTATCCCAATGTGGGGCTAGAGTACACAAGTGCAGCAAACTTCTGATACAAAAACAAACAGCCCTGTTATAGATAGATAGGGAGGGGGGGGGGGGGGGCGTACAGCGGAGCCTTAAAAATTGCGTCACAAAAAAATTACATTTAAAATTCATAATGAAAAAGCCGCCCTTTAATAAAATATTATATTTTCATCGTGGTTTTTAATTCAGGTCACCAACTTGGCAGAACGAAGCGAACCTTAAGCCCTAACTTCGAATATTCAGTGCCAAGTTTTAAGGGCGAAAATAAAACGAGAGAAATTAACTGTCTGTCCGACGGTCTTTACTCTTATTTCATTCGACAAATTGATCAAGGAAGCTTATTGAGCTACCTAATATCAATGTAGACTTGAATTATCTTTGTTTACTAATTTTGTTTTATTCATATATATATATTGTCTGTGCACGTTGTGTGTTTTATAAAACTTTAATTTTTAATTTTAATTTTCATTTAATTACAATTGAAGACTTATTCTTCAACATGGACAAAAATAATCACGTAATTTTAACAAAATTAATAACATATACACGTTACTTTGTCAACATTAAATAATTATTTGGAGTTACCTATATATTATTTATGTAAACCAGCGTCTACATTGAGGAAAATTTAATTTTTTTATATTTCCTATTAAAAGTATAAGTAATAAAATTGTTTTTTTTTTTTATTTCAAGAACTTAAAAGAACTAGAGATATTAGAATTCGAATAAAATACAGATTAATGATGATAGCTTTGTTATTTCAAAATCTTACAAAAAGACGTTCGATTTTGGAAATTTCAAATACGTAATTAAATAGTCTATTGTGTCACATTTCCACTTTCATTTTCTTAACTACAATAATAAATTTTAAGGTTAATTATATTGTTAATATACTTACTTTTCAAAAAGAACTATTAGAATTTATCTGATCTTTAAATTCTTTAAACTTTAGTTGACTTCTCGTAACATACCTGTAACAAAAAGAAATAGAAAAATATTAAACAATGCAAACAAAAACTTTTCTATTAAAATCGACGATTCGCATGATCAGAAAAGCTTTTATGGTTAATACTTTGATACCATGACTCATGGGAGTTATGTTTTATAGAATATAAACTTCACTTTCAAAAAAAAAAAGAAACTCGTAAAAACAGTCAGTCGAACGAAATCTTCGGTGAAACAAAAAAGTCTTCAAGCTTTGTAATCGCTACCTATATTATAAATGTGAAATGTAAGTTTGTTTGTTACGCTTTCACGCGAAAACTACTTAACCGATCATCATGAAATTTTGTACACATACTCTTGGAGGTATTAGAAGTAACAAAGGATACTTTTTTTTTTGTCGCGATAATCGACATCCACGCGGGCGAAGCCGCGGGCAGTAGCTAGTATTAGTATAAATGTTAATAGTGAGTGAAACCGCAACATTGCGGTGCAGGGATTGGGCACCTTCCATTTATATTGTATCTACGAACACACAGATCAGTAATCAACCGACACATAACAAGTTTAATATACTCATCGTTACGTACATCTATGTTCCTATGTGTATCAATAAATAAGCGTCTCACACTAGCTCCCCTCCGAGATAATACATATAGGGGCGTCTGAAAACACTGTACAAATATTTGTCATCGTTACAGTATCAACCAGTCGTCAGGCAAATCGTATGTCATAATATATTATGAAGGCTTTAATATACTAGTACATATTTACAAATAACCCAGATTTATTCATAGACACTACCAAAAAATTCATAGATTCAACTACAAAGTTTGTAATAAAATAGTTAATACTGCGAAGTTCTCTTTTTAATTGATTTTTAATTTTTATGTATATTATGATGCGATGTCTTCTCTAAATATAAAACGATTTTTACAATAAAATTTAATAAATTAATATAAAGTAAATTAATTTTACAAAATATTCACTTTCTTAAGGTTAAAAAAAGCCTGGGAATATTATTTTAATTTTGGGGTTTAAAAAAAGAAATTGTTCTTTTCCAAGACCTTATTTATAACGAGAGCTTTAGTAGTTAAAGCGTTAGTAGACTACTGTACATAATTTCAATACGGAAGCCCTAAGATGTCCCGGTCAGATTTTTTTTTAAATTTATAAACCTGTTTATTTAAAAATACTTTATTATTTAAGCGTGTCACAGAGTTCAAGATAGCAAACTATCAAACCATAGTGGTACCTAGATAGTAAGAGACTTGTAATATTGAAAGGCACAACGCGAGCCGCGTACAACCCGACCCGGTTAAGAACGCGCTAAATAACAAGAGGGCACGTGCGAAGTTTATCGATCCCGCGGTACAATCTGTATGACAAGCATGTGCGAAGGAGTGCGAATTGTGCAATAAAAATAACAGTCCGTTAGAGGTGCGACTGAACGGTGACACGGTCGCGTGTCACACCGGTGCTGATTTATTACAGCCTATTTTAAATTTTTATAAGAATATTTGTCATTGATAATCATAAAATATTATTAAGCGATAAGAACAACAAATCAGTTGCGATTTTTATAAAATTATATTTTTGTTAATAATACCTAAACTAAAAAATATATGTTCTGATACTTACTTGTCATAATATGATAATACTTTTTTATTATCTTTACATCCTTATAATTTTATGACATTACTATTATTATTTCTTACTAAATAACAATTAATTTAACTTTAAATTAAAGTTATTTATTACTCGGAAGTGAAGTAAAACTGATGGTATTTTATTAATAATGACCAATAATTTAAATAAAATATGGTATAATTATTAATAAATGCAATAGAATTCGTACTCAGAAGATATTACAAGACGTTTGCGACATTGCTTAAACTATAAAAGTCTAATTACAAAAATGATAGCAGGAGCATTAGCTTATTATAGCCGAATTAAACATCAACCTTTAACAACAGCCTTCATTTATTCTTAACGACCTTCATAATAAATATAAAAAATCTGTCTGATTTAACACAACACAAAGTCGTGATAAAGCCTTAAGTTTAGATACTAGTTGAATTCAAAACCAGTCACTAACAGTAAACACTGAGTCAGCGAATAATCAATATGTTAATAATATTACGAGAGTCAATTGTACTAGGAGACAATCAATCTTATGTAATACAGATAAATGATCGATCAATATACTCGTAACAATGACAATGCTACTTAAAAAAAATTAAACTAACTTCGACGAAGAAGAAGAATTTTTTTTTACTGAACAAACTACAAAAGGATATCTTACTACTATGTATTATAGTCTGATTCAGTTCCTAAACTTCTTTAAGTTTTTCTACAGAATTTCGAAAAGCGTCATATACTCTTTAGCCTTATAATATTAGTAGATGTATGGTACTTTTGTCGTGCGGTGACCGTCAGAGAAGTATAGTCCCGACTTCTTTGTTATCGAGGTGTCGTAAAAGGCGACTCACGCAGTAGTGATGCGAACAACTGTACACCAACCAGGATGGTGATGCAACCCGCCTGCCAAGCATGGCGAGTATTGACAAACCCCCCAGAGGTGATGGGAGAGGCCTACGTTCAGCTGTGAACATCCAACGGCTGATTTGTGGTGTGGACTACTAGCATAATTACGAAAGTTTGTTTGTATTGACGGATGTTATGGTTCTTGGAAGCGATGGCGGGACGTCGTGAAGCAGCACGAGAACATGGTATCTTCGATTAGTTTTACAATAGTTTCACCAATAAATATAATATTTCAGATTGAAAAAGGATACATAAAATGCATATAATATATATGTATAAATATTTAAAATTCATAAGAGTGAACCCGTGAATGTTCATCTTATATAGAATAAAAACGACCATTTAAGATGAGAAATGAGAGCACTTTATAAGAAAAAAAAAAAACATTTGAGTTAACTGTCTGAAAACGATCTCGGAAAACGACTGAAGGGTTGATTGATTGATAGAGGAACGTTGACTACGCCACCCCACTCTTCCCTTCCGAAAAAATATCTCGCGAAGATAAAGTGAACTTTCTTATTTGAATAATATTATAATATCTTAAATTGTTTGTAACATATTTGTTGGCTCATTTATAAATTCTTAATAAATAGGATATTTACTATTAGGAAAAAGATTTGTATTATTGTTTCATTTTGAAGTTATAACGGTACCCGTATGGTATGCACCACGTTAGTTTTTCTGACTCTCGTGCGTCTCTTTTAACCACGGATCCCCGAAATATCGACAAAATCGTCAAATTAATAAATGTTTTATATGAAATTTAACTAGTATATGTATGTATGTATGTTTATATTTTTGTATGTATGTATGTATTTTTGTATGTGTGTATGTATGTATGTATATATGTATGTATGTATGTATGTTTGTATGTATGTATATGTTTGCGCATTTATATAAATCACAAATCGAAAAATAGACTTTATGCACCGTTTCCACCTTTCCAATTTTCATTTTAATCCATTCATAAGGTTGCCTGTAAGAGATCACTTTTAGTGATAAGGCCGCCCTTGCACCATTTTCTTGTTTATTTCTGTGTATTACATTATTTTCTGTATACTTTGATGTGAGTGCAATAAAGTGTTTATCTATCTATCTATCTATTAATAAAAAAAATCAAAAAACCCGACTGCATAAAATACTCTTATTATAAACTAAAAAGAATAAAACAATTTACTAGCTTTCATTTGATACCCATATTGCTACAGTAAGAAAAAAAAATTCAAATCCCTCCCCTCATTCCGCCATTTGCGGGCGCCATTTTGAAAATTTATATAGCCTATGTCACTACTACAATTTAGACAAATTCTACGACACCTCATGTGTCAAAAACCGTCCAGCCGTTTGGGCTGTAGGGCGTGCCAAAGAAATGGACATACATACATACATATATACATACATACATACACTCGAAAAACATAACCCTCCTTCTGTTGCAGTCGGGTAAAAACTATATCATCGTATGTATCCGTTTTTATCTTTAAAAGTAAACTATGTTTGAAATCTGCGAGTGTCCAAGCCTGAAATGATTTATATTTATTCTCATTCTAGTCAGACAAAGATAAATGTAAGATGAAGATTAATTTTATTCATATTATTAAACAAAAACATATTTATTTATTTATTTATTATTTAACGCCTCACCTAGCTTTACGCAGATACAATTAACTTATAAAGAATATTACTCTTTAGTTATATTATTCCTCCATTAAATATGTTAATTGTATAAAATGTTTTATTGTCTAATAAAACGTAACGCTTAGCGAACTTATTACACTTACTAATAAAATATTTAAATAATATACTTCATGTATAATTGTATATACATATATTACACATTGCTGTGCGGTGACAGGCAGAGAAGAATAGTCTCGACCTCTTTCTTGCCGAGGACTAAGGCCATAGTGGTGCGAAACGGTCCAGATGGTGATGGAATCAGAGTCAAAATATTCTGCCGCAACACACTTCTTTCGCCAAACCACCTGCCAAAAGTCGAGAGTATTGGCAATCCCCGTAGAAACCCCGTAAGAGATTATGGAGGAGGCCTACGTCCAGCAATGGACATCCAACGGCTGAGGTGATGGTAGATAAACATATACATAAGAATAGTACAACTCTCATAAATTAAAACGTCCTACATTATAAAAACCTCAAAACAGATTCACCATTTAATACACCACGTAAAACTTAATATCAAATATTAGAAAGTCAATTTTAACACTATACAAGATAAATGAAACATGTAATGCTTACACATAAAAAATCAATTTATAAACATTAAGTCTTAACCATTCAATAATAGCGGAAGGCGTTTGATGAAAACAAATATTGGCGAACGTACCCTACCGTAGTATGGGAGGCTGCGTCACAATGACGGTTCATTTTCTAATATTTTTACAAGAAGTTTTCTTCGGTTATGGCTGCACTAAATATCGACATTCTTTAGTCGCTTCCATGAATTGTTACGTTACATTTAACAGTCTGTAAACTGTCTCAGTAAACAGGCTTTATAACATAAACAGGCTTTATAACATAAACAGGCTTTATAACGTAAAAAGGCTTTGTAACGTAAAAGGTACAGGAGGCAGTGTAACAATGACGGTTTACTCCGGTATTTTTTAACTAGACGTTTTCTTCGGTTTCGAAGGTACTGAATTTTGATATCTGTCAAACTAGTTTATAATTACTGTTCTATTCATGTGAGTAGTTTCGTTACGTTTTATAGCCTACTATTTTTCATAGTAAACAGGCAGCGCAAAATGTTTCAAACTGGAGCGGTATTTTATAAAATAAGGATGTTCAAAGGAACAAGCTCTTCAGCTGTATTACACTCGTAAAAAAATTAAAATATGCATTGAAACTTAAATACGCCTACATACATAATATGAGAGATAAATTGTTACGAATATTTCTGAGTAACTATTTATTACTGGACTGTTTCTGAAGCGTAAGTATAAAAACAAAATCGTGAAAGTATTTTTAGTGTACAAAATATATACACATTGTTTTACATTGTTTACGAAAAGAAAGTTTATTTAATCTTCTTTCACGAATATTCTAAGGATTTCAATGTATATTTTATTAGAATTTTTTAGGGAAAACTTTCTTGTTTTAGAGGTAAAAAGAAAAAAAATGAAATGTTTCGTAAGCCATGAAAT
The DNA here is from genome assembly GCA_036937285.1 of Euphydryas editha. Taxonomy (NCBI): domain Eukaryota; kingdom Metazoa; phylum Arthropoda; class Insecta; order Lepidoptera; family Nymphalidae; genus Euphydryas; species Euphydryas editha. The sequence continues at coordinate 17,963,371 of JAUPFZ010000014.1, forward strand.
CAACTGAAAGGTTTAGAATCAATTAATACTTTAATACTTAGAGAAGGAATTAGAGTATGAGCTTTATTTATGGAGATAATTTGAATACATATATTTCTTTGTAATCTAATAATGGTGTCAATTTAGTTTACGATTTGATAAATATTGACTTGTATTTATTTCATTTCGTAAAGCAAAACGAACTGAATTGAATCAGCTTGTAAACATCCCACAACTGGGCAAAGGCCTCCATATTGGAGAAGGGTCGGAACCTAATCCACCACGCTGTTCCACTGCGGGTTTGCGGATATTTTTCACTACCATGAGTAACGATCGCTTTTAGATGTCTGTGATAACAACTGGTACCGACGGCTTTACGTGCTCTCCAACTCACAAAAACTCAGACCAGAAACAAATATTTATATAAATACAAATATCTATTCCGAATAGGAATCGAAACCGCGACCGCCCCGGTGTGCGGTGACTATTCGCACCACTACACCAGAACGGTTGTCTATAACGTAATATGCTATGATAAATATAATATTTTTTAAGTTTCACAATGGTCGCGCATATAACATATCATTACTAAACGCTTGTCTCAGGCGATTTGACTCGGTGTTAAATATCAAAACCTTCCTCGATGAAAACTCCTGTAACAAAACGAAAAAAATCTGAAAAAATCTAATTTTTGAATAAAAAAATTACTTCAGTAGTAATCTCAATCATCTCACGATTTCTACTTTTGACTAATGACATAAACTTACTTAAGAAGAAATATTATTTCAGTACCAACGGTGTGACAGACGGCCGCCGATCTTAACCGATAACAGTGTAAGCGACTGGCAAAGCTCGCGTCGGTATCTGCCAAATTATTTAAATAAGCTCCAGAGATAACTGGCTGCGGTTTACGTTTATTGTAGATTTTTTATGTTTATTGACATATTTTTGCATATAGCTTCGTCTCATTGTCTTCTAATAAAGGAAAGATTTTTTCTTAAAAATTAGATTTAGATACCGATATGATAAATAGCCTTTAAAAGTAGCATAGCCAACATCTATAAATAATGGCTTCATATTCAAGCCCGCAGTAGGATAAAATTCTGTGTCAGGGGCCCGGAAACACACAATAAACGTCCAAAACACAACAAATATCGGTAAGGCCTATAAAAACATTTGTCATGTGCGGGGTCCAAACACGCGATCCCTAGCGCAACAGGCAATAGTGACCACTGCGCCAACCCGTTGTTTTAATGAAAAATCTTAATCGAAACAATTTTCTTCGAATCGGTTTGTATTTAAGGTAAGATTTTAAACATTCAAACTCTTCAAATTTTAATATATGCAATACATTAATACACGTGGTAAACTATGTGGGTAAGAAACTGTATCTATAATTATAAGGTAGTTAGTAAAATTTCGTATGTGATTTGATTGCCAATAATATCTGGCGAACAGAGTGCGATTTTTAGATGTACTGCGTACTAGTCCTATAGCTAACTTTTTTATTTATAATCACAAATAATCTTGAAGTAATTTCTAATCATTTTTTTTAAATATTGTTTTTTATCTAAGCCACATTAAATTACGGTTGCAACTTAGACCCGTGCTGATGTAACATATTGGCTTTAAATTCTTCATTTGTCTCGGCCCCTTTTTGATCGCAAACACTATTATAGTTTATTATTACGAACAAAATAATAAACTATAATAGTGTCTACGACTCTGCGCTGTCTTGTTGCTCTTTCTTGTTCTCATTATCCTTTCTTGTCAAGTCCAACGAACCTCTGTGATGACATTCTAGTTCGCAACAAAGTACGCATCCAATTCGACGAAGGCATTACTGTTATCTTAAGATACATCTTCACGGCCGATTTCAAGCTGTTTATGTATTAAAGAATTTTGACATAAAATTCAGACGAATTGTGACCAATTCTATTGTTACGATTTATATTGAAATCGATTGAAATTAATAATACAAGATTATTTGACAAAACGACCCTTTGTTCTTAAGAATTAAATATTCACTTTGCACTGCAGTTGTGTCAACAATGTCTGCCATAGAAAACATAATGATATTTGTTTACTGAGGAAAATGTCCCATCATTTACATCTATTTTACAAGTTTTTTTTTTATATTTTTATTTCTATTTATCTTCGTTTAAACTTGTATTAATAGACTACCTCCAATGACTATTTGTACATGACTGTTTTCTAACATTATAATTCAATATCTTCCATTACTATAAGAATATTTGATCAAAAATAAGTAATACGTAATAATTTTAATATAATTTTGTGATCCGACCGTTCTAGTGTAGTCGTGCGAGAGGTCGCCTCAACACCGGCGGTTGCGGGTACGATTCCCAGTCGGGGTAGATATTTGTATTTTTAGAAATATTTGTTTCCGGCCTGGGTATATATCCACTGTGCTTCGGAGGTTTTTGTCATAAACACCTGATAGCGATCATAAAAATAGTAAAAATAGTGATAAGAATTAAGTAAGTAAGTAATTTATGTAATGTATATTATTTAACACATATAACACATAACCTTTACATAAGATAGGAATTAGTAACACGATTATAAGCAGGAAGGGGTCTATGGGACTGCAAGAGAATTGGAAAGATAGTTTAATCTATACGGAGAAGTTCGCGTGATTTAAGCGTCTGCGTGCTGTCTGTACGAGTCGGGTATGTAGGGGTAAGTTCGGGTAAGTTGGATAAGTTAGGGTAAGTGCGGGTGAGCCGGGGAAGTTGGTGAGGATTATTTGCAATTTAATGTTTGCACTCCGTAGGATCGGGTCTTGCTGTTTTCGTGAATTTTAATACAATGTTTAGTTTTCACTGATGAATACTAATATCAAATTGATCTCGACGATTATAAGTTTAATAAGTATTTTAATTACTTTTTTTTAAATTTCGATGTAGACTTTCAAGTAAATGTGCTAATTTTATGCAAAAATTTATGAAAATCACAATCATGCTACGTTTTTATATCGCACAAATGGCCTTTACACGATGATCTTATAATTTCATACCAAGCTAAAAACTCAAGTACTCTAAGATTATAACATGAGATCGCATGTTATGTTGCTACCGATATGACATATCTTGCAATTGACTTATCGATATGATGTGTGTGACATATGTAACGTGATATGTTACGTCACACAGAATCAAGACGTGATAAGTAAAATATTAATAAAACTAAAATCCAACTGTATATAAAACAAACTGAAAAGATTCAATAATATTTTTTTATTATTCAATAGGATTTGTCATTACAAATTATCCTTTTAAGCCCTTCATTTTTATACCACACTAGAGTTGAAAAAGGAAAGATTTTTGCCTACAATCATCCTATTAGCCATTGGATGTCTGCAACGTAGGCCTTCCCTATCGACAGAGGTGAGCCGGACAATCCCCATGGAGGAGAAGTCTGGCCTTTTCGCCGAGGCCAGTCTGTCGCTGGAGGGATCCTGTTGCCTGCAGATTCGGGACCCTCCGATTAAAGCGGCTGAAGGCTCCCGCAGGGGTTTAGTACGGTATTGCACTCCCAAAGTGCCGAGTCCGACAGTAAGACTGCCTACCCAGGTGTCCTTGATATCCGTAAATGGATTCCCCTGCGTCACAAAAAAAATGCCTCCCCTATCGACCTACAGAGCGACCATCTGGGCTCTGTGTTGCTAATCAACGGTGGGGGGGGGGGGTTAGATTGCCAATACTCGCTACGCTTCGTAGGCGGGTTGGCGAGCGCAGTGTTTTGCGACAGGGTATGGTGACGCTGCTGCCTATCATCGTATTCTTTAGTGCACAGTATTTCGCACCATTATGACCGACTAAGAAGAATAGTCCCGACTCCCAGTCAATAGTATAATATGTAATGTTAAATAAATAAATAAATAGATTTAAGAAAATAGGCATGGCGTCCGGCCCTGGCTTTGCCTACAATAAGGTGCCTAAATTCATCCATTTTGACTGACCCGTTGGCGCAGTTTGCAGTGACCCTGTTTTCTGCTCCAAGGGTTGTGGGTTCGATTCCCGCCCCGAGTCTGGGTGTAATATATATTTATTTATATGTATATTTATTTAAAAAAAAATAGTATATCAGTCGGTTGTTACCTAAAACACAGGGATTAAGTTGCCTACCTTAAGAACAAACGACCTTGTGTGTGTGTGTTAAAAACATATTTATTTATTATTTATTTTGATTTTTAAAAGTTTCAATGTACTTAATGACACTTGCGAAAAGAAGTGATACAGCGACACATTGTGGTCGTACGTGGTAATAACGAATATTACATACATACGAACCCGCCACAAAAACAACACTACTTCAGCAGTCTTTACCCGACGTAAAACTTGTAATTTGTAAGTAAACGTCGAACTCTAGAAACAGTGATCAGACAATCATTTTAAAAGACCACTCACTACTGCAGATAAAAACCCGACACGTTTGCTCAAATAATGCCCGAGTCAACATCTTCGCGTTATCCGGGGAAAGATTTGGGGACATTTACGTCCCCCTCGTATAGGCGTAGAACACGGGGAATGTTTAGAAATGGTACGAATTATCACAATACATATATATAATTATAGAATTATCATAAGAATAAAAAATAGAATAATTTGAAATTTTATAAATGTTTTTAGTAAGAGGTACTCGTTTAATCTTTATATATATATTTTAGAATTTAACAAGATTTTTTTTATTTTCAGATTTGAGTTGTGAAAAATTACCTCAAGTTATAGTTAGTATATTATGTGTACTATTTATATAGTACACATAATATACTAACTATAACTTGAATTTACTGTCGCAATTTAAGTATCCCGTTCGAGCGTATCCTTTATTCTTTTTACAAAAAGAAAAAAAAAGAAAAACTTAATAGAATAGGACTGCATATCGAGAGGTAAACTTCAATAAGTTTTGTTACATAAAAACGCGTTAAATATGATATTTCCCTTTTTTCAGGTCATAAAATAACGCGACGTCATCAAAATGTCCAGTTTTATTTTTTAGTGTCCGTACTCGGCCAACACAGCGGTATACATGTTACTCGAAAGATAGCTGACGCAACACTCATCAAACACAAATCAAATTTGCATATTTACTAGCACGCACACAGAGCCGTTCGCTAAGACGTTCAACGATCTACGAGTATATTTAATTACCTCGTTCATTTCATTTCCAAGAAACTCTCTGTTCTGAGACGTAAATAAACAATACCCTGTCGTGAGGGTTTGCGCGGTAATGGGGCGTGAAAGGAAGTATTTTAGTTAAAAATATTGATTAAATAACTTACAAAAGATTTAATTTATCTTTTCTTATACGCAATAATTTAGAAATCATAACTACAAAATAATCTAAAACGTCTTTATTTAAAAAAAAAGTTCGTCAATACCTTTGTATTTTTAAGGAGTATTGTATATAGCTCTTATTAATACATTAAGAGCTACAAACTTTATTGATTTTATAATTCGTAAATTATTCAGAATATTACAGAACTTGAAAAAAGTAAAAGAAATTTATCAGGAATTTTCATTGAGTGATAACAATCAACACGCTATTCGTACCTAAAATGTTAACTAGCTTTTGACTTCGATAAACTAAATTAGAAACGATGGAAACCGTCCGCGTTATCTTAAGGTACAGAAAGTCGTTAATCTTAAGATAATCTTAAATTTCGAACGGCTGCAATGAAAGCACGGTTCCGTATCAATAAAAAAGCTCGTGAAAAACGAACCTAAGATTCCGGATGAAAGAACGAATGAACGAACGATCACTTAGCCGCTTTGAGTAAATGATCAATCACGAAACGACGCGATTTCGCAGTACTCGAGGAAATGGAATAACAATTTGACGTAAAAATAAGAATGGCGTAACAACGAATTATTTTAGCGTAATGTGAATGGTTCGGAGTAGATAATGGCGGTCGAGGGGAGTGGAGAACATATTTAGAGTTTAGGGTGAATTAAATTTAAATTTACTTTAAAAGTGTATTTTCAATTGAATGTTAAGAGAGCAGGTTTAGGATATAACACATTTGTCCATAAGACAAGAGCTAACTACAAATACAATATTAATACAATTTTCAAAAAATTACGGTGATAACGGTAAACATGACCATAAAGACGGTAAAGTTTTGGAATTACGGTAATGACACAAGTCCGAAATCACTGAATTGTATTCTAAGCAAAAAGCATTAGACGAGTTTCTTTAAACTTGTTACGTTTCTCTAAATAAAAAAAATAAGAGTCGAGTCACATAATATCGAAATATACCAAAAAACAGCATTAAAATAAAGTCTCAATTTTTAACATGCTTTATTCACCGCGTCTTGATGTGCAATAATATTTCAACAAAGTGAACGCATTCATAGAGGTCGTAATAAGAGCAGCTCGGTACAAACTCGGTACCACAATAAACTTCAAAAGAATTTCATAATACGAGACAACGCCATTTGCACCTGGAAAGCTGTTTTCCAACTACGCTTTTATTACTGAGGTGATTGTTACTCATGACTCCTGAGTCGACACTGGAGTAATTGTGTAATGTGCCGTGTACGCATTATAATAGATATACAACAACAACAACAACAACGGTTAACCGCGGAATTAACTTTTCGTGAAAATATTACCATTTTAGTTTAGTAATTATGTACTTTAAAATGATTAACTCAAGTAGAAAATTGTATCCTTAATTTAATCCATTTTAGAAACAAAATTAAAAAATGCGGTCGATATTTATGGAAATATAACCTTTTACATGCCAGAACATTTGGTTTAGATTATTATCTGTGAACAAACACACTGCAATAAAAATAAAAAAAAAGAACTTAAAAAAGTATATTATCTGTCAATTTTTAGACTTACTTTAGACAGTTTTGGTTCATAGTTCGTTGATACAAAAAAGCGTAGTATCAAAAGTAATTCTCAGACAGAAATATTAAAATCTTACCATTTGTCACATAATACAAATTCGTTATAAAAACTATATTACACTATTTTATTGCGAATCTACATCGGCAGCACGAAGAAAAACAAGTTAGCGATGTCACTGCGTGCGCAAACAAAGCTATTTCGAAATAAATCAATCTGGGAAACGATATCAACATGGAAATGACGAATTTAGACGATGACCGTCACGATAAAAATTCACTGTGCGATTTTCGTACGCCACCGCTGCGGTTGAAAAGCGTCACAGTAAGTAGGGTTAGAAAAGTAAATAGGATTTACTATTGTAGTTATAATTATGATTTTTGACGTGATAACGTCTTGCAAATCTATGAATTTTCACGTTGTCACGTTAATTGTCACGTTCCGCGAGCGAGAGCGCGAAAAAAAGCGATAAAGAGGCACGATTGGCCTAAGTGTTCGGCTTGTGAATAAAAAATAACGCAGATTGGATGATCTTAAATATCAGTCAATTTATCGAATTTTTTTTAATTAATTAAATTAACTCCTTTTTTGTATTATACAAAATAATGATAATTTAGTGATAATAATTCAGTTCAATTCATAAAAGTATGCAATTTTTCAGCAATGTTTTCTTATGACGTTATCACAATCAATTTTTATACAACATCTTTAATTGGTAGTATATAAATTTTGTTTCTTTATAAACTTGAGTAGAATCAACTATTATCGAAAGTCAATCACAAAAATAGTATTTAAGAAAAACGCTTGACAAAACGACGTCTGCAGTAGACAAACGCACTGTGAGTTATTACCGTTACAGGGACGTGACGGGCAGATGAATGACATATAGGCAAAAGTTGTACAATTGTATTCTTTCAGAACATAAGTTCGTTTTACGACTTCATCTGTCTAATGTAATGAATACTTACACTGATATAGGGACGGCTCGACTGTTTGTACATGTCATTTGACTTTTCG